>CM074720.1:412766058-414191891 GCA_037306005.1 Rhinophrynus dorsalis
GGTACAAGGAGGTAATCAGCCAGTCCCGTGAGCGACGGAACTAGAAGCTCAACCAGGTCGGCACACATGGAATACACAGCCAGTCAGATGGACCACCAGACACTAGCCCAGCCAGATTGGTGCAAACAGGGTAGTCAGCCAGTCCTAGTCAGTAACGGAATCAGATACTCAGCCAAGCCAGCTCGGTACACAAGGAGTTAGTCAGCTAGTCCTAGTCTGTAACGGAATCAGATACTCAGCCAAGCCAGTTCGGTACACAAGGAGTTAGTCAGCCAGTCCTTAGTCAGTAACGGAATCAGATACTCAGCCAAGCCAGTTCTGTACACAAGGAGTCAGTCAGCCAGTCCAAGGTCAGCAACAGAATCAGATCACAGGAACGTCAGGAACTAAGCATAGTCAGGCGAGCCGGGGTATACATGGAAACAGGAACAAGAGCTACTAGTCGCTAGATACGGGTACACCACGAAAGGGCAACGGTAGAATGACAGGAGGGCGTATTTAAAGGCAAACCCTGGGAGGTGTCATCAACACAGAGCCAATAAGAATACAGCCAGGGTAAACCCGGAAGTAACAATGTCGCAGACAGAATCACATGCACCGTGATATAAAGTTTTCAATATGCCAGGCTGGAGGGTCTCGGCCTCCAAACACCTTATGACCATCCGCCAGGGTGCTCAAACTGTGGCAGAGTACGCAATTGAATTTCGTACTCTGGCAGTGGAGGTGGGTTGGAATAACGAGGCCTTAGTGGCAGCCTTCTCCAAGGGGCTTTGTGACACAATTAAAGATTAAATTGCTGCCCGGGATATACCGAGAGATTTGGAGGAGTTAAAGGGATAGTAATACTTAAAACGTAAAAAAAAATATGTTGTAGGGTTTATCCCCCTGAGTAAAACAAGAGTACTCCCACTGCTGAAAGGTGTTCCATTCAAAAGTTATTAATTTTCAAAGTTGAATTTTTTAGGTGCAATATCACAGTGGCCTGAAATTGTACAGTGGTGCTGTTGCTACACGATCCTATGGACAGCTCTGGTCCCGGGACCATAAATCTCCATAGGATGGTGGCAACAGCGCCACTGTACTATTTCAGGCCACTGTGATATTGCACGTAAAACATTCAACTTTGAAAATTAATAACTTTTGAATGAAACACCTTTCAGCAGTGGGAGTGCTCTTGTTTTACTTACGGGGATAAACCCTACAACATATTTTTTTTTACATTTTAAGTATTACTATCCCTTTAATTTCATTTACTACACTGATCGACACCAGGATCAACACCTGCGTAGGCTTCCATCTCGACTGGCACCCAGCTTTACACACCCACCCATTCCTCCCACACCCCCGGGCATGACTCTGATGGCAGTGAACCCGTGCAGCTGGGGGCCACTCGCCTTTCGAGGGAGGAGAGATTTTTCCTCAGAGGGAAGGTCTCTGTTTATATTGTGGGAAACCCGGACATCTCTTGAAGTTCTGCCCTGTGCGTCCGGAAAAAGCCCACACCTAAGATCCTGTTGGGGACAGATCTTAGGTGGCATTTCCCAGTCCCGGAGATGATAAAGGGTAAACCCATCCTGGAACTTGTCCTGTCCTGGAAAAACTCGTCTACAGTTGCCGCTGCATTTCTAGATTCAGGGGCTGCAGGATACTTCATGGATGCTGATTTTGCTAATAAACATGCTATTCCATTACAGTCTCGTTCCTCACCCTTGGCTATTGAAGCCATTGATAGGAGGCCCCTACAACCCTCCATATCACTCAGGAGACACTTCCGTTAACCATGAGAGTGGGGGCCCTTCACGAGGAGACCCTGCAGTTCCAAGTGATTACCTCACCCCACTATGCCATTGTCCTGGGGTTTCCATGGCTTCAGACTCACAACCCCAGGACTGATTGGCGCAACTGTGACATTGTGTCCTGGGCACCTAACTGCTCTAAGTCATGTCTCGCACGTCCTACGAGACTACTTTGTATATCATCCTCAGCCCTGCCTGAGGAGTATAAGGCCTTCAGTGATGTATTTAACAAGATACAAGCTAGTGCGCTGCCTCTCCATAGACCCTACGACTGTGCTATCAATTTGATTCCTGGAACGACTCCTCCTATGGGCCGTGTTTATTCATTCTCAGTGCAGGAGACGAAGGTCATGGAGGAGTATGTGCCCGATGCTCTTTCTAGAGGCATAATATGCAAGTCTACCTCATCGGCCGGTGCAGGGTTCTTTTTGTCAAAAAGAATGATGGGGAGCTGCGCCCCTGTATTGACTTTTGTTGACTGAATAAATTGACGATAAAGAACACCTACCATATACCCTTAATTATTGAGCTATTCAACCACTTAAAGGGTTCCAAGGTGTTCACTAAGCTTGAACTGAGAGCAGCATATCATCTGGTTCGTATTAAAGAAGGAGATGAATGGAAGACAGCAATCAACACCAGGAGCGGACACTATGAATACCTGGTTATGCCCTTCGGGTTGTGCAACGCTCCCGCTGTCTTCCAGAAATTGATTAATGACGTCCTAAGAGACTTGTTGCAAAGTTCGGTAGTCATATATTTGGACGACATGCTAATTCATTCACCCTCTCTGGAGACTCATCACGCTGATGTGTCTAGGGTATTGCAGTTATTGAGAGAGAAGGGCCTATACTGCAAACTGAGAAAATGTACATTTCACAGGACACAAGTGACCTTTCTGGGAAATGTGATATCCGTGTCTGGTTTTGCGATGGACCCTCAAAAACTAGATGCTGTAGTACAATGACCCCGTCTGGTGGGACTAAAATCACTTCAAAGGTTCTTGGGCTTTGCCAACTACTATAGAAGGTTCATTAAGGACTTCTCAATGGTGGTCAAGTCACTGACTGATAAGATTTGTAAAGGCGCGGATGCCTCTAATTGGTTGCCCAGAGCACTGCTGGCCTTTGAAAACCTTAAAGCAGCATTCGCAGCAGTTCCTATACTGGTACATCCCAGCCCCGGCCTCCCCTTTACTCTAGAGGTTGATGCATCTAAGATGGGAGTAGACGCCCTCCTGTCTCAGAGTTCGGCTCCAGGGAAGACTCTTCTTACGTGTGGATATTTTTCCAGGAAACTATCTAAGGCAGAGAGGGTGTATGACATAGGTGATCGGGAACTGTTGGCGATTATTCTGGCCTTGAAGGAGTGGCGCTGTCTCCTAGAGGGAACTAGCACTCCGATCCTGATCCTTATGGATCATAAGAATTTGACTTACTTGTCGGAAGCTAAATGATTGTCTGCTCATCAGGCCAGATGGGCGCTATTCCTGTATAGGTTCCACTTTGCTGTTTCGTACCTTCCCGGCTCTAAAAACATTCAGGCTGATGCCCTATCTCGCCAACATTGCTCCAACTCTAGGGAAGAGTCTCATCCCACACTGATCATTCCGGCTGATCGGATTCTGGCCACCATTCGAACCAGTATCACCTTTCTTTTTGGAAAGGAGATTTTGGCGGCTGAAGCCTCTGCCCCGGCTGAGAAACCCAGTGGGAGATTTTTTTTTTTTTTTTTTGAGAATCAGATTCTTCGCTCTGTGTTTTGTTGGTCTAGTTGAGACTCAGATTCTTCGCTCTGTGTTTCGTTGGTCTAGTGCAGGTGGGGACCTGCTGTGGCCTACCATTCCTCATCTGGGGTCTAAGTACAATACCACACTGAAGCAGTCTCCTATCATCGCAGTGTAGATTGCTCTGTTGTGCGTGCTCATACTGTATATACTGTGCATTACTATTTCATTGTTTGTTTCAATAAAATTGTGATACCTAACAGCACCTGTCCAGATCTCTGACACTCTGCCAGTGGGAATATTGCCCTGCAACAAGCCACTTAACACCTCATTTCTCCAGCCTGTGAGATTCATATTTTCCAGACCGACATAGACATGATGTCCAATATTAACCCCATCGCGACATCTGACTTACCAGGTACGTCCCACAAAAACTGTCACTTAGTGACAGAGGACGTACCTGGTAAGTCCCAGAAGTCATTCGCTTGAATGAAGGAAAAAAAAAAAAAACCTGTCGTTAAGTGCCGGCTGCGCGCCAGTGTGGCCGGTCACTAAGGGGTTAAAGCAGGTGAACATTTGGCAAACAGTGATCACAACATGGTTCATTTGAAATCAGTTTGAAGAAGTAAAAATGTACAGGTTAAACCAAGATTCTTATTTTTTATAAGGCCAACTATATATATATATATATATTTATTTTTATTTTTTATTTTTTTTGCCTTTAGGTAGGTCCTACTCCCCACAATATATGTATTACTTCACAACTACTCAGAACACTTGAATCAGACTTCTTACTTATTCACTGTGCTGTCCAAAATCTATAAGATTATTCACAGACTCTATATATGTTCTTATATCTATGCAGATAAGCATTTTAAATAGTTTTTACCATTTTGTTTTTTTCAACTGTGCATTTGCATTCTTAAAAGTGTTACCCTTGCTATTATACTAAATTACTACGCTTAGATGTGTTCTCCTGCGCTGTTCACCCCTCCCCTATATATTTTGGGTTACATTGCGAAGAATAAAGTTAATAGCAGGAATCATCATGGTTTTATGAGGAATAGATCTTGCCAGTAGTATTGATATAGTAGATCTAGATATTACAAATGCTTTTTGATACAGCACCACACGTGAGATTATGAATTAACGAAATTGGGTCTTGGGTGGGATAAGCTTTGCAACTGGAAAGAAAATTGGTTGTAGGATAGGGTTCTTGGTCTACTACTTTTTATCATGTTTATAAATGACCTGCAAATAGGTATAAAAAAAATCCAAATGTTAATATTTGCAGATGACATGAAATTATGCAGGATATTAAATTCAGAGCACCATTTTTGTTCTCTAAAGAGGGTTTGCATAAAATTGCAGATTTGGCAAACAAATGGAATATGAAATTTAATGTAGAAACGTGTAAAGTTACTTACTTGGTTCGAACAAACTGGAATGCTACTTATGAATCTAATGGAGACTTGTTTCTAAAGGAGAATTGCTGATAAAGATCTGGGAGTCCTTATGAACTGTAAACTCATAAACAGTGATTAGTACCAAACAGCAGTAGCAAAAGCAAGCAATGTCTTGCTTAAAAGTGAAAGTATTGAAGTATCATTTTGCCACTGTTCAAATTTTTGGTAAGAGCTCAGGTTGAATATATAGTGCAGTTTTGGGCACCAGTTCTGAAAAAGAATATTCTAGAAAAGAGAAGAGCAACAAAATTAAGGGAATTGAATATTTGACATATGAAGAATGTCTAGCCAAACATGCTTTATTTACTTTAGAGAAGACACCTAAGAGGGAATCTTGTTACATTGTATAAGTATATGTGAGGTCAATACAAGGATCTCACTAGTGAGCTTTTTATTCCAAGACCTAATCAAATAACTAGGGGCCACCCCTAATGATTAGATGAGATTTCAACTTCAGCAAAGGATGGGGTTCTTAAAGAAAGGTATGTTTAATTGTGGAATTCATTGTTCAAGGATGTAATAATGGTAGACACAATGGATATACTTAAGAGAAGTTGAGATACATTTCTATCAAAAGGGAATATATAGGGTTATACTGTGTATTAGTAGGTAAAACAAGATGTTTTAGTAAACTGACTAATATCCAATTTGGAGTCGGGCAGGAATATATCAATTCTCAATTCCTGAGTTATGCTGTGGAAAAGGTTTACCTTGATGGACCTGTATCTTTTTTTTTTCAACCTAATTTACCATGTAACTATGTAACTCTTAACATCTCACTTCTTATCAGACTACAACATCACATAGATTGGTTGGGGAGGTCCTGTGCTTACCGACTCAGCCACCAGAGGGAATGGTTTCAGCAAGACAGCTTTGTCTCTGTGTTCAGCTATGCACTCCTACATTCTGGACCTGCCTCCTACATTCTGGACCTGCCTCTGATTGCCTCCAGCGGTCTCTCTTCTGGAAGCTATTTAAACCTGCTTACAAGAGTACTCTGTGCTCTGTTGTGGCCTAGTGCTCTGGACTCAGCATACTATTTTCCTGCTTGATCTTGTGGTTTCCGATCTTGGCCTTGATTACCTACTTTGAGATCCTGTGCCGCCTGCCCTTGTGAGTTGTACATACCTCTGCTGTCAGACCCTGACCTCTGGACTGTTACATTACACTGGAACCTGTGCTATCTATCCTAACCCATATTGTTCAGTCTCTGTCTGCTTTACTGCACTTTGGACTAGCTGGTATCCTGTTGTAGGTTGTGCAAACCTTGGGTTCAAACCCTGGATACAAACAGTTGCTTTTTACCGCTACTGTGTCCCAACAAATCAGTTACCTGCTATCCTGTTCTTGGTTGTTCTCATTAATCTAGCTTCCCAGCTCCTAATATCTTGGATGTCCAGGCCTGCCACTGTGCAGACACTGCAGAGTGCTTGGCCTTCATCTTCAGGCTCCTTTTTTATTTAGTCTTGGGTTTGTGCCTCTCTGCAGTTAGGCTCTAATCCTGAATGTGACCTTCCATTAGGTATGTGACACAACCTCAGTCATATAAAGTACATACAGCATAGTAAAAATATGTAAATATATACAATCATAAAATAATTACATGTACGTAACTCACATTAATATATACAACTCACCCCTATACTTGCTTCTCATACATAATACCTCAAGAGTACCACTTAAAATCTACTGTAAAGTGGATGTCTTTCATATGTACTGAAGAGGATATGATGGATTTGCATGCAATCAATGCTTTATCAATGTCAACAACCTCTATAAACAGTGGTCCGAGTAAATGAGTAAGTGAAGTATTTGAAGCCCCAGGAACATCTAGGTTTTCTAGTCACTGGCTAAGGAGGCTTGTCATCCCCACCTCCATGTGATCTTTCTTGTACTGTTGTTTCTTCCTTGTGCTCTTTTCCTTACCTCCCATCAAACTTGCCATTTATTTTCTTGCTTCCATTTCATTATTTCCCTTTTGAAGGCTCCAAAAACATCAAGGTAGATGCATTTTACAGTCTTCAATTAATTTCTCTTCCTATTTGTTTTGCATTCTGTTCCTTTTCTGCCTTGGTCATCCTCCTGTTCCATCCTAGCCTATTTTTTACGTCCTTCTGCTCTGTTTGTATCCAACCCCTGTTTCCCCTTGTCTCCAACTCTTTTTTCTATACTTCTTCTAGTGGCTGTTACTTTCAATTTCCTTTATGCTTGTTTTCTTTTCTAATTCTTTGGCTCCCTCTTGTGGTCTTTTCTTCACTTATATTGTCTCTTTTTTCTTTTATTCCTGATAGGCTTATTTCCCTGTATTCTTGTATTCCTTGTAGTTTCTCTACTCGTGTTATTCTTGTATAAGGTCACGACTTGTAAGTTTGACCATTCAGTATTGTGTCCAGCTCAAATGATCTCCAGCATTTCAGTTTCACTTACGTTTGTGCATACTCTCCAGCTTCCCTCCCAAGTATTACAGACCACTTGTCTTCTGGGGATCTAATCAGAAAAAAAATTACCAGGTATCTTTTAACTGATACATTTTACTCTATTAATCCAAGGCTGCACAATACTCCTGGCAAGTTGCATGATGCTTAAACTGTAACAAAACACAACAAATATCTGATATCTACGCTATAAAGGAGAACATGGTAAACTGACCACAAAATATTTGGACATGCCACACACACTGTTACGGATACAAAGGAGGCACAGAGTCTGTACGGTACAGTTAAAGGTATAGTAATGTTTCATAATAAAAGCAGCTCTAATTAATCATCATAGTATTTGGACTTTGGAGAGTGTTATTTCAATTCTGTCAGAGTTGTAGTTCAAGAGTTATTCAATGACAAAGTATCCCCCTCCCGCCCCTTTTACTGCTGTAACACTGTTCAGCCAGATCAGAAGGGAGGTGCCCAGGTAGACTGCAGAGAGGGACAATCTTCAATTAAGATAAGGGAAAAACTTGTCAAGGGGGGCAGGGCTTTCATTGTTCTCATAGGAAGAAGATTGTCCCCTGCTGTTATCTGTCTGGTCTTACAACCAGATCCCCATCTGAGAAGAGATGGCTTACACTAGGTACAAGGGGCGGGAGGGGAAACTTTGCTTGTGAATATCTCTCAAACCATAAAGGTTTGAGAGATAAGACTTATATCATTCTTCATGTTTTTTAATGCCTACAAAATAAAATAAAGATAAAATTAAGTATTACTATCCCTTTAATGAAGTTTATTGAAAACAACAAACAAAATAATAGGCAAGCAGGGGGTACTAGTCAGCAAGCACTATTACCAGAAATAATAGGCTGGGTCCTAGACCACCCTGCTGGAGACTAGGCCAAAACCACTGGTAGTCTCACATACAAGGACAAGTGATACAGCAGCAACCGGAACAGCAATCTTAATCCGATGAACAGGAAACCAGAATGCTCAGGAACCGAAGAGAAGCCACTAGTAGCAGTAGTAAGAATGAGTCTCAGGTACGCACCTGCAGACAGTAAGAACCCTCAAAACCACACCTGCCGCCAGGTGGGAACTCCTAGGCTATAGGACACAGGTACGGAACCCTCTGACTCACGCAACAGTCAGATGAAGTAAGGTGAAAACTGACTCACGCCTGCAGTCAGCTATGCAAGTCTACCAGAGCCCCAGGCCCGCACAATATTGGTTGTCTAACCACCAGGGGAAAAGACGAAAGAATAGTCAGACAGAGCCACAAGTCAGCACCAGAGGGGGTAGTTAGAGAAGCCGGGTCATACACAGTTCAGGTAGTCAGCCAGAGCCACAAGTCTGCACCAGACTGGATGTCCACTATTAGGGGTTAGGCAAAAGAATAGTCAGACAGAGCCACAGAGTCAGGCCTCAGTCTGCCCTTTAAACCCCTCCACAGGAAGTAGGAGGAGCAGCTCAGAGGGAAAAAGTAGGAAGTTGGTAGGAGGAGACTACAGGAAGCAAACAGATAAAACAGAGGCCTGCAGCATGCTTGAAGCCTCTCACTTGCAGATGATGCTGAAGTCAAGGTAAGCTGTAACACACACCCAGGGGAGGGTACAATGAGGAGATGTGCATATCTCCTCCATTCACCTACAGAAGAACATACAGCGTGGCATGATTTTGACAGGAGTGGCCATGGGGTTGAAGGTCCCATGGCCATTCCTGCCAAATTTCTGCAAGGAGTTTACCTGCTCTTCACCATCCCTTCTTCCAAGAGCTAAAAACATGGACCACCATTGCCACATAAACTAACACTTAGCCATGTATGGACCCAGCCACCAGCAATAGACAGCTCTGGATAGCCTCTCTCCTGTTCGTCTGTACACAGCACAGCCTGCCCCGGACAGCCTGCCCCGGACCCTCACCATCTTCAGGCTCACCTTCTCCCCAAGGACACATTGCCATGCAGCACATCAAACAGCAAGTGGGCATGCAGTGGCTAATGTCCCACCGCAACAAGGGTAGGCAATGCATTGCAAATTAATGTGTTCCCTAGCTCTCTGGCAATCAGAGGTTTAAACAATATAGTACTCTCTTCTCCTCTCTGTTTCTCCTCCCTGCACCATTTCTTCATGCTTCACCCACCACACTAGGAAATACTTCCGATTTAAACCTTTGAGTGCCAGATGGGTACACAATGCATTGTAAAGCAATGCATTGAATACGCCTCTGCCAGTCAAAGGGTTAAAAAGTTACTGCTTTCCACAGTGCACCATATTAGGCCTAAACCATAGTGCTCCAAAACTCAGAATTTCTGAACAACTTGGCCTGCTTGGATCCTTCTTGCTGCCCCAGCTGCAGCCACCTTTCTCCCCTTCTCTCACCTGCTCCCCACTGCATTCTCCTCCGAGTTCTATTAGTCTGCCTTCAGTTAACAGCATGGACCACACAGTGTCCATAGATTTTTTAGAGCATATCAACTAGTTTTCTCAGCAGTGAACTATGGAATTACACTGTTATTATTATATATCATTAAGGTCTTCCTTCACAGAGTACATCTATGCTCCAACTTAGCCCATGTCAACACCAGAGTCAGTGTACGTATTGCAAAGACTTTGCAATACGTACACTGACTCTGATGTTGAAATGGGCTAAGTTGGAGCATATAGATGTACTCTGTGGAGGAAGACCTTAACGACTGGACGATCGTCGCAGCGACATGACTGAACGACCATGGAGCTTTTTTTTTTTTCTGGTTCTGGACTCCCCGAACGGCGTGCAGATCGACCCTTGACGTACTATGACCGTCAAGGATCGTTAAGGGGTTAATGATATGATGTGGATGAAAAAAGAGAGATCTTTGAGAAGTCACATGTTGCTATAGCGTGGAGAAGAAACTTACGGAGATACGTTTAAGAGCAATTTGTGAGTGGCGGGAAACTCCGTGGAAGGGAGAGTAAGGTACCCAGGAAGGCAATAATGCTGTGTGGGTATGGCTTACATGACCTGATATTATATATCATCGGAACTGGTGTGTAATGTATATATTACCTGCCAGACACAATCGCAAAGTATCGATTTCATCATACATGTTTATCTTCACCATATCATTTCATCATTCATGTTTGTCTATGCATTGTGACATATATTGGATGGAGAATGGACTCAGTTGCATTTTTTGACAGAGATCATCTGAGACTGTTATGAGTGTACATTATCATCATAGATCATCATTGGATTCACTATTTGTCATTCATCATTCATCCCATTCATCTATGTCTATGTGTTTTCATCATTCTTCACATCATTTTTTTATGTTTTTTTTCACCATTTTTTCTAGCCCTATACACTGGCTCCAGTGTTTTTTGTTTTTATATAGGGGGGAGGATGGATGTATAGGATATGAGGTGTTTTGGGGTATGTTTATTGCACGATTCCTGGGGGATGCTGTGGGGTTGAGGAACTCAGTCTTGCATTTTTATTATTTAATTTTGGAATGTTATTAATAAATAATATTATTATTATATTTGACATGGTGGTTATTTTTGATAATAGAGGAGGAGTGCTGGTAATAGTCCTACTTTGTCCTTTCTCTTTTGTGTTTGTTCAAGGGTATTCATATTGCTGAAATGTGTTTTATTCTAAAGTTATTACAGCTCAAACTTACATTTTTTAGGTGCAGTATCACAGTGGCCTGAAATCGTACAGTGGCGCTGTTGCTACACCATCCTATGGACAGATCTGGTCAGTTGACCATAAATCTTCATAGGATTGTGTAGCAACAGCACCATTGTACAGTTTCAGGCCACTGTGATACTGCCCCTAAAAAATTCAAGTTTTAGCTATAATAACTTTTAAATAAAACACATTTCAGCCATGAGAATAGCATTGTTTTACTCAGGGGAATAAACCCTACAACTTATTTTTTTCACATTTTAAGTAGTACTATCCTTTTACGTTTTAACTGACAAAAAGTTCACTATGTCTCTTGTCATGGAGCTTTTGGGATTGATTTTATATTTTACTCATAATTTGAATTATATGTTCAAATATAATTATCTATTCAGAGACTATATAACCAAATATATCTAAAGTTATTTATGTCTTTTAAATCTGAAATGTTGATATTTAAAGTGTATCATCTCAAATATAGACATTTTAATGAGGAATAAGTAGAGATAAGCTGAGTAGGGCACTTTAAAGGCTTCCCAACATTACATTTGCCAATCAGAACTGGTGATAATGAAAGTATAATTAATAATTTAAAAAGCACATTACCTCTAATATGATTTTGATGAATCAGCAGGGACTATAGTTGCGACAGAAAGATTTGTATGTTTCAGATCACCAGTACAAATGTTATTATAAATACTGTAGAGCACAACTTTACAGTAAGAAGAGGACATAATGGATTGCCCAAGAATAGTTGCATGCAAAATGTGTATGAGAACCACATATTTTCCCCTAAAACAGCTTAGTGAATAGGCAGCAAATACAATTTCCTTTCAGTGCCATTTGGAATGTAATTGTCAAGTAAAAAGCTGTGTAACCTTATGAGTGCTGGATCTATGTACAGCTCATTGTGTTGCATTTAACACCTCTTTGGCACTAAAATGGTAAATGAAATCAGGTTCTACAAAATGCTGATTATGTGCAATTCAAGTAGCTTTTTATTTTACCAACTGCTGATGTTTGTTCTTTTATATTGCTCTGCAATACAGTGGATACCTCTAGCATTCAGCTGCTGATCTAATTGAATTCCTTATTTACTTCTATTACAGATTGCAGAATTCCTATTAAAGAAAGGAGCCATAGTGAATGTAATGGATGACAACCTCCTGACCCCTTTGCATCAGGCAGCAGGAAGAGGCAGTCTCACTATAGTTAATCTGTTGTTGCAACAAGGAGCTACAGTGAACAATATGGATGTACTAAACCTAACCCCATTGCATCATGCAGCCTACAAGGGACAAAATGAAGCTTCCTTTAATCTCCTTCAGCATGGGGCTGACATAAATGCCAAAGACTGGCTTGGAAAGACACCTTTGCATCTTGCTGTAGAAAGAGGTCACTGTACTGTGGTTAAAACCCTTGAGAAGTGGGGGGCAGATCCTTCTATTAAAACAAAGTGGAACGAATCTGCTATAGATATTGCTGTTCAAAACAATCGTAGGGATATCCTTAGCATTATAAAGATGAAAGGTATGAATTTATGCTAGGAGACCAGTAATACATATTATATATCACAACAAGGGTAACCAAAGAATGACTGGTAATGACTAGATAAGTATTTCTAATAGAAAGGAGACAGGAAGGACAGCACCACTGGAGGTTATTTGCATGTAGTATCACCAAAACACCTCTAGTTTGTTGGTTAGAAAGACTGCACCATTACTATCCTCACTTTGAAAACAGCAACAATGCAACAAAGACCTGCTGATTGGCCTTTCAAATACCACCCAGCTCATTTCTTTTTCTAACGTTTAATTCTATTACCTCCCCCCAAACTTCCCACTTTCCTTTCAACCTTATCCTTTATCTCTATTAGTAACCCTTATTAGAAAAAAACCCTGTATTGTACGTTTTTTTTCAGCTGAGTAAAATGAAGGTTCTCCCATGGGAGATGTTTCATACAAGTGCTACTGACACTAACACTTGCATGCGTGTGAGAACTAGAGTAACATTTTTATGTCAGTTGCATTTTATGATGGTGCTGTTGCTTTTGAAGTCTATGGAGGTTTGTGCAGCAAGTAGCTTGTATTGCTCGGCAAGGAAATATCTAATATATATTGTATGAAGATGAACTACCACTCAGAGGGTCTAATAAAACATAATTAAGAGAGGAGAAATGTTGACCATATATAATTTTGCACAATAATCATTGTTTTCTTAGAACTTCTAAGTAGGGATGGGTGAACATTTTTGTCTTAAAAGAAAAATCAGTGAATAATGGCACATCCTACTTGTTGAATAATTTCCTGCGAAAAGTGCAGTTTTTCCACTTTCTTGCCTAGCTCCTTGCACTGAAATCAGTGGAAACATTGAATTTACACACAACACATAGCAAATTGTATTTTATTTACCACAGGCATAGCATAAAAGGGATTGGATGGTGCCTGTGTTGGTGGAATGTGGGGAAAGAATCAGTTGAACAAGAATTATTTGGGGGGAGGTTGTTGATTGGTACTGGGGGGACAGTAAAAGAAAAATTAATAAATAAAAAAATATAAGACATGATATAAAAGGAGTCTGAGGAGAGTGTCTGTGTTGGAGTCTGAGGAAATAATCAGTTGAACAGGGAATTTTTGGGGGGTTTGTTACCTGGGGGACAGTTATTTAAAAAAAAAAAAAAATACTAAAATAAGAAATTGGTATGTATCGTGACAGGGACTCTCTGACTTAAGCTGTGACTGGGGCAGACTGACACTTGATGGAATAGAGTATTTTGCAGAGCATGATTGGTAGGAATTAGACTTGTTAGAGGCCCAAGCCCCAAGGAAAAGTTGATTTGTAGACAAGCCCTGAAGAAACATTTACTTGTAGGACTTACATTTGTTTGGCACAAGCCATAAGGAAACATTGATTTGTTGTGGGACTTGGACTTGTGTTAGGCCCATGCCCTAAGGAAACATTGATTTCTTGAAGGATTTAGACTTGATTTGTATGACTTTGGCTTGTTAGCATCACAAGTCCTGAGGAATCAGAGATAATATTTATCACTCAGGCTTGTTATTCTCACAAGCCCTGAGGAATCAGAGATCATTTTTATCACTCAGGTTTGTTAGCGCCACAAGCTCAGAGGAATCATCGATAATTTTTATCACTCAGGATTGTTAGAGACACAAGTCCTGAGGAATCAGTGATTTGTAGGACTGATGCTTGTTAGAAACAAGGCCCCAAAAATGTTTTTTTTGTAGGCCTCTGGTTTAAATTTAAAGAGCAAGCCCTGACAAAAAACACTCCCTACTGACCTAGTCCCAACAGGTCATGTGATGGTGGCCAGCAGCCAATGACCATTGGAAAAAGCTACGGTGTTGTTGCGGAATTTGCGAATGCTGTTCTTGCTGCTGATGCCGAGTTGTTTAAGCAGCAGGATGATTAGTCAGCTCAAAGGGAAACAAGATCAATGATACGGGTGAGGAAGATCATGGTTCTACTTGCCACTACTAGCTCCAGTGATGTGCCCAAGGCAGTAGGAGCATCACAACTAGCCCCAACCACTTCAGGTATATGTGGAAAAAAGAAGTTGCCCAATAATTCTTCTCCTCCTGCTCCTCCTCTAAAATCATGGGTGTGTTGTTGGAATATAAATTTTTCCCTTGAGAGCAGGAACTGTGCCTCTCATCAGCAACTTCAAGGTGCACAGTGTATGTAGGAAATAGGGGAAGGGCTGGGAAAATGGGCACATCTTCAATCACATCAAATAACTGGCACAACTGTAACCAAACACCATGATGCTTAGGTCCACAACGTAAAATCATCCCACCAGAAACCAAGTATTGCTGCTGTCGCTATACCTCTTGTCTGATCCCCGCTAAGTACACATGGGAACTTGCAATTTTAATAATAATGATGAACCCTCCCTGCCACCAGCTTAGTGTATTATGTGGGATGGAATCTCCTCAAATGTCGATTGATGCCCTGGTTGTGATTATCCTCCACCACATTGCCATGTGTGGTCAGCGCACCACAGTGTGCAATTGGTGGACACAGACTGCCACATACTGACATCTACAGAATGGTTAGCAGCTGTGGGGGAGGTATCGATGAATGAGGTGGATTGCCAAAAGATGTATCTACATCTTTACACACCTGGACCCTAGAGAAAGAAGGTGATGGTGAGCCAGGTGATTAGCTTGCCATCGAACCTTCAGGCACTGGCTGAGTATCTCTATTCTTCCTCCAACTTCATTTACTCCTTGCCTCTTGTTGCCTTTGGGGAGAGACAGTAGGTACAGCAACATTTGTGCTTGATTTCTTTGGTGGGGGTTTGGCTTTAACATACATCACATAAGTTTCCTGGTGTCTGTGTTTCATATGTGTTATGAGGGCAGTTATGCCAAGGAGCGTTCCCTCCTTTCCCCTTTTCACAGACATATCACAAATTGTGCACAGTGCCATAACTGATGACTGCACTGTGCCTGCCCCAAGAGAGAAATAGTCCAACACTCCAGACCCCTGGGGAGGGGAAAGGTGGAGAAGAATGGCCTCTTTCTTCTTCTCCTACACATTCCACTTCAATGGCTGGGACAGAGAATGATGTTGCTGCTGTTGCTGCTGCTTTCTCATAATCAACAGTACAACTAGGATAAGGATTATGGCTGCTGGTAAGTGGAAACTGTCATTGTCCCACATCACTACTGCTGGGCCCCATTCTCACTGTGGCCAACTATCCTGCTCATCGTCATCCTGCTGTCCTTGCAACTCAGCAGCAGCAGGAATTACAGCAGCAGCAAACAGTGCAATGCCCATTACCATTTGTATCTTGGGCTCCAATTCTTTTCTTGGTTTGGGCTAAAAAGGCCATTAATGTCTTATCCACCCCAGCCGCTCCACCATCTCCCTCATCGTCATCATCACCACCAGTCCCTCCTTCTGCTGCTGCTCTATTAGAGTCTCACTGGTTGGAGGTGATGACAAATGTGAAAGAGGGTCCCCTGCTGTCACACTTGCCATCTCTTGAGGTGAAGAAGGCAGACTGACAGCACTAGCAGGCACAGGCAGCTGATCTGTGCTCATGGTGGTATTACTGCTGCTTGCTGCCAGATCTGCAGTATCATGTCCCAGAGGTGCAATGCTTAGGGAAGGGGAATCACAGGGTCAGGGGGATGTTGTGGGCTCCCTTGAACGCTAGTATGGCTGCTTCGCATCACTTCTCCTTCCACCACAGCATCAACAGGAGGCTCTATTGCAGTCATGCTGTTCCCACCAGTTGCTTTGCTAAAAGTAACAACATCAATTTCAGACTCTTCATCTCTATCACCCCTCCCTCACTCCCAGCACTCTGAGTCTCTAGCTGCTACATTGTAGTAGTAGTGTGACTGCTTGGGGATGACAAGTGTCACTTACAGTCCCCTGCTGTCACACTTGCCATCATCTTCCCCCCACAAGGCACAATGGCAGCACCAGCAGCAGGCACAGGTAGTTGACCTGTCCTGCTCACACTGCTACCTACTTCTTCCTGTGCCGTGCTATTATTTTCCCCAAGATCCCAAGCTTTGATTTAGAGGGACTGGCCATGATGGATCTGGAGAATCAGAGCTTCCAGAACCTTAAATGCTGGTAGTTGTCACTTATTCCCCCTCCTCAGACTCAGTGGATGCATCACAGTCCTTCCAGCACCTCATTTTTGTTGTCATCCAGGTGCTCATAGCAATAGCACAACATGAGCCTCTGCTGCCTTCGTTTTTTCAAAATTTATCAGAACAGCCTAATACAGTCTCTACCTCTCTAGCTGCTTCTGTTGTGTTTCCCTTCCTGGAAACTTCACGTAAGTAAGGAGGCGAAAATTTTGTAGCCATTGAAAAATTTGTCAGTGGGAGAAAATGGCCAAGATTTTAAAGGCTTTATTTAAAGTGGATTTTCCTGCGAAAAATTGGACAATCACATAGTTTGAGGATATTTTTGTGAAAACATAACAGGATCTTTCATCCACCCCTACATCTATGTCCTGGTCAAAATTTTAGACAGGGCTAAAGCTAAAGTAATGAACTGATATACACCAAATTTTACACATTGATAGAGCTTATGACGTACTATTCACTTTCATTAAAAATCTGTGTTCCCATTCCTAAGATATTTAGCTGTACATTTATTGTTTGTGCATGCGCAGTAAGTTTTTCCACAAAGGGTTTACATTTTTCATGTGCATGCTCAGTGAAGGCTTTGGCTTCCACAGGTCTTTCCTGAATAAGGTGTACATTAGTTTAACCACGTTCACTGTAACTAATATATAATTTTAAACAAAATCATACTGCTCTCAAGCAAGCAAAGACAACATGTGCTGTGTTTTAATCAATAAATTAAAATTGTAATGTTCAGAATATGATTAAAGATTTACTTGTACAAAACTTTAACTAAAATAACAGATCAAACTGATGTTCGATTAAACCAAATAAATCTTTAAAAATGTATTTACAAAATAAATTTCAAAATCAATTTGCAAAGAGTGGTTGATCCAACAATATGATTGCTTTAAGTGGACTTGTCACCCTAAGATAAGTTTAGCAAAATGTAAACCTTTGAGTTCCAGAGAGGTATCCATTGCATTGCGATACAATGTGGGAGATTCACTAAGCGGTGATAAAGTGGAGATGACTTCTCCAGTTTATCACTTCTCCAATTCCTATGTTATTCTGTGTAGCCTTTGCACTAAGATTTCTTCAAATTTGGAGATCTTAGTGCATAGACTCTATAGAATAACATAGGAACTGGAGAAGTCATATCCACTTTATCACCTCTTTATCACAGTTTAATGAATCTCCCCCAATGTGTTGGACGCCTCTCTCGAGGTGTGTGGTGGGAGCAATGGAGATTTACCACAAATACCTGAAGATTCTCTGTGATTGAGAAGACACAGGAAAATGTGATGCAAATTCCATTCTGCTGACTGTTCTTTTCATTAGGGGAGTGTGGGGGAAGAAGCATTTGCCAGGACTTGTTATTTTTTTTTTACATTGATCGGGTCAGTTAATTAAAAATAATTAAAGAAAAAAAAAAAAAAAAAATTTAAAAATAGTCAGACAGATACTAGAAAAGACATTTTGTAAAGGGTGAGACATCACAGAGTTTTGTACTTCACTGTTTAATTATGTGCAGAAAATGTACTAGGGGCAGAGGTAGTTCAAAAGGAGTAGTAGCAGTGTAGCATATGTTAGTAAAGTAGTAGTCCAAAAACTGACTGCAGCTGTAGTTGAGGCAGAGTACACAATAAATGATGAAGATCCTTCTCCTGAGGTGGCTGTCACACAAAAAGTTCCACCAACACTGCTATTAATATTAATAACCCATCTAAGAACAATGAAGATGACAACTAATCACATTCTAGTGTTGCTGGAATAATGGAGGAAGGTGTAGTAACTACTTTGCCTGACAGTGAGAGAAAAAACACCAGTACTCAAAATAGTGGATAATATGCTAAAAATCCGTCTAAGAGGAAAAGAAAAAACAAAGTTTTTGAGACTTCTAAATGCCTAAAGGAATATAAAAATAGTTGGGAAGAAAATGTGGGCAATTTTGAGGATGACCTAATTATTGACGATGATGTGGATCTAGAATTTATCCCTCTAGCGTTCTCCTTTTCTTAAGACACAGATAAGGTGGAGAGTAGACTTGTGCGTATTGATTTGAAAAAATTTGTAATTAGTCAAAAATGGGGTCATTCGGACCATCCGACACGCAAGGATCGTTCGACAAAAAAGATCCGTCTCCGAGCAGCCCTGGTCCGAAAGTCATTGAAACTTTCGACATTCGACAAATTTACGAAAGTTTCGACTATTATCAGACCAGGACTGTTCGGAGTTGGGTCTTTTTTGTACTATCTTCACGCGCTCGATTACTTTCCCTCCATGTCTCTAGTCCAATTCCATTCTCCGTTTCATGCACTACTTTCCCTCTTCTGTCTGTATTCCAATAAGCTTCTTTGTTTCATGATGGGGGTTGGACTAATGACACAGTCACCCAGGCAGACAGCCTGCATTTCCTCATTGCGTTGTTGGAGCTCAGAGAGAGAAGAAGAGATTAGAGAGTGTCCAGTTGTTGTGTAGGCAGGCAGGAAGCATTAGGCTAGGCATAGGCAGGCAGCCAGCATTAGTACCAGTTATTGCCTCTGCAAGGGAGAGTTATCTTTGTTCCTGTGCAAAATAGTTAAAAATATTAGGGTTTTCTTCAAATAATTTCCAGAGTGTCACATCAGCCAGTCTGACAGTTGTATAGGCAGGCAGGGTGCCTTTTTGCCACCGCAAGAGAGAGTCACCTGTGTTGGTTTTATTAAAAATATAGAAACTACAAATTATTTGTCTAATTTTCAGAGTCACACTGCCAATGTCACAGTTGTATAGGTAAACAGGGTGCCTTTAAGCCACCGTAAGGGAGAGTCACCTGTGTTGGTTTTATTAAAAATATACAAAATACAAGTTATTTGTTTGATTAATTTACAAAAAAACGATGCCAGTGTCACAGTTGTATAGGAAGGCAGGGTGCCTTTTCGCCACCGCAGGTGAGAGTCCCCTGTGTTGGTTTTATTAAAAATATTCATAATACAAGTTATTTGTTTGAATAATTTCCAGATTCACACTGACAGTGTCACAGTTGTATAGGCAGGCAGGGTGCCTTTAAGCCACCGTAAGGGAGAGTCACCTGTATTGGTTTTATTAAAAATATAGAAACTACAAGTTTTTTGTTTGAATAATTTACGAAGTCACAGTGCCAGTGTCACAGTTGTATAGGCAGGCAGGGTGCCTTTTAGCCATCGCAAGGGAGAGTCACCTGTGTTTGTTTTATTAAAAATATTCAAAATACAAGATATTTGTTTGAATAATCTTCGGTCACACTGCCAGTGTCACAGTTGTATAGGCAGGCAGGTTGCCTTTAAGCCATCGCAAGGGAGAGTCACCTGTGTTTGTTTTATTAAAAATCCTGTGGCCTGGATTGACAGGGGAGGTGAAGCCCATATGGTCCTACTCCTTGCCAGAAAGGGCCATTTGGTAGAAATCTGGGGCAACAGGGTGCTTTATCCACCAGTAACTTTGCTAATGATCTACTACAAGTCATGCACAAACAGGGCTTTGCACTGAAAAGGTAAGGACACCAGTGATGTCTTAAAAGAATGGTCTGCAGACTAAACTGTGAGCCACAGGGTGCGGTGCGAGGAAACAGAGAAGATTTGCCTGAAAATCTCGCTGTATCAAACAAGGCTTCAGTAATATAGGCATTAGCATTAGCTTCTATAATGTTAGCTAGAACAATAAGCATGTGCTCTTTCTGAACAACAGAATGCATGGTGTCAGATAGTGGTTCTTGCCACACAGCAATAGCTCTATTGACCAAGAAGAGGTAAAAATAGGCCTCAGCACTGCCCCAGTGGCTGGAAAGTTGGCCTTACGTAGGGACTCAAGATGCATATCAGCCAGATCCTTCAGCTCAATTGCATCAGCAAGAAGAAAAGCCTGTGTTGTTTGGAGGCATGAAACAGGATGGTCAACAGCTGGGAGAGAAGTACATTGTGTCAGCCATAACCATAAAAGTACAAACTTAGAGACACGTTTATGGAGGAATTTTCCATTCTTCTAAAATTTGATCAAGAGTGGTATTGGAGGAAAGACAGGGAAGTCATTCTTGCACCTCTGGAAAATTTCCAGAGAAGCGGAATCCCCACTAGAGGCATCAGAGACCTGAAGGGTCTCCAACACCCTGCCAGAGCAGTGATGAAGGTACACTGACAGTATGCACTAAAGTGTTTTCAAAATCACATCTCCATCAGTCCGACAACAATCTGCCCACATCAACATCCATCTGACATGCCATCACTGGTTTATGAATTTTCACTCATCACATCGACAATGGCCTACTTCTAAATGGAAATGAAACATGACTAATTTCCATATGAAAATGCAGGCTAATGTGCCATTATTGTACTCATGGGGGTGTTTATATGTTAATGTGGCACTTCACCACATTCACTAAACTTCGATAGCTGCCTCTGCTGTCGGAGTTCACAGTCTCAACTTCACCTACCTAAGGCTGGAGAAGTTGGGATCTCCCTGTACTTTCCTACTCAGTAACAGCCCTCAAACAATCAGAAGAAGGGAGGATTTTGAACTGCTATTGATGTGGAAGGAATAATCTCCCTTTGAACAATGCACATCCCTATGGTACTCAAAGGGATGAGGGAGTGATGCTGTCCATGGTGCTGAAAGGGATCTCTCCACTCCCCTACTGATCAAGTGGGGCAGCGGAGAGAATGCTCTTAGATTTCAGGATTGTCGTAATTCTGGTGATGTGTGAGGGAGAGCATCCCTTCCACATCAACAGCACTTCGACAATCCTGTATGATCATGAAGATCTTCTCTTCCCCTCCCCTTGCATCCTTAAATTTTAATGCATATGGAGATGCGTGTCTACATTGAAATGTTGAAGTGATTTGAACACATCTACAAAATCATATGTCCACAGCATCAACCTTTAGTGAATCTCCCCCCTGGTCTTACTTACCAGTCTTCTGTCTTCAGGCTCCTATCTCAATAAGGCAGAATCTCTACAAGTCTCAGCCATGAGGAACAGAATATCACGGTACCCGTGCTTTCTGTCAGTCTCTGTGTGCTGCGCTCCTATTGGCTGAGTTATGTTTGGCCCGCCCAGTATGGCCTTTTTATACTGGGCCCTGGCACCTATCTGGTGCCCTTTCGCGGTGTTCCTGTACCAGTGCTGGCTTGAGTTGCTGTGTTCCCATGTACCGACTTGGCCCGTTTGACTACTCGCTTCTGGTTCCTGCTCCGTGATCCGACCCGGCCTAGCTGACGTTCTTGCTCTGTGACCTGACCCGGCTTGTCTGACGTTCATGCTCTGTGATTTGACCCGGCCTGGCTGACGTTCCTGCTCCGTGACCTGACCTGGCTTGGCTGATGTTCCTGCTCCGTGTTCCTGCCCAGCTCTCCAGTTCCTGCTTCATCGTGTCGATGGGCGACATTCTGACTTCCGCCTAGTCTGGGCCTATCAGGCAGTGTGTCAGAGCTGACTCCGATACTGCTCCGGCAGTGTACATTCCGCTGAGCATCCCGTTAACTCTTGCAAAGCTACAGTTGCCTCCGTTACTGCTCCGGCACTGTGCCAATTACTGAGCCTTCCATTAACTCTTGCAGAGCTACTGTTGCCTCCGTTACTGCTATGAGCCTTCCGTTAACTCTTGCAGAGCTACTGTTGCCTCCGTTACTGCTCCGACAGTGTGCCTGTGGTTGCGTTTCCGTTCAGCTCTTGCAGAGTATTGTTGCCTCCGTTACTGCACCGGCAGGGTGCTATTGGCTCTGTTGTATTCAGCTCTCGCAGAGTACTGTTGCCTCCGTTACTCCACCGGCAGGGTGCTATTGGCGCTGTTCTATTCAGCTCTTGCAGAGTACTGTTGCCTCTGTTACTGCACCGGCAGGGTGCCATTGGCTCTATCCAATTCAGCTTGTGCAGGGTACTGTTGCCTCCGTTGCTGCACCGGTAGGGTGCCCGTGGCTCTATTCCGTACAGCTCTTACAGAGTATTGTGTGGCCTCCGTTTACTGCTATGGGAGGGGGTATAAGTCTCAGCTCTGCTCCAGCCGATCTAAGTGCTTGTCTCCATTCTAGCACTACAGTCTCCTTATCTCTATTATTCCATCATACTGGGCATTACTGAACATACCACATCAGATACTAATTATATCAATTGGACTTTAACCCATGCTGTGCTGAGTTCTCCTTGTCATGCCTGACCTGTGACAGTATACGTACTCTCTTACTATTATACTGGGCCTGTGTAGACATAAGTCTAAGTCCTATATTACTCCTGTGTTACGCTATAGCCTGTGTGGGTATTTTCATTGTGTTTCTTAATAAAACTGTGTTTTATCCTAACCTCCTGTGTCTGAGTGTTGAACAAACCGTTACACAGACATCATAAAGTCATCCTCCATAGGGAAAGGGTCCACAAAGCACCTGAGAACTGGGCAATCCAACTCCAGGGAAGTAAGTGATGGGAACCTGCTTAACTGGGCAATATACAACCCCATAACTAAATAAAAATAATAAAAATCTAGAAAAAAAACTAATACACTCACTGCTCACTCCTTGTAACATAAGACACATGAAACTGGATAAGGCAGGAGCATGTGCAGGAAGAAGGGGAAGTCTTTGCTTCAAACACCCTGACTTTTTGAATTGCCTTGTCTTCCTGAAGGAGGGAGCTCAACCGCATAGTTCCTGTATTCCATAGTGGATGTACGAGATTTTAAACACAGGCATAACAGGAAGCAGGGATATTTTGACAGGTAGACAAAGGGTTGTGGCTAGTTCCTATCCAGTAGAAGGACCCTGTCATTTCTGAGGATAGGAAATATCTTTCTCAGTGTGAGTGAGCTAGTTCCTATCAGGCTAAAGGACCTTTTTGCCCCCAATGGTCAGGCCCTGTATAGGGATTGCAACTAGCCAGCTCATACTGAGAGAGCTAGTTCCTATCCTGCTAAAGGACCCTTTTAGCCCCCTAGTGGTTAGGTCCTGTATAGGGATAGGAACTAGCCAGCTCACAGTGAGAAAGCTACTTCCTATCCTGCTAAAGGACCTTTTGCTCTATAGTGGCCAGGTCCTGTTAAAGGATAGGAACTAGCCAGCTCACAGTGAGAAAGCTACTTCCTATCCTGCTAAAGGACCTTTTGCTCTATAGTGGCCAGGTCCTGTTAAAGGATAGGAACTAGCCAGCTCACAGTGAGAAAGCTACTTCCTATCCTGCTAAAGGATCTTTTTAGCCCCCTAGTGGTTAAGGTCCTGTATAGGGATAGGAACTAGCCAGCTCACAGTGAGAATGTTAGTTCCTATCCTGCTAAAGGACCTTTTTAGCCCCCTCACAGTGAGAATGCTAGTTCCTATCCTGCTAAAGGACCTTTTTAGCCCCCTAATGATTAGGTCCTGTATAGGGATTGTAACTAGCCAGCTCACACTGAGAGAGCTAGTTCCTATCCTGTTAAAGGACCTTTTGCTCAATAGTGGCCAGGTCCTGTTAAAGGATAGGAACTACATGGTTCATAGTGAGAAATCTAGTTCCTATCCAGCAAAAGGACCTTTATACCTCCAGCTAACAATTGTCCTTTACAGGGATTGGAATTCCTAGTTCTTATAATGAACTTTTATTGATTGTAAATTTCTCAGCAAATAAAGGGAATGATTTTAACTCTTGTGGGGCACAAGACAGCACTCACTGAGATCTGAGCTTGCTACATACATAGACCTGCGCAGCTCTTGTGGCTCACGCTGACTGGATGTTGCTGGGCCTGACAGGGAGATCGAGTTACTCCCAACTTGGTAAAACTGTAGCAGTGTGGAAAGTGGGGGACACTGTGTATGGGGGGATACTTGTCAATGTGGAAAGTGAAGAGATGCAATTCCTGGCAGTGGAGAAATTGGAGTGGGCAGTATATATACCCGTGGAAGGTTGAGGGAGGATATATGGCACTGTGATTAGATACAACACCCATCTTCATGTTATTGTTTTTAAATAAATTTCACAGAAACATTATTGATGTTAAGATTTTTTTTTCTCTTCAGCAGTATCATTTTATACCTATAATTATTGTTTAGTTCATGGGTACTGATCTGGTTTGTGTCTGACTACAATATTCTTCCATCTGTCCTGGACTCATAGAGTGTGATTTTTACAGGGAGCTGCAGTCAGGAGTGTCGGGAGAGTAAAAAAAGGTGCAATGGCTGTTATTACATCCATTGCATCTGTTTTATACGTCATGACATTTGGCTTCTGAAATGGAGACTTTGCCACCCACAGTTTGGTGGAGATTATAACAGCAGTTTTAGACTTAAAGGGATAGTAATACTTCGTTTTAACTTTATTTTATAGGCATTAAAAAAACATGAAGAATGATATAAGTCTTATCTCTCAAACCTTTATGGTTTATGAGATATTCACAAGCAAAGTGTCCCCCTCCCACTCCTTTTACTGATGTAACACTGCTCAGCCAGAGCATAAGGGAGGTGTCCAGGTAGACTGCAGAGAGGGACAATCTTCAATTAAGATAAGGGAAAAACCTGAAAAACTTGTCAAGGGGGGCAGGGATTTCATTGTTTTCATAGGAATAAGAGTGTCCCCTTCTGTTATCTGTCCAGTCTATGGACTGCATTCCACATCTGAGAAGAGATTGTTTACAGTAGGTAAAAGGGGCAGGAGGGGGAAACTTTGCTCGTGAATATCTCATAAACCATAAAGGTTTGAGAGATAAGACTTATATCATTCTTCATGTTTTTTTAATGCCTACAAAATAAAATAAAGTTAAAATGAAGTATTACTATCCCTTTAAACTAGTAAAAGGGGCACAGCGTTGCTCGTGGGGATTAGTTGGTTTGAGTGCTTGAGGGGTATTGAACGCATTAGCTGACAATGCTTTGGTACATTTGCCGTAGTGAAATGGTTCAAAGTATGAGAGGCAAAGATGTATCCACGCAGTGTAATGTGTTTGCATATTGTCTTGGTTTTGCTTAAAACCCTTCAGTGCCAAAGAGGCATCAAAGACATTTAACTGCATGCATACGTCTTTGGCTGCCAAACATTTAACCCTTTCACTGCCACAAAGTTACCCAAACCATTGTCAATCAGTGCTTTGTATAGCCCTCAAGCACTCAAATGATCTAATGTCCACGTGTAACGCCGTGGCCCTTTTGCTAGTGTAGGTATATTTTGTTTTATATTACACAAGAGCAGCCTCAATGTACGTTCAAAGACCAACTAAGAGCAGCCTCAATGTACGTAGAAAGAGCAAGTTATCCATTTTAACCCTTTCAGTGTCAGAGGGGTACACAATACATTTTAAGGCAATGCATTGTATACCACCTGGCACTGAAAGGGTTAATGATAAAATGTGAGACCCTTCTAACTGACTCCTTGTTGTCTCTTTGGGTCCCCGGCCTCACACCACTTCAGTGTGTATGTTTTGCACTGCTTGATTACAATCTGTGATTTCTGCCTTCAATAATAGTGTAATTGCATATTGGTATATGTATATAATTCTACTGTATGCTTCCCCTACCTTTTTCTATGTGCCTTCTGCCCCTTCCCAGATGTGCTAGCCCAGCAGCATGTTGCTGAGCGTGCTACCGGCCTCTCTCTCCCCTTCTCTGCGTGCTCCGCTCTGGCCTGTCATTCTGCACACAGGGACGGGGCAGAACGCACTCCCTAAACAGAGAAAAAGGTAGGGGAAGCATACATCAGAATTAGACAAATATACCAATATGCAATTAGACTATTATTGAAGGCAGAAATCACAGCTTGAAATTAAGCAGTGCGGCGCTCAGCAACATATGGAACTGATGTGCAAGTCTCTGCAGGTTTATTTTACTTACAATCACCTCTGCGCTGCACCCAGCCACCTCCTTTTTGTGTACCAAGGTAGAAGCAACTTCTGCACTACACGCACCCACCTTTTAACTTCTTGATTGCTGGGGGATGGTGGTCAATATATAATGTGTCATGGGTATGCCTCAGTCTTATGTGCAGGGGGATTGGGGGCAACATTACTGGGTTTATTTTACAATTGGCATGCTAGGCTTTGGCGGCCACATTCATGGGTGGTAGCTGTACAGAGGCAGGCTTGGTGTGTAATGGGTGGAGGGTGGGAAAACTGTCTCCTGTCCTCTGTGTTCTCCTCTCCCTGAGCAATGCTGTTGAGCTCCGGCTGCTCCTTGTGTGTAGTGCCCACAGGCTGATGGGTCAAGCGCCTGGAAGTGATCTGTACCATGATTTGGCTGCATCTGCCCGGCACTTCACACTGCCCCCACCGGTGGCTCTTGGACCTCTGGGAAGCGGAGTTACTGGGATGTTAACCATTTCAGTGGCAGAGAGGTAGTCAATGCGTTGCGTACCCCTCTGCCACTCAAAGGGTTAAACTCCGCTTCCCCGCATTCTATCTCAGCACAATAATCTTCATCTCCACTTGCAGACACTCGAACAACAATACTCATAGTTGCTTACCTCTGCAGCACTCAAATTATTACCAGCAGGATAACCAGGCACTGTGTGTAATGGGGAAAGACCCGGGAATAAGGTGCAATTGGGCCAGTTGGTTATCTCCTTGTATGAGAACATGAACAATAAATGTACGACTGAGTGTGGAGCGGCATGAGTCAGCCATTTTTCTTTTACTTTTCAGCCAGATACTGGGGGTGGACGAACTCCTTCCAGTGATATACTGTTTTTTTCAGAACTAATTGAGGTTTGTCGTGGTACCTTACATGAAGAGAATTTTGCAAAAAGCTATGATGTCATAATGACAAAAAACTGCAAATTTACTTATTATTGTGTATCAAAAACACTTACCTTGATTGTGAAAGTTTCTATTATTTGAAAATACCATGAGTCCTCAGAGTAAAAAAATACGAAATTTGTATAGTTTTACCTACGTCCATGGCTAGCGCAGAGCCCTAATCACCAGCAGCGCAAAATGGCATTTTCAACTTTATGAACGAATATGCGCATTCTAGGTCTTTTGTGGTAAAGCTACCCTAAAACAGCGGAATAACTATATAAAACTATATATTTCTGGAAAGCAGACAACCTGCTGCATCTAATGAGTGGTGACTTGCCTTCTTATCCCAATCCTGGTGTGCCCAAAATTTTTCAAGAAACTGGCACTATAGAGAAAAAAAAGGCATTTTCTTACATTTCTTCCCCTCCAAATGTACTGAAATCTGTGAAAACCATGGAATTTCCAACTGTATTCGTTAGCTAGTGCTCTTAGAAGAAAAATGACACCCCATTGGTATGAACTGACCAACCCTAGGGGGTGCTAAAAGTATAAAACTACACCTACTACATCCTCTCATTTTTCTAACATTTTCTCAAACCTGACTTGCCTGTATGAAATTGACTATAACACCTTTAGAAGTGAAGAAAAGGTAGATAAACTATACCATTTTGAAAAGAAGATAACCTGCTACATCTACTGAGTGGTCACTTGCCTTCTTACCCCAATCCTGGTGTGTATAAATGTTTCCAGGAGGAGATATAAGAAAAAAAAATTGATTTTTTTTTTACATTTCTGTCCCTTTAGATGTAGTGAAATCTGTGAAAACTATGGGATTTCCAACTGTATTTGTTAGCTAGTGCTCTTAGAAGAAGAATGGCACCTCATTGGTATGAGTTTACATACCATGGGGGGGTGCTAGAAGTACAAAACTACTCCTGCCACAACCTCTGATTTCTCTAACATTTTCTCAAATGTTCTTGCGTGTATGAAAATGGCTATAACACCTTCAGAAGTGGAAAAAAGGTAGATAAATCATACCATTTTGGAAAGAAGATAACCTGCCGCATCTAGTGAGGGGGTCATTTGCCTTTCTACCCCTAAGTTAGTGTGCACAACTATTTCCAGAATGTGGTGCTACAGAAAAAAAATGTTTTTTTTTCTTACAAATCAGTCACTTCAAAGATACGGAAATGGTTCAACACCATTGGGATTTCCTAGAAGGACCTCCTGCTAGCCTACGAAAAATGGTACCCTACTGCTGTGGGTTGACATACCATATTGGGTGCCAGAAGCATGGCTGCCAGTGGAACAAGGATGGGGAAGCAAACAGTGTATGTGTGATTCTATGGCTATCAGTGGTCAGTCACTGAACATAAGGACCTGTGACTGGCAGTGAAACCTGGTGGTGATGGGGGGAGACGAGGGGTCAGGCAGTGTATGTGGGTATATCTACCAGTGAGCAAGAATTGCAGTGGTGGTGGGGGAGGTAAGATAGTACATATGGGGGATCTGTGGTTACCAGTGTGCACTATAAGTCCCCCACATACACAGATTCCCAGCCTGAATCCAGTGTGTACTGGCACTTGGGTCTACCAGTAGGCAGTGGAACCAGGCTGGGGGGTCAGACTGGGGGGAGGGGACTGCCAGTGTGCTGTGGAACTAGGCTGGTGGGTAGGGTACGGGGGGGGGGAATTGGAGGCACTTTGTGTGTATGCTGCAGGGGTGTCCAATGCACTGCAATGCACTGGACTCCCTGTTGCACACAAAGTTATTTTTTATTCATACCTCGTTGGGAAGGCGGTATCAGGAACACTCCTGGTGCCCCCCAACAAGGTCTAAAAAAAAAAATAATAATAAAAAAAAAAGTGTGTGTGTCACAGCGGGTCCAGCACTTTGCAAAGCACTGCGTTGGACCCCCCCCGACACGTGCAGGTTTTTAGGGTCCCCCCCCCCAATATTTTTGTGTAGACCTCATTGGGGGCATCAGAACCCACACAATGAGGTCTGAATAAATATATGAAAGGGGGAAAAAAATAAATAATCCTGTGTGTGCCACAGGGGTGTCCAGAGGATTGCAAAGCAATGCACTGGTTCTCTCTGGCACACAGAGGGTTATTTTTTTATTGCTAATATTATTAGCATTAATAAGAACTGTGGTGCACGGAGGGTTTTCAAATATTGTTTTATTTAGACCTTGTTGGGGGGCACCAGGACCCCTTCTGCTGCTACCCCAATGAGGTGTAAATAAAATATTTGAAGAAAAAAATCCTTTGCCACAGGGATGCATTGGATCCATGTGGCACACAGAGGCTTAATCCCCCCCCCATTACTTTGTAGTCAGTGCTTGTTTGGGGGTGGGGCACCAGGACCACTCCCGATGGCCCCCCAACAAGCTCTGATTATACAGTAATGAAAAAAGCCCTGTGTGTGCCACAGGAGGGGGGCTGCACTGGACCCTTCCCTCCCCCCGTGGCACACACAGGGTTAATTCTTTTTTTCATTTTTTTTATTACTATGAAAGACCTCATTGGGCGGGCATCAGGACCCCTCCTGACCCCCCGAATGAGGTCATAATAAAAAAAAAAAACGTCCCCAAGATACTAACCCTGTGAGTGCCACATGGGTATGCGCTGGACATCCCTGCGGCACTCATAGGGTTACTTATTTTTAAAAAATTTATTTTATAAAATTTATTTTCAGACCTCATGGGGGGGACATCAGGACCCCTCCTTGTGTCCCCCAGTTATTGATCTCCCAGCCGATTGTGCTGGGAGATCAATCTAGCGACTGCAGGAAAGCAGAAGCTCTCCTGCACTTCTCTCCTACCTCCGGTAGGAGTGAACGCGATGGGGGAAAGTCACCCAAAATCACTGGTGACTATGTCACCGATGACGTTGGGAGGCTTCCCCTGATCCCGCCCACTCCTACCCAGAAGTTCGGGTTGGAAAGAGGAGAAAGGAGAAGCGCTGCTTCTCCGTTACAAATACTGATCTCCCATCGCAATCTGCTGGGAGATCATTGGGGCATGAGGAGTGATCCTCATGCCACCCCCATGATTACTAGGCATTTTTTTTAAATGCAGCCACTGCATGCCTGTTATACCGGCTTATGCAGTGACCACATTTAAACTATACTACGTACGTGCTTGGCATATGTTTTAAGTGATTGGCACTCTAGGGGTAAAAATCCCCTCATAATGCCCTTTGCCCTTACACCTGTGCGGTCACTAATCAAATTTATGGTCTCTCTGACTATTCCCTCACAACCAATCTTCATCTGAGCTGCAGAAAGTCCCGGCAGTCTGTAGACCTTCTCTAGAATGTTTGTAAAACTTGGTGTACCCCTGTTGTGGCAGCAAATAGCAACACCTACTACCAAAGTAATAATTTTTTCATAGTCAACCATATGCTTTACAGATTAAATACTTTTTTAAATAAAAAACAAACAAACCTCCTTTTGCAATGGTTCACTGTTTATAGGCTGGGGTAGGCAATTTTGTCCCTTATTTTACAAGGACTGTGGTGGCTTTTTTTCCTCTTATGCCATTTCATAATATACATATGATTTTTGTTTTTCGCTCCTGGGTACTAATGTGGCCTTTAAATGACTCCAGTATTCTTCCCTCTGTCCTGGACTCTTAGTGCCCTCTCACCATAAACCTGTGTGGTCTGTAAACATCTGAGCAGGAAAAGAACTCAGCCATTGGAACATTTTTTGGATATTCTACCATGCCTTTAGGACATTTAAAAATACACAGCTGTGCTGGTTCCCACTACCTTTGGACTTGTCCACTACACAATACTCTGCATGCAACATCTTATGCCTGGTCTCCTATTTCACAAACCACACCTGTTACTATGTGGACTTAGTCTATTGGATTAATCTACCCATGTGACTAAAACGTTATTGTTTGGTTGTGGCTAAGTGAGATAGACATGGTTTCCCACAGAAGAAAACTGTATAAGCATATAGATAAAAAAAAAAGATTTTAATATCAAATGTATTAAAAGTGAACATGAATAAGTGTAACATAATGAAACATGTACAGTTGTTGCTTTATTATATTATTTTCCCATACACACATTGTGAAGGTCTCTTTTAATCACAGACTTGGCATCTGGTCTAATAAAGATATAAATTCAGTGCTGTGGAGGAAGGAAAATCAGGATGAATGAACATGGATATAAAAAAATATAAGATAAATAAATAAAAATATATAAGAGGATTTTAGTCTTACCTGTTGAATCTCTTACACGTACCATGGGGTGGCAACAGCTCCTCCCTGTAGGCTGCAACTATTCTAGAAGAAGTTGGGGGTGGAGCCTCCCCTTCTTCCTTATTGGGCTACCCACTAGCCCCACCCCAGATAGACTTGAGTCAAGCCTATGAAGTAGGATAGTAAGGAGGAAGAAAGGAAAACTCCTGTGAACAATGGACCCAAGAGGACCCCCGCATCCAGCACCAGGAGACCCAGCATGGTCAATTTTACTGGGTGGGAGACCTGTAAGCTATATGGACTAAGAGAAAAGGATTTAATAGGTAAGACTAAAATCCTATTTTCTCTGTTGTCCAATATAACTCACAGGTACCATGGGGATGTACCAACATTAAGCTCTCAGGGTGGGTAGTGAAGGAAAGGACCAAGCACCAGTCCCCATGATACCAGAGTTCCCATGGACTATCCAGGTCACGGAACAGCCCAAACAAAACAAGTGTCAACGTGCACTGAATAACAGAAAACACAGCACACAAGAACAAGAGCCAAAAGGGCTCAAACAGTTAAAGAGCTATAAGGCACAGGAATACAAAAGGGTCCTAGATAGGTAAAACTTAATCCGGGACTTTCCTGCCAATGCTGGCTTCAGCCAGAGCCAGAACATCAGCACAATAGTGTTTGACAAAGGTGTGCACAGAGGGCCACGTGGCCACCTTGTACAGCTGATCAGCAGAAGCCTGATTGTTGTAGGCCCAGAAGGTCCCAATAGACCTGGTGGAGTGTGCCGTTATACGGAAAGGAACTGTTTTTTTTTCTGAATTTATAAGCCTTGCGAATGGTAGACAATCCAGGATGTAATAGTGACCTTGGACACAGCCATACCTGCCCTGGGACCCTCAGGGATGACAAACAAAGAATCAGTCTTGTGTAAAGACTCGGTACAGTTCACTTAGAACTCGAGGCAGCAGCCCACATCCAACAAGTGGAGATCCCTCTCCTTGTCAGATTTGGGGTCAGGACAAAAGGAAGGCGCAACAATCTCCTGAATGATGTGAAACTCAGAGACCATCTTAGGAAGAAATTCCTGGGAGATAAGAAGAACAGCCTTTTCCTTATGAAATACCAGGAAAGGTGGTTTGCAGAACAAGGCCTGCAGTTCAGCAACTCTGCAGACAGAGACCACTGCCAGAGATTTTCCATATCAAAAGACACGGAGGAATGGTGGACAAAGATTCAAAGGGAAGCAGCTGCAACTCACAAAACAGGTTAAGGTCCCAGTGGGGAGTGGGAGCCTTATAGGCAGGGAAAGCATGAGCGACGCCCTGAAAGTAAACCTTGACATCTGGCAAGATGTCAATGCTTCTCTGGAAAAAAGACAGAGAGAGCCAAAGCCTGAACCTTCAAGGAGCTAAGACTGAGCCTTTTGTTCACATCGTCCTGTAGAAAGGACAGGACCACCGGAAGATCAAACTCCTGTAAGGACTGGTCCCTGTCAGCACACCAAGACTGGAAAATGGACCAGACCCTATGGTAGGCCTTGGAAGAAACAGATTTCCTAGCCTGGATCACAGTGGAAACCACCTCAGGAGAAAACCCCTTTCTTCTTAAGATACAGGCTTCAACAGCCATGCCATCAAAGCCAAGTGCTCCACGTCCTCCCTTCAAAGGTAGCCTTGTAGGAGGAGATGCAGTCTGAGTGGTAGTGGAAACGGATCTTGAATGGACAGAGCCACCAGCTCTGATCCAATAAGGGGCAATCAGGATGACTGCCGGACTGTCCATCCGAATCTTCCTCAGCACCTGGGGATGAGAGACAATGGAGGGAAGATATAGGCCAGGGAGTCCACGGAAAATGCTAGAGGATCCCTCCAACGGAGCAGAACAGTGGGACTTTCCTGTTGTCCCTGGTAGCCATCAGGTCTATCTGAGGATTAACCTATCTTTGCACCAGCAGGGTGTCTGGGTGGAGTTCCCAATCTCCTGGGTCCACCGTTTGGTGGCTGAGAAAATTGGTCAGGATGTTGTCTACCCTTGGCATGTGAATAGCCTTAGGTCTAGCCCCAGGTCCCTTTGTATCCTAACAGGAAAAGTGTCTAAAACAGTATGAGAAACCCAAATACTGTGACCCAGATTAAGAAATCAGAAAGCCCCAAAGAGTACTTATCTGGCAGGCAAATGTTTAACCTGAGAAGGAAAGAAAGGAGAGACAAGCTATGCGTAGGATACTCCAGCAAAGAGAGAAAGAAAATGGCGTCCAAAATTGCAGCCAATCAGACGAAAGCCTACAAAACGGGCATTCTGAGATATATATATATATTTGTCTCTTTGCTGTAACATAGCAATGCTTGCACCCAAACACGCGGGGCCCCCAAGACACTGCAGATGTGAACCGGATCATAGGGCAAAACGAGACAAGAAGAATGTGCCCTCCCTCAAGTTAAAAGGTTGTTAAACGGTACCTGTAAGTTATATTGGACGACATAGAAATATATATTTATATTACACACACACAAAATCGAACAGTTCACTAATTATGTTTCAACATGCAATATCTAATTTTTTTAAATTCATTTTTAAAATACTTACCTTTTAAAAATTAACGATTATAGAGCTTCTCAAGGGAGTTAAACATACTATTTTAAGTCCTCCTGAGAGAATCTTTTTGGACAGGCATGGTGATACATTGAGCACATGCACGAAGTGGATTGGCCTGCAGAAGGGAAATATAACAAACACTCCCAGGCTTCCCAGGAGGAATGGGTGCTCACACATACGATAGGTGGGTGGTAAAGACATATACACAGAGACATGAGATACAACACTCAGTGATGGGTGGACATTAGATTAGGGTGACCACATGACTTTTTTAAGTTATGTCCTGTACCGGGACCGTCATGGGTAGATTTGCCACAAGGACCCATGATGGTCCCGGTATGTCATGGGTTAGAAACTCCCATCGCCGCCGCATGGAGCGATGGGAGAGTGCGGACTGGCTGTTACTAAGTGCTCTGATACCAGGGCATTTAGTTTCAACCACTAGTAACATTGTAGCAACATGTGATTCACTTGATTAGTGAATCTCATGTTGCAAAAGCAGAGAATCACATCTCTCTGCCTCCCTCCATCTCACACACTGCTGAGGTGAAGAGAGACAAAGACATCTTGTTAAAGTGTTCCAGATCCTGTTCCAGCATTCCTGTGGAAAAAAGCCCTGTTAGAAAACAAAACAAAACAAAACAGATTTAACCCTATAATTGCAGTGATCAATAAATCCCCCCTGATCACTTTAATAGTGATCAATTGCTGCAGATCAGCTTTTTGCTGATCTGTGGTACTTCCTCATCCCCCTTGTATTTTTTAAAATTTTTACATTTTTTTAAATAAAAAAAATTGTTTTTTTTTAGCAAATTTTAGGGTTAGGTAGGAAGTTTAGCTAGGTAGGTTTAAAGTATACATGCGTTAGGGAAAGGTTTAGGCTTAGAATTAGGTTTGGGCGTAGAGTAGAAAAAAAAAGATTTCATTTAATAATTGATTTTTTTAAAGATTTTTAGAATAAATAATTATACTTTAGATAGGTAGTTGAATTGGGTCAGGTAGGTTCAGGGGATACATGGGTTAGAGTAAGGCTTACGGATAGATTTAGGTTTAGGAGTAGCGTAGGGAAAAAAAAAAGTTTATTTTATTTTAAAATAGAGTTTGTGCTATAAGCTAGTTTAGATAAGTAGTTGGTTAGGTAGGTTCAGGGAATATGTAGGTTAGGGTAAGGCTTAGAGATAGATTTAGGAGTGGTATAGAAATGAAAAATTATAATAGGAATAGTGACTGTTGGGGTTAGAGTTAGGTATAGTATTTCCATAGTAATAGTTAAGTAGTAACTGGGTAGTTATTTAGGAGAAATTAGAAATTTATTTAGTTTAGGATAGGTATTCATAATGCAGCGAAGGTACAGTGTAGAAGAGGCATATGCCTTTTTGGCATCTGACTCAGAAGCCACAGACACTGCGCCAGACTTTGATATAACGCAGTTTTCAGAGAGTGAGAGCAGCTCTAGTGATGACGCTGGGCCTTCTGTCAAGAAAAGATGTACTGTCCCAAGAGCTGCCCTGGCAACTGTCCAAATACCTGCCAAAAGACCTTCCCAAAGAGCTGCCAAAAGAAATGCCCCAAGATCTGCCACTCCTTCTGATCCTAATGAATGGGTATCACCAACCAATTTATGCCCACAAATCTCAGAATTCACAGGCAACCCAGGAATTCAAATTAATGTGGAAGGATTTACTCATGATCAGTTTTTTTTTTTTTGTCAATTAAAGTTTATTGATTTTCCAAGAAAAAAATTGTACAGAATGAAATATGAAAAAATACAGAGAATACAAAGAACAAGAAAATGAGAAACTGAAAAAGGGTAAAGAATAAAAAGGAGGAGAGGGGGAGGGAGGGAAAGCACGAGACACACGGTAGAGATATACAATAATACCAACAGTGTTACACCTACTCCAGCACAATACAGAGTGAGAACAATTTCAGGCATTATATCATATACAATAGGTAATGCATCAAGATAAAACTATTATTCTAGAGAAACACTTTGCAATTGAAACACTGTTATTCCAAATCATTCTAGTTCCCGGAATCCTTGTTTCCGTCGCGATCCTCCCCCCAAGAAAACGGCAGCGAGGCACGAGGGTAAGTGACAGTGTAGCAAATTAAGCCAGGAGAGTCTCATGACAGCAATATTGGAAAAGCAGGGCTCTCCAAAAACAACATCCACCTCAGCCAAACCCCATTATATCTGTCGCTCTCAGCAGGAGAGGAAGAAGCCAGCTCCGCCATCACCCCAAGTTCCTCCACCCTCTCCACCAAGGTAGAGAGGCTCAGAGGACCAGGCTTCCTCCAATTCAGTGAGACCAGGCTGTTAGCTGCCACCAACAATGTGGAGTCAAAGTTTTCTTATATTTAGAGAGAGAAGTGTGATATAATAGAAAATGCTCCGGTCTGAAAGCAGGAGGGTGCTCACTGAGGTGTTGAATTATTCCATGAATCGACCTCCAATAAGTTACAATCACAGGGCACCCCCACCAAAGATGTAGGAGGTCACCATGTTCCCCCCACACCTCCAACAGTGGCCATCTCGGGTAGGGTCAATGCTGTGCATGACTACTGGGGTCATGTACCATCTAGTCAATTTATATGCGGATTCTTGGTATTTCGTGGAGACCGAAACTTGATGCGCTGCACACATAATGTTCCCACTGTCTTGGGGACAAGGTGATTCCTAAGGTGATTCCTAGGTCTGTTTCCCATCGCCTCACAAACAACTGAGTCCCATGTTCTTCTCCAGTCAGCAGCAACAAATACAGATGAGACAATCCATGTCGGAGTGGTGCAGTCCGAGTGCACTCCTTCTCAAATAACGTGAGGGGTCTAGATAACTGATGCTGCTGTACTGTGGAGGAAACATAATGACTCAAGCGATGATATCTAAACTGGTTCAAAAAAGTTGGTGGTCGATCGCCCAGCACTTCACCAATTGGCAACAATTTGCCAGCTTCCAGAAGCTGAAATAAGTGTGTATAGGGCACCTGCACGTGAGGAAATACTCGACTCCCCAGTATGCCAGTTGAGAAGTCAGGGTTATGCACTATAGGAGTCAAAGGTGAAGGGAAGGTAGACAAGGCATGCTTAGCCACAGTCGAGTTCCACACAGTCAAGGTTGCAGCTATAAAAGTTTATCAGGACGTAACCACATAGCAGTTTGTATGGACCCTCTGGTCCGAAAGCGGTCTATGCTGACCCAATGCTTACACCCGCGTCAAGGAACAACCGCGGCAAGGAAATAGGTAACATCTGAAACAAATACAAGAATCGCGGCAGAAGGTTTATTTTTATGACGTTAATCCTCCCCATCCATGACACATGAGGCAGTGCCCAGGACGATAAGTTCGAGCAAACTTTGGACAGCAGCGGGATAAAGTTAGTCTGATAAAGCGTTCCAGGTTCTGGCGAAAGCCATACCCCCAGGTATTTGAGCCGATGAGGACACCATCTATAGGGGAAATATTCTTGGATCAATTCCCGCGTACGCCGCAATACCAAAATCCCCATGACCTCTGACTTTGACATGTTAATCTTGAGGTTAGATAAAGCTCCATAATCCAGAAGCTCACGTTGGAGAGGGGGAAAAGAGAGAAGGGGTCTAGTAATCAAAAGCAGCATATCGTCCGCAAATGCAGCAATCTTATAATGAGAGTCCCTCATGCGAATCCCATGAATATCGTCATTGCTCTGGATTGCATTCAGTAAAGGCTCCAAGGTCAGCACAAACAAGAGGGGCGAGAGGGGGCATCCCTGTCGAGTCCCATTCTGTATAGAAAAAGGTGTTGAGAGAAGCCCATTTACCCTACACATGCTGATGGTCCCTTGTACAATGCCGAGATCCAGGCGTGCATATGCGGACCCAGGCCCGTGTGTTCCAACATTGCCGTCAAGAAGGAGTAGTCCACCCTAACGAACGCCTTCTCGGTGTCAGTGGATAAGAGCAACAAACCAGAGCCTCCCGCACGCACACACCCCATCAAGCTGAGTACCTTGATAGTATTATCTCTAGCCTCCCTGCCAGTTACAAAACCAGACTGATCCGGATGGATCAGTCCCGGCAAGTGGGGTGCCAGACGTAGGGCCAACATCTTCACCAATAACTTCACATCAGTGTTCAGGAGCGAGATAGGGCGATAGCTGGAACATAATTCCCCATCCCTGCCCTCCTTAGGCAGTACCGTAATGGTAGCTCGAAGAGTCTGTTCATGTAAACTGGACCCCCCAAGAACCTAATTGAACATGTCAGTAATAGGGCGCATGAGTTCCAAAGGAAAAGTCTTGTAGTAGCGTAAGGACAATCCATCAGGTCCAGGTGCCTTACCAGCCTGAGCCGCCTGAATAGCCCCGTTCAATTCCCCCTCGGTAAAGGGATGCTCCAGAGACACAGCTGCTGTCGGCGTCAACTTATAACGAACATGGTCTGCCAAATATCTTTGGATGGAGAGCACTCTGTGCCCCGCATCCTATGAAACCTCTTGCGAGGCAATATTATAAAGAGTGCAATATTACTCCTTAAACTCCTCTGCAATCTGGGACGGTAAATGAACCAAAACATTCTGTTTATTCAGAATCTTGGGAACATAGGACTGTTGCACGTGCCTGTGAAGCATACGGGCTAGTAACCCGCCACATATATTGCTATTCTCAAAGAAGACTTTTTAGACTGTTGATGGGCAGCAAACAGGTCCGCAAGCTGAGCCCTCTTTATTAGGAGAGTTTGGTAATCCGTCTGCGCCAAAGAAAGCTTATGTAACCGTTCCAAGTGCAGGATATCATTAGTCAATGCAACAATCTTCAGCGTCTGTTCCAGTTTCCACTCAGTACTCATCGCAATGAAATGCCCGCATGTCACACTTTTGTGTGCCTCCCACACTACAGGAAAAGCGATGCCAGGAGTCTGATTTTCAGTAAAATAATGCTTAAGAACCTCCATAGTCCAGGAGGCTAGCACTGGGTCTAGCAAGAGAGATTAATTTAGTCTCCAATTCGTGCGACATGGCCTGGACAAGGAAGAAGACAGCTGCAACTCGACCGGGGAATGATCAGACCATGTCAAAGGACCTATATCGACTGAAAGCGGGGAGTCCAAATCCCTATGAGACAGGAAAATATAGTCAAGTCTGGAGTAGGAGTCATGAGGGGAGGAGTAGTAAGTATAGTTACGTGCAGTCGGGTTAATCACCCTCCAACTGTCCATCAGCTGATGATGAGCCAGCGCAGACCGCATGCCCCGTAGAAAACTAACAGGCATGCTCGAAGCACCAGATGAGGTGCTCAAGGCGGGATCCAGAGCCACATTGAAGTCCCCCCCCCCAGCACCACCACCCCCTCTCGAAATCCCTGAAGATTCGACAGTACCCTAGTTAGAAAGGCTGACTGTCAAGTGTTGGGGAAATAAACATTCGCAATGGTATAATACGTATCATGAATCCTACCCTTCACAAAAAGAAAGCGTCCCTCGCTATCTGCTAAGGTCTCCACGTCAGTAAGCAGGACAGCTCTCAAAATCAAAGTGGCGACCCCCCTAGCTTTCGACTGGGCATTATTACTGGAAAAAGACCTGAGGATAGTACTTATTAGTGAGAGATGGATGTTTATTAGCCAGAAAATAAGTTTCCTGCAATAAAGCAAATGACACATGGTGAGACCTAAGGTCCCTCAGATTTGAACGCTTCTCTGGGGTATTAAGGTCCCTTGTATTCAGCGAGTAAAAATTCAAAGGTGTTGGAGTGGAGCTCATGTTGCCACCGTGTGTCAATGGGTAGAGCAAGGAGCACTAATAGGGTCAAGGGTAAGGGCAGAGGATAGAAAAAGGAAACAAGATACAGAATAGAAGAAAAAGAAGAAGAAGAAAAAAGTACTTAGTCCAAACCACTCCATCTACACTCAGTGGAGCACTGCGCCAAACACCAGCATCCCCAGAAAAGAGCAAAGACCTGGTGTTTTAAAACAGGCGCATAGTCCTCGCGAGGGTAAGCAGGTAGCCATGAGCCAAGAGCAACGCCTTCATTCCACTATATAACCAGTGCACAACGGAGTGGGAAAAGTAATAGAAATCAACGCATGATCCGTGCCCAGAGGCCAGCTACTACATATAAAGCAAATAAAACAGGACAGGAACGTCAAAAACACATAGCTGAAAAGCCACAGAGCTCAACTAATGACTCGCGTCCCAACTCCCTCCTCCCCATCCCCAGCACCCAAGGAGGAAGAGCCCAAGGTCCACCATATCTGCGCCGCGGAGAACAACCACAGCCCGTGCACGCGTACCTCTGGTCACAGCCTCTCAAACATCCCCAAGGCCTAGAAATCCGGCCCCGTACCCCCTCCCCAGCCAAGGAATATGGCCAGGGGAAAAGCACCCCACAGGTCGCAATTGTCGGGGATGCCAAAACGCTGACTACAACACTGATAACCGCAGCATACAGGTAGTTCCCAATAAGTGCGACCCGGGAGCACAATGCTTAGACATAAGCTGTACAATTGTGGACTATCCCCTATACCTGAGAGCCTACAAAGGATGATCCCGATACTCAGGGTTGTGTCTCAAGCCATATGGCGAACTGCTAAAATCCCAATGTGGGTAGGGACCAGGGATACTAACTACCCGGTCCGTATTATAGATCAGCTACTATACTCCAGCAATAGGAGCTATGGGAACAGAAAGGGAGATAGAAGGATCGGCAGACATAGCTATTATTTAAGCAATGGAGACTGCAAGTAGTAGCATGTGAAAAGCGCCCTGTGGGCTAACTCCATAGGCTGGAGGGCAGGGTCCACCGCTAATATCTACTGTCTGGGGATCGCACTAATATTCTATTGCAGCGATCTCAGGGGCAGTTCGGTATGAAAGCTCCGAGGTATGCCAACCCCCCACACTTCAAGCCCGCAACCAACAAGGCCCCCCGTCATAAACCAAGAATAAATGTATAACACCCAGGGCCCTCAAACCCTCCCACCCCAAACCCCTAAACTAATAGTACCAAGTCCCATAGAGGTAGTCTTGGGTCACCAGCTACACATAGTCCACAGTAAGGGTCCAACTTGGGGTTAGGGAAAGGCATCCCAGTTGCATGCCACTGAAGATCTGGTGCGTTGACAGAGGAAGTCCCAGAGCGCGGCAGACCCTTCCACAGGGCTGAAGTAAGAAGCCTCCTCCAGCAGAACATGAAACATCAGGCTATCAGAAGTCCCATGGAAGAAGGTAAGTACAAATCATTGCTCTGTTACTCTTCAGGGGTCCAATCCCTTCTCGGAGCATGCATCTCCAAGGGGCTCAGTGCTCCATGGGGACCAAGAATCACCCCCTGCCTCTGCCTCGCCCCAACCGGGTACGGCAAAATCAGTAGACTGGCAGCCCTAACAAAGCCAGAGACATCTGCTGAGCTCCTAATGACATGGGAGGTATTCCCAATCCTGGCCGTCAAACTAAAAGGGAAACCCCACTTATAAGGGATTTCTCGTGAAACGAAAGCACGTGTGAGTTGATGAAGTGCCTTCTGTTTTTGTAAGGTTATCCATGCCAAATCCTGGTAAAGAGCCACTTCACTTCCACAGAAAGACCAGCTCCTCCAGCTTCTCGCCTTTCCCATAATCTCCTCCTTCAAGCAGAAGCTAGACAAGCCGCAGATGACATCCCGTGGAGGGCCTGAATCAGGACCCTGTTGTCAGAAAGCCCGGTGAGCTTGTTTGAGACCAACCAGCGACCCCTTAGGTCTACCCAGAATCATGTTGAAGAGAGAGGTAAGTGCCACAGACAATTCTCCCGGGGCGACCTCCTCAGCAAGAGGAGATTGTTTCGCTGTCCCCTGTTGTCCAGGTCTTTTAGCATGCGACGGAGCTCTTGAATCTGATAAGCATGCTGGTGGGACTGTGCAGACATGCCCCGCAGGACAGCCTCCGCCTGTGCTGTCCACTGCTCCAACGCCATCACCTTAGAGTCAAGGGCATCTAGGCCCGAGCGGAGCCCTGCTATATCCTCCTTAACCTTACAAACACCTTGCTTGATGTCTGCCGCTAGGGCAAGGAAGTCCTCTCTAGTGGGAATAGTGCTCACCAGAGCCAGGAGTTCCCTCGGCACAACAGACTCCTGGGCATCTGCCGGGATAGGTGAGGGTGGGACATAGGAGCCACCGGAAGATGTCGAGTGAGGAGACGACGCCATATTGAAGCCGCCCCCACGGTGGGAAGTGCCCACGGTCGAGGCAAAATAATCCGTCACAGAAGGTTCTTTGTGCTATTACCAGTCCCAGGAGTTCGTTGGTCCTTTGGGAGGTGTTTGGTCCGAACCATTCCACCTAATTGTGTCATTAAAGGGATAGTAATACTTCGTTTTAACTTTATTTTATTTTGTAGGCAATAAAAAAACATGAAGAATGATATAAGTCTTATCTCTCAATCCTTTATGGTTTATGAGATATTCACAAGCAAAGCTCCCCTCCCCGTCCCTTTTACCTAGTGTAAGCCATCTCTTCTCAGATGTGGATCAGGTTGTATGACCAGACAGATAACAGAAGGGGACAATTTTCTTTGCATGAAAACAATGAAAGCCCTTCCCCCCTTGACAAGTTTTTCAACTTTTTCCCTTATCTTAATTGAAGATTGTTCCTCTCTGAAGTCTACCTGGGCACCTCCCTTCTGATCTGGTTGAAAGGGGGGGATACTTTGTTTGTGAATATCTCTTGAACCATAAAGGTTTGAGAGATAAGACTTATATCATTCTTCATGTTTTTTTTAATGCCTACAAAATAAAATAAAGTTAAAACGAAGTATTACTATCCCTTTAAGCACACAAAAAGCTGGCCTCCAGCACGGAACGAGCAGATCAAGCAATGATCAGATTTTATATTTGTTTTTGGGGGGAGACATTTTAGGGAAATTGTGTCGCAAACCAATTTGTATGCAGCCCAGTATATTGCCGCCAACCCATCAGCTTTCGTTGTTAAGCAAGAATTATGGAAACCCACAGACACCGCAGAATTTAAACAATTATGGGCCCTAATAATGGCAATGGGGATAAGAAAAAAAAGCCAAGTATCAGATTTTTATGGCGCAAAAAACCCATATGTGATACTCCTATATTCCCCAAGACAATGACTAGGAATACATTTGAAGTAATTTTGCACTTCATGTATTTTAGTGATAATACCCTGTGCCTCCCAAAAGAACACCATCAGCATGACAGACTGTACAAAATTTGCCCCGTAATACACACACAGTGAGTGTATGGGAGAGACACACACACACACACACACACACAGTGAGTGGATGGGAGAGACACACACACACACAGTGAGTGGATGGGAGAGACACACACACACACACACACACAGTGAGTGGATGGGAGAGACACACACACACAGTGAGTGGATGGGAGAGACACACACACACACCCTGAGTGGATGGGAGAGAGAGACACACACACACACACCCTGAGTGGATGGGAGAGACACACACACACCCTGAGTGGATGGGAGAGACACACACAAACCCTGAGTGGATGGGAGAGACACACACACACCCTGAGTGGATGGGAGAGACACACACACACCCTGAGTGGATGGGAGAGACACACACACACACACACACACACACACACACACCCTGAGTGGATGGGAGACACACACACACACACACACACACACCCTGAATGGATGGGAGAGAGACACACACACACCCTGAGTGGATGGGAGAGAGACACACAAACACCCTGAGTGGATGGGAGAGAGACACACACACACCCTGAGTGGATGGGAGCGAGACCCCCCCACACACACACACAGTGAGTGGATGGGAGAGAGACACACACACTGAGTGGATGGGAGAGAGAGAAACACACACACACACACACACACACACACACACACTGAGTGGATGGGAGAGAGAGACACACACACACACCCTGAGTGGATGGGAGAGAGACACACACACACCCTGAGTGGATGGGGGAGACACACACACACACACACACCCTGAGTGGATGGGAGAGACACACACACACACACACACCCTGAATGGATGGGAGAGAGACACACACACACACACCCTGAGTGGATGGGAGAGAGACACACAAACACTCTGAGTGGATGGGAGAGAGACACACACACACCCTGAGTGGATGGGAGAGAGACCCCCCACACACACACACAGTGAGTGGATGGGAGAGAGACACACACACTGAGTGGATGGGAGAGAGAGAAACACACACACACACACACACACTGAGAGGATGGGAGAGAGAGAGACACACACACACTGAGTGGATGGGAGAGACACACACACACACACACACACACACACACCCTGAGTGGATGGGAGAGACACACACACACACACCCTGAGTGGATGGGAGAGACACACACACACACACCCTGAATGGATGGGAGAGAGACACACACACACACCCTGAGTGGATGGGAGAGAGACACACAAACACCCTGAGTGGATGGGAGAGAGACACACACACACCCCGAGTGGATGGGAGCGAGACCCCCCCACACACACACACAGTGAGTGGATGGGAGAGAGACACACACACTGAGTGGATGGGAGAGAGAGAAACACACACACACACACACACACTGAGTGGATGGGAGAGAGAGAGAGACACACACACACTGAGTGGATGGGAGAGAGACACACACACACACACACACACCCTGAGTGGATGGGAGAGAGACACACACACACCCTGAGTGGATGGGAGACACACACACACACACCCTGAGTGGATGGGAGAGACACACACACACACACACCCTGAGTGGATGGGAGAGACACACACACACACACCCTGAATGGATGGGAGAGAGACACACACACACCCTGAGTGGATGGGAGAGAGACACACAAACACCCTGAGTGGATGGGAGAGAGACACACACACACCCTGAGTGGATGGGAGCGAGACCCCCCCCCCACACACACACAGTGAGTGGATGGGAGAGAGACACACACACTGAGTGGATGGGAGAGAGAGAAACACACACACACACACACACACACTGAGTGGATGGGAGAGAGAGACACACACACACACACTGAGTGGGTGGGAGAGAGAGAGACACACACACACACACACTGAGTGGATGGGAGCGAGAGACACACACTGAGTGGATGGGAGAGACACACACACACACACAAACACATTCTCTCCCAGTGTGTGTGTCTCTCTCCAGCCACTCAGTGTGTGTGTCTCTCTCCAGCCACTCAGTGTGTGTGTCTCTCTCCAGCCACTCAGTGTGTGTGTCTCTCTCCCATCCACTCAGTGTGTGTGTGTCTCTCTCCCATCCATTGAGTGTCTGTGTGTCTCTCACTCCCATCCACTCAGTGTGTGTGTGTCTCTCTCTCCCATCCACACAGTGTGTGTGTGTGTCTCTCTCTCCCATCCACGCAGTGTGTGTGTGTGTGTCTCTCTCTCTATCCCATCCACTCAGTGTGTGTGTGTGTCTGTCTCTCCCATCCAATCAGTGTGTGTGTGTGTGTCTGTCTCTCTCCCATCCACTCAGTGTGTGTGTCTCTCTCCCATCCATTCAGTGTGTGTGTCTCTCTCCCATCCATTCAGTGTGTGTGTGTGTGTGTGTGTCTCTCTCTCCCATCCACTCACTGTGTGTGTGTGTGTCTCTCCCATCCACTCACTGTGTGTGTGGGTCTGTCTCTCCCATCCACTCACTGTGTGTGTGTGTGTCTCTCCCATCCACTCACTGTGTGTGTGTGTGTCTCTCCCATCCACTCACTGTGTGTGTGTCTCTCCCATCCACTCACTGTGTTGTGTGTGTCTCTCCCATTCACTCACTGTGTGTCTCTCTCTCCCATCCACTCACTGTGTGTGTGTCTCTCTCCCATCCACTCAGTGTGTGTGTGTGTGTGTGTGTCTCTCTCTCTCCCATCCACTCAGAGTGTGTGTGTGTGTGTGTGTGTGTGTGTCTCTCTCGCATCCACTCAGTGTGTGTGTGTGTGTGTGTGTCTCTCTCTCCCATCCACTCAATGTGTGTGTGTGTGTGTGTGTGTGTCTCTCTCCCATCCACTCAGTGTGTGTGTGTGTGTATATCTCTCTCCCATCCACTCAGTGTGTGTGTGTGTGTGTCTCTCTCCCATACACTCAGTGTGTGTGTGTGTCTCTCTCCATTCCACTCAGTGTGTGTGTGTCTCTCTCACATCCACTCAGTGTGTGTGTGTCTCTCTCCCATCCATTGAGTGTCTGTGTGTGTCTCTCTCCCATCCACTCAGTGTGTGTCTCTCTCTCCCATCCACTCAATGTGTGTGTGTGTGTGTGTGTCTCTCTCCCATCCACTCAGTGTGTGTGTGTGTGTCTCTCTCTCCCATCCACTCAGTGTGTGTGTGTGTGTCTCTCTCCCATACACTCAGTGTGTGTGTGTGTGTCTCTCTCCATTCCACTCAGTGTGTGTGTGTCTCTCTCACATCCACTCAGTGTGTGTTTGTGTGTCTCTCTCCCATCCAATCAGTGTGTGTGTGTGTGTGTGTGTGTGTCTCTCTCCCATCCGCTCAGTGTGTGTGTCTCTCTCCCATCCATTCAGTGTGTGTGTCTCTCTCCCATCCACTCACTTGTGTGTGTGTGTCTCTCCCATCCACTCACTGTGTGTGTGTGTGTCTCTCCCACCCACTCACTGTGTGTGTGTGTCTCTCCCATCCACTCACTGTGTGTGTGTCTCTCCCATCCACTCACTGTGTGTGTGTCTCTCCCATCCACTCACTGTGTGTGTGTGTCTCTCCCATCCACTCACTGCGTGTGTGTCTCTCCCATCCACTCACTGTGTGTGTCTCTCCCATCCACTCACTGTGTGTATGTGTGTCTCTCCCATCCACTCACTGTGTGTGTGTGTTTCTCTCCCATCCACTCACTGTGTGTGTGTCTCTCTCCCATCCACTCACTGTGTGTGTGTCTCTCTCCCATCCACTCAGTGTGTGTGTCTCTCTCCCATCCACTCAGTGTGTGTGTGTGTGTCTCTCTCCCATCCACTCAGTGTGTGTGTGTGTGTGTCTCTCTCCCATCCACTCAGTGTGTGTGTGTCTCTCTCCCATCCACTCAGTGTGTGTGTGTGTCTCTCTCTCCCATCCACTCAGTGTGTGTGTGTGTGTCTCTCTCTCCATTCCACTCAGTGTGTGTGTGTCTCTCTCCCATCCACTCAGTGTGTGTGTCTCTCTCCCATCCATTCAGTGTGTGTGTGTGTGTGTGTGTCTCTCTCTCCCATCCACTCAGTGTGTGTGTGTGTGTGTGTCTCTCCCACCCACTCAGTGTGTGTGTCTCTCCCACCCACTCAGTGTGTGTGTGTCTCTCTCCCATCCAGTCAGTGTGTGCGTGTCTCTCTCCCATCCACTCAGTGTGTGTGTGTGTCTCTCTCTCTCCCATCCACTCAGTGTGTGTGTGTATATGTGTGTGTCTCTCTCTCCCATCCACTCAGTGTGTGTGTGTGTGTGTGTGTGTGTGTGTGTGTGTCTCTCCCATCCACTCAGTGTGTGTGTGTCTCTCTCACATCCATTGAGTGTGTGTGTGTCTCACTCCCATCCACTCAGTGTGTGTGTGTCTCTCTCTCCATCCACTCAGTGTGTGTGTGTGTGTCTCTCCCATTCCACTCAGTGTGTGTGTGTCTCTCTCCCATCCATTGAGTGTGTGTGTCTCACTCCCATCCACTCAGTGTGTGTGTCTCTCTCCCATCCACTCAGTGTGTGTGTGTGTCTCTCTCCCATCAACTCAGTGTGTGTGTGTGTGTCTCTCTCCCATCCACTCAGTGTGTGTGTGTCTCTCTCCCATCCACTCAGTGTGTGTGTGTGTGTCTCTCTCCCATCCACTCAGTGTGTGTGTGTGTCTCTCTCTCCATTCCACTCAGTGTGTGTGTGTCTCTCTCCCATCCACTCAGTGTGTGTGTCTCTCTCCCATCCATTCAGTGTGTGTGTGTGTGTGTGTGTGTCTCTCTCTCCCATCCACTCAGTGTGTGTGTGTGTGTGTCTCTCCCACCCACTCAGTGTGTGTGTCTCTCCCACCCACTCAGTGTGTGTGTGTCTCTCTCCCATCCAGTCAGTGTGTGCGTGTCTCTCTCCCATCCACTCAGTGTGTGTGTGTGTCTCTCTCTCTCCCATCCACTCAGTGTGTGTGTGTATATGTGTGTGTCTCTCTCTCCCATCCACTCAGTGTGTGTGTGTGTGTGTGTCTCTCTCTCCCATCCACTCAGTGTGTGTGTGTCTCTCTCACATCCATTGAGTGTGTGTGTGTCTCACTCCCATCCACTCAGTGTGTGTGTGTCTCTCTCTCCATCCACTCAGTGTGTGTGTGTGTCTCTCCCATTCCACTCAGTGTGTGTGTGTCTCTCTCCCATCCATTGAGTGTGTGTGTCTCACTCCCATCCACTCAGTGTGTGTGTGTGTGTGTGTATGCGTGTGTGTCTCACTCCCATCCACTCAGTGTGTGTGTTTCTCTCTCCCATTCACTCAGTGTGTGTGTGTGTCTCTCTCCCATCCACTCAGTGTGTGTGTGTGTGTGTGTGTCTCTCTCTCTCCCATCCACTCAGTGTGTGTGCATGTGTGTGTCTCTCTCTCCCATCCACTCAGTGTGTGTGTGTGTGTCTCTCCCATCCACTCAGTGTGTGTGTGTGTGTGTCTCTCCCATCCACTCAGTGTGTGTGTGTGTGTTTCTCTCTCCCATCCCCTCAGTGTGTGTGTGTGTCTCTCTCCCATCCACTCAGTGTGTGTGTGTGTGTGTGTGTCTCTCCCATCCACTCAGTGTGTGTGTGTGTCTCTCTCCCATCCACTCAGTGTGTGTGTCTCTCTCCAGCCACTCAGTGTGTGTGTCTCTCCCATTCCACTCAGTGTGTGTGTGTGTCTCTCTCTCCCATCCACTCAGTGTGTGTGTGTGTGTGTGTGTCTCTCTCCCATCCATTGAGTGTGTGTGTGTCTCATTCCCATCCACTCGGTGTGTGTGTGTCTCTCTCCATCCACTCAGTGTGTGTGTGTGTCTCTCCCATTCCACTCAGTGTGTGTGTCTCTCTCTCCCATCCACTCAGTGTGTGTGTGTGTCTCTCCCATCCACTCAGTGTGTGTGTGTGTCTCTCTCCCATCCATTGAGTGTATGTGTGTCTCACTCCAATCCACTCAGTGTGTGTGTGTGGGTCTCTCTCCCATCCACTCAGTGTGTGTGTGTGTGGGTCTCTCTCCCATCCACTCAGTGTGTGTGTGTGTCTCTCTCCCATCCACTCAGTGTGTGTGTGTGTGTGTGTGTGTGTCCCATTCCACTCAGTGTGTGTGTGTCTCTCTCCCATCCACTCAGTGTGTGTGTGTCTCTCTCCCATCCATTGAGTGTGTGTGTGTCTCACTCCCATCCACTCAGTGTGTGTCTCTCTCCATCCACTCAGTGTGTGTGTGTGTGTCTCTCCCATTCCACGCAGTGTGTGTGTGTCTCTCTCCCATCCACTCAGTGTGTGTGCATCTCTCTCCCATCCATTGAGTGTGTGTGTGTGTCTCACTCCCATCCACTCAGTGTGTGTGTGTGTGTCTCACTCCCATCCACTCAGTGTGTGTGTGTGTCTCACTCCCATCCACTCAGTGTGTGTTTGTGTCCCACTCCCATCCACTCATGTGTGTGTGTGTCTCACTCCCATCCACTCAGTGTGTGTGTTTCTCACTCCCATCCACTCAGTGTGTGTGTGTGTCTCACTCCCATCCACTCAGTGTGTGTGTGTGTGTGTCTCACTCCCATCCACTCAGTGTGTGTGTGTGTGTCTCACTCCCATCCACTTAGTGTGTGTGTGTGTGTCTCATTCCCATCTACTCAGTGTGTGTGTGTCTCACTCCCATCCACTCAGTGTGTGTGTGTGTGTGTGTGTGTGTCTCACTCCCATCCACTCAGTGTGTGTGTGTGTCTCACTCCCATCCACTTAGTGTGTGTGTGTGTGTGTGTCTCACTCCCATCTACTCAGTGTGTGTGTGTCTCACTCCCATCCACTCACTGTGTGTTTGTGTCTCACTCCCATCCACTCAGTGTGTGTTTGTGTCTCACTCCCATCCACTCAGTGTGTGTGTGTGACTCACTCCCATCCACTCAGTGTGTGTGTGTGACTCACTCCCATCCACTCAGTGTGTGTGTGTGTGTGTGTGTCTCAGTCCCATCCACTCAGTGTGTGTGTGTGTGTGTGTGTGTGTCTCACTCCCATCCACTCAGTGTGTGTTTGTGTCTCACTCCCATCCACTCAGTGTGTGTTTGTGTCTCACTCCCATCCACTCAGTGTGTGTGTGTGACTCACTCCCATCCACTCAGTGTGTGTGTGTGTGACTCACTCCCATCCACTCAGTGTGTGTGTGTGTGTGTGTGTGTGTGTCTCAGTCCCATCCACTCAGTGTGTGTGTGTGTGTGTGTCTCACTCCCATCCACTCAGGGTGTGTGTGTGTGTGTGTGTGTGTGTGTGTCTCTCTCCCATCCACTCAGTGTGTGTGTCTCTCTCCCATCCATTCAGTGTGTGTGTGTGTGTGTGTGTGTGTGTGTGTCTCTCCCACCCACTCAGTGTGTGTGTCTCTCCCACCCACTCAGTGTGTGTGTGTCTCTCTCCCATCCAGTCAGTGTGTGTGTGTCTCTCTCCCATCCACTCAGTGTGTGTGTGTCTCTCTCCCATCCACTCAGTGTGTGTGTGTGTCTCTCTCTCCCATCCACTCAGTGTGTGTGTGTATATGTGTGTCTCTCTCTCCCATCCACTCAGTGTGTGTGTGTCTCTCTCTCCCATCCACTCAGTGTATGTGTGTGTGTGTCTCTCTCCCATCCACTCAGAGTGTGTGTGTGTGTGTATCTCTCTCCCATCCATTCAGTGTGTGTGTGTGTGTCTCTCCATCCACTCAGTGTGTCTGTGTGTCTCTCCATCCACTCAGTGTGTGTGTGTCTCTCTTTCCCATCCACTCAGTGTGTGTGTGTTTCTCTCTCCCATCCACTCAGTGTGTGTGTGTCTCTCTCCCATCCACTCAGTGTGTGTGTGTGGGTCTCTCTTCCATCCAATCAGTGTGTGTGTGTCTCTCTCCATCCACTGTGTGTGTGAGTGTGTCTCCCATTCCACTCAGTGTGTGTGTGTGTGTCTCTCCCATCCACTCAGTGTGTGTGTGTCTCTCTCCCATCCATTGAGTGTGTGTGTGTCTCACTCCCATCCACTCAGTGTGTGTGTGTCTCTCTCTCCATCCACTCAGTGTGTGTGTGTGTCTCTCCCATTCCACTCAGTGTGTGTGTGTGTCTCTCTCCCATCCATTGAGTGTGTGTGTCTCACTCCCATTCACTCAGTGTGTGTGTGTGTTTCACTCCCATCCACTCAGTGTGTGTGTGTCTGTGTATGTGTGTGTGTCTCACTCCCATCCACTCAGTGTGTGTGTTTCTCTCTCCCATTCACTCAGTGTGTGGGTGTGTCTCTCTCCCATCCACTCAGTGTGTGTGTGTGTGTGTCTCTCTCTCCCATCCACTCAGTGTGTGTGTATGTGTGTGTCTCTCTCTCCCATCCACTCTGTGTGTGTGTGTGTCTCTCCCATCCACTCAGTGTGTGTGTGTGTCTCTCCCATCTACTCAGTGTGTGTGTGTTTCTCTCTCCCATCCACTCAGTGTGTGTGTGTCTCTCTCCCATCCCCTCAGTGTGTGTGTGTCTCTCTCCCATCCACTCAGTGTGTGTGTGTGTGTCTCTCTCCCATCCACTCAGAGTGTGTGTGTGTGTGTCTCTCTCCCATCCACTCAGTGTGTGTGTCTCTCTCCAGCCACTCAGTGTGTGTGTGTGTGTCTCTCCCATTCCACTCAGTGTGTGTGTGTGTGTGTCTCTCTCTCCCATCCACTCAGTGTGTGTGTGTGTGTGTCTCTCTCCCATCCATTGAATGTGTGTGTCTCACTCCCATCCACTCGGTGTGTGTGTGTGTCTCTCCCATTCCACTCAGTGTGTGTGTCTCTCTCTCCCATCCACTCAGTGTGTGTGTGTGTCTCTCCCATCCACTCAGTGTGTGTGTGTGTCTCTCTCCCATCCATTGAGTGTATGTGTGTCTCACTCCCATCCACACAGTGTGTGTGTGGGTCTCTCTCCCATCCACTCAGTGTGTGTGTGTCTGGGTATCTCTCCCCTGCACTCAGTGTGTGTGTGTGTGTCTCTCTCCCATCCACTCAGTGTGTGTGTGTGTCCCATTCCACTCAGTGTGTGTGTGTCTCTCTCCCATCCACTCAGTGTGTGTGTGTCTCTCTCCCATCCATTGAGTGTGTGTGTGTCTCACTCCCATCCACTCAGTGTGTGTCTCTCTCCATCCACTCAGTGTGTGTGTGTGTGTCTCTCCCATTCCACGCAGTGTGTGTGTGTCTCTCTCCCATCCACTCAGTGTGTGTGCATCTCTCTCCCATCCATTGAGTGTGTGTGTGTGTCTCACTCCCATCCACTCAGTGTGTGTGTGTGTCTCACTCCCATCCACTCAGTGTGTGTTTGTGTCCCACTCTCATCCACTCAGTGTGTGTGTGTGTGTGTGTGTGTCTCACTCCCATCCACTCAGTGTGTGTGTGTCTCACTCCCATCCACTCAGTGTGTGTGTGTGTGTGTCTCACTCCCATCCACTCAGTGTGTGTGTGTGTGTGTCTCACTCCCATCCACTCAGTGTGTGTGTGTCTCACTCCCATCCACTCAGTGTGTGTGGTGTCTTTTGTTCCATCCAATGATCACACCGGTAGTTTCTCTTTGGAGGTGCAAACCGCGACCTCCGTTTATTGATAGGATCAGGGTAAGGGCTGGGGCTGTAAGGTTGTGCTGGGGAGCTGTGTGGGACGCGTCCGGTCTCTCTGCTGTAGGCTCTTTGTTCCCTGCAGCAGCGCGGGTCGTCGGGTGTCGCCGGATGTGACGTCACCGCACTTCCGGTTTTCGGCATCCGGAATGGTGGGGCTGCCATCCTGGGTCCCAGTGCCTGCCGCATTCCTCCAGGGCAAGGCTCGATCTTGGAGGGGGCTGAACACCACATCTTCTCTCCTTCTGAAACGAGAGAACACAGACGCACAAACACTAGAGAGAGAGAGAGAGAGAGAGAGAGAGAGAGAAGGGATTGGGGAAGGAGAAGATCTTTGGCTTGCCCCCTTCAGGATTTTCTCCAGCTTCTTAGAGCCTCCGTGTATTCCCATCGACTTGGGGGTCGACGGTCTCTCACCGGCCTTGGGGATGTGACTGTAGCGGGAGGTTCTGCCACTGGCTGGGCTGGCGCCCTCGGGCGAACCGAGCCCTGGGGGCTTTGTCTGACTGTGGTTTGGGGAGTAAAATGGAAATAGTCGTCTTCGTCGTCTGGTTTGGGTAGTGGTGTTCGCCTGGTCCCTTGGGGCTGACTTGCGGGACGGATTTGGTCCACATGGCGCCTCCAGTGTTCACCTGTCTCCGTGCGAATGAGATACGATCGGGAGCCCAAGACTTTGACCACTTCTCCTGGGATCCATTTCTTGGTCCCTGTATAACAGCGGGCCCAAACATTTGTTCTTATGGGGTACTGGCGAACTGTGGCGTCTGTTTGTGTTCGGTTCTGTTGGCGCTGTACTATTGTTGCTACATCCGGCTTCAGGGTGTCTAGTTTAGTTCTAATTCGCCGACCAAACATGAGTAAGTCTGGGGCGACACCTGTGGTGGCCTGAGGGGATGTGCGATATGCCATGAGGAATGTGGATAGGTCCATTCGTGTCTCCCCTTCCTCTGTGGAGGCTGTCAGTGCTGCCTTGAACGTCTGAACAAACCGTTCTGCTTGGCCATTTGTGGCCGGGTGATATGGAGCAGTTCGTGTGTGTTTCGCTCCGATGGTTGTCAGGTAAGTCTGGAACTGTTGTGCCGTGAACTGTGGGCCATTGTCCGTGACCACGTGTTTTGGAAATCCAAAAGTGGCGAATATTTGCTGCAATATAGCAATGGTTGCTGTGGTTGTGGTAGTTTTCATGGGCCAGACTTCTGGCCATTTGGAATGTGCATCTATAAGGACTAAATAGGTAACTCCTCTTATTGGGCCTGCAAAGTCTATGTGTATTCTCTCCCATGGCGTGGTTGGCCAATTCCACATTTGGATGGGTGCAGGTGGTAGAGCCTTTCTAGTTTGCGCGCATCCTGGGCATTGGCCCACCCAGGAGGCTACATCTGCATCTAAAGATGGCCACCAGACTGCTGTGCGTGCTCGTTGCTTCATCCGAACTACCCCCTGGTGACCTTCATGTAGTATGTTCAGGGTGGTTTGTTGTCGTGAGGCTGGTACTACCAGGCGTGACCCCCATAGGAGGCATCCATCTTGGGATGTCAATTCCAGCTTCCGTCTTTCATATGGCAGTAATGCTGCTGGTAGTTGTTCAGGCCAACCTTCCTGGACATATTGTAAGATCTTTGATAGGGTTGGGTCCCGTGCTGTTGCGTCTGCCATTTGATCTGAGGTGTAGGTGTTTGTGAAACAAACTTGATGTGTGTCGGAGGTAAAGGTATTTGTGGTGCTGGATTGCGCTTGTGGCACTAATGGAAGGCGTGAGAATGCATCGGCATTTGAATGCTGCTCGTGTGGCCGGTACACTATGCTGTAATCGAATGCCCCTAGATATAGGGCATACCGTTGTAACCTAGCTGCTGTTGTGGCAGAGATTCCTTTCCCTGGAGAGAAAATAGTCAGCAATGGTTTATGGTCCGTGATCAATGTGAACTGGCGCCCATAGAGGTATAGAGTGAACTTCTGCAGGGCCCAGATAATTGCTAAGGCTTCCTTATCTATTTGCGAATAATTCTTTTCTGCTGGGGTGAGGGATCTGGATGCAAACGCGACTGGTTGCTCCGTGCCGTCTGGCATGATGTGGGACAACACTGCTCCTAAGCCGTATGGTGATGCATCACATGCTAGCGTGACCGGTTTCTGCAGATCATAATGTACCAGAACTTTTGAACGGAGGATTAGGTCTTTTGTTGCGTCAAAAGCTCGTTGACAGTCTTCTGTCCAACACCATGGTGTTTTGACTTCCAGTAGCCTATGCAGGGGATGAAGGGCTTGTGCTAAGTTGGGCATAAACCTGTGGTAATAGTTCAGCAGGCCTAGATAGGAACGGAGCTGTGTGCTGTCCCTTGGGGTGGGTGCCTGCACTAGCGCTTGTACTTTGTCCGCCGAAGTATGCAGCCCATGTCTGTCTATGACATGTCCACAGAATGTCAGGGATGGTTTGAGGAATTCACACTTTTCTAGATTGACTCGAAGTCCGTGCTCCTGCAGTCGTTGTAACACCTGTACGATATTGGCTTTGTGTTCCTCCTCTGTGGGTCCTGTAATCAGCATATCATCTAGCAGGCATTTTGTGTGTGAAATGCCCGCCAGTATGGTATCCATAGTCCTCTGCCATATTGCTGGGGCCGATGCGACTCCGAAAACCATTCTGTTGTATTGATATAGGCCTTTGTGTGTGTTGATTGTCAAAAGGTGTCGACTGTCTGGATCCATCTCCAGCTGTAGGTATGCCTGTCGTAAATCGATCTTCGAGAAAGAGGTCCCCCCTGCAAGTGAGGCGAAAAGTTCTTCCAGCCTGGGTAACGGGTACTGGTCTACTTCTAATTGGCTGTTGAGAGCCATCCTGAAATCTCCGCACAGTCGTATTTCACCCGTTTTCTTGAGGACAGGTACAATCGGTGAGGCCCAGTCACTGTGGGGAATTTTGGATATGACCCCTTGCGCCTCCAATTTCTGTAGTTCGGTTTCCACCTTGGCGCGGATCGCAAATGGGACTGAGCGGGCTTTAAAGAACTTTGGGATGGCCCCTGGGCGTAGTTGTAAGTGGCCTTGTACCGCTTTGACTTTCCCTAGTTCAGGCAGGAAAACATCTGGGAACTGTCGTTGCAGGTCTGAAATCCATTTCTTCGTCTCACTGGTCTGTTCATCAGTGAGGGCATTAACGTTGTGGTACTGTATGTCTGGCATTCCCATCAATCTAATCCAGTCTCTGCCGAATAAGGGTGGGCCCCCTTCGGCCACCACGTACAAGGTTGTTTTGAAGTCTTTATTTTTATAACTAACTGTGACCTTGGCAGATCCTAGGGGTTTCATCGTATGTCCACTGTATGTTTTCAGCGTGACTGCTGTTGGATGCAGTTGTAACGTCAATCCTTCTGCCTGTGCTTGGCTTCTGGTGACCACTGATACCGCTGATCCTGTATCCAGATCCATGAGTAGGGGTTGTCCATTTATCCGCACTTGCACTTGCATCCTGTCTGCTGGGGTTTGGAGATTGAACACACTCAGGTGCGCGAGCCATCCATCCGTGTCTAGAGGTTCCTCTTGGTCCTCTGGGGGGTTGGTGTATTCGGTAAAGTACGTTGGGCGTCTGGGGGTACGGTTTGTGAGCCTTCGACTACGGGCACCTCTGCACACCTTCTGTAAATGGCCCCGTTTTGAGCAGTTGTAGCAGATGTCGTCCTTGAAACGGCACGCCGATGCATCATGTGACCCTGCGCCACATCGAAAACAACTCCGTAAAGGGGTCATCTCTTTGGGTCTTTGTTTCTCCATTCTTGCGACCCTGAATACTTCTTGCGATTCTGTAAAGCCTCGAGTGTTGGCAGAGTTATGGGCTTGGAGTTGAATTGAGTCCTTCTCGGCCATCTCCATGGCCGTGGCGATGTCCAGGGCGGATCGATCTGTCAGGTCCCTCTCGGACAACAGCCTTTTTTGGATGGACTTGTTTGACAATCCAAATACAAATTGGTCCCTCACTGCTTGTGATAGGTGCATGCCAAAATTGCAAGTCGAAGCTAGTTGGCGAAGCTGTATCATGTAGGACTGGATTGTTTCCTGTGGGGCTTGTCTGCGGGAGTATAGGCGGAAACGCTCAGCTATCTCTAGGGGTTGTGGCTGGTAGTATTGTGTCAGTGTAGCGACTAACTCGGAGAAGGATTTAGTAGCTAGATCATCTGGGGCCAATAGATTCTGCAGAATGGCGTAGGGTTTGCGGCCTACGACTGTGAGGAATGCCCCAGCTTGTTTAGCGACTGGGATGTCATTCGTATTAAAGAAGTGTTGAACAACCTGTATGTATGCCTTCCATGTCTCCTCCCCTTCCTTGAATTCCTGTAGTGTGCCAATATATGCCATGGTGGTTGAGTATTGTGTTGTTCCTGAATGGGCTTTGGTTAGAAAGACTACAGTAACTTGTATACAGCACAGTAGCGTTGGCAGATAAGCAAGCACAGATAGCACAGCAGGAATGTATCTCTTAGCACATAATCAAGCACAACAGCCAAGCAGTAGTTTTCTTAGCACATAAGCACAGTAGTAACTTCCTAGCACATAAGCAAGCACACAGAACACAGTAGTAAACTTCTTAGAGTAAAGCAAGCACATATAGGCCAGTAGTAATCTTCATAGCACATATAGCACAGTAGTAATCTTCTTAGCAGATAAAGCCAGCACACAGAACACAGTAGTAAACTTCTTAGAGTAAAGCAAGCACATATAGGCCAGTAGTAATCTTCTTAGCACATATAGCACAGTAGTAATCTTCTTAGCAGATAAAGCAAGCACACAGAACACAGTAGCAGCTTCTTAGCGAATAAGCAAGCACATATAGGGCAATATAATCTTCTTGCACATATAGCACAGTAGTAATCTTCTTAGCACATAAAGCAAGCACACAGAACACAGGCGTCAGCTTCTTAGCATATAAGCAAGCACAAATAGGACCATGTAATTCCTCTAAGCACGATAATACATCAATAACTGTCTTAGGTCAGAAAACAGCACCTTAGTATATGTCCTCAGTGTGTATGGTAGAATTCCAAGTTAGTTTATCAACTTTCTGCTTTGCTCCCCCACAAGAGAAATCAACAGGGTTCACTTACTGGGTCTTGCCTGAAAATTCGTTGGGCATCCTCGTCGCCACTGTGGTGTCTTTTGTTCCATCCAATGATCACACCGGTAGTTTCTCTTTGGAGGTGCAAACCGCGACCTCCGTTTATTGATAGGATCAGGGTAAGGGCTGGGGCTGTAAGGTTGTGCTGGGGAGCTGTGTGGGACGCGTCCGGTCTCTCTGCTGTAGGCTCTTTGTTCCCTGCAGCAGCGCGGGTCGTCGGGTGTCGCCGGATGTGACGTCACCGCACTTCCGGTTTTCGGCATCCGGAATGGTGGGGCTGCCATCCTGGGTCCCAGTGCCTGCCGCATTCCTCCAGGGCAAGGCTCGATCTTGGAGGGGGCTGAACACCACAGTGTGTGTGTGTGTGTCTCACTCCCATCCACTCAGTGTGTGTGTGTCTCACTCCCATCCACTCAGTGTGTGTTTGTGTCTCACTCCCATCCACTCAGTGTGTGTTTGTGTCTCACTCCCATCCACTCAGTATGTGTGTGTGACTCACTCCCATCCACTCAGTGTGTGTGTGTGTGTGTGTGTGTGTGTCTCACTCCCATCCACTCAGTGTGTGTGTGTGTGTGTGTCTCACTCCCATCCACTCAGGGTGTGTGTGTCTCACTCCCATCCACTCAGTGTGTGTGTGTGTCTCACTCCCATCCACTCAGTGTGTGTGTGTGGGTCTCACTCCCATCCATTCAGTGTGTGTTTGTGTGTCTCACTCCCATCCACTCAGTGTGTGTGTGTGTGTGTGTGTGTGTCTGACTCCTATCCACTCAGTGTGTGTGTGTGTGTGTGTGTCTCACTCCCATCCACTCAGTGTGTGTGTGTGTGTCTCACTCCCATCCATTCAGTATGTGTGTGTGTGTCACTCCCATCCACTCAGTGTGTGTGTGTGTGTCTGACTCCCATCCACTCAGTGTGTGTGTGTGTCTCACTCCCATCCACTCAGTGTGTGTGTGTGTGTGTCTCACTCACATCCACTCAGTGTGTGTTTGTGTCTCACTCCCATCCACTCACTGTGTGTGTGTCTCTCTCCCATCCACTCAGTGTGTGTGTGTCTCACTCCCATCCACTCTGTGTGTGTGTGTGTCTCACTCCCATCCACTCAGTGTGTGTGTGTCTCACTCCCATCCACTCAGTGTGTGTGTGTGTCTCACTCCCATCCACTCAGTGTGTGTGTGTGTGTGTGTGTCTCACTCCCATCCACTCAGTGTGTGTCTCACTCCCATCCACTCAGTGTGTGTATGTGTGTGTGTCTCACTCCCATCCACTCAGTGTGTGTGTGTCTCACTCCCATCCACTCAGTGTGTGTGTGTCTCACTCCCATCCACTCAGTGTGTGTGTGTGTCTCACTCCCATCCACTCAGTGTGTGTGTGTGTGTGTGTGTGTGTGTGTGTCTCACTCCCATCCACTCAGTGTGTGTGTGTGTCTCACTTCCATCCACTCAGTGTGTGTGTGTGTGTGTGTGTATCACTCCCATCCACTCAGTGTGTGTGTGTGTCTCAGTCCCATCCACTCAGTGTGTGTGTCTCACTCCCATCCACTCAGTGTGTGTGTGTCTCACTCCCATCCACTCAGTGTGTGTGTGTGTCTCACTCCCATCCACTCAGTGTGTGTGTGTGTGTGTCTCACTCCCATCCACTCAGTGTGTGTGTGTGTGTGTGTGTCTCACTCCCATCCACTCAGTGTGTGTGTGTGTGTCTCACTCCCATCCACTCAGTGTGTGTGTGTGTGTCTCACTCCCATCCACTCAGTGTGTGTGTCTCACTCCCACCCACTCAGTGTGTGTGTGTGTGTGTGTGTGTGTCTCACTTCCATCCACTCAGTGTGTGTGTGTGTGTGTGTATCACTCCCATCCACTAAGTGTGTGTGTGTCTCACTCCCATCCACTCAGTGTGTGTGTGTGTGTCTCACTCCCATCCACTAAGTGTGTGTGTGTGTGTGTCTGTCTCACTCCCATCCACTCAGTGTGTGTGTGTGTCTCACTCCCATCAACTCAGTGTGTGTGTGTGTGTCTCACTCCCATCCACTCAGTGTGTGTGTGTGTGTCTCACTCCCATCCACTCAGTGTGTGTATGTGTGTGTGTCTCTCTCTCCCATCCACTCAGTGTGTGTGTGTGTGTGTGTGTCTCCCATTCACTCAGTGTGTGTGTGTGTCTCCCATCCACTCAGTGTGTGTGTGTGTCTCTCCCATCCACTCAGTGTGTGTGTGTGTCTCTCTCTCTCATACACTCAGTGTGTGTGTGTGTCTCTCTCCCATCCACTCAGTGTGTGTGTGTGTGTGTGTGTGTGTGTCTCTCCCATCCACTCAGTGTGTGTGTGTCTCTCTCTCTCCCATCCACTCAGTGTGTGTGTCTCTCTCTCCCATCCACTCAGTGTGTGTGTCTCTCTCTCCCATCCACTCAGTGTGCGTGTCTCTCTCTCCCATCCACTCAGTGTGTGTGTGTGTGTGTGTCTCTCTCCCATCCATTCAGTGTGTGTGTCTCTCTCTCTCCCATCCAATCAGTGTGTGTGTGTGTGTGTGTCTCTCCGTCTCCCATGTACTCAGGGTGTGTGTGTGTGTGTGTGTCTCTCACTGAGTGGATGGGAGAGAGACCCACAGACACAAACACACTGAGTGGATGGGAGAGAGCCCCCCCACACACACTGAGTGGATGGAAGAGAGACCCACACGCACACACTGAGTGGATGGGAGAGAGAGAGACACACACACACTGAGTGGGTGGGACAGACACACACACTGAGTGGATGGGAGAGACACACACACACACTGAGTGGATGGGAGAGAGACACACACACACACACACACATACTGAATGGATGGGAGAGAGACACACACACACACACACTGAATGGATGGGAGAGAGACACACACACACTGAATGGATGGGAGAGAGACACACACACACTGAGTGGAGGGGAGAGAGAGACACACACACTGATTGGATGGGGGAGAGACACACAAACACACACTGAGTGGATGTGAGAGAGAGACAAACACACACACTGAGTGGATGGGCGAGAGACACACACACACACACACACACACACACACACACACACACACACACTGAGTGGATGGGAGAGACACACACACACACACACACACTCTGTGGATGGAAGAGAGACCCACACGCACACACTGAGTGGATGGGAGAGAGACCCACCCACACAGTGAGTGGATGGGAGAGAGACCCCCACGCACATACTGAGTGGATGGGTGAGAGACCCCCCCACACCCACACTGAGTGGATGGGAGAGAGACCCCCCCCACACACACACACACTGAGTGGATGGGAGAGAGACCCCCCCCACACACACACACACTGAGTGGATGGGAGAGAGACCCCCCCGCACACACACACACTGAGTGGATGGGAGAGAGACCCCCCCGCACACACACACACTGAGTGGATGGGAGAGAGACCCCCCCCACACACACACACTGAGTGGATGGGAGAGAGACCCCCACACACACACACACACTGAGTGGATGGGAGAGAGACCTACAAACACACTGAGTGGATGGGAGAGACACACACACACACACACTGAGTGGATGGGAGAGAGACACACACACACACACTGAGTGGATGGGAGAGAGAGACACACACACACACACACATACTGAATGGATGGGAGAGAGACACACACACACTGAGTGGATGGGAGAGAGAGACACACACACACACATACTGAATGGATGGGAGAGAGAGACACACACACACACACACACACACTGAATGGATGGGAGAGAGACACACACACACACTGAATGGATGGGAGAGAGACACACACACACACACACTGAGTGGAGGGGAGAGAGAGACACACACACTGATTGGATGGGGGAGAGACACACAAACACACACTGAGTGGATGTGAGAGAGAGACAAACACACACACTGAGTGGATGGGCGAGAGACACACACACACACACACACTGAGTGGATGGGAGAGACACACACACACACACACACTCTGTGGATGGGAGAGAGACCCACACGCACACACTGAGTGGATGGGAGAGAGACCCACCCACACACTGAGTGGATGGGAGAGAGACCCCCACGCACACACTGAGTGGATGGGAGAGAGACCCCCACGCACACACTGAGTGGATGGGTGAGAGACCCCCCCCACACCCACACTGAGTGGATGGGAGAGAGACCCCCCCCACACACACACCCTGAGTGGATGGGAGAGAGACCCCCCCCACACACACACACACACTGAGTGGATGGGAGAGAGACCCCCCGACACACACACACACACACACTGAGTGGAAGGGAGAGAGACCCCCCACACACACACACACTGAGTGGATGGGAGAGAGACCCCCACACACACACACACACTGAGTGGATGGGAGAGAGACCTACAAACACACTGAGTGGATGGGAGAGACACACACACACACACACACACACACACACTGAGTGGATGGGAGAGAGACACACACACGCTGAGTGGATGGGAGAGAGACACACACTCGCTGAGTGGATGGGAGAGAGACACACACACGCTGAGTGGATGGGAGAGAGCCCCCCACACACACTGAGTGGATGGGAGAGAGACCCACACGCACACACTGCGTGGATGGGAGAGAGACCCACACGCACACACTGAGTGGATGGAAGAGAGACCCCCCCCCCACACACACACACACACACTGAGTGGATGGGAGAGAGACCCCCCCACACACACACACACACACTGAGTGGATGGGAGAGAGACCCCCACACACACACTGAGTGGATGGGAGAGAGACCTACACACACACACACTGAGTGGATGGGAGAGAGACCTACACACACAATGAGTGGATGGGAGACACACACACACACACACACACACACTGAGTGGATGGGAGAGAGAGACACACACACACACTGAGTGGATGGGAGAGAGAGACACACACACACGCTGAGTGGATGGGAGAGAGACACACACGCTGAGTGGATGGGAGAGAGACACACACACACTGAGTGGATGGGAGAGAGACACACACACACTGAGTGGATGGGAGAGAGACACACACACACTGAGTAGATGGGAGAGAGACACACACACACACTGAGTGGATGGGAGAGAGACACACACTGAGTGGATGGGAGAGAGACGCACACACGCTGAGTGGATGGGAGAGAGATGCACACACGCTGAGTGGATGGGAGAGAGACACGCTGAGTGGATGGGAGAGAGACACACGCTGAGTGGATGGGAGAGAGACACACACACGCTGAGTGGATGGGAGTGAGACACACAAACACACGCTGAGTGGATGGGAGAGAGACACACACACACATGTAGTGGATGGGAGAGAGACACACAAACACACGCTGAGTGGATGGGAGTGAGACACACACACACGCTGAGTGGATGCGAGTGAGACACACACACACACACACAGAGTGGATGGGAGAGAGACACACACACACACATACAGAGTGGATGGGAGAGAGACACACAGAGTGGATGGGAGAGAGACACAGAGTGGATGGGAGAAAGACACAGAGTGGATGGGAGAGAGAGAGAGACACACGCATACTGAGTAGATGGGAGAGACACACACACACACACACACACACACACACACTGAGTGGATGGGAGAGAGACACACACACTGTCTTGAAAGACAGGTTTTAAAATAACTGCATAATTTTCTGGCTAAAAACTATATAAATATGAAATAAAATTGACTTATCTTAAAGATTCAAGTTTTCTTCAGCCCCCAGAATGTTTTCCATTTTCAGTCACTTCAATGACTACAGTGTTCTGCCCTAAAAAGATTTTGATATAGTACATTTCAGTTTCAATGCTGTCTTGTCAAACAAATATTTTGTAAAATCAATATTAATGCTTTCCTCAAAACCCTCACATACCATAAGCAGCACAACACAGTCCATTTCCATTCACTTAGCTTTCCCGCTTTGCTGCTTCCTGTAGTTCCCTGTATCATGTGACCAAACAGTCACATGGTCTGCTGACATCACCAGGGTACTTGTACTGGATAGGAACTAGCCCCTACCATAGAGAAAGTAAGGTCCTCCAGATGTTAATGGACTATAGTTCCCATCAACTGAGATGATGGGAGTTGTCATTCATCAACTTCTGGAGGACCTCAGCTTGCCCTTCCTTGCCATACAGCAAAGCAGATTCATCTTTTTGAAGTCTGAAGTCAACACCTTTGATCAAAGAAAACTGCTTTCCCCACACTGAGTGGATGGGAGAGAGACCCCCCCGCACACACACACACACACTGAGTGGATGGGAGAGAGACCCCCCCGCACACACACACACTGAGTGGATGGGAGAGAGACCCCCCCCACACACACACACTGAGTGGATGGGAGAGAGACCCCCACACACACACACACTGAGTGGATGGGAGAGAGACCTACAAACACACTGAGTGGATGGGAGAGACACACACACACACACACTGAGTGGATGGGAGAGAGACACACACACACACTGAGTGGATGGGAGAGAGAGACACACACACACACACATACTGAATGGATGGGAGAGAGACACACACACACTGAGTGGATGGGAGAGAGAGACACACACACACACACATACTGAATGGATGGGAGAGAGACACACACACACACACACACACACACACACACACACACACTGAATGGATGGGAGAGAGACACACACACACACTGAATGGATGGGAGAGAGACACACACACACACACACTGAGTGGAGGGGAGAGAGAGACACACACACTGATTGGATGGGGGAGAGACACACAAACACACACTGAGTGGATGTGAGAGAGAGACAAACACACACACTGAGTGGATGGGCGAGAGACACACACACACACACACACACACTGAGTGGATGGGAGAGACACACACACACACTCTGTGGATGGGAGAGAGACCCACACGCACACACTGAGTGGATGGGAGAGAGACCCACCCACACACTGAGTGGATGGGAGAGAGACCCCCACGCACACACTGAGTGGATGGGAGAGAGACCCCCACGCACACACTGAGTGGATGGGTGAGAGACCCCCCCCACACCCACACTGAGTGGATGGGAGAGAGACCCCCCCACACACACACCCTGAGTGGATGGGAGAGAGACCCCCCACACACAAACACACACTGAGTGGATGGGAGAGAGACCCCCCGACACACACACACACACACACACTGAGTGGAAGGGAGAGAGACCCCCCACACACACACACACTGAGTGGATGGGAGAGAGACCCCCACACACACACACACACTGAGTGGATGGGAGAGAGACCTACAAACACACTGAGTGGATGGGAGAGACACACACACACACACACTGAGTGGATGGGAGAGAGACACACACACGCTGAGTGGATGGGAGAGAGACACACACTCGCTGAGTGGATGGGAGAGAGACACACACACGCTGAGTGGATGGGAGAGAGCCCCCCCACACACACTGAGTGGATGGGAGAGAGACCCACACGCACACACTGCGTGGATGGGAGAGAGACCCGCACGCACACACTGAGTGGATGGAAGAGAGACCCCCCCCCCACACACACACACACACACTGAGTGGATGGGAGAGAGACCCCCCCACACACACACACACACTGAGTGGATGGGAGAGAGACCCCCACACACACACTGAGTGGATGGGAGAGAGACCTACACACACACACACTGAGTGGATGGGAGAGAGACCTACACACACAATGAGTGGATGGGAGACACACACACACACACACACACACACTGAGTGGATGGGAGAGAGAGACACACACACACACTGAGTGGATGGGAGAGAGACACACACACACACACGCTGAGTGGATGGGAGAGAGACACACACGCTGAGTGGATGGGAGAGAGACACACACACACTGAGTGGATGGGAGAGAGACACACACACACTGAGTGGATGGGAGAGAGACACACACACACTGAGTAGATGGGAGAGAGACACACACACACACTGAGTGGATGGGAGAGAGACACACACTGAGTGGATGGGAGAGAGACGCACACACGCTGAGTGGATGGGAGAGAGATGCACACACGCTGAGTGGATGGGAGAGAGATGCACACACGCTGAGTGGATGGGAGAGAGACACACGCTGAGTGGATGGGAGAGAGACACACACACGCTGAGTGGATGGGAGTGAGACACACAAACACACGCTGAGTGGATGGGAGAGAGACACACACACACATGTAGTGGATGGGAGAGAGACACACAAACACACGCTGAGTGGATGGGAGTGAGACACACACACACGCTGAGTGGATGCGAGTGAGACACACACACACACACACAGAGTGGATGGGAGAGAGACACACACACACACATACAGAGTGGATGGGAGAGAGACACACAGAGTGGATGGGAGAGAGACACAGAGTGGATGGGAGAAAGACACAGAGTGGATGGGAGAGAGAGAGAGACACACGCATACTGAGTAGATGGGAGAGACACACACACACACACACACACACACTGAGTGGATGGGAGAGAGACACACACATTTTCTGGCTAAAAACTATATAAATATGAAATAAAATTGACTTATCTTAAAGATTCAAGTTTTCTTCAGCCCCCAGAATGTTTTCCATTTTCAGTCACTTCAATGACTACAGTGTTCTGCCCTAAAAAGATTTTGATATAGTACATTTCAGTTTCAATGCTGTCTTGTCAAACAAATATTTTGTAAAATCAATATTAATGCTTTCCTCAAAACCCTCACATACCATAAGCAGCACAACACAGTCCATTTCCATTCACTTAGCTTTCCCGCTTTGCTGCTTCCTGTAGTTAGTTCCCTGTATCATGTGACCAAACAGTCACATGGTCTGCTGACATCACCAGGGTACTTGTACTGGATAGGAACTAGCCCCTACCATAGAGAAAGTAAGGTCCTCCAGATGTTAATGGACTATAGTTCCCATCAACTGAGATGATGGGAGTTGTCATTCATCAACTTCTGGAGGACCTCAGCTTGCCCTTCCTTGCCATACAGCAAAGCAGATTCATCTTTTTGAAGTCTGAAGTCAACACCTTTGATCAAAGAAAACTGCTTTCCCCTCCAAAACCCCAACAACAATAATCACAAAATTAAGTCAAACATAAAATCAGCAGAACTTAATCAAACATCTTATACCACAAGACAAGTATGATGAGTAGGCAACTTTCCCATCAGTTCCCTGGTTAAACAGATAATCCAGAGGGTTGAGCAACTTGAGACCCCCAAGTGTTGATGGACTACAACTGCCTTCTTCTGAGCACGATGGCAGTTGCAGTCCCTCAAACTATGGAATCCTTCAGGCTGCCCACATTTACCATAGAGAAAACAGTACCCCCCCGAATAAAATAACGTGACAAATAATCCATAATCCCAGGACTGGGTCAAACAAAACATTTTACACGAACAGAAATCCATCAGTCCCCCTATTCCATAGTACAAGTAGAGGAGACTCACAGGACCTACCTGTTACCTCTCTGCTATAACTGGGATACCTGTGAGACATTTCCCTTCACTGTCTTCACAAGCCAGGTCCAAATAGAAAGATGGGACATTTAGCCTTTGAATACTAAATGTCAACAACGTATTGGAAATACTTCTTAGGTATTTAGCGGCTTTAAAGCCAAATTCAAATCAATGTAGTTTTAGAGACTGTTTAGCAGCTCCTTGTGAGGCTGTTGGTCTGCTCCAGAATTGCACCAGTTTGTTATTCCATCAGCTTTACTGTATATTTCTGTGGAGACCCAGGAGACTGAATCCAGCAACTGTCATGCTGCTTATCAACTGTCATAACGGAATCTGTGTGTCCATGGCAACACCAAAACAATTCTATTTTAGCCACGCCCACCACCACTCAGAGCAAATCACAGAGCACATTTGAGCTTAAGTGTGTTTCTATTGGCCCAGATCATTCCAAAAAATATTACGCTTCACCGGATTGGTCTGTGCTCTGTATCCAGCACAGCAAATTAATCTTTTAACCCTTTGAGCACCAGAGTGGTAAGCAAAGCATTGCTTTCCAATGCCTTGCGTACCTGTTTGGCACTGAAAGGGTTAAAGCCTGCAGGCAACACCTCTGATCAAAGAAAACTGCTTTACCCACCAAAAAAAACCCCAAAACCAATAATCACAAAATCAAGTTAAACAAAATCAGACATCCTATAACACAATATAAGCCGGGTGAGAAGGTGTGAACTTACCATTAATTCTCTGGTTAAACAGATAATCCTGAGGTCCCCAAGTGTTGATGGACTACAACTGCCATTATGCATAGACAAAATATGTAATCTTTCAGGCTGCCCACATTTACCATATAGCACAGCAGATTCCACTCAAGCAGATTCAAAGAAAACAGTCCCCTTCTGAATAAAAAAATCAAAAAAATATCCATAATCCCAGGACTGGGCCAAACAAAACATTTTCCATGAATATAAATCCATCAGTCCTCCTATTCCATAGTACAAGTAGAGGAGACTCACAGGACCTACCTGTTACCTTTCTGCTATAACTGGGATACCTGTGAGACATTTCCCTTCACTGTCGTCACAAGCCAGACTTATGGTGACCACATGTCCCGGAATGCCCGGGACAGTCCCTTAATTTATGTCTCTGTCCCGCGTCCCGGCCTGCCCACCATTGGGACAATTAATAGTCTCGGAATTAAGCCACAGCAGCTTGCCACTCTGAGTAACACAAAGCTGACCTTCTAAACATATGTCTGTGCTGGGAATGCGACACTGGCTGCTGCTACCTCATTCTGCTCAGAGGAGCACAGGCATTGAGGTAGCAGACTCCAGGCGGACACCGGTCCCTGAACTGTGGAGACTGCACAAACTGTACCGCCAAGCCAGCCAATGAAAGAGGCGTAATGTTGATGCTCCGCTGTTATTGGCTGGCTGATGCATGACTGAGAGACAGCGGTGGCGTCTGGGAGTAGGACTCGGAGTGGCCGCACAGGCAGTCACAGGAGATGAACCGGACAGGTTCAGCAGAGCGAATACTGGGTCGAACTGTGAATAACTTCTGGTCTTCACTGACTGGGACCGTTCAGCAACTGGGTAAGACACTTAGCATCCCCAAGCCACCAGGTAAAAACATTTAAATACTAAATGAGATGCCTCAGGTGGTATAGTTCAGCAGCAGTGGGCTATATCACAATGCGCAATGGGCTACCGCTTTACTGATGCATTATTTCCTTCTAATGTTGGTACTTAGACATTACAAGGAAATAATGCATTAGTTAGAACCAATAGCTCACTGCACACTGATATATTTCAGTAACAATGGGCAATATTACTGAGAGTTAGACAACTGCTGGAGAGCCACAAGTGGTTGATCAACTTAAAAATTACAAATTCAATTACAAGAGCTGAATTTAAACTTGCAAGTTCACAATGTTCCTTGACACCATTGCTCAGTTTTAAATTACAGAATAATTGAACCTGAGAGCTTGCTTACAGTGTGCCCAGGAAGTGCTCTCAGGAAGTTTACAGTCAGTTGATGCTGTTCCATAGAGCAGGGTTAGGAATTCTCTCCATTCTTTTGGAGACTAAAACTTCTGTCATTCTAGTTCAGCAGCTGGATGGAGGTTTGTTGTCTCAGCAGCTAGAAAGTCCAATGTCCCCTGCTTGTAATCATTTATACACTGAGCTTAACCTGTTTGCATTCACTGAAACAGACTGAGTGTGATGCACCACGAACCACCCAATAAAAAACAAACAAAATGATAGATCACTGCTGTAATATACCACACTGAGCAAACTGGCTTTTGGTTCTAACTAATGCATTAATTCCTTGTAATGTATGACTTAGAACCTACATTACAAGGAAATAATGCATTAGTTAAACCCAATAACCGATTTCCATATTATTTTTTTCTGCTGAGAAAAAAAAATGACACTCTCTCCCACTGCTGAGAGCTGTTTTATTAAAAACGTATTGCATCTCAAATCTGCATTATCTACATGTAGCATTTCCATGGGGGGGGTGTCTCAGCATAGGCAGCTTAATATTTATAGATGAAAGACAGGTGCAGCACCATTATATTGATTTTAGCTCCTATTTTAGAGAGCGGAATTGCATTTGTATACACTCTTGTATGGGTCTTGACTTTACCGTGATTTGTTCATAAAATGTGTGTCCCTGAATGGCAGAAAGTAAATGTGGTCACCCTAAATCCAGTTCCAAATAGATAGACAGCAATCCCTGCTCATTGGGTGTCTTCCTGTAATTGCTCAAGATGGAATAAATGAGCATTGTCAGTCATGTATTTGTTCCCTGTGGGGCAGTTGGTTTGCTCCAGAACTGCACTATATACTGAGTCCCACAACTATTATCCTGCTTAACCCTTAGAGTACCAGCCACATGTGGGACACAGGCCATGTGTTCCTGCACAGCCAAGCCCGTGTACACCACATGACTGAACTCTTCCCTTTGCCACTCTCTCCCTTTTTTTAATTAAATGTTTTCAGACCTTGTTTGGGGGCGATATCTGGACCCCTCCTGATGCCCCCCATGCTATTGCTTTCCCAGCCGATTGCAGCAAGAGACCAATATCTGCGACCTAGGAGAGCAATCTGCTCTCCTCCTTCACTGTTACCCGAACCTCCGGGTAATAGGGGGCAGGATTGGGAAGCCTCCCCGTGTCACCGGTTACATGACCACTTTCCCCAATCCCACCCAGTTCTACCATTGGTAGGAGTGAAGCAGGAGAGCCTGTTGCGCTCCTGTGTAGAAATTATTGACCTTCCAGCACAATCATATTGGGATCAATAACTGGTGGGGTATCAGGAGGGTCCTGATGTCCCCCCAACAATGTCTGATCAATAAAATAAAAAAAAAATCTGCCCTGTGTCCTGCCTGCTGTGACCTCGACTGTGTAGGGTGTTCCCCGACATCTACCCCTCATCCCACTGGCCCTGCTCAATTTCCTCCTCTCCTGTGCCTCTCCCCATCCCTCTATCCTCCTCTCCCTGCCATCCCACACCGACTCACACTCTGGAACTCACACCGGCCCTCACAGACACACTCAGTCACACTCACTCTCTGTCATTCCTTGCACTTATTCAATCACACTGTCAAAATAAAAGATGAAGTTGTGTTATGTGTGCAAAACAAAATAGGTATGTGTGTGTGTTTTCCTGTTTGCATGCGGGTATGCAATATGTGCCAAGGTGTATTATGTGTAGATATTAGAGTAACTCTCTCTGCACCCAACTCTGCTTACCTCTCTCAAGTGTCAGCTCCTCTCTTTCTATGGATATCCTCTACTCCTGGGCCCTGTGCTCTAGTTCTCGCCCCAGTCCCATTCCACTCTCACACCCCACTCAAACTCTATTCACAAACTACACGTACATACTTCACACCCCACACACTCCACTCACACACTCCTCATACTCACTCCATCCACACATTACTCACACAATACAAAGCTACTCTACTCGTACCCCATTCTCATACCCTACACACACACCCCTCACACTCTATACACAAACCCCACTCACACTCCACACTCTCCCCACTTCTACACACCACACACACCTCAATCACACAGCCATTGTACCCAACTCACTCCATTCACACACCACTCAACCAACACAAAGCCCATTCACATTTCACTCACACCCCACACACAACTAACAGCCCCACTCACACATCACACACTCTCCACACACCCCACTCACAAACATTCTCCTCACAAACACATCACTCAAACACACCCCACATTCAAACTATCACTCACCCCACTCTCCCTCAGTCCACTATCATTCCCCACTCACAAACACCCCAAATAACCCACTCACATTGCATGCACTCAACATAACCCCATTCTCACTCGCTCAACTCTCAAACCCCACTTACACCCTATTCTCACACATTCCTTTCAAACACAACTCACACCCCACTCACCCTACTTACACACACACACAAACACAATACTCACACAGTCCACACACACACACCCCACTCACATTCCAGCCACTCATGCACCACTCAAACATGTCACTCACACACCCCATTCACAATCCTCACACACACCACTCAAAAACAACTCACACACACCCTACTCACATACCTTCCCACTCACACACACCCCACTCATACACATCCTACTCACAGACTCTACTTACTCACCCCACTCACACCATTCAACAAACCCTACTAACACAAACTTTAATTGAACATGTGATGTCCGTTGCTAGGTCAGAGGACGAAGGAGCAGGGCCATCGGTGAATGGGATCTCAGCTCCCCGCCTGTCACAGGCAACAGAGGGGACCAGGCAAGAAGTTGGGGAGCGATGCTGGGGTGCGATGCTTGCGTGTGGTGACAGCCGCGCTTGCCTCCTTGCTGCGGCCGAAGACGTATTAAAGGTGCTGGCCGCGAAGCCAGATGTCCGATCCCAGTTGAGCCAGGACCCTGACCAGGATAGAGGCAAGGGGAAATTGTACTGGCCTGACCCCCAGGGTAGAGGGGGATCCTAGGGCAGAGGGAATAAGTCTGTAAATGATGAAGGACAGGAAACTAACTAGGAGGAAATCCTGGGAGACCCCCAGAATACCACTGGTACCCAGAAGACCCCTTCCAGCAAGCGGACCGGAAACCAAGTCCGTCTTGTACTGTGGGGACGCAAGGTCCAAGAGTGGTGGGAGGAGACCACCAGGGACCGGGACGAGGTCCAGGCCTACGATCCTGTCAACCCCTACAGGCCCCTAACAAATAGGGAAGCAGACTCAAAGGAGACGACTGGACTAGCAAGTATCCTAATCCCTGTTCCTCTTTCAGACCCTCCAAAGGGGAGGTCTGACCATGGACATCCCCAGTACCCAGAAGAAGGACCCCAACAGGAGGAAACCTCTACCGAAGAAGAGGAAGAAGACAGGTGCGAGCCAGAGGGGATACAACTGCTACCAGGTGGGGAGTCTCAAGCCCAAAATCCCAGAGGAAATCCCCACAGGCTCAATCCCAACTTGAATCTGGACCGAAGACACCCACCAAAGGAATCAGGACACGGTCCACAAGAGCAAGCTCCCACTCTCGCCCCGCAGGGTATCACAAAGCTCTCTACCTGCGATGCAGCACCCAGACGGCAGGATAGACTGCTGGGAGGAAGCTGACATGGCAAACAAGTGCAGGAGAGAGCAGGACGGAAGGAGCCTGAGAGGGAACGAATTGCCGGAACCACTGGCCGAAACAAAGCTAGGGAGGGAAGGAACAGAGTGGGCCGAGACTTCACCCTGATCGGCATGCCCAAGTCAGAGGAGAACCGGGACCCACAGGGAAGAGCAGGAGAGGCCGATACCGAGGCGTCCAGAGGAGTCGAACAAGCCGAGGAGTATCAGAGTAGGAATGAAAGAGTAGTCACACAAGCTGAAGTCTACCGGTAGCAAACGGGAACCACGGAGGGCAGGCTGGACGAGGTTGAATCTAGCCGGGAAGTCAGAAACCAGAGCGGGACCAGAAGCAGAGTCAAAAGCCACGGTCAGGAACCGGAAGGGTCAACCTGGAACAAAAGATACTGAGCAGGAATAATCGAGCAGGGAAGAATGGGCAGAGCTGAATAGAAATCCTAGGGCGCCAATAGCAAAGGAGCTTAGATATCCCAAGATAAGGAAACACCCCACTAACACACACACCACGCACAAACACCCCACACACTGGCACCCCCACTTGCTCACACTCCAATCACACACTCCACACACCCCCACTCATTCATCACTCACACCACACTCAGGCACACATCCCACTCACACTGTACACCCCACTCATACACCACCACCCACACACACACCACACTCACACAGCCCAAATGCACTCACACACACAACTTGAGATGTTTGAAGGAGCCCAGCTCTGGCCAGAACAGCAGCAAGAGCATCACCATGATGACACAACACTCTCCCAGGATATGTGGTGGACCTGGGCATCATCTGGAAGTCCCGCCCATGCTGGGGGTGTCCTGGGGCATCACTGGGATAGTAGACAAAGGGGCCACACTGGCTCCAATATAGCTCTATGTAATGGATCCTACCCGTTACTTGAGCCCTTGTCTGGCCATAAGTTTGTTTAACCAAAAACTGTGGACATTTTTCCCTGGTTATGCGCTAAAAATACTTTGTGTACGCTGTATGTGAATGAGGACATGAACATTATTACACACATGGCTTGCTTCCAAGAGAATAGGCAGTGAGGGGTTAATTATTCCCATGTGTATTGCAGTCCCTCAAGGCATTGACTATATGTACTGTAGCAAGACCTCCTGCTGGGTGTTAACTAAGCCATTGTGAACTGCAGTCAGACCCCCTGCCATGTGGTAATTAGTTCAAACCCTCAAGTCTTTGTTCCTCAAACCCTTTTGTATCTGAAATATAATCATGTCTGAGTTATTGTGTTTGTTAGGTCATCTTCTGTTGGCCTTTTGTCTACTGTGATATGATTGGATTAAGCCCTATTGTACTTGGTTTCCCCATAAAAGGCAATGCAAGATTTGTGTATAAATATCTGTGGTCTTTGCCAATAAAGTGAGTTATGTTTGGAGTGAACCAGAGTCCTAGAGTCCTTTATGCTCTTATGGTTAAAGTGGCCACTCTGCCGCCCATCTGAGCCCAGGTTCCTGTATCGTTTGTCCGTCTGCTGCCAGGATCCCGCTACCGGACTTCGGATCCTGTCAGGCAGCAATGTGGATTCTGCCTTGCGGTTTTCCTATACAAGCTACAACCTTCGAGTCGAGCACCGGAGTGCTCGAACATCTTGGCTACAGCTACTTTGGGTTCCTGCATCACTTTTCCTGCTCCGGTTCTGCGAACGTTCGACGGTTTCGAGAGTCTGTGACCCCTCCGATATCTGCATCCTTTGAGTTAGAGTTGGTCATCCTGGGGTTCGACGCCACTTTGAGTCGACCACCGGAACGTTGATATGCTCGACCGGTGCATCCGACGGCACCAGTCCGGCGTTGAGGAGAGACCCGGGAACGACGGCGGAAGGCGACGTGGTCCCTTCTCAGCTTCCGTTACACTGGTGGCATAGTGGTGGGATTTCTCCTTCGACATCGGTTGCATCGGAGATGACATGGCAGGCAAATCTGTGCTGGCGGACAATCTGGGATCTTAGGGCCCCGCTACAATACCATCCGTCTGCAGTGGAGGCATAAGCTGGGCGACATTGTCGACGAATTCGGTGGAGAACTGGCTTGGTGTCTCGACGAAGAACTGCGAGTACAGGACAGATACTGGGAACTGATTAAGTACATGGATCGGGAATATTTGCCAGGGATCCTCATTGACTTCTACCCAACCCACTTGTTGGGTAAGATCCAAGGACTTGTATGGGACACCTACCAAGAGGATGCTAACTTTGGTTGCCCAGACCCCAGCCGATACTGTGAGATCCGGGACAAAAGGGAGGCCATGTTTGGACAGTATTTTCCTCGACGACTGGAGGAAACCTTGGATATTTTAGCCAGCGAGGAATGGAGCCTGGAGCAGATGTACACTGGTTTTATAAGGGAAATCCATTAGTTCCTGCAGGAGGAAGAAGAATGGGGGGGGCCACTCATCTGAGGAGGACCTCAGTGAAGCTGATGACTTGGATGGAGCTGGTCCTGTTCACTCCCCACTGGTGAGTGGGAATGCGCTTCTCACCAGTGCCCCTTTTGTTACCCCTGCTTCAGGAAGTGGGACAATGGTCCTTCCTGAGGCCCCTTTTTCCCTGGATAATGTTTTGCCTGAGCTGAGGAGTGGGAATGCGTTCCTCCTCAACCTAGAAGATGCCTCTGCATCAGGGGATGGGACAGACGTCTCCCCTGATAGGCATATTGCCCCTTCCCCGATGGATGAGACGCAGGTCCCCACCAGCAGCAACTGTATGCCCCAACTGATGGGTAGGAGACAGCCCATCAGTCCCTGTGCACCCCCTGCTGTGGTGAGTGTGGAAGAACTCACCAGCAGCCCCAAAGAGATGCCCCCTGGTTTGTTGGAGAATGCCCTGGGAGCGGAGCCGTGTGTGCTCCCCAGGGTCATGGATGATGCCGCCTTGAGGGATAGGACTGCGGTCTCCCTCAAGGCAGAGAAGGGCCTTGAAAGTGATGGCCTACAAGGGGAGGTCCCCAGTGGGCTGGAAGAGAGCAGCGCTGCTGGCCCTCCTGTGGATTTGTTGTGTGAACTGGTGGGTGGAATGGAGTGTCCCACCCCCCCCCCTGTAACCCCTGGCCTGGTGAGTGGGAGTGAGCTCCCCAGGGCCTGGGAACCCCCTGCTGGGGTGGAAGAGATGCAGGTCCCCACCAGCAGCCCCAGTCCGTTCCCTGTTGCTACTGCCCTGGAGAAAGGGAAGAGTGTGTTCTCCAGGTATATGAATAAGATTGCAAGGAGGATTGAGTTTGCCCTCCTCCCCAAGACAAGAGATGGCCCTGATGTGGGGGGCCAGGAAGAAGAGGGATCCAGCAGGCTGCCACCCTGCAGTGCTGCTGCTGGCCCTGGAAACCCTATGTGTTGCCCCAAGATCACCATGCTGGAGAGTAGGAGAGAGCTCTCCAGTCCCCTTGTAACCCCTGGCATGGTGCTTGGGAGCGAGCACACCAGGTCATGTGAAGCCCTGGCTGGGATGAGTGGGACAACAGTCCTCATCCCCAGCCCAGAATTTGTCACCCCTTTTCCTGAGACCCCTGGCCTGGTGAGTGGGACCATGGTCCTCGCCCAGGAGTCTGTTGTTGCCCCTGTTCTGGAGAACCCCACCTTGGTGAGTGGGACCACAGCCCTCACCAGGGACCCTTTTGTTGCTCTGGCCCCAAGGAGTGGGACCACCGTCCACCTTGGGGGTTGTTCTATTTGCCCCAGTACTTTGGATGCCTCTACGCTGGGTGAGGGAATCACCAGTTTGTCCAGAGACCCTCTGAGTACTGCCCCAGCCCTGGAGAGTGGGAAGAACATCCTCTCCTGTCCCTCTGGGGCACTTACCCAACTAAAAGGGGGAGATGTGCCCCTCTCCCCACACTTTGATTCCCAGGCCAATAAGGCCTCAGAGACACAATTACCCAAGGGAGATCCACCATATGGACTGGCTATGGACCCTGAGCCACTGGCCCCAGACCCAGGAAAGTCTGACCCCCGCTCTAAAGGGAGCCTGGCCCAGGAGGGACTTCCCAATTTGGTGCTGGCCAGGACCAGGAGGCACCAGATTCCCTGGCCCAGAACTAAGGACCAAACTTTTACTCTTGGCCCAGGCCCAGATGCTTGTTCATTGTTTCCCATGGCCCAAGACCAAGGGCCCCAGCTTTACTCCTGGCCCAGGACAAGGGGCACACCTGCTGTTCCCTGGCCTGGACAAGAGACTGATGTTTTCCCTTGGTTCACACAAAGGACCCAACTCTTTGTGTACGCTGTATGTGAATGAGGAAATGGACATTATTACACACATGGCTTGCTTCCAAGAGAATAGGCAGTGAGGGATTAATTATTCCAATGTGTATTGCAGTCCCTCAAGGCATTGACTATGTGTACTGTAGCAAGACCGCCTGCTGGGTGTTAACTAAGCAATTGTGAACTGCAGTCAGACCCCCTGCCATGTGGTAATTAGTTCAAACCCTCAAGTCTTTGTTCATCAAACCCTTTTGTATCTGAAATGTAACCATGTCTGAGTTATTGTGTTTGTTAGGCCATCTTCTGTTGGCCTTTTGTCTACTGTGATATGACTGGATTAAGCCCTATTGTACCTGGTTTCCCCATAAGAGGCAATGCAAGATTTGTGTATATATATCTGTGGTCTTTGCCAATAAAGTGAGTTATGTTTGGAGTGAACAAGGAGTCCTGGAGTCTTGTATTGCTTATGGTCTAAAGTGTCCACTCTGATACCCATCTGCACCAAGTATTCTGAATCATCGACCGCCTGCTGCAAGCTTCCTGCGACCCAACTTTGTGGACTGCCAGGTGGCGACGTGAACTCTTCCATGCTTCCCAGCTTCCAGCAATCCTGCGACTGGTTCAGAGACCGTCCTTACTTCAACCGGTGCATCCGACAGTGCCAGTCCAGCGTCGAGAAGGAGAGACCCGGGAACGACGGCGGGAGGCGATGCGGTCCCTTCCCAGCTTCTGTTACACTCTACTCAGAGAAACTGATTTTCCTCAACCCTGCCCTATAACTGCACACTTAAATAAAGGTATCTAAGAACGAGAAAACGGCACCAATCCCAGCTGATATCCAAATTTTATCACTTACCAGCATAGAGGAGACACGGTGCAGGGGGATACAGATGAGCCAAATCATCTGGTTCACAGCAGAAAAACAAAAGATCCACCGCACTCAATTAACTCCATAGACTCATAGGCTCAGTCAATGAGTAAGCACTGTTGTGCGAAACGCATAGGACTACTGTCTGGCACTAAAGGAGTGATTTTAATGGGGTTAATTGAGTGTGGCGGATCTTTTGTTTTTCTGTTGTTTTTTTGTTTTTCCACTGAAATAAAGGGACATTGTGGTTTGCACCTCCAAAGAGAATACATGTGATTGTGTCATTATTGGTGGGAAGGAAGTGGAACCAACTATGAGATACTTGTGAGTGAGTTGGTGCACAATATATATGTATTGGAAGAGATCAGTCCATATGTTTTCCTAAGAAGATACTGGTTATTCTCACAGAGACAGACTACTTAAGGCTGACACATAAAACACACTAGAGTAAAACTGAAGGTACAACACAATCTAGTCTAGGTGACTACAGTCAAAAGACAGAGAGACCTGCTTGAACCACACAAAAGTTACATATAACACTGCATTTCCAAGAGCAAGACAAAAAGGACACCAACAACACAGTTTCCACACAAGAGAGGGCAACCTATGCTTACAAAACTCCAGTGGGAAGCAAAGCAGACATTATGTTGCTCACTGGTACTTTACAAGAATTCCAACAGGAATCAGAGACCTGGGGCTCGATTCAATAACCACTGGTTAGAAATTAAAAAAAAAAAGTCAGATGGCTGCAGTTTATCAAGCACAGTAAGCCATCCAATAACCCTTGCTGTGAACTGCTAATGCGAAGTAAAAAATTACAACGGCCGCTAATATATCACCTGTTGAGATCAATGGAACAGCTCTACCCATGAGAGACAGATGTGTCCACAGAACACTATATGCACACCTGACAATCGTTAAGCAAGCCAAGCCTGCCTGTGCAACATCACTAGCCAATGGAGACCCAAAGTGCATCTGTCAATGTCACACAGGCACCTGACAGGTAAATAGCAAATACAACAAATACAAATGGCACTGGTACTCATAGGGTTAATTCGATGAACATTTGACACATTTGTTCTGTACTTTGGATGTATTGATATGGATCTAAGGGCCCCACATCAATACATTGACTCAGTATCAGTATCAGCCTTGATTATAAATGAATGATAAATTGCATCTCTATGCCAGAAATATTGAGAAAGCCCCACAGCGTATTAAGGACATGAAGTTATTAATTTCTGCAACAAGAAATTTTGCAGATAAACATAAAACTAATTCTCAATTATTTCATGCATGGGGGCTATTTAAAATATCACTTGATATATGTGGAGGTGATCTGGACAGGGAATTGATAAAAAGGGAAAGCAAATTCATTTTTCTACTAAATACGATGACTCCCTGTGGATTAAACCACCACACAGAGCAAATCACAGGGCACTTCTGAGCTTAAGTGTGTTTCTATTGGCCCAGGCCACTCCACTAATACTGCACTTTACTGTATTGGTCTGTGCCCTGTATATTTCATAGGGTACGTAAAGTAAGGTCCTCCAGATGTTAATGGACTATAGTTCCCATCAACTGAGAATGATGGGAGGTGTAATTCATCAGCTTGCCCTTGATTGCCATACAGCAAAGCAGATTCATCTTTTTGAAGTCTGCAGTCAACACCTTTGATCACAGAAAACTGCTTTCCCCTCCAAAACCCCAACAACAATAATCACAAAATTAAGTCAAACATAAAATCAGCAGAACTTAATCAAACATCTTATACCACAAGACAAGTATGATGAGTAGGCAACTTTCCCATCAGTTCCCTGGTTAAACAGATAATCCAGAGGGTTGAGCAACTTGAGACCCCCAAGTGTTGATGGACTACAACTGCCTTCTTCTGAGCACGATGACAGTTGCAGTCCCTCAAACTATGGAATCCTTCAGGCTGCCCACATTTACCATAGAGAAAACAGTCCCCCCCCGAATAAAATAACGTGACAAATAATCCATAATCCCAGGACTGGGTCAAACAAAACATTTTACACGAACAGAAATCCATCAGTCCCCCTATTCCATAGTACAAGTAGAGGAGACTCACAGGACCTACCTGTTACCTCTCTGCTATAACTGGGATACCTGTGAGACATTTCCCTTCACTGTCTTCACAAGCCAGGTCCAAATAGAAAGATGGGACATTTAGCCTTTGAATACTAAATGTCAACAACGTATTGGAAATACCTCTGAGGTATTTAGCGGCTTTAAAGCCAAATTCAAATCAATGTAGTTTTAGAGACTGTTTAGCAGCTCCTTGTGAGGCTGTTGGTCTGCTCCAGAATTGCACCAGTTTGTTATTCCATCAGCTTTACTGTATATTTCTGTGGAGACCCAAGAGACTGATTCCAGCAACTGTCATGCTGCTTATCAACTGTCATAATGGAATCTGTGTGTGCATGGCAACACCAAAACAATTCTATTTTGGCCACGCCCACCACCACTCAGAGCAAATCACAGAGCACTTTTGAGCTTAAGTGTGTTTCTATTGGCCCAGATCATTCCAAAAAATATTACGCTTCACCGGACTGGTCTGTGCTCTGTATCCAGCACAGCAAATTAATCTTTTAACCCTTTGAGCACCTGAGGGGTAAGCAAAGCTTTGCTTTCCAAAGCCTTGCGTACCTGTTTGGCACTGAAAAGGTTAAAGCCTGCAGTTAACACCTCTGATCAAAGAAAACTGCTTTACCCACCAAAAAAAAAAAAAAACCAACAACAATAATCACAAAATCAAGTTAAACAAAATCAGACATCCTATAACACAATATAAGCCGGGTGAGAAGGTGTGAACTTACCATTATTTCTCTGGTTAAACAGATAATCCTGAGGTCCCCAAGTGTTGATGGACTACAACTGCCATCATGCATAGACAAAATATGGAATCCTTCAGGCTGCCCACATTTACCATATAGCACAGCAGATTCAACTCAAGCAGATTCAAAGAAAACAGTCCCCTTCTGAATAAAAAAAAAATCCATAATCCCAGGACTGGGCCAAACAAAACATTTTCCATGAATATAAATCCATCAGTCCTCCTATTCCATAGTACAAGTAGAGGAGACTCACAGGACCTACCTGTTACCTTTCTGCTATAACTGGGATACCTGTGAGACATTTCCCTTCACTGTCGTCACAAGCCAGACTTATGGTGACCACATGTCCCGGAATGCCCGGGACAGTCCCTTAATTTATGTCTCTGTCCCGCGTCCCGGCCTGCCCACCATTGGGACAATTAATAGTCTCGGAATGAAGCCACAGCAGCTTGCCACTCTGAGTAACACAAAGCTGACCTTCTAAACATATGTCTGTGATGGGAATGCGACACTGGCTGCTGCTACCTCATTCTGCTCAGAGGAGCACAGGCATTGAGGTAGCAGACTCCAGGCGGACACCGGTCCCTGAACTGTGGAGACTGCACAAACTGTACCGCCAAGCCAGCCAATGAAAGAGGCGTAATGTTGATGCTCCGCTCTTATTGGCTGGCTGATGCATGACTGAGAGACAGCGGTGGCGTCTGGGAGTAGGACTCGGAGCGGCCGCACAGGCAGTCACAGGAGATGAACCGGACAGGTTCAGCAGAGCGACTACTGGGTCGAACTGTGAATAACTTCTGGTCTTCACTGACTGGGACCGTTCAGCAACTGGGTAAGACACTTAGCATCCCCAAGCCACCAGGTAAAAACATTTAAATACTAAATGAGATGCCTCAGGTGATATAGCCCACTGCTGTTGAACTATACCACATTGTGCAATGGGCTACCGCTTTACTGATGCATTATTTCCTTTTAATGTTGGTACTTAGACATTACAAGGAAATAATGCATCAGTTAGAACTAATAGCTCACTGCACGCTAGGGTGACCACATGTCCAGGAATGCCCGGGACAGTCCCTTAATTTATGTCTCTGTCCCGCGTCCCGGGCCACCCACTACCAGGACAATTGATAGTCCCGGAATGAAGCCACAGCAGCTTGCCACTCTGAGTAACACAAAGCTGACCTTCTAAACATATGTCTGTGCTGGGAATGCGACACTGGCTGCTGCTACCTCATTCTGCTCAGAGGTGCACAGGGATTGAGGTAGCAGACTCCAGGCGGACACCGGTCTCTGAAATGTGGAGACTGCACAAACTGTACCGCCAAGCCAGTCAATGAAAGATGCGTAATGTTGAAGCTCCTCTTTCATTGGCTGGCTGGTGCATGACTGAGAGACAGCGGTGGAGTTTGGGAGTGGGACTTGGAGCGGCCGCACAGGCAGTCACAGGAGATGAACCGGACAGGTTCAGCGGAGCGGCTACTGGGTCGAACTGTGAATGACTTCTGGTCTTCACTGACTGGGACCGTTCAGCAACTGGGTAAGACACTTAGGGCTAGATTTAAAGGCAGCCGTTAGTAAAAAAAATCACTAACGGGTGAGTTGTGTCATGTAGCAATTCAAAGATCCGTCTAAAGAACAGCTAACGGCAGTTGCAGAATCCTAACGGCCAATACACTTACGTGCATTCAGATGCATGGAACAATATACCCCAAAGCTATTTAAAGGCTTGCGGTACTGGTAAAGGCTGAAAAAAAGGCACACCTAACAGCAAAAAGTTAAGACCCACTTTTCTTAGCCGTTAGACACTTAACGGGCAAAACAAAATACCCGTTACATAGGAAAATACACAAAATGCTTACCGCACAAGCATGTAAATGGAAAAATTAACCCGTGCAATGGCAAAGCAACACAAAAACATGGACACACAACACAAATCACTCCACACACAACAACAAGCAACAGCACAGGGACAACGACACCCAAAAAAACAACAACACAACATGGCACGGAACAATGGGGGTTATCACACAAAGCGGACACCTGCAAATATAAGCTCACCTGGGCAACAACAACACGCGACCTGCACCTCACAACTGCACACCCGCAAATGGCACACACATAACAAGCACAACACACCACATCTTATAACACACACACACCTGCAAACACTTACCTGGACAAAAACAACTCTCCATTGGTCAGCACTCACCTCTTCACTACACCTACACAACGCCCTAGCAAGTACTTAAAGGGACAACTCAACACACTCACTTGTGGCTTGTTTTCCACTCAGGGTGGGAGAGAGAGATAGAGAGAGACAGAGAGAGAAAACAGTATGTTGGGTTATATATTGTTGCGAAGACTGCGGAGAAGGCGTGCAAGGGAGAGAGCTAGGGAACATCAGCAACCTCCAGGCACGCCTGATCAACAGCCTTCACCTGTTGCAAGTGAGGAGGCTCTGGCTCAGCAGCCACACAGGAGTCCATCCCCACCTGGAGGGCAGAGGATGTATATATGACCACCAAGGCCCAGGGTATACCGCCCAAGGGTCACCCTCTTTGGAATGACTGATGATGAGGTCATTGATCGCTACAGGTTGAGGCCTGACAGCATCATTGCCTTGTATGAGGTCATCAAAGATCAGGTGGATCCCATCTAAGCCACAACCATGCCCTAACTGGCCTGCAGAAACTACTGTGTGCCATACACTTCATGGCAAGTGGGGCCTTCCAGTCCACTGAGGGTTATGCATCTGGCAAGTCACAGGCCACATTCTCCAGGGTGCTGGCCCAGGTCCTGCCAGCCCTCAAAAGCAAGGCCAGTACCTATATACATTTTCCCACCACCGACATGGACTGGATACACATCAAGCAGGCCTTTTACGCAAAGGGAGGCATGCCCAGGGTCATGGGTGCTATAGATTGCACCCATGTCCGGATTAAGGCCCCAACATGTGACGCACAGCTATTCATCAACAGGAAGAACTTCCACTCCATCAACGTGCAGATGGTGTGTGACAGCAACATGAGGATCATGAATGTCTGTGCAAAATATCCTGGCAGCTCACATGATGCATACATTCTCCAAAACTCCTGATTCCACAGAGATTTTGAGAATGGAACCTTTACAGGGGGATGGCTTTTGGGTGAGTTCACAATATAAAATCACACCACATACACAGGCGTACACACAACGCTGCTCAGCATGCACCTAACCCACAGCTACTATGTCCACCACACAAAACATCATTCACACAACATGTGCTCCCTGTCTCACCATGTCACTCACATTACACAGGTGATGCTGGCTATGGATGCAAGTCCTGGCTACTGACCCCTGTGGCCAATCCCCAAACACATGCCCAGGAAAGGTACAACCAGGCTCATGCCAGAACGAGGAATGCTACTGAGCGGACATTTGGGCATCTCAAGTCAAGATTTCGATGTCTGGACCACTCTGGGGGAGCACTGCAGTATACACCTGCTAAGGTGTGTGACATCATTGTGGCATGCGCAATACTGCACAACATCGCAGTGGACACCAGGCTGCTGGATCACATCCCGGACCCCACCATACATGAAGTGGCCATGGACATCGGGCATGTGGAGGAGACCATGAGAGGGGCACAGATCAGAGACAGGCTCATCATGGGACACTTCACCTGTGAGCATAACACAGGCATGCAAACAATCCATGCAAGTCCCCCATCAGTCCTGTGACACTAACCACACTGCACATTTTGTTCTCTCTCACCCCACAGGAACAGTGACAAAGCACTGCACTGGCAGTGGACGTGGCAAATTGTGTGTGTGGATTCAAAAACCATCCTCCATTCCACTCTCCACGTTGACATATAGACCCCAAGGATATCACAAACACCCCCAGAAGAAACAAGGTACAACATATTACCCATGTTCATCACCTTAAAGGGCTTGATTGACAGCAACTAACTGGATATGCCATGATCGTAGCCTGAACAACCATGCTAGCCCAGTAGCGAAAGAGTATTATCTAATGATATGCATTGGATAATACTCAGGCACATCAGGGGATAAAGGGACATTGGACTCAGTATGGGATCTGTACTGTGCTAGACCTGAGAAGCGCAGCAGAAGGGTGGATGTACAGTGGTATTGTCACACAATGTAGAGGTCATGAGACGTAGATCAGATTACCAGGGACTCCATGCTGACCTGTGAGTGTGCAGACAAATGTGCCCCCGACATGAATACACATATCAACAAATATGTCCTAACAGTTCCATGGAACAAATGACATTGGGCTGCCACTGTCACTTTCACAGTGGCAGCACAATGTCATTACTTCCATGGAGCTCTCAGAACACTTGTTAATGTGAGTATACATGTCAGGGACACATATCCATAGGGCTGGTGCACATGTCCTTAGTTCTCCACTGAATTGGTTACAGATGAGTACACAACACATTGTCAAGCAATGGATTGTGGACTCACCTGTAATTGTGAAAATTGAGGTGATTAAAAAGACTAAATTGTTGTTGCTTGATGATCAGTTCAGGTCTACTGCTCCAAATCCTGTACTCTTGTCCCACAGGCATCCGTAACATGATCCATCCTTGAACTGAAGATCTTCCATGTGACTGGATTGATGTCTTGACAACACCTTCATGAAGATCACCCCTTGCTGTTTATGGTGATGTTGTTGGTGATGCAATGTTTGACCTGAGGTTCACACAAACCTCCAATGGAACATTCTCATACAGACACAGAAAACACTAATTCTAGAGTGTTATAACCTGTACAGTAAGGATGCTCAGCTACAGTGTTGTCAAACCCTGTGGACAACACATGAGCAGGGCAGCAGTGTTACTGAAGTAGTACGATTTAGTTTCAAAGTACATTTAGTGTTCTCATACAAGTGGTCAATGCATATAGGCAATACACACACAAAACACATGTACTTTCTAATGTACTTTGAGACACAATGAAGATGAACCATCACCATTCTATCTGTGTCTGTATGTGGATATATTTGAGAACACATTTGTCAATGCGTAACCACACCCAGGATAGAGTATCCCCCATACATGGAAAGGCATCACCCACATCACAGGAGTCCACCACTTGTTTGCCAGTGAGTGGACTCTGTGATGTATCCATGCAAACAGATGATGGTGGCAGTGATGCACCAATGTGTTGTGGGAGTGAAAGATGTGATACAGGGGACATACTTCCACAGTGAATACCTGTCCACACTATCTGTATTGCTCAGTATAATCAATGTTCTGAGATTTTGCTCCACTTTGACATATCTCAGTACATGGGCTATATCAACGAACAACCAGACTAAGTGGACATGTGTTATCACTGGTGAAGACTGTTACACCCTTATGGAAACAACAACTCAACTTACTGGAGACCCCAATGCTCACCCCAGGATATCAATGTGTGCGCTACACATTGAAATCCTAGGTTAAAAACATTGGCTTCCCCAGTAAGTCAGTTGCACAATGAGTGTTTGAATCCAAGACAATATTGATACATGTCCCATTTATCTGTCCTGCTTGTTATGTCCCCGCTAAGTCACAGAGCTGTTTGTCTGGTTATCCCATTAACCCACTGAGTGCAAGAGTGGTCCCCAACGCATTTCTTTGCAATGCGTTGCCTACCACTCTGGCACTCAAAGGGTTAAACACAACATATGATGTAGACGAATGTTCAATGTTGTACCATTTGTTGTGCTACGGGTTATGTTTTGTTGTTCAAATTCAACACACAACATCGCCATATAACACAGTGGTGTAATATGGCTCCAGGGATGTATTTCAAGTGGAATCTGTACAACGGTGTGTGTGTGTGTGTGAACCCATGTTGTAGCATCCCACAAACATTTCACCGAGGCAGAGGTTGTGTTCACTGCATTGTATGGCAATGCATTGCAGACAACCCTGCCACCCAATCCATAACTGAAGACACAACAGATCAGACTGGAATCCAAAAAAAAGGTTTCTTTATTGAGGGAAAAGTTAACAGGTTGGGCCTTTTATTTTTTCCTTTTTGGGTGGGGGGCCTTAGCCTGGGTGCCAGAGGTGGATGCCCTTGTTGATCTCCTGGTAACCCTCTGCCCCCTAGGTGTGGCTTCAGGGGTAACACTGGAGGGGGTGGTGGTTGCAGTAGACCCCTCAGTGGAACGCAAGTTCTCCCTCTCCATCCTCAGGTTCTCCCTGCGGTTGATCTCCCTCAACTCCACAAGGACCTGTGTCAACATGTCCATCAGACCAGTCCTGAGCTGGTGGAGTAGTGTGTTCCCCCTGGCCACCTCCGACTCCAGGGCTTGGATTTTGGTCTCCAAATGTGAAATGTTCCTCCTGGATTGCCTCCTGCTCCTGGTGATGTTGCTGTCAGTACTCCTGCTCGACCGGAGTAGTCTCCTCTGAAGGGCCATACACTCCGCCTCCATCCCTGTGAGGTGTGCGGTGCTGGAGGTGGATGTGCCCGGTGTCCCTGGTGCTGCTCTTTCCTCTGCTGATGAGGGTGCTCTTTCCTCTGCTGATGAGGGTGCTTTTTCCTCTGCTGCTGAGGGTGCTTTTTCCTCTGCTGCTGATGAGGGTGCTCTTTCCTCCTCTGCTGCTGCTGAGGGTGCTGTGGCTGCTGTTGGAGTGGCTGGTGCAGATGATGGGTATATGCCCACCACATCAAGTGATCCTGAGCTGCCCAATGATGTGTGTGCTGGTGGAGGTGTGAAAATCTCCCTGGGTAGGGGGCGCTGGGGCTCACCAATCAGGCCCAGGTGTGGGTAGTCCAGTGGCCAAGGGTCATATGGTGGCCACTGATAGGTGCTGGGAGCCCACCTCGGATCATACCTTGGGGCATGCTGTGGAGCCATCCAGGAGGGTGTGTTGATGTGGGAGGCATATGTCCCATATTGGGTAGTGGCCACTGTCCCTGGCAGCCATTGCCTCCTGGCGGTGGTGGTGCTGCTGATGGAGGGTAGTAGCTGGTGGAGGTGGATGGATATGTCCACCTCTCCTCCTGTGGCATCCAGCCACTGTACTGGGGAGGTTCAGCCTGTGGTGGTCCAGCTTGAAGGAGTGGTGCAGCCTGTGGTGGTCCAGCTTGAAGAGGTGGTGCAGCCTGTGGTGGTCCAGCTTGAAGGGGTGGTGCAGTAGGTGGTGGTCCAGCTTGAAGGTGTGCAGTAGGTGGTGGTGCAGCCTGTGTTGGAGGGGATGGTGATGGTGGGTAAGGTGACCACCAGCTGGTCCCCTCCTCTGTGTACTCCTCACTGGGGGGTGACATTGCCTCCTCCACTGTCTCCTGCTGGGCTTGAGGGCTGTAAGCTTTGTGGAGAAATAATATGTTGTGATTAGTGACCTTAGCCATATGTTTGTGGAGACAGTTATACTTTGATATGTGGTGAAGAAAAATATGTGTTTGGGTTAATCCCCCTGGGTAAACAAGGATACTCCCACTGCTGAAAGGTGTTGTTTGAGTTATTACGGGTGAAGGTTTCATTTTGAGGTGCAATATCACAGTGGCCCGAAATAGTACAGTGGGGCTGTTGCAACACCCTCCCATGTAGATATCTGGTCCCTGTACCAGAGCTGTCCATATGATTGTGTAGTAACAGCACCACTGTACAATTTCAGGCCACTGGGATATTGCCCCTGACATATCCATGTCTGAGCTGTGATACCTTTTGAATCAACACACCTTTCAGCAGTAGGAATACAATTGTTTAACTGGGGGGGGGGGAATCCAACAACATATATTTGTCTTCACAACTTGTAGGGATGGCTATCCCTCCAGGGGGATGGCAAAGGTTAAGTCCACCTTGATGTCAGATTGTAGACATTGTGAAAACAGATGTTGTTCGCTGTTAGTCCTATCCCTCCTACCCTCATGGTTGTTCAGATATTGCTCTATGTGACAGATGGAGATTTCAGTCATTTGTCCACACGAGGGCTTTTCAGCAGAGCCCAAATCGCCCCATTTAGAGAACAATACTTAATTGGAATGGTGTACAGAGTGTGAATGGTTTGCAAGCACACTCTGTGAACCATTTCAAAGAGGTATTTATCTCGATATGTTGCGACTTTGGCTCTGCTGAAGAGCCTCCGTGTGGTCAAATAATAGATATCTCCACCTGTCACATAGAGCAAAATCTGTATAACCATGAGTGTTGGAGGGATGGGACATAGATGGAGACACATCTTTCAACGATGGCAATGATATGACATCATGATGACATTACCCATTGCTATCCAATTACAGTCACACACAAGTAGAAATGGTCATATATGTATGTGGATATGTATCCTTCATATGGATACAGTAATATCCTTCCAAGATGTGAAGCCAGAGAGCAGTTCAGTAGGTGTGATTGCCTTTCTGGCTATATATGTGCACCCATCCAACAATACATTGTATTGATATGATGGATATGAACATACCTCGTATATCCCATCTACGCAGAGTGTGATATACTATGTATGTGTATTTGGATGGTAGAAATGTAGGTTGATTTGTGATGGGTGCACATATCTGGCCAGTAAGGCAATCACATCCTGTGTTCACATCGTTTTGGAACATATTTAGTAACATTTGAATCCTAAGGGCAACAATCCAGCCAGTAGTGAGGGATATCTTTGATTGAGGCCTGTTTTTTTCTCTTTGTATGAGCCCATCCATCCTTCTGTGTGAGGCAACCGTAATCAATCCTAGATATCCATCAGTCATGGCCTGTTGGTGACCAAGGCACAATGTTTGCTATTTGTTTCCCATGTGTATCCTGCAAAGAGCGGCTGTGTACCATCCATCCATGGCATCAGCACCCCTGTGGATCCATGTGGGAATCAGATATGGGATATGTAATTTCAAGTCAGAGTAAATGATTGCAGCCACAACACTAATGCCAACTTTTTCCAGCTTTAATTCTGTGAAATAGTTTTCGGCCTGCGTGTTGCACATACAAGCATTTACATAGAAACATAGAAGATTGACGGCAGAAAAAGACCACCTGGTCCATCTAGTCTGCCCTTTAGTATTCCTTTATTGTTATCTTAGGATAGATACATGTTTATCCCAGGCATGTTTAAACTGTGTTACTGTGGATTTATCAACCACCTCTGCTGGAAGTTTGTTCCAAGTTTCTACTACTCTTTCAGTGAAATAATATTTTCTAATGTTTTTCTTGATTTTTCCTCCAACTAGCCTCAGATTGTGCCCCCTTGTTCTTGTATTCAGATTCTTATTAATCACACTTCCCTCCTGAACCTTGTTCAGTCCTTTAACATATTTAAAGGTTTCAATCATGTCCCCCCTTTCTCTTCTTTCCTCCAGACTATACATATTTAGATCTCTGAGTCGTTCTTGATAAGTTCTATGCTTTAGACCTTCCACCATTTTTGTAGCTCTTCTTTGAACCCGCTCAATTTTAGTTATATCCTTTTGCAGATGAGGCCTCCAGAACTGTACACAGTATTCCAGATGTGGTCTCACTAGAGCTCTATACAGAGGGATCACAATCTCCCTCTTCCTGCTTGTTATACCTCTAGCTATGCAGCCAAGCATACGATTTGCTTTCCCCACCGCCTGGTTGCATTGGTTACTCATCTTGAGGCTGTCAGAGATGACCACCCCCAAATCCTTCTCTTCTGAAGTCTTTGCTACCACAGAACTGCCAATACGATAGTCAGATTGAGGGTTTCTTTTCCCCAAGTGCATTATTTTACATTTGGAAACATTGAACTGAAGTTTCCATTGTTTTGACCACTTATCTAATAGTGCCAAATCATTCTCCATATTACAGACACCTCCTGGAACATCAACCCTATTACACACTTTTGTGTCATCAGCAAACAAGCAAACCTTCCCTGCCAAGCCTTCCCTTATGTCACTTACAAATATGTTGAACAGAACAGGGCCCAGAACAGATCCTTGTGGCACTCCACTTGTAACCAGTCTCTGCTCAGAATACACTCCATTAACAACAACCCTCTGGTTTCTGTCCTTCAGCCAACTGCAGATCCACTGAACTATCCAGGGGTTAAGTCCAATTCTTGATAATTTATCTATCAGCTCTTTATGGGGAACTGTATCGAAAGCTTTACTGAAATCCAGGTAGGCGATATCCACAGCACCACCTTCATCCAGCACTTTAGTTACATAGTCAAAGAAATCAATGAGATTAGTCTGACAGGATCGGCCCTCAGTGAAGCCATGCTGGTTTGGGTCCATCAGGTTGTTTTTTGTTAGATGGTCAATTATCTTCTTCTTTAGAAGAGTCTCCATCATTTTTACCACTACAGATGTCAGGCTGACTGGCCTGTAGTTACTAGCTTCTTCTTTACTACCCTTCTTGTGAATGGGTACAACATTGGCCATTCTCCAATCATCAGGAACTTCTCCCGTAAGAAGGGACTGGTTATACAGATTAGTCAGGGGGCCAACTATGACAGATCGGAGTTCTTTAAGAACTCTAGGGTGGATTCCATCCGGACCCATCGCTTTATTTGACTTTAGCCGGACAAGTTCCTCTAGAACATCGGCCTCTGAAAACACTGGGGCTAAAATTATACAACTAGAGGCAATGCTGTGTTCAGCCATTTTCTGATTATGAGGGCCGCCGTCTGAAAAAACTGAGCAGAAGTAGTTATTCAGATGGTCAGCGACCGCCTTTTCCTCTTCTATATACTGATTTTTTCCGTTGTTAATTTTTGTAATCCCGCAGTTTTTCTTCTTCCTGTCACTGATATATCTGAAGAAGGTTTTATTCCCCTTCTTAACAGATTTGGCCATTTCTTCCTCTTTTGAGGCTTTAGCAGCATTTATCATCTGTTTAGTCTTCTTCTGTATAGTTTTATACCCTTCTCTGTCCGCTTCACTTCCAGTCTCTTTATATCTCTTATAGGCAGACTTTTTATCTTTCACTACAGCTCTTACCTCTCTAGTAAACCATAGTGGATTTCTCTTTCTTTTCCTCTTGCTAATTTGTCTAACATGTAATCTTGTTGCCTTTAAGAGGACTTCTTTGAGTGTCTTCCACTGAGTACTCACTCTCGGTGTTTTATCCCACCCTTTTAATTCTTTCTTTACATATTCTCCCATATCCTCAAACTTCGTCTTCCTAAAGTCCAATACTTTGGTTGCAGAATGGGATTTCTCGTAGTCAGTCTGGATTCCGAACCACAAACATTGGTGGTCACTGGAACCTAGATTTTCTCCCACCTTCACCTCAGATACCAGGTCTCCATTTGTGAATACTAAGTCTAGGATATTGTCCCCTCTAGTTGGCGCCTTCACCAGCTGTTTTAGGGACATCCCCGTCAGGGCTTCTACGATGCTCCTACTTCTACATGTGGACGCACAAGGGATATTCCAATCAACATCAGGCATGTTGAAGTCTCCCATAACTACTATATCTCCCTTTACTGCCATTTGGGTAATCTCGTCCACTAGCATGTTGTCTTGCTCTTCAGATTGCCCCGGAGGCCTGTAGACTGCACCTATTCTTGTAACTGATCCCTTTTTATTCTGCAGACAGATCCAGAGAGTCTCCAACTCTTTACATGAATTCTGGATCGCTGTGGATTTTATGCTATCTTTAACATAAATGGCTACCCCACCCCCTCTTCTCTCAGCCCTATCTTTCCTATACAACGTGTATCCCGGAATGGCTATTTCCCAGTCATTACAGTCCCTGAACCATGTCTCTGTTATTACAATCAAGTCCAAGTCATCTCTACAAACTATTGATATTAGCTCGCTGAGCTTGTTGCCTAAGCTGCGAGCATTAGTACACATTACACGAAGAACATTACATTTATCACCAACAACAACTCTATCTACCGCACCATCATCTACCTCACCAACATCTGTATGTAAAGCACCAGCAACTTCCTGTGCACCAACATCTGTATCTATCACACTAACAAACTCAGAACCCTGGTTTACCAAAACTGTTCGGGGACAGAAATCAATCTTCTCAATGAAATTCCTGCCCCCTCCATCTAGTTTAAATGCCTCTCCAAGAAACACCTGAACTCTTCTCCAAGTACCTCAGTTCCTCTGTGTGACGGGTGCAGACCATCTCTCTTGAACATTTCTTTACAACTCCACCTTCTAATACTGTGACTGACAAATCCAAAACCTTCTTCTTTACACCACTGTCTTAGCCAACCATTGAACTCCAGGATACGAAGTCTCTTACTATTTTCAGAGCGGACTGGCAAAATCTCTGAAAAAGTGATAGAGTCTGTCATTCTGCTCAGCTCCAGGCTGAGACTTTGAAATTCCATTTTCACCTCTTCAACACTTTTCTGGGACAAATCGTTTGTACCGAGATGAATGATCAGATCAACTTCAGTCTCCTTTGTTGCAGCCTTGACAATATTTGAGATGCGTCTTTTATCCCTGCTTGCAGTAGCACCAGGAAGACATCTCACCTCCTTCAGTCCATCCTCATTCTGCCCTAAAGCAACACCTCTAACAATCGAGTCACCAACAAGGAGATGCTTTCTCTTCTTTTTAAGTCCATTTTCTGCTCCTGACTGCTTGTTACAATTCTCTCCTTTGGGACTCACAACATCCCGTACCTGAGTATCTGTGCTTTTATCTTCTGAAATCTCACTTTCCAATTCAGACAGGACACCAAAGGGATTACACACCGAAATACCAACAGTGTTGTGCTTCTGCTCCACAACTCTCAACCTCCCGGAACCAACTGTCTTCCACACAGCCCTTCTCTTCATGGGCCGTTGGGGCTGCGGTGGTGGATTACATGGTTGCTTGACTTCACACTCTAGCTGGGAAAGATTCACTTCTTTTGATTGCAGATAACACACCAAAGACTGCAGCCTGGAAATTTCACCATACAATGTGGACAGATGCAAACATACTGGACAACACCCCAAACTCCAGAGAGTACTGCGGAACACAACAGCCAGACAAGTGTTACACTGCACCAAACCAGACATCTTAGAATTAAAGCAGTTACTCACCAAACTGACAAAACCAGTGCCTTCACCAAACTCCTGCCGTTTTCAAACTACTGCAGTTTTTGAAACTACACACTTCTGTCTGTCTGCTGCACTTGTGTCTGGCTGCAAACTACTTACAGAGTAAACTCACAGAGTTGAAACCTCCTATAAATACACCTACTGCAGTTGATACGCTAACGAAGCGAGCCAAGCCTTTTCTTATGCTAATCTAATGAAACCAGTTACCAGCTACACCCAAATAGACACCTATGCACACTATGCAGAAACCAAAACAAGCCAAATACAAACTTAAGCACTAATGATCCAAATTAACCAAAGTAAATAAACACACAATTCAAACTAAATACTAAATGCAACACAATTCCAAGTACTACAACATAAGCAGTACTAAAGAATGATAGCAAGATTATTTTTTTTTTTTTTTTTTTTTTAAGTTTTTTGTCCCACAGTATTCTGTGGGACACTGTGATGTGTGACCTGATGCCCCCTTTTTGTGATTCAGTAAGCGGTGATGTTGAACTGATGAAGTTAACATGATGGTGACTTCTCCAGTGATCTCCTTTCCCCATTTCCAGTGTTTTCCATGGAGTCTGTACAATGGGACCTTATAAACTTGATTCTTGTTGTTGCATATTCTCCATGGACTAACACTGGTATTGGTGAAGTGAGGGTGTGTGAGGGTTACTTTGTGTCCACCATCTCTTTGTCACTGCTTAGTGAATGTCCCCTGTGTAGCATGTGATCGATGGCCTATTGACTTGTTTGTTGTCTGGTTAACCCCTTGAGTACCAGAGGGGTTGCCAACGCATTGTTGATTGATGCATTGATGATCCCTCTAGCACTCAAGGGGTTAGGGTGGGGGTGGGGACATGGGTGACATTGTGTGTGAACAGTGATGATCTATGACAGTCGACATTTTGAATATAACGGTTGGTGTATTGTGTGTGATGAGCAAAGCGACAGGAGGGTTGAAGTAGGACTTTGAAAGGTTTGTCCCAAGTTGGACCTTGCCATTTGTCCTGGTGTTGTGTCCTTTTTTTAACCCTCAGGGTGCTGTGTTGGTGCAGTTGTATGGCTGAGTGATGGACATATGTTGAGGTGTGACTGTGTGTGCAGCTGGTGTTGGTTGCTGTAGTGTGTTGTTCTGTAGTGTTGCACTTACCGGTAGTGTGGAGGCTCCTCTCATCCCCAGTATCAGTTCCTCCAACGACCCCCTCGATCAGGGTCGGGGACATGGTCTGCCGCACCATCTCCTCCCAGCCACAGAAAGTGATAGGGACGGCTGGTCCACCTCCAGTGCCTCGGGCGTGCTCGGTCATCTTGTTTTTGACCACCCTCCGGCAGTCGCCCCATCTCTTTTTAATGGCCTCCACGTCCTGCCTGCATGGAGCCACCGCGTTGACCCGGCTGCAGATCTGGTTCCAGGCTGCCTTCCTCCTCGCTGACAGGCCAGGGACCTTCGCCGTCGGGTGGAGAACACTCTGCCTCTCCAGGACAGCTTCCACGAGAGCCGTGTTCTCCTCCTCTGTGTATTTGGGGTCCCTGATCCTGCCCTCGTCACCTCCGGCATGGGATGACTCACAGCCGGAGTGCCCTGCCTGGTCTGACCCTGACTGTGTGTGTTGCTCCCCAACAACTACCCCTCGTCCCACTGCAGGTTCTGTCCTTGTCCTGCGTGTGCCTGCTCTTGTTGGCCGGGTCCCCCTCCGCCCTGCGGATCTCCCTCTCCCACCCCTGCTCTGCTGAGGGATACCCTCCTGACCTTCCTCCTCCTCCACTACTCTCCCCATCCCTCTCTCCTGTCCTCCTCTCCTTGCCATCATTCACCCACTCACACCCAGGCACTCCCACAGGCCCTCACAGACACACTTGATCCACTCACTCTCTGTCACACACTTTCACACTGTCAAAATAAAATGTAAACTGTGTAAGGTGTTGTTATAAAATAAAAGGACTATGTGTATGTATGTGTATGTGTTTGTATGTGTGTATGTAATATGTGCAAAGGTGTGCTATGTGTCATATTATGTGCAATGCTCTCCTCTCTCCAAACTCCAAAACTCCTCTACCTCCAATGTATGCTCCTGTCTCCCTCTCTCTAATCACTATCCTCCGCTCCTGGGTCCTGATATCTGGCTCTGAAGAACTCGATAACAAACAGTGTGTGACGGTTATTTTTGGGTATATATAGGTGTATTTGAAGTTATTTGATACATTGGGGCTTTGTGATTGGCTGTGTGTTTGAATTTGTTTTTGCATCAATCATGGTTGCTAGACAAAGGCAGCCGTTATGTTAGATGTTGTTTTGAGCGATGTTATCGTGTGATTTGGCCGCCCGTTGTGCATTAACATGAGCGACAACGGCTTTTGTGTTATGTGTTTTTTGTGTGCCTACGCTCAATAGCTATTCTCGTAGAGTACCTATTGAATATGCCGTAACTCCTGTATTATTTGCGAGCGATGTGCCTTTTTCACTTTGCGGCTAGTTTAATGGGAGCCTTTAAAGGGGAACTTTCACCCTGCAATAACTTAACGTTCGCTTGTTGCTCACCTGGCGACTAGCTGCTTAGTAGAGCCAGTCGCCAGCAATATTACCCGGTTCTTCAGATATCGGCTTTTTGCCGATGGTGACAGGAGCAGGAAGCACGGACGTCTCTTCACAGTGACGTCCGTGCGCCTGCGCTGTCAGTCCCGTGTGGTGCAAAAGGGACTGACAGCGCAGGCGCACGGACGTCACTGTGAAGAGACGTCCGTGCTTCCTGCTCCTGTCACCATCGGCAAAAAGCCGATATCTGAAGAACCGGGTAATATTGCTGGCGACTAGCGCTACTAAGCAGCTAGTCGCCAGGTGAGCAACAAGCGAACGTTAAGTTATTGCAGGGTGAAAGTTCCCCTTTAAATCTAGCCCTTAGCATCTCCAAACCACCAGGTAAAAACATTACAATACTAAATGAGATGCCTCAGGTGGTATAGTTCAGCAGCAGTGGGCTATATCACAATGCGCAATGGGCTACCGCTTTACTGATGCATTATTTCCTTCTAATGTTGGTACTTAGACATTACAAGGAAATAATGCATTAGTTAGAACCAATAGCTCACTGCACACTGATATATTTCAGTAACAATGGGCAATATTACTGAGAGTTAGACAACTGCTGGAGAGCCACAAGTGGTTGATCAACTTAAAAATTACAAATTCAATTACAAGAGCTGAATTTAAACTTGCAAGTTCACAATGTTCCTTGACACCATTGCTCAGTTTTAAATTACAGAATAATTGAACCTGAGAGCTTGCTTACAGTGTGCCCAGGAAGTGCTCTCAGGAAGTTTACAGTCAGTTGATGCTGTTCCATAGAGCAGGGTTAGGAATTCTCTCCATTCTTTTGGAGACTAAAACTTCTGTCATTCTAGTTCAGCAGCTGGATGGAGGTTTGTTGTCTCAGCAGCTAGAAAGTCCAATGTCCCCTGCTTGTAATCATTTATACACTGAGCTTAACCTGTTTGCATTCACTGAAACAGACTGAGTGTGATGCACCACGAACCACCCAATAAAAAACAAACAAAATGATAGATCACTGCTGTAATATACCACAATGAGCAAACTGGCTTTTGGTTCTAACTAATGCATTAATTCCTTGTAATGTATGACTTAGAACCTACATTACAAGGAAATAATGCATTAGTTAAACCCAATAACCGATTTCCACATTATTTTTTTTCTGGTGAGAAAAAAAATGACACTCTCTCCCACTGCTGAGAGCTGTTTTATTAAAAACGTATTGCATCTCAAATCTGCATTATCTACATGTAGAATTTCCATGGGGGGGGGGGGGGTGTCTCAGCATAGGCAGCTTAATATATAAAGATGAAAACAGGTGCAGCACCATTATATTGATTTTAGCTCCTATTTTAGAGAGAGGAATTGCATTTGTATACCCTCTTGTATGGGTCTTGACTTTACCGTGATTTGTTCATAAAATGTGTGTCCCTGAATGGCAGAAAGTAAATATGGCACCTAGAGAGACACACTGTGATTAATATCTACATTTAAAGATAAAAAGTCTTTAAAGACAGGTTTTGAAATAACTGCATAATTTCCTGGCTAAAAACTATATAAATATGAAATAAAATTGAACTATCTTAAAAATTCAATTTTTCTCCAGCCCCCAGAATGTTTTCCATTTTCAGTCACTTCAATGACTACAGCTTTCTGCTCTAAAAAGATTTTGATATAGTATATTTCAGTTTCAATGCTGTCTTGTCAAACATATCTTGTAAAATCAATAACACAATCCATTTCCATTCACTTGGACTTCCCGCTGTGCTGCTTCCTGTAGTTCCCTGTACCATGTGACCAAACAGTCACATGGCTTGCTGACATCACCAGGGTCCTTCTACTGGATAGGAACTAGCCTCCACCATAGACAAAGGCCTGGCCTACTTAAAGTGATTACCATGCCTAGGAACTTCTCTTTGAGCTGCCAAAGAGGTCTCATGTGCTACCAGACAGGTGATGTCAGTGATGCGATTCACATCATAAAAGGGTCAAAACTTACTAGTCTGCATGTCATATAGTTGGCGAGAAGTGGGCAGAACAGGGTGGGAATTATGGAAAAGTGGGAGGGAAAGAGAAGAAATTCACCACAATTGGAGAATCAGCCTGTCCCAGGAGACTGGGTAATGCATTCTAAAAACCAAAGTCTCTGGGGAAGATCCGGAAAGTTCCCAGGTATAGACTGATTACAGTTGTAATTCAGCAGATTTGTTACCACTTACATCCTATATAATAATTCGCTAGGATGTTTGTCACAATGCAGTCTTGCGCAGTTTGGGCAGTCTCTACTGCGCATGATTGCATCGCATGGAGCAGTGAGATAGCAAACTCTTAACCCTTTGAGTGCCAGAGGGGTACGGAAGGCATTGCAAAGCAATGCGTTGTGTACCCCTCTGGCAATCAAAGGATTAACAGGACCCGAACCTTGGCCGTGTACACGGGCTTTTACACTAGCAGATGAATAAACAAGAATGCTGCATACCTCCCAACAGGCATTTTACAGATAATTTTTATTTTACTTCACAATATATTGACATACCTGGGAACTTTTTATTGTTGTCTCCCCAGAGGAGTCCTCTGCTGCCATGGGTGGTGTGAAGAATGACGCGTATTGTGTCAAAAAAGAGGCGGGTCTTAACGCACGTGCAGGGGGAGGGCTTAAAAGAAGGTTGGGGGAAGGAGCTACACTGGGGGAAAAAGTGGAAGTGGGTAGAGTTTCAATAGAAACTCCCCACATCTGGAGGACTCAGCCTCTGCCCTGGAGACCCGGTAAAGCAGTGGCAAAACCGGAGTCTCCTGGGAAAATCCAGAGAGTTCCCAAGTATGCATATTGACACCTCTTTTTCTAACTGAATAAACTATTTAGATCCAGACCAAAGTATTTTACTGACACAGACTAATTTATAAACACATTCTGAAGTTTAAACAAGTGTTGTGAGTTTTACAAATGTGGTGCTATATGATATATATATATATATATATATATATATATATATATATATACACACACACACACACACAACACATGGCCTGATCTCCTAAAAAGAGAGACCACATGACATGATACTAAAGATACATTTGGAGCTCAAAGGGGACACGTGATAATTATAAGAGGTCGCAGCGGTTGTGCGTATTTGATGTGATAAGAGCCAGATGTGGTTTAGAAGAACTGAATATCCTTATTTCCCTTGCATGGTATTACCATATAAGTCTCAACACTGCTTCATTAGGACTATTTCGTGCCTCTTCACACACAGGCGGATGTACCCACTACACGCAGACGTACTGCGTCACTCGCCGGCTCCAGTTTTCCCTTGTCGTTGGAACTACGTTTCCTTCTGACAGCAATGGCGTCAGTGCCTCAGCCCTCCGCTACCAGCGGTCCCTCCCGCCCCAATGAAGGTATTCTTATCGGTGACCGGTTGTACAGCAAAGTTTACCTCACAATAGACAATTCATTGATTCCCGAAGAGCGGCTGTCCCCGACCCCATCCATGTTGGATGGCCTAGATCTGGAGGCAGAGACGGACCTCCGCATCCTGGGCTGTGAGCTGATACAGTCCGCCGGCATACTCCTCCGCCTTCCGCAGGTGAGTGAAGCGAAACGAAAGCAACGTACTGACAACTAATGTTTCTCCTAAAGTGCACTGCGGATAGGGCTGGGGCACAGAGGCCTAGTGGCTTGCCACAAAATGGCGGTCAGGCAATCTCCACCCCTCCCCCACGAGCTTATCTTTCTCCGTCTTGTGTCATCCTGTTGTTTTATCTCCTTAGGTGGCTATGGCGACTGGCCAGGTGTTGTTCCACCGATTTTTTTACTCCAAATCCTTTGTCAAACACAGCTTTGAGGTAAGTCTGAGGGATGGAATGTGGGGTTGGCGGGACCATTCATCACTTTCGTAACCAGTGGAAAAATTAGAATATATCTATTATCGGCCGTACAAAGAAGGTCATAATGCAATAGCGACTCCATACACAGGTGAAACGAGAAGAATCACTTTTAATCTTTTGTGGTAAATCAGCTGAATTGGGCAACGTGTGTCTGCTGGAGTGTTATATACTGACCCCCATATAATAATATGCATTATTATTATTGAAGTTCTCATTTCCTGTAGAGAGAAACTCCCCTGACGTGTAACGTCACACCAACCCAGTGACAGCCACATTATTATATGGGAAGTTTATATTAGAAATAATTGGCCCTTAAAATGTTTAACATCGACTTGCCTAGTTAGGTGTTATTCATACAGCAGTCAGATGTATATTTCTCAGTGGATCACAACTTTGGTTCCTTAGGGAACACCAAAAGGTTATATTTTTCAGGAGATCCCTAATTAAATGGTAGTCAGTTTCAACTACTGAGCTGATTACCTATGATTAAGCAGGAATATCCTGAAAACATATGTTGGTGTTCATTGGGGATTAACATTTGCATATCCTTGTTTGCATGTTATATTTGTAGTTTCCTGCTTATAGTGATCACTATTAGAGCATATCCTAAGGCACACAACCTTTCAGAAATAGACCTCCATACACTTTGTGTGGACAAAAATATAAAGTACTTTTTTATCCTGACATACTTTTTGGAGCCAACTAGGAATTTAAGAAGACAGCACATGTATGTAGAAATTCAAAATACACTCAATTTAGGGTCCAGAAGTTAAATCATAGCTGTCTTGGCTTTTTTTTTCTTCTGTTACCATTTCTTAAACAGCAGTAGAGTGCAGATGAGGAATAAAAATAAACTTCACAATAATACATAGATATCTGTTGGTAAGTTCTCCTGTTACCAGATTAAGAACTATTTTTCCCTAGGGGTCTTTTTTTATTTTAACATCAAATACTTTATTATGCCTTTTAACCTTAAAGGGATAGTAACACTTCGTTTTAACTTTATTTTATTTTGTAGGCATTAAAAAAACATGAAGAATGATATAAGTCTTATCTCTCAAACCTTTATGGTTTATGAGATATTCACAAGCAAAGTTCCCCTCCCCGCCCCTTTTACCTAGTGTAAGCCATCTCTTCTCAGATGTGGATCAGGTTGTATGACAGTACAGATAACAGAAGGGGACAATTTTCTTTGTATGAAAACAATGAAAGCCCTTCCCCCCTTGAAAAGTTTTTCAGCTTTTTCCATTATCTTAACTGAAGATTGTCCCTCTCTGCAGTCTACCTGGGCATCTCCCTTCTTATCTGGTTGAACAGGGGGGGGATACTTTGTTTGTGAATATCTCTTAAACCATAAAGGTTTCAGAGATAAGACTTATATCATTCTTCATGTTTTTTGAATGCCTACAAAATAAAATAAAGTTAAAATGAAGTATTACTATCCCTTTAACATATCTTTAATGTAGGGTTTATGCAAAAGAGAAGTGCAGCAATTTTGGGGGTTAATAGCTTCTCAACAGGGAACTACAGGACCCCCATAGATTTAAATGGTACTTTTTAACAACTTGAATGATCTCAAACAGCGCATTGAAGACTTCTAGCATTAAAAATGTTAAAATCCCATTTAAATTCTAAGTTTAATTTCTCAGTATGGTGCAGTTAATTTTCCTCAGAATTAGTCTTACTGCATGCATAAGAGCCTTTGTTCCAATCTTCCATTATTTCTGTAGGAAATTTTCACATGTACACACACAAGCTTCCAAAAAAACAATATACTTATCCAGCTCCAAACTGAAGGTCTTCTTTAAAGCTTTATTCTTTGTTTCTGTTGCAGTTCTCTGTGGGTATCGCCCATCCAACCCACATCACTCGAATCAGTAAATATGTAATCAGAAGAAGGGGAGAAATGGCGCAAAAAAACTTCTTCTAAGCATAGTATTGAGTAATATGATACATAGCACCCCCCCATCCCATATAAATCACTCACTTGTTAGGGAGGTTCCTTTGCCTCCCAATATACACGCTGTCAACGAAGGTGACTTGGGTATTTCTAAATATCAGCTTGTAGGAAATAGTGTAATTCCCAAAATAGATAGTATAAAAGTATGTATGTATGTATGTACACACACACACACACACACACACACACACACACACTATATGCGGACTATGTACCGGGAATATTAATCGCAAGATAAGTGAAAAAAAATATAAAAAAGGGGCGTAATAGTCCTAATGCATCTATAGATGTGCAAAGGACCAAGAAAGCACTACATTTATTATAGGAAAAGAAAAACCAAAAAGAGCAAACTTGTCTACAGAGACATAAAAAATATATATTGGCATGCTACCAGTACGCGATCCATCAGGACTATTACGCCTCTCTTTTTAATGTTTTTTTCACTTATCTTGTGATTAATATTCCCAGTATATAGTCCACATATTCTGTGTGTATATAATATATAATTAGTCTTTTATGCTAACTTTTTTGGGAATTACACTATTTCCTACAGTCTGATATTTGGAAATACCTAAGTCACCATCGTTGACCGCGTGTATATTGGGAGGCAAAGGAACCTTCCTAACAAGTGAGTGATTTATATGGGATAAGGGGGGTTCTATGTATCATATTACTCAATACTACGCTTAGAAGAAGTTTTTGGCGCTGTTTCTCCCCTTCTTCTGATTACACACACGAGCTGTTAATGTTTAGTAGATCAATTCATGCTATTTGGAATAGTTATTTGCTTTTAGTCCTACTCTGAAATCGGCAACATTATAACTTGACAACCCTCCTCTCCATCAACAGTAGTTGAATTTAGATCTTTGTACATTTTAGGCAAACAGACTGTAATCAAGGGGGTTAAACCTTGTTTTTAAAAATGGTTCTGAAGCTGTTTCTAAATATAAAATGGCCAAATAAATACATTGCACTTCCCCCCCCCCCCTTCAATGACAATCTCATTTAGAATTAAGACGGTCAGAAATCTAAATTAGAGATAGAAATGGTAACGTATTAGAAAAGTATTTTGTTTGACACATGTAAACTCTAGGACATATAACAGGTGGTTCTCAGGACTTGGATGTGGGTACTCTTAAAATACACTTGTATTCTCATTAAACACTTTGATATGCAAGGGACTCGGTCACTTTTCCTTTTATTTCAAAGTAATGAAATGCAGCAGTCCTCAATTTAATAAGCCACAGGTTTTCATTAGCATGAACAGATTAAACAATATCTCTCTCATCAAACTGACTTCTTTTCAGATTGTTGCCATGGCATGTATCAATCTCGCTTCCAAAATTGAAGAAGCTCCCAGACGAATTAGAGATGTGATAAATGTTTTTCATCACTTACGTCAGATACGAGCAAAAAGGTATGTTACTTTGTTATGCTAATCAACTTAACATTGCGTTTAACAAAAGAAATACTGATGTAAAATATTCACTGCTGTCTTTTGTTTTGGCATTTTTGTAGTACTCTTAATGGCATAGAAAACCTTAAGCCCTAACTACCCTAATGGAAATACCATATGTCTCTGATTACCATCTATCTGATAATTTTAACCCTTTGTGTGTTGGAGGGGTACGCAATGTATTGCTCTGCAATGCGTTGCATACCCCTCTGGCACTCAAAGGGTTAAGGTTCATTAGTCAAGGTTTTTTGTTTTTGTTTTTTTGTTTTGTTTTGTTTTTTTTTTCTTCCCCCTCTCTCAGGCACAAACTTCTTTGCTGCTAAAAAAAAAAAAAAAATTTACTAATGTGATATTACTACTGCAGTTTTGGTTTGCACAATCTCCTCTGTACAAGTTTGCCTCGTCTAAAATTCCTAAAGTGATAACATGTAATCTGTGTGGGTTTTTTATATAATACAGGCTATGGTGAAACTTATGGTTTTAAAAATGAGCTGGTGATCTCACTTCAGGACAGACGTTGGGTACAGCTCTGTCCCGCAGACTGTCAATCTTCGTCTGTTTCCTCTCCAAGTATTGCCTTGTTCCAACCTCTTCTGATGATGGAGGATTTCTCTATGATGGCTGCAGCGCTCTTGCCATTGAGAGCTCTCCACGGAAGAGGATGGAACAAGGCAATACTTGAAGAGGAAACATACTAAGATTGACAGGCTGCGGCACAGAGCTGTACCCTCTGTCTGTCCTGAAGTAAGGCCCCGACTCATTTATAAAATGGTAATTTTTGCCATAGCCTGCATTATATTTAAAAAAAAAAAAAAAAAAAGGCAATTTTTTTTTTTTTTTTTTAAATCACTATAGGAACATTACACAGAGGCAAACTTGTATAGCGGTGAAAGTTCCCCTTTAAAGTGTTAGTAATGTCCAATAAAAAATATTTATCATTTTGTAGTGCTTAAAAAGTACAACTAAATGCAACAAATCCTATCTCTCAATCCCTCCTTGGTTTGAGAGATCTTCGCATTTAAAGTTTGCCGTTTCCTGCTGTCATGAGGAGGCTCTTCAGCAGAGCCGCAATCACGTTATTAACAGCTAATTACTTGATTGGGATGGTCTACAAAGTGTGCTTGCAAACCAGGTACACTTTGTAGACTTTTCCAATGAAGTCCATAACACAGTTGCTTGTCTGCTGCAGAGCTGCCAGTTGGTCCCTGGACAGGATTCCCCTGCAGTCAGCACAGCACTGATGTCCGGGAAATGGAAGGGAGGGGGGAATTTTGAATATGAATCTCTCTTAAACCGTAGCTGTTTGAGAGATAGTATTTGCATTTAGTTGAACGTTTTAAGCACTACAAAATGATAAATATTTTTTTCAGGGACATTACTGTACCTTTAAACTGTGTTTCAGCCTCTCAGCTGAATAATATAATGGTAGTCAGGGACACATGGCCTTTCCATTAATTTAATTCAGGCTTTGGGTCTACAGTACTTTTTGTGTGTTGTGTTTAAATACAGTTGTTAATGGCTTCAATAAGCCAGGGCTCTTAAACGGTCTGTCTGTTTTACCTGCACCCTTGTTGGTGCTCCAAGGTCCCATCCCCCTGATGCCCTAGCTTTTATGAAGGCTGACCCGCTAGTTTAAAATTTATACAAATTAAAGCCTACCCACCAAATAAGCAGGACAGCATTACAAAAGACATATTGTTCTAAACTAAAGCAGTTTTGTTGCTGAATGAATTAAAATGTACACAACTAAACTTTGCACCTTAAGCAAGGCAAAAGCAATTCTGGAACCTATCAACTGTGCCATAAGGAAGGAAAGAACATTTTCCAAAATTGAGTTTCATTTAAATGGGGCTTCTTATTTTTATCTGTCATTCCGGGATTTAAAAGTCTTATTTATTCAAAGCAGATTTTTATTTCTATCTTCTTATGCAGTTGGTTTGATCCAGAATTGTTCCTGTTTTGCTTTGTGAGTAAAGTCTTTTCTGTTGTGTATCCTTTTTGAAACCAATGCCATCTTTCTGTATTTGTTGTGCTTAGTGTTTTTATTAAGGCATTCATTATTTCATTTCAATATTTTGTTTAATTTTTCAGTTAAGATCTTGTGTTGGAATACTGTTTTCAACACTTAGCTATGTATGGGATGACCAGGCCCAATATACACAGAATTCCTAAGTTACAAGTCAGAGGCATGGCGCAGGTTTGATATTATAATAGCATTTGTAAGCCATAATTCACTTTTCATAATTACAGTTAAAATGAATGCTAACACCAACACCTAAATCTTGGTTAGTATACAGTTAAATGCTGTGTACATTGTATCAGCAGCTTTTAAGAAAATTCAGTATTTTAGATCCCTAAATTCTAATGCTAAACTCGTTTTATAATGCCAGCTTTTAAAGCTGTTCTCCTGAACTACTTTGCGACTAATTACTTTTGGTTGTAAAATCTTGCAATTAGTGACATACTATAAAGCTGCTGTTGATTCAAGATACTTCTTCATTCCTCTTCTGTATAGTCTTCATTCACAGTGGCATCTTGTATATAGTTATGTAAAAAAAGAGGCTGAAAAAAGTCCAAGTTCAACATTTTCCATGGTGTAAACAGTTGCATTTCAGCTCTTAAAAAGCTTTGTTCCACTTACCTGCTCTCTCTGTGCATGTTCCTGGCAATTTCTATCGGGAGGAAAGTGGCAGAGATTTGCCTAATGGCTGGCCAGTGTGATTATCAGCCAAACATAATTTCACTGATAACGTGAGCCAGTCATTGATGTGGTAGTCTGTGTGAATTATCTGCATGTTTGCATTATAGACCACCATGTAGATCCACTGTACTGAAACCTTTGAGTTGAATGCAGGGATGTTTCAGTAAGTTGTTTTTGGTTGAATGGTGAAATCACCCATATGAATAGCTGAGGATGCAGCAGTGCCAGGTTATTTAATGCTTCTTGAGCCACACAAGAAATGCCAATGTGCATTAAAAGTGCAACTTGCTTTAAAATTCTATGTTAGAATTAAACTTAATGTAACTGGCTTCGCCAATTCATTGTTAGTGTACTTAAAACAGTCATGTGACATGGGGTGGTATGGAACATGGTGAACTTGCTAGATCAATTTTCCTAGGTTTTGCAGTGGCCTTTGATGCAGTACACCATAATGTTCTGTTTAATAAACTCAAACATTTAGACTTGTGTAATCCTTCTCTAAACTGCCTCAGGTCCTATGTATCAGAACACAATGTATTGTCTAATGCTGATAGTGTGTGTGTGTTTTTTTTTGTTTTTTTTTTTCCCCTCCCTCCTCTCAATGTAACGAGGGGCTTCCCGAGGCTTCCATTTTGTTTTCCCTATTTATAAACTACCTACGGTTTACAAAGTTCATACTGTGCATACCATAATGTATCACAAGTTGAAAGATGGCTTGCTAGTAACACTTTTATTTGTTATAAAGCACAAGTTACTTAAACTCCACGATAACAACTTAACCATCATAATAGACTAATCATAAGTTGGCCCTGGCTGACTTCTACAAATATCTTTGTATTTGGCTGGACCACAGCCTCACTTTGGTCTTTAGGATAAAGTTTAGATGTTAATTTTAAATATAAAGTAGGAGCTGTTTATGAACAATCATTTCTGCCCCCTGTGGAGAAACTGTATTGTTCAAGTTTTTAATGCCAGTCATAGACTATGGGGGATGTAGTGTATTCTGCGCTGCATATACATGTTTGCAAGGTCATCCATGTGTCTAATTCAGTGTGCCACTTTGTCCCCCATTGTAATTACACTGCCCATCAATGTGATCTGTTTAAAGGACTAAATTGGCTAACACAAATCCAGACTACCCTTCTTTTTTGGTTTGGTTTTTGAAAGCTACCAGACTGCCTGAGCAGTATGCTCACTCTATCTATCCATATTAACATAACCTCAGCTCCACTGCCAACAACACGCTGAGTATTCAACGCTACAAAGAAAGCAGCCAATCTGCCTTCCTTCAGTGCTCCGAAAGAATGGAATAACCTACTTGAAAAAATTCAGATAAACTCCCAGTGTAAAATTCCACAAAATAACTGCTTTGTATTTAAAAACATGTAAATGTGTGTGGTTTTGTTTTATTTCTGTGTGTATATTTATATTATTGTAAATATATAACTTGGTACTGTAAATGCTCTCCAGAACCTACATGAAACCAAGAGAAATTTCATATTCTTCCTGCCAAAACACTACCAAATAAAATTAACACCCCCCCCTGAAAAGTGTTTTTTTTTTTTTTTAATAATTGTATGAGCGCAATGTACATACCAGCCTTGGCACTTGGGTGTGCGTCTGTAGGACTATGGAATCTTGGAAAGAGTGCCTCATTCTGGAGTTGAGGACTCTCCAAAGGAACATCATCTGCACATGGTGGCACGATTACAAGAATCAACTCCGTGCAATGGTGATGCAGAATTTATGATGGTTAGGATGGCTGCTAGGTGCACAGAAATGTCACTTGCACCTTGACACACACTGCCTGAAGATGTGGTCAGAACATGTTACTTCAAAGAAACCTTTAGTATCTACATTTACATAGGAAAGCACTGTTTGGACCAGAGCTGGAGAAGATTGTCCTGGTACGGGACACCAAAAGCACTTTGCTACCTCGGAAGAAGCCTTAATTCGATTCACTTAAAAAGGAGCACTTTTTGATCATTTTAAGACTCCAAGAATCCCCTATTCAAGGCAGTCTTCACCTGCCTTGTTACTATGCACGTCAAAGCAGAAGTCCAACTGGCAGGCTAAAAAATTACAGCCACTTCTAAAGCTCCCTCAGCCTGTAGGTTACTCTACAAATAAATCCCCAAACTCTCCACTGGGGGGGGGGGGGGAGACTCGGCACCAGTGAGAGAGACACCATCTTGGCTTGCTGGGCACTGCATATATTTAAATTGGGTTATCAGATTCTTCCCATCACATAATTTTCAAGTCCCACAAAACATTTGCTATCCATCAGGAAATATGGTCTAATCTGTCATTAAGGGTACTCTTTCCTGAATCCATCAATCAAGAGTTTTTATTAAAATTTCTTGTCCAATGTGGGGGGGGAGCATTTAGAATTCCTCAAGTCTGCTGACCAAAACATGTCCTGTCCAAGTCACACAACCCAGCGATACAGAAATGTATAAGGATAGTGTGCTCCATTGTGTCCACAATGGTAACATTGTATGTCTCATATGGAATAGAGAAAACTATCAAATCTACAGAAATGCAACAAATACCACAAGACATTGCCAAGTCTCTGAAGAGAATTGAACAATCTCTGCATTTGGTGGACAAACAGAACCATCTAGGGAAGTAGTTCACTATTTTAACATGCTTACTAGTCATCCACATGCTCAGTGCCAGTGGTTGAAGGCAGAATCTTCACTTCCTATAAATGTTTCAATTGAGAGCTGTCCACAAAACTGACTACAAAGCGGTCTCTCTTGAAGAACTATCTAGTCCATGTTAAATTGGGCAGTTCAACACCAGTTGCTTACATAAACTACCAAGGAAGCATCAGGAGCAAGGCAGCTTGAATGGATGTTAGTGGGTTGTTTCTTGTTTTGTTTTTCTCCATTGGGTGGAACACATTTCATCTGTTTACTTTCTAGTGGTAGAAAACTGTGAGCCACATTTATTTTGGAAGGACACTGCATCTGGGTATATGGTAACGCAAACTATTTCGGATAACATCGGACTGCTGTGACTGCCAGAGTGCGACCTGATGTTTTCACGACTCCACACCAAACTGACAGTTTTCTGTGAAAAGATGAGATTCAAAAGTTGCAGCAGAGGATTCAATGGTAATGCCATGGAATGTCATGCTAGCTTATTATTTCCTCCAATAGCAAGGATTCCCAGAGTTCTTTAAAAGATCAGGGGAAGTACAAGTAAGTTTTATAGTGGCACAGGCAAGCGTGATAAAAGCATTTGCTAATAGACATCTCCTATAGAAGGGCCATAGCCAGGACTAGTTTCTTGAAGGTCCAATAAGTCACCCAGTAGGGTAGACTTAACTGTTCCTATGGATTCAAATGGAGCTTCTGACCCCTAAATTGGTAGAAGTCTTAACTTTTGCCTCTGAAAACATAAAGGCTGCAAATGGTCCTTAGCTTTAGTCTGGGCATCTGTTTTATCCAAATTGAGTAATTTTTTTCCTAGGGCAGTGGTTCCCCACCTGTGCTTGGGGTCCATTAACATGCTCTGTCTTTAATTTGCTTGTACTCAAGCAGAAAAAACCTAATCGGAGGCATAATCATTTGAACTTGCTGTGCTAAAGCAGGGAAATCATAAATACATGGCCTATTGGGTGTCCCTTTGAATAGAGTTGGGAGGCACTGTCCTATGATCTACTTACCAGCACTGCTCAAAATGTTTCCTGTTGAAGTTATTTTTTCACTTTTAAACTGGTCGTGTTGGGTTGCTTCAGCTGCAATTTTAGCAGGAGCATCTAGTGATGGGGAAAATCAAAGGTACACTCAATGAACCAGCCACTCCCTCCATGTGACTTCACACACAGCTTGACTAAAGCCTCACCTCACAAAGGAATCTCTTAAATCCTACTGTCTCCCCATCTTGAGGATGCTGTGATTAAAGAGTGGGATAAAAACTGCTGGTCAGTCCAAAAGGTATGAAAGCAGTCTAAAAATATCAAAGCACAGTCTGTGCTGTAACTCTTAGAGGGCCAGAGTGGCATTCAAAGGGTTAATAAGCAGAGGACAGGAACATGAATAACTGGAGAAAAATACTTTTTGGAGCTGGATGAGTTTTAGGAACCAGTGAGGGGGTGCATATAGAAACTCGAAAAACTTAGATGCCAGCTGGGAAACTTTGGAAGCCCTGGCTTCTAGGCTCCCTGGATTTTCCACACCTGCTTTAATATCTGCCAACATTGTTACTGCTTCAGATCTCCTGTAGCAAAGATATTTATCAAAGATCCTTTGAGCATTTTAAGTTTAAAAAACAAAACTGGAAATACTTCTTAAATCTAGCAACATTTTATAAAATGTAGACTTAAATCTACAATAGTAACTGAATACAATTTATAGTATTGTGCATCTCCACATGGGGCAAATGACATTAAATTGAAGGCCAAAATGTGCACTGAAACAAAATCGTACCAGACTGCAGTATGTGCCTCCTCCAAATAGCATCAGGCAAATAGATCATGGGGGGGTGGTTGCACTAATCTGAGATGAAGATGAGAAATTCTCCAAATTGTGTTATCCAATGGTGCCTCTTTATATTTAAAGGGGAATTATCGCCCCCTATACAATGTTTTCTCGTCATCCATATAGTGATAACCTTTTAAATTATTATTTATTTATTTTTTTGTATTTATTTTTTTTGTTATAAAATGCATGTTGTGAAATTTCCATTATTAAAAAGGAGCCATGCTACCAGACTGAAGTTACAGCTTTGCCCCGCAGCCTGTCAATCTTCTTCTGTTCCTTCCCCAAGTATTGTCGCATTCCAACCAGCTTACATGGAGAAATCCTCCATCATCGGAGGAGGCTGGGACGCGACAATACTTGGGGAGGGAACAAAAGAAGATTGACAGGTTGCAGAGCTGTAACCGGCTCATTTTTAATAATGTAAATTTCACAACCGCATGCGTCTTTATAACAAAAAAAACTATTAAAGGTTATCGCTATTTTAGGATAACAATGAGATAAACTTGTATAGGGGTGGTTGTTCCGCTTTCAGTGTTGATGCATAGACTCCATAGAGAGAGAGAGAGAGAGAGAAAGTGTAGAGGCTTCTTACTGAAGTGTCTGTCCTTATCCTACATTGGTACACCCCTGCTTGCCTCAATACTATACTAATTATTGCATCACAGATGCAGGTAGGCGAGTACCGAGCATGTATGGTGTTTTTTTTTTTTTTTGTTTTTTTTTTTTGTTACCCTCCTCCTTGCTACCATTTTTACAGAAAAAGGCCTTGCAAGCTTGCTTGGTGTTCAGTTACCCTGCATTCATGGTGCAATTAGAGGAGAACCTGGCTCCTTTCATAGTGAATCAAACATGCTGCCCTTTATTTCCGGTTTTAAACACTTAAACAAATGTGTAGCTGTTAAGTATGCTGTTGCTTGTTTAATATTTTACATCTCTAGTGATGACCAGGGATGCATAAAGAGGCTGTATTTCTTCCCAGTCAATGACATTTGTGTATAAATGGCTTTAGCAAAAAAAACAGTGCTTCAGACCCACTCTGGTTTTACAAATTGGCAATTTGGGATTTATTTATTCTTAAGTGTAATTGTTTCATTATAGATAACTTGATAGCTGTCAACTTTGTGAGAGGGAAGAATGTACCAAAACATCCCAGTTTTGAAAACAAAAAAAAAACAAAAAAGAATAAGGGACCAGCCATTCTTTCTGAAGTCTTCTGCCAGTAGTGATATTACTGGAATTGGGAGCATGTCCATATGTCATGTCATACTTGATCATATTCCTATTTCCAATTAGATCACTGATTCTAGAAGATATCTGTTAGTGGCTGGTCCCCCATTCAGCCCACCGTTAACCAGAAGTGACATGATTTCTAAGGTACTGAGGCTTAAACATTTTGCTATTAAAGCATAACTACCATACAAAGTGTGTTCTTATGACAGAAGGAAAAAAAAAAAAAAAAGAAGGGGTGACAACTTTGTTTTTCTGGTTGAGGAACACTGCATTCCCTGTAGGAATCCATTTTTTTTTTTTTTTTTTTTTTTTTTTTTTTTTTTTTTTTTTCTCTACGCATTTACTACATTTGGGGTCTGTGCACTCAGCCTCAGGGTCTAAAACTGAGAGAGATCCAGATCTTGCTGTAAAGTTTAATTGGGAGATCAGCTAGACTTCTGCAGGAATTGGGTTTCTCATCCCCAAATTGGCTAGCGAGCTTATAAGGAAGGTATCTGGAATTTTAGTTGACACTGCCTTTATCATGCATTACTTAAGGGGATAGTAATGTCAGGAAAAAAGTATTAGCTATATGGTAGATACAGTTAAAAGATTACTTGCTCTTATTCGCATCTCTCAAACTGTTATGGTTTGCGAGATATAGGAAAATAAAGTTCTCTGCTCCCTCCCTTTTCTGCTTGACGAGCTGTAAAGCTGTCAGAAGCAGATTCTGGTCACTTGACCAGATGTGGCTCTTCAGCACTGACATAACGATATCTAAAAATATTTAATCGGAATATTCTACAACGTGTGCTTGCAAACCAGGCACACAACGTAAACTGTTCCGATAAAGTATTTATATTTAGGTATCGATATGTCCGTGCTGCTGAAGAACCGCGTCTGGTCAAGCGACCAGAATCTGCTTGCCGAGCTATAAAGCTGTCAGAAGCTAAAAGGGGAGGGAGCGGAAACTTTATTTTCATATATCTCTCAAACCATAACGCTTTGAGAGATACAATTAAAAGATTATGTGTGCGTATTTGTATCTACCATATAGCTATAGCTAATACTTTTTTCGTGACATTACTATCTTTAACTACATTTCTCTGGCTTTAGTGCTGTGATTAGCCTGTTTGACATGTAGTTAAAGGGATTGTAAACCCCCCCAACAACTTGACTCCAAAATACAGCAAGCATACAAACATACTGAACGCACTTAGTCCCATCTCTTAAACCGTTATGGTTTGAGAGTTGTAAGGCAAGACAGACCTCCGCTCCCTTCTCCTTCTCATACGTCCGCTGTATAGTGGACGTCATGAGATCCGGCTTCCAGCACCAGACGGCAGCTCTGCAGGAGCGCTGTCATCTAGATATCTCTGTATTACTTCATGGGTATGGTCTAAAACGTGTGCCTGGCTTGCAAGCACATGTTGTAGACCATTCCTATGAAGTAATTATACGGAGATATCTAGATGTCAGAGCTCCTGCAGAACCACTGAAAGTCGGCCGACCGGATTCTGCCTCTGACAGCTTTACAGCTCGTCAAGCAGAAGGGGGAGGGACCGGAGGACTGTCTTGCCTTACATCTCTCAAACCATAACTGTTTGAGAGATGGGACTAAGTGCGTTCAGTATGTTTGTATGCTTGCTGTATTTTGGCGTCAGGTTGTTGGGGGAGGTTACTATCCCTTTAATGAGTCTAAATAGTAAGCATCCTATCAGTGTATTTCAATACACAGCAATAACATTTAATTTTGTCAGTATGTCAACATAAGTGTAAGACACTGATGTCACACTAATAATTTATTTAATAGCTAGCCAAAGATCCTATATTAATGTTGGATTGATTCATCCTTTTTTTTTTTTTTTTTTTTTTTTTTTAATGTATATTAGTCTTCAATTGATTCAGGCCTATTTAACAATCTGTTGGATGTGCACATGTATATAATTCAGATTCCACACGTTTGAACTGTTACTGTCTTGTACTAAAGTTTAGTGTGCTTTGTACCATGTCAGTTAATTTTCAGTTTGCTTTACGGTAAATGTCACTAATATTTGAAAATCTAAAAGTAGACACTATTACTGGTGTCAGAAATCACAGGAGTGAGGTTCTGCACTCACAAATATTTTAGTTTTGATGTCCACATGCACAATAATTAAACTGCTTTTAAAGTGTAACTTTTATATAAAGCAGGTGTAATAATTGCTTTATTTCAAGCCAGGTAATCCTTTGGACTTATTTTTATTTAAAAAAAAAAAAAAAAAAAAAAAAAAAAAATCCACACAAGGATGTTACCTATTATACCATTCTTCTGATGTGACATTGGTTATGACGTGTAAAGCAAGCAGAACAAATTCATGTTAACTTTGTTTGTTTGCCAAATTATTGACTTTACATTTTTTTCCCTTGCAACCGACTATACAGCGACCAGCTACATTTACCAATGCCTGGGTGATGTGGAGTGGTACATAGAGATGAAGCTGTCGTCTTGGCAACAGTGAGTGAAGTGTCGAAAATCCCCATGGAGAAGCCAGTGCTCTGAGAATAGGTCACTGGAATCGGGGACTCACAGGTTGGCCACTGGTGAACCATTTGGAGCAACTCCTGTATCGTGTTAAAGGCCTTTTGTCTTTGCTGTCCAAGTTTATTTTAACTGATGTTTTTATTTTTTATATTAACCTACTGGATATCTAGACAGAACAGGCAAAGTTATCCAAACTATGCAAACAAAAACACTACTCATCAGTATGTAGTTTTCAAAATAGAAACCCATTCTGTGCACCGATTCATTCTAGTTTAACCTCTTGAGTTCTAGAGGTCTTCAGTGCATTGCAATTCAAGGTATTAAATCCGAGATAGGCAATCTGTTGCTCCCCAGCTGTGTTTTGACCACACCTCCCACCAGCTCTAGCTGTTCCATGGCAGATGATGATGGAGGAAGCTGTTGTTCAACCACAGCTGGAGAGTAATGGGTTGCCCAGTCCTGGAGTAGATCACATAAACTGAAATACTGTGTAATCATTTAGGAAGTAAACAGTTAAAACATGAATCACAAAATACGTACTAGTTTGTAAAAGAAATGCATAGTCTAGTTTGACATATCTTGAATCTTTTATTAAGGGAGTAAAGTGCAGTGCAAAAAACACAAATGTTAAATTGCTAGTCTTGCCTAGACATTGAAAGATTTAATATCCATTTAAATTATATGTGCCTAGCCAGCAGTTTTAAAAATTCTTTAGATTAGTGGCTACATGTTATACCGGTAATAAAAAAAAAAAAAAAAAAAAAAAATTGTTCAAATACCCCTCTCCTTTTAGTCAATTTACCTCCATTTTAGCATAATTGGTATCCTTTTTACTCTTCTTTTAAGAGTTTTTCCTAATCAAATAAGGTTAACCCTTTGAGTGCCAGAGAGGTATGGAATGCATGCATTTTCTACCGCTCTGGCACTCATAGGGTTAAAGTGGTTATGTATATCTGTGTCTACTACTAACTCGTGCATCTAAAAATGCTGACTTGGAATACTTTTTTTTTTTTTTTTTAAAGATATGATTCCTGTTATAGTTCGTGATATTATCTTTTTAAGAGTACATTGTAATATTTGCATATATGTAGAAGCTTACATGCCCTGATCAAACTAAAAACTAGACTGATATTGCATGTTGTATTAGTCTGCTTTGGGAAGCAGTTTTACTTTGCACTTCACACTTCCTAGTCTGTGCACTGTACTCTGTTGTGATGGGAGGGTTGAAGTCTTAAAAGGTACAAGAAACCTTTCTTCCTACAGCTTGCTGAAACAGAGCACGTGCAATATTTTATTTTTATCTGGTTGTTCTAACATTGACTTTTCATATAATAGCCATTAACATTGTTTGCTTTTTCATTACGTGTTAAATGTGATTGAGACCCAGGAACCATATAATATGTTTAGAAAACAAATAGTTCTGGGAAGAAAAATGACACAGTGGTGTGTGGTCGTGCTTTAAATTTAAAACATTATAAAGTAAAAGCTGCCTTTACATGGGAAAAAAAATTATAACATTTACAGGTTTGTATAATTTTAATGTTGATAGAATGTACCACACACAGTTACAGCTGCTTTTTTACTTCAACAAGCTGTGTGAAGCTAATTTCTATTCATGCCTTACTTTCTGGACTAAATGCTTTACTTAAGAAATATAGCCAGTTTCTGATCAACACAAGAAGTGGAGGTTTCTTCTCCCTGCTCCTTGTTTGACACACCGGGATTGGCCGTGCTGGTGGGTATTAACCCCTGAGCTAACAGAGCATGCTTGAGTCAGTCAAGGAAACATGGCCAATGTTAGACTCACCACACACCCTAGTGTGTGTGTGTGTGTGTGTGTGTGTGAAATACAGATAGTTTTTCTCATCCATGCTCTGTAGCTTTGTACCAGATACAACAATACTCTGATGTCAAATACCTAGTGTATTACTACGTGAATGTCAGCCAAATATCTTCTGTAATCTAGCATGCTGTTGGTGAAACCTCACAGAAGTTTGCCCTCTATTACATGACCCTTATTCATGTTATGTTGTGCACTTTTTTTTAATATAGTGTGCAAATAATGTATATTCATGATTCCTCAAATTCTCTAGTATCTTTAACTTGAGAAACTTATGTTCTAGGAAGTATGTCGCAATCCAGTTCTGTTTATTTTGTTTTTGTGATGGCAGAGCTTCTAGTTCAGTTGGTAAATTTTGGTTTCTTCCATGATTCTGTGGAAGATGCTTCAATTTGCCCCACAATCTAAAAAAAAAAAAAAAAAAAAACTACAGAGAGCATTTATGTTTTTAACACTTGATGTTCAGAGAGATGAGCAGCACATTCAGCAATGCTTTGCACATACCTCTGGTCCTTGTTGGGTTAAAAAAAACACTTGAAGAGGTGTGCAGTTTTGGGTATTCCAGCTGCAGTTAAACAAAGGAAACAAAGTGCACATTATTCTTCAAGGGTTTTTTTTTTTTTTTTCCCTCTCTATAACTTATATAGTTTAAAGGGACAGTAATGTCCCTTTAAAAAGTGCTTAGAGTTTTGTAGTGGTAAAAAAAAAAAAAGACACAAATCGTGTCTCTCAAACTGCTATGGTTTGTGAGATATCCGCCACTAAAGTTCCTGATGTCAGCTGTAAAGCTGACAGAAGGAGATCCATGTCACCCGACACGAGGATGCTCTTCAGCAGAGCCGCAATAGCGCAATTTAAAAATAATTACTTCTTTGGAACAGTCTAAAAAAAAAAATGTACTTGCTAACCAGGCACACTTTATAGACCGTTCCAAAGAAGTATTTCTTTTTAAACTGCGCTTTTGTGGCTCTGCTGATGAGCTGCTTGTCGGTCCCTGGACCAGGAAATCCTGCTGTCAGCTGACCTCAGGAGAAGGGGAGAGGGGAACTTTAACGGAGGATCTCTCTCAAACCATAGCGGTTTGAGAGAGAGGATTTGGGTCATATCATTTTTTTTTTTTTTTTTTTTAACCTCTTAAAAACTCTAGGCATTTTTAAGGGACATTACTGTCCTGTTAAGAGTAATCGCTATGTAGTTTACCCCTCCTGCCCCTTTAAGCTATGGCAGTGCTGTAGCTGACAGACTTGGATTCTACTCCGCAGGCCACGGTTTGTCTGGAGAGATGAAATAGCATCGCACACAAAGAAATTATTCATGGCAACAGTCTACAAAGTGTGCCTGGTTTGAGGCAGTAGACCGTTATGAATATTTTCTTTGTATGCAATGCTATTTTGGCTCTGCGGAACAGAATTCAATCTGTCAGCTAGAGCGGTGATATAGGATAAAGGGGGCAGGAGGGGTAAACTTGATGCTTTAGTTTAAGAGCAATCACCATGTCTTTTCTATAACATATAGATTAACACCTTCAGTATTAAAGCTTAAATATCTGAAGTATTACTTTCCCTTTAAAGGGATAGTAATGTTTCATAATAAAAGTAGCTCTAATTAATCATCATAGTATTTGGACTTTGAGTGTTATTTTAATTCTGTCAGTTGTAGTTCAAGAGTAATTCAATGACAAAGTATCCCCGTCCCACCCCTTTAACTAATGTAACACTGTTCAGCCAGTTCAGAAGGGAGGTGCCCAGGTAGACTGCAGAGAGGGACAATCTTCAATTAAGATAAGGGAAGAACCTGAAAAGCTTGTCAAGGGGGGAACGGCTTTCATTGTTCTGATAGGGATAAGAGTGTTCCCTTCTGTTATCTGTCTGGACTTATAACCAGATTCCACATCTGAGAAGATGGCTTACACTAGGTAAAAGGGGTGGGAAGGGGAAACTTTGCTTGTGAATATCTCTCAAACCATAAATGTTTGAGAGATAACTTATATTGATCTTCATGTTTTTTTAATGCCAATAAAATAAAAGGGAAAAGAGAATTGTGGTGCACAAAAGCGCTAACAGGGTGATAATATATATGAGAATGGGGGGGAAAAGCGAGAACCCTGCAGTACTCGGCACTTGCAGTGTCATCATTAGTTTCCAAAGTGAACTTCCCTCTTCCTCCTTAGATTGGAAACCAAGATGATAGCACTGTGAGTGCTGAATATTTCAGGGTTTTCTTTCCCTTTCTTCTCCAACTGCTGTTAGACTGTGTGCTATTGCTATATAAACATTAGTCAGCTGTTGGCCAGATTCAAACAGTACTCCCAACAACTGCTGAATGGCCGCAAACTGTCCAACCCGGTTCTAAACTTTAATCGCCTATTGTGGAGGCAGGACTTGTCCCATCCCTTAAATATTCTCACAACTGGTAAGGATACGTTATTTTTATTAGTAAAGTAACGATCGTTTTAAATTATGCGGGGGGGGGGGGGGTTATAATATTTTGTAGGGCTGTATGTGCAAAGGTGTAAAGCAGCTCTGCATTAAGCCAGCTGTACCAGAGGGTGTAATACAAATTCTGATTTGGCTTAAACAGGGTTTTTGCCATTTTTGGGGCATATATATGTGGAAATTATGGACCAGTTATGGGGCAAATAAACTACACTATAGGGAATAAATATAATTTCCCATTTATTTTAAGTGTTTTTTTTTTTTTTTTTTTTTTTTTTTTTATTCCTAGAATTCTGTAGAAATCTCAAATTGTACAGCAATCCTTGTATACCTCTCAACATTATACATATGCCCTTTTGAGTATTGTAGAGCACTAGGACAGCCTCTGCTTTGCAATGCATTGAATACCCCTCTGGCTCTCAATGGGTTAAAGGAAAAATATCATGTAGCTGCTCTTATCTCCATGTCGGTTCCCCTGGGAGCAGATCTGCTGATACAAGACAGAGCTGCATTGTTAGCCCCGGTGGATTATGAGGTGTATGCAGTGGGTGTCTGAAAAGAGACGACCTCTGTTCTTCTGATTTTCTTACAATTAATCTGATCTGAGATTTCCTGTGTTGCAGTACAGTTCTTGACCCGACAGATCCTATAGTCTGTTGTGGACATGTTTTCTAACTTGACGAGTGGTCTATGAAGCTGCTCATGTAACTTTGAAGATTGTGTCAGAGCCACAGTCATCTGGGTTGTAGTATGCGCACACTCTTGACTGGGAGCCATTATCACTTTTGTTGAAAACTGATACATCCTAAATTAGATAATTGTGCTATAATTAGAATCACCCTTCTTTCTTTTCGGAAACTCATTTCTCCATTTTACCAAGTTACATTAGGAATGGTCAAAAATAGAAAAATAGACAGGAGTTTTAGGAGCCAGTTGATGGGTAAAACCCTATATTTGTACATATAAAATACTGCCAGCATTTGAGAGCCATAAGTAAAACATTTTAGGAACCTGACCTCCCAGACTACTGTGATTTTTTTTTTGTTTTTTTTTCTTTTTTTTTTTTTCTTATCACTTTTGTATGTTTTCATAAGCAAATAGGTCATGCTTTCTTGCTTACTCATCCATATATTCTTCAGAGAAATAAAACCAAAATATATGCTGAAGGTTGCAACTCTGGCTACAGAGGTTGCAAATGTAATGCTAGGTGTTGGGTAGAACAGCTAGTCCAGGAAGTGAATTCTGTGGTTTAAACTACAGACATCTCTTGAATATTTCTGCTGTCTTTGCCAGTTGATGGATAAGATATGTTTACATAGAATACCATTTCCCTTTTAACCCCTTAACGACCCTTGACGTACTATGACTGTCATGGAATTCCAGGCTCCCCCTGAGGCTGCACACCGTTTGGGGAGTCCGGAACCGAATTTGGGGGGAAAAAGGTCCTTAACTGACCGGCGCCAATCGGCCGGTTAAGTGGTTAAACCAATATTTTTACAAACCATATCAGTTTACACTTAAATTTGTAGTATACAAGTATTGACTGACTTCCATTTTGTGCTGAAGTCAAGGAGACTGTTATCGTGAGCGTACTGTCGAAATTGAGCCTAGGCTTAAATTGGCAGCTGGTGTATAAAAATCACACTCCAACTCCACCCCTCTAAAATATGGGACATTATATAGTTTGTCGTGTGTGTGTGTGTGTGTGTGTGTGTGTGTGTGTGTGTGTGTGTGTGTGTTACTATACCCAAAAGGTATTTTATTTATTTATTTTTTTTTTATGCAGGTTAAATGACACACAGTTCTCTGCCCCCTTATCTCTCTCCTGCCACCTCCATATGCTACATTGTCTGGGCCCACCTTTTCCCCTCTCTACCCACCTATATCAGACAGCCCTGAAATGTGTCCAGCGGGCGGCATGCTTGAATTTGCGTCTCACTTGGTCAAGACCTGAACTGCCACTGTATCGCCTTGACAGGACCTGAGAAAAGGTCTTTGCAGTGCATTACCATACATTCAGTGTAGTGCAGGACCCTTTCTCAGGCATTGCATTGAATGTATCCTAGTGCACTCTCAGAACCTTTTCTCAGGTCCTGACAAGGCAATATAGTGGTGATTCATGTCCTCACAGGGAGATGGATGAAGTGGGTGGCAAATGCAAGTATGCCACTTGCTGGATGCATCTCCTGGCTGCTTGATGACGCTGGGTAAAAGGGTACAGATGATGTAGCTTAGTGGTTGGAGAAAGATTGGGGGGGGGATGTGTCAGACGACCTGCTTTTCAGCATTTTTGCAGGGAGGAATCATGGATGTGTATTATACACAAGAACTCTCTTTTCCCTAAAAATCGACACAGGTGCCTATTATTCCTGATATTTTTACTCTACTTATGTAATTTGCAAATCAAAATAAACTATATAAAGGGGAGAAGCATCTATAGTAGGTCAACACTAAAGTCTGATCAAATTTAAGCCCCGCCCCCATTACTTACTTTTGTGTTTGAACTGGATCTGAGACTTGAGCAGAAGGGAATGGAAGCTTCTTAGGCTTTGTGCATAATCCTGTAAGTAAACTCCCTAAAACTGATGTGTGGCGGTCCTGGCACGGGTAAGGCACCCATTCTTAAAGTCCTTTGTTTCAGGTGTATAGCACCCCCCCCCCCCCCAAAAAAAAATAAATAAATAAATAAATATTTAAAAAGTAAAACCATTGCATTGTGTAGTCAAAACACCTCCCTGTCATTTTACACCTACGTTTAACAGGGTTAGAGTTATCCTTTTAAATTTCCATTTCAAAGTCTTGACTTTCAAACTATCAATTTAAGTGGCTTCTAGTTTGTGATTTCAAGTAAGGGTATCTGCACACATCTCCCCCTGGAAATGTGTTTGGCTAAACATTTAATAAAGGATTGTAGGGTTGCATCTGTTAGGTATACACCAGGAAGTGCAGAATTGCTTTAGAGAGATAATGTGAACAATTTTATTTCTGGAGTATTCAAAAGTGTGTTTTTTACTTTGCAATTCTTTACTTAATACCAAACATTTTCCTGTTCTACAGACAATATACAATATAAATAGCTCTGTACCCCAAGTATTCCATACCCCTTTATAACTTCGTATGCTGCTACTTTGACCCTTAATTTGCCTGAAATAAAGCTGATTCTATTAGGTAGATTTTACAAAAATAAAGTATTTAGAGAGAGTCCTATCTCTCAAACCTTTAGCAGCTAATATCTCTCAAACCATAAAGTCCCCCCCCCCCATCAGTGCTCTGCTGACAGCAGGAGATCCCGGTCATGGGACTAGCCGGCGGCTCTGTGGCAGAGCCGAAATAGTGATATTGAAAAATAATTACTTCATTGGAACGGTCTACAAAGTGAGCCTGGGTTTGCAAGCACACTTTGTAGACCGTTCCAATTAAGTCACTCTTTTGCAGTATCGCTATTGCGGCTCTGCTGAAGAACCTCCTTGTGTTGGCTGACACGGATCTCCTTCTGTCTGCTTTACAGCTGACATCAGGAAAAGGGAAACTTTAGCAGCAGATCTCTCTCAAACCATAAATACTTAATTTTTGTAAAATCTACTATATAGAATAAACTTTATTTCGGGCATTACTAAACCTTTAACATATAACCACAACATTGACCACACTTCACTCTACCTTATCATCCATGGTGGCTACTCTTAAAGTTAACTTAAATGTAGATGGCTTGAGTAGTAATTACTAGTGCATATATTATGATTATTGTGCTCCAGTTTTAAATCACAAACACATTTTAATTTGAATGTTTTAATTTAAAACAATAGTATGTACTGAGAGACAGTTCTGGTAGGTTTTGGCAGTAAATTGGATTCTTAACATTGTCCTTGTTCAGTAATACAAGTTTTACCTTGAAATTGATCTAAATAAAACAAAGTATTTATAGTTGCACTGCAAAAAAATAAATTTTAATAGAAAACATTAATCATACTTTTTTTTTTTTTTTTTTTTTTTTTGAAGTGTATATAGGATGAGGTGAAATAAATGGCCAGGTGAAGCTTATCATTATAAGGTGATGTTTGCAGCAGAAATGAAAAGCTGAATTGCCATTAGTTCTCATTTCAGCTATTGAAAGTGCTTTCTAAATTGCCAATCTTTTGAAGTAATTGATTTGTCCTGTGTGACAGTATTTTTAACTTATGGCTGTTAATTTGCTCAGCATCTACATGTCTTAGTATACATGTATATTGTTTCTCATTTTACATACAATGAGTTTGAAGCTCTACTTAAAGCGGAACTACCACCACACAACATCTTTAGCTTAATTAAGTCCCCATCTGGCGACTAGCCGCTTAGTAGCGCTAGTCGCCAGAATTCTTACCTTATTTAATAGATTTAAGCTTTCTTCCATGGGTGACAGGCAGGACGGAGCGCGTCACTTGCCATAGTGACGTCCGCGCACCTGCCATGTCAGTCCCAGCCGGGTCTAGGAGGCATTGCTAGGAGACGGACGGCTCCAAAAGGGACTGACAGTGCAGGCACGTGGACGTCACTATGGCAAGATGTCCACGTTCCGTGCTACTGTCAGCTATGGAAGTAAGCATAAATCTATTAAATAAGGTAATTCTGGTGACTAAAGCTAGGCAGCTAGTCTCCAGATGGGGACTTAATTAAGCTAAAGATGTTGTGCGTTGGTAGTTCCACTTTAAAGTTGACTAGCACAATTTTAATGTCTATAATCTGAGCACCTAGAGTAAAATATATTGTATGCAAACTGAAATAGCACTCATCCTGTTCAGTTAAGCCAGTGGTTCATTAAAATTAATTTTAGTTTTTAACTTGATAGCCTGAAAATTGCATCATGTGAATAAGTTCATAAAGCTTTTTAGAATCTGGCAAATCTTCATAGTGAATTTATAGTTTAGTGATATGAATGCCTTATTGGAAGAAGACCCACACATCATGTTATTTTGAAAGCTATATAGAGAAATTCAATATAATATTTGGAAGATGCATAAGAGTGAAAAGCTCTCTGATGTTGCAAGAGTTTTTGAAGCTCACAGCTGCTCATTTTAACAGTTTAAACCCAGAGACTATATGGTAGGACCTGCAGATCTTGGACATGTATTTAAAAAAAAAAAAAAAAAAATCTCTGGGTCTGGAAGTTCTACCACTGTGAATTTTTATTTATACTTTTCTCGCAGCATATGATTGAGGAATTTTTATAGTTGTATCCTAGGATGACACTCTGAGGCCCTTTCCTGCCCCGGGAACATGACAATTTCTCTTGCTGCCACAGCATATGTCCACTCACAACCTTTATTCCATTTGCCATGAAAAAAAAAAAATAAATATATATATATATATATATATATATATATATATATATATATATATATATATATATATATATATATATTTATCTCTTACAAAGGGGATAAAAACAATGCAAAGTAAATTAATTTAGTTACAGCTAGTTAAATTATTATTAAATATTGTCAATCGCTTGTGTTAGTGGTTTACTAGCTGTTCCTGCACAGCTTTGCCCATGTAGCAAATCTTTGAGTGCCAAATATGCAATTCATTGAGTTGCAACTCAATGGATACCTGTGTGGCACTCAAAAGTTAGTTACTTTATATTTTTGGTGCAGCATCAGGACCCCTCCTGATGGCCTCCAGCTTCTGATCTCCCATCTCATTTAGCTTGGATATCAATAGATGTGAAGCAAGAGAGCTCCCCTGCTTCCATCATACCCAAAGTACTGGGTGCTGGGTGGGATCAGGAAACCCTCTCACACCAGTGAGGCTAGGCTTTTCCTCATTGATATCAGAGGGTTTGCCGATCACACCCACTCATACCCGGTACTCTGGGTGGAATGGAAACAGGTGGGAGCTGTGCTGCTCCCTTGAGTTGCCTCTATTGATCTCCCAGCTGAATCGGCTAGGGGATGTCGGGGGGGGGGGGGGTGCGTGCATCAGGAGGGTCCTGATGTCCCACCATGAGGTCTGATTGGCGTGGGTTATTTTGCCCCCCTCCCTCATGAAGGGAGGGGGAGGCAAAACGGGAGATGAAGTGGCAAATGAAAGGGAGGGAGTGGCATAGTGGGGGATGAAACGGTGAATGGAAGGGAGGGTGAGGTGAAAAGGAAGGGAGGGGCTAGCATGCTGGCCATGGAGAAGGAGAGAAGCCAGCATGTCCCTTTCTGCATAGCGAGGGGGAATGTGCATCGGTGGCCTTTTGCCACAGAGAAAAGGATGGCCACTTTGCCTTGGTGAAATTTGATGTATATACGCTTGATTGAGGAGGCAGGGGGCTTCTCCCCTTAGCACTTCCTCCTGAGGAAAATGAAATTGTCCATTTGGCTGAGGAGGCAGGGGGAGCTCCTTTGCCAACTCATACTCATCCTATACATCCCATTGGCTGGTAACTGCCAGTAAGCCCATTCCAGGGTGTGGCTGCCACTAAACCATTAACCTTTATTCGAGTTATCTAAAACAGAGCCACCCTTAATTTTGTGTGTGTCTAGATAGATATAGTTATATTTAGTAGATAATTGTAAAATGAATGTGCATACTTTTAAACTTGATGAATGGGGATCATACTAGAAATATTTGAATGAGGCATTGATGAAATGTATTGGCTGCCCTGTTACATCATAAGAAACTGGGTCCAATGTTGAATTAAATTATTTTAATGTAGCATTCTGTTGACAATTCTGAGAAGAGTTCTCCAACCCTGAAACTTCCAAATACTAAAATACTGCTGGTGGAGGCTTCAGTCTTCCAAGAATTTTGAGTTCTCTCTACCATCAAAGCATCTATTCTAGTAAGTGCACAGTTAACGTGGTGGTTTTATTTAATTCAGTTGCACATATGATGTGAAAACAAATTAATGTTCCTCTTCAAAATAATTTACAAAGATAGGACTGCTTAAAAAAACCTATACTTGATTGAGATCACACTTTGCATCCATGGTAACAAACATTGCTCTGTGTGCAGGCCACAATTTCCCATACTGCCATTTGAGCTCTTTCTAACAACATCTTGAAGCAAGCATATGCTTCCCAAAACATTTGTGCCATGCCTGTCACCATTTCAACATAGGTAAGACACTTCTGCTTCATCATGTTTCTGTCGCCCAAGCAATAATTCATGCCTCCTTTATAGTTATGTTAATCTGTTTAAAGGGATAGTAGAGGGTTTTTATTAAAGGGGAACATTTATCTCAAGTTTTTAGCATAGGTTTAGTTATTCAAGTGGTTTTAGGAATGGTGTAGAATTAGAGCTGTGCTAGTGATTCAGCACGCTGCATTATGCCGACCGGCACAGCTTGAAGAATACATATCTTTAAAAGTATGTAAGTGTGAAAAAACACACCTTTCCTTAAAACTAAGCTAAAAACTTTTTAAGAGGTGCTATTTCCCCTTTAAAGTGATAGTCATACCTGAGAGCTTTAAAATATGGACTACCCGGATGGTTGCCGATGGTTGAGCTTTATGATGCAATTTGCATCAAAAAAAGGGGTGGGGCTTAATTGCGGGGGTGGTGTGACAAAAAAAAAAGACTAAAAAAAAAAAAGGGAAGAATAGCCTGGAGAAGTAGGAGAATATGGTGGGGAGTGGTAGGAACTGGGCCAGATGGAGGACAAGTGGGTAGAGTTTCAACAGAAACTCCCCACATCTGGCAAATTAGATTCTGCCCCGGTAATAGTGTTAAAGCCGGAGTCTCTGGGGCAAAACAGGAGAGTTCCCAGCTATGGTGATAGTAATGTTTCACAAAAAAGCAGCCCCAATTAATCTTCATAGTATTTGAGCCACAGAGAGTGTTATTTCATTACTGGGAGCATTGTAGTTCAAGACTAATTGAATGATAGTTTCCCACTCCCGCCCTTTTTGCCTAATGTAAGCCCCTGCTCCTCAGATGTGGAATCCAGGCCATAGACCAGACAGCTCACATCCTAGGTCAATATTCTTACTGTGAGAACAATGAAAACCCTGCCCCCCCCCCCTTGACATGTGTTTCAGCTTTTTCCCTTATCTTAATTGAAGATTGTCCCTCTCTGCAATCTACCTGGACACACCCTGCTGCTCTGATGTGAGCAGTCTTACATTAGTAGAAGGGGCAGGAGGGGAATACTTTATCATTCAATTACTCTTGATCTACAACTCTTACAGAATTGAAATAACAGTCTCCAAAGCCCAGATACTATGAAGATTAATTAGAGCTGCTTTTATTATTAAACATTACTTTAAGTATATTTACCTTCATGTATAAAATGCATTTAAGGGGAAAAAATGCCTTGTGGTAAACTTTTTTTTTTTTTTCTTCCAGTGCTGGGTGATTTAACCCACATTCTTTGTTCTTCAGCTGTCTTTTTCTTACCAGTTCTGAGCAGGGCCGTACTTGTGCCATGTTCAGATCTGTATGTTGATCTGCACATACATATTTATTCACTCCTGCAAGGTGAAACTAAGTAATTCTCTTCAGGGATCAATATCTGTAGATCTGGGTTGGGGAAACCTGCAGTCCTCAAGCAGGGTTTCACTTCTAAGATGTCTAATGTTAATGTCTGTACCTTAGAAACAGAATACAGTTGGGGTGTTTTCTGGAAGCCAAAGATCCTGTAATTTGGGATATTTTATATAAATCTATAAAAAAACAACTTTTGTACTGGCTCTTAAAATTCCTAAATTAATCCCAAGTGTGATTTATACGTTTTGCTCACTCTTGACTTGGGCCTTTTTGCATCGTATGACTACATTATTGAATGTGTATGCAGTTCAACAGCTGTTTTTCAGCAGGGACACTGAAGTCAATAGAACTGATGTCACTTAAGTCCATAAAAGAGAAGAATGAAGAGGAGGGTAAGAAGGTAAGTATATAGTATATGTTATGCATTTGTTTAGTTGTGGAAAATGCCAGTGATGATATACTTGATATAACCTTGTAGTATCCTTGAAAAGAAAATTGAAAGCCCAAACAGGACACATCTTAAAGTGAACCTGTCACCATGAATGTTTTGCATATTGAAAGCAGGTTGTGTTTATATTAGCCAAAAGACTAGCAGACTGCGTAGACGCACAGTTTAGGAGATGCATATAATTTTATGTGCTCTTTCATATGCTAATTACTCTCAGTGCAGCATAGAGCTTATCTTTAGAATGAACAAGTGCATGGTATCATACAGAAATCAAAGTGTGAATATTTCCTAAACCATTCATCTTCTGGTCTTTTGGCTAACAGGATACATGGTCCGTGCTGATTCCCTTAAAACAAAAATCTTCAATTAACATGAAACATTTCAAAGGATTTATGATCCTATTTTGGCTAGGTAAAGGAAACGCTGTTAGCCTTTTGGAAACACTGTGACCATATTTGAACTGAGGCACTATGCTCGAAGCTGCTTGGCTTGCATAGTTCTAATAGAAAATCCCCATAATTGTAGTGTAGGAATTAAGATTATTCCTGCTATTTCATGAATTGTAGCTTTCTAAGCAGCTGCCAGTGGTTATAGAGAAGCGAAAACGACAGCACTGTTTTTACTGCTTAGTTGTTTCTGTAGTAAAAACTGCTGTAACCATCGTGCATTCTTGTTTGGCATGCAAGGTATATAATTTTTTTTATAACCGAAACATGTATGTGAAGTCATATTTTGGGGTACTTTTGTCCATAATATACTGAAAACATCTATTTGCACTATATTTGGGTATACTGTTCCATTCAGGTAAAATGAAGAATAAAGTTCAATGAAAATGTCAAATTAATAATGCCTCTTTAGTATTAACCTAATATAAGGTGCAAAATATTTTTATTATATCGTTTGTGTAGATAATATCTTGAGATATGACTTACAATCTTAGTGAATTCAGCACAATAAGTCAGATTCCTTTAGACCGTTTGAAAATGAACAAAATATCACTTAATTTTAACTTGGACAGCACAAGGTAAAGGTTCAAACATGCCTGCAGGAATCATAAATTTAGTTCTGTTGCCGTTTAGTCGGTTGGAAGGAAAAATAAATTCTCCCTTCTATGTTTTCAAATATATATATCTAATTTTTGCAAAGCTGTATTGATTTTATTTCCCACAAATTAGGACTCCGTGTCCACTGGTTCTTGATCAGGGCTACATAAACACCAAAAATCAAGTAATCAAAGCAGAGAGGAGGATATTGAAGGAGTTGGGATTTTGTGTTCATGTGAAACATCCACACAAGGTGAGTTGATGTAGTGTCCTATGTTTCTTCTTTTGTTGAAATGCACTGTCTAGTAAATTGGTATTTGTTATGTAAAACGTGTTAGAAACAAGTTTGTCTATTGGCATCTGTTTAATAGCGCCTGTTATCAGAGTTATTTGAAATGCTTAGTTTTATGTTTAATTAGAATGTGTGGCAGAGGGTATGCAGAATATGGTCTTTAAATGGGTACAAACATCTAAACATAGGTATGGCCAATATATACAAGCATAAATACCCTGCAGTTGCCCTGGGGAGTGTAATATACAAAGGATTATACACCCACACCCCAGCGTGTTGGTCCTGCTTTCACCAGTTCAGTCTTTCAGAGTCTCTCTCTCTCTCTCTCTCTCTCTCTCTCTCTCTCTCTCTCTCTCTCTCTCTCTCTCTCTCTCTCTCTCTCTCTCTCTCTCTCTCTCTCTCTCTCTCTCTCTCTCTCTCAGCCCATTTAGTATGTATGAAAGCTCTTTTGGCCAAGATTTAGGAACCCATACGTCTAATACACCTTTAAATATGTTACATATGCTGTTTTTAAGCAGGCTTGGAGAAGCCATCTTCCTTTATACTACTTTTCCGGGACAGGAAAGATTATACCATGTAATACACAAAAGATACATGCAAAGAGAGTTTTTCCTCAGCCTGCTGAAAAACCACGTGTGTAATATGTGTACAGTTTTGGAAACATACATCTTCTTTAGAGTAAATGTAACAGGTTTGTACATCAAAAGATATTAGCTGGAGAAAGTCCCCCCCACCCACCTCCCACTGAATGTGAAATCTGGTCCCAGGACTGGACGGATGCAGCGAGGGACAAACTTCAGTAAGTATAAGAAAATTACTGCTCCCCCTGTGACGACCAGACTGAAGATTCAGTGTGATGTGGCCAGAAGGGGCGGGCGGGGGATCTTTTTCCACTTAATATCTTTTGAACTACTCAAAAGTAAGTGGATAAACCATAGCATAATCTGTTATATTTACTCTAAAGAAGGCTCGGAGAACTACTTAATAACATGCATTACTATCACTTTAAGTAATGATCTACTTTCATAATAGCAATGACTACAAACAGTCGTACTACTCAAAGATGCCATATTTTACTCTTCATAGTGACGCGTATTTCCAAAACACCACATTTGTCATTCTATTTCTATTACTGCATTCTGTTCCAGAAGGTGACATTTAGTATGGTATTTTTTATATACGTATATAGATATAATATAATATTACCTAATGGATTCTGATTTTATCCATCACTCGTTCTTGTTAGGTTGTATTTACTTTTGACTCCTTTTATCCATAGATCATTGTAATGTACCTGCAAGTTCTAGAATGTGAACGGAACCAAACGCTAGTTCAGACTGCCTGGTAAGTTTCTTTAATAAGTGCTCTGTTCACATGATTGCCTTGAATGGGACTGTAAGCTCTCACGAGCAGGGCCCACTGATCCTTTAGCTTCCATGCTCCATTTTTACTATTTACAATAAGGAATAGACATAGAGGTATTAACCCCTTAAGGACCATTGACGTGGCAGGACAGTTACGCTGGTCCGGCACGTAAGGACCAATGACTGTCCTGTCACGTACTTTTACTCACCGTGCTCCTGTAGGAGACTGAAGTTGATCGCTCAAAGACACGAGCGATCTCTTTCAGTCCCCCGTTCAGTGTGCTGCCCCACGTGATCAGTCACGTGGGACGGCACGTCAAAGTTTCCTATCTGGTCCTTAAAGGGCTGCACACCCCGGGACCACTGGTCCTTAAGGGGTTAAAGCACTGCGGAATATGTTGCTGCTATGTAAATAAAGAATACTAACTAGTGTAGCTGTGTTCCAGCTTCCCTTTTATTTACCTGAGGTATTCCGAATTCACTTGGGAATCCCTTCACGTTATGGAGGAGGTGGGATTTGGGTATGACCTTTGTTGATAATTCCTATATAATTGATGCACAGATGGGTCAGGAAATATTGGAGGTTGCAGTAAGCACTACAACTTCCTGTATCACGTGTTTGAATGATCTACAGAGCAGTCCCCATGGGCAGATCAAGCCTGCTACAGCTTGCAGAATGCAGGCACGTTGTAGCAGGCTGCATTAATGCAAAGCATTAGTCTCCATGTTCACTGCCTGATTGGGGCATTGTGCTATGTTCTGCATATGTGGCTTTGTGTACACAAAGGTGATATCACCTAAGAGTACAGGTCCTAAATTGCAAACTGCCTGTCGGTCTGAAACACTACTGTTAATGTTTTTATGGCATGAACATTGTTAATTTGAGATCTTATTAAAGGGAAAGACCGCAATAACCTTTAAATTTCCCCTAAAGGGCATCTATTTCTTTCCTGATCCTAGGAGTCTATGGTGCTGGAAGAACAATTAAATTAACTTTGGCTGTGTTCCACAGTATTTCAGGGCTGCACAAGATACCAAGAGTCTTAATAAATTTGCCACCCTAGAAGCAGACTTGGTTGATCTTTGTCCTTTAAAATCCTGTATGGCATTTAAGGAGGTGACACATCTTGGCAGTTCATTCTGGGGTATTTGTTGTGTTGGATGCACCCCTTACATAGTAATCATTGTTGATTGCCTAGATGATAGCCGGTTGAGCATCATTTGGTTCTTCTCCCCCAGCCCTTGCCACTAAAAACAATTAGGCTTTGACAATTAAGCAAGGTGTCTTGTCAGTTAGGAGGAACAAGACCCCCTTATGTATTGAATTTGCCTGCTGCCTGAAGTATTTTTGGGGAATGTATTCCGTACGGTGTTGGCACTCCGTTAAACAAGACCAGTGTTTCTTTTTACAGAGAAATTACAGTCTGCCTCAGTGTTGTACTTGACATTTATCTGTAATATATAAATGGCTTTTCTGAAATGAAGAGTTGTAATTTTTTGGCTCTTTATGCAAGTTCCCTAAGCATGCTAATTAGTTCTGTTTGAGGTCAAACTAAGCTCTGCTTGTACTACTAGAAATTAAACCTCTTAGAAATGAATTAGCATGAAGTGTTGCACTGTTTCAACAAATGTTAGTTTCTCAAAAACTGTTTATACTGCAAACAGTGACTGAATTTAACCCCTTAAAGCGGAACTACCACCTATTTTAAACTTTGTCAAATAATTCCCCATCTGGCAACTAGCTGCTCAGTAGTGCTAGTCGACCCAGAATAATTACCTGGTTAGATAGAATGATAACCTACTCCTGGACTGACAGGCAGTAGAGAGCGCAGACAACTTTCCATAGTGACATCTGCACAGTCAGTCCCTTTTGGAGCTGAACAGCTCCCAGCAATGCCTCCTAGAGTCGGCTGGGACTGAGAGTGCAGACGTCAATATGGAAAGATGACTGCACTCTCTACTGTCAGATGGGGAATTATTTGACATAAAGTTTAAAATAGGTGGTAGTTCCACTTTAAAGACTACGTGTTCCAGGTGTGGATCGTTCTGGACCATCAGGGCACTTTCATCTGTTATCACGCCATGCTGCTATTGCAAACTTTTGTGACTTGCTAGGACCGTCACCAGTCCTTAACACCCAGATAGCCTGGCACATTATGAGGTGTTAAGGGGTTAAGCATGCATGTCATAGGCATAAGGCTATCCTGAACATAAGACAAGACCAAGTAACAAAAATGTTTTGTGTTTTTACAGCAGGAAAATTAGGCAGACTAGTTCTTATGTGCTTTCACATTCTGTTTCTAACTCAATAGCTTGTACAACAGTTATGCAGAAGATAGGGGAAAAAAATAGATTCCCAGGCCAAAGAAACCCGTTTAACTGGCACTCTTCTAATAAAATCACTTCTTTATACATTTAGAAAAAAAAGAGAAATTTATTTCTTCACAGAAATTTCCATGGGTGAATGGAAAGCATAAATCAGTTACTAGAGTTAGGGGGTTAGGGATAAGATAACTGGGATGTATAATAATGGCTATAACTTAGGTGCAAAATTACAACAAACTCGCCCAGGATAAACCTCAGAGTATTTGTATATCTTTAAATCATTGGAAGTGCCCAGTAACTTATCCTGATGGATAATTATCAAGGGAATCCATAATTACTTATGTTAATTGCAATATAAGAAGACCAGAAAGTCCGCATGTGAAACATGTTGGACTACAAGTAGAGTGTCTCCATGAAAAATGTATGTAAATGAAACACTTATCTATTAACTGGTCTCTTATAATTCCAGCGAACTAGATTATTGTGCTCTAATCCACAGACATAGCATCAAGTCCATTATTTTTGACAATGAACATGAGTAACTTTGAATTAAATCACGAGCTGACGCTATACACACTTGATCCCACTTAATAATTGAAATATACTTAGACCAGCAAGTCCACATGAAACGCATGTTGTTGGACAATAAGCACAGTGTCTCCATGAAAAATTAAAGTTAAGGAAGCACTTAAAGCTCTAGTGAACTATATCAATGTGCCTTAATTCACAGACACTGTATTAAAGGGATAGTATTACTTCAAAATTACTAACCCTCATACTGTAGCCCTTAATAAACTGAGTTAAATGACACCAGCGGCATCTCTCAGACCCTTATGGTTTAAGAGAGAGCCGCTTTTAAAGTTTCCTCTCCCCTACTGTCAGCATTCTGCTGCCAGTAGGGGAATCCGGTCCTGGGACAGGCGGAGATTCTTAAACAGAGCCGATATCTGATTATGGAAGGAAAAATGATTAATTGAAACAGTCTTCTACGTGTGCTTGGTTACCAAGCACACGTAGTAGACTGTTTCAATTAATAATTTTTCCTTCCATAACGAGATATTGGCTCTGCTGAAGAGCCTCCTCTTTATTCAGAGACCGGATTCTCCTGCTGGCAGCAGAACGCTGACAGCAGGGGAGGGGAAACTTTGAAAGCGGCTATCTCTTAAACCATAAAGGTTTGAGAGATGCCACTGGTGTCATTTTTCTCCATTTATTAAGGGCTACAATATGAGGGATAGTAATTTTGAAGTAATACTATCCCTTTAAGTCTGTTATTCTGGACGAATTTCTGGGCAAAACCAATGATTTAAAGATATTCACATACTCAGAGGTTTATCCTGGTGTTTTTGGGTGTAATTTTGCACCTAAATTATAGCCGATTATAATACATCCCAGCTATCTTACCCCTAACCCCCATGCCTCATTGACACACTGGAAAATAGAACACCAGTAACTGATTCATGCTTTCCATTCATTCATGGAAATTTCTGTGAAGAAATGCATCTTTATTTAAACAAAAAACAAAAAAAACACTTTTTGTTTGTTTGTTTGTTTGCTTTTGGTAGTGCCAGATAAATGGGTTTCTTTGGCCTGGGAATTTTTTTTTCTCCCCCCTATCTTCTACATAGATTATTCTCCAGTAGGTGCCATTAATGAAGGTTACCACAAATAATTAGTAATCTTCAATATAGTTAAAGCAGACTATTCCACTCCCTTTCTACAGTTGTACAACATTTAAGCAATTTTATTTCTTTGTACAATCAGAAAATAATCTGACATGTCCATTGTAAGGGAATAATGGCCTGCACCTAGAAACCCTGCATTAACCTTGTACTGTAATTTACTGATCACTTTATTCCAGATTGATCAGGATGAGCTTGCTTCCTGTCCAAACCTTGTATTACAACTGAGCATTAATAGATTTTTACCTTAAAGCATGCTTAGTTGCATTATATGGTCTGAGTAGTGAGGAAGTTTCTCTCGCACACTCTGTAATCTCTAGTTGATGAGCAGTTAAAAAAGGTGCCAATGTCACCAGTCGTCTCAAGAATGAGTGATCAGCTGACCTTGGGGTGGGGCTGCTAGATGCCAGGGTAGCATGCCTTTTAGCAGACATATATTTATTATTTGGCTTTACTGTTCATTTACATAATTACAGATTAATATTTTCAGCTATCATTTAACCTCTTAATATTATGTTAAAGGACATCTTAAAGAGTGATCACATTTTATTTAATTGCACTGTAAAGTATTGTAAGATATTGAAACATTTCTCACCAGTGGTATTCAGGACTACATAACTTCTCCGGCACTGAACACACCCAGGGGCATGCACTAGAAGGAAAATCTTGGCAAGCAGCACTGAGGAGACATTCATGTTTCTTCACACACACAACACAGGGGCGTGATTTTCATAGGAGTTGCTAGGGTCCGAAGGCCCCTGGCTGCTCCTATGAAAATCTCTGCAAGGACACGGCCCCCCAGCCATACAGTGGCGCGATTTGGCCCCCCAAACCACTTACGTGCCACTACAAGGTGAGGGATGGGTGCAATAGGATTGGCAATGAGGACGCAATAGGGGGGCAGATGAGGACGCAATAGGGGGGCAGATGAGGACGCAATAGGGGGGCAGATGAGGACGCAATAGGGGGGCAGATGAGGACGCAATAGGGGTGCAATATAAGTGCAATAAGGGCAAAATACCCATATTGCGTCCTTATTGCATCTTTATTGCATCCATATTGCACTCTGATTGCAATATGGGTGTAATATGAGTACACTCATTGGGTCCATATTGTGTCCTTATTGCACCCAATGTGCCACTTTTTAATGGTGAATGTGCCATTCAGAATGACACAACGTGTACAATTTGCAACTCTAAGGCGCGACATGGTGAATGCGCCATTCGGAATGATGCGGCCAAACAAATGCAACATTTTAAGACACGACATTTTAACTCTCTCGCTCTCTTCTCCATCCTCTCTTCTCCATCCTCTCTTCTCCATCCTCTCTTCTCCATCCTCTCTTCTCCATCCTCTCTTCTCCATCCTCTCTTCTCCATCCTCTCTTCTCCATCCTCTCTTCTCCATCCTCTCTTCTCCATCCTCTCTTCTCCATCCTCTCTTCTCCATCCTCTCTCTCTCTCTCTCTCTCTCCCTTCCTTCTCCGTGTCTCTCTCTCTCTCCCTTCCTTCTCCGTGTCTCTCTCTCTCTCTCTCTCTCTCTCTCTCTCTCTCTCTCTCTCTCTCTCCCTTCCTTCTCCGTGTCTCTCTCTCTCTCTCTCTCTCCCTTCCTTCTCCGTGTCTCTCTCTCTCTCTCTCTCTCTCCCTTCCTTCTCCGTGTCTCTCTCTCTCCCTCCCTCCCTTCCTTCTCCGTGTCTCTCTCTCTCTCTCTCTCTCTCTCTCTCTCTCTCTCCCTCCCTTCCTTCTCCGTGTCTCTCTCTCTCTCTCTCCCTTCCTTCTCCGTGTCTCTCTCTCTCTCTCTCCCTTCCTTCCTTCTCCGTCTCTCTCTCTCTCTCTCTCTCTCTCCCCTTCCTTCTCCGTGTCTCTCTCTCTCTCTCTCTCTCTCTCTCTCTCTCTCTCTCTCTCTCTCTCTCCCTCCCTTCCTTCTCCGTGTCTCTCTCTCTCTCTCCCTTCCTTCTCCGTGTCTCTCTCTCTCTCTCTCTCTCTCTCTCCCTTCCTTCTCCGTCTCTCTCTCTCTCTCTCTCTCTCTCTCTCTCTCTCCCCCTTCCTTCTCCATCGTGTGTCTCTCTCTCTCTCTCTCTCTCTCTCTCTCTCCTCCATCGTGCGTGTCTCTCGCTCTCGCGCTCTCTCTCTCTCGCTCTCCCTCCCCCTTTCTCAGTCATGTCGCTCCCCCCCTCCCCCTTTCTCCGTCATAATATTAATTGCTAAGTAATCCTCAATGTCCGGTGGTCCTTGGGTTGAACCATCCTTAAGGACTGCATAGACATCATTTAGTGAGCAGGCATACGTGATTGATCATATGTACCGGCTTACTGAATGAGAGCTTGAAACTGACCACTCCGATCTAGGAGCAGTCCGTTTCAGACTCCCGTAGTGTTCACAGCACTCCCACAGGAGTGCTGTGAACAGAAAAACCCATGATGTGCCAGGAGCGTCACTGGTCCTTAAAGGGTTAAACTAATGGTGTTACTGACATCATTCACACTCTAAGTTAGTGAAATTAATTAAAATTTCATCATTTGTCATCTATTTAAAAAATGACAAGGCTTGCACTATAAAGAGTACTGACAAATGAGCAATAATGTTTGACGGTCATAACTACTTCTAGAAACATGATGAATTTACTAAATTATGCTAAAATAATTATTTGTAATTGTTTTACTGTTTAAACTGTTGGTGGAAGTTTACATAATTAAGAAATGGTGCATTAACTCCAATATTTCAGAATGTAAATCCTGTGATTTTTATTTATTTTTATTTTTTTAGGAATTACATGAATGATTGCTTAAGAACAAACGTGTTTGTGCGGTTTGAAGCAGAAACTATTGCCTGTGCTTGTATTTATCTTGCTGCTAGAGCTTTGCAGGTTAGTGAAATGCAGATAATACTGTGCCATACTGATTCCAAACCTAAATCCACCATTGAAAAGTAAAAAACATGGCTTTAATGTTAGCAAATGTGTTCCCATGTAAAGAACCTTTTTACCCCTTTTTTGAGGGCCAGAGACCAGGATAAACAATGCATTCTAGTGAAATGTTGCGATCTTCTCTTGTGCTCAAGGGCTTAATATTGTAAAAACAACACAGAAACATTGATCCTGACATAAACATGGTCGATGTTACACCAAACTGAGCTGTTTCTCCAGGGACAAAAGTTTAGTTAAGTCCTTTGTGCTGGCTTTTGTTTTGCTGCCAAAAAAGCCAGTGAAATGAACACATTGACCCCATTTCAGCTGGCTTTGTCTAACACACCTTACTTCACTATGTCCATTCATTGACCACAGGGAAATTGAGCAGAGCTGTTCTGCATCATAACCTATGTGCTGCAGTGTAGATGTTTACACTAGCATTGTGGGAGATGCTTATCTCAAAATCCAGTGGATGGCAAACGCACATGGACTTCCTGTCGCACCTCCACCACACACTCTTAGAATGGGACATTGATTTGAGTTGATTTTGAATCACAACTCGTTTAAAATCACCAGTGCGAAAGAGCCTCATAAATCCCCCTTTTTCAGATCTATGTTAAAGAAATTGCTCCCTAAATGTCTTCATAGTTTTGCCAATGTAATCCAAGTTGTAGTCACAAAAAAACTAACAAGCCATAATGTACCTCTAGTATTATCCTCCTGTTTTTTAAAATTGTGCATCAAAATTAAAAAAAAAAAAAAAATTACCAGTTATATCATGGTGGCTTAAAACCTTTACTGTTGATTACGCCAGTTCAGCTCACGCCTTTCTTTCATTAAACCCATGATACAACTCTGTTTTGGTAGAATATATCTGTTCTTATTTATTTGTTAAATGTTTATAATGGCAACATTCTGATGAGAATAATCTCTGTTCTCTGTATTTGTATGCTGGCCATCTGTTCCTCCCTGCGTGTTTGTAGTGTTTAGAAGATAAGTACTTTACGCTGTTCTTGATGGGATTGTATTTTGTCTCTGCAAGCAATCAGAACCGATCCTTTTTTTCTTTATATATGGACTGCAATTTATCACCAAAAAGTACATATACTTTCATATTTGAAAAATGTTAAAAATTGGTAGACCAGGTTTTATTCATCTTGCACCCGTTTCAGTATGTCTATTAATACCAAATGGAATACCATTTTCCCCAGGCTTGCATTATATAGGAAATTCCACTGAGAAATATTTTCTCCATTTCTTCCAATGTGGAACACAGGAATCATGAGGAGAAATTCTCTGAGGTGGAGACTCCCAGCCTGCACCACTTCACCCTGGCCAGACAGGTTCAGTTTGAAAAAGTGCTTTCACAGAGATGGATGTAATAGGGCAAAGATAGACTTCTCTAGCATCACTGAACGATTCAGGCATCATGGGGGTTTTGGAGCATGCTTTTAGGAGACAGGGAACTATAAACAAAACTCCTCCCACTTCCTAGTGGCTAACCCGTACCCCTGCAGCTCTACTGGTTTAAGATAGTGTCTCTTGGGAGATTCAGGGTTTCCCTTCTCCATTGAAGAATTTCAGCAATTTTATTATTTTTACTGTCTTTATTTATTCTGGGAGCCCTTACGTTGTGTGGAGAGTCCTTATAATTTAACTCCACCTTTTTGCTCTTGCTAGTCCCATTAGTACACTAATATTTAGCTTCAAAGGTGGAGATCCAAGCTCAGCCGTTGGCTGAGAGGGAAGAAGCTGTTACTACATCTCCATTACAGTCAAGCTTCTTGGGAGACAAGTATCTCAGATGATATCATCCATGTAGCTCTCTCGTCTATGTGAAGATGGGAGAGAGCACTATACAGTAGTTTTTCTTGCCACAGATTTAGTTTTCCTTCATGTACAACCTAGGGAAGAGAACTTTCATTGTGATTTTTAATACACATGTACGTGCCTACACTCAGCTGTTGGCTGAGTGTGAATAAGCTCTGCTGCTTCTCCATTATGGACATGCTCCGTTTGGGACAAATGGTTCAGGCACGTTGTCATCCAGGTGGCGCTCTCCTCCATATAAGCCGGGGGAGCACTATACTGTAATATCTGTCCACAAGTTTTATTTTCCTCCGTACATTATTTGCGCTTGCACATTACGTGCACACACGTTTTCCTTTCCTCAGAAAGCAAACATAACTCAGCACAACTAGCTCTGTTGAAACAGAACTTAACATATTTAATCAAATTTTCCCTTTTAGTATAGCTGCATGGGGGCACCGCTATTATAACTTACATTTTGTTACATTAGTCCGATTCGGACGATACTTATCAAATTGACTTCTTTTATGCTGATACTTTTTTTCTGTTACTATGGCAGAGCCTACAGAGGAGGAGAAAACTAAAGGCAATAAGAGCAGGTGCTGTTGAAATTGAGCGAGTTCTCTAGACTTGTTTTGAATAAAGTTACAATTCTTAAAAGTAAGTCGGGCACTCCTAATAAAACTTCCATAAACTTTATTTAATCTGATTAAAATTGCTGGTTCTCCATCCCTCGTTTCAGTCCCTCATGGGACTTTCATCAGGGCAGCTACTGTTACAGAATTTTGGCAGTGTTACTTTATAAAGGTTCCCTTGACCCAGCTTGTGTGGGTTCCGTCCGTCAGGTTACCTTGGATACCTCTGACAACAGTCCGTAGCGAGATAAGTGAGCGTAAACCTCATACTAAAAGAACATTGCATTCAGCATATAAAATAACTACAGTTGAACAACATATAGCAACCCCCACAAATTAAAGAAAAAAAAAACACTGTTGCAAACCTCTAAATACTTATCGTGAAAGATATAGTGGATGAGACTAAACTGCTCATTTAATCCATTCGGTGATGATCTTCAAGTGGTAAACCCAGTAATCCATGCCTTATATATATATATATATATCTCTCTCTCTCTCTCTCTCTCTCTCTCTCTCTCTCTCTCTCTCTCTCCCCCTCCCTTCCTTCTCCGTGTCTCTCTCTCTCCCTTCCTTCTCCGTGTCTCTCTCTCTCTCTCTCTCTCTCTCTCTCTCTCTCTCTCTCTCTCTCTCTCTCTCTCTCTCTCTCTCTCTCTCTCTCTCTCTCTCTCTCTCTCTCCCCCCCCCCCCCCCCCATGGAGCCTCCTTGACCACTTCAAATGGGCAACATCTCAAATCTTTCATACAATGTTTCTCCTTATTGAAATGTCTGGCAATTGCGGATATTTTCGAGCTGTTTATTCGCTGAATTGTTAAGTCCTCATAAAATCAGAGACCGGTGTTCCCTCCTTTATAAAGTAACACTGACGAGATTCTGTAATAATAATTCTGTAACAATAGTTGTCCCTGAGGGACTGAAACGTCAGACGGAGAACCTGCAATTTTAATGAGATGAAATAAAGTTTATGGAAGTTTTATTAGGAGTGCCAGACTTACTTTTAAGAATAGTGCTAAAATATAACACCAGTCATCACTGAATGCTAAATGTTTAGACTATGATTCTAATAGGGCTACCACTTCAAATGTGTTGCCCCCAAATCTTGAACTGGAGTGGGCTAAAGCCTTACCTGGATCAATAGTTAACGGAGAGTATTTTGCAGAAGGCTAACAAAAGCACCACGTGTGGCTGCTAGTAGCCCTCTTCCACAGGATTCCTCAAAAGATACCACAAATTCTTTACAATACTCACCACATGATGAATAATACAGCAATAATAGTGAATCCCCTATGTCTGTAGCAGAGTGGTCCACACACAATGACACAACAGATTCTCTCATTAAATCAATCAGTTTTACAAGTGTCGGACTAACACATGACGAATATTTCATCTAAATCCCTCTAAGTATAAAAAGACATCCCCTTTCCTGCTTATGACGAACTTGGCCATATAGTCACAGATGAGTGGAATAATCTTTATAAATCCTTTGTTATTCCCAAGAAATTTGAATGTATTTATCCATTTCCCAAAGACACTGTAGACCTTTTGTTCTAACCCACCTGCAGATGACCCAACAATATCCAGACTGTTTATCTAAACATATTACTATACCAGTTCAAAATGCAGCAGCCCTTAAAGATGCAGCTGACAGATTGGCACATTAAATATGTGAATGTTTTCAGGACAAGGAGAAATTATTAGTGCTTCATTTGTATCAGCATGGACATGCAGAGCTTAAAAGTCTTGACAAACACTAATTATACAAGACAAAACTGCAGATATGATCAGGAGCAAGAGACCTACAAGCGTTAACGTCCTAACGATTCCATGGAATTACAGTTGGTGTACGTCTTCCCTCCACTAGCTGTGTTTCCTAGAATCCTCTGCAAAATAAGGAAAGAATATGCACACCATTGCATCACTCCTTTTTGGTGAAGGAGATCTTGGTTTCACCATGTCAGAGAGAGATGTAAATTACAGCGACATGGCATCTTCCTCAGATTCCAGATCTCATATCTCAAGGACCAGTTCACCACCACAACCTACTCAGTCTATCTGATGTGGAATTTGAAACCCAAATATTGAAGAACAAAGGATTGTGTAATGTCATGCAAACTTGTCTGCCAAAATATCGTTGGAAAATAGAATATTTCTGTTCCCACAAAGAACAAGAACCTTCATTTTCCATCTCCCTTACTGGAGTTCTTGCTAACAGGCCTGGAAAAAGGGTAAAGTTTAACTCCCAGAAAGTTCAGGTTTCAGCACTCCGTTCTTTTTCAGGGAAATATTGCCACTATCCCTGAAATTAAAGGGATAGTAATACTTCATTTTATCTTTATTTTATTTTGTAGGCATCAAAAAAAACATGAAGAATGATATGTCTCATCTCTCAAACCTTTATGGTTTAAGAGATATTCATAAGCAAAGTATCCCCCCCCCCCCCGTTCAGCCAGATAAGAAGGGAGGTGCCCAGGTAGACTGCAGAGAGGGACAATCTTCAATTAAGATAAGGGAAAAAGCTGAAACTTGTCAAGGGGGGAAGGGCTTTCATTCTTTTCATACAAAGAAGATTGTGCCCTTCTGTTATCTGTCTGGTCTTACAACCAGATTCACATCTGAGAAGAGATGGCTTACACTTGAAAAAGGGGCGGGAGGGGGAAACTTTGCTTGTGAATATCTCTTAAACCATAAAGGTTTGAGACATAAGACTTATATCATTCTTCATGTTTTTTTAATGCCTACAAAATAAAATTAAGTTAAAACGAAGTATTACTATCCCTTTAAACATTTCTTCAGAATAGTTCTTACATGCAGAGACCCTTTTCCACCATGGAACTTATAGTTAGCTCTTCAGTCATCTCCATTTGAGCCATTATCTGCAGCCTCTATTAAAGACCTGGCCTTCAAAACAGTATTTCAGTGAGAAGAGCTTCAAAACTGGACACATCTTGTGCATCACCGTGTCTTATCTTTAATCTGGAAGTTGTTTTAAGAACTGTTACAGAGCTCCAACTAAAAGTGGATTTGGCTTTCCACAGCTATCGAGAAGTGGTTCTTCCTTCATTTTCCTAATCCATCCAACAAAAAAGAGGAATCTCTGCATACATTAGATGTCGTGAGATGCCTACGACAATATGGCCCAAGTTACACAAACCTTAGGATATCCAATACATTTGTTATTCCAGAAGGCCCTAAGAAGTGCAGACCGGCATGTAAGACAATATTGCCACGTGGCTTAAACAGACTATTAAATAAGCATACAGGCGCTCCAAAATCCCAGTGGTCCCTGCATCCCTCAATGGACTAAGAGAAAAGGATTTATCGGTAAGTAAAATAATTTTCCTTTGGCTACGGTATGTGGCGGTATAATACCTCATCAGGTGAATTTCCATTACAGGCTCCTTTATAACAGATTAACAATTTACAGAAATATCAGGTTCTGGATCTGTGGAGAATTGCTTATATCCATTACCAGTCTTCCTCCCTGGCTTCTCTGAAGCCTGGGTGTTTTGTGTACAGGTCCTGCAAGTGCACTACCGTTCAAAACTTTTGGGTCAATTAGTAATGTCCTTGTTTGTTATGGGAGCAGCTTGACCGTATGGTAGTTAAGAAGTGTCCATCAAGACAAACGAAATTGTGGGAGGGGCTTCCGGAAGCATGGTGTGAACTCTTCACATTACCTCAACAAATTAACAACAAGAATGCCAAAGGTCTGCAAGGTTGTAATTGCTGTAAATGGTGGATTCTTCGCTGAAAGTATGAAGGACACAGTTATTAATTCAATTAAAAATAATTAGTTCTAACCTTGTCAACGTCTTGAATGTATTTCCTATTCATTTTGCAACTCGTTTGATGGAAAATGAGGACATTTCTAAGTGACCCCAAACTTTTGAACGGCAGTGTATGTCCCTACATCTGTCAGGCAGTTGCCTTTTTAGCACTCCAAGGTTAACAGCACCCCTACTATCCCCTCCATATGCTTACTTGTGCCAATCTTTCAGTTGACTCTTGCACAGCTGATTGAAGGAGATTCTACATCTGTGGGGGGACTCTTGCATCATGTGGGAGTTCTAGCAATGGCCAACCTTTAGTATTCTGACTTTACATTGCTTTATTGTATTCATCATATGTTATATGCTTGCTGCTTTCTGTAGCATGATTGAGGGATGCAGGGATCATGGGGTTAAGCAGTGTGCCTATAGGAACCTGCACTCTAATTCATAAAATTCCACCCACTTCCTTGTGGCTAAGCCCTCCCCTGCCTTCTTTTTAAAAGGGTGTCCCTCAAGGAGGTAAAGGGTTTTCTTTTCTTCTGTGAAGAAATTCAACATCTGTATATCTTATTTTTTAATTTCTCAGGCTTCTGGGGACCCTCATGTTGAGGAGAGTCCCCTTAATTTAACTCTATCACTTAAGGAAGGCTAGTTCCGTTGGGACAGCAAGTTTAATTTTATTTAGTGCGTAGACCATCTCAGCCATGCCTGAGAAGCTTTATTTACACCCTTCATTTACCATATTTCTAAAGTGTTATGTTGGGCTGAACAACATTCATATTTACTTTTGCGATTTGCTGTATATCATTCCCCTCTATATGCTTCTGAGGGAAGAGCACTATACAGCGGTTATTCATTCCTTTGGTCTCTTCATAAGCATTTTTAATTTTGCTGCTTTAATCCTGCACACGAGTAAATACTTCATAGTGATGTGGTTATTACATAGCTCTGTTGGAGCAGAGCTTTCATTACCCTCAACATTTTTAATTCATTTCCTAGCTCCTTAGGAGCAGGACAACATTATTTTCATGTGGTTTGCTTTTCGCTAACTTAGTTGGAACAGCAATGCCAGCCTTAGCCCTCCATCATTGGGACAAGTGTATTGACTCTGTTGGGGCATTCTCTTTCTATCTCTCATCCCTTTTTGGAGTTATTGTAACCAGGCCTAGAAAAAAGTCTAAAGGTTCTCTACCAGGAAGGTTCCGTTTTCAGCACTGTCTGTTCTCTACCAGACAAATATTTCTTCTGTATCTGAAATTCAAACAATTCTTCCGGGGGTCAACAGTATACTTCCTCCACTCCTTCATTCGTTTGAGCCGTTATCATTGGCTTCCAACTAGGTTCTGTCCCTCAAAACAATGTTACTTGTGTCATTGTATCTACAAAAGCTGTTCCAGAACTTGGCGCACTATCTTGTGCTTCACCACATCTTATCTTTCATTAAGGTAAAGTGGTTTTATGAACAGTTGCAGAATTTTAACAAAAGCTGTGTCTGCTTCACACCTTAATCAAGAAGTGCTTCTACCTTTGTTGTTTTTGAATCCAGCATACATTAACCCCTTAGGGACCCTTGACGTACCAGGACCGTCAAGGGTAAATTTGCTCGAAAGACCCTTGACGGTCCTGGTACGTCACGTACTTTTTACTTACAGTGATCTACCGGAAGCGCTGTAAGTAAAAATAGGGCATGAAATAGACCGCTCCAAGATCGGAGCGATCTGTTTCAAGCCCCATAGTGACGCGCCGATACACGTGACAGGTCACGTGTACCGGCTCGTCAAAGTGCCCCTATGCGGACGTTATGGGACGGAAATGTCCCATAACGTCCGGTCCTTAAGGGGTTAATGTATCCTTTAGGACATCCAGGAGGCTCTATGAAGGACTGACTAGCAGCTAGGCAATTCTTGCCGCATGGGTTAGACTAGAATACAGTCTATAAATTATTCACAGTTCCTTTCAGGATTACAGCTTATCCTTCTAGACCCGTGAGTACTGCACAGGTTCTGAAGAACCAAGCTACTGTTTACTAGTTGTACTCCTCAGCAACATGGCTATCTGTTCCCCCATTCATAAATTAAACATCCCAGTATGCCAAGTTTGTCTGTGATATTCTAGAGGCCATTGTTCACTAGTTTTTGCTTTCTATGGGACTGCTCCGGGACATCACCATGCCCCCTGCATCCCTTGATGATTTGTATTTTTTTTACACTTACTGATAAATCCTTTTCTGTTAATCCATTGAGAGATGCAGGGGATTCCGCAGACAGAAAACTATTAGGGTGAGGATGTTCTGCTCTTTTTGTAGAATGTTTTTAATGCTCTTCCCTTCCTAACTCTGCTAAATTTAAAACTGATGGCAGCTAGGCAGGGGGAGGGGTTAGCAGCTAGGAAATGGGATGAGTTTTAGAGTGATCTGCCTCCTATAAGTACACTGCTTAATCCCATGGTTCCTGCATCCCTCAATGGACTAAGAAAAAAGGGATTTATCAGTATGGAGGGGGGGGCACTGTGCCTTCAAGAACAGGCAGGCCATTTTGGTTTGAGCATATGAGTGTTAAGGGACATCTACTTTGGCAGGGATCTCAAAAGCAGCTTTTTTTTTTTTTTTTTTTTTTTTTTTGGTCTGTGAATATAAATGTTGTCTTTGCATCCATCCACTTTGGGGACACGTCATTTTTTAGGAAATGAATCACAGTAGCAGGAGAAGAACCCCCACTCTGTTCTGTTATGGGAAACTTTTTTTCCTGGGTGTTTGTGCAGGGGAAGATGTGGTACCTACCAAACTTTCCCTTGTGAACCTGATGGTTACACTGAGGCTACCTACTACTCTCTTGTTTGACACATGAACACTTTGCCTTCCTCTGGATCAACAGGGGTGTTTTTGGCATGGGCTGGACTTGATGGACTCATCAACTATGTTACTTTGCATTTGGATAAGTACTTTTGCATTTTTTCTAAGTACTCTTATCCCACTCTCTATGCATTTCCTCTGCTTTTATCAATCTCTTTGGGGGTCTTCTGGTTATGTCAGACTTCAAGGGAGACCTGGGCAAATCCAAGGCTATTAAGGATTCAGGGGTCTTTTTAAGCCATTGCTCCTCATGCCATTTGGGGTTTCTTAGGGAATTTTCTGGTATTCAGTCCCACCTATGTTGAAACACTGACTCTCTCAGCAGGGCCCCTACTTGTTGAACAGAAGCTTGTTTGGGTTAAAGTCCTGATTTCCTTTCCATAGCATGGGTCACCAGGGCTATGGCCATTTGGGGAGCATCTGCTTTTGGATGCTGTCCATAAGGACCTACCCAAGGAGGGCCTTGTTGAACTCATTTTTGAGATTCTTGAAGCTAATACTTATCTTACAGAAACTATTTTTGATGTTACTAAGCTTTCCAGAAAGGGCTCAGTTTGGCAGCGAGTCGCACATTGTGGCCTTTGTTGGCTAACTAGTCCTTCATTAAAATCCTTGGCTTCTCTCCTGTTTGTAGGCAAACGGCTGTTGGCCCAGAATTGAATAAGGTTATCAGTCAACAACCGGAGACAGTACTATTTTGCCTCAAGTTCCTCATAAGCAATAATTTTTCTTTGTTTTTGTCTTTCCTCCTCAGACCTCTCCCCTTCTTTCCCGTCTAGTGTATCTAATTGCCTCACAACTATCCCCTCCTGGATGTACTCCCTTTATCTAAAACTTCATGTAATCAAAACCAAACTCATATTTTACCCTCTCCACAACCAGCCTTACCCAGGATATTTCCCTCACTGTGAACACCACCACCATCACACAGACCTCCAAAGCATGGTGTCACGCTTGACTGACTGGTGAGGCAGCATGAGTTGGAGATTGCCCTATCCTTCATTCCCCACATACAATGTAACATCTCTAGATATCTGTTTATATATAATCTATAATATATTCTCTCTAGATCTATATATATATATATATATATATATATATATATATATATATATATATATATATATATATATATATATATATATATATATATATATATATATATATAGAGAGAGAGAGAGATGTGTATATAAATATAAACCTAGAAGACTACTGAATTTTTAATCCAAACTCGTGTCCTTTCTTTACTACTGTAACTCGCTAATTATAGTTTCCTCTCACCCAACTAAACCCACTGCAGTCCATAATGAACCCTGCAGCAGACTAATCTACACATATACCTCCTTTAATATTGCTCTCTTTGTCAGTCTCCTCTTAGCATCTTCTACATTTCATCTCTCGTTTCCAAATACACTCCCATTCGCCATGTTTGCTCTGCACAGAATCTTCTCATCTCTGCAGCTCTTATTACATACTCCAGTTTCCTCCTACAGGAGTTCTTCCATGCTACACCTAAGCTCTGGAATACTCTCTTCCCTGTCCCATCAGACTCTTCTCCCAGCCGTCCGACCATCAGCCGCCCCCTGAAAAATCACATAATCTGGGAAGACTATCAGCTGCCCCCAAAAGTTATGATCAAGGCCAGTTCAACAGTCTGTCCATCCTGTACACACCCTTGTCCCCTTCTACAACCCCATCACGACCTCATTGTTCAGACAGTGTTTTTCTCCCAGACCCATTACTTGACTGGATCACCGCACAGCGAAGCACTTTTCTACTTTCCACTGTCCAGCAGTTCATGTGCAGGAGGCATTTATACCCCATAGTACTTACTCTTTCTGTGTCCTCCCCTCCACTTGAATGTAAGCTCTCACAAGCATAGCTCCTTTTATTTTCTATGTTCTATTTATTCTGTTGTCATTTTGTCTGTCCCTTATTGTACAGCACTACAGAATAAGTTGGCGAGAATTACTTTTTTTTTTTTTTTTTTTTTTTTTTTTTTTTTTTTTTTGTCGTGGGGGGGTATTCACAAGCCAGTCGTATATGCAACAAAAGTGTAAAAAATCTGCTTAGCACTGGGTGTTGTATAAGCTTGGCAGTGAAGAGGTTAGAGGAGTTCATAAATGTGAGCCTGTCTTCTTACTTTCAGATTTCTTTGCCTAATCGTCCACACTGGTTTTGGCTTTTTGGCGCTACTGAAGAAAACATTCAAGACATCTGCATAACTACGCTACGCCTCTACAGCCGGAAAAAGGTACATTATTGCATAATAAAAGGCTGCTGTATTGTCAAATTAGATTACTTGTAGGTTTCTCTGTCTTTTAATTCTCTGTTAGAGAGGAGTGAAACTCCTTACTCTACAGTGTCAAACTCCTCTGATTAGCAAAACTTGAATAAACATAATTTTAGAAAATATTCTGGTGTTTGCTTTGGAATATGCTGAGGTTTCTGTTGTTACTGTGGTGTCTGCTCTAGATTGGCTATGCATTTACAAAAATTACTTTTATATCCTATTTGGCACTTGCACCACTAAGTTAGGAGGCAGGGTACTTTAGATGGGAGGTTGACGTCTTCCACTTTCACTTTTTTAAAGGGATAGTAATACTTCATTTTATCTTTATTTTATTTTGTAGGCATTAAAAAAAAAATATGAACGATATAAGTCTTATCTCTGAAACCTTTATGGTTTGAGAGATATTCACAAGCAAAGTTTCCACTCCTGCCCCTTTTACCTAGTGTAAGCCATCTCTTCTCAGATGTGGAATGCAGTCCATAGCTCAGACAGATAATAGAAGGGGATACTCTTATTCCTATGAAAACAATGAAATCCCTGCCCCCCTTGACAAGCTTTTCAGGTTTTTCCCTTATCTTAATTGAAGATTGTCCCTCTCTGCAGTCTACCTGGGCACCTCCCTTCTGATCTGGCTGAGCAGTGTTACATCAGTAAAAGGGGCGGGAGGGGGATACTTCATTGAATTACTCTTGAACTACAACTCTGACAGAATTTAAATAACACTCTCCAAGGTCCAAATACTACGATGATTAATTAAAACTGCTTTTATTATGAAACATTACTATCCCTTTAAACCCCTTTAGTGCGTTCTAATCTTGTGTTTAAGATTTGTATTAATGCATTTTCATTTGTAACAGCCAAACTATGACTTGTTGGAAAAAGAAGTGGAGAAGAGGAAAGTTGCACTGCAGGAAGCGAAATTGAAAGCCAAGGGATTAAACCCTGATGGAACTCCAGCTCTTTCATCTATGGGAGGATTCTCTCCTGCATCTAAACCTTGTAAGTTCACAGATGTGTGCTTCATGTATATTTCAAGATGTGTTCCATTTAACCCTGTAGATGCTAGAGAGGTCTTCAAAGTGTTGCAGTTGAGCAATCCAAGGTGTTAGATTCCCGTAGAATGATCTTACGTTTTCCCGAGCGGAGCAAAATTGAATTGAAGTATGCTCAACAATCTTAAATGTGGTACAGCTCTGTGATTTGCCATTGAATAATGTATAGGAAATGAAGATTAGAATAAATAAATGGCAAAATAAAAAGTATGATCATTTGTGAATGAGATGTAGTAGTGTAGTTGGTATATGTAGAGGGCCTTTTACATACTACATCTGTCAGTCGGCCCTCTGGACTCCCAGCTCTGCAGTGGGGGGTGTGCAGTGCTTTGTGAAGCAATGTGCTATATGCCCCCCCCTATTACACACACACCTTTAATTTACGGAGATAAGGCCTTTTAGATTTTTAAAAACCTAAAACCACATTTGGTAACCTTGAAAGTACTTTCAAAATCACTTGTATGTTTTATTAAGCTTCCCCCCAAGTTATTTAGCTCTCTATATTGCTAATTAAGTGAAAGCCATGCATGCAGTACCTGCATTACCATTCTTTCAGTGAAATATAACCATTTCAGTGGTGAGGGAAGTGGGCAGTGCATTTCTGAGTAGTGTCGGTCAGTGGGGGAGGTAATGGGGGGGGTTAAGACAGGAAGTCTCTGCATTGTTTGTCTTCACTAATATAATCTAATCTAACTCAACATTGTTTTCTAAATAAAAAAATGCTAACTATAACAGAAGTAATTTTTGAAACTGCTTTAAAAGTCTCCAAATGTTTTTGGGGGCTGGGATCCCTTTAATAGAGTGCAAATGAGATTAATAAAAAAAAAAAACTCATAGCAACCAGACATCATTAAAAAATGTAAATGTTCAATAGTTGAAATGCGGATATGATTTGCACCTTGTCCACTTAATACACTGGCAATTTCTGTGTGGTGTGTTCCTTTTAATGTATGACAGAAATCCATTCCTGTGAGCACCTTGCACATGGTTTCATTTGCCAGTGTAGCAAAGTGGTTAAAACAAGGTTTGATGAGGACCGGACCTGACTTTTACTCCCTTTTTTTTTTTTTTTTTTTAATAGTTTACATATTCATTTTTTTTTATTATTTATTTTTTTTTTCTAATCGTAGCTTCTCCACGAGATATCAAAACTGAAGAAAAATCTCCAATGTCTACAAAGGTTAAAAGGGAACCTGATGATAAGCAGTCATCTAAGAGCCCATACAACGGGTAAGGTGGTTTTCATGCCTGTTTTGAGGAGTTTTTCTGAGCTATAGGAAAGTTGTACGTATTTTAGAAGATGTACAGGAACCACACAATTTAATCTGAGTACTCGGTGGTTGTACTGAAAACTACTTTGCAGTGTTACAAACCCCTCTGGCACTCAGAAATGTTATGTTATATATTTTACTGGTGAAGAAAAACCACCTGCTGGTATTGATCAGTGTCTCGAACGGGCTAATCCAATGTTATAACCCTGAACAGCTGGAGGTCTGATTCCCATCATTCCCAACCAGCCATCAACATTTTGGGACAGATGGGAGTTGTAGTACCCCACAGGTGGACGTTCCAAAAATTGACTACTCCTGGTCTGAAATAGTTGTATTTAAAATAATCACAAAATGTAGGATATAGATAGAGCCAGGGCTCAAAATTTCCACTCTCCACTAGCCAATGGCGGGTGAAAATTTAGCCCTGGCGAGTAGAAATTCAGCCCTGGTGGGTATGTTTTGGCATCCAGTGGCGAGTAACTTTTCAGGTCTGGCTAGTAGCAAAGGACTTCAAACTCTAAGCCCTGGATAGATCTATAGATAGATCGATAGCTATAATACTTGAAACAGCAAAGAATCAGCCGGCATTCTCAGCAATGAGGCAGCCAAAGGATAGTGTGATTGTGTCAACGTTTCAGTGTACCTATATACATTGAAAGTTCCTTTGGCTGCTTCAATCCTGAGAGTGCCGGCTGTTTCATGCATATTGTCTGTCCCAGCCAGCACCAAGGTGTCATTTAAGTGTGCTTCACCAACCACTGGTGTCTGTGCGTGTCTCTCATACCCCTCTCTTCCAAGTAGTACACTGGGACTAGGTAATGTTTCCATGTGCCACATGAAGCACATCCGTTTAAGCACCAAAATCTCTCATTCCCTGTTCTTGGCCCACTCTACCACATTAGTTTTAACCCTTTACCATGATTGCAGCTTGGTTACTGTGTGTGAGTTAATCAGAAGTCTTAAACATTGGTGGCCCATCTGTTCACTTGGATCAGCAGACACTTTGATGTTAGCTTTGCCTGTCTATTGCTCATTTAAATGTTGTAATCAAGTACTGTGTTTTACTTGTCTTGCATATCTTTAACTGTTCTGAGTGCCAGAGTGGTTAAATGTGGCAGGCAGTATATCAATTTACAACTTATCCTGAATAACTTTATTTCTAACCATTACTGTAGGTTGAGAAAAGAAAATAAAAGAAGCAGAAGTATCAGCAGGTCAAGGTCTCGCACCAAGTCTCGATCCAGATCTCACTCCCCACGTAGGCAGTAAGTAAAAATTCACTGTTAACTACAAGTGAACAGCTAAATCAACCCTAGGGGAAGCCTTTGTCCAATGTTGTATCCATTTTAGCCTTACCTGTTAAATGCTTTTCTCTTAGTGCATACAGGTTACTGGTAACTTTGAGTAGGCAATCTGCCCCTTTAATTGTAGGCAGGAACAATTCTAGAATTATATGTAGGGGGTGTAGCCTGCCTTTCCTCCTTGGCTGCAGCTGCTAACCAGCTCCAGAAAGATTTGAGACAAACTATTGATTAGATAGTGGAAGGAAGAAGACTCCTGTGCACATGACCCTGAAGGACCCCCACGGTCTGCCACAGGAATGCCAAGCATGGTCCCTTGACAGGGTGGGGAGACCAGTAACCTGTATGGACTAAGAGAAAAGGATTTAACAGGTAAGACTAAAATCCTCTTTTCTCTGTTGTCCAATACAGTTTACTGGTAACTTTGGGATGTCCAACCATTAAGTTTCCCAGAGGCGGGGAGTAAGGCAAGGACCAGACGCAAGGCCCCCAAAGTCACCAGAGCAGATATGAACCATCAGATCAGAGAGAGCCCAACAAAAACAATGAAGTGTCAACTGACACTGAACCGGGGTAACACCCCAAGTGTTACACAGCACACTGAACTAGAGCCAACGGGGCTCAAAAGTGAAGGAAGCACGAAGAACCAAAGAAAATCCTAGACAGGGAAAACTGCCTCCAGAATTTTCCTCCCAAAGCTGGCATCAGCCGATGCCAGTACATCAGCACAGTAGTGCTTCGAAAAGGTGTGCACAGACGACCAGGTGGCAGCCTTGCACAACTGATCAGCAGTGGCCTGGTTCTTGTAAGCCCAAGAGGCCCCAATAGATTGTGTAGAATGAGCCATGACCCTGAAAGGGACAGGCTTCCTCAGCTCATAAGCCTTACGAATAGTGGACTTGATCCAACAAGCAGTAGTCACTTTGGATGCATGTCTTCCTGCCCTAGGACCCTCAGGAATAACGAGCAAAGCGTCACATTGCCTGATAGGCTCAGTGCGATGTACATAAAACTTGAACGCACCACGTCTAATAAGTGGCGATCCCTCTCCTTGTCAGAGGTGGGGCCAGGGCAGAATGAGGGCACCACAATCTCCTGATTGATGTGGAACTCCGAAACCACCTTTGGGAGAAAATCCTGAGCGGTGCGAAAACAGTGTCTTGTCCTTGTGAAACACCAAATAGGGTGGTTTAAAGGACAGAGCATGTAACGCTGCGACATGGCGGACACACAAAATCAGGAAGGATGGCAATGTGCCTCTGAAACAAAACAGAGCAGATGCCTGAACCTTAAGGGAACTCAAACTGAGGCCCTTATCCACACCGTCCTGCAAAACGGCCAGGACCGTAGGCAGATCAAATTCCTGAGACTGGTCCTTATCGGCACACCAAGATAGCAAGGTCGACCAGACACGATAGTAGATCTGTGAAGAAACAGGTTTGCGGGCACTGAGCATATACAGTAGCCATCACACCAGAAGAAAAACCTTTCTTCAATATTGAGGATTCAATTCCAAAGCTAGACTATATAAACATCTCCTTCCAGAAGCTCTGGAAACCAATCCTGGCGAGGCCAGTACGGAGCAATCAGAATGACTGGACAGCATTCCAGTCTCAATTTCCTTAACACCCTTTGCAACATTGGGAGCGGAGGAAAGATGTAGGGCAGAGGAAATAACCAAGGAATGGACACTGCGTCCACCGCCAGGGCTAGAGGGTCCCTCCACCGAGAGCAGAACCTTGAAACCTTCCTGTAGTGTCTTGTCGCTATCAGGTTGATGTAAGGAAGACCCCATTTCTGAACAAAGAGGGTGAACACCTTTGGGTGCAGCTCCCACACTCCGTTGTCCACTGTGTCGACTGAGGAAGTCCACCATGACGTCTACGCCAGGAATGTTCACTGTGGATATGGCAGGAATGTGTTCTTCTGCCCAAGACAAAATAGCCTTGACCTCTAACCAAGAGACGAGGCTGCTTCTTCCACCCTGCTTGTTGATGTAAGCCACAGCAGTGGCGTTGTCGGACTGTATCCAGACTGGACAGTCTTCCAACTGATATGTCCAATTACGAAAGGCATGAAATATAGCCTGAAGCTCCAATATGTTGATGGGAAGACCACCGAACCTGAGCACTCAGGTGACCCAGGACCACGCCCCAGCTGGAGAGGCTGGCATCAGTCGTCACCATGGTCCAGAAGGATACAAGGAAGGACCTGCCCTTCAGCAGACTGGAGAGGTCGAGCCAACACAACAAACTCCGTTCCACATGAAGAGAGAGGGACACTGACCTCTTCAGGAGGTCCGGCTGCCCTCTGCACACCTGGATCACAAACCGCTGGAGTTTCCTGGTGTGCGCCATGGCAAACAGTACTGCTTCTGCGGTGGAGATGAATTTCCCCACTAGAGATTACAGCTTCTTGGCTGGAACTGGATCTTGAGCCAGGATTGCAGAAACCCTGTGGGCGATTTGGTGAGCTACCTCGTCCATGAGAAACACCATGTTCTTCTGGGTGTCGAAGAGGAGGCACAGGAAGACCAGATGCTGGGATGGGACAAGGTCTGATTTGTCTCAGTTGATGATCCAACCTTGATGGGTGAGCATGAATGCAATACTGAACCTGCTGATTAAGTTCCGCAGAAGGGCCTTTCAGAAACAGGTCGTCCATGTATGGAGTAACTGATGCCATCTCTGTGGAGGACGGACACTAAGGCTCACAGGACACGGTTGAAGACTTGAGGAGCTGTTGCCATCCTAAATGGAAGGGTTGAAAACTGAAAATGTCCCCGGTCGCAGGCAAATTGGAGATACTGCCGGCTCTCTGGATGAATGACCATGTGTAAGTACGCATCCTGAAGATTCAGAGATGCAAGGAATTTCCCCGGGGACATGGCAGCAATCACCGTTCGTAGAGACTCCTGGTGATTAATGGGTCCGGTTCACAAAGGAATTGAGAATCCTTTAAATCCAAAATGGGACGACAACAGCCGTCCTTCTTGGAGACCACAGAGAGGTTTGAGTAAAACCCACACCTCTGTCCTGAACTGGAACCGGCTCTAGAACATCCTTGTCCAGAAGAGCCTGAATAGCGCCGTCGAACAGACGGCGTTTCTCTGCCCCTGAGGCATATGAGAAGGAAAGAAGCGAAAGGGAGGAAGAGAGACAAAAGGAACCCTGTACCCTTCCATCACCACCTGTAAAACCCATGGGGCTACCACTGAATCCTCCCAAATGCTGTGATAGTGACGCAGGCGACCACCCACAGCAGAGTGTGGACTCTGGTTCTGTGAGTCATGCCGAAGAAGGCTTGGAAGCCTTGGTCTTGGATGAGACCTTGGGCTTCCATTGCTCAACAGTGTGGTTCTCCGAACGTGTCTCATTCTGAAAGGAACGAAGATACCGGTTACGCTTAAGCAGTGTGTTCTTCCTAGGAACCAAGGGTAGAAGTGTACTCTTACCCCCTGTGGCCTCACTGATCAGATCCTTAAGATCTGGCCCAAACAAAGAAGTGCCTTGAAATGGTAAGGAGAGCAATGCTTTCTTGGAAACAGTGTCAGCAGACCAGATCTTGAGCTAAAAAGCCCGTCTGGCAACCACAGACAAGGTGTAAACCCTAGCCACGGATGGCATCAAATAAGGCAGCAGAAACATAGTGCTGTGCTCAGCAATGTTGGCAAGGAGGAGCAACATATCCAAAGTAGGAGCACCCTGACGGGCAGCAAGGGTGACCTGTTCAGTCCAGACCGCAATGGCCCGGTTCACCCATGTTGCAGTGAATGCTGGACGCATGGCAGTACCAGCAGTGGCAAAGATGGACTTGAGGGAGACCTCAAGTTTCTTGTCAGTCCAGTCCTTTAGAGCAGATGCATCAGACACTGGCAAGGCAGTAGACTTGGATAGCCTGGAGATTGGAGCATCCACTTTGGGAGGATGAACCCACTGAGCAAGCGCAGCCTCAGAGAAGGGATAAAGCTTGGCAAATAGAGAGACAGAAGGTTTCCTGTCCAGAGACTTCCACTCTTCAGACACAAGGCGGTCAAGAGTGGGGTTAGGTGGAAAGCAAGTAAAGGGCTTTTTAGGCTCCTGAAATACATCAGAAGGAACTTCCTGCACTAAGGGAATGTTTAGGGTATTCAAAACAGCCCTGATCAGGCCCTCAGCCGAGGGCTCAGGATCAGCCTCAAAAGGGTCCCCAAAAAACTGAGAGGAGCCACCGCAGAACATTCCTCAACATCTGAATCCACCAGCAGCTTCTCCTCTGAGGAATCTGACACATCCGGTACAGCCTGAGGTTTTGGCAGGAAAGACTTGACGGAAGAGGGGGTCTGCCAAGAATGAAAGACCTCCTGTAACTGGGATGGAAAGAGTTGCAATGTGGACCTAAGGTCCCTAGTAGCAGCCTTGAGCTCTTGCACCCAAACTGGCTCTAATGCATGGCTGGAGGTCCCTGGAAGATTCTCAGGGACATCAGAACATGCTGGGCATAAATTATCTGCGAATTCTCTAGGTAACCCTGAATGACAGAGCAGTGCACAATAGGGGATACAGAGACCCCACCATTCTTAGTCTTAGGTCTGGCCTCAAGCTCCAACAGTATAGACATTCTTACAGTGTCAGATAACCTTACTGTATAAGAAATCACCCAAGTACAGTGTGTAGGATTAAAGTTTCACCCCAGAAATCACTAAAATACTTATCTGGCAGGCGAAGGGTTAATGGGGAGGAGAGTCCAAGCCCTGCGTAGGATACTTGCTCTGGAAATGGCACAAAATGGCTGACGTGGCGGGAGCCAATCAGAAACCAGCATGCGAAGCAAGCGCTCATGGGAAATGTAGTTTTCCCAGAAAAGAGCCCCAAACAGTGCCGAAAGCCCCCTGAGCCCCCCCAACACACTAGAAACAACATGAACCGGATTATAGATCAAGGGCAGACAAGTATAATTAGCCATCTCTGAAGTCGCTGGATTAAACGGTTGCAGAGATGTCCCAAACTGTACTGTCCCATGGGAGTGAATGGATGGAGCAATGGCTCCTATGCGGTAAAGTGTGCCTTTACTCAAATTTTGCAAAATTGAAAGTGTAAAATTAAAAGACATGAAACATCACTAGAACATGTTAGGATACCCAAAAAACACTGAACAAGTAGCAAGTGTCAGAAACCCCCCCAAAATGAATGCAAAACCAGCAACTAAAGGGTTAAGTACCACATAAACCTGCTCCAATCACCCAACAGACATAGAGAGAGACCCAGTGAGTACAGAAATGTGCAATAGGAACTCCAAATCAAACCCCTGTGCAGAGGGCCACTGTGGGGCATGTGGACCTGCAGCACTCAAACTATTGCTCACCTTTCCTGCAGATCTTCAGTCTTCAGATTACCATGTTTAAAGAAGAAACCTCGGTGGGCAACTCCTGAGGATAGAACTTGTAGCCAAGATTTTCCCCACAGAGCTTAAGGTCCACAAAAAGCACCTCGTCACTGAGCTATCCACATCTAAGGGCATTGTCAGTTATGATAATCCGCCTAATGGTGGTATTCAATTTCTAACAGAAAAATAAACTTCTAAAGCTATAGCAGAACTGTTCTCTTGTCTGTGTTATCTTCACCAAGGAACACATTTTTTTGCAGCTGGTTGGCTAGCTGCAACCAAGGAGGGAAGGTAGGCTCCTCCCCCTAAATATAATGCTAGAATTGTTCCTGCCTACAATTAAAGGGGCGGATCGCCTACCCAAAGTTACCAGTAACCTGTATTGGACGACAGAGAAATATATATAATGTCACCATTAAGAGAATTAATGTTTTCATAGAATGGAATCCATCCAATCCATTTTAAAGATGAATACTTTAGTTTAGAATAGGGTGAAATAAGTGGTAGGGGAGTATCCAATATTGCAGAATAGATTAACGGGTAACAATTAAAATTCGTTATTTTAGAAAAAGTATCCGAGAGGCCAAAGACAGCTAGTTCTGATGATTAATGAAAAAGTAATGATATTTGAGTGTTCAAGTGGTTGATCATAAACAGAAGAATAGCTGTATTTTCTGCATTACACTTAAGGCAAACGTTATCTGATTTCAGTCCTAATTTTTGTTGGTGATGTACAGTAATGTGCAAAGGTGTTAGGCTTGTGTGAAAAAATGCTGTAAAGTAAGTGCTTTCAAAAATAAACATGTTAATATTTTTTTTTTGTTTTTTTTTATCAGTTAACAAAATGCATAGTCAGTGAACAGAAGAAAAATCTAAATCAAATCAATATTTGGTGTGACCACCCTTTGCCTTCAAAACAGCATCAATCAGTCTAGGTAAACTTGCCCAGTTGGGTATTTTGTAGGCATATAGTCAGGTGTATGATTAAACAGTTATACCAGATAGGTGCTAATGATCCGTTTAATATGTAGGTTGAAACACGATCATTAACAGAAACAACTGTGTAGGAGGAATAGCCAGACTAGGATAACAAGATGAGGTTGCTGAAGACAGTTTAATGACAAGCCATACAACATGGCAAGACTGAGTACAGCAACAAGAGCCAAGGTAGTTATACTACATTAGCAAAGTTTCTCCCAGGTAGAAATTTCAAGGCAGACAGGGGTTTCCAGGTGTGCTGTCCAAGCCCTTTTGAAGAAGCGCAAAGAAACGGGCAACTTTGAGGACCATAGACGCAGTGATCCACCAAGGAAACTTGGGGCAACAGATGAGACACATCATGCTTACTTCCCTTCGCAATAGGAAACTGTCCAGCAGTGCCATCAGCTCAGAATTGGCAGAAAATAGTGGGATCCTGGTACACCCATGTATTCAGGAGAAGTCTGGTCAGAAGTTGTCTTCATGGAAGACTTGCGACCAAAAAGCCATCCCTTCTCTGTGGAACAAGGCCAAGCAACTCAACTATGCATGAAAACACAGGAACTGGGGTGCAGGAAAATGGCAGCAGGTGCTCTGAAGTGATTAGTCAAAATTTTAAATATTTGGCTGTAGCAGAAGGCAGTTTGTTTACCGAATGACTGGAGAGCAGTACAATAATGAGTGTCCGTGCAACAGTGAAGCATGGTGGAGGTTCCTTGCAATTCTGGGGCTGCATTTCAACAAATGGAGTTGGGGACTTGTTCAGAATTAATGGTCTCCTCAATGCTGAGAAGTGCAGGCAGATACTTCTAAATTATGCAGTACCATCAGGGAGGCACCTGATTTGCCCCAAATTTATTCTGCAAGATGACAACGGCCCCAAACATAGAGCCGAAGTCCTTAAGAAGTATCTTCAGTGTAAAAAAGAACAAGGAGTCCTGGAACTGATGGTATGGCCCACAATAGAGCCCTGATCTCGATATACTAGGGATTACATGAAGAGAGAGAAGCAACTGAGGCTGCCTAAATTCGCAGAAGAACTGTGGTTTGTTCTCCAAGATGTTTGGAAGAACTTACTTGCAGAGTTCCTTAACAAACTGTGCAAGTATACCTAGAAGAATTGATGCTGTTTTGAAGGCAAATGGTGGTCACGCCAAATGTGTTTTTGTTTTTTTTTTGTTTGGTTTTTTTTTTTTTAGATTTTTTTCTTCAGTTAACTCACTATGCATTTTAATTGATAAATATAAACTATTAACATGTCTGTTTTTTAAAGCATTCTTACTTTACAGAATTGTATTACATCTGCCTAACACTTTTACACATTACTGGATGTTCCATGTAATTCATTTGAAAGATATTTTATTGGTGCATGTCCTCTTCCTTTATGACTTTACATATTATGCACTTGCAGAATATCTAAAATCAGAATATTATTTTGAATTTGTTTATTTTGTCAGGCACTGTATAAGAAGGTAGAATGAATGAAGGTATATAACCCTAGTGCCTCCTGTTCGTTATACACATCATATAGAGCACTCAGATCTGCATGGATGATGTTTCATTTTATTACTGTCCCTGTTTTCAGTCAATGACCAGAAAGCTCTCTAGAATCAGTGAATTAGAGAGCTAGGTGTCAAGGACATACTAAGAGAAAATGTAGTTATTGGAGAACACAATTTTCTGTATTTAAGACATGGCCTTTAAGAGGATAATTTTATTATTGCTATGAATTGGCAGCTTGTATTGTGTGAATAAGTGATGGGTAGTACATGGTAATAACCTTATGATCTTTCTTTAGTTATAATAACAGGCGGAGTCGTTCTGGCACCTACAGCTCAAGGTCAAGAAGCCGATCTCGTAGCCACAGTGAGAGCCCTCATAGGCATAACCATGCATCTCCACACCTCAAACACAAGCACCGTGGAGATGAGTTGAGGGGCTCTAACAGACATGGCCACAAAAGAAAAAAATCACATTCTCCAAGCAAATCAAGAGAACATGGTGACCTTTCGAAGAAGCACAGACATGATCATGGGCATCATAGGGAGAGGAGGGAAAGATCTCGGTCATTCGAGAGATCACACAAAGGAAAACATCATGGCAGCAGTCATTCTGGACATAGCCGACACAGGCACTAAACCTTCAACTGGCTTAAATTAAAGGGAAATGAATGTGTAGCTCTTTGTTTATGGACATTGTAATTAGGATTTTGTATATAAAATAAAACAACTTGCGGCTTTCCAAACATACATTTATCAAACACCTTGGGTTTCTTTCAACATGTATCTTTCACACGTTATAACAATGCTGCAAAACCTTTATAACAGAAACGAGGTCTGACCAGCTTTTTCTAGAGTTGTGTATTTAAAGAAAAAGGAGAAAAAAGTTGAGGGACTGCTACTATGAACGTACGGTTGTAAAGAGGTTTTATGTTTTGTCAAATATATATATAAATAATTTATAGCACACTGTTATATTTAAGAATTATTATTTAAATTCCCAGGTATTGGAGAGACGCAGTGCATGCATTGGAGACATCTTGGCATCAAAGGAGGCTCGAAATGGGCAGAGCTTTCATATGTTTTTAGTTTAAATGTCTATACAAACTGGTTTTTATGAGGAAATAAATTAGCAATGTAATCTGTTATGCGTTATTTTACAATAGAACATTCCACTTACCCGCTGCAAACCTTTCCTCTAGGCACAGTGGGGCAGCTGCAGAAAAGACCATTGTAAACAGTTTTAGAGACAACCAATTGGGGTGGGAGATTCAAATAAAATTGCCAATTTTTTGGGTCCCTTCCACGGCAAAAGGAGGAGTCTTTCCTCAGCCTCCCAGCTTATAGAATTTGCAGTACCAAGCTGCAGTTATTTTGGTTTTGCCAAGCTTGGGGACTGGGGTATGTATACCTCCTTTAGAACTATGTTCCCTTCTTTAATTTTGGACTGAGAGGACTTCCACCAACAGACAGGAGTATTCAGCAAATACGTCTCTGCGCATAACCGCCTTACAGATAAGGGTCGCGTGGGACAGAGTATTGAACCTGGTTGCATATTCTGAGGTTGTTGCTTCACTTGACTTTTCCTTATGATCACAGGAAAGCTAGTTCTGAATTATACCAGATCCTGAGGAGGGACCTTCTACTCTCCCATATGAAGAGGCTGAAGGCTTATGAACCCAATGTTGTCTGCCTCCGTGAGTTGAGGAATCAGGAGCCTTTAACTTGGAACCCCCATTTTATTGGTAGATGGTGCATTTTAGATTCTGTGGCTAAAAGGGCAGACAGTGCTCTAATTAAACAATTCTCCGTTGTAAGACAAAAATATACAAAATCTGCATTCTGAAAGAACTCTTAAATTAATGAAGCCGTCAAGATGCATTCCATCAAGCAATTTGGCAATTCTTAGAGATTGGTTCTGTCCAATCTTGGACTTAAAAGCATTAAAACAATTCCTCAGTGTACCTTATTCAGCTTTACGGTTGGTTTTCATTTAGCAGTGTCCGGAATAGAGAGGACACTAAAACAGAGCCACCACGAATGGCAGGGCATCCTCACCTTATTAGTTTTCTGAGGTCAGGATGCCTTGCATCCCTGAATGGACTAAAAGAAAATTATTTAAAAAAAAATCCCCCTTTTCCTCTCCAAAGTCAACTGGTTGTAGGTTTAGAAAACCATAATTTCATGACTTAATATCTGCCCGGTTGGCATCATCTGATCAGAGAAGAAGAGGTGCAGCTCTGGGTGTTTTGGAAGGCGCAAGGAATGATTTCCCCAGAAGAGTGCAGTTTAGAAAAAGATCTACAATAAAACAGGTTGGGCTCCACCTCCCATAGGGGAGCAGGCTCAAGCAGTTTATGGAAGTCCTATCAAGCAGACCAATGGATGCTGCATATTATGGAGATGAGGTATCCACTAAAATTTGAGACTGTCCCCTAAATATCAAGAATAAAAATATCTTGTACCCCAAGGAATCCTCTCAAGGCAAGAAAAATGAATCAAGAGAAAAATCCACCTATGTTAGATAAAGGAAAGAGCGCTTATTGGTACAATCTGAATAAATTGATTAAAAACCAATGTAGCACAAAATTGACAAAGGGTAACCTTATAAAATACAATAATCAATCTACAAAAAACAATGTGTTTATATTTACTGATATCTAGCAATCAATGTCCAACTATTGAACAAGAGACTGCTATAATAGAAATTTAACTGGTTAAATACCTGTCTTACCACCTGTGTAAGACAAATACACTTGTATCAGAATGGTGTATAAGTAACGGAGGTATCCGGGATACAAATAAAGCAGACGGATTACTGGGGACTGAACCTAGTCTGCCATAGGGAGTCTCCCATGTAGATGATAGTTGATCCTGTATAATTTCTCTGGCGCTTGATATACCTGGGCTTAGATGCATTAAAGGTTGATGTGTTCTAAACACTTTTGACATTTTGGTCTACACACACTCGCTAAAACTGTTGGATGCGAGTGGAGGAGAAGGTCCCTGTTGGCATACTGGATTGTTGAAGTGCTGTCAATGTGGAAGGGATGCCCTCCCTTCACACATCACCAACACTACGACAATCATGGAAGTCTGAGAGCATTCTCTTTGCTTGTCCACTGTGGGGGTAGACAGATACACTCAGACTTCAGCACCACAAATGGCATCCCTCCTGTAACCCTTTCAATGCTATTAAGAATGTGCATTTCACGCCTCTGTGGCACCGAAAGGGTAAAAAAAAAAAACTGCACTATTTTGTTTTGTTACCACTTACATTTTGTATTAAAGAAATGTTAATTGTGGGAAAAAATAAAAACATAGGTGACAGCAGGCTTCTAATTACCCAAAGTCAATAAGTGGTGTTTCTTCTGGAGGTGCATTTTGCAAGGAAAGGCATCTACTGTCCTCCATACAGAAATGTATTATAGCAGTCACTTGCATCCATCCTCTCCTTCCTAAACTTTTAGACCAGTGGGTTTCTTGTTGGAGCTAGTAGTTGGATGACAGTGGTCATCAGGAAATACACCCACATGTCATGAAATGGCATGTAGGTGTCACTGGCAACAGTAGAAAAATGCTGACAATTAACAAAAATGTATCACAAAAAGTCATCCCTATTAAAACACAGAGATTATCATGTATAATACAGACAGAGGAATCGAAAACAATAAGTTGGTCGGAGAGAATGTATTGTATTAAAAAATATCAAGATAAGGGGTACACATAGCTCTTGCAATAGCTCCTTCACTTGAGTAAAGTATTACTCTCGTCTCTTCAATGAATCAGCGAGTCAGTGGATAACAAACTGGACAGATGTTGCCGGAATAGTTCTGCTCTTCTCTTGCGCCATGCAGAAATATTCAATCAAAAATACCCCAATTGCTAATAAACGTATCTTGTCTGAATATCACTCCTCCAATGTTATATTTACTGTTCGGATACTGAAGGTCTGATCGCCTCCAAAGTATCAAATCACTCCGATAACTCTATATGTCCTTCCCTATATGAGAAGGCAAAGAAGGTATAGTATTGTCTGGACCGGGGAAACCCTCCTGCCACCCTCGTTATACTCACGCTAAGTTCTATGTGAAAATCGCATATCACAGCTCGTGGATGTGATAGGTGATTTTTGCATAGAACGTAGTGAGTATAATGAGGGGGACTGGAGAGTTTCCCCTGTCCAGACGATACTACACTATCTTCGGCTTTTCTTCGAAGGAACCATATAGAGTAATCGGAGTGATTTGATACATTGGAGGCGATCGGACCTTCAGGGTACCCACAATGAATACAACATTGGAGGAGTGATATTCCAACAAGATAAGTTGATTAGCGATTGGGGCATCCTTGATTTGAATAACTGCACAGAGCGAGAGGAGAGCGGCACTATGCCATCAATATCTATCCAGTTTGTAATCCATGGACTCACTGATTCATTGAAGGGATGTGAGTACCACTTCACTCAAGTGAAGGAACTATTGTGATAACTATTGCAAGAGCTTTATGTACCCCTTATCTTGATATATGTTGACATAGTCACTTTATACTTGTTAATTTTTGAGACAATACGGTTCTCTCTGTCCTCCTTTTATTGTTTTTGATTCCTCTCTCTATTATACATGTCAATCTCTATGTGCAGATTTCTGTTGGGTTTTTGTTAAATAATTGCCACCATTTTTCTACTGCTGCCAGAGACCCCTACATGCCATTTCATGACATGTGGGTATATTTCCTGGTGGCCATAACATTCATAGCTATTTCTGTTATATTTATATGTGTTAAGCACACAGCTTGGCAAGCGGGAGGTCTCCTCTGGAAGCAGATGCTTTGCCAAGCTATCAGCCAGCTTGGTGAAGCATATAATCTGCAAGCCTCATCTACTGCTAAAATCTCACTTGGCTCACATACTCTGCTGCTCCATCTGCACACCCACCAATACATCTACTTCACAGCATCCTTCACCCATACTTAAACATGTACCCCCCGTGTTTTCCACACATTTTTCTCTTCCCTTTTTTTATGTCCAATTACAAGTCCATACCATTCAGCTAGGCCACACCATTTCATAATGCAGCTCAGCTGCTCCCCATCACAATCTGAATTGTACTGCTGAAATTTCACGCAGCTCCCACACTCTGCTGTTCCATCTATACAACCAACGAGGCACATACTTCACATTAAATTTCACTTTGCAAATAAAATGTCTTATCTCATCTGACAGCTTCATTGTCACTCTTCTCACCCACATTACTACACTCCATCTTAACAGCCAGCCCTATCACTTTGAAACTCCACTGTGCTTAATGTACTACACTACTATCATTAACACTATTCTCATTGCAGAGGTAATATGTGATTCTCCCTACAAAACTCTTACTATCTGTCTTCCAATACAGGTTACTGGTAGCTTTGGGTAGGTGATCAGCCCTTTAGTAGGCAGGAACAATTCTGAGAAGTGACTGCTGGGTGGAGCCTACCTCCACTCCTTAGCTTGCAGCTAGCCATTCCCCAACCAGTAAGATTTGTTCCTTGGTCAAGACACAAGCTAGAGAACAGTTCTGCTATAGGTTTAACTTTTTTTTTTTTATTATTTTTCTGTTAGATATGGAATACCATCACTGACAATTCCCATCAGTCAAATGTGGATAGCTCAGTTTACCAGGTGCTTTTGTGGGCCTAAACCCCGGGGGGAATCTTGGCTGCAAGTTCTTTTTCCAGGAGTCCACTGAGGCAACTTCTTGATATGCTGTAATCTGAAGACAATGTCTGCTGAAAAAGCTGAGCATCCTTTGAGTGCTGAGGTCCTCATGTCCCATTCTTCCTCTCCGCACAGGGGCCTTATTTGGAGTTCCTATTACATACTCATGCGCTCATTGGGTTTATTCTGTATGTCTTTGAGGTGTTTGGAGCAAGTTTCTGTGGTAACTTAACCCTTTTGTTGCTCGTTAGCACATTTTAAAGGGGGCTTTGGACACTTTCCCTGCTGCGACCAGTGTTTATTGGATCTACTGTTTAATTCTAGTGGGCTTTTGAGTGGTTTTACGTTTTGGTATTAACCTCGTTAACTTTATTTTCCGCGCCTTTAAGGTGCGCATTTACTGTATAGATGCCAGTGCTCAATTCACTTCTATGGGACTTTACAGTTTGGGACGTATCTCTGCAACTGCTCCACATAGCGATGTCAGGGGTGGCTCATTTTGTGTTTTTGCCCTTGCTCTGTCATCTGGTCAACGTTCTGGGGATGTTGGGTGGTTTTAGGGGGCTTTGAGCACTGTTGGGGTACTCTGACAGTGAAACTACGTTTCCCATGAGCCCCTGCTTCGTGTGCTCGTTTGATTGGCTCCCATCGCTGTTGCCATTTTGTGTATTCGCAGATAGAGTATCCTACGCAGGCCTTGGACTCTCCTCTCCCCCGCAGTTTAACCCTTGGCCTACCAGATGTCTTATTTAGCGTTTCTGGGGTGCATTTATTTATCATACACATTATTTTGTAGGTGTTTTGATACTTTGACCATTTGACTCCGTTAGACCTTGGGGCTAAACTTAAAACTAAGGATACTGGGGTGTCTGTGTCCCCCATTGCCCCTTATGTCAATCAGGGTTACCTAGAGAATTCTCAGGTCATGTTTGCCCAGCATGCGCTGCTGCCCCTGAATCCCCTGCAGGGGCCTCCAGACATGCACAAGAGCACGTATGGATGCAAGAGTTTAAGGCTACTACCAGGGACCTCCGGTCCACCTTACAACTCCTTCCATCCACTTTACAGGGGGTCTTCCTTTTGTGGCAGGCCTCCGCCCCTATCAGATCTTCCTGGCCTAGACCGTTGTATGTACCTGATGTGTCTTACTCCTCTGAGAAGGAATTGTTGGTGGACTCTGATGACTGTTCAGATGTTCCTGCATCTCAGTTTTTTTGGGGACCCCCTTTGAGGCAGACCCCATTCCCATAGCTGAGGGCCTGATCAGGGCTGTGTTGTCCACCCTGAACATTACCTTGGTGTAGGCGTCTTCTGATTACTCTGATGTGTTTCAGGAGCCTGTTGGGCCCCATGCTTGTTTTTCACCTAACCCCACTCTTGACCGCTTGGTGTCAGGGGAGTGGAAGTTTCCAGACAAGAAACTAGCTGTGTCTATGACGTTTGCTAAACTTTACTCATTCTCTGAAACGGCCCTCACACAGTGGGTCCATCCCCCCCAAAGTGTATGCCCCAGTTTCCAGGTTTTCTAAGTCCACTGCTTTGCCGATGCCTCTGCTTTCAAAGACTGGACTGATAAGAAGCTTGAGACGTCTCTCAAGGCTACTTTTGCAATGGCGGGCTCTGCCCTCCACCCTGCCTTTGCTGCTGCATGGACAAATAGGGCTGTGCCTGAGCTCAAAGATCCCATCAATGATGCCACTGGAGGGAAGAGTACTCACCTGCCAGTGGTCCTAAGGAAGAAGGCGCCTGTCAAAAGGGATCGGCATTTTCGTCCCTTTCAAGCAGACTCGCACCAAGTGACCCAGACGGTCCCTCAGGCTCTGCGCTCCTCATCCAAGCCTAAGCAGCAATGGAGATCCAACTCCTATGAAGCCCAAGGCTTCCAAACCTCCTCCTGCATGACTCGCCGAACCTGGGTCCCCACCCACAGGTAGGTGGCTGATTTACGCCACTACCTCTGTTTGGCAGTCCTCATGGGTTTTACAGGTGGTGGCTATGGGGTACAGGATTCCCTTCACCTCTCTTCCCAGGACCTTCTCTTCTCGTTCTCCTTTGGGATTAGAAAAGTGCGCCTTTTCAAGGAAGCTATGCAGGCCCTTCTGGACAAGGTGGTCCTGGAGCCAGTTCCTCCTCAGGAGAGGGCTTGGAATTCTACTCCAACCTCTTTGTGGCTTCAAAGGAGGACGGCAGCTGTCGTCCTATTTTGGATCTGAAGGATCTCAACTCCTTTGTGGCCCGGTCCCAATAACGACAGGAGTCTATGCCCACAGTGATAGCGGACATGTCAATTGGGGAATTTCTGGCCTCTCCGGATCTTCAAGATGCCTATCTGCACATCACCATTTATCCAGAGAGTTGGCAGTATCTCCGCTTTGCCTGCTACTGAGGGCATTTCCAGTTTTCTGCCCCCCATTCGGCCTGACCACGGCTCCTCAAGTCTTCAACAGCGTCCTGGGAGCATTGATCCTACATCGGAACGGCATCAGAGTTACTCAGGATATGGACAACCTCCTTCTGAAGGCATCTTCTCCAGAACTGCTTCACCAACAGGTGCAGGACTGCATTCATGCTCTCTCCCATCACGGGTGGATCATCAACTTGGATAAGTCAGACCTTGTTCCTTCCCAGAGGATGGTCTTTCTGGGCCTCCTCTTCGACACTCAGAGAGGGATGGTATTTCTCACGGAAGAAGTGGCTCATCAGATAGCACTGAAGGTCCAGGATTTCCTGTCTCAGGATCCAGTTCCAGCCAAGAAGTTGTCATCCTTGGTGGGAAAGTTCATTTCCACCATAGAGGCAGTAACGTTTGCCATGGCTCACACCAGGGAACTTCAGAGGTTTATAATCCTGGCATGCAGGGGCCGTCCAGATCTCTTGGAACGATCCCTATTTCTCCCTCTTCAAGTGGAGCAGAGCCTATCGTGGTGGCTCAACCTGAAAAATCTCCTGAAAGGCAGACCCTACCTGGTTCCCTTCTGGACCACAGTGATGATGGATGCCAGCCTCTCTGGATGGGGAGTGGTGCTGGGGCACTTGAGTGTTCAGGGTCGTGGTATCAGGAAGAATCTCTCCTTCCCATCAATGTCTTGGAGCTTCGGGCGATATTTCATGCCGTACATCACTGGACACGGCAACTGGAGGATTGCCCGCTCAGGGTACAGTCGGACAATGCCACAGCTGTAGCCTACATCAACAAGCAAGGCAGCACAAGAAGTCTCGCAGCTTGGCTAGAGGTCAAGGCTATTTTATCATGGGCAGAGGAACATGTCCCTGCCATTTCCGCAGTTCATATTCCTGGCATAGAAAACGTTCTGGCAGACTTCCTCAGTCAACACACTGTGGACAGAGGATAGTGGGAGCTGCATCCAGAGGTGTTCAACCTCCTCATCCAGCAGTGAGGTCTTCCTTGCATCGACCTGATGGCAACCAGGCACAACAGGAAGGTGTCACCGTTCTGCTCTCGCTGGGCGGGTCCCCTGGCTCTGGCAGTGGATGCCTTGTCGATCCTGTGGACGTTTCCTCTCGCATACATCTTTCCTCCTGTTCCCCTGTTGAACAGAGTACTTCTGAAGCTGAGACTGGAGTGCTGCCCAGTCATTCTGATTGCTCCATACTGGCCCCGACAGGCTTGGTTTTCAGAGCTGGCTTTGAAGGCATGAAGATTGAATCCTCCGTTTTGGCGTGGTGCCTACTATGCTTAGTGCCCGTAAGCCTGTTTCCTCTAAGGCCTACCATCAAGTTTGGTCTACCTTTCTATCTTGGTGTGCTGACAAAGACCTGTCTCAGGATTTTGAACTTTCTACAGTTCTTTCCTTCCTCCAGGATGGTGTGGATAACGGTCTTAGTCTGAGTTCTCTTAAGGTTCAGACTTCTGCGCTCTCTGTCTTCTTTCAGAGAGGTGTCATGCTCTCATTCCTGATGTCAAGGTTTTCTTCCAGGGTGTTGCTCATACCCATCCGGTGCTTAAGTCCCCTGCTCCTCAGTGAGACCTTAACTTGGTTTTAGGAATACTTTAGTGTCCTCCTTTTGAGTCATTGGCTACTATTCCTCTACGTATGCTGATGTGGAAGAGGGCCTTTCTCCTGGCGATAGTTTGTTTGCCGTGTTGCGGAGCTGCATGCCCTGTCTTGTAGACCACCCTTTTTGGCCTTTCACAAGGACAAGGCGGTGCTTCGCACCTCACAAGAGTTTCTCCTGAAGGTGGTGTCTGAGTTCCACATTAATCAGGAGATTGTGGTCCCTTCCTTCTGTCCAAACCCTACTTCTGACAAAGAGAGGGATCTTCATCTGTTGGATGTTATTCATTGTTTCAAGTTCTATGTGCATCGCACTGAGTCCTTGCGGCAGTCTCAAACTCTTTTTGTCATTCCTGAAGGTTGTAGGGCAGGGAAGCCTGCTTTCAAGGTTACCATCGCTTCTTGGATCAAGTCCACGATTCGTAAGGCTTATGAATTTCGGAAGAAGCCTGTTCTCTTCAGGGTCACTGCTCATTCTGTGAGGTCTGTTGGGGCTTCTTGGGCCTACAAGAACCAGGTGTCGGCTGATCAGTTGTGCAAGGAGGCCATCTGGGGGTCTGTGCTTACTTTTTCTAAACTCTATTGTGTGGATGTGCTGGCACTGGCTGATGGGCAGCACATTGGCTCAGTGGTTAGCACTGTTGCCTTGCAGCGCTGGGGTCCTGGGTTCAAATCCCACCAAGGGCAACATCTGCAATGAGTTTGTATGTTCTCACTGTGTTTGCGTGGGTTTCCTCCGGGTACTCCGGTTTCCTCCCACACTCCAAAAAACATACTGATAGGTGAATTTAGATTGTGAGCCCCAATGGGGACAGGAACCAATGTGAGTGTAAAGCGCTGCGGAATCTGTGTGCGCTATATAAATAAATAAAGGATTATTATTATGCCAGTTTTGGGAGGAAGATCCTGGGGGCAGCTTGCCTAGGATCTCTTTAGTCTCTCAGTACTCTCTCACTTTTAAGCCCTGTTGGCTCTAATTCAATGTGCTGTGCAATAGTTCATGGGGTTTGTTTTACCCCTGTTCAGTGTCTGTTGACACTTTGCGGTTAGTGTTGAGCTATTTATGTTCTGTAGGTTCATTGGTTCTTTGGGGGCCTGCACCTGGTCCTTGCCTTTCTTCCTGCCCTGGGGAACTTAATGGTTGCTTTTACAAATAGAAAGAAATAGCTACTCCAGAAATAGATGGACAAATAATAAAAACAGTCTCCAAAGATATTTGTGTGTTAAACTTCTTCTTTTCAACAGTGTGTTAACAAGGTCTGTTAAATGTATAAACAGGTGCTGGTCAAATGGACAACGTATATACACGTTTCAGGTATAGAGTAGCAGAATCACTGATCCATTCAACGTGTTTCATGTTATACACACTTAGTCATGATTGCCATCATTTTGCTTTTATATGGTATGGAGATGCATTATTCATGTTAAAGCAGTCAAATTATTTGTTGAACTTAATGGTTGGACATCCCAGATTTACCAGTAACCTGTATTGAATGACAGAGAAAATAGGATTTTAGTCTTACCTTTTAAATCCTTTTCTCTTAGTCCATACAGGTTACTGGTCTTCCACTCTTTCAAGGGACCATGCTTGGCTCTCCTGTAGTAGAACATGGGGTCCTTTTGGGTTCATGTTCACAGGAGTCTTCCTTTACCTTCTTACTACCTAGTGAATAGTTAGTCTGCAACTCTTACTGGTTGGGGATTGCCTAGCTGCAAGCTAAGGAGAGGAGGTAAGCGCCACCCAGCAGTTACTTCTTAGAATTGTTCCTGCCTACTTAAAGGGGCTGATTGCCTACCCAAAGTTACCAGTAACCTGTATGGACTAAGAAAAGGATTTAACCGGTAAGACTAAAATTGTATTATAACCCATCCTCAGCTGCTGCTTTACCATGTGGGGGTTTTCTATGGCAGTGGGTGCTTTGACAAGCTGGGTGCTGCCTTGTCGAAGTAACTGCTGCCAGAGCAGACCCTGCATTAGAATGTGAATACATTCGACAATGGAACAATCACAGATAAAGTTTAACTCTTGGGGTGTCTGTCACTGCACCCCACTCAAAGTGTTAAGTGGTATACTATGAGAGTGTACTTGTATCCTTTATTGAGGTAATAGGAATTTTGTAGTAGAATCTGTTCTTGCATAACTGTACACATACTTACATACTAATAACCATGGAAGTGATATGGTACATGCTCATATTGCACAGCATCTAGATTTCTATTAGTTACATAACTGGAAGATTCCCATTATGGAGTATCAAATGATGCACATAGAGTGACTACTCCCATTAACTAAAAAGTGCACTGTTTATGTGCATAACAGACTTAAGTTTCATTATTTTGACTCTCAGCTCTTTGTGCTGCTGAGGGAGCGCTTGTGATTATATATGTGATAACACGATTTTAGATTTAAACAGCATATGCTCACAGTGAGAGTGTTTTCATAATGTGTTTCCTCTGTTGTCCAATACAGGTTACTGGTAACTTTGGGTAGGTGATCAGCCCCTTTAAGTAGGCAGGAACAATTCTGAGAAGTGACTGCTGGGTGGAGCCTACCTCCTCTCCTTAGCTTGCAGCTAGCCAATCCTCAGCCAGTAAGATTTGTTCCTTGGTCAAGACACAAGGCAAAAGCATAGTTCTGCTATAGTTCTAGCTTTTTTGTTATTTTTCTGTTAGATATGGGATACCATTATTAGGCGGATTACCATCACTGACTATTCCCATCACCCAAATGTGCATAGCTCAGTTTACCAGGTGCTTTTGTGGACCTAAGCCCTTGGGGGGGGGAATCTTGGCTGCAAGTTCTTTCCCCTAGGAGTTGCCCACTGAGACTTCTTGATATATGGTAATCAGAAGACCTGCTGAAAAAGGTGTGCACCCTTTGAGTGCTGCGGTCCACGTATCCCATGCTTCCCCTCTGCACAGGGATCTCATTTGGAGTTCCTATTACATACTCAGGGCTCAAAATTTCAAGTCCTGAGCTACTAGCCAGGCCTGAAAAGTTACTCGCCACCAGTTTCCACACCTAGCCCCACCCATATCCCTGCCTTCATGGACCCCTAATATCTCCTAAAGAGGGACACTTTGGAGGTACAGACTGCTAATATCTCCTAAAGAGGGACACTTGGGAGGCATGGACACTAATATCTCCTAAAGAGGGACACTTGGATGGTATGGAGCCCTAATATCTCCTGTAAAGAGGGACACTTGGATGGTATGGAGCCCTAATATCTCCTGTAAAGAGGGACACTTGGGAGGGATGGAGCTCTAATATCTCCTAAAGAGGGACACTTCAGAGATAATGACAAAATAGGGAACAAATGAAAATTCTCATTGATTTGAATTGGGCTTTTAATTCCCTGAATGCTACAGAGGGCTCCAAGACATTGTGAAGCAATGTGTTGGTGACCTCTGTAGCATTAAAGGGGTAAAAAAGTCCCATTTGAAACTGTGGACATGGGTGAATTTATTTGGACCCCATGCTGCAATTTGTTTACTCCACAAATGATCATTTTCTTTATACATGCTGCCTTAACCCTTTGAATGCCAGAGGGGTATGCAGAGCAATGCGTTTTGTATCCCTCAGGCACTCAAAGGGTTAAAAGTAAGGTTTACTAGTCACTCCCATTAAAGCAGAACAAAAGCCTCATTACAATAAATTAAAAAAGAAAGTAACACACAGCTGGCTGACTTCACTGTCATCCGCTCTACTAGGTCTGCCATGCTGCCCTCTCACTCACATACATTGTGTCAGTGTCCTGCACCTGAGAGACAGAGAGATATCTCTTCAGGATAAGGGGGCAGGGTGTCCCATCACAGGTGAAAACTCCACAATATGTCTATCTTCACTTGGCAGGCTTTCTATCGTCCAGCCCACCTCTCTCCTAAACAGGCTCATCCTTCCCCCACCAACAAAAATGTATATTGCTTCCTCCCACCAGTCCTCTTACACCCTCAACAAGTTAACCCTTTGAGTGCCATAGATGTAGCTAATGCATTGGAGACACACACAACACACACACACACACACACACACACACACACACACACACACACACACACACACACACACACACACACACGACCCTCCTCCAACAGTGTTCTGTCCCACTCACCTCTCTCCTACACATACAAGCTACCCTAACCATACACGAATATACACACAGTCTGTCTGAACTCCTCTCCCTCCCCATGTTTACTCCTTTGAGTGCCAGAGGGGTACGCAACGCGTTCCTCTGGCACTCAAAGGGTTAATCCCTACTGCTGCCATCTCACACTGCATGAAGAGAGGACAGTTACAGAAGAGAGGCAATAAGACTACTCCGATCTCCATATCTAACTCTGTCAGGAAAGATGTAAAAGGCAGCCTGGCCTGTGTGTGGGGGAAAGGAAATTTTACGACTTGCAGATTAAAAGGAAAGCTATATAGACAGCCAGGATGTCTGCAAGAAATGGAGTTTACGCAAACTTCAGCTTGGTAGAAAGTTGACAGAGACTAAGACTAAGGACACTAAAGACCTTCTCATCTCGTTCTCCGCTGCCTTTTCGAAGAGGCCATTCAAGCCCTTCTGGACAAGGCGGTCCTGGAACCATTTCCTCTTCAGGAGAGTGGCTTGGAATTCTACTCCAACCTCTTTGTGGTTTCCAAGAAGGATGGTGGCTGTCGTCCCATTTTTGAAAGATCTCAACTCCTTTGTGGTCTGGCCTCAATACCACCAGGAGTCACTGCGCACAGTGATAGCAGCCATGTCCCCTGGGGAATTTCTGGCCTCTCTGTATCTTCAAGATGCCTATCTGCACATCACCATTCATCCAGAGAGTCGGCAATATCTCCGCTTTGCCTGCGACAGAGGGCATTTCCAGTTTTTTGCCCTCCCCTTTGGTCTGACCACAGCTCCTCTTCAACAGTCCTGGGAGCACTGATCTCCGTCCTACATCGGAACGGCATCAGAGTGTCTCCATATATGGACAACCTCCTTCTGAAGGCCTCTTCTCCAGAACTACTCCATCAGAAGGTGCAGGACTGCATTCATGCTTTCTCCCATCTCAGGTGGATCATCAATTTGGACAAGTCAGACCTTGTTCCTTCCCAGAGGATGGTCTTTCTGGGCATCCTCTTCGACACTCAGAGGGGGATGGTATTTCTCACGGATGAAGTGGCTCATCAGATAGCATTGAAGGTCCAGGCTATCCTGTCTCAGGATCCAGTTCCAGCTAAGAAGTTGTCATCCTTGGTGGGGAAGTTAATTTCCACCATAGAAGCAGTCCCGTTCGCCATGGCTCATACCAGGGAACTTCAGAGGTTTCTAATCCTGGCATGCAGGGGTTGGCCAGATCTCCTGGAAAGATCGCTATCTCTCCCTCTTCATGTGGAGCAGAGCCTGTCATGGTGGCTCTGACTGAACAATCTTCTGAGAGGCAGACCCTTCCTGGTGCCCTTCTGGGCCACAGTAACGACGGATGCCAAACTCTCCAGATGGGGAGCTGTGCTGGGGCACTTGAGTTTTCAGGGCCAGTGGTCAGAGGAGGAATCTCTCCTTCCCATCAACGTCTTAGAGCTTCGGGCGATATTTCATGCCCTACAATACTGGACATGGCAACTGGAGGATTTGCCCGGTCAGGGTACAGTCGGACAACACCACAGTGGTAGCCTACTTCGACAAGCAAGGCGGCACAAGAAGCCTTGTGGCTTGGCTAGAGGTCAAGGATATTTTGTCATGGGCAGAGGAGCATGTCCCTGCCATTTCCGCAGTTCATATTCCTGGCGTAGACCACGTTCTCGCAGACTTCCTCAGTCAGCAAACGTGGACAGCGGAGAGTGGGAACTACATCCAGAGGTGTTCAACCTCATCATACATCAGTGGGGTCTTCCATGTCCTGGAGAACTTAATGGTTGGACATCCCAAAGTTACCAGTAACCTGTATTGACGACAGAGAAAATAAAAGGATTTTTGTCTTACCTGTTAAATCCTTTTCTCTTAGCCCATACAGGTTACTAGTAACTTTGGGTAGGCGATCAGCCCCTTTAAGTAGGCAGGAACAATTCTGAGAAGTGACTGTTGGGAGGAGTCTACCTCCTCTCCTTAGCTTGCAGTTAGCCAATCCCCAACAGTAAGATTTGAATACTAACTATTGACTAGGTAGTAAGAAGGTAAAGGAAGACTCCTGTGAGCATGAACCCGAAGGGACTCCCACTTTCTGCCACAAGAGAGCCGAGCATGGTCCCTTGACAAGGTGGGAAACCAGTAACCTGTATAGACTAACAGAAAAGGATTTAACAGGTAAGACTAAAATCCTTTTTTGTAGCAGAAATTGAAGATCATAGTTAAGTGTTTACTGTTACAACATTTTTTCTTCTTTTTGTTAATTTCATTATTATCTCTCTGTTATATTGTCACCTAGGGTAAATAGTCAGGAGGATATCAGGAGGGGCCTTGATGCCCCCCTGGAAGTCTAAAATGAAGGTATAGTAGCAAAAATACATATAACCTATGTTACACATAGGTTATATGCGTTTATTAAAAAAGACGGCAATTGTCGCCCCATGAATCACCTATCCTACTGGATAGGTAATCCATGCTAGGGGTTGTCAGGAGAGGTCCTGATCCCTTCCCCCCCAGGTCCGAACTATATATTTTATATAACTGTAACAACAATTACAATAAGAGAGCCCATATAACATATGTTACACATTATATGGACTTTAGTGAAAATTCTGGCCATTGTTGCCGCATTGATCACCTATCCTACTGGATAGGTGATCACTGCTGGGGGGGGGGGTTGTATCAGGAGGGATCCTGATGACCCCCTTGAGGTGAGATTTTTTTTTTTTTTTAATAATGCAATACACAACATTTATTACACACATACAGGCTAGGTATGCAACCGCTGTGCAATGTGTTGCTAGCTCTCTGGTACTCAAATGATTAATCATGCAATATATATATATATATATATATATATATACACACACAACAGAGCATGTCAAATAAAATGGAGAATAAACAATTTCGAATGTGAGCAATATTTGTTGAATTAAAATGGAGAAAGAATGTTATGGTAGCACTAGATGTTGAATTTCAAGGGGGGGTTAATATGTCGAAGGGGAGGATTTATGATGTATACTGCATATGCACTGCTTTTCTTTGAACAATGATGCTTTTGAAACGGTTGTTGTGACTTCTACTACTCAACTCTGAGGCGCAGGATTACCGACAGAGAATGTAACCACAAAATGTGGTAATACGGACCATAGGTAATAGGGTGCTACTTGTGCATTGTTTTTAGTTGTTTCATATGGGTTTTTTTGGACTGGCGGCATGTACAGGTGAAAACTCCACAATGTGTCTATCTTCCCTTGGCAGGCTTTCTATCCTCCAGCACACCTCTCTCCTAACCAGGCTCGTCCTTCCCCCACCAACAAAAATGTGTATTGCTTCCTGTCCCCACAGTCTCATACATCACCAGCCATCCAATGAAAGAGGAGCACCATGGCAAAACTTTACTCTCTCATTGGCTGTCGGACCGTTGCACGTTTTGTGTAAGGCACTGTAGTGTCTGCTGGGATTGTATCGCAGAGTATGGCTGTTTGTCAGGTATTGTGGAAATCAGGTGGCAGTCTGGCTTCATTACATTCAGGGCTGACTACGGAGACACTTGAGGCTTTAGCCCCCCAGCGACAACCCTGGTTAGCATCGCAACAAGTTTACAGAAAGAAAAATCTGATAATATTGTTTTTCTGGCTTACAGAAGGTTAAACACTCAAAAAATTAGAGTGAGGCTAGGTTTGAAAAAAAAAACCTTGCAGGTTTCATAAAAAGCTTGCCTTGACAAAAAACTTATTTGCAGGCCTGAGGCTGGCAAAAAACAAAGCCTGAAAAAAAATTGTTTGCAGGTTGTGGGCTTGCCAAAAACAAGTCCTTAAAATGTTTTTTACAGGCCTCAGGCTTGGGAAAAAAAAGCCCTAAAACAAGTATATACCTACTGACCTAGTCCACCCGATAGTTAGGCAAGGGGAGATGAGAAGACTGAGCCATCTCTCAACTCGGTACATAGAGCAGTTGCAGAAATATGTCCCAAACTGTCTGTCCCAGAGAGAGAGATCAATGGAGCATTGCTGCTATGTGGTGAAGTGCGACCTTAATTCAAAAATACATCTAAAATAAAAAGTTTCTAAAAAGTGTAAGAACACATATAGAACACCAATAACATGAACACATAAAATAAACAAAAGAAAAGTGAGAAAAAAATCCTTCAGCTGACCAAGATTAGCAGAGAAGGGGTTAATTACCACAAAACTGCCCAAAATGCTCCAAAGACCACCAGAACAGAGATAAAAGTATGTACCATGAGTGCAGGAGTTAAAGTGGACCATGGCACTCAAAGGGTTGCTCACTTATTCTGCAGGTCTTTTCTTTAGATTGCCATTGCAAGGAAGAAGCCTCAGAGAGACTCCCTCAGGAGAGACATGGTTTAAATGTCTCTGTTTTAATTAGAAGTTTGGAATTTCAGAATAAAGACAAACACTGAAGTGAAATGCAGTTTATTTAAACATGCAATGATTACACACAAGTATGAAAGAGAGATCTGCCAGAGGTTCCTCCGTATGAGAGACACACAGCTCTGGGGTCTAAACAGACACAAACATAAGAGAGACATGCAAAACAAACATACAATAAGTAAACAAGTTACTTATGGGAGACATACAAAACAAACATTCAATAAGTAAACAAGTTACTTATGGGAGACATACAAAACAAACATACAATAAGTAAACAAGTTACTTATGGGAGACATACAAAACAAACATTCAATAAGTAAACAAGTTACTTATGGGAGACATACAAAACAAACATTCAATAAGTCAACAAGTTACTTATGGGAGACATACAAAACAAACATACAATAAGTAAACAAGTTACTTATGAGAGACATACAAAACAAACATTCAATAAGTAAACAAGTTACTTATGGGAGACACAGAAAACAAACATACAATAAGTAAACAAGTTACTTATCTAATCCCCTGGAGCAAAACAGCAGTGTGTGAGAGCCTTACACACTAACTCCATAGGATCACATACAGGTGAATAGACCTGACGTCCCAAATGGCTAAACAGCAACACACAATTTTGGATGAGGTACAGTCTACAGAGGTGAATAGCCCAACAGACCAGACGTCCCAAATGGCTAGACAGCAACACTGTACCTATCCACAAAATGGCTCTGACCACTGTTGTCTTGATTACAGGTTAAAATATGGGCTACGCCCTAAGATGTCTAAAACTACGCATGCGTATGTGCTTGGTTATATAACACAGAGTATAGAGACATCTCTAAATGATAGTCATAAACACTACGTCTTACAGTGCCTGCCCCTCTGCTGTTGCGAAACCTAATGCAGAGCATTAACCCCCAACTGACCGTGAGGAGAACACCAAAAACCATTCCTTACAGTTTCTCTCTCAGGGCTGAAAAAGTCCACAATCAGCTCCTGTAAACCAGGCAATCCACCAGGGGAAGCCAGTAATGGTAATCCACCTAATGGAGGAATTTTGATACCCCTATATCGAAAGAAAAATAAAATAACTAAAACTAAGCAGAACTGTTCACAGCTCCACCCCTGCAATTCTTTGAAGAATTGTTCCAGCCTATTGGGAGGAGCTGTCGCCTCCCCATGGTACCTGTAAGCTATATTGGACGACAGAGAAAATCTAATACTGATGCTGACTGACTGGGTGAAGCAGCCTCAACGCCAGATAATGTATGCTTAAAGGGATAGTAATACTTAAAATTTACTAATCTCAATATAGTAATAAAAACAAGAAATTAATTGCCCCCAGTGACATCAACCAAGCACACGTAGAAGACCTTTTAAGTGAATGATTTCTTTTTTATTAATGCGATCTCGGCTCTGCTGCAGAGCCGCTGGATGGTTGTACGACAGGCTTCCCCTTCAGTCAGCTAGAAAGCTGACTTCAGGGAAAGGGGAGGGAGGGGGGGGACTTTGCGAGCAATTATCTCTCAGATCATAAAAGTTTGAGAGATGTCACTGGGGGCAATTAATGTCTTTTTTATTACTACAATATTGGGATTAGCAAATTTTAAGTATTACTATTCCTTTAAGATCAACACTTAATAAGTTCCAACACATTTTGCTGAATTAACACTCTCATTTCCCACACTCTGACTGACTGGATGAAGTTAGATCAGCTCATTAAACATCATTTTACTAACACTCTAGTACCCCCTGTTACTGGTACTACTGGATTAGTACATCCCCCGATTTACAGTGCAGACCATACACTCTAGTACCCCCATTGAATGCCAGAGACCTGTTCAAAGCACTGCACTGAATACATCTCTGGCACTCAAGGGGTTAAGTCAATATTATATTACATTGCAGGAGCTGTTGTTTACTAATGAAATGTCACGGTCTATTTGGCAACCTTTAATGAAGTGACAGCAGAATGTTGCTCTTTTGATTGGGGCAATATCGTGATATCACCCTTTTGATTGTGGTGACATTTTTAATGCGCCGTTTTCATGGTCGCCCGATAGATGGCAATATTTCAATAGGATACGGATTAGAGCTAGGACCAGAAGTATTGGTGACAAGTGAATCCTGTCCTAGTCCAGTATCACTACTACCCAGTCCCGTGATGACCACTGTGATCTAAGGGGCAGCACAGTGGCTCAGTGGTTAGCACTGTTGCCTTGCAGCGCTGGGGTCCTGGGTTCAAATCCCACCAAGGACAACATCTGCAATGAGTTTGTATGTTCTCACCGTGTTTGGGTGGGTTTCCTCCGGGTACTCCGGTTTCCTCCCACACTCCAAAAACATACTGATAGGTGAATTTAGATTGTGAGCCCCAATGGGGACAGGGACCAATATGAGTGTAAAGCGCTGCGTAATCTGTGTGCGCTATATAAATAAAAAATAAATAAAAAGGCACACATTAACCTGCTCATCATCATCCTGCTGCAGTGACAGATGACAATTCAGCAACAGGAATTACAGCTGCAGCAAACTCCAGAATATCACTGCTGGTTGTGGTGGTGTTCCCCATCGCCATTTGCATCTCTTTCTGTGTTCCTTATTGCATTCCACCAAAAACGCTCTCATAATCTTCTCCACATCAGCTGCTTCACCATCACCCTAATTCTCATCACCACCACAACTACCAGCTTCTTGCTGCTCTATGGGACTGGTTGGTGATGAAAAAGGTGGCATAGGGTCCCCTGATGTCACACTTGCCATGACCTCAGAAGGAGGTACACTGACAGCAGCAGCAGCAAGCACAGGCAGCTGACCTATGCTGCTCATACTTCTGTCCAGTGACTCTTTCGTTATTATAGTTCCCAGATCCCTAAGGAAGCAGTTGGATGACCGTGGATCATTTCAGCAGAGTGAAGTGGGCTCTCTCTTTAATGCTGATGCTTTTGGTTTCCTCCACATCTGATCCAGCAGCATAAGCAGTATGCCTCCAGCTTCTTCTGCCGGTCATTGTGCTAGCCAGCACTAAACACAAATGTATTCTTATTTTTAATTATCTCTCTTTCTCTCCCACTCTTTCTCTCCCTTTCTGCTTAAAAATCTAATTATCTGCTATGTTATAACATGCTGCCTGTTGGGAAATTCAGGCTTTTTATAGTATGGGGTGGAACATTTTGCCTCCATGGAAAACATAGGTGGAAAATGGAACCATTCTCATTGTAAGATCTGTGCTGTCAGCTAAACAACAAAAAATTTATAGATTTCTCTACTGTCAGGAATTCCTGTGGGAAAAATGGAAAATTGTGCTTTTTTTGAGTAAATTACCTCTGGAACAAAATGGAATTTTTTCCATTCTCTATCGGCAATTGCAGAAAGGAATTGTGCAAAGGCACTGGTTGTTTAATAACTCTTACTCTACCAGAGGCAGTGGTGCTTGAACCACTGGTAACTGAAGCAAAGACATAGACAACCTTTTAATTTCAGCCTTAATTTTAACATTCTTATCCTGCAAGTTAGAAAATTACCTACACATTCTAAAAGGTTTCATGGAAAACAATTACCAAAAAACCACTGTACTAAACCAGACTTTAAAAAATACAATATATTCAAAATATTAACACCGAATCCTGCTGTTTCCAAATGTCTGATGTTTTACAACTCACATAGGATTCAAGCATGGCAGAAGTCCTACTTTTTCCAGAGTGCTGAAAATGCTCTTATAGGTGTAGTATACAGTGTGTGTGTGTGTGTTAAACTACAAAAACTGAGGCAAGGAAGTCTACAAAAAAAAAAAATTTTTCAACCTAATTTACTATGTTACTATGTTACTAATTCACTATGAAGCCTCACTTGGGATTGCAAAAGCAGAAGTCCTTCTCCATAGCCTAAACTATGCATCTCAGGGGGGAGATTCACTAAGCGGTGATAAAGAGCTGATAAAGTGGAGATAACTTTTCTAGTGATATCACTTCTCCAGTTCCTATGCTATTCTATGGAGCCTATTCACTAAGATCTCCAAAGCTGAAGAAATCCTAGTGCATAGGCTCCATAGAATAACATAGGAATTGGATAAGTGATAAACTGGAGAAGTCATCTCCACTTTATCATCTCTTTATCAACTCTGTATCACCGCTTATTGAATCTCCCCCCTGGTCTTTTTTAATAACATGATGCATGTTAATGTAGCTTTCGAATATGCAAACATTAATTTAAGATGACAGCTCCACTTTAAGCACAGGTAGATCAGTCAAAAGGATTGATCCATAGATTACCCACCTGTGATCATGCAAGAACATCCTGAAAACCTGAACGATTGGTGTGACCCAAGAACAAAAGTTAAGGATTACTTTTCTTCAGAGCTTATGTATTAAGATATATAAAACTTGAAAGAAAGACTTCTTAGAATAACCAAGGAATGTTAAAGTTTCTATCATATTTAGATTACTGCATAACCCCAAAGGTATTAAAGAAACAACAACATTTAAATATGTTTCCTGTGATGCACATACTGACCCCCAAGTCTTGTCCCTTGGTACTGGTAGCAATAGAACCATACGCATACTGACCCCCAGCCTTTTCCTACCTTAGACATAGAAGCACACATACTGAGCCCACAGTCTTGTTCCATTGAAGTGGTAGCCATAAAAAACACACACACACTCACTTCCACATTATCCTACTGTAGACATAGAATCACTCATACCGACCCCCTAAACCTTGTCCCATGTCTTACAAACTGACAACTCCAGCCTTGCTCACGTTGGCCATAGAACAACAAATGCTGACCCCAAAGCCTTGTCACACTGCCCTCGTAGACATAGGGGTGGGCAATGTGAGGCCCTCCAGGTGCTGCGAGACTACACCTTTCATCATTCTGGCAGGGAATGATGGGAGTTGTAGTCTGGCAGTAGCTGGAGGGCCTAGCATTACCCTCCATGGTCATAGAAACACATATACTGACATTCCATCCTTGTCCCACTGCACTGTAAACCATAGACTCACACATAATGACCCACAGCATTGTCCCACTTTAGCCTTAAAACCACACATAAAGACACCCCCCCCAGCTTTGTCCCACTGCAATGCTAACCATTGAATCACACACACTGACCCTGCCAGCCTTGTCACATTGCATTGGTAGCCACAGAACTATAAATACTGACCCTTCCTAGCCTTGTCCCACTGCACTGGTAGCCATAGAACTACACATACTGAGCCTGAACCCCTATATGATGTCTCGGGCATAAGCAGAAACTGTCAGTTTTCTCCTGACATTTTGGGTTAAGAGACAGGCTCACATTTTATGGGGTTCTATGAACAGGAATTGCCACAGATATGTCAGGTTTTCTGTGAAAATTGAGGTGGGAAAAAGCAGCACTTTTAACCCGTCCCTATCCCTGACTTTCATTACCACAGAAATCTCGATAGGGTTTCTCATAAGTAATAGTGCTGTATTTTCTGTAATGGGCTGAAATACGATAACAGCCTTTCTAAATACAAGAGCACTGTGTAATAACTTTGTTAGCTTGTGTGTTTCATCAACACAAACCGTTAAAACAGATCAAATGAAATTAATGGTGTGTGTATGGAAAACCATCTACATATACATCAAAATGACCATTCAGGGATGTTTAGGAATCAGACATAAAGTAACTAACATTTTATAAATTCTAGCTTAAAATACATGACATATCAAATGCAAGGTAGACTCCATCCAGAAAAATATCCCCCCTTGTAAACACCCTCCTATCCTCCCTTGTTACCCTCCTATCCTCCCTTGTTACCCTCCTAATCTCCCTTGTTACCCTCCTATCCTCCCTTGTTACCATCCTATCCTCCCTTGTTACTCTCCTATCCTCCCTTGTTACCATCCTATCCTCCCTTGTTACCCTCCTATCCTCCCTTGTTATCCTCCTGCAACTCTGGACCCTTTTTCACTAGTCACGGAGGAGCAATTAACTAACCTGCTATCCTCCTCTCCCTCCACTACGTGCGCACTTGATTCGCACTTGATTCGCACTTGATTCGCACTTGATTCTCACGTCATCTAGTCCCTCTATCCACTCAAATCCCTATCCTATTACAGATTTTTAACTCCTCCAATGCCACTGCTACCTTTCCTGATGACTTCAGACTTGCCATAGTAACACCCATCCTCAAGAACAATTTCTCTGACAGTACCACACCCTCTAATTATTGACCGGTTTCTCTCCTGTCTTCTGCCTCTCCATGAACACCTAGCCAACTCCTTAGGAATCTGTAACTTTGCACTGGACTGGCTATCCTCTTATCTAACTAACCAATCCTTCAGTGTCTCCTCCGCCCCCTCTTCAACCTCTCCCATACGCATCTCTTTTGGTGTTCCTCAAGATTCTGTTCTAGGACCTCTTCTCTTCTCTTTCTTTACACAATAACACTTGGTGATCATATTAACTAATTTGGGCTTAAATATCACCTCTATGCAGGTGACACCCAGTTTTATTTATCAGCACCTCGACTGACTTCTGATATTCAATCTAAAGTCACAGGTTGCCTCTCTGCTATCTCCGACTGAATGGGCACCTCAACATGCCTGCTGAATACAGTGCCTTGCAAAAGTATTTACCCCGCATTGGCATTTTTCCTATTTTGTTGTATTACAACCTGGAGTTAAAATGGATTTTAATTTGCATTTCATGTAATGGACATACACAAAATAGTCCAAATTGGTGAAGTGAAATAAGTTGTTTTAAAAAATTCTAAAAAAATAAAAAATGGAAAAGTGGTAGAAACATTGAATTTGACGGCAGATAAGAATCATTCGGCCCATCTAGCCTGCCCATTCCTACTGTAAAAACCTCAAACCTTTTTAGTCCTTGGTCTTTTCTTACATCAAGGACAGTCTTATGCCTATCCCATGCATGCTTAAATTCTGTCAGTGTATTAACTTCTAATACTTCTGCTGGGAGGCTATTCCACTTATCTACTACCCTCTCAGTGAAGTAAAAATTTCTTACATTACATCTAAACCTGTGTCTCTCTAGTTTTAGACTATGGCCTCTTGTCCTAACATTTTTACTCCTTTGAAATATACTTCCATCCTGCACTTTGTTGAATCCCTTTGTTTCAATCATATCCCCTCTCTCTCTTCTCTCCTCCAAGCTATACATGTTCAAATCCTTTAGTCTATCCTGATATTTCTTTTACCTGTAAACCAGTCACCATTTTAGTAGCCCTTCTTTGAATTTTCTCTAGAGTATCTGTATCCTTCTGGAGATGGGGTCTCCAGTACTGTACACAATACTCTAGGTGAGGTCTAACTAGAGATCTGTAGAGTGGCATGACCACTTCCCTTTTTCTGCTACTAATGCCCATAGCTATACAACCCAGTACCCTGCTTGCATTCCCCACTGCTTTATTACATTGCCTGCCTACCTTTAAGTCATTAGAAATAATTACTCCCAAATCCCTTTCCTCTGTTGTCTCTGACAGCACAGTACCCTTAACAGTATATTTTCCTTTGGATTTTTATGTCCCAAGTGCATTATTTTAAATTTATCAACGTTAAACTACATTTGCCACACTCTTGTCCATAAGCATATGTATTCACCCCAATTGCTATGAATCCCCTAAATAAGATCTGGTGCAACCAATTACTTTCAGAAGTCACATAATTAGTTAAATAAAGTCCTGCTTTGTGCAATCTAAGTGTCACATGCAGAGCCGGATTAACACTCCACGGGGCCCTAGGCAAGGTACCAGTTTGGGCCCCCCCATACCTCTCTAACTTTGGCTACCTACACATTGTTTAGTTTACACTACAATTTTGTGGGCACAGGCACTCAAGGCATACCTCCCAAGTGTCCCTCTTTAGGAGGGACAGTCCTTCTTTTTGAACCAAATCCCTCTGTCCCTCTTTCCCACCCTGGTGTCCCTCTTTTTAGGAGATCAGGCTGTGTGGTGTGTATATTAGTGTATTAAATTGCTCCACAGCAATAAAACTCATATATATGTTTGTATATAGTTCAGTATATGTGTATATAAATTAGTCTGTGTGATTAAAACACATTGGTCTTGTTCTAAATCATTTATTCATTTACACAAAGAGGTGTCAATAGGTCACAAAATAACCTAAAAATACTCGGCACTGCCCTGCCTACTAGCCACGCCCCAGCTACACCCCCTAAAACACAAGTGTCCCTCTTTGGCCATTTGAAATGTTGGGAGGTATGCTCAAAGGGTTATACTACAGTTTTGTGGGCACTATCACTCAAAGGATTATCCAATGACTGGATAACCCTTTGAGTGCCTGTGCCCACAAAACTAAAACTAAATACAGTGTAGGTAGTCAGGGTTAGGGAGGAAACCCATGATACATTACTTAATTTTTGTCCTCTCTCTGCCCCCTGGGCCAGTCTGCCCCTGGTATGGAGATTCCTGTAAGAGATGCCCCCCACCAGCTCCACTTTGCCCCCATCAGCTCTAGCTTGCCCCCACCAGCTCCAACTTGCCCACCCACCAGCTCCAACTTGCCCCCCATCAGCTCCAACTTGCCCCCACTAGCTCCAACTTGCCCCACCAGCTCCACTTTGCCCCCTATCAGCTCCAACTTGCCCCCCATCAGCTCCAACTTGCCACCCATTACAAATCTGTAGCTGTATATATACTACAATACATACAGAGCAAATACATACCTAGCTGCAGTATAAATACACATATATTATTAAAAAAATCGGAGTACATATACATTTGTACAGACACACTACTACATACACATTCATATTACTTACAAACATACTACCATGTACTGACAGTACTTACACATTAGCACACACACTGACACTACAAAAAAATACAATACATACAAGGTACTTACATACACACATACAACAAAATAGTCACAGTACATACATATTACTCCACACATTCACATAAAGTACCTATATACTGCTACACAGTGACAGTACAGAAAACACATACTACTCCACACATTCACATAAAGTGCTAACATACTGCTACACAGTGACAGTACATACACATTATTACAAACATAATGGCATACAAACTGCCATATAAGCACATATATACAATTACATGACAGGGCATACACACAACCACAGAACACAAGGGTTAGGCAATATGGATATCTCCAGCTGCTGCCAGACTACTACTCAGTCATGATCCCCCAGTAAAGTGATGGAAAATTCATATCACTACCCTGTGAGCAGCTACCTTGTTGGAGAACTGCCAGTACCCGGACCCCAGCCCTCCGCCCGGTCGAGCTCCCCGCAACCTGGGATCTCCTCATCCAAAGGAATACCAAAGTAGTTGTGAGCGGTGATGAGTAGAACTGCTTCCTCTTATCCCCGCTGGCCGCCAGCATCTAAGTTCTCCACTAAGCTTGCAAAGTTGCAATTAACCCTTTGAGTGCCAGAGTAGTACGCATACCCGCTGGCACTCAAAGGGTTAAAGCGATCTGACACTTCACACTGGCAGCAGAACCTTGTTAAACAGCCGCTACCATAGCAAACACTGCCACCTTCGCCAGTTCGCTAAGATGGCCACAGCATCCAGACATGCTCACTTTAAGGTGCACGTGGTTACCTATATGTACAGCGGATGACTGATAGTGGTTTTACGCACACAAATAACCTGGCCACAGCTCCTCTGTTTCGGCGCCCCTCCGCTGTGGCGCCCTAAGATGCTGGTGCCGGCCCTGCCTCCGGGCCCCCTCATTGGACCGGGCCCTAGGCAGGCGCCTTGTGCGCCTTGCCTGTAATCCGGCTCTGGTCACATGATCTGTCACCTGTTCTGAAAGGACCTAGAGTCTGCAACACCACCAAGCAAGCGGCACCATGAAGACAAGCTCTCCAAACAGATCAGAGACAAAGTTGTGGAGAAGTACAGATCAGGGTTGGATTATAAAAAAAATATCCCATACTTTGAACATCCCATGGAGCACCATTAAATCCATTATTAAAAAATGGAAAGAATATGACACCACAACAAACCTGCCAAGAGAGGGCCGCCCACCAAATCTCACGGATCAGGCAAGGAAGGCATTAATCAGAGAGGGAATAAAGAGAACAAAGATAACCCTGAAGGAGATGCAAAGCTTATAGAGACGTACCCCAAGAGACTTGCAGCTGTAATTGCTGCAAAAGGTGGCTGTACAAAGTATTGACTTGAGTGGGGTGAATGGTTAACCCATGCCTGAAGAAGGGACCTTAGTGTCCTGAAAGCTTGCACTTGCTATGTCCTCAATTTTAGTACATGACAGGAGGCTTCGTATTTTGCATAATAACCCCCTTTACTTCTCTCACAGCAGCAAATATACACAGACCAATCAAAAAACAGAAAACTTTCCCATAAAACCCTGTTTCCCTTAAGACCCTCCCTCTTTCTTTGCTGCTCTCACAGGATACCAGGTCAGCGTTTTTGTCCCTCTTGGGTTATGGTTTACATGTGTCTGCCTTATATGTTATTGTAAGGTGCTTGTGGGTTTGCTTAATAAAGGGTTGTTACCTGTTTCTTGTCCCTTGCTGTAAACGTACCACGTTCATCGTTGGAGTGCTGGGGCTGCATTGTTTCCACGCGGGGGTGGTTGGTGTCCGGCCCTACAGGTGCGTTTGCCTGACGGCATCTGGATTCCGGCCTTCCCCGTGGTTTACGGTGTTGCTTTCCGCCTCCTTCCTTGTCACGGCGGTGTGGGGGTTTTGATTGTCTTTTCTGTCCTTCATATCATTTTTTTCCTGACTTTGGAGCGGGGAGGTAATCTCCCTGGGCTTCCTCTCTGTTGGTTTTCTCGTGACGCGGCTCTTCACGGGCCTGCTTTGCGCTGTCTGTACCCTTCTTCTATCCCTATTTCACTAACGGTTAGCTCAAAACCTACATTAACACACCTTTCTGTGCCTCTCCATTGCTGCACTCGGCCCGCGTGATCGCGGGGCCGGCTAAACAGCCTGGGTCCCTCCGGTGTGGTCTGTGGACTGCACTCGCGTAGGTGCACCCTCTCCCACTTCCTCTAGTTTAGTTTACTCCCCGCAATACGGGTCCCTTTTTCTTATGCCAGAGGTACTGTCCTATAATTTGTGCCATATAGCTGGGTGTACCTCGAGTGATTACCCGTTTCCACGGTGAACCGTTGGATCGGGCCTACCTGTCAGCTACTATATGTCGGGTACCCGCCCCTAGGCTGTGGGTTACGGGTCATTCTCTGTTATGCCGAGGCCTGGTGGCCTAACGTTGCCTTGGATGTGCAATTCAGGGGTTTAGTTCTGGGGTCTACCACTTTTCATATTTGGTACTGTTAGTCCTTCAAGTTTTGTGCGGAGGCCCTTGCTGCTTAGGGGTGAGCCCCCTTTTTTATCGTATCAGGATTCTTTGGCCACAGTTAAGGGTGCTGAGTCTCCCTGAATCCTGCAACTGGTGCCCCCGGCAATGGTTGGGCGTTCAGCTGTTCTGCTGTAAGAGTAGCAGAAAAAAAAAAAAAAAAAAAAAAAAAAAAAAAGTTTTCAACTTCTTTACAGTGTCACTAGAGTGACCACTCATACCACTTTAGTTGCCCCTGCTTATGGTGGTGGGTGTCACAGTTGGGGCTCCTCTGCGCAGCACGGTCTTCCTCCAGTGAACGACCCTGCGCTTTGTCTGATTGTTCTTTCTTTCAACAGGTTGTTGCGGGTGTTATGGAGTCTTCCAGAGATCAGACTACGGAAATGCAGGCGATGATCAACGCCGCTGTTTCCGCGTCCGTGGAAAAGGTCTTGTCCAGGATGATGACCCAACGGTCGGTGGACTTGAATGTTCGATCTGACGCTGCGGAGGATCTCGCTTCTGACGAGGACAGTTTGCCTCCACCTAAAAAGTCTCGACCTGCTGTCAATAGCGCTGGATCCTCTTCTAAAGGGAAGCTTCCCAAGCGCTCCAAGGGCGAGTTGTTTGCCGTGGATCCACGTCCCCTGGAGGTCCATTCTTCTGATGAAGAGGGTGTTCCTGCACCAATGTCTGTGGTAGATGCATGGCACGCTGAGGTCGATTCCGGCTCGGATAAAGACCTTCGGTGGGAAGACGAGGACGAAGTGTCTCCGTATGTTAAGGAATCTGTGATTGTTGAACGGCCTTCCACCTCACATCCGTCTACGTCTCAAGATACGGAGGGCATCTTTTTGGATTCCTTGGGCGCTCCTCTTTTTGATCCTCGCACCATCCGTCATCCCCGCTCTTCTGAATGGCAACTGCCGGAGCATCTGGCCAACTACATCCATTTTTGGCTCCGCAGATCATTGGATAGGGAAGTTCGCAACCGACTGCGTGCTGAATGCCCTCGCCCCATGTTACAGGATAAGGTGGCGCTTACAATACCATGGTGGTATTTATGTCACGCGCGGGGCGTGACCCACGCAAGGGCATGGAAAAAGGCTTGCGTGCCGCTCAAGACAAGTTGCTGGACATCTCGGGTCCTTTGGCGCAGATCCTTCACATGGCTGATGAGGCGGTTGCGCATAACCTTACTTTGGATCCTGTCTGTGTTCGGGAGTGGGCATTACGCTCCTTCTGTCTTCTGGGCAACGCAAACACTGCTCTCTCATCTGAACGTAGGAAGGCAGCCCTTCTTCGGATTGACACCAAGCTTTCTGATCTGGCGGCCAAGGAGCTGGGTCCGGCCGCGGATGGTCTTCTGTTTGGGGAGGCATTTCTGAAAGAATTGCAGAAACATGTCTCCATGTTCACGACACTAAACAAGGCGCAACTGTCCATGAAGAAGGTGTTCCATCCCGGGAGTTCCCGTGGGGTTTTTGGACGGGCTGGCCGGCAGAGGGGCCGTGCCGCCAGCCGTTTCTGGCCTTCAGGCCCCCGCTCCGGAGGACTCCCCTTCTTCCCATCCACATCTGGTAGACCGGCCTTCCATCCAAGAGGTCAAGGGCGAGGATCCTCGTTCCGTGGCAGAGGGAGAGCTTACCAACCTAAAGGTGAGTGGTTTCCAAGATCCACCTTCTCTAAAGTTAACTGCCGGTCGTTTGGCTTTTTCGTTGCAGGCTTGGTCTCTCCTGACGTCGGACGTTTGGGTTTTGCAGACTGTTCAGGGGTATGTAATAGAGTTTTTTGCAGATCCTGTTCAGCTATATCCACCACGGCCCATCCAATTCGACGACGCACAGAAGGCGTTGGTCGATGGGGAAATTCAATCCTTGTTTCAAAAAGGGGCTGTCGAAGAGGTGTTCGAGACCAGCGGGTTCTTCAGCAACATTTTTTTGGTGCCCAAGAAGACAGGGGGTTTTCGTCCCGTCATCAACCTTCGTCATCTGAACGCCTTTGTCCTCTACCGTCACTTCAAGATGGAGGGCATCCATCTTCTCAGGGATCTTCTGCGTCCGGACGACTGGTTCACCAGATTAGATCTGAGGGACGCATACCTTTCGGTTCCGATGGCTCGAGACAGTCGTCGGTTCCTCCGTTTTCATTGGAGAAATCGGGTGTGCCAGTTCACTTGTCTGCCTTTCGGCCTCAGCTCCGCTCCTTGGTGCTTCACCAAGGTGATGAAACCGGTCATGGCTCATCTCAGAGCGCAGGGGTTTCGTTGTTTGATTTATTTGGACGATCTTCTTCTGTTCTGCAACGATCGTTCTCGATTGATCTTGCAAACGAGGTTTACCAGTCAATTGCTGGAATCCCTGGGGTTCTTGATCAATGTGGAGAAGTCGGAGTTGAATCCATCCAAGACGGTTCAATTTCTCGGATTCGAGATCAATTCCGAGTCCTGCTCGCTTCATCTTCCCGCAAAAAAGGTCAAGGCGATTCGAAAGGAACTCAGAAGAGTGGTTCGGCTGCAACATGTTCCACTGCGTCAACTAGCAAGGATAGTGGGGCTGTTGTCGTCCTCGATCCAGGCGATCTTTCCGGGTCCTCTGTACTACAGGGCGATGCAAAGATTGAAAGCTTCATTTCTCAGAGTCCAACCTTCGTACGATCAGATTATTCCTTTAACCGAGGAGGTCAAAGGAGAGCTGCGATGGTGGATTCGACACATGAGTGCTTGGAACGGCAGGGCCATTTTCGGTCAGGTGCCGGATTTCATTCTAGAGTCGGATGCCAGTCTTTTGGGCTGGGGAGCGACTTGTGCGGCCGCGGCGACCGGGGGTCCCTGGTCGGTAGACGAAACTGGGCTTCACATCAATTGTTTGGAGTTGATAGCAGGCTCGTTCGCCATTCGCAGTTTTGCGAAAAATCTTTCAGATTGTTGTATCCTACTGCGGATGGACAACGTGTCTGCTGTTCAATACATAAATCGTCTTGGAGGCACGAAATCTCGCATTTTGGCGGACACGACGAAGGAGATTTATCAATTTTGTTTCCGCAGGAACATCACTCTGCTGGCGGAATATTTACCAGGAGAGGTCAATCTGACGGCAGACTGGTTTTCCCGGCACTGGAGAGATGCCAGCGATTGGACACTGGACGAGGTAATATTTCACCGGCTTCTTCGACTGAGGGGTCCGCTCGTGTTAGATCTTTTTGCGTCTCGAACGAACAGCCGACTTCAGAGGTTTTACAGTTGGCTTCCGGATCCGGACTGCGAGGCCGTCGATGCCTTTCTACAAGTATGGCCGGTTCAGGGAGCGTATGCTTTTCCTCCATTTGCCATGATAGCGCGGGTACTTCATCAGATCAGGCGTCAGAGAGTTTCCATTCTCTTGATCACTCCCTTTTGGCAGGGTCAAGCTTGGTTCCCGGAACTTCTGCAGCTGTCCTTTCGGGATCCTCTACTTCTTCCGAACGAAACACCTTTTCTCCTTCGAGACCCTCGGGGTCATCCTCATCCTTTAATAGAACAGGGACGTCTTCCGTTGGTGGCTTGGATGGTTTCAGGGGACGTTGGGATGTCAACGGACTATCGCAGGAAACTAAAAATCTCCTGTGGGACTCATGGGCTCCAGGTACTAGACGATGTTATATATCGGCCTGGGGCCAGTGGAGTCGCTGGTGTGTGGAACGGGGTTTTGATCCCTTTACGGCAGCTTTACCAGACATTTTAAATTTTCTCTCTTCTCTATTTCATTTAGGGAAATCTTTTCGGTCTCTAAATGTGATGCGTTCTGCGATTTCGGCTGCTCATGTGCCAATTGGTGGGATTCCTGTTGGTCAGGATCAGTTGGTGTGTCGTTTGCTACGCGGTATTAAGTTAGCTCGTCCCCCAGTTCCCAAGTTTTCGCTGTTTTGGGATGTTCATCGGGTTCTTCAGTTTATTCAGGATTGGCCGGGGGATGAGGTTCTGTCTTTACGGCAATTATCAGCGAAGTTGGCCTTGTTGCTTTGTTTGGTGTCTTTTCGGCGAGTGTCAGACGTTCGAGCTTTCGATGTTAATGGCTTTACTGTTTCTCCTACTGGGGTTACGTTTTCTATATCCAGGCGCACGAAGACTGATTCGTCTACGGTCTTTTATCCTTTCTTTATGGAACGGCCTAAACTTTGCGTTTGTTCGGTTCTTAAGTCTTATGTCCAACGGACGGAGTCTCTTCGGGTTTCTGCTTCGGGACAGCTTTTGGTGTCCTACGTGAAACCCTACAAAGCTGTTTCTGCTACGACAATAGCCAGGTGGATTCGCTGGATTCTGGCCTCAGCTGGTATTGCGGAGTCTTTTGGTGCTCATTCTGTTCGTGGAGCGGCGGCTTCATCGGCCTTTTTGGCGGGAGCATCCTTGTCTGATATTTTGCGTGCTGCTGATTGGTCCCGGGAATCTACGTTCCGTACATTCTATTTTCGTCAAGTGGAACATACATCATCGGCGTTATTTTCTGAGCGTTAAAACTGCAAAATACGAAGCCTCCTGTCATGTACTAAAATTGAAGATTATGCTAGCTTTAGTGTACTTATAATCTTGATTTTAGTAATGACAGGAGGCGAGTATTTTCCCTCCCATCCCTCCCGTAACTTGTTTTTTCTCACCAGGGATTTATGGGGATTACAGACTTCGGGAAGTACTCTGGGTATATTGTGTTAGTCTTCCATGCTTGTAATGTTAGAGGGGATAGCATATCGTTACTGTTGAATCATGATTATGGACATATATTGTAGAATGTTTTCTATCACTTTGTTTCTTTTCTTTCAGTGTAAGTGGAGTCGGTGCTGTGGCCGGCGGGTTTTGGTCCGGGGACGACGATGCGGCGGTTCCTGAGACAGAGTTCCTGTTCGTGTACTATCAAAGAAAGAGGGAGGGTCTTAAGGGAAACAGGGTTTTATGGGAAAGTTTTCTGTTTTTTGATTGGTCTGTGTATATTTGCTGCTGTGAGAGAAGTAAAGGGGGTTATTATGCAAAATACTCGCCTCCTGTCATTACTAAAATCAAGATTATAAGTACACTAAAGCTAGCATAATCTTCAATTAGCCATTAAAAGGTATCACCTTTATACCACTCTTTTGAGTTTTTTCTACACTGAATCCTGTTCATTCATTTAAAAATATATAACAAGGTTTGTTTTTAGGGGCTAGTGTTCCACATACACCTGATTACACCTTCTTTATAAATGCTTTTACAGCATACAGCCACCCGGTGGTGCTATTCATCAAGATAGTCACTATACATTCTAATGAAGCCCCATATAAAAACAGTAAGTCTAACCTTTTCTGAGTTATTAAACAAATTCTAATACCAGGACATCAGATGGGGTATTTAAAACTAACCATTACAAATTAAAAGTAAGCATTTTGAAAAATAAAATAATAATAGTAATGATAATAATAATGGTGATATTGATTTAATTATAGATGCTTAAAATCTAACCTTAAGTTTACCTTTTAGTTCCTTGTATAAAATAGTGGTTCTATAAAACAATAAAAAGAAACCATTTACAAAGCAAAAATGGACACCGCCTCAGACCCTTTTAACCCTTTGTGAGTCAAGGGGTGTGCAGCACATTGCTTTGCAATGTGTCTGGCACTCTCCTGGGAGTCAAACGGTTAAATCCGCTGCTGTGTCCCAAGCACGTCTAGAACAGAGTTCCCATAGCTCAAAACTACTCTATTTATCTCCTATTTTCTGTTCCGATCATGGTGATCTGCAAGGCTTTGTGATGTCAGAGCCTCACTCAGTATTCATTCAAGATTGCTTTCTTATAGAATCCCACTGAAAGTAGATTCTCCAATACAAGTCTTCTATAGATGTCTAGAGCACGGAAAGAGATCTCTCATGAGTACCATGTATGGGGCTGACATCTTTCAGCCTTTCAAACCATCCTGATGAGAGTTTTGAGCTATGAGAACTCAGTTCCCAGAACTCTTGGGACACTGCCAAGGATTTAAAAGGGTATTTTATGGACCCTGAACTGCCCATTTAAGATTATATTTTAGGTCACAGGTGCAAAACTGAGAATTTTTATTTATGTTAGGTTGGACACATAGCAAATTAAAGTATATGTAGCCTTTAATTTTTAGGTGCTAGTGTTCGTTTAAAGGGACACTAATGTCCCATAAAAAATGTTTTTTTGTTTTGTAAAGAAAAAAAAAAATAAAATCTGTGCAACAAATCCCATCTCTCAAAACTTTATGGTTTGAGAGATATTCGGTCCTAAAGTTCTCTCCTCCCTCCCCTTCTCCTGATGTCAGTTGTAAGCTGACAGCAGGAGTTCCTGGTCTGGTGACCGACAGGCGGCTCTTTAGCAGAGCCGCAATAGCGCGATTTTAAAATAAATGCTTCATTGGAACGGTCTACAAAGTGTGCTTGGATTGCAATCACACTTTTTAGACTGTTCCAAAAAGTATTTCTTTTATATCGCGCTATTGCGGCTCTGCAGAAGAGCCTCCTTGTGTCGGCCAACGCGGATCTCCTGCTGTCAGCTTTACAGCTGACATCAGGAGAGAGAGAACTTTAGCGATGAATCGCTCTCAAACCGGTCTGAGAGATAGGATTTGCTGCATAGAATTTATTTTTCTTTATTCTACAAAACAAAAAAAATATTTTTATGGAACATTACTGTTCCTTTAAAAGCTTTTCAACCCTTTAAAAAACAGAGGGAATGAACAACACATTGCAGACAAATGCTTTGCAAACCCCTCTGCCATTTCAAGAGTTAATTAGATACCAGAACCATGAGCTTATTTGATTTCTACAGTATTTGCTGTGTAGTGTTCCTCAGTTTTTTATTTATAATAAAAAAATCCATGAATGTATCTGTATCTTGACAAGATAAAAAAGCAGAAAAACAGAGGGTTAGTGGCGCTCCAATAATTCGTATTGCCTCAAAGCTCTAAATTATTACATCAACAGTAATAATGATACTATAGCTATCTTCATGTTACAAACAAATTATACACTATATGTCATATACAATATACCTTTAAGCAGTATGTAAGCTTAATGTTTCAATTAAAAATGTTCTTAATCCAAATTAGTACTCTGGTGTCTGATTAAGGTGTCACAGTTGGTAGGAACGAGAACTGGACCAGTACTGTAGGTAACACAGTCTTTATTAAGATACACAACGTAAAGAAATACTCGGCAACAGCAGTACACAAAACAATCCTCGGCATCCCTATAGGCAAAGGAGGAAATAAGCAGCCTCAGGTCCGCACCTGAGCAGTCTACACCAGGTCCGCACCTGAACAGTCTATAACAGGTCCATACCTGCACACTCAACGTTCCTGAGTAAGAACTAACTGTGCCACAGGTCCGCACCTGAAGGCACTAGTTAACGGACGGGACCAAGGAGAAGTCTGCCAGAGCCACAGATAGCACCAGACAGGATATCCACTGGGTACGCAGTGGACCGAGTCCCAGGTAACACCAAAGTGGGTAGTCAGACAAGCCGGGACATACATGGAGCAGATAGTCAACCAGAGCCGCAGGTCTGCACCAGATTGGTTATCAGACTAGCCAAGGTCATACACAAAGCAGGTAGTCAGGCAGAGCCACAGGTCAGCACCAGAACGGATAGTCAGCCAGGCCAGAGGTTATACACAGAGGAGATTGTCTACCAAAGCCGCAGGTCCACACCAGAAGGGATATCAGACTAAGCCGGGGTCATACACAAGGAGAGTAGTCAGACAGAGCCAGAGGTCGGTACCAGAATGGGTAGTCAGACAAACCAGGTAATGCACTATACTCAGACCAAACTGCACTGGACACCACAAAAGGGCGACTGAGCATAGTATCCAGGCAGTTTTTAAACTTTGGGCCCAGGAAGAGGAGGAGTCAACATCCGTACCACTGCCCCTTTAAATGGAACGCACATTCATGCCCTTGGACGTGCGCCCATTATGATGTCACAGAGTCACAGCAGAGGAGGAAGAGACCGGAGCCCAGAGCCCAGGAAGTGACTGAGCCGCCACCAGCTGAATGCAGCTGGAGCAGCCAGACAATAATGCGACTGGAGCCACCAGACGGTAATGTGGCTGAAGCCATCAGACAGACAATGCGGCTGGAGCTGCCGGAGGAAGCTGCAGCCGGCTCGAGCAGCCGCCGCACAAATACGATAACATAAGGATTATAAATTGTGTTAATCCAAATTATCATTAATATAAAGTCCACAGACCAATACTAAACTATACCAAATATAAGTTAATTCCTTATGATGGCTCAATTCCAATGTCTCTGTTCAATCCCAGTTTCCAGCATCAGTCTGAACCATCAAAACTCCTCACCTCCTTAGTGAGAAGGTTTGCTTCGCAATAACTTGCCCTAATTTATAAAACAGGAAATAATCCCCTCTTAGAAATCAGTATATAAACAGAATTAAAGTGAAAATAAATCACTTACATGTAAAATACTTGGAGTACAGCTCCCAAATCGATCCAGATATGCTTCTCCCTTTCTTTTATTGTTCAGCAAACTCGGGTTACTTGGATCCTCCTTCCCTGTGATCTCCGCTGTCACTCACACCTGGAGTCCCAATCAGGTCTGGAGGTTTCTCTGCAAGATTGTTCCAAAGTTTCTTATTATCTCGAATAATTAATCCAGGACAGGTATCTCAAACTATATAATTTATTACGTAAAGATATACAAGAGATAGTAAAAGCAAACTAGTTGGTAGTCTCCAAGTAATCATGAGCTCTAGTCTGTTGGGCGTCCAGCGTCCGAAATCAGACTACAGATACCTATTCCCCCGTGGCCAACAAAGGGACGGTTTATCTAAGCACACAGAAGACTCCTAAACACCCAGTGGCGTAACAATAGGGGTCGCACCTGGGACCAGGCCTGTCACTCCAGGGGCCCGGCCGCCCCCCGCGACCCCCTCGCCCGCAGCAGCTCCCACTACGGCCGCCGGTTCTAGTTATACAGAGCGCTGGGAGATGACATCATCTCCCAGCCTCTGCATTACTAGAGCGGCGCGCGGGAGCTTCACTTGTAGAGATCATTGCCGAAGGAGGCACAGATCTGTGTGTCAAGCCACACCGCTAGACCACCAGGGACTGGAGGTAGGGGCACTGTGCAGATGAAGAGGGCATTGTGGAAGGGGAAATGTGGAGATGAAGGGGGCATTGTGGAAGGGGCAATTTGGAGATTGGGGGGCATTGTGTGCAGATGAAGGGGGCACTGTGGAGATGAAGGGGCACTGTGGAGATGAAGGGGGTATTGTGGAGTTGAAGGGGGCATTGTGGAAGGGGCAATTTGGATATATGGGGGCAATGTGAAGATTGGGGAGCAATGTGGTTGAGGGGGTCTGGGGCCAATGTGGTTGGGGGGGCCCCATGGCAATTCTTGCACCAGGGCCCGGTGGCTTCTAGTTACGCCTCTGTAAACACCCAACGCATTTTGTACGAATTGCACTTCCTCAGGGGAAAATACAGATGCACATACTCCTTCAGTGCCCTTTAAATGATCTCAAATCCTTTCTAACTCACAATAGAAGCTGGTAAGTTTAATTACCAACAACCAACATCTGACTGCTTGGGCATTAACCCATTACTTCTTAAGATTAATAAAAAAATAAATCTCAAATCACATAATACATATTATAAAAATAATAATAATACATTATACATATCCAAACATATCAATAACCTCTCATCTTTCTTCTTCTCTATTGATCAAATTATAGTTGATTAACAACACTAGATAGACCTTAAAATATTTAATTGCGTAGGAATTAATCCCTTCAATCCTAGAACCTACGTTATAAACAAACAAATTAATTAATAAAATGAATATATGCACTCATAATAATAATGACGGCCTAAAACAATATTAAGAAGTATGTATATTTCTGGATACTTAATATAAAGTAATGCTAAACCTTTCCTCTGTATGTTTGTTAGCTCCTACTCCTATAATCCTAGCATGTAACTTGGGCATCGAGTTTTCTTAAGTTTATAAAATTCAACAGCGCTGATAGTATAAGAATGTTGACACAATTACTGGAACATATTAAACCTAAAATTAAATTTAAGATAAAAAGCAGGTTGAAATGCAGGGAAAATGTTATATATAAAATAACTTTAAAACAGGGCCATTGCTATCAACATATTAAATTGCTGGTTTCTTTATATAGCCTCTTGCATTAATCTGTGTATATATATATATATATATATATATATATATATATATATATATATATATATAAATACACAATGTGCATATGTCTTAGGCAGGTGTGAAAAATGCCATAAAGTACAAATGCTTAAAAAATAGATATGTTAATAGTTTATTTTTTATCATAGTGAGTGAACAGAGTGAATAGAAGAAAAATTGAAATCAAATCAATATTTGGTTTGACCACCTTTTGCCTTCAAAACAGCATCAATTCTTCTCTGTACACTTGCACACAGTTTTTTAGGGATCTCGACAGGTATGTTGTTCCAAATATCTTGGAGAACTAACCACAGATCTTCTGTGGATTTAGGCAGCCTCAGTTACTTCTCTTTCTTCATGTAATCCCAGACAGTCTCAATGATGTTAAGATCAGGGTTCTGTGGGGGCCATACCATCACTTCCAGGACTCCTTCTTCTTTACGCTAAAGATAGGTTTTAATGGCTTTGGCTGTATGTATGGGGTCATTGTCATGCGGCAGAATAAATTTGGAGCCAGTCAGATGCCTCTCTGATGGTATTGCATGATGGATAAATATCTGCCTGTATTTCTCAGCATTGAGGAGACCATTAATTCTGACCAAATCCCCAACTACATTTGAAGAAATGCAGCCTCCAACTTGCAAGGAACCTCCACTAAGCTTCACTGTTGCCTTCTCACACTTATTCTTGTACCGCTCTCCAGCCCTTCTGTGAACAAACTGCCTTCTGCTATAACACCTGCTGCCATTTTTCTGCACCCCAGTTCCTGTGTTTTCATGCATAGTTGAGCTGTTTGGCCTTGTTTCTATGTCGATTGTATGGCTTTTTTGGTTGTAAGTCTTCCAACTTGATTTAGATTTATCTTCTGTTCACTCACTATGCATTTTGTTAATTGAAAAAATAAACTATTAACATGTTTGTAAACCATTAACATATTTTTGAAAGCATTCTTACTTTACAGCATTTTCACACCTGCGTAAATCTTTTGCACATTACTGTGTATATATATATATATATATATATATATATATATATATATATACACACACACACACTTACCCACCCCATCTCTCTGACTTTTTCTAACCACAATCTCTCCATGCCCCTCCAATTATATATCTGTTACTTCTTCATTCCTCCAAAAGACTCTTCCCTAACACACACACATGCAAAGTGTCTCCATCTCCTCCCCTCACCTTTTCTCCTCTAGCAAGACTCTCCCTGAAACAGATCTGTTGCTGTGTTGTTTAGCTCACCTCTGATCTGTTCCACCACATGGATAATCCATTTATTGTAGTTTTGATGAAAATCACAATGTCCAGACCGTGTGCTGCTTTAGACATATACATTAGATATTAAGACATCACAGGAACTAGTGGTTAATCTTCTATAAATCCCCCTAAGGGGAAAAGTGAAAATAAAGTGTTTCAGAATTTAAAAAATCTACAAGATATAAAAGTAGTGGGGATAAGAGAAAACCAATGATTCTGCAATCACCTTGAAAGTCTGGAAAGTAACCGTGCCTGAAATACCCAATCAACTCGGTAATCACCAAAAGCAGTATAACTGCTTTAGATCCAACTCACCAGTCACACTCACTTTTCTGACTACTAAGAGGAACACAAGTAACACCCACAACACTAGCTATGAAGATACTTCTGCTGCTCTCCAGTGTACATTGCCAGTGACCCCTATTGCCTGCATTATTGCAACATCTAGCCCTAGTAGTAGTAGTAGTAGTTGGTCTAATAGTCCCTCAAGAACTCCTCAGTCTATGAAATCTCCAGGACAGAGATACTTCACTCACAAGCCAAAAGCAAAACTAATTGTTGCCTATATAAAGAAACTTGTAAGCAGGGGAAAAGCAGGATCCCATCTAGACACATCCACATTAAGATCCACCTGAAAAACAACCACAGGTCTGAGTGGGACACGTAGCAGCTCATAAGAGGAACAATGACTAACAGCAGTAGAAGCATTCCTAAAATTTTATGGGCCAAAGGGCACATAATATCAGTGTTGCAGATATCAATCAGGACATTTTCTTCAGCAACAATAAAACCCATATGTCCTACTGGTGTTGTGTAAATGCAAAGCATGGAGGAAGATGCATTAACCCCTTAAACAAATAATCCTTCAGACACCTCAGCTCAGGTTTGGATGATGGAAAGATGCAACCCAATGGGATATTAGCACTTGGAAACAACTGAACAGGGCAAGCACAATTCCAATGTGGTGGAAGTTTGTCTGCATCCCTTTTGCTGAAGATTTTATAAAAGTACTTATATGCTTGGGCTTTGAGGCGGTTTCCATAGTCACCGATGCAACTCAGGGTTCTAAGTGGGAGTCTGGTGACAATGGACAAAGCAAAAAATTACCTGACCAGAAAGCCCAGGTTGTAGCCATGGCAAACCCAACACCACTGGAAATAAGGGGGATTGCACATAGTTTTTATTAATGGTAAACTTCAGAAGAACAGATTTGTGCGTGATCGAGCCTGAATGCATGTGAGTCCCATCAAACACTTGAATCTGCAGAGGATATGACTTAGGCACCAACCACATTTGAACAGAAGATGCTAGATGTAAGCTGAGTATCAACAGCTAGGACAGGGAAAGAAAACAATGAGATGTGAGGATATTCGGACTGTCAGTCATAGAAGGATTTATCTGCTCGAAAGTGCCCTGTATACTGTTCTGAGGAAGAACAGGACAGGTACAGAGCAAATGGCAATCTTTGCCACAGTACAGCAGAGGTTCATATTACATCTCTGAATCTTCTCTTCCGAAGTGAGGAAAAGAGTGCAGGTCTCCAAGTCAAAATCAAGCATATAAACACATTGCATGCACCTTTGCTGTGTAATTTCCAGTGTTGTTTGGAGGCTGATGACTGTATTTGGAGTTAAGTGTTGATCACAAATATTTCTGTCAGTAAAGATTCAAGCTGTTTGTTTAAAATCTTTGCATGCTGGAGAGATCTTGCTGCATTGCCAAGCAATGCATTGGAGACATATCAAGCATGCAAGAGTTTAAAGCAGGAGTATCCCACTGTTGTCTTAAGAGACAGACAATGTTTTCAGGCTATCCCTGATTTGATACAGATATTGCAAGGTACTTTTGTTCTTAACCTCTTCACTGCTAAGGATGTAATGGGCTCCATTCTCAGTTTGCCCTCTAAAAATGCTAAGGACGATGTCCATCAATTTCTCTGTAGTGAGGCAGTTAAAGAGTTAATCAGGGGACAAGGGACTTATCTTCCTGCAGAACTCTGGTCCCACAAGAACCCTCTCCACTTCCTCCAAAAGTCGTACCATTTTTCTTGGCAATAGGTACTGACTACATTAAGGAATGTCAAGGATTTAAAAAATTCTGTATCTTTGAAGTAATGGAAATGTTGAAGATTATAAATTTTTCTTATAGCTCCACTTTCTGGAAATATTCATGCTCAGCAGGGGGTAGAAAGGCAATGTAACCCTCATTTGATGAAGTGGGTTATTTTCTTTTCAAAATTGTATGCTTTGCCTACATTTTCTTCAAATCTCTAGTTGTTACAACCATTTTAGTATAGGCCAAACATATTTGAAGAATTCAAGAAAAATTACAGTTTCTTTAGGGGTAGTTTAGTGATTCTGGCACCCCCCTACAGTGTGTCAGCTCATACCAATGAGGTGTATTTCTTTCAGGAGAGGAGCTGCTAATTAATTCATTAAATGAATGACTAATGCATACATGGAATTAATAGTTTTCGGGATTTCAGTACCCTTGAAGTGTGGTAGAAATTCAAAAAATGCATATTTTTTCTATAGCACAATATTCTAACAAAGTTGTGCACACTGTGCTAGGGGTAGAAAGGAAATTGATGCAGGGTGCTGTCTACTTTCCAAAATAACATGCTTTATCTACCTTTTCTTCTTGTATGTAATTGCTATAAACATTTAACTGCTCTTAAAGAAAAAAACAACAAACAGATTTTGGCCTGAGAAGTTTCGTGGTCTGGCACCACCCATAGCATGTCAGCTCATACCAGTGAGGTATCATTTTACTCAGCAGAACTCTAACTACCTAACTATCACGGTGCCCGTGATTTGCTGCAGTTACTTGTCTGTCACCAGTAGGGGGCTTCTATTGGCTGTCTGCAGATAGCCCGCCTCTTATTGACTATTTAAACCTGGATTGGGCACCCTTTGAGTGCCCTTTCGTGTTGTTTCTGACCTTCTTGCTACCACTATGCTAGTGATAGCTGGGCCTCTGTTCCAGTGTTCCTGAGTTCCTGATCTCATGTGTTCCTGAGTTCCTGATCTCTACTGTTCCAGTGTTTCCTGCATGCTGAAGTACTTCCAGTCCTGGTTCCGGCCTAGTCTCTGGTGTTGCAGTTCCTGCTGAACTTCTCTGCTGTTTTCTGACCTGACTGATCGTTGCTGGTTCCTGTCATCTCATCACCTGTCTTCAGTATCCTGGCGACCTTCTGCCTGGTCGCGTTGGTGACATTGCTACAATTCCGTGTTGGTCCCAGCGTGCGGACGCTGGTTTGCTCCCAAGCCTTGCGGCTATACAAACTCGCTTGTTACACCAGTGTGCGGTCACTGGTTTGCTCCAAAGCCTATCAGCTATACAAATCTGTGTTGGTCCCAGCGTGCGGACGCTGGTTTGCTCCTAAGCCTTGCGGCTATACAAACTCGCTTGTTACACCAGTGTGCGGTCACTGGTTTGCTCCAAAGCCTTTCAGCTATACAAATCTGTGTTGGTCCCAGCGTGCGGACGCTGGTTTGCTCCTAAGCCTTGCGGCTATACAAACTCGCTTGTTACACCAGTGTGCGGTCACTGGTTTGCTCCAAAGCCTATCAGCTATACAATTCTGTGTTGGTCCCAGCGTGCGGACGCTGGTTTGCTCCTAAGCCTTGCGGCTATACAAACTCACTTGTTACACCAGTGTGCGGTCACTGGTTTGCTCCAAAGCCTTTCAGCTATACAAATCTGTGTTGGTCCCAGCGTGCGGACGCTGGTTTGCTCCTAAGCCTTGCGGCTATACATACTCGCTTGTTACACCAGTGTGCGGTCACTGGTTTGCTCCAAAGCCTATCAGCTATACAAATCTGTGTTGGTCCCAGCGTGCGGACGCTGGTTTGCTCCTAAGCCTTGCGGCTATACTACTCGCTTGTTACTCCAGTGTGCGGTCACTGGTTTGCTCGCTAAGCCTAACGGCTATACTATTCAGTGTTGTTTCCAGCGTGCGGACGCTGGTTTGCTCCAAAGCCTTGCTGCTTAACGATTCTGCTAATTTGCCAGTTCCATCTGACTGCTGCTATTATCTCTGGGCTGCCCTGCCCGGTATTGGTAAGGCCGGTAGAACCTTTTGCCACATTCCATCTGAGGTTGCCTTACCCGGTATTGGCAGGGCCGGTAGAGCCTACATTGTGTATCTATTGAGGCTGCCTTGCCCGGTAATTTGGTAAGGCCGGTAAAACCGTTATGCTATTCCATCTGCAGGTTGCCTTACCCGGTATTGGCAAGGCCGGTAGAGCCTAAAGACTGTCCTGTCCGGTATTTGACAGGACCGGTAGAGTCTGCCTTCTGTCTGTGCTATATTCTGTATATATATATATGTATGTTATTGCCATCCTAATTTATCATTTATTATTTCAATAAAATTGATTTTTTTTTACCTAAAACTTGTGTCTGAGAGTCATAATAAACCGTGACAGTACGAAAGGGCCATGACCTCAGACAGCAAGGGTGAAGGTAACGCACAGAATATCCATTGGAGGATGGATGTGCTCGAGCAACGTTTGGATCAGTTGGCAGTTGCAATTCAAACGATCCTTGAACGCACGGTACCTGCTGACCAATCTAGCTCTAGCCCGGTGGTCTCGCCAAGTCAGACACCGGAAAGTGATACCAGACCCCTAGGGGGTACTGTTAAAGGGTTAACGGCTTCTGCACCCTTGCCGCTAAGATATGATGGTGACCCTAGTCTCTGCAGAGGGTTCATCAATCAACTCGAAATCTTTATGGAATTGACGGCACACGCATTTCCCAATGATCGTAGTAAAGTGGGGTTCACGATATCACTGCTCACTGGCAGAGCATTGGCTTGGGCTAACCCCTTGTGGGAGAATGCTAAACCTTGTACTAAGAACTTTAGTGAATTTGTGCGTTCCTTTCGAAGAGTGTTTGAGCCTCCTGGTAGAACCACCTCTGCTGCCAAACGCCTTATGGAGATACAACAGGGCAGGCGTACAGTGGGCGACTATGCCATCGAATTCCGCACATTGGCAGCAGAGGTAGGTTGGAATAACGAGGCATTATTGGCAGCCTTCTCTCAAGGCCTGAATGACCACATTAAAGACGAAATCGCTGCTAAAGATCTACCTATTGATCTAGATGATTACATTGAGTATGTTATGATAATTGACTCCAGAATACGTGAGAGATCAATTGCCAGAGATCGTAAGTTACGGTCAAAAAATAATGAGCCTAGTAGCATGTTTTGCCCACCCATCCCTCCCTTGGCATTGAAGTCTAGTGAACCAGTACGGGAAACAAGTGAACCTATGGAAATAGGCTTCACTAGACTATCCAAGGCAGAGAGACTATATCGCAAAAAACAAGGGTTATGTTTATACTGCGGTAAAAAAGGGCACTTGCTAAATTCCTGTCCGGTACGTCCGGGAAACGCACACACCTAGGGTATCTTGGGGGACAGGCCCTAGGTGGTGTACAATCGTCCCCAGTGTCGGGCATAATGAAACCCACCATACAGGTGGTATTGTCTTGGGCACAACGCTCTGTGGAGGTTTTGGCCTTGGTTGACTCCGGTGCAGCAGGGTATTTTATGGATAATACCTTTGCTGAATTGCACGGAGTTCCACGCATTGAAAGAGAAAACCCCTTGACTATTGAAGCGATTGATGGTAGACCCTTAGAACCGCCTCAGGTTATATTTGAAACCATGCCATTGTCTATGACTATTGGGGCACTTCACAGAGAAGAGCAGCAGTTTCAACTGATTAATTCCCCGCACCATGCGGTGATATTGGGATTTCCGTGGTTACAGTTACATAACCCACAATTCGATTGGAAAAAGTGTGAAATTGCTGCTTGGTCCCAGTTTTGTATGGACAAGTGCGTCATCCAGCCTATTAAGGTCATGTGCACCTCCTCTGCTATGCCGGATGTGTACCAACAGTTTGGCGATGTTTTTAGCAAAGGAGAGGCTAGTATGCTACCCCAGCATAGACCTTATGATTGTTGCATTGAATTGCAGCCTGGTGCAGTACCTCCGAAAGGACGCACTTATCCATTATCTTGTGATGAAAATAAGGCTATGGAGGATTACATTTCTGATGCCCTTGCTAGAGGGATCATACGTAAATCTACCTCTCCAGCTGGGGCTGGGTTCTTTTTTGTAAAAAAGAAAAATGGCGAATTAAGACCATGCATTGACTACCGGGGCTTGAATAAACTAATGGCAAAAAACGCATACCCAATACCACTCATCACCGAGCTTTTTGACAGGCTTAAGGGCGCTTCGATATTTACCAAGTTGGACCTACGGGCCGCTTACAATCTGGTTCGCATTCGAGCAGGTGATGAGTGGAAAACTGCCTTTAATACTCGAGCTGGGCACTACGAGTATCTAGTAATGCCTTTTGGGCTGTGTAATGCACCCGCAGTTTTCCAGGAACTGATAAATGATGTTCTGAGAGATATGTTACAGACATGTGTTGTGGTGTACCTCGACGACATACTGATTTACTCCCAAAACATGGCACAGCACATCAAAGATGTATCCGCAGTATTGCTACGACTCCGTGAGAACAAATTATTTTGTAAAATGGAAAAATGTGAGTTTCATAGAACCAGTGTGCCATTCTTGGGGTTCATAATTGGCAATGATGGCATTGCCATGGACAAAGAAAAGTTGTCAGCTGTCCTACAATGGCCAAAACCCAAGGGTCTTAAAGCCATACAGCGTTTCCTGGGTTTCGCTAATTATTATAGGAGGTTTATTAAGAACTTTTCTTCCATTGTCAAACCTCTGTCCGATCTTACGCACAAGGGTGCTAATCCTTCTTGTTGGCCGGTATCTGCTGAGAAAGCCTTTGAGAATTTGAAGCTGGCATTTGCTGCGGCTCCTGTGTTATCCCACCCCAATCCTTTACTTCCATTTACGTTAGAGGTTGATGCCTCAGATATTGGGGTCGGGGCAGTACTTTCGCAGCGACACGAGAAAGGTGGAACTCTCAGACCTTGTGGGTTTTTCTCTAAAAAGTTGACTGTCACTCAAAGCCACTATGAGATAGGTGACAGAGAATTATTGGCCATTATCCTTGCTCTTAAGGAATGGCGTCATTTGCTTGAAGGTACTAAGAATCCTGTCTTAATCCTAACAGATCATAAGAATCTGACCTATCTCTCGGAGGCCAAGAGATTGTCCTCTCGTCAGGCCAGGTGGGCACTGTTCCTGTCTCGATTTAATTTCATTGTATCATATTTACCAGGGTCAAAAAATATCAGGGCTGATGCACTGTCAAGACAATTTGAGGCCGACAGTGACAGAGTGGAAGCACCAGCTCCTATCATCCAACCTGATAGAATACTGGCTACTATACGCACGAGTATCACTTCTCCTCTAGGGGAGGAGATCCTGGCCTCTCAGGGGTCCGCTCCCCATGAAACCCCAGTGGGCAAATGTTTTGTCGCTGAATCATTTCGTACTAGGCTGCTCGAAACCTACCATTCCTCTAAGGCTGCGGGACATATTGGTAGAGACCAATTGTTATGGTCCCTTTCTCAGTTATTTTGGTGGCCTTCCATGAGAAACGATTGTGCCGAATTTACGAATGCCTGTGCCACCTGCGCCCGCGCTAAGACCCCGAGACATCTCCCTGTGGGCTTGCTTCAACCGGTGCCTAATGGCGAACGCCCCTGGTCTCATGTTTCCATTGATTTTATGGGAGAGTTGCCTATGTCGAAGGGGTACTCCTTTATATTCATGGTGGTGGACAGGTTTTCTAAAATGGCTCATTTCGTGCCCCTCCGTGGTCTTCCTTCAGCGAAGGAATTGGCAATGGTGTTCGCCAGAGAAGTATTCCGGTTGCATGGAGTGCCTAGGGTACTGGTGTCTGACAGGGGGAGCCAGTTTGTGTCTAGATTTTGGAGGGCATTTTGCCAACAGATGGGCATACAGCTGTCCTTCTCCTCTGCCTACCATCCCCAGACCAATGGAGCCGCTGAACGAGCTAATCAGGGCTTGGAACAATTTCTCCGTTGTTTCGTTACTGACCATCATGATAATTGGTCCGACTTGTTGCCTTGGGCAGAGTTCGCCAGGAACTGTGCGGTCAATTCTTCATCTGGGAGCTCTCCGTTTCTGATTAATTATGGGTTCCAGCCCTGTTTGCTTCCAGACTCATTTCAGACGCAACAGATTCCAGCTCTGGATGAGCATATCGAGCAACTCCGTTCCACATGGGCACAAGTTCAGAGGGCACTTGGTCAGTCATTTCAGCGTCATCAGCGCCATGCTAATCGCAGAAGGCTTCCAGCGGTTTCCTTTCAGGTTGGGGATAGAGTATGGCTTTCCTCCAGAAATCTCAAGCTGCAGGTTCCGTCTAATAAGTTGGCTCCTCGGTTTATTGGTCCATACAGAGTTATTCGCAAAATTAACCCTGTCTCCTATGCACTAGACCTACCTGCATCCATGCGTATCCATAATGTGTTCCATGTGTCCCTTCTTAAGCCTCTGGTTTGCAATCGCTATACTACCACACCTGTGGTGCCAGGACCTGTTGAGGTCGAGGGCCAGGAGGAGTACGAGGTTCAGAGCATTATTGATTCCCGTAGGCTTAGAGGAAGGGTACAGTACCTGGTACATTGGAAAGGGTATGGTCCTGAGGATCGATCATGGGTGGATAGTACGGACCTTCATGCACCTAGGTTAACTAGGGCCTTTCATGCCAATTACCCGCAGAAACCTAAACCCTATTCTAGGAGAGGGGGTCTTTGAAAGGGGGGTACTATCACGGTGCCCGTGATTTGCTGCAGTTACTTGTCTGTCACCAGTAGGGGGCTTCTATTGGCTGTCTGCAGATAGCCCGCCTCTTATTGACTATTTAAACCTGGATTGGGCACCCTTTGAGTGCCCTTTCGTGTTGTTTCTGACCTTCTTGCTACCACTATGCTAGTGATAGCTGGGCCTCTGTTCCAGTGTTCCTGAGTTCCTGATCTCATGTGTTCCTGAGTTCCTGATCTCTACTGTTCCAGTGTTTCCTGCATGCTGAAGTACTTCCAGTCCTGGTTCCGGCCTAGTCTCTGGTGTTGCAGTTCCTGCTGAACTTCTCTGCTGTTTTCTGACCTGACTGATCGTTGCTGGTTCCTGTCATCTCATCACCTGTCTTCAGTATCCTGGCGACCTTCTGCCTGGTCGCGTTGGTGACATTGCTACAATTCCGTGTTGGTCCCAGCGTGCGGACGCTGGTTTGCTCCCAAGCCTTGCGGCTATACAAACTCGCTTGTTACACCAGTGTGCGGTCACTGGTTTGCTCCAAAGCCTATCAGCTATACAAATCTGTGTTGGTCCCAGCGTGCGGACGCTGGTTTGCTCCTAAGCCTTGCGGCTATACAAACTCGCTTGTTACACCAGTGTGCGGTCACTGGTTTGCTCCAAAGCCTTTCAGCTATACAAATCTGTGTTGGTCCCAGCGTGCGGACGCTGGTTTGCTCCTAAGCCTTGCGGCTATACAAACTCGCTTGTTACACCAGTGTGCGGTCACTGGTTTGCTCCAAAGCCTATCAGCTATACAATTCTGTGTTGGTCCCAGCGTGCGGACGCTGGTTTGCTCCTAAGCCTTGCGGCTATACAAACTCACTTGTTACACCAGTGTGCGGTCACTGGTTTGCTCCAAAGCCTTTCAGCTATACAAATCTGTGTTGGTCCCAGCGTGCGGACGCAGGTTTGCTCCTAAGCCTTGCGGCTATACATACTCGCTTGTTACACCAGTGTGCGGTCACTGGTTTGCTCCAAAGCCTATCAGCTATACAAATCTGTGTTGGTCCCAGCGTGCGGACGCTGGTTTGCTCCTAAGCCTTGCGGCTATACTACTCGCTTGTTACTCCAGTGTGCGGTCACTGGTTTGCTCGCTAAGCCTAACGGCTATACTATTCAGTGTTGTTTCCAGCGTGCGGACGCTGGTTTGCTCCAAAGCCTTGCTGCTTAACGATTCTGCTAATTTGCCAGTTCCATCTGACTGCTGCTATTATCTCTGGGCTGCCCTGCCCGGTATTGGTAAGGCCGGTAGAACCTTTTGCCACATTCCATCTGAGGTTGCCTTACCCGGTATTGGCAGGGCCGGTAGAGCCTACATTGTGTATCTATTGAGGCTGCCTTGCCCGGTAATTTGGTAAGGCCGGTAAAACCGTTATGCTATTCCATCTGCAGGTTGCCTTACCCGGTATTGGCAAGGCCGGTAGAGCCTAAAGACTGTCCTGTCCGGTATTTGACAGGACCGGTAGAGTCTGCCTTCTGTCTGTGCTATATTCTGTATATATATATATGTATGTTATTGCCATCCTAATTTATCATTTATTATTTCAATAAAATTGATTTTTTTTTACCTAAAACTTGTGTCTGAGAGTCATAATAAACCGTGACACTAACCTACCATGATATTCCATGGGTTTCAGTATATCTGATTGCAAATTATTAATATTTTTTGTTATAGCGCTATCGTCTGGTGATTTCATAGCAAACAAGCCTTAGGGAAGAACTGTAAGTGATCAGTCTCTGAAATTGAAAATATGGGTACTTTTAGAAAATATTTTTAAATTTTTTCAATTGGTAATTTTTATAGGAAGATCTATGTTTTAGAAAGAAGAGTTAATACTACATTTAGAAACATAAACATTTGCTAGTGGATCATAGAAACTGTATAATCCAGGACAATTGTTTGTCATTCATGTTATTGTAAGCTCATAAAAAAACAAACAAAAAAAACAATATTTTGAAAGTGCAGGGTCTGCCAAAAAAACACCCAGAGAAGTACCAAAATTATAGTTTGACTTTAAACTGCAATAAAATTGTGGAAATACGGTTAGCATTGGGTTAGTGAAAAGGCCTAGCAGTGTCACGGTTAAATACAGCTTCACTACACATGCAAGTGTTCACCTTTTGAAAAGGATATCCACCTTGTCAATGCCACCTTCCACATCGACAACAGTTCACAACCCTCCCTGCTTGCGATTGCTTGCGGGCTGTTACTGCACAGGAAAGTACAGGGAGATCCCAACTACACCAGTCTCAGGTGGACTAAGTTGAGACTGTGAACTCCAACAGCAGAGGCTGCTATTGGAGTTCAGTGAATATGGTGAAGGGCCACATTAACATATCAACACACCCCCTTGCCTACAGCAATGACTCATTATCCTGCATATCCTTACGGAAATGAGTCATTATGCTTTACTTCCATATGGAAATAGGCCTTTGTCGATGTGATGAGTAAAAATTTGTAAACCTGTTGTATGGCTGTTGATGTGGGCAGATTATTGTCGGACTGATAGTGATGTGATTTTCGAAGACAGTTTAGTGAATACTGTCCATGTGCCTTTGACACTGCTCCGACAGGACCTTTGACCTTTAGTGAATCTACGCCATAGTGTTCCAAAACACTTGACAAAGTGTTATTTAGGAGGGTTTAAGGGGCTTTACCTGCTCAGTAAAACAAGGGTATGCCCACTGAACGTTATTACAGCTATTTTTTTATTTCTTTTTACATCAAACTGTTTATATCAGTTCCAGCTCTGGTCAAAAGGTGAATTGTTTCTTTTAATGCATTCTATGGGAGATCTCGAGTCATGACCTACAGCGCTCCATAGTAAGTGAAAGGAACAGCACCACTTGGTGAACACAATAGTAACATGTATAATACAAGAAGACAAATGTGAGCTATAATGAATTTTAGATTAAAGCTTTCCTAGCAGTGAGAGAACCCTGGTTTTACTATGTATATATACACACGCTCACGCATAAAGACATATATCCATCATGTTCAGTCTTTCGCAGACTTCACCATGATCCAGGAAATGGGGAAGAAAAAAATGTAATCCATTTTCTATTCTACATCACAATATAAATTCTTCCCACTATCAGAATGCATCAGATTTCTACCCTCAGAAGTGGTCAATTATTACACCTCAAGCTGTTGAGCACTACAACTCCCAACATCCCCAACTGCCAGATGTCCATTAAGTGAATACACTTCTCTGTATTTTTAGAACCTTGTTATCTACTTTTTACATGAAGAGAAATGCAAGTCTTTCTTTAAAGGGGAACATTCACATCCCCAAAGATTTTCACTACTGCTTTTAAAATATAAAGCAATATCAGCGCTGGCTTTATTTATTTTCTCCACTGCCTAAGAGTGGAGAGATTAATCATTGAAATGTGGCACTTCCGCATTCTGGGGAACCGTGTGTGAGCGGCAGGACTTCCCACCTCCCTCCCAGCAGCCCCTGGGGCGCGCGATCACACTTCTCTTCGGAGCTGCATTTTTCTGGGCTAACTTGACACCGAGCTCCGTTTACCATGCTACTGAGGCTGCTGGGAGGGAGGTGGGAAGTCCTTCAGCTCCATGCCACACATACACGGTGCCGCAGACCCGGAAGTGGCATATTTCAAAGATTAATATCTCCACTCTTATCAGCCAGTGCTGATATTGCTTTATATTTTAAAACCAATGGTGAAAATTTTTGGAGACGTGACTGTTCCCCTTTAAGCAGAGTTTCGAGCTCAATTTAAAGCAATTGGAAATAATTATTATATCAGTGGTGCAGTTGGTTTGCTCCAGAATTTCTACACTTTTTGGTTGTGCATATGGCCCAAAAGGCTAAAGCAGTGCTAGGTACTGGCTGATGGGGCCCAAAGAGCTCATGCTTAAAGCCCCAGGTCTTGTTGTCATCTTGGGGCTGCATTCAGCTGCATTGTGCACTAATAATGCGTGAGGTTGGTTGAAGCTCCAGGTCTTCTGGAGACCTATAAACTCTTCTTCTTAAGGGTAATACTGTGCAACAGTGGATGGGTTTAGTGTAATGTGAGGAGTACTTCAAGGCATACGTGGGGCTAGGAGAGTTTAGGGTGCCTTTCTTAGGGAAGCTAAAGATGTCCATCTGATCCTGTGTAGGGGAATTGCCAAAATATATCAAGAATTCAGGCTTGTAATGTCCCTGCTATAATCCCTTTGTTTTTACATCGCAGTCAAACACATTGGATACTTTCTACAGTTCAGCAGAAGATCTATTTTACTTTCCCATTCAAAATAGTAATTCATGGTATAAATTCCTGAAATTCACTAAGTGTATCAGAGAAATTTAAAGATGTGTTAATACAATCTGTTAAAAAATACAAAGGTTCAAAATAGCAATGATACCTACTTAGGTGAGCTAACAACAAAACAATCTATTGTTTGCATTCTTTATATATTTACATTCTTTTGAAGCCATTTTAGTTTTTCTCTTTCATGGGAAAGTATAAAAATAAAGGCAAACAGCCTTGAAAACAAACATATTTTTAATTTTTTCTTATAAAAATTGTGCAGCATCAAGCAAAAAGTGTAATGTAAAAAGTGATATTGTCTCTTGTTTAAAGGCAAACTAATGAAAAATGTGTTAATTGCCTTGTCTCCCACCTCTGACAGTAACAACATCATAAACTTTCAAAACTCAGCGCACAGGTCCTCCCTAAGCTTCTCCTCACCAGATCTCTGGAGTGCAGCTAATGCTGCCTGTTGGCTGATGTTATGTCACATTCATTTGCACAGGATCTGGAATAAAGCTACCAGTGCCAGCTTATATATAATAGATCGCCCTGAGAATTTAGCCCTTCACCCTGAGGGTTCAAAACCTTGAGTGTCAGAGTCAAACCCTGAGAAGTCACAGGTATGAATATGGGGATGAAATTACATTTTAAAACCAGGGACTAAAACAGGGAGAGCAGGAAGCTAAAACTAGAGACTAAAACAGAAAGATGGATACGGGGACAAGGAGTCAAATCCAGGGACAGGCCCTGGAAATCTGGGACATTTGGGAGGTCTGTAATTATAAATTTGTTCTGTGCAGTGACACAGAAAGCCATATGCACACAGCCATAGGTGGAGCAATCCCCCAACAATCCAACTTCACCATATGTAATAAGTACTGACTGCAGGGGAAGTCTGTCGTACGACAGGCGTGCAGCTCTGCAGCAGAGCCGAGATCGCAATAGTGAAAAAGAATTCTTTTTTGCAAGCACACATAGAAGACCGTTTCAGTGAAATAATTCTTTTACACTAACACAATCGCGGCTCTGCTGCAGAGCCACCTGATGAAAGTCAGACTGGATATCCCTGCAGGCAGTACAACGCTGACTTCAGGGAAGGGGGAGGAAGGGGGGAACTTTGCCTTTGGTTATCTCTCAAACCATAAAGGTGTGAGAAATGAACCTGGGGGCTATTAAATTATTTTGCAAATATCTACAATATGAGGGATAGTAATAATAAAGTATTACTATCCCTTTAAGGCTAGTTAAGGTTAAAGGGGAAATGCAGTCTTACAGCATCCAAGAAGCTGCCCTGGAGAATTTGTAGATTCTTCCTAGACAGGGAGCAGAACAAGTGGGGTGGCACAGAGAAATGGGAAAAAGTGTAGAGTGAGAGAGAGAGAGAGAAAATGAAGTCAGGGAGAGGGATAAGAGAGATTGGGGAGGCAGATAATGTGGGAGGGAGAGTAGAAAAGGGAATGGTGTAAGGGAGAGATTGAGAGTGGAAACATTCCTCCTCCATTCTGTGGTTTCTTTTAGCCATCCTGGGGCTCGATTCAATTACAAGAGTTAAAACACGAGGTAGGGCAAAAATGAATACACACAGTGGTACCATCGGAACTCAATTGCCCGACCAACATGAACCATGACGAGCATTGGCCCACAGAACCTAAGTTGCAGACCAACGTTCGTTGTGTTTTTTTTTTTCCCAGAAGGCATGAAAAATGGGAACATCCCTTTCAACTTGTTGATACATGGCGTATCCTTAACCCCACAACAAAAGACTACTCATGCTATTCACACTCTCATGGCCAATACTCCAGAATTGGTTATATTCTTATAAATCATTCTTTTATCCCATCATTATTGGAGGCCAAAGTGGGCAATATCACATGGTCTGACTATGCTCCCATCACGGTGACTCTCCACAGACATTCCCCCACCAAACCTTTTAGCCTTTGGAGGATTGACTAATTCCTATTACAACACCCTGATTCTGTAGCTCACCTGGCCAAGACTTTGAGCCATTACATAGTGGAAAATTGTATGGAGGAGATTTCACCTCTTACCACATGGGAAACTCATAAATATGTAATGCGTTGGGAGATAATAAAACTTGCTTCTGCTGGAAAGAAAGAGGCGTCTCGGGAAAAGGATATGCTACTTGCAGAAATTCAATCTCTGGAAGCGGCTCACAAAGCTTCCCAGGTGGCAGCTTCACTGACCAAACTGTCGTTGTTACTCTCAAAACTGACCTCCCTCTCACAGGCAAAAGTCAAACGCACCTCCTTTAAGATTCACCAAACCCACTTTGAACATGGTAACAAGCCTGGGCGTCTATTGGCAAACAATTGAGGGTACGCTTCCAAACCCACTATATCCCTTCTATCAATCCCTCCAGTGGATCATTAGTCCACTCCTCTCCAGAAACAGAGACCTCTTTTTTTTTTTTTAATTCTACCTCCCTGCCTATCAGTTTCTATCCCTTTTCGAAGCTGATTCCGTGCCCTGTGTAACCCCACATCCCAGCCAATGGGAGTTTGGGAACCATTATATAATAATAATAATAAATTTCCTCAGTGTGGATCGGGCAACATCCCGAAAGGTACAAGAAGGGATTTTTTTTTAATTCTGGTTGCGGCGGCGACAATAATGATACTTTCTGGGGGCATTTACATCTCATGTATACTTCTTGTTTTCTACATACAGAATGCATTTCAAAGAAAAGAAAGAAGATGAAGACAGAAGATGAAGAAAGAAGCTTAGAGAAGACTTAAAGATGAATTTGAGAGGTAGACCAGCATGCAGAAGACCCCGCTGGACCTAAGACTTACAGGTAAGTGTTTAATCTCAATAGGACGATGTTAGCTTTAGGGGAATTAATCCTTTTGAGTGCCAAGGTGGGTATGTGACTCTCTGCAATGCTTTGCATACCCCTCTGGCACTCAAATGGTTGTTATTTTTTTTTCTTTTCATTCATGATTTTGATACCTTGGATGCATTGATATTGGGCTTAGGGGCCCATATCAATACATCCACAGGTCACTAGTTTAGGGATCCCTAGTTGCACATGCATGTTTTTTTTTTCACATAGTTCACTTAAACGATGGTGGTTAGGAATACGCTTTAGGGGACTCAACTCTGATTTTGTGGAAATTTGTGGCAATTACAATGAGTCTTTTAACGTGTTACTAGCCACCGCATGTAATTGAATCGCAAACTGTAACCTGAAACTACTGAGAGTACTTTTATTTTTATACCGGTGGTAATTGAATCAAGCCCCCGAAGGAACTTACGTCACTACTCTCATTTAACACTTTGGCTTCTACAGTAGTCTGCAAAGCTTTGCAAAGAAACTCTTTGGAAATATCTCTGGAATTCAATGAATTAATGATGTGCTCAAATGAATCCCTTACAAAGCAAAGTGGTGTTTCTCTCTCCACATGCTGCTGCCATTATATATTAAGTCACTTCCTGTTTCTTCATGTCAGTAATTCAGTAAGTAGTAGGACAGCTATGAGAGAGATTCTCAGGCTGGTACATGATGGCAGCAGCCAGTAGACAGAGAGAAATGCCACAGTGTGGGATTCATTTGTGCAAAGGGTGACTACACTACCCATTTGCATGACAGAGATGTCTCCAACACCTTGTTTTTTTAACACAAATGCTTCCTTATTTCACAGATGTAGCATACAGACAGGCAACCAGATTCAACCCAATGGCTGCAAATATGACCCTTAAATCCACCAAAGAGCAATACATTATGGTTAACCCTTTGAGGACCAGAGGGTATGCAGTGCATTGTTTTCAATGCATTGCTCACCCTTGTGTTCCTCAAGGGGTTACAGATTTTGAACAGGGGTTGTTTTTATATGATTTGCAATGCATTAGAGACCTCTCTAGCATCCAAGGGGTTAAGGTGGAACAATTTTATTCATGCTCTGAGACAAATGAAAGAGGACCCTCACCTTCAAACTATACCAGGGAAATATATCTCAGTTGTGTTACTGAGAACACTTAGGGAGAGATGTTCAGTAAGTGGTGGTAACTGAAATTGTCTGTAATCAGAATAAAAAAGTTCTTACACCATCATCCGTCAATTCTCAGACATGTTTCCGTAATTTTTTTGTCTGATTAATGTCATTTTTCCCCCGACATAATAAAAATGGTCTAAACTTGGAGAAGAAAAATTTGTTTCAAAGACAAAAAAAGTCTTTGTTTCTTTGAAAATTTTAATTTCAAAGACAAAATGAAACACAATTTTTAAGATAAGAATTTTTAAAGGCAATGTTCAATGAGATCTTCTTACTGTCATTTTTAATTCTTTAGATGAATTTTCAAATGTGACGGATTTACTTCTGAAAATGTCTTTCTTTTACCACCAACTAATGATCCGACAAGTTTTTCATTATGACGACTTTTTAAACATCTCGCCCTTAATGTGCCCCCTTTTTCTCTTAGTTATTTTGCTTTACAGGCTGTCTGAACCTGAACCCAATGTAATAGAACTAGCCTGGGGTGCCCCACTCACCATTCTGCCCCTGCTTAGAAAATCCATTTGCTGTGTCTGGCTCTGGTGTTACCAGGTCATGGACTGTGACCTAGCCAAAGATCATCACTGGTAGGTAGATAACACATTTAAAAATGTATTTAGAGGGAGATAAAAAAAAATCAAAATACAGTCGTCAAATACTTTTTGCAATCTGCCATAAAACCTTGGATCACTGCACTCAACAGCACTTCTCGCTCCCATCCACTGACCAGTAGTTCATGTGGCAGGAGGCACTTAAACCCAATAGCACTTACTCCTTCTGTGTCCAACCTACCTTCCTCTAGATTGTAAGCTTTCATGAGAAGGGCCCTCTGATCCTTCTGTTCGCCACATTTGATTTGTAATATTTAATATCTCTGTATGTCCATTCCTTATTGTACAGCGCTGCGGAATTAGTTGGCGCTATATAAATAAAGAATAATAATAAGAATAATAAGAAGAAAACACTGCACTATTTAATCTTGAATTTAAAGGCTGATAGGCTACAAAAATGTAAGTTTCCTCTTATTAATGTATGTGCTTTATTGACACTCATGATTATAATGTAGAATTTCCTGTAACATTGTATGCACTCCAGAATAGCATACAGCTTTGCTGAACTGGGGGTGGTAGATTCTTTGAATAGCTTTCCAGCAGAGATGGCAAGAGGCTAATACTGTGAAAGCATGCGGAAAAAAATACTTACAACAGTTGAGAACTGTACCAGTAGAAAAGTAGGTAAAGGATCACGTAGGTGTAAAGATTTTACGTGGTCAAAAAGGGCAACTAACACTGACAAAGGAGATGTAAAATTTTGTTTTAACCTCTTGAATGGCAATGGAGTATGCAACACATTCTTCTGGCAAGCAATGATGCTGAGCTACTACGAACTCAAGTAATTCTGCAGCAAGCAAATTCACCATAGATGACAAAGTGAAAAATCCCGCTGATTTAAAGGAACATTAGCACAATGTGAGATGGTGGCCCATGTGAAAGGAACCATAGGCCAGTATTGTACTTTCCACAGCTGGCGATATCACCAATGCACCATCGCTATGTGAAATGGACTTATATATCACATTTATCAATATTGTTAATCCTATATTTCTGAACAATATTCCTTTTAAAGGAGTTCATGTAAGTGATTTATGGTTATGTGAAATGTAGCAATGTAGGCAATTTTTTTTCGCTTGCTAAAACCTGCAGTATTTATATATTTCATCTAAAATATGAGGTCTGGTTGTATTCCCTAAAATCCCCAAGTTCTAAAACAGAATATTGGATACAATGGGCAAGATGAACAATGTACCAGCGGAGTAATTCTCAGGCTATCACAGTGCCCGTGCTCTTTTTGTTTTGTTTTTCTGTCAGTCTAGCCTGTGCTTTGCTCCCATTGGCTACCGTGTGTTAGTCCCGCCCAGTATGACCTTTATATACTGGGCTATTGGCACCCCTCTGGTGCCCTTTCGTGGTGTTCCTGTGCCAGTGCTTATTTCTGCTCAATGATTCCCAGTGTACCGACTTGGCCTGCCTGAGTACTCTGCATATTGTCTACTATCCCTGGGTACTGACCCAATTGCCTGACTATTCTTCTGACGTTCCTGCTCCGTGATCCGACCCGGCTTGGCTGACGTTCCCGCTCCATGATCCGACCTGGCTTGGCTGACGTTCCTGCTCCATGATCTGACCTGGCTTGGCTGAAGTTCCTGCTCCGTGATCTGATTCGGCTTGGCTGATGTTCCTGCTCCGTGATCCGACCCGGCTTGGCTGACGTTTCTGCTCCGTGATTCGACCCAGCTTGGTTGGCGTTCCTGTGCTGTATCGCCTAGGCAACATTCTGACTGTCTGGCAATTGGGTTCATTCCCTCCTGCAGAGTACTAGTGGCCAGTTCCGTTACTGCTACGGCAGTTGCCTTGGGCCTAGTTTCCGTTACTGCCTCTGTAGAGTGCAAGTGTCTGCCTCCGTTACTGCTCCGGCGTGAGCCACCAGTTTTCTTCCGTTACTGCCTCTGCAGAGTGCAAGTGTCCGCCTCCGTTACTGATACGGCAGTTTACCTTGGGCCTAGTCTCCGTTACTGCCTATGCTAAGTGCAAGTGTCTGCCTCCGTTACTGACACGGCAGTTTACCTTGGGCCTAGTCTCCGTTACTGCCTATGCTAAGTGCAAGTGTCTGCCTCCGTTACTGCTCCGGCAGTGAGCCACTGGTTTGCCTCTGTTTATACTTCTGCAGAGTGCAAGTGTTGTCTCCGTTACTGCTACGGCAGTTTACCTTGGGCCTAGTCTCCGCTACTGCCTCTGCAAAGTGCCAGTGTCTGCCTCCATTACTGCTCCGGCAGTGAGCCACCAGTTTGCTTCTGTTACTACTTCTGCAGAGTGCAAGTGTCTGCCTCCATTACTGCTCCGGCAGTGAGCCACTGGTTTGCCTCCATTACTACTTCTGCAGAGTGCAAGTGTCTGCCTCCGTTACTGCTACAGCAGTTTGCCTTGGGCCTAGTCTCCGTTTGTGCCTCTGCGAACTGCAAGTGCCTGCCTCCGTTACTGCTCCAGCAGTGAGCCACTGGATTTCCTCTGTTACTACTTCTGCAGAGTGCAAGTGTTGTCTCTGTTACTGCTACGGCAGTACCTTATGTGACTTTGTTCCCATTGTTGCCTAGGCATTTCACGCTAGTTCTGCTTAACCGATTTTGGGCATTACGAATCCTTCAGCTGTCTATATGCAGAGAGCCCCATCACAGTCCTCTCTGCACATGGGACTGTTTACATTCTAGAAGATCATTAACCCATGCAAGACCTTGCTCCTGGGAATCCATTATAATCTGCCTGACCTGTGTCAGTATAGACTGTTGTGGACTTTATGTTTATGTTGGACCTGTGTAGGCCTATGTATCTATAACCTGTCGTGTGTCTGTATTATTTAGCTGATATACTACAGGACCTGTGAAGGTTATTTTATTACTGTGATTTCAATAAAACTGTGTTTTATCCTAAACCACTGTGTCTGTGTGTCAAACAAACCGTTACACAGGCAAGCCTATTAATTAGGGGAAAATTAAAAATTCCAGTTGGTTTAAATGGTATTTTAACCCACTGAATGCTAGATACTTCTCCAACAAACAGGTTTACAATGCACAGAGCTCTTTTTAGCATTCAAGGGGTTAACCCTCTGAGTGCCAGAGGGGTACTCAATGCATTGCAAAGCAATGGGTGGTGTACCCCTCTGACACTCAAAGGGTTAAAACATCTCTATTATTCACTGAGAATCTGAGGGTTTATTGATTTGTTTCATGTGGCTTGCTGCAGAATGTCATCAATTCTTTTTGGTGGCCAGCTGGGGCATATGTATCAAAGTGAAAGCTTAGTAAATCTAGAGGAAAACAGTTGCAAGTTATGTACCGAAGAAGAACTCTTAATTAAATCTGTAGATATTTTATTTTGATGAATATGTTGCCACTGTTTTGATCCTCATTTGCCAAACTTTGAATTGATGTATATGAACCACCATCTTTCCTGTCATCGGTAACCAGAGATGTGTACTCAGCCAACAGGAGAAGGTTACTCCTTGTCAGAATCCCATAAGGAGCAGAAAACATGATTTGATTTAGATTTTTCTTCTGTTCATTCACTTTGCATTTCATTAATTTATAAAAAAATAAACTATTAATATGTCTACTGTTTAAAGCATTCTTACTTTACGGCATTGATCCACACCTACCCACAACATTTGCACATTACTGTATATATATATATATATATATATATATATATATATATATATATATATATATGTGTGTTGGTTTATTTATCAAAGATTCAGCCTTGCTGTGGGTCTTTGTAAAGGTATAACAAAGGCCCATAGCAGGGCTGAAACTTTGATGGAATAAACCAGCACATTTGTTTCACCTTCCAGAAGTCCTGTGAGAGCTTTCTTTACTACAGATATTGTTATAGATTAGCACGTAGGCCCAAGTCCTGTCATTAAGAAGTGAGTACATAGACTTGTGGAATATATATATATATATATATATATATATATATATATATATATACACAGTATTGTGCAAAAGTTTTAGGCAGATGTGAAAAATGCTGTAAAGTGCTAATTGTATCTCTGCTTTTATCTCCAGGTTTCCCCATAGACTTCAATGGGAAAATGTTTGATAAAACCGGTGTTAACATTTAGCACCTGTAATAGAATCTAGCCCATAGTCATGTGTAAGATTAAACAATTATACCAGACAAGTGCTAATGTTCATCAGTTTAATATGTGGGTTGAAACACAATCATTAACTGAAACAGAAACAGCTTGTAGGAGGAATACAACTGGGTGAGGAACAGCCAAACTCGGCTAACAAGTTGAAGACAGTTTAATGTCAAAACTCATCCACCATGGCAAGACTGAGCATAGCAACAAGACACAAGTTAGTTCTACTGCATCAGCAAGGTCTCTGACAGGTAGAAATTTAAAGGAAGAAGATTTTCCAGGTGTGCTGTCCAAGCTCTTTTGAAGAAGCACAAAGAAACAGGCAATGTTGAGGACCCTAGATAAAGTGGTTGGCCAAGGAAACTTAGTGCATCATGCTTACTTCCAATTGCAACTGGAAGGTGTCCAGCAGTGCCATCAACTCATAATTGGCAGAAAAAAGCAGGACCCTGATACAACCATCTACTGTCTAGATGTCACCATCAACCAAGGAGTCTGAGTTGGTAGCTAGAGTGTGACGCTAGGGAGAATAGCTCAAGAATGGAGACAGCCCCCCTTATCTCTTGCTGCAGCCAAGGCTGGATAAAGTTGCTGGCAGTGAAACCAGATGTCCGATCCAGGTTGAGCCGGGACCCTGACCAGGATGAGATACGGAGGCACCGGGCAATCAGACTCCTTTGTAGAAGGACCTCAATTGCAGATGATGTGACAGACAGAGTGAGAAGGAATAGTACCACAGAAGGCTACAATGTCAGAGATAAAAATGGGATAGGAATCCTCAATTCTATCCTCTGCCCTATCCCTTGCCCCAGCCCCTTCCCAGATCCCTGTCCCATCCTGTGTCCCAAACGCAACCTGTTATTACCATTGCCCCTGTTGCTTCTGGAAAAGCTACTATAAATGTTCCAAGTGTAAGAGCAGGTAAGGCAATATTTTTGGCCTTTCATTTATTTTCTATAGGAAACCAGGATGGATAATATTGCACAAATGCATAAGGCTAAAAGGAAGCTGAACATTTTACCTTTACCGTTTACCTTTGTTTTACCTTTCTGGCACACAAAGGGTTAAGGAAATACTAACATAACATTGAGTAATTTTAAATATCATATATTTCCAGCAAACATCTGTAAAAATGTGTTATTTTATGTTTGATCCCTAAAATGTAATCATAAACTTGCATTTTAATTTGTGAGTAGACTGACCTATATAGACATATTTTGGTTCATTTTGCTTGTTCTTTTTGTAATAAAAGGCAAGATAAAACATTTTTATGTTGGATTCAAAGGCCCCTATCAAGAAAGCTCCATTAATGGCAGGAATGTCTGCTTCCACAGAGCACAGACATGTTAGACCTCAGAAAACGAACAACATTTTAGAGATGCTAAGTTGAAGTACAGTGGATTTAATCACTATCACACCATCCTGTTTTCTCCTAGTTGGTTTTCCCATCATTCTTTATCACCAACTGCTAATTTATTTCCTTTTCACAACTGTGTGATAACAGTGTCCAAAAGCAAAGTCCCACAGGAATCTCCATGCAGGTATAAAAATGTTACCTCTTTCCTGAGAGCTCAGCACCTGACATTTTACTTTTACACAACTTACATTTCTAGAAATCAATTATTTTCCTGGAGGGCAAGTATTGATTTGTGTATTGCACAATGACTATGAATAATGCAGAGTACAATCATATTTTGTGGATGCTTAACCACTTATATGCTAAAGGCTGATGTACTAAGCAGAACTGTGGGGTTAGTCGCCACTATGATGGTATGGATGCTGTAACCCAGGAGCAGGGATGTGCTTCCCCTCCCCATTGTGCGTGTGCTACACACAGAGAAGGCTGAATAGAAGACAGGCCCCCAGGGTGTAGGCCACAACACAGGGGCTGGTAGGAAGCAAGGTACCAAAGGAGAAATAGAGAGAGAGTAGTTGGTAGAAATAGGCCAAGGTTGTGAGTATAGAAGTATGCAGGGTCAATTTCCAAAGCCAGAGGTCAGGAGTCCATAGATTAGCAGGGTCAATGTCCAGAACTAGATGTCTGTGTCAAGAGATCAGCAGGGTCATGCCCAAAGTTAGAGGATAGAAGTCCAGAGATAAGCAGGGTCAATGTATACAAACAGAGGTTAGGAGTCCAGAGATTAGCAGGGTCAGTGTACAAGGCTTGAGGTCAGTAACAGGAGAGAACACAGGAAGAAATGTTTGGCTGCAGGACATCAAAGGACCAGAACAACTGAGCCCTGAGACGATGATGCTTAGGTAATATATAGGGGAATGTGGTGTGATGACATGGCCGCAGGCAAAAGACTCACCCTGTGACTCTCGCCCCCTACGCAAAATGCAAAGGAAAGCCGCAGTGTCCGAATTCTCGCAATGTGCACTGGCCACCCCTCCCATGTCATCAGTACCATGAGTGTATATGCTCCATGACTGCAAGATGTGGGGATGCGTGCTTAAAGAATGAAATGGACAATACAAGGACAAGACCAGAGACTCCACAACCTGGTAGATAGCAAATGGCCATTGGAGATTTGAAAAAGGCAAACAGTCACATGCCTGACATGGAGGAGATGCACTAAGGTTCGATATGGTGGCAAACTGTACCCAAATCCATCTTATGGTATGCACTAAGGTGTCCTCACTGTCTCATTCCTGTGATTCCACCTCAAATACACCTACATCATCATGCTGTCTCCATGCCTTCAGCAGGTATACAATGTTACAGTGTCTCCTTTACCAATTGCTCTTTTACATATTAACCCTTTGAGTGCCAGAGGGGTACGCAACGCATTGGAAATGTGTTGCGTACCCCTCTGGCACTCAAAGGGTTAAAATGCAGCTTATTGAGCAATGTTTGAATTCTGGAGTGTCTAAATGATTATGTAGTAGCATGACCGATTCTTCTGGAATCCTTCCTTCTTTTTAAAAATATAAAATGTAGAATATGATATAAAAGATTGGTTCTACTAATCAGAGGTTTGTCACAATTTCATGGCAAGGTTCCCAAAACGACGTTATGGAAATGCTAACTTCCGTGCAGGCAGCTGAGAGGCGTGACATCTATTATTAGGCTTTTCTTGTATTAATTCCCCTATCATTTGTGTACTTCAGGTTAACCACTTCATTGTCAGATGAGCCTATACATTTCTTGTTTTTTCCACATCAGAAAAAAAGGAGACAAATAATATCTCCACTGAAAAGAAAATAGTGTTTTCTAGAACTTTTTCTGTTGTGTAAAACACTTCTACTCCTAAGGATGGGAGGAATTTTCATTCAAAATTTATTACAGCTCAAACCCATGATGTTCAGAAGACTTCACTGAAGGAGCCATGCAAAATAAACATTTACATCTATGGATATAATGTCCAGGACCAGTTAAAGGTTACATTTGGGAGAACCAATTCACACATAATGGACTCATAGTAGTCATTAGAATTGTCTTCCATGTAAATGAGGGTTTATTATCATCTGGTGATGTTAGTGTTCATTTATAGTTTCTTTAAGTTAACACTGTGAGTGACAGGGAGGTAAACCTCTCTAGCAATTAAAGGGTTAACCCCTTTGGATGCCAGAGATGCATCCAAGATGCTAAGCAGGGGAAGAGCCATTGCAAGCAGGGATAGCAGTGAAGAATTTGAGACAGCAGGCCCTGTTTCCTGAAGGACAAGTGCAGAGTGCAGAGACTAAAGAATCGGTCAGAGAGATGCTCAACTCAAAGAGATTACACCCTGGGCAGTACACTAGTCCTAATGAGCCGGCTGCATACCCTTGCAGGTTCATGTCTAGCAAACGTGTTTAGTGATCACTCCATAGTTTACTGTGTCCGCAAAATAAAACCAGTCAAATCAAATTTCAAAGTCATACTCACAAGATCATTTAGAAAATTTAACCTTCAGTCCTTCCTAAATGATTTAAAAAATTGCTCATGGCATATATTACATCTAATACCTTACCTTGATTCAGCGATTGACTTTTTTAACTCAGAATTCCTACAGGTCTGTAGTACCCATGCCCCACTAAGAAAGGTCAGGGTCAGGGGGGCACATCTACCATGGGTCTCAGCTGACTTGATTCAATTATTCAGTTTCAGAGATTCATTATGTACAAAATTTAAACAAACTGGCTCCCCTCATGATCACACTATATATAGGCAAGTACGGAATACATGTACAAAACAAACAAAACTAGCAAAAGCACAATATTTTACTAACAACTTGGACAATAACATTTCAAAGCCAGCCAACTTTTGGAAGGTTATAAAAAACATCTACAATCCACCTAACCATTCTCACCCATCAAATATAACAATAGACAATGAAACCATACAGTGCCCCACAGCCATAGCCAATGCATTCAAAAGCTACTTTGTTGGATGTGCCACCACACTGATTAAACAAAACAAAGGCCACTCTGAAGTTCCACCAAGTTCAGAACAGTCACTGGCACCTGCTGCCTGGTCCAACAGTGCAAATGAATTCAATTTCAGGCCAGTAAATGAAAGTGAAGTATATGATCACCTCCTCAACCCAAAACTGAAATCTCAATCGAGCCCTGACCAACTACCAGCAATTTTATTAAAGCTCAGTGCTATGGTCACAGCCCAACCGATAGCAACTCTAATTAATGCCTCTTTAACATCAGGGTATATGCCCAAATCCTGGAAGGTGGCAAGAGTTGTACCTATCCACAAAAGTGGGGATAAAAATGTAGTATCAAATTACAGACCGATATCTCTCCTTCCCACTTTATCTAAAATCATAGAGAAATGTGTACATGTGCAACTACATAAATATTACCAACAGACCAGTTTCTTCACCCCTCTTCAATCAGGGTTTAGACCAAACCACTCAACAGTCACGTCTCTTCTAAAAGTAACCAATGATATCCAGACTGGCATGGAAAATGGTGAACTCACTGGAGCTATTTTCCTAGATTTCGCTAAGGCCTTTGACACAGTAGACCATAACATTCTTATCAGTAAACTCCATAACTCAGGATTGGGTAATAATTCTCTAAAATGGTTCCAATCCTATTTATCAGACAGAATGCAGTATGTGTCAGTTGCAAACAATGACTCCCGTCCGCTCAAAGTAACAAATGGAGTTCCCCAAGGCTCCATTCTTGGCCCTCTTCTATTTTCTCTTTTTATAAATGATCTGCCCAAGGTTTGCAAATCATCTTCAGTACACATGTATGCAGATGACACGATAATCTATGCTAAAAACTCTAGCATATCACAACTTGAAACCGAATTACAACATGATTTCTACAAAGTGGAAAGATGGATAACACAGAACAAACTTTTCTTAAACACAGATAAAACAGTCACAATGATATTTGGCACAAAGCACAAACTGCGTAATCTCAACAATATCCACCTATCCATTGTGACAGAGTCTAATCGTAAATTGGCCCCAGTAGACTCCTACAAATATCTTGGTATGTGGCTTGACCCTAACCTCAATTTTGGTCACCACATTGACAAATTAACCTCTAAACTTTATCCCAAAATAAGTACACTTTATAGAAACAAATTATGTTTAAGTACCCAGGTGAGAAAACGTATTGTACAACAGATGCTGCTGCCAGTCATAGACTATGGTGACGTAGTATATGCTCCAGCGCCAGAAATCCACCTCAGTAAACTTGACACTCTATATAATTCATTATGCCGCTTTATCCTCCAATGTGACTACACTACCCATCATTGTGACATGCTTAAAGAACCAAATTGGCTAACACTCAAATCTAGACGTGCCCTTCATCTTTCTTGCTTAGTACACAACCACTTCTCTAGAAAACTTCCACACTACCTGAGCAGTATGCTCACTCCTGCTCTCCATACTAACTATAACCTCCGCTCCACTACTAACAACTCTCTGCGTATACCACAATACAAGAAAGAAGCAGGAAGATCTGCCTTCTCCTTCAGAGCTCCAAAAATCTGGAACAATCTGCCGGAAATAATCACATCTGCACCCAGTCTAAAATCCTTAAAAGCAAATGTTTCTTTATATCTAAAAACAGTGTGTAACTGTAAATAATCCCATTATTTAATAAGTACGTATATTTCTGTATATTTGTATATAATGTCTCACAATTAGTGTAAATATGTAACCTTTTAGTGAAAACTATCCAGGACATACTTGAAAACGAGAGGAATCTCAATGTATTCTTCCTGGTAAAACATTTTATAAATAAATAAATAAATAAATAAATAAAACCCAGCTGAGCATTTCTCCCACCCCAATACTTTTTCACAGTGTGAAGAGCAGGAAAGGGGTGGCTATTATGGTGCACATAACAAGAGGGTAATGTTTGCTCTTAAAATGTGAGTACCGTGGGATACTGTATGAGATACTGTATGATTTTAGTAAATAAATTATAATGCACTGTTCTCTTCTTTCTTTCTCCTTTTCTGGCCTGCTGCAGTTTTCTCTGGACACTAGTACAGTTTTGGAAAGAGCTGACACACATACACATACACACACATATACACACATACGTACACACACATACACCACACACACATTCACTCACTCTAAAGACATTGAAGTTTTGTTTTTGATTTTTATATTTTATTTATTGATGTTACATTACTATGATTTATAGCAATGTATATGATAAGGGTATATGGGCCCTATTCAGCACTTTAGAGGTACAGTTCTTGGGCAAGCCAAGTGCACAGTAGGGGTCAAATAAAAATTCCCAGAATTCCCATTTATGTAGCCTGGGATTTATCCCCATGAATGCTAGGGAGTTGTACAAGGCATTGCTTTACAATGTGTTGGAGAACCATTCTAGGAGTAATAAAAGCTCTATTTTAAACAGTTTGTTTCATTTGTTCCTTATAGTGCTGTTGGTTTGCTCCAGAATTGGATTACTTTTACTTTCTGAATGCGGCCATTAAGTGCACTTTTTGTATACTTAGTTTTGTTTCTTTATAGTTCCCTTAACTTCTTGAACGCTATAGAAATGTCCATTGTATTGTGAAGCAATGTACTGGTGACATCTCTAACATCCAAGGACTTAATGAATATTTTCTCGTGCCCAAACAGTAGATAAGAATTGTCCGTAGGGATACTTACAACTTGACACCACGTCATTGCTCATAGTCAGCATTCTTCACAGAGCACACGTTTATCATGCAATGCAAGTCATTCACAGCTTCACACTACTCAGAGAAAGAAGGTAATTTCAGCATAAAAGGAAACAATGCATCCGTTGGCAGCAGAAAGAGAAATATGTAATAAAATCCAAAACAGCTGGACCACATTTATAAACAAGGAACAAACAGTATTCTCTGAACGCTGGGGAAGTATTGCTTTCATTATATCTTATTAACCCACTGAGTTTCAGGGGTGTACAGCTAATTGCACAGAAATGCATTCTAGCATGTCAAATTATAAAAGCAACAATAACATATAAAGGAATAGTAATGATTCAGCCTAAATAAAGTAAACTACAATCCTTCCTTATAGTGTACACTGGTGTTCGGTGACATTGGCAATGTTGAGATAGTTCTATTTAACCCTTAGAGTGCCAGAGGGGTACACAATGCATTGTGTACCCCTCTGGCACTCAAAGGGTTAACAGTATTATAAATTGTCTCTTCCCGCCCCTTTTCAATAATGTAAGCCTCCTCCCCTCAGATCTGAACTCCCAGTCATTGGATCGGACAGGTTGCAAGGAAAGGAAATCTTCCTTCTGTCAGGATAAGGAAAACCCTGTCCTTCTTGACAAAGGATGACACGTTTTTCCTGATACTGACAAAAATTGTCCCTCATCGCCATCTTCATTCAGCTCAGAGGAAAGACAACTGAAGTGGGAGGGAGAGGACATTTTATAATATTATTTCATAGAAAATAGAGCGATCTCAACATTGCAGAGCAATAGCAATAGTATGCACAATAAGGAAGAACATAGCTTCTTTTATACTGACCCATTACTAACCCTTTAAAACAAAATTGGGTGAAAGACAATGAAATACCCTGTACTGCAATCTAGATTTTAGAAAATGTTTTATATTGTTACATTAAGCTTAAAATCAAGGCTATTTTCAATAAGCTGATGAGGTGCAGTTGTAGGGAAAATTAAATGCACCACAGAGGTCAAATACAAACTCACTAAATTCTTACTGATTTAAATGGGGCTTTGTACACCATAAATGATAAAGAGGTCTTCAGTCTTACAACCTTATAAAGTAATTTGACCCTTATAAGCAATTCCAGATTACCGAAACTGTTTATTTATTTTGCAGAGGTATGATCACCTGTCACCTTGAAGTACATTTGGTTCATTTTAGAGAAAATGAAAAATTACCTATATGTTTGTAATACTAATGTATGTGAGAAATGAACCCTTTAAGTGCCAGAGGGGTAAGCAACACATTGCTGCGCAATGTGTTGCATACCCCTCTGGCACTTAAAGGGTTAACCTTGATTTCTTGGTGGCACCGTGTAACAGTAACAGTAATTTGCAGCTGTGAGCCATAAACTTCCAGTTTGCTCTTCATTTGAGGATGTCTGATAGGAGATGTTTTGGAGCTGCACAGAGCAGCCCTGGGCTTTTTGTACTAGGTCATCTTCCACTGGAGCTGACTTAATAAAACTTGATCATTGCCCTTGAAATAGAGATCACTAAAGCGAGGAAACTGCAACGACTATACAAATTATATATAATATACCAAGGGGGTGTTTTCACTACTGGCACCTTTTTCTATACAAAATCTAAAAATACAAAAAACAGAATATTAAAATACTACCAACACCTTTATCTAGAAGAAAAAGCCCTGGATAAAGCAGACTGCTGTATAAAGAATACCTACCTAGTCATTCCGTTAAACAAATTAAAATCTACTGATTCTTAGGGAACAGTTCCCTTTTAAATCTCAGTGCTAACATAACATTCTAGGTGCATACATCACTGCAGTACATTTTATGCTGTCTTAAATACAACAGAAAATGGGAGAGTAAGTTAGCGCTTCCTGCTCCCTCTCTCTCCCTGCAATCTGGTGATTAAGTAAGACTTACTTTTTGAAGCTTTTATGGTGTACCGGTATCTGAAAAAATATCCCTCTCTCCCATCTTCCCTGCAGGCGGCACGATTGCATCTGCCGCCCGCTTCCTTCAATCGGTTTTCAGGACCTTCCTCCTATGTGAGGATCTCAAGGTCCTGAAAGCCGATTTGAAGGAAGCGGGTGGCAGATGCAAGCGTGCAGCCCGCAGGGAGATGGGAGAGAGGGATCTATTTTCAGATACCGGTACACCATAAAAGCTTCAAAAAGTAAGTCTTACTTAATCACCAGATTGCAGGGAGAGAGAGGGAGCAGGAAGCGCTAACTTTTCTTTTTTTTTTTTTAAAGTCTGTAAAAAACTCTCGGGTATAATACGCACCCCCCACTTCACATAAGGTGAAAAGGGGTAAAATTGTGCGTATTATACCCGAGATTTTAAGGTAAACACCACCATTGATGTAGAATGGGGTTCTAACACCTTGGTGAAGGTACACTAAGGTGTGATAAGGACAGGGGAGGGCTGGCCTTTGGGGCACTTACCCCCTGGGCCAGTCATATGTCTGGGCTGGTGGGCCACTGCTCCTCACTAAATCTCCCAATTGCTGCTGTAAATGGAGCTACACTAGTGATACCAGAGAGCTTACAATTGAAATGGAGCTATACAAATCACACCACAGAGGAACAATCCAAATGGAGCTAAACTAGTAGCCTAAACCATTTCCCTTGTAAGCTCTATAGTAGTGGGCTCCTGAGCCATAAGTTGCCAGCCCTCCCCTTGATAAGGAGGTGATAAAGAGGAGATGACTTCTCCAGTGACATAACTTCTCCAGCTCCTATGTTATTCTATAGAGCCTATGCACTAACATCTACAAAGCTGGAGAAATCTTAGTGCATAACGCCCTATTTATGAAACCTTAGTGCATAATCCCCCTTGAATGCTGATGTTTTTGCAATATGTTAGAAAACTCTCTAGCATTCAGTGGATTAAAAGCATGATATAGATAAATGGAGGTGTTAATTTCTCCACTTTTCTTTGAACACTGAAATTATAATTGAATGTGGAATTGCAGACATTGTTTCTACAGACGTGTCTGCTCTAGGCTGTGATAGCACATCACATAGTTTTGCTGTCTGTAAGTCACAGGAGAACAATGAAGCCATCTATGTCTGTACACTCATTAATTCAAACCTGAATGGCACTTCTTGGTAGTTCCATGAACAGCCCCATGTGGGATCCTGGGATCTGAGATTTCCAGGAATTATATATTGCTTCACAATTCATTAGAAACATCTCTAGGATCCAAGTGTGAATGCCTTGAAGGAACGCTAACACCAAAACATGAAATAGCTTGATATAACTTTAAATATCTTATACTTACAGCTAGGACATATAAAAATGATTTATGTGCCCCCCCTAAAATATAATCCTAAACATGCTTTTTAATGCATGCGCATATTGTTCAGAGAGCATTTATTTAACATTGTTTGTATTGAGTGATAAGAGCTAGTCAGTTAATTGATTGCTATAAGTGCCCACTAGTCATATTCAGAAAGGCTGTTATGTTTCTCAGCCCATTACACACAATCTTGGATAATGAATGTGAGCCATGGAAAAAGGAGGCAAATGTGCTCCCTCAGAGGATATGTAAAACCCATTTTTAGGTTTCAGAAAACAAATAAAGATGTTTTACAGATGCTAGAGTGAAGTACAGTGTATTCAAAGGGATAGTAATACTTCGTTTTAACTTTATTTTATTTTGTAGGCATTAAAAAAACATGAAGAACGATATGTCTTATCTCTCAAACCTTTATGGTTTAAGAGATATTCACAAGCAAAGTTTCCCCCTCCCGCCCCTTTTTCCTAGTGTAAGCCATCTCTTCTCAGATGTGAATCTGGTTGTAAGACCAGACAGATAACAGCAGGGGACAATCTTCTTTGTATGAAAAGAATGAAAGCCCTTCCCCCCTTGACAAGTTTTTCAGCTTTTTCCCTTATCTTAATTGAAGATTGTCCCTCTCTGCAGTCTACCTGGACACCTCCCTTCTGATTTGGCTAAACAGGGGGGGGGGGATACTTTGCTTGTGAATATCTCTTAAACCATAAAGGTTTGAGAGATAAGACTTATATCGTTCTTCGTGTTTTTTTAATGCCTACAAAATAAAATAAAGATAAAACAAAGTATTACTATCCCTTTAAGTGTATATACCCCCTGTTCATTTTAAGTGTTCATGTTCCTTTAAAGGGACAATAACACTTAATATGTAATATAATATGTATTGTAGAGTTTAGTCTCCTAAGTAAAACAAGGGTACTCCCGCTGATGAGTGGTGTTTTAGTCAAAAGTTACTGTAGCTCAAACTTGATTTTTTTAGGTGCAGTATCACAATGACCTGAAATTGTACAGTGGCATTGATGCTACATGATCCTATTGACAGCTCTGGTCAATTGACCATAAACCTTCATAGGATTGTGTGGCAATGGTGCCACTGTACAATTTCTGGCCACTGAGATACTGCACCTAAAAAAATCAAGTTTGAGCTGCAATGACTTTTGACTAAAGTGACTCTCAGCACTGGAAGTACCCATGTTTTACTCAGGAGGAAAAACCCTGCAATATATATTTTTCATATTAAGTGTTACCATCCCTTTAAAGACAAGTATCACATTTTACCAAGACTGCAATGTGATGCACAATTTAAAGGGTTAATGTAGCATTCTTTTCAGAACACCACAGTAACACTGCATTGTCTCAAGAAAGCAACATGACAACGTTCATTTACACAGATTCCTTTAATGTCCTGAAGGAAAATACAATATATTATAGATTATATTCAGGAAGCTAAACAGGTACAATTCTGGAGCAAAGCAACTGCCCTGTGAGGACAAATACAAATATCTATTGATTTACATGAGACTTTCAACTGCTTGACTGCTAGAGTGGTCTCCAACAATTTTTTCTATAAAATGAATTAACTTTGCTAATGCCAGTTCATTCAGGGTTAAAAAGCCCATTGAGTACATGAAGCACCGCTCCTCTTCTTAGGTTTATAGAAAGTAACAGTGCTCATCTTGATTCTCCTAGGGCTAAAACACACTGGAGTTAATGTAATACATTCAGGCTAAGCTAAAGAAGTTCATTTCCAGGGCCCCGTTTCAATCTAAGTGAATTTTTGTCTCCTACATTGCAGTTGATTTACTCCTTTTTAACGTCCGGATTATGGCCCCATCCGATAATATAAAAGGCCAGCATGTTTGTCCGATGCAGTCATGTGCAGTAGAGACTGCCTAAAAGCACAGAATGCTGGGAGCATCGGGTGCAGAGGCAGTACGCAGAGCAGGACCGGCCTCTTTACCTCACCGGACCTTGGCCCATGTACACGGGCTTTTACACTAGGTTTCATAAATGAATCTGTCTGTAGCCTTTAGTGAATCCTATGAGTGCCAGACGGATGAGCAATGCATTGCAGCGCAATGAGTTGCTCACTACCCTGGCACTCAAAGGGTTAAAAGGAACACTGGCAAAAAGCCATAAGTTGATATAGCTTCAAATATCATGATATACTTACATCTAGCATATGTAAAAATTACTTATTCATATCATACATTCCTAAAATATAATTCGTAATTGTTTTTTAAAAATGTGGACAGTCTTATTTCATATTGTTTGTATTGTTTGCAAAAAAAGACAAGGATTATACCAGCTAATTTATTGTTACTAATGTCTGCTGTTCTTCTATTCATAAAGGTTTACAGCCCATTTACAGACAATCTTGAAAAATCTATGGTACTGTGAGCACCGGAAAAAAACACTAATGGCTTGTCCCTCAGAGCCTATGTAACACTATGTTTTAAGTCTCAGTAAATAGGAATGTTTACAGATGCTAGCATGAAGGGTATAAGAGTGTATATATATAACCCCAGTTTTAGGGAACAACTTCACAGCTAAGGATAGGACGGGCAAAGTATTAGCATACCCTTCAAAATGCCTAAAGATGGGTCCTACAGAGGCAGCGAAATGTGATAATTTAGGAAACTGGGATTTACTTACAATTGTCTTTTGTCCCCTGTTGTAGTCCTCCATTATGGGACTCACACATGAATATGAGGATATCACATATATGCTTAATGATGTTATATGCATGATGGGGCTCCTTTGGATTACCAGATATTTATACTGCAGGATAGGCATAAGCATTTAAGATGTCAGCCCCCCTGCAGGGATTGTTTCCCTGGAGTAACCATTTCTGGATATGGGGAGTCCCATCTTTCTAACGCAGAAGAGTGCACAGATGCTAATGTCAGATGATCTTGCAATCACCCTACAATACTGGACAATTGTAACAAATCATGGCAAAGGGAGGGTGGGTGCTCAGAACCCAGCCCCCTGAATACTTACAAAACCAAAGACTAACCTTGTTTTAATGAGGGGAGTCCCCTGTTTCAAGAAATGATTTTCAAACATTTTAATTATCGGTCATGTATGAGAGCATATGGGGAGGGGCACTCGTTAAGAGCCAATATCCCATGTGCCCTTTATCTGAAACATATCAGGGCGCAATTGTATGAAAAAGGGGAGTCATATCTCATTCAAGGGTACCCTGTAATATTAGGTATCTTGGGTGATCACTGAACATGATATTATTAACTCACACCTGCCAGCTGTCCCTGATTTCAAGGGACAGTCCCTAGTTTTGGCTTTCTGTCCCTGGATCCTGCAGTTTCTTATTTTAAATTTTGAATTTTATTATCCATATTCTACGTGCTGATCATTAAATGGTTAAAAGGTTACGAGATTCCCACATGTAATACTGTGTTTTTACACAATTTCATGTATTTAGGTGTGAGCAATGTATAGTATGATATAGTTGAGCTATAAGATCTGCTGTGCAAGGTTTTCTATTAGCACCAAACTACTATGGTATATTAGTGATGCTTTTTAGAGTGACAGTCTAGGGCAAAATGCTGATTTCTTTTAAAATCATATTAATAAAAGATGAGAGTTGGTACTGTGTTAGAAATACAGGGGGCAAATATAGTCAAGTTGATACCTTTATTGGCTAACAAAGCAGATTTAGGATGCAAACTTTCAATACATCTTAGGTCTTTTCCTCAGGAATGTTATACAGATAAATATGAAAACATCTCTCTTAAATACAAGTACATATTGCACTGTTTAGAATATAAATCAGATAAGATCAGATCAGACTCAAGGAATTCTTCCATGACAAAATTAATAATTATGATACCAACACCACAGATAAACATTACAATGTCAATGCACCCACAAAAATATCCATCTGGACTCCAAACCAGAAAGTAACCCTACACTGGTCAGATACCTAGATAACTTCAGAAACAGAGTCACTGTATAAAATACGGGAGAAACAATGTGAACCAACACCCAACCTAACCCACAAGGAACAGAAAGCCATACAGTTACTGAAAAATAACCAGGATATTTTTATTAAGCCTGCAGACAAAGGGGACGCTGTTGTTATTATGAACACTGCGGACTACATTCAAGAAGCAAATAGGCAACTCTCTGATGAAAGATACTATGTGAAATTATCAGATGATCTCTCAAAAAAATATACAAAACAACTTAATGGGTTCATAAAAGAACTGCCCTCCAACACTGGAGAACAGATATGCGCCCTGATACCAGCAGTTACAAAAGTGGGCCCCTTCTACATGGTACCAAAAATACACAAAGAAGGACACCTGGGATAATTTCAGGAATTGGCACACTCATAGAGAATATCTCTGGCTGGGTAGAAAATACCCTGAAACCCCTCATAAAACAAACAACCAGCTTCCTTCAAGACACCACTGAACTCTTAAACAAACTACCTGACTTGGCCCCATTCCAGAGAGCACCATCCTGGCACTGTGGATGTAGAATCCCTTTACAGTAACATTCCACATACAGATGGCATAGCAGCATGCCAAAAATATCTGGAACAAAACACAGCCACGGAACCGGTAACACAACTCATACAATTTATACTCACCCAAAATTACTTCAAATTTGGAGATAACCTCTAACTTCAATAAATGGGGACTACAATTCTTTCCTGATTGGCACCACAATATTCTAACCTGCTTATGTCAAAATAAGAAGAGCACTTCCCGTCCACCTGCCAGACAAAACCCCTGGTCTATCTCCACTACACAGATGATATTCTTATCATCTGTACAACCAGTGAAGAGGAATTTATCAAAAACTACAATGCATTCCACCCCAGTATCAACCTAAGACTCAGTCACTCACTCACAAACATTAACTTCTTTGACACTACTTTCAGTATTAAGAACAACTACATCCACACATCCCTGTACTGAAAACCAACGGACAGACCAACCTACCTGAAAAACAATAACTTCCACCCAAAACACACAAAAACCTCCATCATATACAACCAGACCATCAGATACAACCACATCTGTTCTGTCATGGTGGACCATGACGAGCACCTACAGAAACTCAGAGGAGACTTTATAAAACAGGGTTACAATGCAAGGATTAATGACACTCAGATACAGAAAGCTACCCACATACCAAGAAAAAATCTGTTGAGCTACAAAGAACAACATAAGGGAAACCGGGTGCCACTGGTGGTCACTTACCACCCCCAAGCTGAATTTCTATGCAAAATATCAAGGGAACTTGAAACAACATAGGATCTCTATGTGGGAAACAGCCAGCCAGTACATAAATGCTTTAATTCCCACAGATCCAGTGTTAACATCAAAAAGACAGAGACAGCAATGGGAGAACATTTTTACCAAAATGGACATTGTCAGGGACATTAAACTGACTGTTTCACACTCAGAGAGGCAGAAATATACGGGCAGTTAAATGAATGCTCCAGTTTAATACTTTAAATAATGGCCTGAACAAGGACAAGACATTTCTGCCACATTGTGGATTAGCCTTTACAACAGAGTCTCACTGGGAGTGTAAATACCTTTGACACTTCAAGAGAATGACTGCAATTTACATCATACTCCTTTGACCATCACTGACTGATCAAAGAATCTGGACTGAGCTGATCTTAGCTGATTTCTATTCTAAACAATGTAATGTGTACTTGTATTTAAGAGATGTTTTCATATTTATCTGTATAACATGCCTGAGGAAGAGCCCTAAGAGGTCTTGAAAGCTTGCATTCTACATCTGCTTAGTTTGCTAATAAAGGTATCAACTTGACTATATTTGCCTCTCAGAATTAGTAAAATGTAAAAATAAGCCCTAGTTTTCCTTTAGAAAATATTTGTGACTTCCATCCTTAACCCCTTAAGGACCCTTGACGTACCAGGACCGTCAAGGGTAAATGTGCTCTAACGACCCTTGATGGTCCTGGTACGTCAAGGGTTAAACTCTTCCATCGCGGCCGCACGCGAGTTCAAGCCGCTTGTTACTAAATAAAGAAAATTAACCCTTTGATCACTGTTCTGCAGTGATCAATAAGTTTCCCCCCATCTGATCACTCTTGGAGTGACCAATTTGCTGCAGATCAGTGTTTTCTGAACTGTGGGACACCCCCCATCCCCCTTGAATTTTTTTAGATTTCTTTAAAAATGTTTTAAAAATTTAAAAAATTTTTTTTTTTTTTAAATAGTAAATATAGTTTAGGTATTTTGGTAGGTAGTTGGGTAGGTTTAGTGTAGACGTGTGTTAGGGAAAGTTTTAGGGATAGATTTAGGTTTAGGGAAAAAAAAAAAAAAACAACCCCCCCCCCCAAAAAAAAAAAATTATATATAATAAGCGCAGTTTAGATAGGTAGTTCAATTGGGTTAGGTAGGTTCAGGATATACGTAGGTTAGGGTAAGTTTTAGGGTTAGATTTAGGTTTAGGGATAGCGTAAGAAAAAAAAAAAACCCAAAAAAACCCCAACCCCCCCCCCCCAAAAAAAAAAAAATATAATAAGTGCAGTTTAGATAGGTAGTTCACTTGGGTTAGGTAGGTTCAGGACATACGTAGGTTATGGTAACTTTTAGGGTTAGATTTAGGTTTAGGGATAGCGTAAGAAAAAAAAAAACCAACCCCCCCAAAAAAAAAATATATAATAAGTGCAGTTTAGATAGGTAGTTCACTTAGGTTAGGTAGGTTCAGGATATACGTAGGCTAGGGTAAGTTTTAGGGTTAGATTTAGGTTTAGGGATAGCGTAAGAAAAAAAAAAAGTTTTTTTAGTGGGCAAAATTCAGCGCAGGTACAGCGTTGAAGAGGCATATGCCTTTTTGGCGTCTGACTCTGAGGCAACAGACACTGCGTCAGATTTTGACATAGCGCAGTTTTCAGAAAGTGAGAGCAGCTCTAGTGATGACGCAGGGCCTTCTGTCAAGAAAAGACGCACTGCCCCAAGAGCTGCTCTGGCAACTGCCCCAGCACCTGCCAAAAGAACTGCCCAAAGACCTACCAAAATACCTGCCCAAAGAAATGCCCCAAGTGCTGCCCCAAGAGCTGCCCTGGCAACTGCCCCAGCACCTGCCAAAAGATCTGCCCAAAGACCTACCAAAATACCTGCCCAAAGAAATGCCCCAAGTGCTGCCCCAAGAGCTGCCCTGGCAACTGCCCCAGCACCTGCCAAAAGATCTGCCCAAAGACCTACCAAAGAAATGCCCCAAGTGCTGCCCCAAGAGCTGCCCTGGCAACTGCCCCAGCACCTGCCAAAAGATCTGCCCAAAGACCTGCCAAAAGACCTGCCCAAAGAAATGCCCCAACACCTGCCACTCCGGATCCTAATGAATGGGTATCAATTTATGGCCACAAATGTCAGAATTCACAGGCAACCCAGGGATTCAAATTGATGTGGAAGGATTTACCCATGATCATTTTTTTTATTTGTTTTTGGGGGAAGACATTTTAGGTGAAATTGTGTCCCAAACCAATTTGTATGCAGCCCAGTATACTGCCGCCAACCCTAAGTGTGAAAAACGCTGTTTTTTTTTTTAACTTACGTCATGGTTTACGAGGGATTGGTGGTAAAATGGCTGTGTATAAAATTGGAAAACACACCTAAAACGAGAGCCTGGGGTGTCTACTTTCCAAAAATATACACTTTTGGGGGGAATCTTAAAAAAGAGCACTGTTACACAGCCCCAAATGAGACATGGCACCAGTAACGCAAGCTGTAAAGATTCAAAGTGTGAACCTGGAAACGCGCATGTTCCAATTTGGCCCCCGTAGCTCCCCCAAACCATGAGAAAGCTATGCATATGGGGTATTGCCGTACTCAGAAGAAGGAGCTGAACACTAATCAATTCAGTTTATAAAATCTTCACCTATTCTGTGCTTGAAATTCACATCAACATTGAAGGCAAAGTGTGAAAAACGCTGTTTTTTTACTTACGTCAAGTTTACGAGAAAGTGGTGGTAAAATGGCTGTGTAAAAAATTTGAAAACACACCTAAAATGAAAGCTGGGGGTGTCTACATTCCAAAAATATACACTTTTGGGGGGAAATTCTAAAGTGCAGCACTGGAACATAGCCCAAAATGAGTAATGGCACCAGTTAACCAAGATGTGAAAATTCAATATTTGTTCAAAATTGGGCCCCGTAGCTCCCCCAAACCTTGAGAAACCTATGCATATGGGGTATTGCCATACTCAGAAGAAGGAGCTGAACACTAAACAATGCATTTTTAAAAATCTTCACCTATAATGTGCTTGAAATTCACATCAACATTGAAATGCAAGTGTGAAAAACGCTGTTTTTTTAACTTACGTCAAGATTTACGAGCGATTGGTGGTAAAATGGCTGCGTAAAAAAATTTAAAACATACATAAAATGAAAGCCTGGGGTGTCTACTTTCCAAAAATATATACTTTTGGGGGGAAATCTTAGAGTGGAGCACTGTTACACAGCCCCAAATGAGACATGGCACCAGTGATGCAAGCTGTGAAAATTCAAAGTGTGAAACTGGAAACGCGCATGTTCCAATTTGGGCCCCATAGCTCCCGCAAACCTTGAATAACCTATGCATATGGGGTATTGCCGTACTCAGAAGAAGGAGCTGAACACTAAACAATGCATTTTTAAAAATCTTCACCTATCCTGTGCTTGAAATTCACATCAACATTGAAGTGCAAGTGTGAAAAACGCTGTTTTTTTAAATTACGTCAAGATTTACGAGCGATTGATGGTAAAATGGCTGCGTAAAAAAATTGAAAACATACATAAAATGAAAGCCTGGGGTGTCTACTTTCCAAAAATATTTACTTTTGGGGGGAAATCTTAGAGTGGAGCACTGTTACACAGCCCCAAATGAGACATGGCACCAGTGATGCAAGCTGTGAAAATTCAAAGTGTGAAACTGGAAACGCGCATGTTCCAATTTGGGCCCCATAGCTCCCGCAAACCTTGAATAACCTATGCATATGGGGTATTGCCGTACTCAGAAGAAGGAGCTGAACACTAAACAATGCATTTTTAAAAATCTTCACCTATCCTGTGCTTGAAATTCACATCAACATTGAAGTGCAAGTGTGAAAAACGCTGTTTTTTTAACTTACGTCAAGATTTACGAGCGATTGATGGTAAAATGGCTGCGTAAAAAAATTGAAAACATACATAAAATGAAAGCCTGGGGTGTCTACTTTCCAAAAATATATACTTTTGGGGGGAAATCTTAGAGTGGAGCACTGTTACACAGCCCCAAATCTTCACCTATCATGTGCTTGATATCAACAGTAGTATTGAAATGTAAGTGTGAAAACTGCAAAAAAAACAAAATATTACCACAATTTTGAATTTTTTTTCTGGAAAAATAGCTGCATGAAAAACTCCAAAATTCTCCTGATTATTTACTTTATGTTGTGTAGTTTTCAGAAACATATACCTTTGTGGGACATTTTTGGTTCTGGCATCGTCAGATGCTCACATGCCAATTGTTGAGAAATTACAAGTTGGAAATAATGGCATCCATCTTGTAATATTTACCTTGTAAATGTGAGGAAGTGATTGAAATACTAGGCATATGGGGTATTCTTATATTCAGGAGAAGCAAATGAATATATTTAGGGGTATTTTTTTGTCATAAACTAATTGTATGCAAATCCTGACACGAAAATATAAGCAAAATGTTGTTTTTTTTCAATTTTTTTCCTATTTTTTTCTATTTTAATCAAATTAAACAATGAGGTATTCATATAATTGTGGTATCAAAAGAAAGCCCTACTTGTGCTTAAAAAAACAGTATATAATTTATGTGGGTGCACAAAAGGAATTAAAGAGAAAATATGGTTGAACAAAGACATAGTCAAAAAAGTCAAAATTGCTCCGGTCCTTAAGTCAAATCTAACTCAGATTTTCCCGGCCCTTAAGGGGTTAAGGTATAATGACACCAACCCCTCATTTGATGCATCTGGTTGTCTACTTTCCAGAATGGTATGTCCTGTCTTCCATTTTGTGCTCCCTTTCATCTTGTATTGTTACGATCATTTTAAGGTAGGTAGGCATTACCATTGGCTGGAGGCGGAAGGTCCTGAAAGCCCATTGATGGAAGCGAGCGGCAAAGGGAAGAGTGCCGCCCGCAGGGAAGCTGTGCGTAACGCTGTATTTTGCCTTCTCCACAGCAAAAGATGCAGACTTCAAGTGGGGGAGTTAAACTTCAAGCAAGTAAGGCTTGTTCTGACAGCGGGTTGACCCGGGGGAGGGAGGGAAGGGATCAGCCAACCCTAATTTTTTTTTTTTTTTTTTTAAACTCTCGTGTATAATACGCACCCCCCACTTCACATAAGGTGAAGTGGGGTAAAATTGTGCGTATTATACCCGAGATTTTACGGTAAGTCACCAGTGCTTAATCAGGGAAATCCTTACATCCTGGCCTTTTGGTGGTTCTTGAGAAATGAAGTTGGACAATCCTGCCTTAACTCAAGCAGAAAAATAATGCTTGAATCAGAGAACCAGTGAATGCAGGGGCTAAATTAGGCTCCTCAAGGAATTCTTTCATAAAACGTCAATAACAGAGGAGGAAGCTGATTTAACTCAATGGATTACCTCCAATTAGCCCCTTGAGGACAAGAGGGACACACACTGTATTGCAAAAAGCAAGCAAGCATGATGAAGGAGAATAGGATATTCTCACTTCAGTAAATTTGAATCAGTTAGTGACCGATTGCTTCCTAATGTGCTGGAGACTTTTTTTTGCAGTCACTGTTAATCTCTATAATAGATATTATTTAAAATATATGGGGTGCTAAATGTATACACACAACTGCATTGATTATATCTTACAAAATTAATTTTTTTGGCACTGGACTGATTTTATAGCTGTCACAGTCAAACAAAACAAACCAACATAACAAAATCTGATAAAGTTTCATTAGAAAGAAAATGTTTCATGTGTAAAAATGAAAGTGAGTTTAAAGGACAGTTACCCAGCTGGTAGGGGGGCTTAACATAACCTATAAATCTATAGTTCACTGTTCCCTTGTAGTCTGTGGAACTGTAGGTCATGCCCCATGTGAGACCAAGTCGCTCAGTTTAGTAACTATCGTGAGATCAGAAAGAGCGTACCAGGGGTCACTTTTCTAACCCTAGTCCAGCTCTCCAGCTGATGCACCAGGGCTCACAATGCAGCCACAGCTCTGTTATCAGGTCTGCTTTCCCTTAAGGTTTCAGAGCTCTTTAAATATCTTCTTTTATAAACATAGCAATGAATACATAGTAGGAAGTAAAAATTTCAACATTCTAGAACATCAATAAAATCTATATGAGCATTAAAAACAGCTTGTATCATAGCCTACTAAAATCATAAGCGATATAGGATTGTTAAATAGAAGAGTTTTGTCTTCTACACAAAACATTTGTCTGCAAGGCAAAAGGCCACATTCCAGCTGCCAACACCCACTTTGTTTTACGTCAACAATTATTAAAAAATGTCTTTGGTTGCCAAGGAAATAAGGGCAATTGTAAAGGAACTGCAGGTGTGGGAGTGCAGGCTCTATCTTGTTTAGTATGAACCTCTTAAGGACGACTTCCAGATGGTTACACATTATAAGGTGGATGCTTAGTCAAAGTGAACTCCTACACCAGGCTGTCAAGTTAAGCAAAAGTCTTCCACAAATCATTTTACTGCCATTCAATGTGAGATGATATTCTGAATTTAATCAGTAGGGGACAGCAACACACAGAGAAACAAAGCTATCCCTGACTTGACAATATACTTGTCTTGCAGACTACTCAATTATTTTTCGGCCTTGTGGCCATTCAAACCAACAAAATTGCCTTGTTTGATTAACATATAAAGCCACAGATACAAAACTGACAATAATGGCTTTAATATTTTGTTTTACAAATAGGATAAATGAAGAAGAGGACCTTGCCATTACTACTTACAGTGAAGAATGCATTTCTATAACCAGAATTCCATGAAAGTATATTATGATGCTTTGCCTTATTTGTTTTACTCTATATCCCACTCTATCACCAGGTGAGTGCAGCATAGATAAAAGGGCACCAGCACTCACTAATCTAGCTCAGGCATCATTGCATCATGTAAAAGTGGGAGACAACCTCCTTTCTCTCCCTACTAATAGATCTTACCTGCATTTTTATGGCAATGTCCTCCTACCATAGGGAGAGCACTGAACAACATCAGCTGGGGCATGTTCCCTCCAAAACAAGTATATAAGTACCCAATCCTTGTCCTCGCTAAATTATTTTGCATTTTCCTCAAACAGAACCACAGCAGCTCTGTGGGTACTCAAATTATTTATTTTATTACGCACAAATACACACCATTATTATATATAATAATACATACTTTTTTATTTTAATATCCCCAAACTGTACGAGGGACGACACCACTGGGATTAACCCTTTGAGAGCCTATTATTGTTAAACGCCCAGGTAAAGGACGCTGTAGTAAAATCTTATTCCATAGGCAACTGGCCTATGAACAGGACTCACACAGTCTCATTTAAAATTAATTATCCCTACCGGATAGGCAAGAAAGCAAAGTGCGTTCCTTTTTGGTGGAAAACCCCACCTGCATAGTAGCCATGTAAAAAATGTAATTACACTGTTCGGCGGTCTTACAAAAAAATTAAATGTTGTCAAGTGACTCCCTCTTTTCCCAGTTTAGAAAGAATAAGTATCATAAATGAAGTGCATGCTATTGTAAATGGTTTGTCCCCAAATCAAGGATCCCTCTAAAAGTATTTCACCTCAAAGTTCTAACTATAGCGTCAGAATTCCAATCCTGAAGGTGAAAAACAAGCAATAGTATTTTTCTACAACATCTCAGCACTTATCAGGACCTTCACAAGTCAACATCACTGTACTGACCACCAGCCTTCAACATCACACTGACCCTAACAACTACCAGCTGCTATTATACAGATGTTCTCTTCATAGACATTTAAGCCTTTATGCCACCTTAAATGGAGGGGGAGTACATAACATTTACAGCAGCAGATAATCAGCATTGCTTTCAGTGAGTTAATTTTCTGCTAGCATTGCAGGGTTTACTGAGCCAAATAGACCTGTATTACTAAATATAGACCACAGTGAACTTGTGCTGACATTGCAAGGGTTACTTATCTAAACAGCATAATGTCACTAAATATATACCACAGCAAGGAGTTTGTTCTGGCATTGCACTGGTTACTGAGTTAAACAGTACATTATCAATAAATATCAATCATAGTAAGACTGTTCAGACATTGCAGTGTTTACCGATCTAAACAGCGCAATATGACTAAATATATACCACAGTTAGATTGTGCTGGCACTGCATGGGTCATTGAGCAAAACAACACAATATTACTATATACCACAGAAAGGATGTTTGAGCTGGTATAGCATGAGAGAAAACACAATATCACTATCTCCTTCCTATGTGATCACATAAAAATTAGCTCCACCCCCACCCTCACCAAACCAGCAGTCTCCTGACTTAACACTTTCAGCGCCAGAGGCTTGGGGAATTTTGTGGACCCTGCTAGATGGACACATTTTCAGCATTATTGTTATCCATCTGTGTATGCATGATTCCCATTAGTAACATACTAGTAATATATAGAAAACTATATATTGCTTGTTCAGAACAAATTCAGCTTTTTAATTACTCATTCATGCTCATTCATGCTATTATTATTCTTTATTTATTTCTATAGCGCCAACTAAATCCGCAGCACTGTACAATGTTAAGATTCATTAATTTTCACTTACACAATTGCTGATGTTCACCAGAGTTCTGTCACTTATGCTCATACCTGCTAATTCTCATTCAAGATATAATACACATATACTCAGACACACTAATTCTCACTCTCTAATACTCCCTCATGCTCAGGCTCACTAATACTCACTCATGCTCACTTTCTAAGATACCCTCATGCTCAGATGTACTAAGGCACACTGATTTTCAGACCTGTCAGTGCCCACTCACACTTGATAAGGTCCATTCATGCTCAGACTAGCTAATGCTCAGTCATACTCAGACTTAATTTCACTAATGCTCATACCCCTGCCTTCACTGACTCATTAACACTCATTCTTTCATACTTACACTCAGATTTGCTCTTGCTCAAACTAAATTGCTGTGCTTAGGCTCACTTAAAAGGACACTAACACCTACATACACAGGTACCCCAATTACCTTGACCCCTTGATGACCGAGTGATGTGCAATGCATACCATTGGGTCTCAAGGTTTTAATAGAATAAGAGATGTATCATGCAGCTTGTTAAATTCTTCTGGGGGCTCCACCAGAACCCAATGCAGCTATCACTTTCCTGGGAGACAAGGTGGTCATTCAAAAGAAAGTCTCTCCTTTGCTTCTCTACTTGTATTAAAAATGTAATAGGAATATAGATGTTAGGGTCCCTTTAACCTCCCTAATTCTCAGTCTCACTTGAGCTCAGACCTGTTTAATTATGCTTACTCATGCCAAGACCCACCTGTGCTGGCAAAAATTAGTATGTTTTCTACTCACTCACAGACTTGCTCACGCTTGCTCATGTCCACATTCATGGTAATACTTGCTCAGACTTTGTTTATTCATGCTCACTTGTCTATATCACTCACACTTAAACTCTCACTCATGCTTAGAATCACCTGAGATCATTCATTCTGACTTACGCATGTTACTGTTAATTTCAAACAAGACCACTTACACTCAAATCTTTTCATGTGAACACTCATTTGTCTATGATCACCACAGTCCCAGTTGTGCTCACACACTCAGATCCACTTGTGCTTACTCACATTCAGATGCACCTGTGTTCACTCATACCTGCTCCCACTCACCCTCACACCCACTCATGCTCACACTTGTGCTCACTTAAGGTCAGGCATATTTTGGTCCACTCATGTGCAGACCTGCAAACTCATGGTCATTCATGCTCAGACCAGCTCACACTCTTGTCATTCATGCTCAATCACTTTGACTCACTTTGAGTTCACTCATACTAAAACCCACGTGTTCAGTCACTCAGATTCAATCAAACTCAACTACATACAGACTCTTTAACTCAAATATAGTGTTTAGTTTAATTTCTTTAGCTAAAATATCTGCATTTTAGTAGGGATGGGTCCCAATGTGTTCCTGCAAGAAATGCAGAGAAAACCACATGGTTGTCTGCTTTTTCACTAGAAAATCCACTCTCAGCAAAAACCTTAAAAAATGTCTTCTTTTTGCCTACATCAAAAAAAAGTTTATTTTTCAAGGTCTACAAACTTCCCTCCCATTTACTACGTGTACGTCACATTTTCTAGCCAAAAGCGTGATGTTACCAAGAAGTAAAACATAAAAATAAGAAGCTAGGGAGATAGAGAGGTTGAAAGGTGATTTCCTAGCATTTAATTTCATGAAATGAGGCTAGCAGAGGCTCATAGTTTTGGCTAACACTACAAGCACCTGGATATAAAAAAAAGGAGGAACTGGAAGCACTGTGATGCATCCAATAAGTCAGAGGAGAAGGAAGTGGCCACCACCACCAGCATGGAAGGGCCTGGGAGCCCTGATTCCCCAGACCCAATGATGTCCAGTCCCCCTACATCGTTCCTTGGAATCTGCTCCTAAGGTCATCATCAACAAAGCAGGTGCAGGAGAAGTGGGTAGTAGCGTGAGCAGGACAGGTCAGCTGCCTGTGACTGCTACAACTGTGGCCAGTGTGCGTTCTAATATTCAGGAGGAGAAGGAGATGATGGCAAGTGTGACAGCAGGAGACCCTAAGTCATACTTGTTATCCGCAAGCAATCCCACAACTACAACACAGCAGCTAAAGAGGGTGAGTGTGGGGGTAATTGTGAAGCAGCTAGTGGGACTAGCTTGAGTGTTGATCCTCCTAATGCTGAGGTGGAAGGTGCGGTGAAGTGATCAGCCAGACTAGTGGTGAATGGAGCCCACAACATTCCCCTGACCCTCTGGCTCCCATTTTCCTGGTATTGTCCCTCTGGGACATGATGATAAAGAAAGCAGAACTGGCTAACAGTATTAGCATCAGTGGCCTGTTCCTGTTGCTAGTCGTGAAGCCAGTGTGCCTACTTCATGTGAAGAAGAGCTGGCAAGTATGACAGTAGGAGACCCTCTGCCACATTTGTCATCATCGCCAACCCTTCCCACTCCAGTAATGCAGCAGCAAGAGGTTGGTGGTAGTGATAAGAGTGAGGGTGATGGTGGAGCAGCTGGGGTGGAGAAGAAAATGACGGACTTTTTAGCTGAAAGAAAAAAGGAACGGGAGACAGATATGCAAATAGAGATGGGCATTGCCATCACCACTACCAGCAGTTACACTGCAGAATTTGCTGCTGCTGAGTTGCAAGGGCCAGATGTTGATCAGCAGCAGGCTGATGATGAGCAGGCTATTGTACCACATACAGGGCTGGATTTACCAATAGGCAGACAAGGCACCTGCCTAGGGCACCAGATTTTTAGGAGCATCTGGCAATAGCCTGTCACGCCCACTGGCCAACCCACTTGGGGGCCCCCAGTAAATGCTGTGAGGTGAGTGCACACCAAATTCAGTTAGTCAGTGCGGATGCGCTGCCCAGACTGACCTCCAGTGAGTCTTTGCTCACTTCCTCTTGAAGTCTCGTGGGACGAAGTGGCAGTAAGCAGCTGTGCACTACGCATAGCTTGAGCTGCTGCTTATATTCAGGAGACAGTAACAGAGTGCATGTTGCATCTGTCGGCGCCTCCCCGCATTGCCAAATGAGATGAACACTGTCACGTCATGGGCAGCCACTGACAAGAAGGTGAGTTAAACTTCCTGTCAGTTTGTGTTAAAAACGAAGCAGCAAAATGGAGAAAGAAGGGGCGAGGAATAGAGCTGTGTATCTATGGGGAGAAACCAGGTGGCAGTGGATCCTCTATGTGTGGGTGAGAGCTGTGCGTGTGTGAGGAATCTATTGGGCATATATTCTTCTTTGTTGTGGGTTGGCTGGAAGACCTGTGGAGGGTGATAATGGAAACAAATGTGCTTGTTGGTACATGAGAAGGGAGAAAAAACCTAGGCAGAGTCAGAGGTGGAGAGAGAAACATTTGGATGGAAGGGGTGAGACCTACCTGAGGAAGAGAGAGACCTAGAAGGAAGAAAATGATGGGGGAGACACGGGTGGAGGTGGTGGGCAAGGAGAAATATAGGGGGAAGAGGAGACAAATTGGATGAGAGGAGATAAATTTGGTGTGTGTGTGTGTGATATGTCACTGGGGTAGTATTGGAGACCTCTGAGTGGACAAGTGTCAGTAGAGAGGCTTCTATGATACCTGCTCTGAGGGGAGAGATCTGACTGCAAGAGAGAGTGAGTTTGCCTAGGGGAGAGAAGGAACCCTATCAGATTTGTTAGACTTGTTGGTGTGTAGTGACTTGTGGGGATGGCTACAGATCTGTTGGAAGGTGAGATAGCTAATATCTGGCTCTTGTATGAAATGCGCCTACCTAGGTAAGTTTCTTACATTTGTAATAATATAGATATATGTGACAAGACCCGACTATCACCTCTGGTGGTTGGGGGGACCTGGCTGGAGAGGATGAAAAGGCCTGCCCAGTGGTAGAGAGACTTGAGGGATGGGGAGTCACATGTGTGGGAGAGGGAGAGAAAGCAATGTATACCTGACTGAAATACAATGTACACCTATCTAGGTAAGTCCTTCTGTTACACACACACAGTAATTATATAGATACACTTGACTGCTGTATGATGGACTCCTACCTAGGTAAGTCATGTTACACACAGAAATTATATAGATATACCTGACAGTTGTATGAAGTTTTCCTGTCTAGGTAAGTCCTTCTGCTACACACAGTAATTATATAGATATACCTGACTGCAATGATGGACATCTACAAAGGAACGTTCTTCTGTTGCATATAGAAAGAGTTACCTTTCAGTAGTCACATATTTCTGTATAATTACTGTGTGTAACAGAAGGACTTGCCTAGGTAGGAGTTCTATATACAGCAGTCGGGTATATCTATAAAATTACTGGGTGTAACAGAAGGAGTTACCTGGTAGTAGACCATCATACAGCAGCCAGGTATATCTATATAATTACTGTGTATAACAGAAGCACTTACCTAAGCATGAGTCCATCATACAGCAGTCAGGTGTATCTATATAACTACTGTGTGTATCAGAAGGCTTTACCTAGGTAGAGGTCCTACTTATTTCTATGTAATTACTGTATGTAGCACAATTACTTTCCTACATAGGAGTCCTACATATAACAGGTATGTCTATATAACAACTGTGTTTAACATCAATCTCACTTACTTGGTGCATACATTATGAAAGCCAATTAGGGCTTCTATAGTTAAGGGTCATCACTGACGTTTTTATTTTGGCCTTTAAATTTGTTGAAATTTAGACTTCTAGTTCTGATTGACAGTCCCATGAAAGTGCAAGTGTCCAGACTGCTTAAAAAATACATTTTCCCATTTGGTGCTATAAGAAACTTTAGACCTTTAGCCCAAACTAGTTTTTGGATTTTCACCAATATTGGCATGAAAAGGGCACTGATGAGTACTGTAGGCTTTTTTTAAAATCCAATAAATTGGAAGAGTAGATCCAGATATATTAGGGTTTACATTTAAAAACCAAGAAAACTTTTGGTCTGGTCATATAGTAATTTGTGCTCAGTAGAGGGCATGGTACTATAGGTAGGGTTATTTAATTAAAAGTTATCTCACAAACTAATATACACTAACATAAACTGTTGCCATCTTAGTCACTGACCCCAATATACACTATCACACTATGAGACCTCTCTGGCATTCAATGGGTTAAAAAATCCATTACAAGCAATGGGACTTTTTATTTGGTCCCTTGGAAACATTTGGTTTGCTCAAAAATTGCACTACTTTAAGAAAAGGGGTGGGTTAGTGAACCCAAGGAAATGTTGGAGGGAGCGGAGACCTACGGGGTTGGGGCCATTTGAGAGAGTTTCTCAGGGTCCATAGCGAAACCAGCCTCTGACATTACATATCCCAAGAATGTAACCTGCGGTGGAACTCACACTTCTCCAATTTGCAAAACAGTTTATTCTCTCTTAACCTTAATGTCCTCTCCTAGTGTTAAATGCGTTTTTCCATTCGTGGCCCTCTTACATCCTTACCAAATTGTATGCCCCACGCAAGTCAAGCTTAGTAAACACCTTGGACCCTTTTACTCAATTGAACAACTCAGTAATAAGTGGAATAGGGTAGGCGTTTTTAATCGTGATACGGTTGAGCCTCCTATAATCAATACAGGGTCTCAGTTCACCACTCTTTTTCTTCACTAAGAAGAATCCGGCCCCAGTGGGAGAGGAGGACTTGCGGATGAACCCCCGGGACAGTGCATCTGCAACATACTCCTCCATGGCCTTAGTCTCCATGATAGAAAGAGGGTAGACTTGACCTCGATGAGGTATGGCACCCGGTTGTAGCTCAATGGTACAGTCATATGGGCGGTAAGGAGGGAGCTCACCAGCCCGGCCCTTATCGAATACATCACAGAACTCTTGGTACTCATCAGGCAGCAAAGAGACTGAGGATTTGGTTAGCACCCTCCTCACTTTTACTAGGCATGTCTTGGAACAGTTGGGTGACCATGCAACTTCAGCCCTTGCCCAGTCGACCGTGGGATTGTGTTTGAGCAACCATGGATAACCCAGGATCACAGGATAGTGAGGAGAGTGGATCACCTGGAATTGTAAGGTTTCATAATGGAGAGCCCTTCAGCCATAGACAAAGGAGCGGTTTCTTGGGTGACCTGCGGCAGCTGTAGAGGTCTACCATCAATCGCCTCAAGGGCAAGTAGCGTGGTACGGAGCTGCAATGGAATGGAGTGCTTCTGGGTGAAGTCACTGTCAACAAAGATGCCTGCTGCACCGTAGTCACTAATTGCCTCTGAAGTAATGGAACTTTGCCCCAAGAAAGCCCAATGGAGACTAGTAGTTTATCAGTATGAATATCCGGGGACACTGAGATGCCACCCAAGGTCTGTCCCCTATAAGACCTTAGGTGCGGTCGTCCCGGACGTGTGGGACAATTTTGCAGCAGATGCCCTGCCTTACCTCAGTTAAGGCACAGGGCCTCCCTCCCCCTCAAGGCCCTTTCCACAACTGAAAGACGAGTGAACCCACTCTACATGGACTCCTGATCTCCTGAGGGTTTCGAGACTAGGAGGTGCAGGAGGAGAGGGAGGTACGGGTGTGGATGAAAGGCTCAGAATTAAACCGATGGGATGCCTCCGCAGGCGCTCCCTAAAGGAAGGCCTCTCACGGATTCGGGAGTCAGAATACAATTTGAGACCAGTTCCTCTAAATCACTGGGAAGGTCCCGGGCTGCAATCTCATCTTTAACCATATCCCAAAGCTCATTAGAGAAAGCAGACACAAGAGCCTAATTATTCCAACCAACCTCGACTGCCAGGGTACGAAAATCTATGGCCTAATTGGAAACCGTCCTAGTACCTTGCTGGATGGACATTAGGCGCTTGGCAGCCGAGGTGGAGCGGCCAAGTATATGAAATACCCTTTTACAGGATGCCACAAACTCAAGGTAATTGTATACAATAGGTTTCTGCATCTCCCAAAGTGGAGTAGCTCAAGCCAAGGCCCTGTCAGAGAGTAAGGAAATCACAAGGCCCACCTTACTCCTATCAGACGGGAAGGGCTGTGGTACCGTCTTCAGATAGATACCAACCTGGTTTAGAAAACCTCTGCATTAGTTAGGGTCGCCCCCATAATGCTGGGGAAGCGGGGCAGACCCTGTCATACCTCTGGCAGCATTGGAATCACCATTGGCAGCCAGAGTGGGAAAGGCAGCAGCTATAGTGTCAGCCTGCGCCAAGGACCGCTGAGGCTGTGGAACCAGATGCTCAGTATGGAGCAACAAAGCCTGGAGGGCTGCAGTAAACTGGTCCATGCACTGGTCTACCTGGTCCAGCCTGAAAAAATATTTGGTGGATTGCCTGTGTCTCCTGAGTTCATGGTCCTTGTGTACTGTTAGGGACCAGGTACCAGACAGGACACAAAAAGGTAAAATACAATACACTTTTATTAGTGCAACAAATACAAAAGCATGATCCAAGAGCGTAAACCAAAAGACATGCCAGAGTCAGGAACCAAGACAGGTAGTCAGCCGAGCTGGAATCAAGAAACCAGAAGTCTGAGAAGTCAGGAACAAGCCAAGGGTCAGAAGCACAGAAGTCCCAATGTCTGGAACAAGCCAAGGGGTCTGGAACACAGCAAACAGGCGCACAGGAAAATCCACAGCAGCCAGCAGCAACAGGTCAGTAGACAAGTTCAAGGAGGAAGTGAGCCAAGCTGCTTTATATACCCTGGGAGGATTGGCTGATAACAGTCAGGTGATAAATCAGAGAGGTCAGATGATCAGCCTGAGCCAGAAACTCAGAAGACAGCAGTAGTGGATAGCAGAGTACTGGATTAGCTCAGACATCAGAATCAATAGACAGAATAGAGCTGCTCAGCTAAACCTTGACAATACCAAGTCTAAGTCCTGCAAATCAATTTTTCCTCAGGGCTTGTGCCTAACAAATATTCTTGACTTGGTCCTCTATAAAATACCCTGTCTTGCCAAGTATCAGTCTCCCCCAGTCACAGCTTACATCAATGTCCCTGTCATGTTACATACCAATTTTTTATTTTATTTTCTGTATTTATTTTATTAACTAACTGACCCCCCTATCCCAGTCGACAAAAAAACACATTCCCTGTTCAACTGATTCTTTCCCCACACTCCACCAACAAAGAGATAACAGCCAGATCAGCATGAAACTTGGATCACGACTGACTGTGTCTTCCCAATGCAATGCAATGAGTTACATGAAAAAAGCAGAAAAACAGCACTTTTCAGAGGAAATTTCCAGCTAGACGGGAAGTGCCATTTTTCTCCTGTTTCTCTTCTGAGGCGAACACTTTTGCCCGTCACTACATTTTAATACCAGCTTTGGCCAGAGAACATCGCCTGTATGAAAAGTGGGTACAAATCTTGCTTTGGCCATGATTCTGTAACCAAATAACTCTGTACAGAGCAATTAACTTTAGTCATCCTGGACCTGGAAAAGGTAAATCAACAATCTCATGACATACTTTTAGATTTCTCTCCCTCACATTAATCTCTCCCTCTGATAAAGAAAAGCACATTTCAAAGTGACACATGTAAATGAACAAATCCTTTATCTGATGAAAGCACATGGTGAGGAAATGCTGGAGGAGCCCTTCCTGGAGCACCCATTCGGCGCATGATATGAAGCAGTGCTCAGGATAATTGTTGGAGTTGTAAACGTTCATTTTTATGAGATATTCCTATCCCGTTTGATGACATCAGTAGTAGCAATGCCTCCTCTAAATTGCACATTGTTTTAGCTAGTTAACTTTCCAAAAGACAAAAATCGAACCCATATTTTATTCAGTGGGGTAGCCGTATAAAGGAAAGTGTGGAGGAATTCAGGGACAACCAACTGATCCATAGGAAACAGATACAAATTCCAAAAGTCTCCATTTATTTTAACCCTTTGAGCACCGGGGGTGGGGGTACTCAATGGGTTAAAGCACTGAATGCTAAAGTGGCCTGCAAGGCTTTGAGAAGCAATGTCTTGGATACCCCTCTAGCATTCAATGGGTTAAACACCCTCCTATAGTGTAGTTGGTTTGACGTAGAATTGCTCTTGTTTTTGTTTCTGACTTCTACTCTTTGAGTACCAGAGAGGTAATGCGTTGGATACCTCTCTTGCACTCAAAGGGTTAAACAAACTTTCTTCAGAATGCTGCAGCATTAGAGAACATGGAAGAATACTGCTTACTCCCTTAGACTATGTTCACAATAGGCAGCTTTTTTTTTTTTTTTTGCACCAGTGGGTTTGTTGCATGGAATCACATTAAATTATTGAAGCGTTTTTTACTAGAATAAGGGAAGAGTTTTGGTTTTTTTTTCTCTTCCAGAATCCCTTCCCTCAAGATAAACAGCAACAATATCAACACAGGGAAAATTATTTTACAGTTCCACTTGAAGCACAGTAAACTTTTGTTATGAAAAAATAAATATTGTAGGGCTTTTCCTGTTGAGTAAAATAAAGACTCCCACTGCTTAAAGATGCAGATCTCCTGAGTTATTACAGGTTTTGTTTGTATTTTTTTTCACATTAACAGTGCCCAGATACAATTAGTTATTCTGTTACATTCTACTTGAGAGGAAAGTCAATGGCAAACAGTTCTCCATAGAATGTGATAGACACTGCTGAGTCATGCTGTCAGAACTTTCAGGAAGTAAATGTGCAGTATATTCACTTCCTGATTATTTGAAACTAGTTTTAAAGCCCACGTACATGGGCCACAGTGCCACCGAGCAACCTCACTGGTGCCCAGAGCCTCTCTTCTCACTGCCCGCTCTGCAGTCATGCGCAATACTGACTGCCTGAACGTGCCACGGCTGATATGGAGCGTAGGGTGACCACATTTCCATTCTGCCAATCCGGGACATGTGGTCACCCTAACTAAAAGGGTTAATCCTGGACCCACTGTCTTCCTTTGGCCCTACCTACCACGGTGCTTACTTTGACAGGGACTGTCCTCCCATGGTGCTTACTTTGACAGGGACTGTCCTTCCCCGGTGCTCTGGACAGCGGGTGGTCATATACACACATGCATGACAGACACAATCGTGTTGAAATACACACACAGTCAACCCATTGATTGTCAGAAGCTTACGCAACGATTATGATGCATAAGCCTCTGCCACTCAGTGGGTCAACTCTTTGTGTGTTGGCATGACTGTCTTATGCATGTGTGTATAGTGTATACGACAACTCGCTGCCTGGAGCACTGGATCTCCCAGCTCCTGTGTGTCCATCCAAGTAAGCACCGATCGGCATAGACTGAGAGCTGGGTCCAGGGGTGGCGCCTGCCTACGGGGCAGTAAGTAACAGTTTGCCAAATTGCCATAAATATTTGTTTGAAGATTGGTCTCTATTACCTACCTTCAAATGGGTCGGAGATCTGAGAGATGCTGCACAGACAGTAATCAGTAGCTGCTGATTACTCACTCACAGATTCAGTCACATCATGGCATGCTGCTGCGTTGGTCTGCATCGCCGTCTCAGCGTATCACTTCACACGCACACACAGACCAGCCAGCCAGAGCCAATGAGGAGAGGAACATTGTGCAAATCCTCTCTTTATTGGCTGGTGGTGTGGTGCGTGCAGCGGGCATGTTCAGTGGTGACTGGTGAGTGACTCTACCAGACCGGAATCCGGGACTCTATATTGTCCCGGAGGGGTATCATTTGGGATGCGTTACACCAAGCATAATTCAGGGACAGTCCCCGGCGTTCCGGGACACGTGGTCACCCTAGCGGGGTGCTCCGAATTCAGACCGTAGTCTTCTCTGCACACCTTCCTGGGACCAAGCAGTCCCAGGAAGGTGCGCAGAGAGGACTCCGGTCTGAATTCTGAGTGCCCCGCTCTGTATCAGCCGTAGCATGTTCTGGCAGTGAGTACTGCGCATGACTACAGAGGAGGCAGTCTCTACTGAGCATGACTGCAGCGAGCTCAGTAGTTTCTACTGCGCATGACGGCTTCTGACAAACATCCTACCGAATTATTATACAGGATTTTATAACTTCTGAATATCTCCCAAGTATCCCTCTTTAGGAGGAACAGCTCGACTTTGAGACCCAAATCCCTCTGTGTGGTGTATATATAAATGTATCACATTGCGCCACAGCAGTTTGTTTAAACTTCAGTATTTGTGTTTATACATTAGTCTGTGTAAATAAAATATTTTGGTCCTGTTCAAAATAATTTATTCCGTTACACAAAGAACTGTCAATAGGTCATAAAATAACCAAAATTTTCTCAGTACTGCCTCATCCACCAGCCAAATCTCCAGCAACAGCACCTAAAACACAAGTGTCCCTCTTTGGCAATTTGAGATGTTGGGAGGTACGTCAGTACCCTAATTTTACTCAGCAGGAAAATCTCTATAACACATAATGCTCCTTTACTCCGTACTACAAATTTGTACCTGCACAAACACACAGTTGGTAGAAAGGTCAAGCATGCTGCCCCATTAAAAGCCCTTTTATAGCAATGGAATTTGCAGAATATTCCACTTTCCACTTGGTGTGATGGTGGTTAAGTTCATCCCGTGACACTTCAATGGAAGAAAAGTTACTGCAAAGGCTATATGGAAATGGCAGAGGTAATGCTTGGTTATATAGCTGCTGTTATATGAGGCCAGCAGAGAAATACACAGTACACACCACTGGCAGGTGAGGTAACCAGGTACTTTTCATATTACAAAATTGTTCTTGGAAAATGGAGAGTTTATCACAACAAAGACGTTTTCCCCTCTTTATCACACATTAGTGCATGTCTCTTTAGATCTCTCATGTGATTAATCAGATGTGTTTTCCCTAATAAATAACTTTAATACACATTGAATCATCCTGCTATAGCAGTACTCATTTAATATGTGAAGAGGACCCTATAATATACGACCCACTTTCCCAAGGAGAAAGGAATTTTACATATTATACCCAGGGCTTCTTTTTGGCGAAAATGTAGTACATGCAATTATTGGTTTATTTACTGGGTAGGAGGGTGATGCGCTTTTAATGAATGTCCCCACCAAAAAAGCTCCCACTATAGGATAATGGAATTATAATTTAATGTAACCCCACACTTGCTACTGAAAAATTCAAAGCATCTCCACCAATCTGTAAATTAGAAGACATGGAATAATATCATAATTTCCTTGATAAAGTAGAGATGACTTTTCCAGACTGATAATCTCTCTATTTCCAATGTTATTATATGGAGTCATTAAGATTTCTCCAGCTTGAGAGATCCTGAAGGGATAGCAGGGGATGGCTGGCAACGGGCTGGGGGGAAAATACAATCAAGTGGTCCATTTCAACTATCACTCCAGCCCATTGTCCCAGCCCATCCCCTTTTGTACATTTTAAATTTGTTATTAATGCTGTGAAGTAAGACAAATGATACCACAGAGCTTACAACTGGAATGGGACTACACTAGTGATAATACAGAGCTTACAGTTGAAATGAAGTTAGAGATAACATAGAGCTTACAATTGAATGGAAGCTAGACTAGTGATACCACAGAGCTTACAATTTAAAGCTACACTAGTGATACCATAGAGCTTACAATGGCAATGGGTGATGCTACTAGAAGTACCACTAGCTCAGTGTTATCTCTAGTGCAGCTCTATTTCAGTTGTAAGCTCTGTGGTATCGTTAGTGTAGCACCATTTACAGCAGCAAGAAGGAGATTGAGTGAGGCAGTGGCCCACCAGCCCAGACCTATGAGCGGCCCAGGGGGCAATTGCCCCTCTGCCCCCCAGGCCAGCCCTCCCCTGAGGGATAGTAATGTCAGAAAAAAACTATTAACTATATGGTATATACAATTAACCCCTTAACAACCAGCGGTCCCAGGGTGTCTGGTCCTTTAAGGACCAGATAGGCAAGTTCGACGTGCCGTCCCACGTGACTGATCACGTGTTCCGGCACGTCGAAGGAGGGACTGAAAGAGATTGCTCCGGTCTTGGAGCGATCAACTTCAGTCCCCGGTATTACTCACCGCGCTCCTGCAGAAGCGCAGTGAGTAAAAGTATGTGACGTACCAGGACCGTCACTGGTCCTTAAGTGCCGGACAAGCGTGACGGTCCGGATACGTCACAGGACACGAAGGGGTTAAAAGAGAGTACGTGCAATTATTCGTATCTCTCAAACCGTTATGGTTTGAAAGATATAGGAAAATAAAGTTCTCTGGTCCCTCCCCTTTCTACTTGACGAGCTGTAAAGCTGTCAGAAGCAGATTCTGGTCGCTTGACCAGATGTGGCTCTTCAGCAGCGCCGATATAACGATATCTAAAGTTAAACACTTAATTTGGAACGGTCTACTAAGTGTGCCTGGTTTGCAAGCACACTTTGTAGACCGTTCCAATGAAGTATTTATTTCTAAATAGCGTGATTTCAGCTCTGCTGAAGAGCCTCTGTCTGGTCAAATGACTGGAATCTGCAGCTGTCAGCTAGATGGCAGACTTGAGTAAAACAGCCAGGAAAAGGTAACTTTAGCAAGTTATATCTCTCAAACCATAAAGGTTTGAGAGATAAAACTTACATTGATGTTAATCTTTTTTTAATGTCTAAAATATTAAATCAACTTAAAATTAACCATTACTATCCCTTTAATGTAAGGCTTCATAGAAAAACATAGGACTTGGATAGTTTATAACTCTACAGAAGTAACCTCCTCTTTATTACGTTTATCACACCTTACTGCATAACCTCCCAGGTCTTCTGAGTACATAAACCTGACTGGGTTAAACACAGAGTCCTATGAAAGTGACTGAAACACTGACTTGCTTGTACACAAAGCAGATATGCCTTCCTTATATTCTTGTGTCTTATTGGTACTTGATGACTGAACTGACAAAGAAAGAGAATGAACACGTTTTACAAAGAATACGTCTCTGAAAAGATATAAGACACAACTTGGATTGAGAATCCTTCTCACCCTTCTAAATGCATTTTCATCATGATGATAGCAGCAGGTGCATTGTCATTGTGATTGGGGAGAAATGCATCTGATGATTGACTTGTCTCATTCCTCACATGCTGTACATTCTTTGCAAGCTGTTATGTTTCTTTGATGAACCAAAATGAACACTGATAAACATTTGATATATGTACAGTAATTATATGGATTTCATAGAAAATTATTTTACTAAATAACAGCAGCTGCATACCAGGTGCAGTTAAACTGATATTAACACTATCATAAACATTTCCTTGTACACACTGACATACTGTCAGATTATACATGGGGCCTTTATGTATCAGTGCAAACTGAAGCAATTCTAGGGCAAACCAACAGCACCATAGGGGAAACCCTATTGATTTGAATGGGGCTTTTAACCCCTTAAATGCTATAGAGGTATTTGATGCATTGCAAAACAATGCACTGGAGATATCTCTAGAATTCAAGGGGTTAAAAGCTCAATTTAAATAAGTGGGAATCATTATTTATCTCCTAAGGTGCAGCTGGTGCATCTAGTAATTGCTTCTGTTTGCATTGATTCTTAAAGGGATAGTAATGTTTCACAAAAAAAGCCGTTCCGATTAATTTTCATAGTATTTGGACTTTGGAGAGTTCTATATTCAGTACTGTCAGAGTTGTAGTTCAAGAGTAATTGAATGATGAAGTATCCCCCTCCTGCCCCTTTAACTGATGTAACACTAGTCCCCTCAGAGTAGCAAGACTGTCTGGATGGATCGCAGAGAGGGACAGTCTTCAATGAGCATAAGGAAAAACCTGAAAAACCTGTCAGGGGAGCAGGGTTTTCCTCATGCTCACAGTAAGAAGATTGTCCTTTGCTGTGACCTGTCTGGTCAAGAGACTAGATTCCACATCTGAGGGGAGGTGGCTTACACTATCACTTTAAGGCCTATGGAATGTCATTGGCACTTATGTTGCCACCTGATCAGCTGCTACAAATGATATCTTCAGAGGCATAACAGAGGCCCCCACAGCCCCAATGGCAGGGGGGCCCCCAGAAATTTTGCACCCAAATTCTACTATTGGAGGCCCCGCCAGACTTTGGGATCCCAATAACACATAAATTATATGGTAAGGAGGCCCTCAATTTGCGCATACAAATAAAATTGTAAGCAAGTGAGGAGTTCACTTCTCGCAAATTTTCCCCCTGCCGGCTGCCGTGCTGGCTCTAAAGTGAATGCAGCAGAGCTTACCTAGGGCTCAATACTATTACCACCAGTAAAACTGGCGGTATTACTAAAAACAAGATAGAGCGATAAACCCACACATGTACCACAGCTATTCTTTAGCTGGTGAAGTACACAGAACACCGAACGTTGGTGGACAACAAATGCTCGTTGTTGGTTTTTGTTCCCACAACTCATGCTAAATTTTGAGAATTGTGGGAATATCAATGGAAAAAAAAGCTGATTCGCACCTTCCAGCCAATTGGAGGCTGCCAATTTATTTTGAAGCAAGACTGGCATATAAAAGCCAGTCTCCATTCAAAAATCCCAGCAGTTTGACTTGGGCAACAGCCTGAGAGGTGGATAGGGGGGTCTGCACCAGTCCAAATGCCTTCTGCCTGTACAATATGTTGCATACCCCACTAGCACTGCTAGGGTTAATGCTATTTTTCAACCACAAGTATGTGTTGCAAACCAGTTTTCCAACACATACCAATGGTTTTTGCCTCATTTTAGGGACTTTACGCCTCCTTTTCATGACGCAGGATTTTCGTCATGACAAGTGTGGTCCCTCACATGTGGTGAAATCACTGCATGGAATAGGATAGCAAAGTCTGCTTTTTTTACTTGATGTCCAATGGGTGCAAACTGTGCACCTCTTGTGGAAACTAACAGGGCTAATAGTATCAAGCCCCTGATATTTGCTTATGGTCTGCTGAATGGAGGCAGGGTGATGTAATGCAAAGTAGCCACACGCTACATCATCATGTAGCTGCACCTACTGCTTAAAATCTGAAGACACCACACACCTGCACACCATACAGTGCTCCTGCTGCTTTTGGGGATTTTCTCAGTCTGAGACCCAGGCTGAGTGCCTGTTGTTGCTGCCTGCCTGCCTAGCCTGACTTACTCTACCAGACTGGAAAGGTACTAATACATAGAATAGATGTCCATAATCTCAAAAAAATGTTTCTAGAAGAAGGGAAAAATAAAAATGTCCTGTTAAGTCTTAGTTTCTTATCAAAACTGGCTCAAAGTCAGGGTTAGGGTTTACATTTGCACACTGCACATTTTAAACCCTAACCCTGACTTTTAACCAGTTTTGATAAAATTATCATGTAAGCTTAGGTTTTTGTTGCTAAAAAGGGAAAAAAAAAGCATCTTGGTCATGGTTGGGCAATAATAAGCATCTCATTTCAGCACTAATATTAAGGCCAAGATGTTTTTCCTGTATACAGCTATACACTGTATATGGGATACTTATGGTTCCCCACTCCTGTCAAAAACTTTTTTGTAAACATAATTGTTAACATATAGTACACAAATACACCATACCGCATATTGTTAACTATATTAATACAGAGCTGTATTTTTATGAGTGGCAACCCCTGCTGGCCAATACTTTTTTAACACATATTTACTAATTTGGGATGTGCACCAATACATTGTGTATTTGCTTTTAGCTATTTTGGTCAAAACTGGTTGCACACCAGCAATTGTAAATGTTAGGTGTGCTTACCAAAACCTGGACTGGAATTGTACTTCTCCAATTCCAATATTATTCTATACAGCCTATACACTAAGATCCTTAAACTCTGGGAGACCTTCGTGCAAGGCTCCAAAGAATAATATATGATTTGGAGAAGTGATATCACTGGAGAAGGTATCTTCACTTTATCACTGCTTTATCACACCTTAGTGCACTTTTCCTCTCCACTGCATTACATACATTATCCAATTTAAGTATAATGACCATTGTTGTGTATGGCAATTCCTTCTATATATTTTGCTTCCTAAGAGGTTACAAGTCTATGACTACTTATTAGTAGTCTTACAAGTGTAAGCTTTTTGTATCACTAATGTAGACATATTTCAATTATAAGCTATTTTGTATAATTGTTGTAGCTCAAATTTAAGTGTAAGCTTTGTGGTATCAATAGTGAACCACTATTTCTGTTGTTAGCTCTGTGGTATCACTAGTGTAGCTCAATTTCAATGGTATACTATGTGGCATCACTAGTGTAGCTATATTTTATGTGAAAACGTTGTGTTATCACTAATGTAGCTCAGGGGCAGTTGTAAGCTATAAGTCAAAAATAATTAGGCTGTATATTAAAGGTTATTCAGCGTTAATAATCAAATTGAAATATTACTACACAAGTAGGTGCTACATGAGAAAAAGCCCACAGCAAAGCTGCACTACTCAAAATGAACATCTGTTTAAATTATGTTAAACAGCAAAGTGGAAGTCAGAAACGCTCAAAACTACTATCCCTCATATTGTAGCCCTTAATAAACTGAGTTAAATGACACCAGCGGCATCTCTCAAACCTTTATGGTTTAAGAGATAGCCGCTTTCAAAGTTTCCTCTCCCCTGCTGTCAGCGTTCTGCTGCCAGCAGGAGAATCCGGTCTCTGAATCAAGAGGAGGCTCTTCAGCAGAGCCGATATCTCGTTATGGAAGGAAAAATGATTAATTGAAACGTGTGTTTGGTAACCAAGCACACGTAGAAGACTGTTTCAATGAATCATTTTTCCTTCCATAACGAGATTTCACTGTCGTCCAATACAGGTCACTGGTACTCTGGGAGGCGATTCGCCCCTTTAATAGGCAGGAACAATTATGCAAATGACTGCAGGGGGCGGAGCCTCCCTTCCTACTTAAGCAGCCTTCAGGCCAGAGCCACCAGATTGATTTGTTCCTGGGTGCTGTGCACACCAGGTAGAGAACATCTATGCATTCAACTTAGTATTTTGTTATTTTTATTCAAATATGGAATACCACCATTAGGAGGATGACCATGGCTGTGAATTGCCCTCTTTAAAGTGGCTGGTGCAGCTTCCAGGGATTTTCTGTGGACCTTATGCCCTGAAGAGGGAACAGCTTGAGTCAAGCAGCTTCCCTGTTGGGGAATTTACCTCTGGTCTGTTCCTACTTCATCATGGTCACCTGAAGACTGAAGTCCTGCAGAAAGGTGAGCCACCCATTGAGTGCTGAAGGTCCACTTGTCCCCACAGTGTCCCTTTGATGGGCTTGTATTTGGGAGTTTGCAATGCACTCCAGCACTCATAGGGTGTTTTTATTTGCATTATTACTGTTTTATGCAATTTCTGTGGTATTCTCTGGGTTTTGGTGCTTTGGGTATTGTTTCACTCATGTTTCTTATGTGTTTGATGAATGTTTGGTCACTTTTTAAAAGTTTGTATGACTTTATTAAAATTGGTGTTCCGCGCCTTTAAGTGCGGCTTTTCCCGCTTAGACGCCATTGCTCCTTTACTCTCTATGAGATTTCACAGTGTGGGACATATCTCTGAAACCGCTTGTCACAGCAACTTCAGAGAGGGCTCATTTTTCTTCTAGGCTCCTGCTCTATCATCCGGTGTATGTTTTATCGGTGTGGGGAGCTCAGGGGGGCTTCGGGCTCTGTTTGGGGTACTTTTATGAGGAAGACTACATTTCCCATGAGCGTCCGGTGCGCGCTCGTTTCTGATTGGCTGACCTGACGGCCGCCATTTTGTGGTGTTCTTTCTCAGCGAGTACACTACGCAGGGACCGAGCCTTCTCTCCTCTCAGCAGATTAACCCTTCGCTGGCCAGATAAGTCCAAATTTAGGCATTTCTGGGGTGAAACTTTAATCTTCCACACTTTTACTGGGTGATAGTGTTTAAGTGGTGTATATTGACGCTGTGAGCATGTCTACTCCACTGGAGCTAGGGGCTAGACCCAAGTCTAAGGAGGTTGGGGTGTCTGTTTCCCCCATTGCGTTTTGCTCCTCTTGTCACTCTGGGCTACCTAGTGATTGTTTGGGGGATCTATGCCCTAACTGCACTGATCGTCAGGATAGCAACCCTGGGCTTCCCAGCCATGCTATTGAGCCAACTTGGGTGAGAGAGTTCAAAGCTGCCACTAGGGATCTCAGATCCACTCTCCAACTCTTTCCCTCTCAGGTACAGGGGGCTCTCCAGGTTTGGCAGACCCCCTCTACAATCAGGACTTCCCTGCCTAAACCTCAGGGTGCTCCTGATGTGTCTGATTCTTCTGAGGAAGAACTTTTACAGGATTCTGATGCTGAGGAACGCACTGTTATTGAGTCTAACAGGTCCCTTGGGGAACTTTATGAATGTGACCCTGAAGTTTCTGCTGACGGTCTGATTAGGGCTGAGTTAACTACGCTCAACCTTCCTCTGACTCAAGAATCTACTTATGATCCTACTGATGTTTTTCAAAAGAAACCATCTAAGTCTGTTGTATGTTTCCCAACTAACCCTACCCTTGCCCGTTTAGTCTCTGAGGCGTGGAGGAATCCTGACAAATCCTCCGCCGTGTCCCAAAAGTTTGCTAAGCTGTACCCTTTTCCTGAGGCTGAACTGGCAAAATGGGTTCATCCCCCTAAGGTGGATGCTCCTGTTTCCAGGCTATCCAAGTCTACTGCCTTGGCTGTCTCTGATGCCTCTGTCCTGCAGGATTGGACGGACAAAAAGCTAGGACTTTCTCTTAAATCTATTTTTGCCTCCATAGGCACTGCCATGCGTCCAACCTTTGCAGTGGTGTGGGTTAATAGAGCGATTGCGGCCTGGACTGAGCGACTGACTGAGGCAGTCCGCCAGGATGCACCGGTATCTGAGCAGTTGCAGCTCCTTGCTAATATTACTGAAGCACAAAATTATGTTGCTGATGCTGCCTTTGATGCTGTGCGCATGATGGCGAGGGCCTCCACTTCATCTGTGGTGGCTAGACGTGCCCTTTGGCTGAAAATTTGGTCTGCTGATACAGCCTCTAAGAAAGCCTTGCTTTCTTTGCCCTTTCAGGGGACTTTGCTATTTGGGTCTGAACTCAAAGAAATGATCAGCGAGGCTACTGGAGGTAAAAGTACTCTTCTACCCTCAGTGTTTAAGAAAAAGTTTCCAGCCAAACGCAATCGGTCCTTTCGTTCCTTTCAGACTGAGACACGCTCCACGTCCCAATCGGGTCCGCCCGATACGCGCTCCTCCTCCAAGCCCAAACAGTCCTGGAAGCCCAAAGTTGCCCCCAAGGCCAAGACCTCCAAGACTGCTTCGGCATGACTCACCGAACCCGGGTCCGCATCCGGCAGTAGGTGGACGTCTCCGCATCTTTCGCCGGACTTGGGAGGAGTCTGTGGCGGACACATGGGTTATTCAGGTGGTGTCGGAGGGATACAGGATCCCTTTCTCCTCCCTGCCTCCTTTTCGGTTCCATTTTACTCGTCCTTCTCAGGAACCTACAAAAAGACTTCTGTTCGACGACGCTATTCAGGATCTCTTGGACAAAGAGGTCTTGGAATTGGTTCCTCCGGAGGACACAGGTTCAGGATTTTACTCCAACCTGTTTGTGGTGGCCAAAAAGGACGGAGGGGCTCGTCCCATTTTGGATCTCAAGGATCTCAATGCCTATGTGGTGACTTCCCACTTCCGCCAGGAGTCCCTGCGCTCTGTGATTGCAGCAATGTCTCCAGGGGAGTTCCTTGCCTCCCTGGACCTTCAGGATGCTTATCTTCACATCCCTATTCATCCAGAGAGCAGGCGGTATCTCCGGATTGCCTGCCACAGGGGACACTTTCAGTTTTCAGCTCTTCCCTTTGGGCTGACTTCAGCTCCTCAGGTCTTCCAGAGGGTGCTGGGTTCCTTGATAGCTGTGCTTCACCAGGATGGGGTCAGGGTGACCCCCTACATGGACGATCTCCTCCTGAAAGCTTCCTCAGCGGAGCTTCTCCACCAGCAACTGCAGCTGTGTATTCACACTCTGAACCGTCATGGCTGTATCCTGAATCTGGACAAGTCGGACTTGGTCCCATCTCAGAGACTTCTGTTCCTGGGTCTCCTGTTCGACACTCACCAATGCATGGTGTTTCTACCGGAGGATGTGGTTCATCAGATAGCTATCCGATTGGCTGGGATTCTGGACATGGAAAAAGTTCCGGTACCGAAGTTGACATCTCTAGTGGGGAAGTTCATTTCCACGATCGAAGCGGTACCATTTCCCATGGCCCACTCCAGGGAACTTCAGAGATTTGTGATCCAGACGTGCAAGAATCATCCAGATCATCAACATCTGTCGGTCTCTCTACCTCCTCATGTCGAGTCGAGTCTGCACTGGTGGTTGGATCTCTCTCATCTCCTGAAGGGGAGATCCTTTCAAGTTCCTCGTTGGACCACGATCACAACGGATGCCAGCCTCCGGGGATGGGGTGCTGTGTTGGGTCGTTTCAGTGCTCAGGGGAAATGGGGTCTGGAGGAATCTCTTGTCTCCATCAATGTTCTGGAACTGCGTGCCGTCAGGCTTGCCCTGAGACACTGGGAATCGCAACTGGACGGTCGTCCGATCAGAGTGGAGTCCGACAACGCCACGGCTGTGGCCTACATCAACAGGCAAGGCGGCACCAGAAGTTGCACCGCCTGGTTAGAGGTCAAGGATATTTTATCTTGGGCAGAAGATCACGTGCCTGTCATTTCTGCAGTTCACATTCCAGGCGTAGACAACGTCATGGCAGACTTTCTCAGTCGTCACACAGTCGACAGCGGAGAATGGGCTCTTCATCCAGAGGTGTTTCTCTTGCTCACCCAGAGGTGGGGGATGCCTGTGGTGGACCTGATGGCTACCAGACACAACAGGAAGGTTCCGGTGTTTTGCTCCCGGTGGAGGGACTCCCTTGCTCTGGCAGTGGATGCCTTGTCAATCCCTTGGGATTTTCCCCTGGCTTACATCTTCCCTCCTCTTCCTCTATAAATCAGAGTCATCCAGAAGTTGAAGCAGGAGCGTTGTCCTGTCATCCTCATCGCTCCAAACTGGCCTCGCCAGTCCTGGTATCCGGAGTTGGTGGCCATGTCAGTGGCGGAACCGTTTCCACTTCCTGCCCGTCCGGATCTACTTCTTCAGGGATATCTGTGGAAAGAGGATGTTCAAACACTCCATTTGATGGCATGGCGGTTGAATCCTCGATTCTAGCACGAAAAGGATTTTCTCCTTCAGTGGTGTCAACGATGCTCAGTGCTCGTAAGCCTGTGTCCTCCAAGATCTATCATCGCATATGGTCAACCTTTGTTGCGTGGTGCACTGATAAGAAATTATCCCTTCATTTTCATCTTCCCACTATCCTGGCCTTCTTGCAGGACGGTGTTGATAAGGGGCTTAGTCTGAGTTCCCTCAAAGTTCAGACTTCTGCTTTGTCCGTGTTCTTCCAGGAGCGGATTGCTATCCTTCCTGATGTCAAAGTTTTCTTCCAAGGCGTGACTCATGTTCGACCTGCCTTCAAGAGTCCCACTCCCCAGTGGGATCTTAATTTGGTGCTGGGAGTTCTCCAGCGACCCCCGTTTGAATCCTTGGCTTCAATTCCACTACGTCTCTTGACTTGGAAAATGGCCTTTCTCTTGGCTATTGTTTCGGTTCGCCGGGTAGCAGAGTTACAAGCTCTGTCTTGTAAACCTCCTTACCTGGTGTTCCACAAGGATAAGGCTGTGCTTCGCACTACCAAGGAATTCTTACCCAAGGTTGTGTCTGAGTTTCACATCAATCAGGAGATTGTGGTTCCCTCTTTCTGCCCTAATCCTTCATCTGACAAGGAACGAGATCTCCATTTGTTGGATGTGGTGCGTTGCCTCAAGTTTTATGTTCATCGCACCGAGTCTATCAGGAAGTCTGACGCTCTATTCATCATTCCTGAGGGGCCTAGGGCAGGGAGACCGGCTTCCAAAGTTACTATTGCCTCTTGGATTAAGGCTACCATTCGTGAAGCCTATAAGTTGCGGAATAAGCATGTTCCCATCCGGGTGACTGCCCATTCCACCAGATCTATTGGGGCCTCTTGGGCCTACAAGAATCAAGCATCTGCTGATCAACTGTGCAGAGCGGCCACTTGGTCCTCTGTGCACACATTTTCAAAGCACTACCGAGTTGATGTACTGGCTTCGGCTGATGCCAGTTTTGGAAGGAAGGTCCTGGAGGCAGTTTTGCCTGTTTAGGTCTTCCGCTCTGTGATCCTTAGTGCTTCCTTACTGTTGAGCCCGGTTGGCTCTGGTTCAGTGTGCTGTGTTAGTTCAGGGGTTGTTTTCCCCTGGTTGGTGTCCGTTGACACTTACATTTTGGGCTATGTAATTAACTGGTTCATAGCAGTTCTAGTGACTTGGGCCCTGCGCCTGGTCCTTGCCTTACTTCCCGCCTCTGGGTCAGCTCAATGTTTGTACATCCCAGAGTACCAGTGACCTGTATTGGACGACAGTGAAAATAGGATTTTAGTCTTACCTGTTAAATCCTTTTCACTTAGTCCATACAGGTCACTGGTCTCCCACCCTGTCAAGGGACCATACTTGGCTCTCCTGTGGCATTCAGTGGGAGACCTTTGGGGCATGCTCATAGGAGTCTTTCTTCTTGCTTACCTATGGTCAGTTTAGTGTCTCAAATCAATCTAGTGGCTCTGGCCTGAAGGCTGCTTAAGTAGGAAGGGAGGCTCCGCCCCCTGCAGTCATTTGCATAATTGTTCCTGCCTATTAAAGGGGCGAATCGCCTCCCAGAGTACCAGTGACCTGTATGGACTAAGTGAAAAGGATTTAAAAGGTAAGACTAAAATCCTATTATCGGCTCTGTTTAAGAGCCTCTGCCTGTCCCGGGACCGGATTCCCCTGCTGGCAGCAGAACGCTGACAGCAGGGGAGAGGAAACTTTGAAATAGGCTATCTCTTAAACCATAAAGGCCCGAGAGATGCCACTGGGGTCATTTAACTCAGTTTATTAAGGGCTACAATATGAGGGATAGTAATTTTGAAGTAATACTATCCCTTTAAGTAGGAATGAGCCTGCAAGGGTAATAGGGGCATCCAGCAATGGACCCCTTGCTCACAGTGCCTAAAGAGATCAGCTACACCTCACTGACGAGGCCCAACAAGGCTGAAACATATGTCTGGGGTTGGTTGCTTGCCTTGTTCAAAGAGGAATTGCCTGACATTTTGTGGCTGGACTGTTGTTTTGGCAGGACCATTATGATGTGCTTTATGATATTTCCTCTCTGTGAAAGGCACTAGTGGGCTAGAGACTGCACCCTGGGTAGGATACCATTCCTGGAGACCCTGAAAATTCCATTGCAGGCTTGTTCCTAGTTGAGCGTCTCTGACTTCCACTTTACAAAGCATTAACCCCTTAACGACTGGGGCGCGGTCACTTAAGGACCACGGAGCATTTTTTAAAAAAAATCTCCAGTTCTGGACTCCTCGAACGGCATGCAGCCGCGGGGGGAGTCCGGAATTCCATGACGGTCATAGTACGTCATGGGTCGTTAACTCAGATCGACCCATGATGTACTATGACCATCAAGGGTTGTTAAGGGGTTAAATTACGGAATAATACTTGCCTTACTTCACAACATTAATGCCAATTATAAAATTAAGAAAAGTGGGAGCAATGGAAAAGGGCAGGGCGCGAGGAGACTATGTCTTCTGCTCCCTGCTGCTAATACTGGATTTGAAGCCACAGAAAACTGAACTAATGTTTCTGAGTGTGGCGAGGAGTGTAGTAATAAGAAAAGTTCCAAAAGTCATTATAATGAAAAACTTGTTGGATCATGAGTTGGTAGTAAAAGAAGGACAATATTTTCAGAAGTAAAACTGACGGTAAGAAGATCTCATTGAACATTGCCGTTAAAAATTCTGATCTTAAAAACTGTCTTTGATTTTGTATTTGAAATGAAAATTTTCAAAGAAACAAAGACCTTTTTTTTGTCTTTGAAACGAAAATTTTCAAAGAAACAGACTTTTTTTCTTTGAAATTTTTCTTCTCCAAGTTTAGACCATTTTTATTATGTCCGGAACAAATGACGTAAATCAGACAAAAAATGACATTCAAATGAATATTTTTTGGTAAAAATACCTTACATTTTGACAGAAGATTAAACCACACCCATTTTTAAGACAGCTTTTTCCCTTTGACGGAGATCGCGCAATTGGATGCAAAAAATGATGGAAACGTCTGAGAATTGATGGATCATGGTGTAAGGACTTTTTTATTCTGATTACAGACAATTTCAGTTACCATCACTTTCTGAACATCTCGCCCTTTGTGTACCAGAGGGCTGAGCAACACACTGTTGTCCACTGCATTGTTTGCCCCTCTGGCACTCGAGAGTTTAACCTTATCTGTCCCCATTTTTTTTTTGTTTTTTTTTCCTTGAGTATTGCAATTGTCTTCAACTGTTTTGTCTGATACACCGGTTTATTTTTTATTATTATTGATGGGGAAATTTGATTGGGGGTGGGGTTTAATAAACGCAGAACTTAATCTGGGCAGGATGCAGGGCCCCTTATTAGAGTTTGCAAGGGGCCCCTGCATTTTGTATTACACTTCTGGATATCTTAAGTTAACTTGTAATTGAGAAGTGTACTAAGCAGTGTTGTTACCCAACAATCAAACCTTTTCACCCCTTGGATGTTAGAGGCATGCAGTAGAGACTCTCTGACATTCAAGAGGTTCATATAGCATCATTATCATCAAATGTTTTTGATTCTTACTTGCTACCAGTAACTTCAAATTAAGGGTCATATTGAGGGAGATAAAGAAGAGTAATTTTGCATCATAGGGGGCACAAACATTTCCCAGGTTTGGGGATTTTAACCCTTTAAATTCTAGATATGTCTCTTTGGAGACCCTCTAGCATTCCAGGTGATAAAAGCCTAATTTATATAATTGGGGATTTTCATGTGTTCCCATGGCACAGTTACTTTGATCCAGAATTGCACCTTTAGCTACCTCAACACAGACCTAAATTATATGCTAAGTGTCTGCCATTTCTAGCCATGTTCCCTGATCTTCCATTGTTTACATTTGAATTGTGGAACAAATCATAATTCTTAAGGCAACACAACTTGATAATCACTTATGAAGAATATGTGGTTCTAGTGCTAAACATGACATTTCACTCTGAAATGCTAATATGGTATATGGCTCCAGATGCACCATTTATTGAATCTGGTCTGTCCAACTTTTACATGACACATGACATTTGACTCTGAAATGCTTATATGGTATATGGCTCCAGATGCACCATTTACTGAATATGGTCTGTCCAACTTTTACATGACACATGACATTTGATTCTGAAATGCTTATATGGTATATGGCTCCAGATGCACCATTTATTGAATCTGGTCTGTCCAACTTTTACATGACACATGACATTTCACTCTGAAATGCTTATATGGTATATGGCTCCAGATGCACCATTTATTGAATCTGGTCTGTCCAACTTTTGCACCTTTTGCACCTACTTACTTATTAACTATGCCTAATGTAAAATGTACAGCACTGTGCAAAATTCTTAGGCAAAAACGTTAAGTAAGAATGTTTTCAGAAATAGACATGCAAATAGTTTATTTTCTCAATTAACAAAATACATAGTGAGTGAACAAAAGAAACATCTAAATCAGTTCAGATATAGATTTACAATCCTAGCAACCAGCTTTATTCTGGGGTAAAGGCAATGTTATTGTGTCATTCTATTTTTCATCACTAAGATGTAGGTGGAAAACACATTTTAGTAAATAAAATAAAGCACCTCTGCACTGTTGACCCATCTGTAAGAGATTTCTTCAGTGATCATTGGAATGAAAAGAAATTCCCATTTTTTGTACTTTCTATCATAAAGAACAAGACTTCAGGTGCGCATGTATTTCTTTTAAATGTGATATATTTGTCAGGATACTGACATCAACTTTTTAATAGCATTTCAAAGAACAGGGAGCATTTAATAAAGTACACAAACAGAACAAAGACAAATCAGTGTATCCGCAGAACACAAACTGCTTATGGGAACATTAACACCAGGTAAGGACAGACAGCTGTGCTGGGGATTAATAGAATACAAATGTATTCTGTGTAGCCAGTGACAAGGATAAATCACTTTAGGTATTCAAAGGCAATGGAGGATTTCATAAAGAACATTAGATCACTGTTTTCTATAACTGCTCATGCCTGCACTGGAAAACCATTACTGATATAAGGAATATTTTTATACTTTTTCTAAATGCCTTCAGTAGTGATGTGTATAGACTTAGATGTTCATGACTCCTGCAGAGCTGAGCAAAACATCAACGCATCATGAGTCTCATATCAGAGTAAGGCCATGGGACTGTAATTGATGAACCTCTGTACATCAGAGGAGTGACCCATGTATTAGTTCAAGATAAATTGGACATTTCTCTGGTACTCAATGAGGCTAATATGTTAAAAGGAACTGGAGTCATTCTGGAACAAACCAGCTGCACCATAGATGACAAATTAAATACCCATTGATGTAAATGTGTCTTTTACCCACTTGAGTACTAGAGAGGTCTCAAACCCACTGCTAGCCAAAACTTTACAGACCTCTCTAGTATTCACGGCATTATATACCCCTTTTACTGTGAATCAATGGAAATTTGTAATTGTCCCTTGTGGTGTAGTTGATTTACTTCTTCTTAGTATATAAGCTTCAAACAGTAAACCAGTGCATTTTTTTAAATAATTAAATTTGCCTTAAAACATAGCAGTTTGTTTTGAGTAGTTGGCTGTGATAGTATACATACAATGCTATTAGTCTAAAGTGTATCTTACAACAAAGTAAACAAATTAGGGAAGGTATAAATACCTGTTTTATTCTAAATATATGTGTGCAGATTGTAGGCAGATAGGGTCTAAAACCTAATATATTGTGGAGAGCACATACATATAATTATCACTTCACTATGTCATAACCACATGAAAATACATGTGGGGTGCCCTACGTCCATAATAGATTACAGTATACAAAATAAAGAAAAAAGAGAGATGGACTCTAACCAGGCACTCAGACCCAAATAGTATTCAACCATGTATAATTGATAACTAATTCAAACAATCAAAATACCAATAAAAGTCCAAAATATAGTTTATTGAATAGCAAATGAGCAGCATAGCACAAAAACCACATAGCTCCCCCCCTCCATCCACCCAACCCAAAGGTCAACAAAGCGACCAGGATATGCCAGTCATTGCCTATGTGGATGAAACAGATTTGTAGTTTTTTGCCTGTGTGGATGATTCGGCACCTTTATTTTTGCCCTTGGTGTTGGGCAGTGGTTCTGTTTCATCCACATAGGCAATGACTGGCATATCCTCTGACAGAATTGAAATAATACTCTCCAAAGTCCAAATACAATGATTATTAATTAGAGCTGCTTTCATTATGAAACACTACTATCCCTTTAAGTAAGTCATAGGCTGTTTATTTGTAAAAGTCAGGATTTGATGTGCAGACTCACCTTTTGTTTACTTTGTATATCTAGCAAAAAATATGTCTTGCTGCGCTCCTGACCATACACATATGTAACTATTTGAACACTACTAATGAGCTTTCAATTGTTTTTATTGTATTAAACATACTTGAAGATTATATTTCTTGTCCGCCCATCCATAGCTGATACGGCTTTTACCTGATCGGGGACAGGTTTATTTTCCCCGTAAGCGTTTAAGCCGGTTCTCTTGATATCAAGTTACCGGCATTTGAGAAATGTGAGTACATTTATATTTTCTTTCATTCAACTATCAGTGATACAGTGTTGCACTATTGGCGCTCCTTGCGTCTGTTCCTTTTTTTGTCTTTTGTACTACTAATAAAGGCTATTTTGGGCTTGCCAGGAGTCTGTATATCTTAGAATAATCCTGTTAATCAGTAGTTCTCAACATTTTTCCTGAGTGGAACCCATCAGGTGCATAATAAATCCCAGTCAAACACTGGTCCGAAAGATCAATTGCAAATTGAAAATTATAAATCATTGTTTATTAATAAACTGCCACTTTACAATGGGAATGTCTCACATATAACAATTTAGAAAAGGACACATAAACCAAACACCTATACAGAAGAAGGGATCCCTGAAAATACAGTTTGTGGCTAAACAGGTACATAACAATATGAAATGCTAATGGAGCTGTTCCATTACAGGATCATGGAAGTGCAAACCTTCATATTAAAGAGACTGCAAAACAAAAGGGGCTGGATTCTATTACAGGTGCTAATTTTATCACTGCTTTTATCTCCAGGTTTCCCCATAGACTTCAACAGGAAAATATTTGATAAAACAGATGTTAATATTTATCACCTTCAATAGAATCTAACCAGGGCTGGCCTAAGACATTGTGCTGCCTGGGTTCATGGATGAAATGCTGCCCCCCCAAAACCATGCCTAGTAAAACATGCAGACCTCCCACCCATGTGAGAGCCTAACCTCCAATTGTGAGATACGATCCCGGGAGGAGGAGATACTCCACGAAGCTTGCATTTGGGCAGCTATGGGAGGTGGGGGAATTACATGCACAGACCGCAGCTACGCTAATGACACACACATACCACCCAGTGTAGACTGCCACACACACACACACACACACACCACCCAAAATACACTGCCACACACACTCCACCAAGCAAGCAAGTATTAAATCAAGGGATCGTTGAAATCACACAAGTGCAGCATGTAGTTAATATCAGCAGGTAAAAGTGCTGGTAAAAATGTACCCTTAACCCTTTGAGTGCCAGCGGGGTATGCACTGCGTACCCCTCTGGCACTTAAACAGTTAATGTACAGAAGGATCTGCCCACTCTGTTATGGTCTGCAGTGATACACGATTTACCTCTCTGCTGGTCATCTTGAGTAGACTGCTTCAAGATAGCATCCATTCACAGTGCTGGACAAGTACACCATTTAAGCAGCCCACACAGCTACTTGAGGCCAGCGTAATGTGCAGCTGCATAGCCTGTGCTTCTTCACCTCCTGCCTTCGGGAGACTGTTCAGGAGCAGGCGTAGGTGAAGCATGGCAGTCACTCACTGGTGGGGGAAGAAAATATGCAATGAGGAGGCCTCCTGTACGCTGGACCATCTGAGGGTAGAGACTGGAATGTACATGATATTTCTTCTCTGCAATAGCACATTGTACAGAAAAACATGGCTGAGCTGCACCTACAAAGTTCTATTCATTCTAAATGTGCGCTTGTTATACCTCTTTTATAATCTTTATACTATAGTCACTCCATTACATACATACATCTTTTCGAGCCAAACAGCTACTAAGATACTCACTAGAGCATAGGAAGTGTAGGAAGCCCTTAAGAGAAAGGACATAGATAATGTTTCTACTTAAATCCCAAATCCAAAGCCAAATGTATCTTATAGATAGATATGTTGTATGTTTCAAATACTGTGCAGGACTGCGGGTGAAGAAAGTGTGGTAAATATGAGAACCCACAGCAAGAAATAGGAGTGAAGATACAGCAGGAAGGTAAGATTACTATATGTTAACCCCTCCTCCAGAGAAACATGTGAGTGAGGTTCTTATACAGAGTTTGAGGTCTGAAGTCCTGCATGCATATGTGAATAGATACAAGGCCATGAGTATTAATACTTGTATATCAAGGTTGGAAAAGTCCTGCACAGTGTTTGAAACATACAATATATCTATCTATAAGATACATTTGGTTTTGGATTTGTGTGGATTATTTATTTGGACATAATATGTCATATATCATCATTATTTAATTTAACACCATCATCCATCATTTCATACTAATGGATAATTCAATCTAATATCATCCTCCATCACTTCATATTAATCGACAATTCAATCTAATATCATCATCCATCATTTCATATTAATGGATATATCGTGCATGCACTTTATTTACTTCATCTTTATGGATCCATTTTATTTTCTCTAATCATGAACTAATATTGGCATATTTATGTATTTTATCATTTTTTATTTTCTTGCTTATTTGTATTTAATTTACTTCAATTCATATATTTGTTTTATTTTTTATTTATTTTTACTTATGTTTTTGAGTTTTTATTTTTTACCAATTTATTTTTGATAGTGTTGTGTCATCTATAATAGAAATGGTTTTAAATACCTGTTCTTTTGAGTTCTGCTGGTCAAGATTTGACAATACATAGTGATACAGGTGTATGTGATTGTTTGGGTCTGACTCACTGGCAGAATCCATACCATCAATTTATATAGTGGTGGTTATTATCTGGTTACTCCCAATAAGATCTGTGTGTATTCTGAGTGCATCTATTTTGTCATTATATATTTAGCCTTGGATAAGGCACCAATGGCGCCCCTCTTTTTCTTGTTTGTTTTCTATATGCTTCCAGAGGAGACACGGCTTATTAATCGTATAAAGTATGATGCAGCTGATTGAGGGAACTGCTTGACAATTCCCAATGCTTTCTTAGCTGGTACACATATATATGTGTTTCCAGCTACTTATCTTGTGAGTAATATTCCAGTGTTGGCGGTGTGGTGTTATTTAATTTGATCCAAGAGGCACGTTTTTATTGTGTATCTTTGCTATCACTTGATGCCTGTTCCTGCAATGGTCTACATTTACTGACCCAAACCTTCACTGATGCATCGTGCTTGTCATTGCTGAACTGGACCTGCTCTATTCCACCACTGCTTGTGCTGATTTCCTGCTTGTCCAGCCTGGTGCTGTTGTTTCTGGTAAGCTGTATTCTTGGACTTGTTCCAGTCATTTATATCTGCCCTTGCTTCTCAGTGGCTGCCGTACTTTTAGGTATTGTGGAACTTTGTACCTTTAAGCTTTTGCAACACTGAATTCTATTCAGGCAGTTTTCCAAACGTACTACTGCTCTTGCTGGTTTCTTCTAGACCATGCAATGTTTTCACTTGTTGTCTCACCTGTGTGCTTTCAGTCACTTCTCTGTCCTCCCCTTTGCTTTTCTGATTGTCCCTCTCATGTTTTTATGTCAATCTGTCCTGTAAGTATGCACTCATTCTTCCTGCCTCCAGAGTTTCGGAGAGTATGTTGACTGGCATGTTGTCAATTGATCTTGAAAAAGGTCCCAGAGGTGGCTAAAATGTCTATTGGACAACTATTTCTATGATTAAATATTAAACACATTTTTAAATCCTATATGCAGTTTTTGAAATTATTTACACACTTCCTCCACTTTAAAAGTACTAAGATTTTTTTTAGAAAACCATGGAATTTGCTAATGTATTCAGCACTTATCGCATACCTGAGAAAAATGGTACCAAACTGATGTGAGTTAATATACAGTATGGAGAGCTAGCAGCATTAATATATACATTTTATTTTTTTTTTGAAGTTGTTTATTTGCACTGAAATTGTCATAATTTCAGATGTTACACAAGAAAACAAAGTTGATCCATATTTTATTTTTTTTCAGTGTTGAGAAATTTTGTGTTGCAGTAGTGATCAGACATTCTGGGTGGCAAGATGCACAAACATAAATGGGGTATTTAGATAGGATGGGGGCATGTTGTCAATTGATCTTGAGAAAGCTCCCAGAGAAGACTAAAGCATAGATTAGACAACTGTTTATATGACAAAATGCATATTTAACAAATGATTAAGTCCTGTGAGTGCAGTTTTTGAAAATCCACATTATATTCCCTTACTACTAGCACCCAGGCACTTACACCATTCATTTTTAGAGTGCACCCAACAGAATAGTATTTTTTCCCACAGAGACTGAAAACATTTGTGCACAAGGGGCTTGGGGAAGAAAGACAAGTGATGCCTCATTTGCTAAAATGGATTGTATTCTTTCCAAAATTGTATGACTTGCCTACCTCTTTTTCATAACTGTAGTTGGCAAAACCATTTTAGTACAGGCAGCTTGCATTTGCATATTTGAAGAATGTAAGAGGAAAAAAAAATAATTCTTTTAAGGGTAGTTTTGTGCTTCTGGTACCCCTCCCCCCATTGTCTATTGGCTCTTAACAATGGGGTGCAATTTTCTATGGATGAGGAGCTGATAATGACAACATTCGAAAATTCCCTTGTTTTCAAAGATTTCAGTAAATTTGAAGGTGGAAATGTAAAAGAAAAAAAAGCATATTTCTTGCTTTTATAGCCATCTTATTGTACCATTTTTTCACACAAGGCTAGGAAGGTGACCTCTCACTTGATGCAGTGGGATGTATTCTTGCCAATATGGTATACCTTGTTTACCTTTTCTTTTTATCTGAAAGTGTAACAACCATTGTAGTGAAGGTTGGCAACTTCAAAAGAAAGTGCTCCTGGCACTCCCCCTATGGTATGTCAACCTATACCAATGTGGTACCGTTTTTCTCAGGTTTGTAATGTGTTTAATAAATTAGGAAATTCTATTTTATTCGCAGTACTTTAATGTTGGAAGCGTAATAATAATTATACATTTGCTGCTACAGTGTCACAAGCCTTTCACAAAATGTAAGTGTGGTAGTACAAAGTTGTGGGGGTCACACACTTCATTTCCCCCACCCTCCTCCCTCTCTCTTATGCATGCTCAGTCATTTTGTCCCCTCACCACATCGCCTATCACCCTCCATTTCGCATCCTCCTACCACTGGTTCTCTGTTATGCCCTTCTCTCTCACTCTCACTCTAAAGCATGGAGCAGCAAGAATGTTCTTGGATATTTATCCTCAGCTGCCAAGCTTATCATGTTAACCTCTGTACGATCATGCTTCTCTAAGTTATAATTTCTATTACTGCACACATAACTACACTTTGAAATAACATAGACCTGTATGGTCCACCATGATTTAACTCATTACAGTTTACAACTCAGATTATACTCAACCTTACTGTTGCTCCATGTGCCTGTAACAGAAGGTCAAAACTAACACTAGGGAGGAGCCTGTTCCCAGCATGTGAGTGAGAGTGTATGTGTATTGCTACACTTTACCTAAACCTGCTGCATTTCAGCACCAAACAAACCGCATCATGAGACAAAAAAATTACCCCATTGATGTAACACTTTAAATGCCAGAGGGGTACGCAATGCATTGCAAAGCAATGTGCTGCACACACCCTCTGGTACACAGAATGTTAATTTCAGTACCAGAGGGGTAACCAGCGCATTGAAAAACATGGCACTGGTAAAGTCTAAGCCTCTGGCACGTAAAGTCTTAAACTGGGATTTTAGCTCCTTCAGTGCTAACTCCATTTAAATCTATAAACTGTTTATTTTTTTAAATGAAAAAAGTAACCAGCGAGCGGAAAACAGAGTGTTTGTGTGTGTACATGTGCATCTCTGATTTGTTTCAGAATTGCATCACTTCCTCTAACTACACAAGCCTGTGGGCAACATCCTAACTTTTTGGCTAGTTTATTTAATTATTTATTTATTTCCTGAAGTGCCACCTTCTGTGAACATCAGTGCATACTGTCCTAGGAGTAGAAAGGGGAGTCACCAGGCATTTCATTCAGTTGTCTTCTTTTGAAAATTGTATGCCTTGTGTACCTTTTTTCTCTAGTGGTTTTATACCTTTAAGTGCAGATATGTACAAAAAATAATGATAATAATAATCAAGAACACCGATAGATTGAGGTATGTGTATTTTTGTGGCACTGGCATCCTCTGTGATAAGTCAACGCATACTAATGGGGTAACATTTTTACTCAGTAGGCTTCTAGCTCCCTTATCTAATATGGTATTCCATGGTTTTCAGAGATTTCAATATATTTGAATGAGACTAGGGGCTCGATTCAATTGGGTCCGATGCCAAAATAAAAGTCAGTGGCATTTATTCGAGCACAGTAAGCAATTCAATTACCTGTACTATGAAGAAATACAGCACACCGCCCCGCCCCACACCACCTCAGGTCATAATATTGCAGGCATTTTCACCCATTGACACACAACAGAACGCCAAAATGTGCTATTCAATTCCATGCTTCAGCAGGGCCCACTTTAACATGTGAAACTCTGCACCAAGTTTTTCTGGGCGCGGAGTCCCTTAACACATCTCAAAAGTGCCAACACTGAAATTGAACCTGTAAAAAGCATAAAAAAAACCTTATTCACCCGTGGCTGTATTGATATTGGGCCCGAAGCCCCACACCAATACATCCAAAACAATCTCAAAATGTGTCAAATGTTAGTAGAATTAACCCTATGAGTGTCAGTAGGGTATGCTTACCCCACTGGCACTCACAGGGTTAATCCGACTAAGTTAAAAAAACACTTACCAGTAATCCTGATGTCCAGCAGAGCCTTCAGCACCCTGGTCAGCTACTATGCTGTCTTCTTCTATCTTCTCTCTTATTTAAGGTGACCAGATTTTTAAAATAAAATATGGGGACATTTGTCCAAACTGTCCACCCTCACGCCCTGTCCACACACTGCCCACTCTCTGTCCACCCTTTCACACTCTTCACCTTCACACAATGTCCACCCAGCCCACCTCCACACACTGTCCACCCTGCCCACCGCCACACACCCACAAACAGCCCAGCTCCACAATGCCCATCCCATCCTCCTCCACAAACTGTCCACCCTATTCTCTTCCACACACTGTCCACCACCACACACAACCCACACTTTCCACCTCCACATTGCCCACTCTATCCTTTTCTATAAACTGTCCAACCTGTCCTCTTCCACACACTGCCCACCACCAGACATTGTCCATGATCACACTCTGACCACATTGTCCACCTCCACACACAACCCACGCTGTCCACCTCCACACTGCCCACCCCATCCTCTCCTACAAACTGTCCACAATGTCCTCTTCCACACATTGCCCACCTCCACACACTGCCCTCATTGTCCACCTCAACACTGCACCCCCACACACTTTCCACGCCCACATTGCTCACACTACACTGTCCAACTGCACACTGTACACACTGTCCTCCTCCTCCACAAACTGTGCACCCTGTCCTCCCACACACACTGTCCTCCCCTACTTTGCCCAGACTGTCCTACTCCACATTGGCTACCTCAACACTGTCCACATAACACAATGTCCACCCCCACATTGACCACGCTGTCGAACTCCACATTGTCCACCTCCACAATGCCTACTCTGTCCTCCTCCACAAACTGTCCACCCTGTACTCCTCCATACACTGTCCACCTCCACACTGCCCACTGTCACACTGCCCACTCTGTTCACCTCCACACTGCCCATAATGTGCACCACCAAACTGCCCATTCCAACACTGCCCACCCCACACTGTCCAACCTGTCCTCCTCCACACACTGCCCACCCTGTCCTTCTCCACACACTACCCACCTCAACACTGCCCCCCACACTCTTGTCCTCCTCCACATTGCCCACACTGTGAACCTACTATCCAACCCCACATTGCCCACACTGTCCTATTCCACATTGCCCACCACACACCATACACCCTCACACTGTTCTCCTCCACAAACTGCCCACCCTGTCCTCCTCCCCACATTGTCCACCTTCACACTGCCCACCTCCACATTGCCCATACTGTCCACTTCTACACTGCCCACATTGTCCACCTTGACACTGTCCACCCCACACACTGTCCACACCCTCACTGCCCACACTGTCCTACTCCACACTGCCCACCACCACCCTGCTCATATTGTCCATCTCAACACTGTCCACCCTCACACACTGTCCAAATCCACATTGCCCACCTCCACACTACCCACCCTGTCCTCCTCCTCAAACTACCCATCCTGTCCTCCTCCCCACACTGCCCACCTCCACATTGCCCCAGATAAAGACAGTGTACATCAGTACCTAGTCAAGGAGATGTCTGTATTCTGCCAGGCATTACAGTTCCCACTCTGAACAGTGCAGAGTGCTCACTCACTGCTGCTACAGAGGAGGGCAGGGTGTATTACGTAATTACTTCGACTACGCTGTGCACGGATCTTATGATGCGGCCAATCAATTTTCGGCATCTCTTGAGTCAGCAATGCGGCTGAGCCTGATGGCTCATCCAGGGACATATTCGGGGACACATTCTATCTGGGGACAGTGCCCTCAATCCTGGGACTGTCCCCGGAAAACGGGGACATCTGGTTACCCTATTCTTCTTTTCTCTGGAATCTTAACGTCTTCTTTCTTCTGATCTTCTTTCAAATCTTTACTGTAAAAGAAAATAAACTTAAATGAAAGATGTGTTTAAAAAAAATGTCCCAAGATATGCCAGAGTTAACCCTTTGAGTGTGAGGGGTAGCCCTCCTGCTCTCAAAGGGTTAAATGCAGTCTGACATCTTTCTTAAAACTAATATGCTGCCATTCTGGTTTACAAAAAGAAGTCATTAATTTGAAAAAGAAAAGGCTTTTCAATGGTTAGAAAAGTCTCCTCTGCTGCCACCTCCACTGTTCCAGTCTGAATTAGGGGATTTTGAACAGAGACTGGCTTTTTATATGGCCAGTCTCTGTACAAAATGTATTCCAGCCTACAAATGGCTGGGATGTGTGCTTACACACCTCTCAGCCAACCACCTTCTAGCGGGTTTCGTCATCCACCGCCAGAAGCTGACTGTCTGGGAGGAGCGTAAGCACACATGACAGCCAATAGTAGACTGGAATCCATTTTGAACAGAGACTATATAAAATGCTGGTATCTGTTCAAAATTCCCTCTTTCGGACTTCAGGTACCGGCCCGAAAGATATGGAGGGGGTTCTGTGGCACTATGCATTCATTTTTTAACCATTGAAAGGTCTTTTCTTTCTTAAACAAAGGAATGAGGACTTATTTTTTAAACCGGAGTGGCAGATATGCCAGACTGCATTTACCCCTTTGAGCGCCAGAGAGGGTACCCCTTTGGCACTCTAAGGGTTAACTCAGGCATATCTTGGTGGGCATTTTTTTGTAAAAAAAACATCTTTCATTGAAAATGTTTTTTATTTTACAGGACAGATTTGAAAGAAGATAAGAAAGAAGATGGAAGATTACAGTGAAAAGAAGAAGGAAGATTGAAGAAGACGGACAGTGGATGACAGATAAATGTTACACAGATCTGGGTTTTAGGCTAGTGTTAGGGGTAGTATTGTTGCACTTTACTGTTAGGGGTAAAGGGTTAGTGTTTGGGAGGGTGACTTTGTGTTTAAGGTAACAGTCGATGCTTGACTGTGTCAGGCACCAATGCTATTTAGCGTGCGTTTTGGGAACTTACAACATACAGCGGACATTTGGCTACAGATCCATTTCTGTGGCCGATCGTCCATTGTGGTCTCAGTTGGTAGGGCAATTGAATTGCTCTGCTAGCACTTTTTGCTAATGGGCCATTAGCCAATATTGCCCTAACGGCTGTTTTACCGGCCTCAATTGAATCGAGGCCTAAATATGAAAAAAAAATATATATTTTTTTGCTATAAAGCTACCGTCTGGGAATTTCATAGCAAACCAGCTTTGAGGTAGAAATGCAAAATAACCAGCCCCCCAAAATTGGAATTTTGTATAGTTTAAAAAAAAAAAAAAAAAAAAAAAAAAAAAAAAAGATGTAGCATGTATGGTTACATTGTTTATTTCGCTTTATTTTGTGCCTGAAATGCAGAATGGTGCAAAATGTGAAAAAAGGAAAATTCTACGTTTTTATTGCTAACTTTTATTGGAAAACATTTGTTCTGGTGTGTTAGAAAGGTGAGTCAATACTAAACTTAGAATAGTAAATATTTGTAACAAAAAAAAAATTAACTCACAGTATTATTCACTTCATTGGAATTACAATTAAAATTATTTTTTTCGCATTCTGGGTAAAATATATTGGTTATGTTAAGGGATATATACAGACCAATGATATATTTTGAAAGTGCAGGGTCTGCCGGAAACAAAAGGTGTATGACATGTTGGTTGTTCACAGAAAAACAACTAAAATTATCATTTGTCTTTAAACTGGAACAAAGTGTAAAAGCAAGCTTAGCACAGGGGAGAATTGTCTTAGCAGCAAAGTGGTTAAAGGAGTTTCAAACAGACATGCTTTCACGTATTGTAACTCTTTATTGAACCTTTAACCCTTTGAATGTGACCAGAGTACTTGAGATATATCTAGCATCCACGGGGTTAAAGGGGAACTTTACCCTAAGAATAAGTGTTTTTTCACATGCTTAACAGAAGGACTTATCTAGGTAGATATCTCACTTGGCAGTCAGTTATAGCTATTAATTTTACATGTATTTGATCTCTCGTTTCAGTTTACAGTCCGATTACGACTAGTGTCCTTTAGCAGTCATTCAAGTCTATTAAAGCCTATTGTTTGTTGTGAGAAGATGTGATCTAGAGGCAGAATTCAACAGAGAACACTGTATACAGGAAGCTGTATATACATTACAACATTTTCAAGATAGATATACCGGACTGTTGCATGGAGGACACCTACTTAGGCAAATCCTTCTGTTAAACCAATGATTCTCAGCTGCAGTCAGCAGGGGATACCAATGATTCAAGTTTACAGGATGCCTAATTAAGAACAGTCAGCTCAGTTACAGTAACTGAGCCACTGATTACTCACCTGTGATTAAGCAGGGATATACTGAAAAGTTGACCTATAGGTGTGCCCTGAGGGCCAATGTTCAGAAACACTGTATTAAACAAATTAAGCGCTAGTTACTTACGGTAACCACATCTCCATTTTAAAGAAATCATGTTTAAGTACCCTTGTGAGAAAACGTATTGTTACAGATGTTGCTGCCAGTTATAGACTATGGTGATGTAGTATATGCTCCACAGCCAGAAATCCAGCTTAGTAAACTTTACACTCTGTATAATTCATTATGCCGCTTTATCCTCCAATGTAACACTACCCTTCACTGTGATATGCTTAACCCCTTCGCATCCACTGACGTGCCAGGACCGTCACGGCGGTTCGGCACTTAAGGACCAGTGACGATCCTGGCACATCATGGAATTCAGGGCACCCTGCATGGGGAGCCCTGAATAGATTCTCAAATGCCAGCCACGCGTGCGCACGCAGGTTGTTAAGGGGTTAAAGATCTAAATTGACTAACACTCAAATCTAGACGTGCCCTTCACCTTTCTTGCTTAGTGCACATCCACTTCTCTGGAGAATGACCAGATTAAGCAGTATGCTCACTTCTGCTCTGCATACTAACTATAACCTCCGCTCCATTGCTAACAACTCACTGCGTATACCACAATATAAGAAAGAAGCAGGAAAGTCTACCTTCTCCTTCAGAGCTCCAAAGGCCTGGAACAATCTGCCTGAAATAAACAGATCTGCTCACAGTCTAAAATCCTTAAAAGAAAATGCTTCTTTATATCTAAAAACAGTGTGCAACTGTATATAATTTTAATATTTTATATGTATGTATATTTATATGTGTATGAATGTATATATAATGTTTCTCAATTTGTGTAAATATGTAACCCTTAACTGAAAACTATCCAGGACATACTTGAAAATGAGAGAAATCTCAATGTATTCTTCCTGGTAAAACATTTTCTAAATAAATAAATAAATGCAGGACACTTAAGAAAACATCATTCTGCCTGACTGCACAGAAGTGCAACCCTGTAGTGGGTATTTTTCAGAAGCATTTTGCATAAACCCATTAAGAACCAGAGAGTTGTGCACTGTTAATGAATCAATGTATTGCATACCCTTCTGATCGTTAAAGCATTATAGCAGTAATCTAGTCACAATTCACTTTCTAGGGTATAGTTCCAATTTAAGAAATATCTATTTATAAAGATAATAGGATAACAGTCTGAATAAAATTCTTGCCTTTGCAACCACAAGGTTATGAAACAAATTTAGAAGCTAAACGAAAATGAATATTTTATGACTGGAAAATGCAAAATAATATGAGTCACCTCTCGTCTCCAATATGTAAAGGAATCATTTATAATTTTTCTTTTGATAAAGGATCATATTTTGCAGTACCTTGTACTTCTATTTGTTTGTAAAGAAAAGTTAATTTGTAACCTCTTCTGAGATGTATATGGTGATGGGTGGGGGATTCACTAAGCGGTGATAAAGTAGAGATGACTTCTCCAGTTTATCTCTTCTCCAGTTACTATGTTATTTTATGGAGCCTGTTCACTAAGATCTCCAAAGTTGAAGAAATCTTAGTGAAAAGACTCCATAGAATAACATAGGAAATGGAGAAGTGATAAACTGGAGAAGTCATCACCTCTTTATCACCACTTAGTGAATCTCCCCCCAGATCTTCATTTTAAATCTGGACACTTATGAACATGGAGATCTGGTTACATGATATCCCTCATGCTATCCCTGTACTTGGAAGTGATCAAAGACCACAGTTCCAGTTTAAGGGAAGTGACATTAGCCGGGGTGTGAAACCAGTGCAAGTGCTTATAAGGAGAGGCTGTGTCTGCCTCTTTGATATGCAAGTATATTACTGAATATTACAAGTGTTTTCAATGATGGTGTAATACAAAATGGAATATACCGAGTGTGGTGACATGCACATGTTGGAAATGGATGGGGGGTGTTTTGTGACATAATAGACTTAAGCCAATAGGAAATAATGGGGTGGGGCTAGAAAGTAGGAAAACGTATGGAGCATCTGCTGCTCTGGCTAGTTCTCTTCTTATCCTGTGGTGTGGAGAGTCCAGCATTCTCTCCCCGTTTGTCTCTCCCTGCCCCTTTGAGCATGAGAGAGCGTTTTTTTCTTTGTTCAACATTCTAGCATCTAAGAATTTGTACCAAGGAATGGAATAATACCACTTTATACTCTGACACAGTACTGCAGTAATACAGTATTAAGTAAGTAATACAGTAAGTGACTCTTAAAGGGATAGTAATACTTCATTTTATCATTATTTTATTTTGTAGGCATTAAAAAAAACATGAAGAACGATATAAGTCTTAACCATAAAGGTTTGAGAGATATTTACAAGCAAAGTTTCCCCTCCCGCCCGTTTTACCTAGTGTAAGCCATCTCTTCTCAGATGTGGAATCTGGTTGTAAGACCAGACAGATAAGAGAAGGGGACAATCTTATTCCTATGAGAACAATGAAGGCCCTGCCCCCCTTGACAAGTTTTTCAGGTTTTTCCCATATCTTAATTGAAGATTGTCCCTCTCTGCAGTCAACCTGGGCACCTCCCTTCTGCTCTTGCTGAACAGTGTTACATCAGTAAAAGGGGCAGGAGGGGGATACTTTGTCATTGAATTACTCTTGAACCACGGCTCTGACAGAATTGAAATAACATTCTCCAAATCCAAATACTATGATGATTAATTAGAGCTGCTTTTATTATGAAACATTACTATCCCTTTAATTTGTATAACTGAAAGACTTGCCAAGATAGCAGGGTTGCCAAACATCTGTAAATCTGCCAGGGGAGTTAGTAGATTCCCATATTACAAGTGGCATCTCCCAGAAGACTAAGGGTGAAGGCCAAAGTAATGTATTATTAGTGAATCATGCAACCGAGTTTCACCCTTACTTTAAGGAAGACTGTGGGAATAACATGGCCCAAGCTGGCCACAAGACCCAAACACCTAAGGGTTTTGCTCCCTAAAATAGTACCTAGCAAAACTCCTGAACTTTACTGACAACCAGTACAAACAAATTGCAAAAAATTGGATATGTCAGGTAAAAATTGAATATCAGTAAAAATACTGCTAACACACAAAGCAAAGACATTAATGCATGTGTATTATTTAGTATTTTATTGCGTTCTTTACTATAAATTAGTGGCATACAATGTTGTTTGAGTATTTAAAATGATTCTGCAGACTAATCACTTGTATCAGGAACTGCGGTTGGCAAAATATATAAGTTCACAGAAATATGTCAGTAAAAATATGTGGTTGTAAGTAAATTTTTTCATTACGGTCAGTAAAAATCGTTTAGGGTTTGGCAACCTTGATAGATGGGAAGTCTTTAACAAAAGAATCAAGTATTTATTTAACTATTTCATTTATGTATTTATTTCCACTGGACCTCCTTAGCCATCTAAAGCTGTACAGTGGAATTACACCATCTTAAAAATTGCTTCCATGTCTGTAAAGGTTGCTTGCCATCATTTTTTTTTTTTTCAAGCATGGTAAGCCATTCAATTACCAGCGATATGAAGAACCAGCAGAAAAAAACATGTTGGGCACTAAAGTTAGCGAGCATTTGAACCCATTAAAACACGTTTAAACTTTGTCCATTTCCCCATTCAATTTCAAGGGTTAACATTAAGATGTGTTAGGGAGCCACTCTAATGGGTGAATATCTGCATCCAGATTTTATGGGGAGCAGAGCCACTCAACACGTCTTAAAATTGCAGATGCAGAAATTCAAAGTGAAAAAAGCCTAAAAAAAAACGTAAGTGACTAGTGGATGTATTGATGTGGGGCCCTAATGGGGGTATTTTTGCCATGCAATCCTATCCTCACCGCTGGCCACAGTGGTGACAGAAGCGGTGGAGCCAGCATCTCTACCACTTAATACTGGATAAAAATATTTCATACTTTTGAGACCAAACCCCAGCACTGGAGAAACTCGCAACGGCAGTCAACTGAAGTCCCCACCTCAGTTACTTTTAAGAAGTGGATGATGTGTTTCTGTGATTATTCACCCAAAAGGAGACAGGTTAAGATCCTCTGGATGCTTGATTGCCAGACTACCTCATACCAGCTGTCTGTCCGATAAATCCTGTGAGTACCTTTTAAAAATGTTATGTCTGAGTGTCTTAAGGTATCACACTATCTGGCCTTTCTCCTGTTTTCTTTTTTGTTTATGTTGGATAAAACACACGACGGACATTTGGCCACAACTCCGTTTCTGTGGCCCAATATTAGTTGGGGATTCAGTTGGTAGGGTCATTGAATGCAGACTTAGAGATTTTTTCTACGGTCGGTAGCCAACTTTGACCTACCGGATGTTTTAATGGGAATTATTGAATCGAGACCTTAAAGATTAATTGAATTTAAATTTTGTTGATTCAGCATTTTATGAAGGAAGAGAGGGGAAAGATGATCAGTTTGATGACATGGTGCTGGTTCCAGAATGTAATTTAAAGTCATCGCTTCTATGTGTTAGCAGTATGGTACTATGGGTATTATTGTTACAGGACAAAGTATTTTGCATACATGGCAAAGGCTGACAAAGCATAGAGGCAGAGACTGCTGATTTATAGGGATGTGCTTCTGTTTTTTCATACTCAGTTCAGTACTGTGTTATTATGTTTGTCCCTGTATGCACTGCGAGCCTTGGGCATGCAGATAAAAGATTTTGTTTGGCAATCCTAATACAAAGTGGTATACTGCAAAAACATGGAAGCATGAGTTTAAATTATATAGTTTAACCGGCAGTAGGTGATTGTATGGATGAAGGCTGGCTATTCAGATGACGTGGTGCCATTTTGAGAATGTAATTTAAAGTGACACTTGTATATATTATCAGTTGGGGCCCCATTACTAGTTTTGCAAGAGAAAGTGTTTTTTGTACATTGCCAAGGCTGATTTAGAGATAACTGATTAATAGTGTTTTTTTTTGGTTCGTTTGTCATACCCACTACAATATTTTCTGAATATGCTTGTAATCCTCCCCCCTCTCTCCAAATCATGATGTGTCTCTCCAAATCATGCTGTCAGAATTTTCTTCCTCAGCCAGCCCAACTTCCCTGAAATATTTGGATATTCTGGGTAATATAGCTTACAGCGAGAAATGCACAGGGCAACTGGCGTTTTCATGGACCAGAGTACTGAATTGCTTAGGGAAAAATGTGTGGATTGTAAGCAAAGCGGTGGTGGGAGGGAGACAGTGGAAAGAGAGAAGATGAATGAAGGAAAACAGTGAAAGGGAGGGGGATGCAAAACGGAGGGGGGAGTAATGAGTAGGTAAATGGAGGGCGTTGAAGTGGAGAATATGAGGGTGTGGAGGGCAAAATAGTGAGACAAAAGTAAAGGTGGGGGTGAAAAATGGAGAGGTAAAGCTGGTAAAAAGAGGATGGAATGGGATAAGAGGAGGATGGAGTGAAGAAAGCAAGGGTGTCAGTTGGAAAGGAAAAACCATTTCTATTAGTATGAAGTATTATTCATTATTATTTTCATTATATCTGCAGTTATATTGTAGTTTGACCCTTGGTCACACATCCTCACAACAAACAATGGTCTACAAAAGATGGGAATGACTCATAAGGATCACTAGTCTTTATCAGATTTGAAACTAGACAATTATCAGTAGATTGCGAGAGAGACCAGATTCAAAACAAAAAGTATATAGATATAAATGACAGCTGTTTGAAGGACCCCTAACGAAGTAAGACATTCAGCTAAACGAATTAATAGCAATTCATTCCTTGAGTCTAATTCTCTTTCAAAAGCCCTGTATTCATATACATAAAATATTTACACTGTGCACATCATTTGTGACATTTTATTTATACCCTCCACAGACAGCCTAACTTGGTCAGGATTACAGTATGAAACATGTGTCAAGCAAAGCAGATATGTATTTCCTGTAAGTCACTATTATATGTCAGGGCTGACTTGAATTCCTTCTGAGAACTGCAGTTATTTTTTGCCGTGCATCAGTGACCGAAGATGCTCTGTCCTTTGGCGGGTGTGGTGACGGCAAAGAAGGCAAGCTCGTGGTGCGGCTTTGTCTGAGCTTGTTCACACTGGAGGTGTTACCAGATACATATGTTCCCGGGAGACTCATTAATTTGGATGCCTTGCTGGATGACAGACTGGGAATGTGTTTCTGACCTGTATTGGTGATAGCATGAGACAGCATTGGCCTGTCTGGTGTGAATGATCTTTGAGATGATGAAAAGCTTCCACCGGCTCTTTTTAGCTCAAGCAGTTGTTCTCTGGCCTGGGTCAAAGCCTCTGTGAGCTCATAGCGTTCTTCACACTCCATGCGCACAGTTTCCTTAAGGAACACGTTCTGAAAGCAGAAACCTATTTACCTCCTTGTGTATCAGACTATATAATAAGTTGCGCGCTTGTATTCCACAATATATAAACATTTGCATGCTAGGGGCGTGTGCAAAATATTTTAGAGTAATGTGTTACATACCCCTCTGGTACCAAAAGGGTTAATGCAATGCATTCAACCTATAGTAGCATTTCCTGATTATTAGTAATTCTGCTAGGATTTTTTTAGCATTAGTCATAATGCTGCATTCAGTGCTGCAGAACCTACAGCAGAAATATTAAAAATGACTTGTCACCTTATAGGTGGAGTAAAGGATCAATATAAAACCCTTTTAAACTATTGATAGTGTCTTCACAGCTATGTGAACTGAGTTTTTATAGCTTAAATTTCACCTGTTCCCTCTCAGTTTCCCATGTAGATCCCCACAATCTGCAAGGCACTGGTGACTCACTTGGCGCTTATGAGAGATTTCTGTCCTCTCCATGGAAGCGCACTGTGAGCTGACACAGGGCTTTTATGGAGCATATAGCAATACTGCTTTTACTCACATAATTGCCAAGGAAAGCAGTAACATCATCCAGTCCGGCAGATAATGGATATCTGCAGGTATAATGGAGAGAGAACAGGTACATTTTAATTTCTGAGCACACAGCCTATATTTAAAAATTGGTTTTATATTGACCCTTTACTTAATTTTAAAAATAATTAAAAACTGCCTTTATGTTGTGCTAGCCATTTCTTAATAATATAAATACTTTTCTGAGGAATTTAACTTTATTTGGTGGGAGGTACAGTGTAGTACTTACATTACATTATAATTAGCTACTGTGCTGGACAAATATTACCACACACTGTGCTATAACTGAATCTAAACAGAGACCACACACTGGGATCATTTTAATAGTGCATTAAGAGATAATTTTGGCCTTGTACAGATCTAATTAGGATACTGTTCAGGGAATAGCATCAAGTGCCACACTGCGTTACCCGTACATAAAGGAGAGATTCTTAAAAACAATTTATTTTACAGAAAAATGGCTAGCACAACATCCAGGCAGATTTTAAATCTCTGTAAAACAAACTAAACTGGCTTTACTGTGACTCATCCACTTTAAACTGGTCCACTGACTGGGATCACCAACTGCAACAAATGGGTTTTATTGTATAGTTACATGTATGCCCTGATATTTGCACTGACTGGACTCAAAGACATCTGATGGGAATTCCTCTATTATGTCAAACCAGGAAAAATCAAGCTAAACCTCACCAGAAAAAAGACCAATGTACAAATATGGGTAATTATTATATTTATAGATTGTGGGGAAGATAAAATGTTAGCTAAAATGTTTAATGGTCTGAAATTGCTATAGGTAGACAGACAAATAAATAGACAGACAGATAGCAATAAGGTTCAACCATCAGAGATAAAAGTTACTAGTGAGGAGATGAAAAGTTATTGGTCCACCCAAAGTTAAATATAAAGAACAACATCATTTTCTGCTCATCTACTGGATTTTTTTTTAAAACTAATCACACATATACCGTGCACTCTTACAATGTTTCTTTTATCATGTGAAAGCACCAATTAAAGGGATAGTAATGTTTCATAATAAAAGCAGCTCTAATTAATCATCATAGTATTTGGGCCTTGGAGAGTGTTATTACAGTACTGTCAGAATTGTAGTTCAAGAGTAATTGAATGATAAAGTATCCCCCTCCTGCCCCTTTTACTGATGTAACAATGCTCACCTCAGGGCAGCAGGAAGTGTCCAGGTAGACTGCAGAGAGGGACAATCTTCAGTTAAGATATGGGAAAAAGCTGAAAAACCTGTCAAGGGGGGCAGGGATTTCATTGTTCTCACAGTAGAATATTGACCCTTGATGTGAGCTGTCTGGTCTATGGACTGGATTCCACATCTGTGGAGTGGGGGCTTACACTAGGTAAAAGGGGCGGGAGGGGGAAACTTTATCATTCAATTACTCTTGAACTACAACGCTCACAGTAATGAAATAACACTCTCTATGGCTCAAATACTATGAAGATTAATTGAAGCTGCTGTTTTTATGAAACATTGCTATCACTTTAAGCGGACTCATGGACCACTTTCAATAAAATTAACCTCTCAAAAAAATGTCAATGTCAGATTATTTTCTATTTTTTTATAGTGTTTTTTGTAATGACACCCTGCCAGGGTATATAGCAGGCTCTATAGGACCTAACCTACCCAGGGTGCAATCTCTTTTAGTTTACAAGTTCCATACACAGAAGAAATATCCTGAAGTACATACTACTGTTCCTGACCAGATGACAGTCCACCCATAAAGTGAAAGGCAATTCCTCTCTGAACCAAAGATGTACGTTCCGGCCTTCCTAGGCTTCGACAGTGAGGAGTAGGTGTTTTCTCTAGGCACTTGTGAGCAAGTGGACCATGTTTGGATTCTCCATAACACATAAGAAAACCAATTCCATGGGTTATATGCATAAAAAAAATAATGCTCAGGCTCTATAGGATCTTATCTTTCTCAGGGTACAAGCATTTTAGCTCACAAATGCTATACACAGAAAGACAACATTTTCAGACTGGACTAGCTGCACTGTCATATCTGTAGAGCATAATAATGATGTGTTTTCCAATATTTCTTCTTCTTTTATGACACCTGTAAGCTAAAAGAGATTGCACCTGGGTAGGATAATATACTAAAGAGCTTCCTGGTTCTGTATTTGGCAGGCTTGTTCCTAGTTGAACATTTCTCACCTTTATTTTTTGTATATGTATGTAAATCAATACACTAAAATATGCAATGTCAACCCATAAAGGGATTTCTTCATTTATCATCTTATTACTGTGCACCCACAGTTTTATCCTTTGCTTATCTGTGTGGGGTACATATAATGAGATTTTATTTCTTTCCAAGGAAGAGTCGGGTATTAATCTCTGACATTTAAATGTATTCTTATCATATGTGAAGCAGGCTGGTTTGCAGCACAAATGTTCCTAATCCTCTCAATGGTCACACCCCTGCTCTTTACATATAGCCTCCCACAGTCCCATACACCTATCTGCACAGATAATATCCTTATTCTATAACAAACAATAAATGCTCTTTTGTAAACTGGACCATAGAAGTGTATATAAAATTGTATATAAACCACTGACATTAAAACAAACTGGTAGATAAACTATTGTAAACAACGGTATTAAGACTGTACTGGTCTAACCCTTCATTTGTATAGTGAGTGTGGCCGGCACAAGAGAGAGAGGCCCCAAGGCCATTGTCAACTCTGCAAAATGGGGTATCTGGCCGTGCTCTTAGCATGACACTTACCTCTTGTTTTGCCTGATCAAGTTGGTGTTTTAACTCTCCTACTTTTTGAGTAAATTCTTTCAACTCCTCAGATTTAGTATATATTTCTTCCCTCATTTCCTCTATTACAGAGCTGCTGCCATTTTGCTCTTTCTTCAAGCGCAATTCCAACTCAGAAATTATCTTTTTCAGGTTTCCAATTTCAGATTCCTTTGTTTCATCTTTTTTGACTAGTCTTGTCTGAGTCTCTGTTAGTGTCTTCTTCAGCATGTTTATCTCAGAGTTGAGTTCCTCACAAGCCTTGGATATCAGAGCTGGTATCTATAAGTTTGTAGAAAAAACAAACATTGCTTCACTTCTTTGTCACAATATCGGATGACATTGATTCCCTATTTATTCTTAGGTGATTCAGAAATATATTATAAAGGAAGGTCATTTAGAACCAACAAAAGACAGGTGTTGCCTGACTTAAATATTTAGTAAACTTTATTAATCTGCTAGCTTGACCTCACACAACATGCTTAAAGGGCAGTTATCACGTTTTACAAAATCTGCTCCTATTACAGCACATAGTAAAAAGCCACTAAATGTGGGTTATGTGCCCAGTCTCCAATGACCCTCTTTGTCTCACATTCAAGTCTAATACAGAGGATCTCAGTCTCATAGTTTGGTCTCTTTGGTGGGACCAAGGCAATTGCAGCCGTAATCTTTGGTGGGACCAAGGCAATTGCAGCCGTAATCTCTTTTCAGATACCCCCCCCCCCCCTTTGGTCCGTGGAGGCTCACAATGCAGCCCCAGGAGAGCAGACCTGTCAATGGGGCACTATCCGAGTGAGCTGCCCATCAACAGGTCAATTAATATAGCATTAATAACACATGCATGGAGAGTGGGTTGCAGAATTAATTTAAGTTGTGTCTGTGTAAGATTTAAAAGGGAGTATTTCCTAAGAATAGGCCTCACTTAATTTTTAACAGAAAGATTAACCTAGCTAGGTGTCTTCAATATTTATTGTTTATTTGCATTTGTTCTCTATTTTAGTTTACTGCTAATTGTTACAGTTTACAATCTGATAAAGATGAGTGACCTTTACAAGCCATTCAGGTCTATAAGCCTATTGATAATTGTGTGGGGGTTGACAACAATATAGAGATAGCTAAACACAGTAGAAAGAGAGAGAGAGAGAGAAACGCCTGTCATGTGAAGGACACCTACCTAGGTATGTCTTATGTATAACGGGGAGGTGCAACAATTCTGAAGCAAACCAACTGCACCATATGGGACAAATAAAAATGGAGGTCACTGTTCATTAAGGCCTATTTAACCCCTTGAACCCACCCTCATAGTGTGGCGCTCCTGGGCCATGGTGTCCTGGCATGGGAACGGCACTACCCACACCCCCAGCCAGGACAGCTACCCATGTGGGGGAAGGCCTTTTACCAGACGTTCTTAGTCCAACCTCCCCACCCCCTCTGCTGCAGCTCACCACTTCGTGCCCTTGTTGTTATGTGTCAAAACCTCTCTCCCTCAGGCCACACCAGCTGCACAACCAGTGTCCTGACTAAACCGGAACCTTCAGGTATACCGCACCGACACAGTGCCCAGAAGAGCCACATTATTGGACCTTTGTAAACTACCAGGTGTCTTCTATATTTATTGTTTATTTGCATTTGTTCTCTATTTTAGTCTACTGCTTATTGTTACAGTTTACAGTCTGATAAAGATGAGTGACCTTTACAAGCCATTCAGGTGTATAAGCCTACTGATAATTGTGTGGGGGTTGACAACAAGATAGAAAGACCACTAAACACAGTAGAAAGAGAGAGAGAGAAACGCCTGTCGTGTGATGGGCACCTACCTATGTATGTTATAGGGTCTTATGTATAACGGGGAGGTGCACCAGTTCTGAAGCAAACCAAATGTACCATATGGGACAAATAAAATTGCCAAATGAGCATTGTTTTCAATGGGGATTTTAACCTGTTGATTGTTAGGTGTCAATCACATTGCTTCCTAATGCACTTGAGAACTTTCTAGCATTTGAGGAGTTTAAACCCCACAAGATGAGCATCCCCGACTTTCCTTCCTTATTCCCCCCAACAAACCAACAATGCACCTCCAACCACACACATAACCTGCCTAATATACTCTTGTTAAACATTAAATAAATAACTGCACAACACAGTAATGTGTGGGGAAAATGGAGGTCACTGTTTATTAAGACCCATTTAACCCCTTGAACCCACCCTAATAATGTCTAAACTAGGGATTGTCTCTGAAAGTTTGGTGGTGTCAAACCCCTTGAAGGCTATAGAGTCCTCCATTTTGCTTCTTGCAGCAGACATCTCTGGCCCCCATGGGATTAAAGGATAAAATGGACAATGTTTTTCTGCTGCACAGGTGCAACTCATCGTCTGCTGTTTATGGTTTTCTGTTGGTGGCATGCTACTCTGAAAAAAGGACAACAGCTGGAGCTCTGGGAAGACACAGCTCTCAGCAGTGGGAGTACCCTTCTTTTACTCAACAGGAAAAGAACGACAATATTTAGATATGTGTGTTTTTTTCATAAAAAATGTTTACTAGGACACATTTTAATGCCTGGGCATAAACAACTTATTCCAGGGACTCGAGGCTCCAGGGGGGGCCTCATCAGGCCTTGCTGGCCCGCCGCTTACAGCACAACTACCACCCATCTTAAACTTTGTGTCAAATAATTATCCATCTGGTGACTAGCTGCTCAGTAGTGCTAGTCGCCAGAATAATTACCTGGTTAATGAGAATTAGCCACTGCTCCTGGGCTGACAGGCAGTAAAGAGCGCAGACATCTTTCCATAGTGACGTCTGTGCGCCTGCACTGTCAGTCCCTTTTGAAGCTGAACAGCTCCTAGCAACTCCTCCTAGAACCGGCTGGGACTGACAGCGTCACTATGGAAAGATGTCTGCGCTCTTTACTGCCTGTGAGCCCCGGAGCAGGGTATAATTCTCATTAACCAGGTAATTACTCTGGCGACTAGCACTACTGAGCAGCTAGTTGCCAGATGGGTAATTATTTGCCACAAAGTTTAAGATGGGTGGTAGTTCCACTTTAATCAGTCATTCCATCCTGTCAGCGAGGAGCCCAATATAATATGTAACATTTTTTTTTCTGTGGTGCAGTAAACAGCACAGTGGAGAGCAATGAACAGCACAATTAATCTATTTCTACACTTGCTCACTTCTTACCATGTACTTCCCAGTATAATATATAACAATGTTTTTTCTATGGTGCAGCGAACAGAACACTGGAGAGTAGCGAACAGCACAATGGAGCTTTTTCTCCAAGTGCTCACTTCTTACCATGTTGCTCTCCGCCACTATCCTTAGGAAACAGGGGGTGACAGCCTGTGTATTTGAGGATCTGTGACTACCAGTGGGCAGGGGTACAAGACTGGGGGGTGTCAAGCAGTATATTTTGTCAATCTGTGACTACTGATGGACAGGTAAACAATTACTTTATCTTTCTTTGCTAAAGCAAGCAAAGAAGAGTAATTCTGTGGCAAACTAAGTGCACCATATCAGAGAAATCCCATTGACTTAAATTGGGCTTTTAACCCAATTAATGCTCAAGGGTCTCCAACACATTGTAAAGCAACACACTGGGGACTAGGGATAAGCAAAAAGTCTTGCTTTGTTTCACACAGAAATGTTTTCCTTTGCAATCCGCTGCACACCCCTTTGGCACTTAAAAGGTTATGCAGGCTTATGCACTCTGCCTGCTTAAGTTTTAATCCTTTGAGTGCCAGTGGGGTATCAAACGCATTGCAAAGCAGGTGTTAGTTCTCCTAACAAATTAGAGATATCCTGAAAATTTGACCTGTTGGTGTCCCTGAGGACTTGAGTTGAAAATCACTGATACATTGAGAGTGAAAATACATAAGATGAATATGGTGTCACCTATTGCTGAAGCTGACAAAATGTAAAAGAAATATTGTGCAAATTACTGTTTTTCCTGTTGGAGAAACACTGTCTTGTCATTGCTTTTACTGCAAAGAAACCACTGGGGGATTTCCTGTACTTGCACACACTTATGCACATAAACCTTTACTGGCAGCCTGCAGTGCAAAGAGTCCTGGGAGGAACCGCTGTGTGAGATCTGTACTAACATCTGATCAGTAAGTACAGGGCGTATGACAGAGTATGACAGACAGCACCTCTCCACTTCCTGTTCCTCCAACTAGAGGGGAGATGTATAAAGTGGGTGGGCCACGAAGTTCCTGTCTTATGTCAAAATCTATGGGCCAGGAAAATGGTGTATTTCTGGAGAAATCCAACTGAGAATTTGAGGATAAATAAAAATAAAATAAATAAATAAAAACCTCTTGAATGCTAGAAAGGTATCCAACACATTGTTTTGCAATGCATTGGAGACCTCCTCTCTAGCATTCAGGGGGTTAAAATCCACCTTTACAACAATGGCAAGCTTAGGGATTTTTATTTGTCTTCTATGGTACAATTGTTTAACTCCAGAAATGCACCACTTTACATTTATTCATAAGGCTCAATGGTCCATATGTATACAAGCAAAGTGGTGAGAGATGCACTAAAGGTCAATAACCCTCCAGGTAGACAATCCTGTGTCAAATTTATGTTGATGGCATATCAATAGCACGAACTAGGATGTCTTCATCATCATATCCCTGCGAGCAGGACACAAATACACCAACACCGCCATGAACCCACAATGCCTACAACAGGTTCATTATTTGTCAGACTACTCCCACAATGGTTTGTTTGCATATGAAAATGCCATTTAGTAAGCCATTGTTGTATTCAAGTGGCTGTGTTTATATATTAACATGGCACAGCCACATGCACTAAGCAGCACCAATGGCAGCCTCTGCTGTCGGAGTTCACAGTCCTCAGGCTGGCGATGTTGAGATCTCTCTATGGAACCAGAGGACAGTTTGGTGTCTCTGCAACAGAGCGGAAACAGAAATGCCTTCCTGTAATCCTTTCAGTGCCATAGGGATGTGTATTGAACACCCCTGTGGCAGTCAAAGGGTTACAACATTGAAACTTGCCACTGACCCTCAGAGAACACCGCTTTACTCTAACATGTTAAAAAGTCTGACATAATATATATAGCTGTGACTGTACAATAATCTCAATTGGGAATGCTGTCTTTATAGTTAATAATCATTCCAAGGATAAACAAGCTAAACCTATAAATATAGATGGTGAATTAAGACTTTCAGTGCCAGAAGGGTGAAGCACTGCTCACCCCTTTAATCAAAACCTTAGAATAATCTCTTTCATCACTCAAGGGACTATGAGCGCTCATATAAGTTGTAGACACCTTGAAATAATAAGTCACCATGGAGATAATAAACTATACCCAGAGTGCAATAAAATGAGGTAGGAAGTAAAGAGTAGATGAGCTTATATCTGTGATTCATCGGTTAAAGCTTACAAATGATCCAAAGGACTATAGGGATAATGATGAGGGTGTCAGCATGTATAACACTGCAGAGAGAAACAGAAGTAATGGACTACTAGAGCACACTGCCAATAATATAATCTCACCAAACCAATACATAACACCCAATATAATACTAGAAAATTATTTTATAAAATATTCATATATTCCCAAAAAAAATTCCTGACATCTGAAAGTACAAAGGACCAACCCCAAGCAACCAAATTCCCCCACTCCCACCATCCCACAAATAAAAAAAGGGAATAAAATATATTGAAACCCCAAGGGGCCACTGAGGAATAAATTATTACCTAAAAGCGACCAATGTACTGGTACCAGCCAAAAAGAAAAAAAGAAAAAATATAGGTGCACCTAAATCATTGAATGGAACAAATCATGCAACTTCCAGAAAAGTATCATACAATGTCCACGTGGATACAAAAAATGCATGCATTTAATCCAGAGCAAGCTGCTTGCTCTGGAATAAATGCATGCATTTTTGAGGTAATACAAGGGACAAAGTGAGTGATACCACCTGATTTCTTGGGGGATGGTTTAACATTGCCAACATGCTTAATTAGATCAGATGGACAAAGGTGTGTGATCCCAGTCCTCCCCCTCTTCACAGCCTGTTTACACATTGTGCACATTGTGGTTGATTATAATTGCACAATTTCATTTTTCTCATAATGAAAAAAATTCCAGTATCCATAATTTTAGGGGAGTTGCTGGAGAAGGATTTTTGTGATTGAACAATTTTCCCCACCTGAAGTGTTGATGGCTTATTGTGCTGTTACTGCTAATTTAGGAAGGAAACACCACCACCTTATGCTTGTTCCACCATAAAAGTCTGTAAAGATAATACCAGTCCCTCCCCCACCACTATTATTATTATGATTCTTTATTTATATAGCTCCAACTTATTCCACATCACTGCTACTACTAGCCATAGGCAGAATGGAAAATGCATATCACGGTCCCCGTGATCCTTTCTGTCACTCTCAACGGTGCTGCTCCCTGATTGGTTGAGCTGTGTTGGCCCGCCCCTGGTGACCTGTTTTATTCTGGCCATTGGCACCTGTCAGGTGCCCTTTCGTGGTGTTTCTGAGCCAGTATTGCTGTTGCCATGTTCCAGTATTCCTGATCTCCTGTGTACCGACTTGGCCTGTACCGACTACGCTCCTATGTTCCTGTTCCGTGATTGACCCGGCCTGGCTGACTTCCTGCTTGTTGCTGATCTGGCTTGTCTGCGAATCTTCTCCGTGATCCAACCCGACCTGGCTGACGTTCTCGCTCTATTGCTGATCCGGCTTGTCTGCGAATCTCCTATGTGTCCTGACCCGGCCTGGCTGACTACTGAATCCTGGATTTGCTCCTGCCGCTCCAGTCTACGGTTCCTGTTGTCGCCTCGGCGACATTCTGATCGCTGCAGTGTGTGATCTGAGCCTCCATTATTCCTGGGTTAACCATTGCTGAGCCGTGTTGTTGAGCTGAGCCTTCCATCTGCATTGTCTGGTGGCGTAGAGCTGAGTCTATTAACATTTGCTGTGCCGTGTCGCTACTGTGAGCCTAGAACACTTGTGTTGCTTCCATCTACCTCACTGCCACTTTTCCATCATTAGCCTTAGCCTGTTACTCTGCTTCTGAGAGCCGGCCGCGTTGTGGGCCTCGGTAGTCGGCAGCTCTTCACATCTGCAGAGCAGTACTTCCGTTACGCCTGTGGCTATTGGCAAGCAGTGCAGCAACCGGTGGTCTCCGTTACGCCTGTGGGGCAGTCTTGGCTCAAGCGATTCAGTTACTGTTGGTCTCCGGTATACGCCCGCGGGGCTTTTACTCTAGCTATCACGGTACTGTTGGTCTCTGTTATGCCCGTGGGGGCTATTGACTCAAGCTATCATGACACTGTTGGTTCTCATAAGCCCGTGGGGGCTATTGGCTCAAGCAATCACGATACTGTTGGTCTCCATGACGCCCGTGGGGGCTATTGGCTCAAGCAATCACGATACTGTTGGTCTCCATTACGCCCGTGGGGGCTATTGGCTCAAGCAATTCCAATACTGTTGGTTTCCGTTACGCCCGTGGGGGCTACCACCTTATCACTCTGCAGCTTCAGTTTCAAGTCGCAGCTCTTGTCTACAGCTTCACACATTGCATGGACTTAAGGTGTTATCACCTAGCACATATTGCAGTATAGTTCACCAAGGGCGTGCCTAACACCACATTTGAGACTGATTACCTTTGTTATTAACTATTTGTCTCCAGTCATCGTTTGCCTGATACTAGTGATTTATTCCCTGTTTTGTACCTGGCATTTCAGTCCATATTCTGCTATTTTCAGGACTGCCCCTAGGGGGCAACCTTGTTATTATTTTTTTTTGCTTTAATAAAATCATATTTTATTCTAACCCTCTCTCTGAGTGTCTGAAAACCGTAACAATGCATCAGCCTGATCCTTTGGTTGATGTGATATCTGATAATCGGGTGACTCAGCAGCGGGGACCATAATGTTGCTGGTGGGTAGCATATTATGTTCCTGGTGTGAACTTACCTGACCATAGTAGGCCTGCAAAAATATTTATTATTTGATCCCTTGCTGATTTTGTACGTTTGCTCACTGCCACAGAAATGATCAGTCTATAATTCTAATGGTAGGTTTATTTGAACAGTGAGAGACAGAATAGAAACAAAAAAATCCTGAAAAACGCATTTCAAAAAATTTATAAATTGATTTGCATTTTACTGAGTGAAATAAGTATTGTCACCACCTGGTGGATAATAACCCGAGTGATGCCGACACTGGTACAGAAGCTAGGGTGCGAGGCTAGAGAGCGAGGCTGGGGTTTGGTGACGGCGTGCCAGGTACCCCTGTGCTGCAGCCAAGGCTGGGTAAAGGTGCTGGTCACGAAACCAGAGCCGAGTCAAAAACCAGGGGCTGGAGAATTCTGGAGAGTCAGGAGCGAGCCGAGTCAAATAAACCAGGGGCTGGAGAATGCTGGAGAGTCAGGAGCGAGCCGAGTCAAATAAACCAGGGGCTGGAGAATGCTGGAGAGTCAGGAGCGAGCCGAGTCAAATAAACCAGGGGCTGGAGAATGCTGGAGAGTCAGGAGCGAGCCGAGTCAAATAAACCAGGGGCTGGAGAATGCTGGAGAGTCAGGAGCGAGCCGAGTCAAATAAACCAGGGGCTGGAGAATGCTGGAGAGTCAGGAGCGAGCCGAGTCAAATAAACCAGGGGCTGGAGAATGCTGGAGAGTCAGGAGCGAGCCGAGTCTAATAAACCAGGGGACAGCAATGAAGAACTACTTTAATGGCAAGCAGAGCTTGTGGAACGGGCACTCCACGTCTGGAGTTGCCCATTCAAATACTAAACGCAGCCAATAGGGAAGGAAGAGGAGAGGGGATCGCCAAGGAACCCTATGCAATAGGCGGAGGCTGGACAAATGAGCACGGGCGCCGGGTGCATGCGCAGACGGCAGAAGGAGGAACGCGGCATCCGGCGCATGCGCGATTTGCCAACCACCGCAACCTGGAAGACAACACCCCGCCACGAACGGGAAGCGAGCGGCCGGCGGGGAGGAAGTGGACACACACGGTGACAAGTATTTCATGTACATATATTTACAATTATACTAGCACTGAAGGCCCATTTACATGGGACAAATTGGCAGTCAGCGGCCCCTGCTACTGCCTCGGGCTGCTGCCCTGGAGCCGGGGACACTAAGCCGCTCTGAGCTCCCCGCTTTGGATCAGCAAAGCCTCTGACTGCAAGCCGGCGCGTGACTACATCGTTCCCATTACGCACACAGGGAGCAACGCATTCTAGCACTTTATGTTATTTAGATTTGCAAAGGTTAACCTGTAAACCAGCTGTAAATAAAAATATGTTTTAAAGGCCTTCTCTAGAGTCTACCATAAAATCTCAAGTTGAAAACACATGTGCACAGTACACAGTTGTGAATTATACCCAAGATTTAAGAGAAAAAAGTACACGTTTAAAGAGGAACTACCACCCCGCAATAACTTAAGCTTCACTGATTGCTCATCTGGCGACTAGCTGCTTAGTAGCGCTAGTCGCCAGAAATATTACCCGGTTCAGCAGATATCGGCGTTTTACCGATGGTGACAGGAGCAGGAAGCACGGACGTCTCTTCACAGTGACGTCTGTGCGCCTGCGCTGTCAGTCCCTTTTGTAATATTTCTGGCGACTAGCGCTACTAAGCAGCTAGTCGCCAGATGAGCAATCAGTGAAGCTTAAGTTATTGCGGGGTGGTAGTTCCCCTTTAATATGCACCCTTGATTTCCTCCTCTTTACCTCCCTCTACCCACCAAAAAAATGTAGAATCCTGGTGTCTGCTCCGTTCTCTCTCTCTCTTTCCACCCACATCAATATGCATCCACCTCCCCCTCCTTCTCATCTTCATCTCACTGACCCACTCAGGAGTTATCCAGGAGATCTAGGAGGCGGGTGGCATGCTTGTTTTTGCCGTCTGTTTCCTGCATCTCCCTGTGAGGACCCATGCTCAATCAACCTAACTGAAGTGCCCTTGAAGACATTCAAGACCTCAAAGGGTGCAACTGTAGTTTCAATGTGCAGATGTCTGTGCACTGGATCTACGGGGTTGTCATGTGAAGAAATGAAGGTCCCAGGTCACCAATATTAGATTGAATGAGGACAGATCCTCCCAGTGAGATGCAGGAAGCAGGAGGTAAATACAAACATGCCTCCCATCACACAAAATCTTCAGGATGCCTCCGGTGGGTGGCACCATGATGGATGCGAGTAGAGGAAGGTGAAGGTGGAGGAGCAGACATCAATATAGTATTTTTTGTGGGGTTTTTTTTATTTCTCATGTAGAATACACATCGCCTATATAGGGTGAAAAGAGGCAACAATGGGCATATTAAACTTGAGATTTTATGGTAACCCTTCTGTAAACACCTTAAGTTACAGGGGAATAAGATTTTTTTACAAACAAAAACCCTATTTTTTCTTATTTTTTTTAAAGGCTTACCTAGTAAGTTACTGTCCTCCCTTCACCACCATGCTGCTGTAGGGCTGTTAATCATATTTTGAAAGGTATACCAGCTATGTATATCACATCAGTGTGAGTAGTCAGTATTGTTTTCTGAATCAAATCATATAACACTATTACTCTTAATAGTGTAATTTAAGGTTATATTCATAAATATAGACTGTGATGGCATTAAATTATATTCAACATTGTTCAACAACAAAAAGATAACAATACAACTTAGCTGGATGTAGATTGTGGTTAATAATATATGATGATGATGATGTTGATGGACAACACAGTAAATTTGAAGCTTGCTGGACTTTGACACATTCATGTGAGGAAATAGGGGGCCATGTGATAGGCACCATAGTCCAGTGTAGGGCCTTTCATTTTAGGTGACAAAACCAAAGCAGCATGACTATGTACCATAAGGTTATTTCACATGTGTGACAGAACTAGTATATCCTCCTACTACAGTTCTGCGGCCTCTGTTGTTTTGCTCACCTTCCCATGCATTCCATCACTAATCCCGATCAGGAGGGGTGTGTGTCTGACAACTGGCCCATGTGACTACCATCCAATGTTATTGGTTGGTGCCCACAAAACAATGCTCATGTGATAGCTTGGCCAGTGGCCCCATAGGCCTCCATGCAGACCTTCATGTCTGCATCTTTATTGTGTTCCTGTGGAAATGCAATAAAGATGCAGACACAAGGCAATAACTGCCTGTGTGAAACACACCATAGCACACAATAGGTTCTTTCACAATGGGTGACATAAAAATGCAGCATCTCTACATTGGTGTCTAAACTGCAATGAACCTAAGCAAAATAAACAGCCATCGTAAAATGTAAGACCTGGCATTATCTTGTATAATAAATCACACTGACTGGTCCCCAGACCCATATATACACTGGACACTAACTATTTTGGAGTATCAAATCTAATTTTGTTTCCTTGTGAGTGGCTCCTTCACCAATTGTATAAAAGATGCCCTTATTATGGAGTCAAGGATGTCCACACTCTTCATTCTAATAGTAACAGGAACCAATAATCCACATCTAGCATATTGAAATCTACTATAACTATTGTTCTTCCCCTCTCTGACCTTCAATACCTACAGTTCTGGAGAGGATGTCGCCAGGATAACATCATTAAACTATAAACTATTTAAAGAAGGGCCACCAAAATGGAAATGGTCTAAATAAACATATCCAGAAATACTTCAGGGCCTTAATAACTTGAAGGACATAAAGGAGAGGGGTGACATGATTGCCTTCAAATACATTATTTAGGGAAATTGTTGAAGTTCAGGAGAGCAGACACATTCAGGATAAAAGGAGTGGCACAACAGGACATGGCCTTATTGATTGATGGAAACATAAGAGAAAATGAGAAAAAAAATGATTCACTAAGTCGTGATAAAGAAGTGATAAAGTGGTGATGACTTCTCCAGTTTATCATTTCTCCAGTTCCTATGTTATTCTATGGAGCCTATTCACTAAGATCTTCAGAGTTGAAGAAATCTTAGTGCATAGGCTCCATAGACTAACATAGGAATTGGAGAAGTGATAAACTGGAGAAGTCATCACCACTTTATCACTGCTTAATGAATCTCCCCCGTGTTGTAGCCTCTTTGCATAAATAAGTATGCTCATTTAAGAACTTTTTATATATAGTTATGCTAGGGAATTAAATAAGATAGAGATTTTTAAATAGTTAGCAAATGAGCAGATGAGGTAGGCCAACTGATATTTATGAGTTTAAGTTATACAAATTAGGGACTTTTTATCTCTATGGATTCTCCTGAGGCTAAGAGCCTCAAAGTCTTCAGCCAGGACCAAGAAATGCACCAACTGTGTAATACTTAGTGTTTTGTTGTTTGTTTGTTTTTTCTTTAGGCTCTCTATACAGTGCTAGTTTTCCCACAGGAAAAGAACATCCTCTGTTTTGCTCACCACAAAAGAAAAAAACAATGCAAATGAAGGCTACATATGTGGTCTCATTTAATGGAACACTTACATCTACTAATATTAAACCTTCATGTACCTTAACCTGGGCAGATATTTCTAGTGGCAGCAATATATCAGTTCTGTGTGGATCAGTTAATTAATACAGGCAACTATGCTCCAGTGGCAGAGATTTGTTTCTGACTCCTTTACTCCTTTTAATGTATTCTTCTTAGGAAGCCTTCAGTGGGAAGAAGATGGAGTCCATAAGTCCTACAACAAACACTCATGTTTGCCCCCATAGAGAACTAACCTACACAGAAATGATTAATGGTGACTAGGATTAACTGCCCAGATTAAGGAGAGAGTTCATTAGGAGTGTGAGTGTTCCTTTAAGGGAAATATATGCCGAATAAATTTGGCAAAAATTAATTTTGAAAAATGTCAAAATCAATTTAAAAGTACTGAGCAACAGGGGAGAATAGTGACCATAATAAAAGAAAAAGTGATATACATCTCCCTGATTATGCAACAAGCAACTGTATCACATAAAGAATTAAATTATAGTTACTGAATTTTAATATTGAGTGTTCACGACTCCCAAGTGAATTTCTGATGTGTACTACAAAGCAAATAGATGGCCCTACAAATCGTATTTCTGGTGACTTTTCAAACCGAAAGCAGAGGATTGCCGTTCCACAGAACAAATATAATGGCCACGGGAGAGACTGCATTACTGGACATTTGTAAAACCTTAATTATTTTTAACCCTTTGAGTGCCAGAGGGGTACACAACACATTGCAGAGCAATGCGTTATGTACCCCTCTGGCACTCAAAGGGGTAATACTTTAACTGTACCCCTTTCACAACCAGAGGGGCTGCAATATCATTGCTGGTCTCCCTGTCAGATTAACCCTTTCAGTGCCAGAGGACTGCCCAATGCATGGCATGCTTTTGGACACCCCTCTGGTGCTTACAAGGATACTTTTCCTGTTGGAAGAAAAATTATTACACTCCAAAACTGCAATTTATGGATGATGATAGGTGTAATATTTTCATGGCCTTTCCATCTTATGCCATTGATGATATTGCTATTGCTGTCTATGGGAAGCTCTCCATAGACAGCAATATTGCCACCATAAAAAGGGCAGAATAGAAAAACATATTGTAAAGGAAAAGGCACTTTTTATGAGACATCTTCCAGCAGTGAAAGCACCCTAGTTTTATTACAAAATATATATTTTTCATAATAATGGTTAAAGTAACTTTTAGGAGGAGCTATCACTGATGTAGTACTTCTTTGGCAGGTCTGTCCCTCTAGAAGCAGACAAGCTGTGGAAGCTGGGGATGCATTGGAAGACTTACAGATTACTGAGGGACCTGAATGGGGGTCATAAAAATGATCCCATGTTCTCCACTCTGCAGTTGAGTCATGTAGGACGCAATGTGTAGTCTCCATAGACTGTCAGGTACAGGTTTTGTAATTCAACTAGAGCAGTCTATCAGGCTGCATGTGCAGCTCGGCAAAATCTGTGTCTGTAAGTCGCAAACTTTTAAGTTGCATCCAGACTCCTTGCCAGCCTAGGGGGTCAGTTTTGGTGTCCTATAGAAATGTCGCCATGTATTTGGAGACCATCAACACAGCACATTGAAAATGTCACCTGCTTAAAAATAGAGAGATCAGAATGTTGCTCACATAAAAAGGGCTATATTCTGATCTCACAGATTTAATCATCGATTAACATCCAGCAATCAGAATGTTGCATTGGTTTCACAATGTCATTACTCCACTTTGTTTCTGTACGTATATTTACTTTAACTCTTTAACTGGTGGTCAAACCCTTGTTCACTGTGAGATTCGAATGCCAAAAAGGGCCAGCCTCTTCCCTGGCATGTTTTTAGAGTGCTCCAGTACATTGCATGTCTTGTGCCACCTACGTTGAAGATTATCAGTTTTCACCCCCCAAAACTGCTGGCAGGAACTGTTATGGGACTGCATAATGCAAACTTAGTAAAACACGATAACTGTCATTTAAAGTTATTTTGTATAAAACAATCTTGGCTTTACCTCTAGCATGTCTGCCCTGCTAAATGTTAAACAGATCACCTACTTATCTCACTGTTAGTCATATTGACACAATCAAATAAACTACAATGTGTGCCTATAAAATATGATATCCTTTGTGCCAGAAATTACATATAAAAAGAGATTTTCAGCCAAGCTCCAAAGCATCCAAGACAAAAAGCACATAGATAAGATGAATGTGTTCCTCTGGGCCAGCAAGATGATTCAGGTACTGGAATGGCCAGTTTTAGCATTGGTCCAATAGGAGTGGTAAACTGTAATTATCGATTGCCTGGATGAATGTTATGGGAGTTGCAGTTCAACAATTACTATTGAGAAATAATGCACTGGAGATGTCTCTATCATCCACAGTGTTGCACAGAAATAAAAACTAATAATGTAAACTGGCTTCACTCAGTATCTTAGAAAAGCAGAAAAGCTTTTTAGGAAACATTTTTGTTTATGCTGAGTAAAACAGTGGTTCTCTTACTGCTGAAGATTCTTCATTCAAAGGTTACACATTTTTTCTCTCTTTCTCTCAATCAAACTGTTAGCAGCAGCACCAACTGGTGCCCTGATAACAATTTTTCACTAAGAGGTAATAAAGAGGTGATAAAGTGGAGAAGACTTCTCTAGTTCCTACGTTATTCAATACAGTCTATGCACCAAGATCTCCAAAGCTGAAGAAATCTTAGTGAATAGGCTCCATAGTATAAATTAGGAATTGGAGAAGTGATAACTGGAGAAGTCACCTCCTTTTCACCGCTTAGTGAATCTCCCCCCTTGAGTCTTAGAGTAAACCTCTCCCCAGAAGAGACAGTAACACAATCATCTAGGGACAACAGAGAACTGCAGTTTAATTTAAAACAGTTTGGTAGGGAATTACTATTGATTACTTTATTTGAGAGCAGGAACTGAAAAAAAAACCATAATATATAATACAAATGTACCGTACAACAGAATAACAAACCTTCCTCTCTAGTTCCTCTTGCTGTTTTTGGAATTTCCTTATTACTTCTTCATTCTTTTGTCTTTCAATATCCATTTCCATGTCTGCCTCTTCCTTTAACATCTGTTCCATTTTCTGAAGTTTCATTAAGTTCTTCTGTCGTTCCTTGTCCAGCTCAGTTTCTAACTTTTGGGAAAAACATACATTTCTGGGGTAAGCATGGTCTTACATTTCTACATGGGATACACATTTATTACAAGGCATCAATTGTTCGTATATACTATTAGCAAAAGAAGCACAGCATTGCCCATGTCTGAAAGATTTTGTGTATTTGTTTAAGTGGATTATGTGTGGATTGTTGTAGTTGATTTATAAATTATGAATATTTAGTTTATTTTGTGTGTTAGAGAAGGTTTTGCATTGACTAATTAAATTTCATAATTTTACTTCTGCAACCACAAAGATAGAGAGAGACAGAGAGAAAAATAGTAACTGCATATGTGGGCAGAGGGTGGCTTTAAAGGGGAACTACCACCCCTCAACAACTTACGCTTGAGTGGATGTTCATCTGGCGACTAGCTGCTTAGTAGCGCTAGTCGCCAGAAATCTTACCCGGTTCTGCAGATATCGGCTTTTTGCAGATGGTGACAGGAGCAGGAAGCACGGACGTCTCGTCACAGTGACGTCCGTGCGCCTGCTCTGTCAGTCCCTTTCGGAGCCAAATGGCTCCAAAAGGGACTGACAGAGCAGGCGCACGGACGTCACTGTGACGAGACGTCCGTGCTTCCTGCTCCTGTCACCATCTGCAAAAAGCCGATATCTGCAGAACCGGGTAAGATTTCTGGCGACTAGCGCTACTAAGCAGCTAGTCGCCAGATGAACATCCACTCAAGCGTAAGTTGTTGAGGGGTGGTAGTTCCCCTTTAAAGGATGTGGGGGGGGGGGGAGAAGCATAGTAAAGTAGGAGCGACAACCTCAGTTACCCCACTGACACTGCAGTGTGTGCTACCCCTGGATGCTCACTTGCACCTTAATAAACTATAGTCCTGGGTCCCATAAGCTCTACTGTTCTCAGTGGCATTCACCATGAAGGCAGGACAGAGAGGTGTACATCAGTGTGCTGGAGAACTGAGTTTCCGTTTCTGTGCAGGAAGTCAGAGAGTTTTCCAGATGTAGACATAGAGTCCCTGCACAGAGCAGGGAGATCATATGTGAGCAGAATGTGCACTGTGCATGGGAAGGGATGTGTAGTGAGCTGTTGTTTAATTGGATCTCTACCTTCTGCTCTTTTGTACCAGCAGCATGGACAGCCGTATTGTTCCTGTTCTGCAGCAAAGTTCCTATTAGTGTGCATGCATGTAATACATGTTAGAATTAGAGGGTGAGAGGGAGGAGTGTTGAAAGGGATGGATGGCCGTCACATCATGTCCGACATGAAAGGGAGGGAATCGTAAACACCCACTCACCAGTACATTTTAGAACTATGGAGAGTGGGAGAGAGGATCAGTTACCCATAGCAACATGTGCATTATTTACACATGGCAGCTAACAGCCCAGACAGGCTCCTTAGGTGAGAATTGTCAATCAAGGTATAAGCAGTCGCCTTGGGATAAGGCAGCTCCTGAAGCATTTGGTGTTTCTTCTGTTCCGTGGGCACAGCATGCCCCTGAGACAGGCAACAGAGGGAAGATATGGCATGTAAAAGAGGGAGATGACATAACAATTGGAAAGACTGACTGCAGGAGGGCATTGATGGCATATGGGCGAGGGGAGAGATGTGTTGCAGAGGGTGAGATGACCTGCAGGAGGCAGAACTGGGGATGCAGAGACAATGGTAGGGTAAATGTAACATATTGGGAGAAGGCAAACATATAGACTTGGCAGTTGGTGCCGGCAGAACAGTACAAATGCTCCCAGCTGTGACTAGCCTTAAGCATTTTGTACATGTACAACCTATTAGCAGAATGTAAAAATAAGATAAATAAATAAAATAGATACTAAGAAAAACAGCCAATGACTGTACAAAGAATGCACCAAATCATACAGCCCATAACCTAAGTAACAATTAAAACAAGAAGGAAATTTATATTCTAATACTATACATATTCCTAATGATTGATAGAAACCAACATATTTATCCATTTTGATTCCCTTGGCTAAACAACTATTATATTGTTACAATTACAGGAACAATGCCATGAAGTTATATTATTAGCGTCCAGTCTATCATTCAAAGCTTGCAATATGAAAGTATTGCATATTTAAATCCAATATGTTTCTCGCAGACAGTAACTGGCAGGTATATGTTCCAGACCCATAACCTTAATATTGAAGGGATAGTTAGGCTGTAGTTCTCTACATTGTTACAGTTATTGAAATCATTTACTTCAACAGCCTCAGGGGTAATAAAAAATGTGGATCAGGCAAAAGTATTACATGCCAATTTATGAGTCTTTGTGTATGAGCCGTAGTGGGTGGAGGAGGAGAACTCATTGAAGCAAATTATTTTTATGTAGTTTATTGTATCATTGCCAAGGATATTTATGTAGGAAGAACTATTAGGAGGTTTAAGGATCACTTTTTTGGAGCATTGGAGGGCAATAGAGAAAGGCTCCAGGGCGTACCCATTAGCAAAACATTGTAGAGAATTACAGTGGTGGGGAGAGATTAAAAAAAAAAAAACTGTCCGAGAGAAACATATTGGATATATAAATGCAATACTCTCATGCCACATGGTTTGAATGATAAACTGCATACTAATAGTGTAACCTAAGGGCACTGTTCCTGTAACAATATAGATGTTTGGCCAAGGAATCAAAATGGATAGGCATGACAGAGTCTATCAATCTTTAGCAGTATGTATAATATTAGTATATATACAGTAACTTTTTGTTTTAAGTGTTACGTGCTATAGAGGAAACAATGCATTGTTTGTGCCATTATTGGGGTTTCCCCTAGTATGAACATGATTTATTTTTACATGCTGCTAGTAAGTTGTACATATATTGGCTTCAATTTACATTGATTGGATATATCTATTGGAGCATCTATAAGGGCAGATCAAGGCCAATTAATCCCTTTAAATCCCTGATGAAGTGACAGTGAAGTCATGAAATGTGTAGGGTTAGTCACAGCTGGAAAACTTTGGCACTCACTGGTATTTTCAATGGTGAGTTTGAGCATTAGCATCCAATGAACACCAGAGTGTGAAAGACGCTAGCATAACACAGGAGAAAGTTTCTGGTTTTATAGCTGGGAAAGAAACACTCATAAGAAGTGTGTATCTCTGGATATTGGTGGGATAAGTGCCTTGGAGACCGAGGGAAATCCTGAGTTTCTGCACTGGAGATCTGGCAGTAATACCTGTAATCATGCTGTTATACTAAGACACAGGAAGACTTGCCTCTTAAAAATATGAGTGCGATGCCAGCTGTTTTCTATCTTTTACCTTTCATATTTTTATGTATTTTTAATAAACGTACTATAATATAGTAGAGTTGCGATCTCCTTTCATTCTCTATTCCTTCCCTCTTTTTACATTTTGCAGAGATTTCATTTACTGGCTTCCATGCCGGCTTGTGGATAGAAGTAGCAAAGCTACAAGTATTTTCTTGTTGAATATTAATTCCTCCTGATTGGACTTACTGGACATTCTGCAAGTGGCTGGATACAGTCTTTATCACTTTGACATATACTGTAAAATATCAGGTATAATATGCACCTGTGTATAATACGCAGGTAAAAATTAAACCCAAGATTTTTTGGGAAAACAAAAGTGCCTATGTATAATATCCCTCCCTCTACCCACCAAAAAAAATGTAGTTTCATGTCTGCTTCCTCCCTCCACCCACCTCAATATGCTCCCACCTTCCCCTTCCATATCCATGTAAGGACCTGTGTTAGTTCAAGATACTGCTAATGCCCTTTAAGCCCTCTGCACAAATGTTCCAGATGCCTCCAGAGGGGGTGAGTAGAGGGAGAGGAAGATGTGAGAATATTGAGGTGGAGGTAGAGAGGAGGGGAGCAGACTTGCAGATGTATATGTATTTCTCTCATGTCTAATACGCACACTCACCTTCACCTAAGGGCAAAATTGTGAGTATTATATTTGAAATTTTACAGTAACTACTGAGTGCTATTAGCTTAAAGAGTGAGAGTAGATTGGAGTCTACTTTTTGTAGTCCAGTTTTTTAAGTAGCAATTGAAAATGTTAGTATTTTTTTTCCTAGCATTCTCTTAATATAAACAAGAAAGACAAAATCACAGATAAAACAAAGCTACCTGCAACAGCTGTGCAATTTCAATTTGATTTGATTAAAGCCCATACTACAAATTCATGTCTGTGTTATCACACTGTCAAAGGAAAGTCCCAATATGCTGGATCTCTGCGCCATAGTCGCAGTTCATGCTGCCTATGTGAAATGCACCATAGGACACAATGATTCATAGCTCATGGGATTTTCTCTTTTTTTTCTCGTGTCTAGCTGTTTATTATCCTAATAAACACCAGGCTACAGAACTCTACACTGTAAACTCTCACCAGCAGGGCCATTTGATCCTTTCGATTTCTATGTGCTCTCTGTTCTGTTTTACATCTCTTTACGTCTAATCCTTATTGAACCGTGCTGCCAGGGCCAGATTTCACATTAGGCAAAGTAGGCAACTGCCTACAGTGTAGAATTTTGAGGGGCTCTGCAGCTGTGCTGGCCACACCCACAGTTAAATTGTGGGTGTGGCCAGTGAACTCTCAAGGTTCCAACATCAGTTTATATAGACTTTTACTGAAAACTATTTAACCCCTTGGATGCTAGAGAGATCTCTAATGCAATACAAAGCAATGTGTTAGGGATCATGCTTGAAGCCAATGGGGTTAAAAGCTTTTCATTTTGTGTGCTGGAATCTTATAGGCTAAGGCATTTTATGCTTGAAAGAACAGTGGAGGGACTGTTTCCCTAGGGGTGTCTGAGATATAAATCTTGCCCTGAGCATTGCAGAATAAGTTGGCGCCACACAAACGATAATTATAAAAATATTAATTTGGACAAATAAAAAAAAAAAAACAATCCAGGGGTATATGATTTGCAGCACCAAGGACATATAAAAATTCCCAGTGCACATGGGCTACAGAAACATAGTAGGCATTATGTATAAATGTGGAGAGTTGCAAATCTGCTGTAAAACCAACTGGGGACAAAAATATTCCAGATTGCCATTCGTTTAACCCTCTGAGTGCCAGAAAGGCATCCAATGCATTGTGCTGCAAAGGGTTAAATTGGGATATTTAACTGCTTGAATGCTAGAGAGGTCTCTAACACATTTATTTGCTATGCGTTGAAGACCTCTCTGGCACTCAGCTGGTTAAAATGTCTATTTAAATCGCATGGCATTTTTGTTTGTACCCTGTGGTAGTGTTGGCTTGCCCCGGAATTGCACTACTCCACTGTTTACATACCCAGGGGCTCGATTCTATTACCATCGCTAAAACCGGTACTACAAGAAAACAAGTAGCGTGAATTTTGCAAACATGTGTTATGTCGGTATTCTATTGCAGAACCACAGTAAAACAAAACTGGCGTAGACAGCACTTTTCAGAGTAGTAACAAGACTGCCGCTGTCTGCTTTCTTTTCGATTACCGCCTACAAAAAACGTGCAAAATGTCAAAGTCAAAGGAAACAGGCGTACTTTTGATGACAGAAAGATCAAGTTCAGTGTTAGATGTGTTCCCGACATAATGAAATCCGACAGAGTGCCCCCTTTCGACATATTAACCCCCCTTATAAATGTCGACTTAAAATGTTTTTTTTCACCACTTTAATTCGACTAATAGTGTTCACATTAAACATTTTAACCCCTCCCCCTGGAAAATTCGACTACAGTGCTCCCATGACTTTGTTTCACCATTTAAATTCAACATTTTTCTTCTCCTATTTCTTTGACATTCCCTCGTATTTTGTTTTGCAAGATTAAGCCTATGAGTACCAGAGAGGTAGCAACGCATCGCAATTACTGAAAGCCGACAATCTGAAAAGATGTTAAAAATCAGATGGCAAGGTAGTGGAGCCTGTTACAGTCTTAGTCCCAGCCATAAAGATAGTAATTATAAACCATGATGAGTCAAAATTCGGTATGATTGTGCCCAAAGAGCAGAAGTAGTGGATACAGTAATCTGCTCTCCCTTTGTTAGTGATCGAGGCTTAAAGTGGATAGAGCAGCTGTGTAAGAGTCTCAAGCTTATATTGTCATAAATCCACGGCATATTCCAACAAAAAAACCTGTGTGATATTCACTTACTGGTAGTTCTGAAAGTGGCTGTAGACCCTCTGTGTGCTGTACAGTGCATGCGTCCATATTGCATTAAACATCCGCTCCTAGCGATGAATGAGAGGAATCCCCAATTTGCAGTTAATTACAAATGTAGCAAGACGTGTCCTCGTGTGAACCCTGGGTTCTAACACAGCGCTGGGTTCTAACACTGAACGGACACTACCAAAACATGCAAAGTTATGAATGAAACTCTACCTCAAATAAATGTAAAAACTTAATGCAAGCACCACATATTAATAATTTGGCAATCTAATTTGGGAATCTGAGTAAACTATAGTGCAGGACATCTGTACATCGCACAGCATAGCATGTAGTATTTAATGTGGCAGAGAACAATAATTGTATAATCGTGGTTATGTTCTACATGTGTTACAGCAAAGAATGTTATATAACCCCAAAATATGTTGAGTAAAGTAACCCCTTGGTAAAAAAATATCCGGGTAATAGGAATCGGGATTCCTCTGTATTGTGCGGCTGTTCGTAGTCCCACTGACTAACACTGCATTCATTCTGTGTATTCCAGTTATTCATACCCGAAGTAACCATAAGGAAAATATTTTTTTTATGTGCTTGATATTCTACATCTACATACAGCAGTAGGGATCTAAATGCGCTTCATATTACTCGGAATGTATTCCATAATCCATGTTTCTCATTCATTATATGTCAGGCACAGGGAACCCCTTAATGCTGTTACTATCCTAATAAACCAACATGAGGCTTCCTAAGAGGATAAGACATACTCCAAGAATAAAAGAGGGCAAAGGGAGAGATATATGAATAGAATTCCTAATAACCTCATAGTGATGGATGCTGTGGCCGATTGCCACAGCATTCAACACAATACCCTCGTCCAATTATCATATAACATCCTGAAGTAAGGTACAGGGTATTTAATATCAAAAATGTGATCAAGAAAATGTAGATATGTTGAATACTGGGGGAGGATGCTGTGCAATGCAATGGATACCCGCGATGTATGGGACCCGTATTAGATACAATACAATGTGCTGGAAACCCACTAAGCAAGTTTGCATATGGGAGCATGTAATACAGTAGTAAAACTGAAAAGGGAAAAGTGACCTAATGATCCTGAGAACATGTACTCCGCTGTAACATACTATCACCCTGCTGTGGAATAAATCACAATATATGTTCCTAGGTTTGGTCAACTTTTTTGTTGGCATCACAGAGGTTATATGTACATTGTGAGGTGCTTTTATGTGTCCTAGACATTACTATCTAAGTGTCCCATAGTGGGGAAATGGTAGCGCTGCGGGCGATACGATAAGCCTTGAGGTCAAATAAGGTAACACATCCTAATGTTAACATGTCTGTGGCTTGCAGATACAATGATGCAAAAGGGAAGCCTAGTGGTGAGTGATGATAATTACTTGTCAAAGTATCAAAAACAGAAATCCCTGTCTCAAGCTCACTCATTTCAGCTCTGTACTGTGTATTTAAAGTTGATATATTAATAAGATAATGATTTATTAAGTCGATACATAATATTAACAGTTCAACAATACAGCAACATGATACAAAATATAATAAAAAAGCTTATTGGTGTTAAGTTATTTGTGCTATTTCACACATCACTATATTTCCTTATATTCAAGCCCCACTTGAGGTCTGAAGGTTTTCTTTTAACCCTTTGAGCGCCAGAGGGGTAGCAAACACATTGAAGGCGTTAATCTTGCAATACAAAATATGAGGGCATGTCCAAAAAAATAGGAGAAGAAAGATGTCATGGGAGCACTGTAAGTTGGATATTGTTGAATATGAACAATATTTGTCGAATTAAAGTGGTGAAAGAAAGCACTGTAAGTCGGATTTGGAAGGGAAAGGGTTAAATTGTCGACTATGAACAATTTAAGTCGAATTAAAGTGGTGAAAGAAAGCACTGCAAGTCGACTTTTAAAAGGGGGGGTTTAATATGTCGAAGGGCGGCACTTTATGTCGGATTTCTATGCTGTATACTGTATTATACACTTCTTTTGTTCAAACAACGATGGTTTTGAAACTGTCGTTATGGCTTCTACGCCTCAGCCTCTGATGCGCAATTTCTGACTTAAACGTAACCACAAAACAGGCGGTTTCCACAAGTCGGGTAATAGGATAGCAAAAACTGACAAAAAAAAACAAAAAACACCTGTTATTTTTAGCGCTGATAATAGAATCGAACCCCCAATGTTTGTAAGGCTAAATTTCTAGTTCAATTGGCATGTTCACATGGATATTTAAATCAACAAACAAAAAAACAGAGAAAATCCACAGTTGTAGCATGCTGTACCTTTGGAGAACTCAGTGCAAACACATCAAGTTGCAGCATCTGATGTGCTCTACAGTCTGTGTACTTATAACTTGTTATGAGTGTTGGCATTTATAGAGTATTCTAGTTATATTTATAAATGTGGTGACTGTAAAGAATAAGAACAGGTCAGACATGGCCTTAACCCTTGGAATGCCAGAGGGGTATGGAACGCATTGCTTTGCAATGCATTTCGTACCCCCTGGCACTCAAAGGGTTAAATATTTGGTGAAAAGTCTGTCGCTAAATTGTCGTAAATATCGACATTTCTTTATAAATTCACTGAGCCACTTTTTACAGACTTCCTTACTCAATTTTATAAAAAACGTACTACATAGCATTATGTCTCTTAAACTGTCCTTAATACTTTTATAACTACCAGTGGAAATCTTACAGGCATTTTAACACTTCTTTTCCATTAACTCCACTTTTATAAATCTCCCCGATATTGTCAATGCAATCCCTGTCAGGCACACACCAGTTAACAGTAAGGCTGATGTTGTAAGCACTGGACCAATTTAGGGACAAACCAACTGCACCATAAGTAGAGGAGTTCCTAGATTCCCAACAGCCACAGGGATTGTGGAAACCCAACGCATTATCAGTGATATAGTAGGGAGATTAGCACTATTACATTCCCCAGCTAGCAGAAAGACCTTGGATTTAACCTTTTGAGTGCCAGAGAGGCATGCAATGCAATGCAATGTGTTTGTCCACCTCAGCCAGCACCTAACAAAGCCCATGGCAAATAAAAAAGCTCGTTAATTTTAAATGAGTTTAAACCCTTTGAATGCTAGAGTGCACTGCAGACCTCTTTGGTATTCAATGGGTTAAACTCTCAAATAATCTTATGGGAGCAGACTTAGTAAGAAGCCTGGAGCTGCACTGTGCAGCTCCAAAATTGTGCCCATCAGCCTTTCAGTGTGTGGGAGGGGGACCCCTTGGCTGGAACACAACCTGGAAGCATGTGGTTCTTAGTCACAAATGTTGTGGTTGAATGCGCAGCCTCTATAGATCCTCTATACTGGGCTTTCACATCAGACTGTACAGGCCAACAAGACTGAACTGCAAGACTTCATTCTAGTAGTTCAGTCTCTTCTCCCCAGGACTAAAGAGAAAGCCCCAGGTGCCTCTGTACAGTCTACTGTTCTGCTCCCTCTTGGTACAACTGGGATCACTTTGCAGCTCTAGCATCACTGGCAGGTCTGCTCCCAGGGGGGACAGAACTGCATGTAGGGCATTATACGTGGGATACTTTCCATTTAAGTGAATGGGAATTTCTACTTGTCACATATATCACATTTGCTCCAATTATTTGTCCAACAGTCTCAGTACCCTCCATATTGCTAGAAGTAAACAGTTAAAGAAGTGAAATTCCCAGTGTGTTTTAGACATAAAAATAATGTTTTCTTCCCTTCTGGTTGTCAGTAGCAGCAGTGAGTCTCTGTGAAATGAAGCATGTGGTTGTCAGCACCAGATGGAAAGTGCTGTTAGATTTCCGATAAGGGACTGATGTACAAACAAAGACCCATGTCCTCCAGGGCAGGTGACTGCAAAAAACGTTCCTGATATTACACAGTCCGCTGGGCAATGAAGGACATCACTAGTGCTGCCTCCTGGATTTTTTGGTTCTTACATGAAGTATTCTCATGTGTAAAGTGTACAAGTGCCAGGTGCATAAACAAAAAAATGACTCTACAAAAGATTTAACCCTTTGAGTGCCAGAGGGGTATGCAACACATTGCAAAGCACACAAAGGATTAAAAACAAACTGCAGGAAAAAGGGCTGTTTATGGATTAAATGATTTGCAGTCACACCTCGTAATATCCCCTTAGACCTGTGATAGGCAACCAGCTTGATTTCAAGGTTCCCTCAAGCCTCCAAAGGACCATTCATAGAGGATGATGTAGTAAGATGGCAGGAGAACAGGAGTAATTCTGCACTGTACAGGACAAACTAACATTCCCAAACTTCTCACTGATTTAACCTGGCTTTTAACTGATTGAATGCAAGAAGTGACGTGATGCATTGAACACTTTTGTAGCATTCAAGGGGTTAAATTCCAATTTAACTCATTGGTAGTTTTTATTTGTCCCTGATGGTACAATTGATTTGCCCTAGATTTACAACACCATCATTATTGTTTAAATTCTAAATAGGGTCTGAAGACAGGAGACTGATTGACCCACTGCATACTAGAGCTACTAGAACTACCACCTCCACTAAAGTCGCCCGGCAATACTTATGCAGGTGGCGACTAGCTTACTAATCATTATTTTTCCTTTAACCCCTTCAGTGCCAGGGGCTTGGGCCATTTCCTGTACCCTGCAGGCCAGACACTTTTTCAGCATTTTTTGCTATCCTTCTGTTTAGGCTTGATTTACACTGGGAATTTCTAGTTACATATGGAAAACTATATATTGTTTTTTTCAGAACAAATTGAGCTTTCTCATGGTACTTTACATGAAGAGAATTTTGCATCGTACAAAAAGCTATGATGTCATAATGACAAAAAAAGTGAAAATTTACTTATTTTGCTAAAATCACATACTATGTATCAAAAACATTTACCTTGATTGCGAAAGTTTTAATTATTTGAAAAAGCCCTGAGTCCTCAGAGCAAAAAAATACAAAATTTGTATAGTTTTACCTATGTCCATGGCTAGCACAGAGCACTAATCACCAGGAGCGCAAAATGGTATTTTCAACTTTATGAACTAATATGCGCATTCTAGGGTTTTGTGGTAAAGCTACCCTAAAACAGTGGAATAACTATATAAAACTATATATTTCTGAAAAGTAGACAACATGCCACATCTAATGAGGGGTAACTTGCCTTCTTGCCCCAAGCCTGTTGTGCCCAAATGCTTCTGGAATGTGGCACTACAGGAAAAATACAATTTTTTTCCTATAGTGCCACCTTCTGGAAGCATTTGGGCACAACAGGCTTGGGGTAAGAAGGCAATTCACCCCTCATTAGATGCGGCAGGTTGTCTTCTATTCAAAATGGTATGGTTTGTGTAGCCTTTCTTCACTTCTGTAGTTGTTATAACCATTTTTGTAAAGACAAGTAATGTTTCAGAAAATGTTAGAAAAATTAGAGGTTGTAGTAGGTGTAGTTTTGTACTTGTAGTGCCCCCTAAGGTAGGTGAACTCATACCAGTGTGGTGTCATTTTTCTCCTAAGAGCACTAGCTAATGAATACAGTTGGAAATTCTATGGTTTTCACAGATTTCAGTACAGTTGAAGGGGCAGAAATGTAAGAAAATGACATTTTTTCTTACATTTCTGCCCCTTTGACTGTACTGAAATCTGTGAAAACCATGGAATGTCCAACTGTATTCATTAGCTAGTGCTCTTAGGAGACAAATGACACCCCACTGGAAAGATTTGACCTACCTTAGGCGTGCCAGAAGCACATAACTACACCTACCTGTTTGTTTCCTCGAAAAATGGCTGCTTGTACTAAAATGTTCATAACTGTTAGAGACATTAAGGAAAGGTATAAAAGGTATACCATTTTGGAAAGTAGACATTCTCCTGCATCAAGTGAGGGGTCACTTGCCTTTCTACCCCCTGGGCTGAAGTGCACAAATATTTCCAAAAGGTGGCGCTATGGGAATAAATACATGTTTTTTTACATTTCCACCACTTGAAAGATACTAAAATCTTTGAAAACCATAACATTTCCTGCTGTAGTCAGTACCTGCTACCAACATGAGAAAAACGGTAGCCCATTTGTGTGGGTTAACATACAATATGTGGGTGCTAGGAACACGTATGTAAACCTGACACTTTTGTTTTTGAAATTATCTGCTAGCACTAAAATGGTTATAACCATAATAGATATGCAGGAAAGGTAGAGAAACAATGCCATTTTGAAAAGAAAACAGCCTGTCGCATCTAGATGGGTCACTTGCCTTCTTACCCAAAGGCTGGTGTGCACAAATGCTTCCAGGAGGTGGCGCTAATGAAAAAAAGGCATTTTCTTACATTTCTGTCCCTTCAAATGTATGGAACTCTTAGGAGTCAAATGACACCCCATTGGTATGAGTTGACCTACCTTAGGGGGTGCTAGAAGTAGAAAACTACACCTACTACAACCTCTGATATTTCTAACATTTTCTCAATCCTGACTGCCTGTACGAAAATGCCTATAACACCTTCAGAAGTGAAGAAAAGTTAGATAAACAATACCATTTTGGAAAGAAGATAACCTGCTGCATAGAATGAGGGGTCACTTGCATTTTTACCCCTAAGTTAGTGTGCACAACTACTTCCAGAATGTGGTGCTACAGGAAAAAAAAACAAACATTTTTTTTTACACATCAGTCACTTCAAAGATACTAAAATGGTTCAACGGCGTGGGATTTCCTAGGAGGACTTCTTGCTAGCAGAAGAAAAATGGTACCCTACTGACAGGAGCATAGCTACCAGTGAAACATGGATGGGAAAGCAAACAGGGTATGTGTGATTTTATGGCTAACAGATGAAAGAAGCTAGGGCGTCAGCTGGTGTACGTGCGGACCTGTGACTACCAGTGTAACAAAGTGTGTGGGAGAGTGAGGGATTAGGCAGTGTGTGTGGGTATGAGCAGAGAAGCAAGGATGGTGGTGATGGTGGGGGGGGGGGCAGTGTCTGATAGTGTATATGGGGGGTCTGTGACTACCAGTGTGCACTGTATGTCCCCCTCATACGAAGTTTGATTCCCAGCCTGAATCTAGTGCATACTGATACTTTGAGTCTACCAGTAGGCAGTGGAAACAGGCTGGGGAATGGGACTTCCAATTGGCTGTGGAACCAGGCAGGGGGATACGGTACGTGTGTGTGTGTGGGGGGATTGGAGGCATTTTGTGTGCATGCCACAGGGGTGCTCAATGCACTGCAAAGCAATGCGTTGGACCCCCTGTTGCCCACAAAGAGTTTTTATTTTTAATTATTATTTTGTATTCATACCTCATTGGGGAGGTGGTATCAGTAACACTCCTGGGGTCCCCCATCAAGGTCTAAAAACAGAATAATGAAAAAAAAAAAAAAAAAAGCACTGCGTCGGACCCCCTCTGTGGCACGTACATTTTTTTTGGCTTTTTCCCTCAATATTTTTGTGTAGACCTTGTTGGGGGGCATCAGAACCCATACAATGAGGTCTGAATAAAAAATAAAAGGAGAAAAAAAATAATCCTTTGTGTGCCACAGGGGTATCCAGTGGATTGCAAAGCAATGCATTGGGCCCTTGTGGCACACAAAGGGTTAACTTTTTTATTGTTACTTTGTATTCAGATGGCCACCAAACAAGCTCTGATTACAAAGTAATGATAAAAAGTCCTGTGTGTGCCACAGGAAGGGGGTCTGCATTGAACCCCTCTCCACGTGGCACACACAGGGTTGAATTTTTTTTAATTTATATATTTTTTTTATTATAGACCTCATTGAGTGGCATCAGGACCCCCCTGATCCCCACAATGAGGTCTAAGTCAAAATAAATATATGTCCACAAATGAAGTGACCCTGTGAGTGCCACAGGGGTCTCCAGCGCATTGCAAAGCAATGCCTTGGATCCTTGTGGCACTCAGAGGGTTAACTTTATTTTTATTATTACTTTGTAATCAGAGCTTGTTGGGGGGCCACTCCTGATGGGCCCCCCAACAATCTCTGATTACAAAGTAATGATAAAAGCCCTGTGTGTGTGCCACAGGCAAAGCAATGTGCTGGGGACCCCTGCGGCACTCACAGGGTTCCTTTTATTTATTTATTTATTTATTTTTTTATCAGACCTCGTGGGGGACATCAGGACCCTCAGGACCTCCAATCTCTCCTGCCCTTCTCTCCTACCACTGGTAGGAGTGAATGGGACCGGGGAAACTTTCCTAACGTCCTCGGTGACCATGTCACTGAGGACGTTGGGAGGCTTCCCTCGGTTCCGGCCACTCCTACCCGGAAGTTCGGGTAGGAGAGAGGGGAAAGGAGAAGCTCTACTTCTCCTTTGTGTATATTGATCTCCCAGCGCGATTGGCTGGGAGATCAATAACTGGGGGGCATGAGGATTGGTCATGCCCCCCCCAAGGGTGCCAGTCAGCATTTTAGCTAAAATGCGGCCACTGCAAGCCGGTTATACCGGTTATTGCAGTGACTGCATTTTAGCTGTACATTGTACATGCATGGCACAGCAGATACAGCTGTGTCCACTCGTACATTGTACCCACTTGGCACTCTAGGGGTTAATAAAGTTATGCTTAAGCTTCCGAGACCAGAAGCCAGGCATCACCACGGACATCTTGAATGCGTGCCTGCGCTGTCAGTCCTCTTCACCCTTCACAGGCTTTGCACTGGCCCATACGGCTCTGGAAGAGACTGACAGCGCAGGTGCACAGGCTGCAGTAACCTGGCCGTCAGTCTTGGAAAATTAAGCATAACGTTATTCGTGGGCATTTTTTAAAGGTAAAATAATAATTAGTAAGCTAATCGCCACCTGCGTAAGTATTGCAGGGCGACTTTAGTGTAGGTGGTAGTTCCACTTTAAAGAGAAATTGAAACAAAATATTAAAAAATCTAGTGTTATTACTGTAGCTCTTAAAATGTTATCTTAGTACTTATTGCTTTATCATGGTGATTAACCACTAGAAGCAATATTGTTTACTAATAGAAAGTTACGTGTCACTGTAGAGAAAGGCAAATACACAGGGACTCCCAAAATGCAATCTCTATTAAGACAATTTCATTAAAATGAGGGAATATTTATAATTGTGTGTTATGATAATTAAAAATTGATAACAATTAGTTGACTTATTTCATGTGTTTATTTAGAGCAGTGCTGAGCAACATGTGGCCCTCCATCTGTTTTAAGACTGCAGCTCCTATTATCAGATGACTAAGGATGATTTAAATTGTAATCTGACAACAGGAGGTCAACAGGTTGGTCCACCGCTGCTCTGCATTATCTGGAGGAGATGCACTAGTAAGGGGAAAAACTGTCAATTTCCTATGCTACTCTGAGAAGCCTATACGATAAAGTCTCTCCAACCTACAATGAAGGTTCCCAATAACAACATAGGAATTTGGAGAATTTATCTAATTTGAGAGTTTAGCACACATTTGCCTTATCCTTAGTGCATCTCCCCCCCAGGTATTTGATCTCTGCTAATTCACACATGTAGATAATTATGCCATACTAACTCCATGTTTAATTGTCATGCAGCAATCTAGAACAGAGGAGTCACACCCTGTGTGGTTTTTCTGGGTATAATCTCCAGTACTGAGAAGGAGTATGTCATTGACAAACAGAGTAAAAAATATAGGAGTGTTTCTGAGGATGCCAGGACCTGTTTTCTCAGAAAACAGGATTGGTCACAGCTAATAACTGGTATCATGGTATTGTGAACTTTGAATGGCCTCCTGCTTTCTCATCACATCCAACAGTTGACGTAATTTAGCATTTTCTCAGCCTATAAACTGTAATATTTGTTTGTGTACGTGACAGGGGATATCAGTGACATAATGGCAGTGTATAGTTTTGTTGACAGAACAGCCAGCGGCTGGTGGGCAAGCTGGGACTAGAGAAATCCTGGCGCGGGAACACAGACACCACTGTATATACTATTAAGAGAAGCCAGATAGCTGCAAATTGTTTACCTTTGCCTCCCAGTTCCCCTCACTCAGTGTCCTCTGTCTGAGGGCTTCCTGCAGCTGCTCGATTCTGTTCTGATAAGAAACAAACTTCAGCTCTCTGAAAGGAAACAACAGCCCTTACTGAAAAATAAATATCATCTGCATTATAGGCTTTATCTACAGAAAAAAAGCTGAGCAACTCAAGGGTGAAACTATCCAAACAAAATTCACATCAATATAAATAATACTTGAGGGGTTTGCAAAAGCACTGCAAAGCAATGAGTTGCATAAACTATTGACACTTAAAGGGTTAACCCACTGAATGATAGAAATGGCTCCACTTCCTTGCTTTGGTATGCTGTTGCCTTAGGGCTGTATATAGGAAGCTGCTTCATAGGGGACAAAGGAAAAATTCCCTTTGATTTAAATGGGGAAATGAATGCAAGAGGGTCCTCCAAAGTATTGGGAATTTGTATTTCTCCCTTATGGGGCAGGTGCATTGCTCTTGAATTGTGCCCCTTTAGCTTACCTAAGGGCTTTATGCGAAATGTAAAAGAGGCGCAATTCTGGAGCAAATCAATTGCACCACTTTCCTGATAGCCACGTTACTTTGCAATGCATTGGAGAACTCTCTAGCATTTAAGCTACATTGCAATGAACATCACAGAATAGCTCCCCTTTGTTCTTCTGGTCTCATGTATGAAAGCAAACTGCAGCTATTCTGGGGCAAACCAAGTGCACCGTAGGGGAGAAACAAAAATACCCATTCATTTAAATGGGGCTTTTATCTCTTTGAATGCAAGAGATGTCTCCAGTGCATTGCAAAGCACAACACTGGAGCCCCACCTAGCATTGAAAGGCTTAAAAGTCCAATTTAAGTGAATGGAAATCATAGAATAGTTTTATTTCTCCACTGTGGTGCAGTTGGTTTGTGCTACGGTTTCCTTTTCTATGTAAGACCCATTATGTTGTTTAGCAGGTCATAAAATCATTATTTAAAGAAACACTAACATCTAAAAATGAAAATAGGGTTTTAGTGAACTTACCTTTAAATCCTTTTGTCTTAGTCCATGTGGAACACAGGAACCATGGAGTTGAGCTCCCCTCCTCCAGAGGGCAGGGCAATTAAAAAAAAGACAGGGTCTTTGAAGCAGAGACTCCCTCCTCCTCTTCCAGCTCAGCAACCCTTAATTTCCCAGATTAATGTAGCAAAGTAGCACTAATAAATACAGAAAGCGAAAATTAAAGGAACAGTTTTTTTTAATGAAAATCTTCATGTTATAGGACTTTTCCTGCTGAGTAAAACAAGGTCACTCCCACTGCTGTGAGTTGTTTTATTCAAGCTTTATAACAGTTCAAATAACCAGGAAGGGAATTTACTGTGTTTATTTCCCGATAACACTAACTGACAGGAAATTACTCAGCAGTTTGTATCACATTCTATGGAGAACTGTACGTCACTGACTTTCCTCTCCATTAGAATGTAAAAGGAAAACTAATTAGAATTTGTGCACTAGAAGGCACTGCTAATGTAAAAAAAACAGTAATACCTCTGGAAATATCTATCTCTCAGCAGTGGGAGTACCCTTATTTTACTCAGTTAGAAACACCATACAATATATATTTATTTTTTTCATTAAAAAAGTTTACTGCTCCTTTAAAGAAGGAAATTCCATGAGCAAAGACCCCCAAGAGGACTCCTCTGCTGGAGAAGAAAAATGTGGAATGTTTTTTTTTTCCTCCTGTTGAGAATCCTGTGTTCCATACCAACTAAGAACTAAGATTTAACAGTAAGTTCAATAAAATCCTATTTCTCTTAAATTCAATGTGGAACACAGGAACCATGGGGTTATACCAAAACACCGATAAGATTCCAGGGAAGGAAAAGAAAAAAACCCCTGCCCATAGGACACAACTGGTGTTATGTGAACTCAGCTGTCAAGGGAAACCAAACTATTACAGCAAAAAAACAAACAAGAGCCAGTTGGGCTCAAACCACAGAACAGGATGTGGTAGTGGATGAAAAGAGAGTCCTTAAATCGGAACTACTGCCTGAAAGACTTTCCAGCCAAAGATGGACTCAGCTGAGGCCAAAACATTGATACAGTAGTATTTAGTGAATGTGTGCTAGGAGGACTGCATAGAAGCCTTGCACAACTGTTCAGCAGAAGCTTGATTTTTGTAGGTCCAGGAACCACCCACAGACCTGGTGGAGTGTGGTGAGACTTTGAAAGGAACAGATTTCAACCTGATCGCCTGGCTTATGGTAGCCTTCATAGAAGAAGCAATAATGACTTTAGATGCAGCCTGACCCTCTCTAGGACCCATAGGAATGACAAAGAAGGAATCTGCCTTGTGAAAAGACAGTGTAAGATGCACATAATGCTTAAGGCATCAAACCACATCCAAAAGGTGAAGATCCCTCTGTTTTCAGGAAGGGATGGGACAAAAGGAAGGAAGGACAATTTCCTGATTGACATAAAAGTCTGAAACAATTTTAGGTAAGAAACCTAGGAAAATACAAAGTACCACCTTGTCCCGGTGAAATACCCAGGAAGGGAGGCTTACAAGAAAAGGCTTGTAACTCAGAAACCTTTCATACAGAGACAATGGCTAAAAGAATAGCCATTGTAGACTTCAAATTCTCAGGGAAAATTATGAAAGCGGTTCAATGGGAGGTCTCTGGAGCATACCCAGGACCAAAATAAGGTCCCATGGGGTTGTGGGATCCCTAAAAGAGGGGAAGACATGAGCCACATTGTGAACAAGTCTTTACATCTGGTAGAATAGCAATCTGGCTTTGGAAGAGGACTGAAATCTGTATCATGATAGAGCTCAGAGTGAGACTCTTGTTCACCCCATACTGCAAGAAAGCCAAGACTGCAGGGAGATAAAAGGTCTTAATAGGCACTGCCTTATAAGCGCACCACTGATAAAAGGTGGACCAGATCCTTTGATACGTTTTGGAAGACATGGGCTTCCTAATCCGGATTACGATGGAAATAACATCCTCTGGGAATCCCTTTCACCTCAGGATGTTGGCCCCAAAAGCCATGCTGTCAAGGCTAACTTTTCCACCACCTGTTACCAGATGGGACCTGCAAAACAGACCCGGCAGGGCCAGAACCTTCACCATCTTGATCTTTTATATCACCCTGGGGATTAAAGGAATTGGAGGAAACACACAGGACAAGTGGAAGTTCCATGGAATGAACACCGTACCCACTGCAAATGCCAGGATATTATTTGCTCTTGGGCAGAACAGATGGACTTTCCTTTCCTTGCAAGAGGCCATCAAATACATTGTTGGGAGACCCCAATGTTGGACTACCTGTTCAAATACCTCTTGGGTCAGTTACCAGTTGCCTGGATCCAGGTCTTAACGAATGAGAAAATCCTCTAGCATGTTTTCTACTCATGGAATATGGACTGTTGAGATGGCTAGAAAATGAGTTTCTGCCAATGAAGAAGTTCTTGCACCTCAGTCCAAGTTGACTCCCTTCGAGTTCCTACTTGGTGGTTGATATAAGTGAAGCAAACTGGTTCATAGAGCTGTCCCCATGGCCACACAGTTTGCCTTTAACAGGGAATCAAGTTTTTTGTCAGCCTGATCCTTGAGGCCTGCAGTGTCTGCTAATGTTAGTGCTGCATTCTTGGCAAAGAGTGAGATAGGGGTATAGTTTAGAGATGTGCTTATTAAGGAAATGTTTCTTATCTGGTGTTTTCCATTCCTCCAGCAGAAACTGGTCTATGGTTCTGTTACGAGGGAAGACTGGGGAGTCTTCCTCACATCTTTTGAAGTTATATGGAGAGGCAGATAATCTATCAGAGGACTCAGAGACCTGGAGGATCTCTGTGTTGCCCAGATGAACCCCTCTGCTGAGGGGAGAGGGTCAGCATCTCAGGAATCCCCAAAAGACAAAGACGAGTCCATATCTTCTTTCTCTGAGTCAACCTCTACAACAAACACTTCCCCAAGTACCTGAATTACCCCTAAAACAGGATCAGTTTGTCTGATGGGGGACATGGATCACCATGAATGGAGATGAATCGATGAAGGAATAGATACAATGGAAGACATCAGAGTTTAACCCAAACTGGCTTTTGATTAAGAGTGGGATGACCCAGGGGGTGTAGAAGGGGCCACGGTACATTAGGGACATAAGGACTCAGAATACTCCCTTGGAAGCCCAGCATGGCATGACATACAATGAGTTGGGGGGTTAGTGAAGCCCCTGAATCTTTGTGTTTGGGTTTCCCCATGTGTCCCATGGGGTCAAACATGTCCAGAGAAAGTTAAACTAGTGTAGTATAAGTAATGGGAAAATAAGACGACAGCAAAAAAAAAAAAAAAAAAAGGTGCCCGACCATTCAGAAAAAAAGCCAGGGAACCAGAGGATTCTGGGCAATGTAGTTTCCGATTTACTTTATAGCAATGATTCCTAATAACTGAAGCTCCGATCATTTTTTAAGGTTTTTGTAGTATGAAGAGCTGTATTACAAGTCTGTACTATTTGTAGTTCAACAGTAATTGAATGATAAAGTGTCCCCCTCCCTCCGCTTTTACAGACGTCACGCTGCTCTCCAAGCTGGTTCGGAAGGAGCGCAGTGAGGGACAATCTTCACTGAGCATAAGGTTTTCTGATGACCGGATTCCACATCTGAGGGGATGCAGCTTACAAAATGTAAAATGGGCGTGAACTGCAAAGTGTAAAGACTTGTAATACAGCTCTTTATACTATAAAAACCTTAAAGAATGAAATTCACATAACTGGACAGTCACAACACTATTCATATAATAGAACATGATCAGAGGAGGAGAAAGAGCCAACTCTGACCCTTGTAGCATAAAAGGGTCGAGAGATATATCACACACAACCTTTCCCATTGAAGTCTATAAGGCAAAGATGGTTGCCGCTTCGGCTCCGATTCTTAAAAGAACATGCATCAAAAAGTTACTAAAAAGTTCCAAAAACCCTGAGTACACCTGTTATAGGTAACAAATAAAGGTTGCAATGACTGTAGGGGTCAATGTACTAATTGGCTCTGAAAGGGTTAAATTGGAAAAACCAAGCAGAACAGTCACTTTTACCACACAGTCACATATAGGAAAGGGAAGAAGAAAAGGGAGTGCTCATATACCCAAAAGATGTGGCGAGAAGAGAATAGTAGGACATAAAATGAAGGAGCATGGCACTCAAAGAGTTACTCACCAATTCTTTTTCTTCAGGCTCCAATCTACATAGAGGAGAACCTTAGAGAAGTTCAGTGATGAGGAACAGACTTATCATAAAGTCTACCTCCGGAGTGAATCAGTCCAAAGAAAATTCCTGTGAACTGGGCAGTCCAACTCCAAGGAAGCCAGTGAAGGGAGCCCACCTAATGGTCGATTATACAGACATATATCGAAAGGAAAAATAATAAAGATAGACCTAAAAACTAAGAGAAGTGCAAGTTCACTCCTCTTGCTAATGTGTCCAAAAGAACCTGACTTTTTTAAAGTGCCCTGCCCTCTGAAGAAGGGGAGCTCAACCCCCATGGATGTTCCATATTGCACATAATAGAAATTGGTTCATAAAGTAATAATTTAATGTATGTGTATTCTTATTCAGACACCAAATTAGTTAATTTTTTTTTTTTTTATGAATGATAAGAGCTCAGAATGTCTGAGATCACTGCCCACTACTCTTGTATTCAGAAATGCTGTTCCTTTATTTCAGGCTGTTTACAGACAATACTGCAGTATCAGTTCTGATATATCTTACTAAGATTGCTATGGTAATGAGGTCAAAGAGGCCTGCAAACAGCATGAATGGGTGACCCCACTGAACATATACATGACTAGATTTTAGGCCTCAGGATGCAAATTGTGAGTTCTTAACCCTTTGAGTGCCAGAGGGGTGTGCAACACATTGCAAAGCAGCCTTCTGACACTCAAAGGGTTAAGGACGGGGGGTGTGTGTGTGTAAAGTATTGCACATCCCTCTGGTTCTTAAAGGGTTAAGGATATCTGAATTTGCTTACAACTGTGGAATATATGGGCTCTTTATGACTAAGTAATAATCATGAGGTACAGGGTATTTTAGTGTTTATAACCCAATTTCACCTTTAGCGTTTATACTCCTTTTATAGTCATACTCAAGGACTACAAATGATCATGAGGACTTAGTATGGATATCCTTGCAAAAATATAACTTCTCCCCTAGAAAAAATAAATAAATAAAAAGAAACACTCTACAACTTTACGCGAAAGTGCATACGTCTGCCATTCCACTGTCCAACAATGAGTAAAGTGACAGTTGTAAACAAATGTGACTTGCCTTTGTTCAAGAGAAAACATCTTCAAACAATCCTAGATGTTGTGTTAGCAGAGGTGGACATGACAGTTGCTGTCAGTTTTTCAAACTGAAGCAGGCAGTGGGCATGAGTCTTCTGGTCCTTATCAGATTAAGAATACCATGGGTCTAATGCACTAAATTGTACTAAAGGCGTGATAATGTGTATATGACTTCTCCAGTGATATCACTTCTTCAGTTTCTGCTATTATATGAAACCTATGCAGAACTATTACACTTGAGAAATCTTAGTGCATAGGCTCCATAGAATAACATAGGAGCTGGAGAAGTGATATCACTGGAAGGGTTAACTCTTCTTCATTACCTCTTTATCACTCCTTACTTCATCTCGACCCCCCCCCCCATTGCATCCAGGCAGACTGAAGATACATTTCTGGAGGCCATTATAATTTACTGGCCATAGCAAGGGTATGTTGGGAGTGGGGGTTATTTGAGCCAACATTACACCCCTGATATTCATACCTGGAACTTTCTTCTGTTTAGCCCACTGTGAGGGCTCATGGGATGCTACTGTGCATGTGTAAATGTTGTGAATCACATCAAAAAAGTGGGCAGGACTTAATTGGGTGGGTGGTGCTTAACCAGGATTAGACAGGGAAGTGGATGGAATAGGGTAGGAAGAAAGCAGAAGAATAAGCTAGTATAACAAGTGGGCAGCATTAACCAGGAAACTCAAGACAGCTGGATCAGCCTCTGTCCCTGGAGACCAGATAATTAACTCTAAAAATGAGGGTCTCCTGGGCAGATCTGGGGAGTTCCCAGATATGCTGATATTCTTCTCATAATAGGTAAGCACCTTTCTTTCTGCAGGCAAACAACTTCTTCTTGGGTCTGCTTTAAGACTTCCTTCATTGTTTCCACTTCATTCTCTAAGTGCTGAGTTCTCCTCTTGCTATGATTTTCTGCCCTCTCTTTTTCATTCAACTCTTCCTGTAACTGGTGACTCTTCTGACGAAAATGTTCCAAGGAATCTTCTTTCTCCTTTAGTTCCTTAGTAAGTCTGAGAATGAAACAGCAAGTCTATTAATCCTTTGAGTGTCAGAGTTGTGTGCAACGCAATGTGAAACAATATATAATAGGGGTAGTAGATCCATGGAGCAACTCTCAGCAAAGGAGATTAAGGCTAATACAGTGCTGAAATGAATTGTGTACACAGAAGTGCAAGGTATCAAATTCTTAATATAAATAGACAAAGTTTAAAAATGGACAAAATGAATAATATGTAAATGTTTTTATAAAGTCTACTCCAGTTAGAGCAGACTTAAAGTGGAACTACCACCCTTAAAAGAAGTCCCAAATAATTCCCCATCTGGCGACTAGCTGCTCAGTAGTGCTAGTCACCAGATTTCTTACCGTATTCATGAGAATGAACCACTACTCCAGGACTGAGAGGCAGGACGGAGCGCAGACATCCTTCCATAGTGACATCTGCGCACCTGCTCTATCACTCCTAGTCGGCTCTAGGAGACGTTGCTAGGAGCCGTTTGGCTCCAAAAGGGACTGACAGAGCAGGCGCGCAGATGTCACTATGGAAAGATGTCTGTGCTCAGTCCTGCCTTTCATTCTCATGAACGCGATAAGAAATCTGGTGACTAGCGCTATTGAGCAGCTAGTCCCCAGATGGAGAATTATTTGGGACAATGTTTTTTAAAGGTGGTAGTTCCGCTTTAATAAATAAAAAAAAAAAATGGCTCCTATCAGCTGTTTAGGGAGGAAAGAAAACCGACCCCCTCAGATGTAATGCAAACTGGGAAGTTTGGGGCTCTCAGTTCCCACAGACCTGCACTGCACAGGACAGCGAGACAGGACTGACTACCCATTTAAAGAAGGCTACTTATATAGGGCTGTACTGATTCGTGGAACGCTAAGGGAGGGATATAGGGATCAAGAAAGAGCATATTTTTTGTACATGTGTTACAAGGCTTTTCCTGTTGCATTAAACATGGTAAGTACATGAAAAGTAGACCTGTCTCCTTCACCCCTTAACGACTGGCAGTTAAGGACCATGAGGAATTTTTTTTTTCATCCAGTGGATTGATGGGTTACCGAATAGTGTGCAGCCGCATGGGGACCCCTGAATTCCATGACGTACAGAACCATCATGGGTCCTTAATGGACGTTTTCACATGACGGTCCTGGCGCGTCATGGGTCCTTCAGGGGTTAAGCAGGAAACTAGTAGAGTAAAAGTGATAGTGTTATTCACTGAGTGGCTTTAGGATGCAGGATTTCAAGACCTAGGGGAAGATGTACTAAGATGAGATAAAGAAGTGATAAAGTGGAGATAATCTCTCCAAAGTGATCAGCTCTCCAGTTCCTATGTTATTCTATGGAGTCTATGCACTAAGATCCCTAAAGTCTGAGATCTTAGTTCATAGGCTCCATAGAATAACACAGTTGGAAAAGTGATTTCACTGGACAAGTTACTTCCAGTTTATCACACCTTAGTGCATCCCCCCAGGTCTCTTCTTCAGGCATAATAAGAATGAAGGCTGACTACACAATACAGGAAAGGTTAAATACTCTTGAAAATTATTTTGACATTTAAATTCCACTGGCAGTGAATATTCTTATCAGTACTGTCTATTCCCTAGGTTCCAGGAAAGTCTCTTTAAAGCAGACTAGAAAACACAGACTCGATTTATTCCCTTATTGATGCTCCAGTTAATTTTAGTCTTTAGCCAGAGATGGCAAACACTATAAAATATATGGGTTAACCTTTCAAATGCCAGAGGGGTGCACAAATCATCAACTGCAATTTGCTGTTCAGGACCCTGGCACCCAAAGGGACCAAAACATGTTTATATTTTGTAGTCCACTTCAAAGAGACTTTACTGGAGCCCAGGAAATTAATTATAGACCATACTGATAAGATTATTCACTACCAGTGGAATTTAAATGTTTAAACAAACAGAGTTTGCCCAATGCAGTGGAACTTCTCCAGCACTCAAAGGGTTAAAATAAATTTGCATGAGCATGTAACCTGTCATGTATTGTGTATTTAGCCTTTATTCTTACTATGCCTGAAGAATAGGCCTAGTTGTCTTGAAAGCTTGCATCCTAGAGCCACCCAATAAAAGTATCATTTTTACTCTACTAGTCTCCTCCTTTTTCTATGACTAACACAACCACAATTTACCCCGTCTCCTTAAGACACATTTTAGTTTGTTTTATAGAGAATTAAAATCTGCTATATTTTGGACTAGCCATTTTCTGTAAAATAAATAGTTTTAGAGAAATTAACCTTTATGGTTTAATGGCACAGTGTGGCATGTTTTGCTGATTTCTGGCACGGTATTTTATTTCTGTTTGAGGACAAGCTTATCACTTGCAGAGCTGTTACAAATTACCTCAGTGTATGGGCTCTGTATAGATTAACCCCTTAAGGACCCATGACGGTCCTGTTCCGTCATGGGTTGTTATACCCTTAAGGACCCATGACGGAACTTGACTGTCATGGAATTCCGGGTTCCCCTCGTGGCTGCACGCCGTTCGGGGAGTCCGGAATCCAGCTGTGAAAAAAAAAAAAAAAATGCGAAGGGTCCTTAACGGACCGCAAGGTGCGTGTACGGCCCGTCGTTAAGGGGTTAATTCATAGCACAATATGTGGCAATATTGGCCCATCATAGAAGCTAATTAGCATGACTTCACAAATGTGTTTAACAAATAAAGGTTAGTTTCTCAAAATCTATTCAACTATTAAAAAATAAAAGACTAGTACATTATATATACAATTTATAATACTCTCTAACCACTTAGTGACAAGGTTTTTTTTTTTGTTTTTACACCAGAGGACAAGAGCAGTTTTGGCCTTCTTAGTATGCCTTTGTTCAACCTCATTTTATATATATGTATATATATTTGCACACACACACACATCATATAACCTTTTTTAAGGATATGTAGGGCTGCATATTTATATGGACCCACCATTTAATTTTATAATGATAAAAAGAAAAACATTTTTTATAGGTTTTCCTGTGATAATTTGATTTTAACAGCAACTGGATAAAAGGCTCCCAAGTGTCGATTTTTAGGGAGGTACTGGCCCTCAGAGACAAAAATCCCTATGTCCCTCTTTCACTTCCTGAAGTCTCCTCTTTTTAGGAGATCAGATGTGATGTGTATGTAAGTGATCACATTGCTTCATAGTAATAAAACTCACATTAATGTTTGTTTAAACTTCAGTATATGTTTTATTAATTAGTCTGTGTAAATAAAATAATTTGGTATTAATCTAAATCATTTATTCACTACACAAAGAGGGGTAATGCAATTTTTTGTATTTTCAGTCACCCCCAATTCTACACCCAGTAGGTCAAAAGTGCCTCATTTTTGGCCATTTGATCCACTGGGAGTCTGTTCTATGCTTCTCTCTTCCTCACAATTACAGTGAGGAATAGAAAGGAAGAGAACAATGACAAAGCCAATGTATACTTTGCATTGCCTTTGTCATGTGTCTTCACCAGCATATGTGTTCACTGTAGTAGAGATCACATGTGCAGAGCCACTGGGGAAAGTCTGAAATTGACTTGTTCCGGTCCTAGAGCAGTCACTTACAGCATCCCTGGCAAGATCACAGCGTGCCCTGAGGCTCTCTACAATCATTTTACCTGTGACATGCCAGGACTGTCACCCATACTTAAAGGACGGAAAATTATGACAGTCCTGGCATGTCACTTGCCGTTAAATGGTTAAAATTAATCATTTGAGTGCCCCAGTGGTACGCAATGCATTGCTGGCACTGAAAGGGCTAACTAAAAACTTATCCTAGAGTGACAGGTTCACTTTAATTTATCCAATATTGCACGTGTTGTCAATCAGCAGGCTTGATAGTAATTTCCCTTCACTTTCCTTTATGCAATATAATCCCCTCACATGAATTACCCCTCTCCAAACACATACACATTTAAATGTATTAAACTACACCACTCCCAGCCAGCAAATAACTCTGATCCTACCTTCTGTGCCCCTCTGGTTAACTGTGGCTTACAATGTGCATGGTTCAGCTATTACTGTACCTTTAATCTGGGCAGAAAGTTCTAATGGCTACTATGAATCAATTCTCTGTGGAATTGTTCCCCCAAAACTTAAACTTACTGGATATTATCGTGGGCATGATTCATAGTTGCAAGACTCAAAGATGCTCCAAATCTCTGTACTTAACCATTTGAGTGGTATCCAATGCACAACTATCTGTCACACGATGGGTTAAAGAACCACAAAACGTTTTTCGAGCTAAGAAAAACAAGGGTCCTCCCATTTTTTTGGGGGGAGATTTCTGATTCAAAGCCTATTATACCAGAAACTTTTTTTTTTTTTACATTAAAATGCAATTTTCTGTTGTGGTCTCCAGATGATGCTGTTCCTATCATTTGTCACAAATAGGGCATTATCTTGCATATATAGATGCACTGGATGCAAATATAATTCCACCTGTATATAAATCATTGATAAGGCCTCATCTAGAATATGGAGTACAGTTTGGGGCACTAGTTCTTAAAAAAAAGAGGATTTTAGTCTTACCTTTTAAATCCTTTTCTCTTAGTCCATACAGGTTACTGGTAACTCTGGGAGGCGATCCACCCCTTTAATAGGCAGGAACAATTTTAGAAGTGTATGCAGGGGTGGAGCCTCCCTTCCCTCCTTGGCTGCAGCTAGCCAACCAGCTCCAGAAAGATTTGAGACACTAACTATGAATAGATAGCAGAAAGGAAGAAGACTCCTGTGAGCATTATCCCGAAGGACCCCCACGGTCTGCCAAAGGAGAGCCAAGCATGGTCCCTTGACAGGAAAGGAGACCAGTAACCTGTATGGACTAAGAGAAAAAGATTTAACAGGTAAGACTAAAATCCTCTTTTCTCTGTCGTCCAATACAGGTTACTGGTAACTCTGTGATATACAACCATTAAGTTTCCCAGAGGCGGGAAGAAGGCAAGGACTAGGTGCAAGGCCCCCAAAGTCACCAGTGCAGATATGAACCATCAGATCAGAGACAGCCCAACAAAACAACTGAAGTGTCAACAGACACTGAACAGGGGTAACAACACCACAGGAAATGTTACACAGCACACTGAACTAGAGCCAACAGGGCTCAAAAGTGAAGGAAGCACCAAGAACCAAGGAAAATCCTAGACAGGCAATACTGCCTCCAGGATTTTCCTCCCAAAGCTGGCATCAGCCGATGCAAACACATCAACATGGTAGTGCTTCGAAAAGGTGTGCACAGACAACCAAGTGGCCACCTTGCATAACTGATCAGCGGAGGCCTGATTCTTGTAAGCCGAAGAGGCCCCAAAAGAGCGAGTAGAATGAGCCTTGACCCTGAAAGGGACAGGCTTCTTCCTCAGCTCATAAGCCTTACGAATAGTGGACTTGATCCAAGAAGCAAGAGTCACCTTGGATGCAGGTCGTCCTGCCCTAGGGCCCTCAGGAATGATGAACAATGCTTCTGATAGCCTGACATGCTCAGTGAGATGTACATAAAACTTAAGGCAATGCACCATGTCTAAAGTGTGGAGAGCCTTCTCCTTGTCAGAGGTGGGTTCAGGGCAGAAAGAGGGCACCACAATCTCCTGATTAATGTGGAACTCAGAGACCATCTTTGGCAGAAACTCCTTAGAAGTGTGAAGTACCGTCTTGTCCTTGTGAAACACCAATAGGGTGGTCTACAGGACAGAGCATGTAACTCCGCGACATGGAGAACTGACAATCGCCAGGAGGAAGGCCATTTTCCACGTCAACAGGCGTAGAGGAATAGTAACCAAAGACTCAAAGGGAGGGAGCTGAAGGACGCCCAAAACCAAATTAAGATCCCATTGAGGAGTGGGAGACTTGAAAACAAGATGAGTATGAGCAACGCCTTGGAAGGATGGCAATGTGCCTCTGGAAGAAAACAGAAAGCGCAGAAGTCTGAACCTTAAGGGAACTGAAACTGACACTCTTATCCACACCATCCTGCAAAAAATCCAGGACCATAGCCAGATCAAATTCCTGAGACAGGTCCCTGTCAGCACACCAAGACAGAAAACTTGACCAGACACGATGGTAGATCTTGGAAGAAACAAGCTTGCGGGCACTGAGCATAGTAGCTACCACACCAGAAGAGAAGCATTCCTTCTTCAATATTGAGTATTCAATTTCCAAGCCGTCAAAGCCAGCCGATGAACATCCTCCTTCTACAGGTAACCCTGTAGAAGAAGATCCGGATGGTAGGGGAGCCGAAAGGGATCCGCCACTGACAGATCCACAAGCTCCGGAAACCAAGACTGATGAGGCCAGTACAGAGCAATCAGAATAACTGGACAATGATCCAGCCACAATTTCCGTAACACCCTGTGCAACATGGGTGTTAACCAAGGAATGGACATCGCATCTACTGCTAGAGCCAGAGGGTCTCTCCACTGAGAGCAGAACCTCTGAACTTTCCTGTTGTGTCTTGTCGCCATCAGGTCGATGTAAGGAGGACCCCATCTCCGAACAATGAGTTGGAACACCTCTGGGTGCAACTCCCACTCTCTGCTGTCCACTGTGTGACAACTGAGGAAGTCCGCCATGACGTTGTCTATGCCTGGAATGTGCACTGCAGATATGGCAGGAATGTGTTCTTCTGCACAGGACAAAATACCCTTGACCTCTAACCAAGCAGCGAGATTCCTTGTTCCGCCTTGCTTGTTGATGTAAGCCATGGCTGTGGCGTTGTCGCATTCCACTCGGACCGGACAGTCTTCCAACTGAGATATCCAATGTCGAAAGGCATGAAATATCGCTCGAAGCTCCAATATGTTGATCGGAAGGAGCGCTCAAGTGACCCAGGACCACTCTCCAGCTGGAAAGGTTGGCGTCCGTCTTCACCTTGGTCCAGAAGGGTACCCGGAAGGACTTGTCCTTCAACAGGTTGGAAAGGCTGAGCCACCATGATAAGCTCAGTTCCACATGAAGAGGAAGAGAAACAGACGTCTTCAGAAGATCCAGTTGACCCCTGCACACCTGGATCACTAACCTCTGGAGCTCCCTGGTATACGCCATGGCAAACGGAACCGCTTCTACGGTGGATATGAATTTCCCCAGTAGAGAGGACAGCTTCTGGACTGGAACTAGATCCTGAGACAGAATCGCGGAAACTCTGTGGGCGATCTGGTGAACCACTTTGTCCGTGAGGAACACCATGCTCTTCTGAGCGTCGAAAAGAAGGCCCAAGAAGACCAGACACCCTCAGGGCTTAAGGTCCACAAAAAGCACCTGGATACTGAGCTAGCCACATCTAAGGGCATTGTCAGTCATGGTAATCCGCCTAATGGTGGTATTCCATATCTAACAGAAAAATAAAAAAGATTCTAAAACTATAGCAGAACTGTTCTCAGCCTGGTGTTGTCTTCACCAAGGAACAAATCTTTCTGGGGCTGCTTAGCTAGCTGCAGCCAAGGAGGAAAGGGAGGCTCCAGCCCCTGTATATACTTCTAGAATTGTTCCTGCCTATTAAAGGGTCTGTCGTCCAATATAGGTTATGGTAAGGTTGGGATGTCCAACCATAGAGTTTCCCAGAGGCGGGAAGTAAGGCAAGGACCAGGTGCAGGGCCCCCAAAGTCAACAGAGCATATATGAACCATCATATCAGAGATAGCCCAACAATAACAAGTGTAAATGGACACTGAACAGGGGTAACAACCCTCCAGGAACTGTTACACAGCACACAGGGCTCAAAAGTGAGGGAGCACTGAAGAACTGAAGAAGATCCTAGACAGGCAAGACTGCCTCCAGGATCTTCCTCCCAAAGTAGGCGTCAGTCGATGCCAGCACATCAACACGGTAGTGCTTCGAAAAGGTGTGCACCAACGACCAAGTGGCAGCCTTGCACAACTGATCAGCTGAGGTTTGATTCTTGTAAGCCCAAGATGCCCCAATGGATCTTGTAGAATGAGCCGTGACCAGAAAGGGAACAGGCTTCTTCCTTAATTTGTAAGCCTTACGAATAGCGGACTTAATCCAAGATGCAATGGTCAGTTTGGATGCAGGTCTCCCTGCCCTGGGTCCCTCAGGAACGACGAGCAGAACGTCAGACTGTCGAATGGACTCAGTGCAATGCACATAAAACTTGAGACAACGCACCACATCTAACAAGTGGAGATCCATCTCCTTGTCAGAAGTAGGGTCAGGGCAGAAGGAAGGCACCACAATCTCCTAATTAATGTGGAACTCAGAAAACTCCTGCGAAGTGAAAAGCACCGCCTTGTCTTTGTGAAACACCAAAAAAGGTGGTCTACAAGATAGAGCATGCAGTTCCGCGACACGGCGAATGGACACAATTGCCAGGAGAAAGGCCATTTTACACGTCAGCAGGCATAGAGGAATAGTAGCCAAGGCCTCAAAGGGAGAGAGCTGAAGGACGCCAAAACCAGGTTAAGATCCCACTGAGGAGTTGAAACAATAGGAAGAGTACGAGCAACGCCCTGGAAAAAAACCTTGACATCAGGAAAAATAGCAATGCTTCTCTGAAAGAAAACTGAGAGCGCAGATGTTTGAACCTTAAGGGAACTCAAACTGAGTCCCTTATCCACACCTTCTTGCAGAAAGGTCAGGACCGTAGGGAGATCAAATCCTGAGACAGGCCCCTATCAGCACACCAAGAGAGAAAAGTCAACCAGACTCGATGGTAGGCCTTAGAGGGAACAGGTTTACATGCACTAAGCATAGTAGCCACCACACCAGAAGAAAAACCCTTCTTCCTCAGTATTGAGAATTCAATTTCTAAGCCATCAAAGGTAGACGATGGACATCCTCCTTCCACAGGTAACCCTGCAGAAAAAGATCCGGACGGCAAGGGAGCCGGAATGGCTCCGCCACAGATAGATCCAGAAGCTATGGAAACCAAGCCTGCCGAGGCCATTATGGAGCAATCAGAATGACTGGATAGAGCTCCAGTCTTAGTTTCCTTATTACCCTGTGCAACATGGGAATGGGAGGAAAGATGTAAGCCAGAGGAAATAACCAAGCAATGGATATGGCATCCACTGCTAGAGCTAGAGGGTCCCTCCAGCGAGAGCAGAACGTTGGAATCTTCCGGCTGTGTCTTGTCCCCATCAGGTCAATGCATGGAACACCCCACCTCTGAACAATGAGGTTGAACACCTCTGAATGCAGTTCCCACTCTCCGCTGTCCAGTGTGTGTCGACTGAGGAAGTGTGCCAGGGGACTCGTTGCTAGAGAAAGACCTCAGTATCCTTGTCAACTACAAACTTGGAAACAGTGACCAGTGTCAAACAGCAGTAGCAAAGGCAAACAAAATCCTGTCTTGCATAAAAAGAGGTATTGAAGCAAGAGTGGATAACAATATTTTGCCATTGTACAAATCATTGGTAAAACCTCACCTTGAGTATGCAGTGCAGTTTCGGGCACCAGTTCTGAAAAAGGATATAATAGAACTAGAGAGGGTACAGCGAAGAGCAACAAAATTAATTAAGGGAATGAAGGACTTGACGTATGAGGAACGACTAGACAAACTTGTTTTTTTTTACACTAGAGAAAAGACGACTAAGAGGAGAGCTTATCACACTGTACAAATATATGAGAGGTCAATACAAGGATTTCTGAGGTGAGCTATTTATTCCAAGGCCTGATCAGATGACCAGGGAACACCCCTTGAGATTAGCGGAAAGGAAGTTTAGACTTCGTCAGAAGAAGGCTTTTTTTTACAGTGAGGTCTGTTAAATTGTGGAATTCTTTGCCCAAGGAGGTGGTTATGGCAGATACAATTGATACATTCAAGAGAAGATTAGATACATTTCTTTCCAAATGGAACATACAGAGTTATAGGCAGATCAGGAAGGTCTGATAAAGGCTAACTTATTTGGTAGCAGGAAAGCTATAAAATTCCTGGGGTATGAGGAGAAGGTTGAACTTGATATCTTTATTCAACCTAATTTACTATGTTACTATGTTGTCCACGCCAGGAATGTGAACTGCGGATATGGCAGGGACATGTTCCTCTACCCAGGACAAAATAGCCTTAACCTCTAACCAAGCTGCGAGACTTCTTGTTCCGCCTTGCTTGTTGATGTAAGTCACTGCTGTGGCATTGTCGGACTGGACCTGGACCGGGCAGTCCTCCTGCTGTCACGTTCAGTGGCAAAGGCATGAAATATTGCCCAAAGCTCCAACACATTGATGGGAAGGAGAGATTCCTCCAGAGATCACCATCCCTGAGCATTCAGGTGACCCAAAACCGCTCCCCAGCCGGACAGGCTGGCACCCGTTGTCACTGTGGTCCAGAAGGACACCAGGAAGGACTTGCCCTTCAGCAGATTGGAAAGTTTGAGCCACCACAACAGACTCCATTCCACATGAAGTGGGAGGGACACTGACATCTTCAGGAGGTCCGGCTGACCCCTGCACACCTGGATCACAAACCTCTGGAGTTCCCTTGTGTGAGCCATGGCAAATGGGACTGCTTCTATGGTGGAAATGAACTTCCCCACTAGAGAGGACAACTTCTTGACTGGAACTGGACCCTGAGCCAGACCAGCGGAAACCCTGTGGGCGATCTGGTGAGCCACCTCATCCGTGAGAAACACCATGTTCTGCTGCGTGTCAAAGAGAAGGCCCAGGAAGACCGGTTGCTGCGATGGGACAAGATCCGAATTGTCCATGTTGAGGATCCACCCATGATGGGTGAGTGCATGAATGCAGTCCTGAACCTGCTGATGAAGGAGTTCCGTAGAAGGGGCTTTCCGAAGCAGGTCGCCCATGTATGGAGTGACTCTGATGCTGTTCCGATGGAAGACGGACACTAAGGCTCCCAGGACACAATTGAAGACTTGAGGAGCTGTAGTCAGACCAAAGGGAAAAGCGGATAACTGAAAATGCCCTTGGTCGTATGCAAATCTGAGGTACTGTCGGCTCTGTGGATGAATGGTGATGTGCAGATATGTGTCCTGAAGATCCAGAGAAGCAAGGAATTCCCCAGAGGACATGGCAGCAATCACAGTCCGTAGAGACTCGTGGTGATAATGAATCTTGACCACAAAGGAACTGAGATCCTTCAGGTCCAAAACTAGACGACAGCAGCCGTCCTTCTTGGAGACCACAAACAGGTTTGCGTAAAAACCTAAACCCCTTTCCTGAACAGGAACCAATTTCAGAACCTCCTTATCCAGAAGGGCTGGGATGGCACCGTTGAACAGACGGTGTTTCTCCAGGCCCTGAGGCGTGTGAGAAGGGAAAAACCAAAAGGAAGGAAGAGAGGTGAAAGGGATCCTGTACCCTTCTGCCACCACCTGCAAAACCCATGGGTCCACCACTGAGTCCTTGCATACGCTTGGTGGAGGCCTTAGGCTTCCATTGTGGTTTGGGCTTGGAGGAGGAACGCGGAGCTGAGGGAACCACCTGGTTCGCCGGGCATGTCTCAGGCTGGAAGGATTGAAAAAGCAGATTACGCTTGATAGGCATCTTCTTCCTAGAAACCATAGGCAGGAGGGTACTCTTGCCCCCTGTGGCCTCACTAATTAGATACTTAAGTTCTGGCCCAAACAGAGAAGTGCCCTGAAAGGGCAAGGAGAGCAATGGTTTCTTAGAAGCAGTGTCAGCAGACCAGATCTTAAGCCAAAGAGCACGCCTGGCAACCACAGACATAATGGAAACTCTTTCCACCAAACGGACGGCATCAAACAAGGCAGCAGATTCATAGTGTCGGTCTTCAGAAATGTTGGCCAGTAGCCACAACATATTAGGAGTAGGAGCTCCCTGATGAACAGCAAGAGTGAGCTGTTCAGTCCAAACCGCAATGGCCCTATTTACCCAGGCCACAGCAAATGCTGGGCGTAGGAAGGTACCAGCGGTGGCAAAAATGGACTTGAGGGAAGCCTCAAGTTTCTTGTCAGTCCAGTCTTTATCTCCTTAACAACCGGCAGCGCAGGCACGTGGTGGTCACAGAGCATTTTTTTTTTATTTGTCGATCCCTGCCGTGCAGGGAGCCCTGAAATCCATGACAGTGTAACGGTTTGTTTGACACACAGACACAGTGGTTTAGGATAAAATCACAATAATAAAATAACCCTCACAGGTCCTGTAGTATATAAGCTGAATAATACAGACACACGACAGGTTATATATACATATGCCTACACAGGTCCAGCATAAACATAAAGTCCACAACAGTCTATACTGACACAGGTCAGGCAGAATATAATGGATTCCCAGGAGCAAGGTACTGCATGGGTTAATGGTCTTCTTTGAGTGTAAAGAGTCTCATGTGCAGAGAGGTCTGTGATGGGGCTCTCTGCATATAGACAGCTGAAGGATTCTTAACACCCAGAAACAGATTAGCAGAACGAAAGTGAACTGCCAAGGTAATAATGGGAACAGAGACACATAAGGTCCTGCCGTAGCAGTAACGGAGATCAGACCACACCACTTGCACTCTGCTGGAGCAGTAACGGAGGCAGACACTTGCACTCTGCAGAGGAAGCAATGGAGACTAGGCCCAAGGCAAACTGCCGTAGCAGTAACGGAGGCAGACACTTGAACTCTGCAGAAGCAGTAACGGAGGCAAACTGGTGGCTCACTGCTGGAGCAGTAATGAAGGCAGACACTTGCACTCTGTAGAAACAGTAATGGAGACTAGGCCCAAGGCAAACTGCCGTAGCAATAACGGAGGCAGACACTTGCACTCTGCAGAAGCAGTAACGGAGGTAAACCAGTGGCTCACTGCCAGAGCAGTAACGGAGGCAGACACTTGCACTCTGCAGAAGCAGTAACGGAGGCAAACCGGTGGCTCACTGCTGGAGCAGTAACGGAGGCAGACACTTGCACTTTGCAGAGGCAGTAACGGAGACTAGGCCCAAGGCAAACTGCCGTAGCAGTAACGGAGGCAGACAATTGCACTCTGCAGAGGCAGTAACGGAGACTAGGCCCAAGGCAAACTGCCAAAGGAGTAACAGTACTGGCCACTGGTACTCTGCAGGAGGAAACAGTGACACAATTGTCTGACAATCAGAATGTCGCCAAGGCAACACAGCGCAGGAACGCCAACCAAGCCAGGTCGAATCATGGAGCAGGAATGTCAGCCAAGCCGGGTCAGATCACAGAGCAGGAACGTCAGCCAAGCCGGGTCGGTACACAGGAGCAGGAACGTCAGCCAAGCCAGGTCGGTACACAGGAGTATGAACGTCAGCCAAGCCGGGTCGGTACACAGGAGCAGGTGCAGGAGAATAGTCAGGCAATCCGGGTCAGTACACAGGAGCAGGAGACAAGATGCAGAGTAGTCAGGCAGGCCAAGTCAGTTCACTGGGAATCACTGAGCAGAAACAAGCACTGGCACAGGAACACCACGAAAGGGCACTGGAGGGGTGCCAATAGCCCAGTATATAAAGGTCATACTGGGCGGGACAATCACACGGTAGCCAATGGGAGCAAAGCACAGGATTAGACTGACAGAAAAACAACAAAGGAGCATGGACACCGTGACAGACGGTCCTGGTACGTCATGGGTCGTTCAGTCACTTTTACCCATGACATACCAGGACTGTCAAGGGTCGTTTAGGGGTTAACAGCAGAAGCATCAGCAACTGCAAAGCAGTGGACTTAGAAAGCCTAGAAACAGGGGCATCCACCTTGGGAGATGAACCCACTGAGCTAGCGCCGCATCAGAAAAGGGGTAAAGCTTGGCAAATTTCTTGGAGACAGAAGGTTTTCTTTCTGGAGACTTCCACTCAGACATTAAACGGTCAAGAGTGGGGTTAGGTAGAAAACAAGTATGGGGCCTCTTAGGCTCCTGAAAAACATCAGAGGGGTCTGAAGAAACCTCTTGAACCAAGGGAATGTTTAGGGTGTTTGAAACGGCCTTTATCAGGCCCTCAGCCGAAGGATCAGGATCAGCCTCAAAGGGGTCCACAAAGAACTGAGGGAAGACCATTGCAGAACATTCCTCATCGTCAGAATCCACCAACAGTTCCTCTTCAGAGGAATCTGATACGTCAGGTACTCCCTGCAGTTTCGGTAGGGAAGATCTGACAGAAGTAGGGGTCTTCCAGGAGTGAAAAACCCCCTGTAACTGGGATGGAAAGAGTTGTAATGTAGACCGGAGGTCTCTAGTAGCAGCCTTAAAAGGATAGTAATGTTTCATAATAAAAACAGCTCTAATTAATCATCATAGTATTTGGACTTTGGAGAGTGTTATTTCAATTCTGTCAGAGTTGTAGTTCCAGAGTAATTCAATGACAAAGTGTCCCCCTCCCTCCCCTTTTACTGATGTCACACTGTTCAGCTTGAGCAGAAGGGAGGTGCCCAGGTAGACTGCAGAGAGGGACAATCTTCAATTAAGATAAGGGAAAAACCTGAAAAGCTTGTCAAGGGGGGCAGGGATTTCATTGTTTTCATAGGAATAAGAGTGTCCCCTTCTGTTATCTGTCCGGTCTATGGACTGCATTCCACATCTGAGAAGAGACTGTTTACAGTAGGTAAAAGGGGCGGGAGGGGGAAACTTTGTTTGTGAATATCTCATAAACCATAAAGGTTTGAGAGATAAGACTTATATCACTCTTCATGTTTTTTTAATGCCTACAAAATAAAATAAAGTTAAAACGAAGTATTACTATCCCTTTAAACTCTTGCACCCAAACTGGCTCTAATGCATGGCTGGAGGTCCCTGGGGGGAGACTCAGGGACAGCAGAACATGCTGGGCATAAAATGACCTGAGAATTCTCTAGGTAACCCTGATTGACATGAGGAGCAATGCGTGATGGGGGACACAGAGCCCCCAGCGACCTTAGTCTTAGGCCTGGCCCCAAGCTCCAACGGCATAGATATTCTCACAGTGTCAAAATGTTCAAAGTATAAGGAATCACCCAAATACAGTGTGTATGATTAAAATTTCATCCCAGAAATCACTAATATACACTTATCTGGTAGACGAAGGGTTAATCTACAGAGGAGAGGAGAGTCCAAGACCTGCGTAGGAAACTCGTTCAGGAAAAGCACAAAATGGCTGCCGCGACGGGAGACAATCAGGAACGTGCATGCGATGCAGGCGCTCACGGGTAGACAAACAAAATTAACCATCTCTGAAGTCTCTACGATGAGAGATATGTCCCAAACTGTAAAGTTCCATAGAAGTGAATGGAGCAATGGCGTATATGTGGTAAAAGCACGCCGGAACACAACTAAGAAGTAATTTTGCACCAAACATCACTAAAACATATCACTGGACCCAATAAACACTGAACCCAGTAGGGAAAGTGCCAACAACCCCCCAATAGATGTTAAACCAGCAACCAAAGGGTTAAGTTACCACAGAAACTTGCTCTAAAACACCCAACAGTCATAAAGATAAACCCAATGAGTGCAGGAGTATGCAATAAGAACTCCATAGGAAAACCTCTGAGAGGAGGGGCAATGTGGGACATGTGGACCTCAGCACTCAAAGGGTTGCTCACCTTTTTAGCAGATCTTCTGTCTTCAGATTACCATGTATCAAGAAGAAGCCTCAGTGGGCAACTCCTGAGGAAAGAACTTGTAACCAAGATTTTCCCGCCAGGGCTTAAGGTCCACCAAAGCACCTTGATACTGAGCTAGCCACATCTAAGGGCATTGTCAGTGATGGTAATCCGCCTAATGGTGGTATTCTATATCTAACAGAAAAATAAAAAAATAGCTAAAACTATAGCAGAACTGTTCTCTTGCCTGTATCTTCATCCAAGGAACAAATCTTACTGGAGCTGACTGGCTAGCTGCAGCCAAGGAGGGAAGGTAGGCTCCACCCCTGCATTCACTTCTAGAATTGTTCCTGCCTACTTAAAGGGGCTGATCGCCTACCCTAAGTTACCAGTAACCTATATTGGACGACAGAGAAAATATATTATTGAACTGGAAAGAGTGCAGAGACATGCAACAAAACTGATAAAGGGATAAGAGGATCTGAGTTATAAAGAGAGATTAGCAGAACTGGGTTTGTTTACATTAGAAATGTCTAAAGGGTGATATGATTACCATTTACAAATATATTCAAGGTCAATACAAAAACTCTCCAAGTACTGAGCAAAGGAAAAAATGCATCCATTAAGACTAGAGGAAAGGCACTTCCGACTAAAACAAAGGCAGGGTTTGTTTTTAATTTAAGGGTAGTAAATTTATGGAATTCTTTGATTCAGGATGCAGTGCTTGCAAATACTGTAACTGCTTAAAAATTAGTGGATACCTAACTAGCACAGAACAATATTGAGAATGAAGACAGTTGGCTTCAAAGCAGATAGGATGTTGATACAGGGAAATATCTGACTGTCATTTCAAGTCAGGAAAACATGTTTTACCCACTTGGAGAGTAACTGGAAATGGCTTCAATTCATGTTTTTTGTTGTTGTTTTTTTTATCAGAGAAGTGATATGGCATGGGCTGAACTTGTTGAACAAATGTCTTTTTTTCAGCCTCATCAACAATGTTACTATAGACAGCATATGGAGCAGTTAGTGTTCTCTATTCTGTATAATTTGCAGATGTAATACTCTTATATCAGTGTGGTAATTAAAGGCAGCTGTTTAATACACATGTGCCTTGGCTTTCAGTTAATAAAGCCAGGGAATAGAGTTGAGTCAAGCTGCATTCAGTATATATAAACAACCTTCCGGAATGATGTCTGGGGGGGTGGGGCAGACAAGGCAAATTGTAAAGGATGCAAAGCACTGAGTGTTCTGTATGCTGTATATAAAAGACTGTTGGATAGAGAATGCTCTATAATTTTTCCCCTCTAGCATTCTGCTGGTAGGGTAGTGATACACTGTACCACTATCCCTAACAGTGAGCTCAATGTCAGGGACTAAAGGTTTAACCCTTTGAGTGCCACAGGGAACACAACACATTGCAAAGTCCTCTGGCACTCAAATGGTTAACAAGATATTATAAATGAAATACAAAATTGTACAATATATAAAAGTAAGTGGTGCGTATTATTAGGGGGTTTTGATGTTCCTTCATGTTTCCAACAACTATTGCCTGTCTATGCCATTACTAAATCCTAGTAAATAATACCTGAGCAGTAAATACAGTAAAATATACCTTAGCTCATTTCTGTCTTTATCATATTCCAGTCTTTTAAGGCGTATATGGCAATCATTTGTTTCCTGTGTCTTCATTCTGTATACGCAAGAGATAAAAAACCCACATAAGATGAAAACAAAAACATGAACCATTCATCGCTATTGCATGCAGGATTGTACACTGATACAAAGCATATAAATCAGTTAATGCAAGCGTTTTTTTAGAAGGGTTAAAGAAGAACCAATGCCACCTAATAATACCCCCACTACTGAAATACTATAGCTGAAAGATCCTAATGGCCCCCAAAGAATTTTGCCCTTATGACTTTGTTCAAGAAATTACATCTTTAATCAGTCTTGCGTACCACGTTTACGGGGGCGGACATGAGAGTTCCTGGCAGTTTTTCAAATGGAATCAGGCAATGTGTATGAGACTTCTTAACAATGAGGAGCACATCACTCTGATTTGTGAAGGGTTAAGATTATCATGTGCAGTGAGCAGAGATTTACTCCCAGCAGTCTTGCTAACTACTGTCATGCCCACCTCCATGGATATGACATCCATTGAACCAAGTATCAAGGGAGAAATTAATTGTGGTCATTAGGATTTTCTGGCCATAATAAGGCAAGTCTGTGGGGGTTATTAATCAGTTTTTGTTCTCCTTTAAAAGGGCAACTATTTCCATGACAAAGCCAATTCAGCAGGTCTGCTCTATTGGGAGGATTGTAAGCTCTTCAAGTTCCAGCATCAGGGGAAGGGTAGAATGGGGGTCAGAAAATTGACACTCGGTGCTCTCTTGCTGATCCTGCGGAACAAAACTGAACTATGAGCTTCATGTCTCACAGTTCACAGTCACATGGGGAGCAACCCGGCAGACCCCATAGACCAGGATGCCAAGTTGCTGTGGCCCCTAGGTTCAACTGGAAGGTCACATCTGGTCTGTCCCATGTTTTCTGCAGTATGTATCATGGGAGCTGGAAGGGAAGTAGGTATATCATGTATAATTTAATTTGGTGCCTCACTGGCATACGACATGCAGCAAGCAGTAGAGAAAAAAGCACTGCTCCTTTCTGGTCTGAATGGCAGTAAACAAAGCAGGTGGCAACAAGAGGAGATATATTCAAAATATCCCGGTGGGCCTGTTTCCCAGTCAACTGTGAAACTTTTTCTGCTCTAGGCAATACAATGCTGCAGTGAGTAAGATTTCTGTTTACTTAGGGAAAGATTACACACAGCAGGGGGTCAGCAATTAATTTGTCCTTAACAGATCATTGAACTCTTGCTTGATGCATTGCAGAGAGTTTTAGAAATTGTGACCACGGTTTCAAATCTGCCCCTCTCAGAATATTATGTTGAAGGTAGGGCAGACAATGCTGAGGAGATTGTTCAATATAGAAAGAATAGGAGAAGCAACTGTACACAGGATGAAGAGGAGAAGATTGCCACTTCAGGTAGGATCACTTGTATGGTCCCACGTACCTGTTTTCTCCTTCAGCTCTCTCTGTCACCTTTTAACCTATTCCACACCCCTATCAGCCAACATCAAGCCTCTGTCGTAAACTGATCAAAGTGATCAGACCTCCCCTTTAAAGTATCAGTACATGTTATAATGATTAAAACATACTGAATGGCTTTTGCTGGTGAGTAAAATAATGGTATCCCCACTTTTGGCAGCTAATGTATTCAATAATTATAACAGTTGAACTGTCCTGCACAAACACCCCACACACAGAAACAATGGCCACATAAAATACACAGACACATGGACACCGTGCTCCATCCACCCCTTACACACACACAACCCATACACATTTATTCACCCTCAGACTTACACATGTAGTAAATCCACACACATACTCAGTGGACTGACAAATGCACACTTCCCCCCCCCAAAGGTCATACATACAAACACTCTGCTCTCCTTCACTTCCAAGAATTAGCCAGCAAGTGTGCCGGTTTTTCTCTTCACCTCTCATTTAAAATAATTCTCCAGGTTATGTGCATTAACTTAAATAAATGATGCTGGGCAAGGGGTGAAGTCCCAGATGGAGCCCCTCACAGTTCAGTATTTTAAGGCACAGTGTCATTATACAGTGTGTGTGTGTACGTATATGTGTGTGTGGTGGTGAGGTGCTGTGCTAGGAAACTATCCAATATAAACATCCCCCCAAAAAATCCTATATTCAAGCACTCACATTGTATTAAAAAAGTTTATTAGTATATATGGCTAACAGACAAAGACAAGGACAACTAAAATAATGAGAAGCAGAGGGTACCATAATATGCATGCAAAGGATAAAACACTGTCAGATGTCAAATTAGTCAATTGCAGAGTTTGAGTCAACATAAGTACCAGAGTGAGGGTATAGACAGATGTATAAACCACATACACTATATGTGTGTGTATGTATATTATATATATACATTCACACCCTTATTCACTAAATGGAGTGTATAAAGTGCATCAGCCGCTCCCACTACAAGGTCAGAGTCTTTTAAGGTGTTGTAAACTGAAAGTGTACAAAGTGTTGGGCGATGTGCAAATATCTCTATTATTTCCCTCTGCTTCCCCCATGAACTCAATGCACGTTTCATGTGTACCTCTACATGCTTCAGTGGGAGTGTGTTGAAAGTACATGCAGTCTCATCTTTATATAGCGCAATATGATGACATACACAGCTGTTTATTGTCAGCATGTCTTATAGGCTTGAAACCAGGCCACTCTAAGTGCGCTTGATGCTGTCAATCTATGGTCAGTCTCACAGTCCATCTGAAGCCATGACTGTCCGCAAATAAGCTGTGGAAAATTAGAAGTTCCATTGTATAAATTCATAAATGCCGAAAAAGAAAGTATGCAATACATAACATAGAACAACTTCATACATTATCTTTTCAAAATAGTGGTGATGTATAAGAAATAATTACATATCCAAGTACAACAATTGGGGCTAAGAGAGGAATCTATTAAAGGGTCCAGATTCTTTTTAAATATCAAGTGAATTTAACTTTCTTGTTAAATCCTAGGGTCTGTCTGCAAGACAAAATATCCATCTTGAGAAGTTTTGCTTTTTTCTTGTTCTTTGGAATCCTTGATTTCTTGAACACTTGTGATAAAGTGGGGGTTCTTCAACTCTAGTGGGTACCTTGTCTCCAGAATTCAGCAAACCCATCTGTCCGATGTCGTCCACTGGTTCTGAAAGAATTGCAGGCAACCCCCTACCTGCTCTGGAGATGGATCTGCTGAGCGTCAGAATTATTTTTTAAACTGGGGTTTTCTGGGGAAATCCTTCCTGAATGCTCCCCTGGAAGCCTGGCCAAAAAGTCTGTTTCCTATTATCAGTCTGTCTTCCCTGGTATCTTCCTTGGTTGTGAAAGGAATAGTTCCTGGATTTATAAGTAGTTGATCGAACAGGATATGGCCTTGTTCTTCTTCCTTGAGGCAAGAAAGCACTGCGACTTCCAGATATTTTCTTATTTCTTCTAATTGGTCTCTCAAAGGTAATGTAATTGGTTTATTTTTTGAGGAGACATTGGCTCCCCATGATTTTAACCAAACAGCCCTTCTAGAGGATACGAAAATGCGGAAGTTTTAGCTGCCAGTCTTTCCAAATCTAGGGATGAATCACATCGGAAACTGTTTGCTTCCTTTATTATAGCTACAATTCTAAAGAATTTAACCAGATACACATGGTTCTGGTAACGGAAGTAAGAGCCATGGCGACGTTGATGTTGTTTCAAAAAGAGAGAACTGCCTTTTTAAAACATACGCCATCCTTTTCTCCATTGGATCCTTCAAAGATGACCCACTTTCTAAAGGAATGGTGCAGCATCTACCTTCAGCGGTATAGTTCAGGAACTAACATCACTGTCTTCAAAAGGGTCTTCAGAATTGCTTAGGTAACAGCGATCTCATGTCTGTCCTTTTCCACTCCTCTTGTACCATGCTAGCAATGGAATGGTGTACAGAAAAACTGGGGTGGGGTGTGTGTGTGGCTTTTTTATTCCCCAAAAACTCTGTGTCCTTTAAATCTACTTCTTTCTGTTCTTCTGTTAAGCCTAGGGACTTTCTGAGGTACTTGACAAACCTGTCTGTTTTATCTAGACTGTAGGACCTTGATCCCTCTATAATTTCCCCTTCCTCTTCTGAGGAATATTCAGAAGGATCTTGGATGCTGGCTACCTCGTCTATATCTATTACCCTGGAGGATGATGCTCCTTCACCAGGCTCATCAACCTGCTGTCTTTTCCTAGGAGTGGCTGCCTCTTGCATAGCCGAGAAAGTCTCTTTCAAAGAGGTCTTCATCCAGGATAGGAAGTCCTGGAATTGATGAGGCAACTCTTGTCCGGCTGTTTTCTTTAAAGAATCTTGGCAGTGCTTTGAGCCCCCTACTGTAGGGATCTTTTTGTCACAACCCATACAAGTTTAATGCTTTTAAGGTTTGCTTTCTGGTGGTGTAACCTCATTAGGGACCCCACTATCAGACTTCTCCTTAGAGGAGCTCCCCTTAGTTGAAGAAGACATGCTGTCTAACAGGCTTAGAGAAAAATTCTTAAAATATTCTAAACTTTATTGGAGATGTAATTTAAAAAATATATAAATATCTGTATTCTACCTTCCAGCAACTTCTTTGCTCTTTTTAACAAGCAAATAGAACGCACGCAGTCAGGTGCCAAATTTCAGCCAGAAGAGATAAATGAGGGTAAACTTTTGCCTTTCTTCCTTCCTTCCTCTGATGCTTCGCATTGTCCAGCCTAATGATGTCACCTGTAAGCCTGTAAGCTGAGTCACCCACCGGAAGTAGATTACACCAGAAGAGGTATCAGATATATCTTGCCCCAGCATTTTACTTGTTGGGAGAGAAAAAATGGCCATAAATGTATTGTTATCACGCCTCCTTTCCACAGATATTTGTGCAGGGAGGAGTGCTATCATGGTTTCTCTATATGCCCTGTCTAGTGGCATGGACAAAACATATAGCATATCTTTTGACTTAATATCCACATGCTAAGTATATAGGAGCTACGGAGGCCACTCGTCTCACGTCCTCCAGCTGGTAGGACAGAAATAACTGGAGTAAGAGGGGTGGAGCTTACTTAAATACAGATTTGATCGGCTCTACCAGCTGGAGGGAGGAGATAAACCCATGCTTCTTGTGACGCAGAGTACACAGAAATAATTAGTGGCTTACATTGACCCAGCTGGTTATACCAAATCAGATTACTCCTCCTTTTCACCACAGCAAATTCCTTCTCTGACCTCACATCTGAACTTGTCTCATTGACAAAAGCTGCATGAGGCCTAGGCCTGCAGTTGCCATAGGAACCCTCATAAATAAATCATTCCTGCAGTCTATTTACAGTTTAATCTGTGAGAGGTCTGTACATAAATACTCAGTCCTTTTTATATTTTAAACAACAGACAAAGATAAGAATGTTTACTGTCAGAAACACAAAAGAAAAATAAGAGGATTTTAGTCTTACCTGTTAAATCCTTTTCTCTTAGTCCATACAGGTTACTGGTAACTTTGGGTAGGCGATCCGCCCCTTTAACTGTAGGCAGGAAAAATTCTAGAATTGTATGCAGGGAGGGAAGCCTACATTACCTCCTTGGATACAGTTAGCCAACCAGCTCCAGAAAGATTTGAGACACTAACTATTGACTAGATAGTGGAAGGGAAAGAAGGCTTCTATGAGAATTACCCCGAAGGACCCCCACGGTCTGCCACAAGAGAGCCGAGCATGTTCCCTTGACAGGGTGGGAGACCAGTAACCTGTATGGACTAAGAGAAAAGGATTTAACAGGTAAGACTAAAATCCTCTTTCTTCTGTCGTCAAATACAGGTTATTGGTAACTTTGGGATGTCCAACCATTGAGTTTCCCAGAGGCGGGAAGTAAGGTAAGGACCAGGCGCAAGGCCCCCAAAGTCACCAGAGCAGATCTGAACCATCAGATCAGAGATAGCCCAACAAAACAATGAAGTATCAATGGACACTGAACAGGGGTAACAACATCCCAAAATGTTACACAGTACACTGATCTAGAGCCAACAGGGCTCAAAAGTGAAGGAAGCACCAAGAACCGAGGAAGATCTTAGACAGGCAAGACTGCCTCCAGGATTTCCCTCCCAAAGCTGGCATCAGCCGATGCCAGTACATCAACACGGTAGTGCTTTGAAAAGGTGAGCACAGACGACCAAGTGGCAGCCTTGCACAATTGATCAGCAGAGGCCTGATTCTTTTAAGCCCAAGAAGCCCCAATAGATCTTGTAGACTGAGCCGTTACCCAAAAGGGGGACCAGCTTCTTCCTCAGCTCATAAGCCATGTGAATAGTGGACTTGATCCAAGAAGCAATAGTCACTTTGGATGCAGGTCTTCCTACCCTGGGACCCTCAGGAATGACCAACAGCACGTCAGATTGCCTGATAGACTCAGTGTGATGTACATAAAACTTGAGACAACGCACCACATCTAACAAGTGGAGGTCCCTCTCCTTGTCAGAGGTGGGATCAGGCCAGAAAGAAGGCACCACAATCTCCTAATTGATGTGGAACTCCGAAACCACCTTCGGGAGAAACTCCTGAGAAGTGCGAAGCACCGCCTTGTCCTTGTGAAACACCAAATAGGGTGGCTTACAGGACAGAGCATGTAACTCCGCGACACGGTGAGTGCACACGATCGCCAGGAGAAAGACCATTTTCCATGTCAACAGGAGTAGGGGAATAGTAGCCAAGGACTCAAATGGAGGGCACTGAAGAACGCCCAAAACCAAATTAAGATCCCATGGAGGAGCGAGATTCTTGAAGGCAGGATGTGTATGAGCAATGCCCTGGAAGAAAACCTTGACATCAGGAAGCATGGCAATGCGCCTCGGAAAGAAAACAGAGAGAGCAGAAGTCTGAACCTTAAGGGAACTCAAACTGAGGCCTTTATCCACACTGTCCTGCAAAAAGGCCAGGACCGTAGGCAGAACAAATTCCTGAGACAGGTCCTTGTCAGCACAACAAGATAGAAAGGTCAACCAGACACGATAGTAGATCTTGGAAGAAACAGGTTTGCAGGCACTGAGCATAGTAGCCACCACCCCATAAGAAAAACCCTTCTTCTTCAATATTGAGGATTCAATTTCCAAGCCGTCAAAGTTAGCCGATGAACGTCCTCCTTCCACAGGTAACCCTGTAGAAGAAGATCCGGACAGCAAGGGAGCCGGAATGGCTCTGCCACTGACAGATCCAGCAGCTCTGGAAACCAAGCTTGGTGAGGCCAGTACGGAGCAATCAGAATTACTGGTCTGTGTTCCAGTCACAATTTCCATAACACCCTGTGTAACATTGGGAGGGGAAGAAAGATGTAGGCCAGAGGAAATAACCAAGGAATGGACATTGCATCCACCACCAGAGCTGGAGGGTCCCTCCACCGAGAGCAGAACATCAGAACCTTCCTGTTGTGTCTTCTCACCATCAGGTTGATGTATTGAAGACCCCACTTCTGAACAATCAGGGTGAACATATCTGGGTGCAGCTCTCACTCTCCGCTGCCCACTGTGTGTCGACTGAGGAAGTCTGCCATGACGTTGTCTACGCCAGCAATGTGCACTGCGGATATGGCAGGAACGTGTTCTTCTGCTCAGGACAAAATAACCTTGACCTCTAACCGAGCGGTGAGACTTCTTGTTCTGCCCTACTTGTTGATGTAAGCAACGGCCGTGGCGTTGTCGGACTGTACCCAGACTGGACAGTCTTTCAGCTGAGATGTCCAATGACGAAGATCATGAAATATCGCCTGAAGCTCCAACACGTTGATGGGAAGGAGAGATTCCTCCAGAGACCACCGACCCTGAGCACTCAGGCAACCCAGGACCGCTCCCCAGCCGAAGAGGCTGGCATCCATCATCACCATGGTCCAGAAGGATACCAGGAAGGACTTGCCTTTCAGCAGATTGGAGAGGTCGAGCCACCATGACAAACTCAGTTCCACATGAAGAGGGAGGGACATTGACATCTTCAGGAGGTCCGGCTGACACCTGCACACCTGGATCACGAACCGCTGGAGTTCCCTGGTGTGCACCATGGCAAATGGGACCGATTCTATGGTGGAGATGAATTTCCCCACTAGACAGGACAGCTTCTTGGCTGGAACTGGATCTTTAGCCAGAACCACAGAAACCCTGTGGGAGATCTGCTGAGCTACCTCGTCTGTGAGAAACACCATGCTCTTCTGGGTGTCGAAGAGAAGGCCCAGGAAGACTAGACGCTTGGATGGGACAAAATCTGACTTGTCCATGTTGATGATCCACCCGTGATGGGTGAGAGCGTGAACGCATTGCTGAACCTGTTAATGAAGAAGTTCCGCAGAGGGGGCCTTCAGAAGCAGGTCATCCACGTATGGAGTAACTCTGATGCCGTTCCAATGGAGAACGGACACTAAGGCTCCCAGGACATGATTGAAAAGGAGCTGTAGTCAGACCAAATGGAAGAGCTGAAAACTGAAAATGCCCTTGGTCGCAGGCAAATCTGAGATACTTCCAGCTCTCTGGATAAATGGCAATGTGTAAATACGCTTCCTGAAGATCCAGAGATGCAAGGAATTCCCCCTGGGACATAGCAGCAATCACTGTCCATAAGGACTCCTGGTAATAATGAGCCCGGATCACAAAGGAATTGAGTTTCTTCAAATTCAAAATGGGGAGACAACCGCCATCCTTTTTGGAGACCACAAAGAGGTTTGATTAAAAACCCATACCTCTGTCCTGAACTGGAACCGGCTCTAGAACATCCTTGTCCAGAAGAGCCTGAATAGCGCTACTGAACAGTAGGCGTTTGTCCACACCCTGAGGTGTATGAGAAGGAAAGAAGCGAAAGGGAGGAAGAGAGATGAAAGGGATCCTGTACCCTTCCGTCACCACCTGTAAAACCCATGGGTCTGCCATTGAATCCTCCCAGATGCGGTGGATGAAGACAACCATCCACAGCAAAGTGGGGACCTGGGTTCTGCAAGTCATGCCTAAGAAGGCCTGGAAGCCTTGGGCTTGGAGGAGACCTTGGGCTTCCATTGTTGTTTGGGCTTGGAGGAGGCACTCGGAGCTGAGGGAACCGTCTGGTTCGCAGAACGTGTCTCATTCTGAAAGGAACGAAAATACAGATTACGCTTAAGTGGCATTTTCTTCCTGGGAACCAAGGGTAGAAAGGTACTCTTACCCCCTGGCCTCACTGATCAGATCCTTAAGATCTGGCCCAAACAAAGAAGTGCCGTGAAAAGGTAAGGAGAGCAATGCTTTTTTGGAAGCAGTGTCAGCAGTCTAGATCTTGAGCAAAAAAGCCCATCTGGCAACCACAGACACGGTGGAAACCCTAGCCACCAAACATATGTAGAAACATACGTGCTGTGCCTCAGAAATGTTGGCAAGAAGGCGCAACATATCCAAAGTAGGAGCACCCTGACGGACAGCCAGGGTGAGCTGTTCAGTCCAGACCGCAATGGCCCGGTTTACCCATGCTGCAGCGAATGCTGGACGCATAGCAGAACCAGCAGTTGCAAAAATGGACTGAGGGAGACCTCAAGTTTCTTGTCAGTCCAGTCCTTCAGAGCGGGCGCATCATCTACAGGAGCAAGGCTTCAAGCATGCAGAAGGCCTCTGTTTTATGTGCTTGCTTCCTGTAGTCTCCTCCTACATACTTCTTCCTACCTACTTCCTCCCTCTGAGCTGCTCCTCCTCCCTACTTCCTGTGGAGGGGTTTAAAAGGCAGACTGAGTCCTGGCTCCTATTGTATATATTTGCCTACCACTACTATTAATAAATTGCATTTAATTATACTGTACTGACTCCTGAACTTCTCTGGGAACCGTGACAGGAGGTCCCTGGGAGACTCTCAGGGACATCAGAACATGCGGGGCATAAATGACCTGAGAATTCTCTAGGTAACCCTGACTGACAGGAAGAGCAATGTGCAATAGGGGATACAGAGACTCCAGCATCCTTAGTCTTAGGTCTGGCCCCAAGCTTCAACGGTATAGACATTCTCACAGAGTAAAATAACCTGATAGTATAAGAAATCCCCCAAGTATAGTGTGTAGGATTAAAGTTTCACCCCAGAAATCACTAAACTAGACTTATCTGTCAGGCGAAGGGTTAATCAGTAGAGGAGTGAAGGAGAGTCCAAGCCCTGCGTAGGATACTCGTTCTGGAAATGGCACAAAATGGCTGCCGTGGCGGGAGCCAATCAGTGCAAACACTCATGGGAAATGTAGTTTTCCCAGAAAAAGTACCCAAATAGTGCCTGAAGCCCCCTGAGCCCCCCAACACACTAGAAACATGAACTGGATGATAGAACAAGGGCAGACAAGAAAATTAGCCATCTCTGAAGTCGCTAGGTTAAGCAGTTGCAGAGATATGTCCCAAACTGTAAAGTCCCATAGAAGTGAATGGAGCAATGGCACCTATGCTGTAAAGAGTGTCTAACTCAAATTTTACAAAATTGAAACAGTAAAATAAAAATGCATGAAACATCACTAAAACATCTTAGGATACACAAAAAACACTGAACCAGTAGGAAAAGTGTCAGAAACCCCCCAAAAGATGCAAAACCAGCAGCTAAAGGGTTAAAGTACCACATAAACCTGCTCCAAACACCCAACAGACATTCAGATATACTCAATGAGTGCAGGAGTGTACAATAGGAACTCCAAAGGTAAACCCCTGTGCAGAGGGGCACTGTGGGACATGTGGACCTGCAGCACTCAAAGGGTTGCTCACTTTTCCTGCAGATCTTCTGTGTTCAGATTACCATGTATTAAGAAGAAGCCTCTGTGGGCAACTCATGAGGAAAGAACTTGTAGCCAAGACTCCCCTATCCCAGGGCTTAAGGTCCACAAAAAGCACCTGGTTACTGAGCTAGCCACATCTAAGGGTATTGTCAGTTATGGAAATCCGCCTAATGGTGGTCTTCCTCCTGTACTGATGCCCCATCCTCTCTCATCCTGGCAGAATTATGTAGGAAAAGTGGAGTCATTGGCAAGTAGGAAATAGAGTGTATTTAGAGAGCTTAGACCACCGCCTTTCTCTCTACTGCTCTCTCAATATTTGTACAAAAATAAATATATATTCATAAAATTTTAAAATGATATTGCCTCCATAGAGACTGCCCTAGTTCCTCATAAGAAGGCATAAAAAAAACTAAGGAAGAGACTGAGATATTTCACAGTTAAGAGGAGCTGAGATACTATCTCCTCCAGAAGATTGTCTTAAAGTACCCTATCTCACAACCAAGGTTGTTGTCCACTCCATAGAACGATACAATAAGGCATTGTTTTCTTATAGAACTTTTATGGAAGAGCATGAGTCAGACTGGTTCTTCACAGCAAGTGATATGAACAGAACAACTTGTTGACCACAACAGAAAATTGTACTTTAACTTGCATTAGTGGCACGGCTTCACCCGTACAGTTAACCCTTGCATTTTATTTTTTAATTCTCAGTGTATTTTTAAAATCAAACCTTGTGGTGGGTCATCAGGACCCCTCCTGATTACCCCTCAGCTACTGATCTCACAGTGGCTGGAAGAACAATAGAGGCAACAGAAGGGCTCAGCCCTGCTTCCATCCTACCAGGACTACCGGGTAGGAGTGGGTGGGACAGAGAAAGCCTTTCATGTCAATATGGGAGGCATTCCCTGATCCCACCCACTCTTACCCAGTAGATTAGGTAGGATGAAAGCAGAGGAACCGTGCTACTCACCTGCATTGCCACTATTGATCTACCAGCTGTATCAGCTGGGAGATCTGTAGCTGGGGACGGGGAATCCGGAGGGGGCCTGATGCCCTACCACAAGGTCTGAATTTGTTTTTTGTAACTGTATTCTGTTTGGCAGAGGAGGCAGGGGGTTCCTCCTCAGCCAATTGGGAGTTTTGAATTATTCCTCCTTTTATAATGTCATAGGTTGTGGCTAACATAGATCCATATATATATATATATATATATATATATATATATATATATATATGTAAAAAGTTACAGCTGGAAAATGATTGGATATAATAAATATCCAATAATAAATAATAAATTATTTAAATAATAAATAATTCAATGAGGCTATGGAAAAGTGCCGCAAATCTGAAGCAAATCAACTGCTTGCTACGGAACAAATACAAATTAACAAATGGCACAGTGTGTGGCACTTTATGCGAACTCCTTGCACAGTATGCTAATTATACATGTTCTATGTCATATTTGTCTCTTGCTGTTAAAAAAAAAAAAAAAAAAAATACCCCCATTATGTGTGAGCTCTGCCTAGTTTCATTCATTGCACAGTGTGTGTTGGTCACATTGGCACTAATTAGCATAAACAGTTACACTGTGCCACCAGCAAGTAACCAGCATAAATATATAGTCATATTTTAAGTTTTGTTGTGTTTTTTTTTTTTTTTTTTTTTAACTAAAAACTTATTTAAAGGTAAGAAGTCCACTTTATTCCCTATGGTGCAGGTTGTTTACCCTAGAATTGATCCATTGATCAGCTTCTCTGAATCCAAACTAAAAAGTGTTTTTGTTAACTGTTATGTCACAATCCGTGCACTCAAAGGTTTAATTATTCATTCTTCCTCAGGAAGTAAATCAAATTTTGGTTCACCTAACTAAACGAGTCCTCAGCTTTTCTTATTAGTGTTATTTTTAACCCTGTGAGTGCCAGAATGGTACGGAACGCATTGCTTTGCAAAGCGTTCCATACCCCTCTGGCACTCAGAGGGTTAATATAAGTTATGACAGCAATGAAAATTCTAGACAAACCTATGCTGACTCAGCAAGTACATTTGGATGTCCTGTTCTTAACCCTTTGAGTGCCAGAGGGGTATGCAAAGCACTGCGTTGCAAACACTTCTGGCACTCAAAGGGTTAAAGTAAAGTACTCACAAGTGCTTGTTTTAATAATTCAGTCACTGACCAGAAAAGAAATGACTGTACACATGGGATGAGGTATGTCAATGTCTACAGGGCAGACCTGCCTCTGTTCTATTATCCTCATTGTAAACTAAGATATATATTGTCAATTCCACGTGGGTTACTATGGAAACTTCTATGTATTTATACTAACAGCTTCTCCTGATTAGATGTCATCTGGGCCTTTGGAACAATATGCTCAGTAAAATAGGATTTATTTGCATTACTGTAGACAACTCCTATAACTCTCTATTGTGGCTGTGCAGTAATGCTGCCTAAATGAGGCATCCGTGATGTATTGACTTAACATTTGATAGTCATTATAGGATATTGCTTTTTCCCAGCTTCGTCATTTACAGGAAAGGTTTAAGTGGTACAAATAAAAGGACCAAATGTTTCAAATGCAAGCGTGTGCATCATCATGATTCCACTTGGGTGTGTTAACCCCTTGGATGCTAGAGGGGTCACTATCTACAGCATTCAAGGGGTTAAAATGTAAAGATTCTGTATTAGTTGCACTCCCCTGAATAATCAAGGTGATCTGTGCTGAAAACAACAGATCACAGCCAGATCATGGAAAAGGGAAAACGTTGCCATAAAGAATTGAAAGAATTAGCAATTAATATTTGACAGCTAATGGGAAGGGGGAAGAGCTAATATGATTCCATGTTAAATAGTTGTTGGAAATCGATTTTGTGCTCTGCACCTGCCTGTCACTTATGCATTAATAATTTATACTAAAAAAACTCTTGTCTTGACTCTGATAGCACCAAAGGGAGTACAGTGCGGAACTGAATGGGCATTTCAGGCTGTTTTCTTTCTCTACTCCCTTGTTTTTCAGTAATAAGGAAATTAGTGTTTTCCTGGGCATACTGTTGGGGAGGTATTTGGAAGTTGCAGGCATTAAAATCTTAATTATGGTAGAATGTTTTTTGCCAGTATGCATTAAAGTGAGCCTGTGTTCTGGTACATACACACACAAGTGCAGTGGCACAATCTGGAGGCAAACATTTGAGCAGTCAACAAGCTGCGCTGGCAGATTCGTACATTCCTCAACTAATCACTTTTTCTTCCCATGAAGGTCTCATATCATGTGAAGACGTCCCTCTATATTTCCCCCTACATCTTACTGTATAACCTTGTTCTAAATGACTGAAGGGGCCAAAACTGTACCATCAGAATAAAAATGTAGGTGTTTCTTGCACAGTAAAACAATAGCATACCTTCAACATGTCCCACTGCACTGATGGCCACAAAACCACACACACTGACCTACCAGCCATGTCTACTGCAATGGTAGCCAGAGAACCACAAATGCTAACCTCCCAAGTGTCCCAGTCTTGTTCAACTGCACAGACAACAATAGAACCAAACACACAGTGTGTGCATGACTGAAGGATTTCTTGGAAATAGGCAGAAAATAGAAAACTCCTCTTGGCAAATTTGTTCAGTGGCAAAAAGGTGGACATTTTATGTATTTTCTATGGAAGGGAATTCTGACGGAAGTTGCTAGTTTTCCAGGAAAATTCCTGCGGGAAACTTTTTTTTTTACTTTTCGCCCATCCCTTTTCACAAGGCTTTCTTACTTGTGTCTATGGTATCCATTTTTCAGGATGGAAAATACCACAGAAGGCTACTCTTAGGTTCTCTTCCCATAGCCACCAACTCATACAGCCACCAGCTCAGGGATTCTCTTACCAAAAATCTAAGAATGTGTCAAAGGACAACTGAAACTTGCCCCTGAATTTCAGGATTAAATTATGAAAAGTCCTTAAATGTAGTAGAGCCTAGGGAGCAGCAGCGCTGGAGGAAAGAAAACCAAAGAGACCCATAGCTTATTTTATGAATATTTTGCTAAATTTGAGCATGTCTGATCTGAGCAGATATATTTTGGATTATGAAGAAAAGTATTTTTCCTATAAAGAATTGAAATAGAAACCCAAAAATCTGATTTGGTCTCAGACCGGATTTCGCTGGAATGATCAGCCATCTTAAGTCTTGATAATAAGTGGTTACCAGGAAGAGATGTTGCTAAAGAAGCAACAGAGCGAATGCCTTTATTAATAAATCATCTATCTAGGGTACCAAGGGAAATGCTCTGATAGATCTTGGCTGCTAACACTGCAAGGACCTTTGTAAAAATCCTTGGAGCCAAAGAAAAGGCGACAAACAAAGTAAAAGACGAACAAGAAGAATCTCAATCTTCTTTCTCTTCTCAATTCTTCTCAAGAAGAATTCTCAATCTTCTATTCTGAAATGTACTCATGGTATTAGTTGATAAAACGTAGATGCAGAATAAGTCTGAAACCCCCTGACAACTTTGGAACTGTGAACAGTTGAGAATAGGTTCCTAGCCTCATCCCTGCTTTGGGAACAGGAACCCTTGAATAGCTGACAGCTTTAAAGAGAAGTAGGAATACTTGCGAGAAAAAAACTTTGAGGTGAAGGCCCAAAGAACTGAGGTTTGTACCCCAAGAAATTATGCTGAGTATTCATCTGTCTGACATGATCTTCTGCCAGTCTAGAAGAAACACCAAAAGTCTGATTCCCAAGAGTCCTCTTTCAATCTGGTTTTATACAAGGTGGATCTGTGCACAGTGGAGATCACTGCTGGATCTTTTCTTCTCTGACTAAAGTCCTATAAAGATATAGTATTGTCTCTAGATAATTTAAGGTTTTAATCATTCATCACAGTTTTTCAACAATGCATAGCCTTATTACAATGCTGTCTAGCTCATGTGTAATTATATTATAAAGTGTCCCCCTCCGTCCCCTTTTACATACATAATGCTGCCTCCTCTCTGACCCGGAATTCAGTCATTGGACAGGACAGATCACAATGAGGGACAATCTTCTGGCTGTCAGTATAAGTAAAAACCTGCCCCCCATGATGAAAGAGGGCACGTTTTTCCTTATGCTGACAGAAGATTTTTCCTCTTTACGATCATTCCAGACAGGGTTGCTGCTCCGAATGGAGGCAGCTTTATGTTTGTAAAAGGGGTGGGAGGGGGACACTTTATAATATAATTATACATGAATTAGACAGATTACAGCATTATAATAATGAGGAAAAATTGGAGTTTAATTTCTGAAGGGATATTAAGATCCCTTTAAATCCCTTACTAGCTGGATTTTTTCCTTGGAAACAGAAGCTTTGAAATGAGTTCTTTACATCTATATGGAGGGATCTTCTTAGCATCCTCCAATTTATCCACAAGTGATTCTAATTCTTTGCCAAAGAGATGCCCTCCTTCAAATATTCTTCAGAAACACTTGCCTTGCGCAAGAAGATTTTCCTCAATCTGTGAGACCCAAAAGGTGAAGTGATCTGGCCACCAGAGTTGCTGCTGTACTGGACTTGAGGTCTGTCATAGATTCTTGGCTGCCGTTTCTGCCTTCCTGTCCATGGGATCCCAGAAAATTAGAACCATCGTCCAAGTGGATGGCTGCCTTTCTGGTAAGCCTAGCTACTAGACTGTCAACCTTAGTCTCCCATTTCTTTACATCATTAGAGTCAAAGGGGAAAAAGTCTCCTAGTTGTTTTGAACAAGGCGAACCTCTTATTTTGCTTTGAATTTTAAATACTGATCACTGATTTGACCAAAGTTATCATGTTATCTACCTCCTCTAACAAAATAAGGACAGCATACTCCCTTACCGCTCTTCCTCCTCCTCCTCTGCTGAAAATTCTCCAGGACAATCCTCAGGATCAGAATAATTTGCCGGATAAAGGTCCCTACCAAAAGACTTTGAATATGCTCTAGGACTAAAGGACCTGAAGTGATTAAAAGTCTGTTGCATTTCAGACTGGATCCAAGCAACCAACTTCTGAAGCACAGACAGAGAGTCTTCCACAGTAGCTTGCTTCAAACATGTTGAGCAGAGCTAAGTTTCAAAGTATCTGGTAGACGGGTGTCACAGGCAGCACAGTTTGGATATTTGTTGGAAGATTTACTAGGCACAGGATCTTCCAATAATACTACAGAAGATTCTTCAGAAGGATACATCCTAAAAGAAGGAAGTATAAGGCAAAGAAAACAAAAGATTTAAGGAGAAAGAATACAAAACAAATGAAAGAATCACAACCTCAAGGTTTCCAGGTCCTACATAGGAAGCAGAAAGCACCCAAAAAAAATTGCAGACAGCTGGGCCCACGGATGGTGAAAAAAGAAGCAGCAACATCACTGTCTCCTCAACATGTTTTAATACGTGACACTAATGTAGGACTCCCTTTGTGGAACACCCAGTGACCATCGCTAAGGGAACTGGAATTTCCGCTTGCTGCAAGGAAGGACATGGCACCAGAGTGCAAAGAGTGGGAATAAGAAGACTGGCCATAAGCGAAGCATCACCAGGTGGTTGAAAAAGACTGAGGGGCCAAGGGGAAACAGGAGCCAGAAAGTTAGTCAAATGAGTTCTGGGAGCCTGAAATCAAACAAGGCCACACATGGGGGGCGAAAGAAAAGACTAGGGTTGTGAGCCACAAAAAAGAACATCCCCATGTGTCTGAAGGGAGCTGTCTCAGAAGGCAAAAGGCCTCTGGCTCTTTCGGTAGGAGCAGGATTCCAGGTAATCAGCAAACCTTGGGTCAAAGAAAACAATAAGGAGATGAAAATGTGCATGCATCATCTTGTCAGGAGGACAGGAAAAACACTCACTGTCTACAGGTAAGTGGAATTTTATACATTTTCCTCCACGTATGCTGGCATGGATGAAGGGAATAAACATCTGTAAACCCCATTGATTTAAAGAGGGATTTTACCCCATAATTGCTATTGAAGTCACCAATGCATTGCAGAGCAATGGGTTAAGAGTCATTAAAAGTCACATTTCAATCAACTGTAATGCTATTTATTACCTATGGCAGTAGCATATGTACTAAGAGGAAACAGAGTAATATAATTGAGCAAACCAGCAGCACCACAGAGGACCAGTAGAAATTCACTGTGATTTAAACCAGGATTTAACCCTTTTAATGTTAGAGAGGTCTCCACAGTACTTTCTAGATTTCTCATTCTTTCAAGTGGTTGATTGCTCCATTTAAATCAGTGAACATTGGTACAAATTATTTGCAGTTGATTTGCCCTGACTATGAGCACTTTTGCCATCATACATATGGCCCAATTTGTTTAACCTTTTGAGTGTCAGAGGGATATCAGATGTATTGCTAAGCGTCGCATTGGACACCTCTCTGTCACTCAAAGGGTTAAGTTGACATCAGCTGTCAATGTGGAGCAATTCAGGAGCAAACAAACTGCACTATATGGTACAAATATGTTGGTTGGAGAACTCTCTAATATTCAAGAGAGGTAAAAAGACACAGATAAAATATGATTTTAATTATTCCCCTATGATACAGCTGGTTTGCTACAGAATGCCTCTCTATTCTTTAGACTATAAGGGAAGATCAAAATATAAGGCGTTAGCTTAACTTGGTGTGAAGAATGGCACACTAAGATGGAAGGTCCACCATATGTTTTCTGGTGACCAATCCAGTTTTGTATCAAGTGCAGAGAAAAAAATACAATACTTATGCTATGCATAATAAAAACCATTTCAAATGCAAGATCTGCAACACGTTTGTCATATTTACAAAACTACTAACGTCTGTCTCTCTTATCTTTACATGTCACGTGTGTCCCTCAGCTTAAGTTTTATCTACAACTAGATATTTATACAATGAATTGTTGCACTATGAAATACTAACAATAAAAAAAATAACTCAATAGTGCCAAACAATTGAGACGTCTCTTGACTTATAATTAATTGGTAATAAATTAACAATATCGCTTGCACATCAACAATCCATCTATCTATCAGAGTAAAATGAATAAATGCTAATAATTTAATTATCTCTTTTCTGGGGCAGAAATGTGCAACTCTGTATTATTAGGTAGGGAAATATCAAGGCATCTACAAAATAGAATTTAACTGCTATCCTTAATCCACTGAATCCTTGAGAGGTCAGTAACGCATTGCTTCACAATGTTTTGGAGACCTCACTGGTTTGCAAGAGGTTAAACAAAATGTGATGTGCGGGTATTAAAAATCTTTCTTTTATCCTGAATAACTTTTTTCATTTATAATAAAAATATTTAAATTTAGTACAGTAATTAAAGGCACTTCCCCAAGAGAATGTAATCTTATCACCATTACAAATAAATTGTTGCTAAGCACTCTAAATATTTGCAAGTTGTTATGTATTCAGTCTCCAAACTGATGAATTTGTTAGAAAAGTCAACTGAGGAGTTTACAAAAGAAAATTGTTTCAATTATCATGGTGAAAATGGACAGGCAAGTAGAAAAAAGAAAAAAACAAAATACGTGTAGATATATTGTGCCTTGCAAAAGTGTTCAGATCCCTGATCAATTCTCTCATATTACTAAACTAGTGTAAAAGCCCGTGTACAGGGGCCAAGGTCCAAGTGATGGTAACCCTTTGAGGGTTAAGAGGCTAGTCCTGCTCTGAGTCCTGCCGCCGAAACAGTCATGCACTGTAGAGACTGCCCGAAAGCACAGAATGCTCCCAGAACAGAACTCCCAGCATTCTGTGCATTCAGGCAGTCTCTGCTGTGCATGACGGCTTTTGACAAACATCCTAGCGAATTATTATATAGGATTGCAGATGGTACACTGTAATTTAGTTCTGTATGATATTTTATTTAATGACACTCAAACTCTAAATCAACTGTTGTACAGCGACATTGGTTTTATGTTGGGAAATAAGTTAAAGAAAAATTAAAAACTGAAACATGTTGCTTTCTTAAGTAGTAAACCCCCAAACATTAATATTTCCTAGAGTCACCATTTGCTGTAATAACAGCTTTTAGTCTTTAGTGATCAGGACTTTGACTGGGCCTCTGTAGGACAGTCACCTTTTTGTTCCTGAGCCACTCCAATGTTGCTTTGGCCTTTGTTGGTGAAAAGTTAATGCAAAAATAAACACAATAAAAAAATGTGGTTCCCAAACAAGGGGGCTCTTCCAAGGGATGCAAGGCTTAGTTTCAGCACCAGTCATTCACATTGCTGTGTACCATAATAGTATTGGTATTGTCAAAAAGTGATCACAGTTAGATGTTTAGGAAAGGTTGGTTCAAAGAAGAGTTGTGAACAGCACAGTATTCCATTTTTATAATCATGATGCTCATAAGTTTGGTGGAGAGCCTATATATACATATTGGTTGGTAGCTTAGACAAAGATGTATAATTAATTCATTTCTTCAGAGCTTACAGCATGTGTTAACAACAGGCATCCAACAGGAAGCCAGGGATGTTTCCAGGGCCCAGAGAGCGTGAAAATCAGAGGGGGGTGCTAGGCTTCTGCTTTGATTAGGCATATATAAGGAAGCACAGGAATGTTCATGTGGAAGCACTACTGAGTGTTACGAGAGGACATAGTTGTGTTTAGAGCAGCCATGTTAAACTTGCGGCCTGCTGGCTGCAAGTGGCTCACTCACTGCCAAGACTAAGACCTCCATGTTGAGTTATTAATTAAATACAATCTGCCCTGGTGCCAAAGGGAAGCCTACACTAGTGATAGGTCACAAAACATTTTAAAAATATTGTGATTATTATCCCCAATAGGGAATAGATATAGATATAAAACAGTACAGTTGGAACACCGAAAACAATAGGTTCAGAAGGCCCTGAGATTCACGGGGAGCATAGGCACGCTATCACTACAGCACTTGGCAGTCACAGATCTAGCCAGTTATCTCCTATTCCTCTGTCTTTCAACTCACAACAATTTAACCATTTGAGTGTCAGGAGGTATACAACGCATTAAGCCGGAACGTGTTGATACTGCTCTGATACATAAACCAATTGGGAGGATGCAAGAACATGAAACACTGAGGCTGATGTACTAAGAGAAACTTGAGCAATTCTAGAGAAAACTAAAGGCAACATAGATAACTAATAAACATTTCCACAATTTGCACTGATGTAAATGGGATGTTTAACCACTTGGGTGCTGAAGATACCTTGAACACATTGCAAAGCATTCAAAAGGTTAAAATCCAATTAAATATTGGTTACCCATAATGCAGTTGATTTGCCCAATACTTGCTCCAGTTTGGAAAGCAGCCTTAGTGTGAGACAGATGTAGTAGGTATTTGGAGTGTGGTGAAAGGCTCCACTATTGGTGATGGGGGGAAGGATTGCATCAATGTAATTTCCCTGTGTGGTTGCAGGATTAGCACTTGATCATGCATCCCATGCCATGCTCAGCTTCCATGACGTTTCCCTTGAATGCTCCACTCCTACCTTCCTCACTGGTGCGCTAGAGACCACTTACAAAGGCATTTGTTAAAAATTGGGATTGAAGAGCAACTCTTAAAGAAAGAGATTTGTAAGGGATTGCGGTTTCCCTCTCTGACCTTGACTGTGAACCCTAAATCCCTCTCTCTCCAAATTCACCTGGCTATTGCTTCTTTCCCCTTATTTCCCTAGTGTAACTCCTTTTGCTTCAACTGCTTCTCCCCTCTGCCATTCTACTGTGGTGTCAATTTTCTTGTTAAAACTTCCTCTTCTCTTCCTCTCCTCTGTACGTCCCTTGCCATGGACTTATCATAAGTGGCAGATATTTGCTCTTCCAACATGGCAAGAATTAACGGTAACGATCTCTAACAATATTAACTTCTACATTACTGGCAGAACAAAAACTTGCAACATAATAGGCACTGTAAACTAATTCATTCTTGCATGGATGAAGGTCTAAGATAATAATAAGGTGTATAAGGTGGCAAACACCTTTTAGGACTGCAGGAGGTAAAATGATTTGTTTCTAATCTACAGTGCTGGAGGGACACATTTCTATCAACTACTGGGAACCATTGCAATATTATCCTATACAGCAAACATATCAGGTACATAAATCTGCTCTTAATGAGTGATATACTTGCAAGTCAGTCCTTCCTTAGAAGTATTCATGACAGTGGTAAATTTTAGATATCACTCTCTCTGGACCATGCCCACCATTCCTCTCCTTTTCATCCTTTATCCACCTCTCTCATTTATCCATCTTTTTTTTTTATTCTCCAGTTCTTTCCTATCATTTCTCTTTTTAATATCACTTGCATCCCTTTATCACCCCCTTTCTTGCCATTCCCCTCTCAATCTGCATATCCTCCTCTACAACCTTCTCCTTTTTTCCATTTTCTATCCCCCTGTCCACTGCTTTATTCTCTCCATCCTGCTTATTCTCCATGTTTCCTGTCCACACTTATCTCCATCCTCTCAATCTATGTTTTGTTCACTTTACTATGCTTCTTCTTCCTGCTTCTCCATCATTGTGCTTTGCACCATTCATCTTTACCCCTTCATATCTATAGATCATACTTGTCTTAAAAAAGCATAATGCATTTTTATAACTTATAGTTTAGCTTATTTTATTATCTATGCGAAAACGCCCCACAAAACAGACCAATCCATTATGCAGGATGCCCAGGCGCCCTAAAAAAGGGGGAGACAAACCCTACAGGTAGAGGTATAGGTATGCAATTACCTGCATTGTGACACACTACTGAACGGAACAAATGCATGTTGGCCACTGAATTTGTGCCCATAGGAAACAGTGTAAAAGAAGCTGAATTTGTGATGCAATTACATGGGGTGGCTAGTAACATGCGTTAAGTGACTCAACTTTAACTCCACAAATTTCCTGCAAAAAATTTGGCGCAGAGTCTTTTAACGCATGTTTCCATGATGTTGGCCACCAAAATCAGCATGTCCTCCATAGGGACATCAGAATGCATAGCTTCAGTTACTTTTTCTCCCCCCACAGCAATGGCCCTTTTGATCCAGGCAGAGGCAAAAACAGTCCTAAGCACTGGCCCAGTGGCTGCAAAGTTGGCCTAAAAAAAAAAGACGTAAAAAAGTGCTTATCTTTTATGCAAAGGGTTAAACTGGAGAAGAGAGCAGGAGATTCAGCATCTGCATAGGATAAGCAAGGCAGAAGTAAGGTGGCCGGCCACCAGTAAGTATTCCAGCCAAACACTGAAAGGACCCCAAACACCCCTGGGCACACAGTTGAGATGAGGTATGAAAAACAGCTTAGTAAAGTGGTTGCGGAGAGAAAATATGCCCCCTAGTTGACCCCAAACCCGCATTACTCTCACGATAAATAAAAGCAAAGAAAGGGTTAATCCATCAACATGAACTGCGGCCATCTTTGCCCCAGACTCAATGCAGAGAATGAGAGCTATCAATGAGTGCAGCGTATAACAAATACACACAAGGTGTCTGAGAAAGCTCAACATGGGACATACAGTGGACCAAGGCATTCAAAGGGTTACTCACCAACCTTCTTGATATATACCCCTACATTGGACAGTTTATTCAACCCCTTGGATGCATTACGAAAAAAATGCAATGGAGGCCGCTCTAGCATCCAAAGATTAAGAGTTTTTTTTGTTTGCATACTATTGGCTAAAAGCTACCTTCTGTGCCAGGAAAAAAAGGATAGAGTTGGGGTCAATTCAGATGTGGGGTGTGGTCATGTCACGTTTGGAAGTGACCATTGGCAGGGCTAAGGGTGCCTTATTTAGGGCAAAACTAGATCCATTTGCTAACTTCTAATTCCACTGAAAAAAGTTAGGCTTGCAAGAGATTATATTAACCCCATAAGAACCAAGGGTGTTCAACACATTGCTTTGCAATGAGTTGCCCACCCCTCTGGTCCTCCAGGGGTTACAATCCCCTATAGAACACTACAGTTATAAACTAGCATTGGCAGGCATGAGGTTTTAGAGACAACAGGACACCGCTGTGCTAAACTGATATGCGATATGTTTGTTTAATAAAAGCTTACGTGGAAATTTCCTTAAGGTGCTGCATTTCTTTTGTCACACTGTGCAATTCCAGTTCTGCTGTCTCTAACTGTTGTTGTAACTCTGTATAAAAGAAAAACAGTTATAATTAATAGTCTCTGTTCTATAATTACATAATACAATTACAAATTGCATGTTCTTATAAAGCAAGAACAGAAGTTATTTATACATGTGAACACTAGGCAGTAAGTGCACTGATCACTGCTGGCTCATGCCAAAATAGTAGACTTGTAAGGGAGCACATCTTGCTGTAGGGCTGGATTTGCCATTAGGCAGAACTGCCAGGAGTGCCAGTTTTTGAGGACAAATGCAGATGTGCTGGCCTCCCTTACCAGGGCCAGTTTTGGATGGGTGCCAGGGTGCAGTACACTCAGCTATGCAACTTTCCTTGCCCCGTAAAGCAACTTGTGTGTGGGTGTTTCGGAAGATCAGACTGATCTGTGGCAGTGGAGGCAGAGACCTCTGTATACAGCTACCTTGCAGTCCCTGGCACACTGATAATGCAAAGCGTGGGATATGACATCACATTTCAGTGCTCTGTATTACTGAACTGCTTGTGGACCATGTGGAGGTTGGTTAGAGGTCTGTACTGAAGAAGACACAGACATCTTGTTCTAAATGCCTCAGGATAACCAGGGATGAGGCCACTCCTGTGCCAGCAAAGGTAGACAAGTAGAAGTGGCCTCAGGAAATGGGGTTGAAGGAGACAGAAAAAAGAAAGGGAGGTTAAATGACATGAGGAGAGGTGAAAGCAGGGGGAGCATGGTAGGGGAGGGAGAAAGAAGGGAAAAACGGGGGGTTGAGGACACTGGGCCTGAGAAATAGGGGGCACTCTAGAAGTGGAACATGTGGTTCAGTGAATACTAGTGGACAATGGAACAAGGCTGGGGTGTCAATGTGTATGAGGCTCTGTGGCTTCTATTCGTCAGTGGGACAAGGCTGGGATGTCAAATGAAAAACACACTTTGATGATTACCAGTGGAACAAGCATGGGATATCAGATATATGTGTGAATTTGTGACTACCAGTGGTCAGTAAAACAATGCTAAAGTGTCAGATATTATTCACAAGGGGGATACTGATGGAAGTGGGTCTGGAGGGAAAAGATGTATCAAAGACAAGGGAAAGAGTGGAGGAAACCAAAATGGAAAAAAGACTGGGGTGAGTAAGAGGGGATAAAAAACTGGGGGAAAGGAGAAAAAGACTGGGGATGGAGGGGCTAATATTGTCATATAATGGTGTATTGCCATGCCGGTCTCAAGTAGTCGATCAGGACTCCTGTTATGGCATTTGCCCTATTGATGTTCTATAATGGTAATTGTACTGCTGGTTTCATATAATGATAGCTGCCCTTCTAATCTTTTGTGATGTTAATTGCCCCAGTTGTCTCCTGTAATGGTAAATTGTCTAGCTGGTCTCCTGTAATAATGCATTGCCCTGCTGGTCTATTGTAATGGTGCATTTTTCTGTTGATCTCCTGTAATGTTGCATTGCCTTGCTGGTCTCTTGTAATAGTGTATTGCCCTGCTTTCCTATAATGGTAATTGCCCAGATAGTCTTATGTAATGGTATGTTACCCTGCTGTGCCTCTTGTAATTGTTTGGGAGTGTGTGTGTGTGTGTGTGTGGGGGGGGGGGGTGAGTGTGTGCATTATATTGCTTGCAGAGCTGAGTTTAACTCCTGCATGATTCAAAGTATGTATATATATATACATACATACACCCATATCTACATATACATATGGTTATGGTCAAGATTATTGGCAACTTTGAATATTTTTAAAATATTTAAAATAAAGGAAGGCAATTTTAAGCATCAAAAATGCAAAGGAACCAAAGAGAGAAGTTCAAAGGGAGGTCTCTGAAGAACTGTCACCACCAGATTAAGGACTAATGAAATCCCTCTCTCGGGTACTGATAAGGTCCTGTATTTCTTACAAAATTCTTCTCCTCTCCTGTAAGTTGCTATCTTCTTATGCACTCTTTTAAATTTTTGCTCTTATGTCCCCCTACATCCCTTCTTGTCATCTGCTTTCTTCTGTACAGAACTCAAGCCATTTCTCGGCTGCACTCATTTTCACTGGCTATCACCTGACTTTGGAATTCCCTCCCTGTCGTCATTTGCCAATCATCCACACTCTTCAAGCATCTCCTAAAAACCCGCCTGTTCAAGGAGGCATCTCAGTAATAATAATAATAAGTTACATTGCATTGCACTATAAAGGGACTATGGATCTTAATCATCAAGCTAAAGAAGTAGAGTTTTGGGGTAAACCACATGGACCACAGGGGCAAAGGCACATTGTGCAAATTCCTAGTGAAGTCTCCAGGCATTGCAGTAACTTTCACGGTGACAAAAGCCCCATTTAAATCAATGGGAATTTTCATTTGTAGTTAGCCTCTTTATCTTGGTGAATTAGGCCCTATAAGAACATTAAACAGGAATTAAAACAGAAAAACTTTTAATTATGCAGGTTTTTTTTTTTAATTAACATATTTGTTCAGTGGTTTTAACATTATTGAAGTGGCCGAACCCTTTAATTTCATATGAAATCTCATGACACTAACAATCAAATCCTTTAACACCTTGGTTGCAAGAAGCCTCCAGCAAATTATTTTATCATGCTTTGGAGACCTCTTGAGTACTCAAGGGGTTAACACTGTATCAGTATCACATTTATTAGAATTCAAGTTGGTACAAATAACTTAACCACTTGAGAACCAGAGGGGTATGCAATGTGTTGAGCACACAACAATGGGTTAAAGTGGACGTCACCAAAATACTTCTCTGTGAACAGAGAAAGAACCAAACCAGCAAAAGCAGTATACAAGTACATAGACATTATACAGTGGTATTAAACATTCAATGTTCTCCAGTGTGTACCGAAGTACAAATCGGTTTGAAGCATTTTCATACAATCCTACTGTCTCAATCTGTATAGAAGATTGTTCCGGAGTTACCTAAACAAGGGTGGTGAACGCTGAATGTGTGTATAATTAAGCTTTTTTTTATTACCGCTGTATAACTTTTATAACAAGTGTCCCCTGAACATGTCTGTGTACTTGTATACTACATTTAAATCAATGGACATTTTAGTTGTTCCCTATGGTGCAGTTGGTTTGCTACAGAACTGCTGATCTTTCACTTTCTGCATAAAGCCCCAAATATTCTGTCTTTCCTTAAATTAGCACCAAAGTCAAAACCTTCAATATTTAGAAGTTCTAATTTGGAATTAACTTAGAATATTTGAACTACTGCATATCTGTACTGAAAAAATATAATTTCAAATGGGCAATTTTACAGCAACATCCATTTAGCAACACAAATTACAAACATCTGCTCACGCTTAAATGGACTGGGTTATTTTACAGATTATGTACTGATATTTGAAAGGGTTAACAGATTAAAACCAGAGTAAAAAAAACAAGGGTAATAATTTAGGGAATCCTCAGGTGGTTAATTGTCGGACTCTTAACAGAACATTAACACCAAATGAAATAGGTTGGCATAACATTAAATATCATGTAGTACAAGCTACAATATGTAAAAATGAATTATTCATGTTATATCACTGAAATATAATCCTAAACTTGCCTTTCAATTCATGTGTAAACTATCCTGTTCAGACACCATTTTTTATTTTGTTTGTGCTCTTTGTAGTGAGATAAGAGCGCTAAAGTCAATTTATTGTGATTAGTGCCCACTGTTCTTTTAGTCAAAAAAGGCTATTATATTATCTAAGCCCATTTACAGATAATCAGACCAAATGGTTATGGTACCTTGAGCCCTGTAAAAGACAGGATTGGCTGCACAAGAGCATATGTAAGACTAAGGGGTTAGCACTAAAGGGTGATACAGAAGAGATGTTATTCTATGTAGCATATGCACTAAGATTTCTCAAGTGGGAGAGATCTTAATGAATTGTTTCCATAGAACATCATTGGAACTGGTGAAGTGATATCACTGGAGAAGTGATGTCCACATTATAACTTCTTTATCACACCTTAGTGCATAACCCCCTAGATTTAAGGCTGCAGAAAACAAAGAGAAGAGTTTTACAGATGCTAGGGAATGTTATTTAAAGTGGGCCTGTTACCTTAAGAAAAGTTTAGTTAATTTTATACTAAAGTAAAAATTGCGTATATGTTATACTAGCAATTTGATTGCAATTCTTAATGGTTTTGAGAAATTAACCATTTGATTGCCAAAGGAGTACGCAACGGGTTGTGTTGCATACCCCTTTGGCACTCAGAGGGTTAACCTTTATTTGTTGGTGGCAGAGCTGGACACTTTATGTTACATAGGCCATAATTATAAAAGCAACCTAGAGTTATTCTGGCGTAAGCCAACTGCAACATAGGGGGCAAATAAAAAAATTATCATGCACTTGAATAGGGTATTTTTAACACCTTAAGGACCGTCTGCACACGCATGCGGCCGGCACTTAAGGACCACAGACCATTTTTTTTTTTCACAGTCTGGATTCAGAGCTCCCCAAACGGCGTGCAGCCATGCGGGGAGCCCTGAATTCCATGACGTATATGTACGTCCTTGGTCCTTCAGGGACATCTACCCCGTGACGCACATGCACTTCATGGGTTGTTAAGGGGTCAACATCTTGAATGTCAGAGTGGTCTCAAATGCAGTGCTTCACAATGCACTGGAGACCTCTCTAGCATTCAAGGGGTTAAAGGGGTAGTAACCTATAAAATAAATTAATGCATTGGAGGCCCCTCTAGCATGCAAGGGGTTAAACTGATAGTAATATATAAAATAAATGAATGCATTGGAGACCTCTCTAGCATGCAAGGGGTTAAAAGGATAGTACTATATAAAAATAAATGAAGCTGTGATTAATCTCCATAGTTGCTAGGCCATATAGCGCTTTATTACAATATACTCTCAGATGTGTAGTTAAAGAGTAATTGAATGATAAAGTATCCCCCTCCCACCTCTTTTACCTATTCTAAACCGCCCACTCTCTGATGTGGCATCTGTTCATCAGACCAGACTGATCACAGCAAGGGACAATCTTCTGGCTGTGAGCATAAGGAAAACACTGCCCCCTTGATGAAGGAGGGCAGGTTTTTCCTTATGCTCACAGTAGATTGTCCCTCACTTAGGGTGACCAGACCTCACCTTTAACCCTTTGAGTGCCAGAGGGGTATGGAAAGCATTGCTTGGCAATACATTCCGTAACCCTCTGGCACTCAAAGGGTTAACTGAGGACACATATGAAAAATGCATACTGCAGGGCTGCTTTGACTTTGGTGCACTCCTGAAATATGCTTATTTCCTGTGTGTCCCCGGGTAAAGGTGAGGTCTGGTCAGCCTACCCTCACTAAACTTTATCCGGACAGTCTTGCTGTGCAGCATTATTTCAGTAAAAGGGATGGGACGAGGAGTACTTTATAATTAAATTACTCTGTAAATACACGTGGACAGTATTGTAATAAAGCACTACATGGCCCAACAACTATGGAGATTAATTGAAGCGTCATTTATTTTGATATATTACTATTGCTTTAAAAGTCCAATTGAATTTAACAGGGATTTTTTAGTTGTCCCGTATGGTACAGATGATGGGTCAACATTACCACTCACTGTAACAAGAATTAATCAAGGCAGAGCTATAAACTGTGGCCTTTTCTAATGGCACAGAAAACAGAACTAATTAGCATTTTGTGCAAGGAATTAAGTGTCTCACCAAAAACATAACAATTCATTTCTTAAATCTGTAAATGACTAGGACCACATATAGGTAGATTTTAATTCTCTACAAACCAGATTTGAATTAAGGTGACAGGTACACTTTAAGCATATATACAACCTCAGTTCATTTTTCAGAGTAAGCCAAAACACTGGAAGACTGTATGGATCTGACAGAGCAGATAGTTTTGTCCACTTATGCTTAACCCTTTGAGTGCCAGAGGGGTACGCAACGCATTGCAAAGCAATGCGTTGCATACCCCTCTGGCACTCAAAGGGTTAACCCCTTGAAAATCTGAAGTGCGTGCAAAGCATTATTTCATAAAGACTGAGCATATTGGTCCTTAAGGGATTAAATATACAAATCATACACCTGCACCTTTTTTGAAGCATGTAAGAGCAAGTATGATCATTTTAGTGCAAACTGGCACACACTCCATCATTGTTAAAAACTCAAAGGAAGCAAGTTTGGAATACCTTTCCTATTGCATGTAAAGGGAAAGGGCAGATTTTAGGCTTAATTACTTTGAGAGAAACATTTCCCAGTTCTGATTTATACAGATTCACAGTAGGGAGAAAGGACAGATGTGTAATGAAGGCTTTTAACCCTTTGAGTGCCAGAGGGGTATGCAACGCATTGCTTTGCAATGTGTTGCGTACCCCTCTGGCACACAAAGGGTTAAGGGTTACACCATCAACTCAGAACTGCTCAGTCTATAGAAGGGATAGGCAAGCTGAGGCTTCCCAGCTTTTGGGAACTACAATCAGATTGGTTGGGGATGATGGGAGTTGTAGTCCCCAGCAGCTAGGAAGTCACAGGCTGCCTACCCCTAGCATGTAGGAGCCATGGGTCCAAACGCTGGGAATGCAGATTCAGCTTGTGGAGGATGAACCTTAGGAAGGTGCCTCAAGAGGAAGAGATTCTGCTATGTGTCAAAGTCTGTTGGTTGATACTGCTGATTTTTGCTGTATATATTGCTAATACTACTATACATTCCACAGCTGTTACATTGCAATCCATACTTAATTTTAACAAACTATAAGATTGGATTTAATTGGAGTGTATGTGATATGGGCCCTTATATATAATCTCCTGTGTAATTGCAATGTAAATGATGTAATTAGGAAGGAACTCTGGTGCTGTGCCAGGTGAGAATGCAGGAACAAATTGGTAACAGGTGTTTGTGATAAACTAGATGATTACCCCTCAGTGCAGTGTAACAGACACACTGCTTATCACATCATAGGTCTGAGACTGATCACTCCAAGGAAAGAGAAGTCTCTCTCAGATCCCCCCTAGGCGCGCTGGTACACGTAACAGGTCAAATGCACCAGCACATCAGCAAACATCAAAGCGATCTTTAAGGGAAGTAAACAAACCCTTTAAGGACCGGTGACTGGCTCCATACCACTATGACATCCCAGAATTCATTGCACACACAAAAAAATGGGTTTGAATGGGTTTTGAAACCTCCGAGTTACTAACCCCATTTCAACCATTGGTTTTTAAAAAATTAACCTCCTTTAGCATTTTCTCTTTCTACTGAGATTTTTAACAATATATTTGTGAGCCCTTTATTTAATAATTTGGCCTTTCTACAAATCCAAAAAATATGTCTCTTAAAGATTACCCCATTCCTCCCTCTACCCCTCAAAAATCTAAAAGATTCCCTCAACATTTACTGAGACATGAGTCCTTATCCAGTGATTCCAGTTATCAGGAAGCAAATAGGGATGTTTCCGGTTTTCCTGAGGAAAAAATCCAAGCTATAGTGGATGCCTCAGTTGGCAAGTCAGTGGCTATTGCCATCTCAGATTGCATGGGACAGATGTCCGAATCCGTAATAAAATCTATAACTGAGTCCCTTATAAAAAATACTGATACTTCCCCCCAGTGTGCTTCAAAGGACTCAGAGTCTTTCCAAGTGGCTCACACTGAATTACCTCAGTACATTAATCCTGAAAAAGCTGTAGGGGAAAAAGGAAAATCCCACCATTGTGGACCAGTGAACATTGACGCTTACACGTCACCTATTGATTCTGCTAGACAATCTAGAGCAAGAATTCGTGGTTTATTCCCACGTAAAAGACCCTCTGCTCAAGAGGAAGTAATTTTGAGCCAAAAATACAGGAACAGTCAGAAACCGGATTCCTTTTGTTCTTCATCATCCTCTGGAAATGAATCGGACGAATCGGTAGAATCTCTCTCTGATTCGTCCGCTTCAGATCCCACTTATGAACCCGTCATTAAAAAAGACTCCTCTGGGGATATAGATAAATCGGCTCATGATACATCTATCTTGGACGACCAAGGAAATCCTTTATTTGATCCCGAAGGGATAAGGCATCCTAGGTCGTCAGAGTGGGTCCCTAGAGACCATATAGCTACTATATCAAATTGTGGCTGAGGAAACCCCTGACTAGCAAAACTAAGAATAAGTTACGGGCAGAATGCCCAAGACCTACTATTGAAACATATGTGATACCCCTATAATTGACCCCCGAATAGTTCAATACATAGCAAAATTGGGGAAGGATCCCAGGAAGGGTTTGGACAGATACCATAAAAACTGCCAAGATAAGTTGTTAGATATCGTTGGCCCCCTAGCCAAAATCTTCGAAATGGCGGAGAACTGTACCCATTCAGGTCAGCCCGTGGACACAAACACTCTCCGAGGATGGATTCAGAGAGCCTTCTGCTTCTTGGGTAACGCCAATTCAGACTTATCGACTGAGAGACGCCGGGCGATCCTACTCGGGATCAATCCAAAACTGACTGAAATGGCGTCAGTCGACGCGGGCCCTGAAGCAGAAGGCTTTCTCTTTGGCGACTCCTTCATAAAAGAGTTAGGGAAGTTTGTGACAATGTTCACTGCCCTGGACAAAGAGCAGACCTCTATAAAAAAAAGGTGTTCAATAAACGTGCGTTTGGGAAGGCCGGGAAGTTTAGGGGTCGATTTCCTGGCCGCTCCTATCAGGGTCCCCAAAGGGGATCATTTCAAAACTTTCAAGACCCCACTATGTATGGGAAGGAAGTCCCTTCAGTTGAATACAAGAACCCCGGTGCTTTCTTTCCCCAGCGTAACAGAGGTTGGAGAGGCAGAACATCCAGAGGCCACCCTCGACAGAGACCCTTCACAGGTAAGTGCGTTTCTCCTTCACAGGAAAAATTGTGTGACAGACTCGTCCATTTTTTCCATCATTGGTCCCAAATAACCTTGGATCGATGGATTCTTGTCACGGTTTGTTTGATTCACAGACACAGATAAAAACACAGCTTTATTGAAAAAAATAATAAAGAACCCTCACAGGTCCTGAACATCACACATATGTTACAGACACACGACAGGTTCAAGTAATATAGAATACAATGTATACATATATAGGCTCTACCGGCCTCACCAAAATACCGGGTAAGGCAGCCTAGAAGATGGTACAATAGGACTGAGGAGGCTCTACCGGCCTTACCAATATACCGGGCAAGGCAGCCTAAACTAACTAAGTGAAGGAAAGTCAGGATTTTATTAAAGACACTAAGGCGAGTATTATCCCTCCCATGTTTTACTTCCCCCTTACATAATCTATCTTCTCTATTGTCAGGTTGACAACCCACGATCCGTGTATATTGTTTTGTTACCAGATACACAAGAGAAGGTTATTTTGGATGCTATACTTCACTCAAAGAAAGAGGGAGTTATTACAGGAGGAGGATGACTTATAGATGATGTCTATCACCGATTCGAGTATAAAGGATGGAAGGCGTGACCTCTCGTTGAAACACCTGTTTGTTTTTTCTGTTTTTTCTTTTTTTGATTATAATGTACTTTAAACTGCTGTTGGGAGTAGTAAAGATTGATAAAGCATAATACTCGCCTTGTGTCTTTAATAAAATCCTGACTTTCCTTCACTTAGTTAGGAAAATCTTAGAACTAACTCTCAACTTCAGGAGACCAGAGACATACTTTCAAACTCATCAAAATCTACATTCTAGTTAGCTTTAAAGGGATCGTGATGTCCCAGAAATATTGCATTTTGTAAGGATTAAAAAGTTGATTTGAATGCAAAAAAACCTATCCCTCAAACAGCTATGGTTTGAGAGATATCTACATTCAAAGTTTGCCTTTTCCTGCTGTCAGCTGTTAAGCTGTCAGCAGGAGATCCGTATCAGCTGACATGGAGGCTCTTCAGCAGAGCCGGAATCGCGTTTTTTAAAGAGAATAACTGCAATGGAATGGTCTGCAAAGTGTGCCTGGTTTGCAAGCAATCTTTGTAGACCATTCCAGTGCAGAATAATTTGGAGATTTCACTGGCATTCAATTGGTTAAACACCCCTTTTAAATCAATGGGATTTTGGAAATGTTATTTGTCCACAAAAGAGCAGTTACTCTAGAATTGTTTCAGTTCTTGTTCATACATCAGCCTCTCTCTTCCTCTAGTACAGTAGTACAGTATGCGTGAGGTTCTGAGAAAATCTAGTTGATTTAGAAGGAAAGAAGTTTTTTTTTTATCTATTTAACTGGGCTTTGATACACAGAGATTCAGTTAGCATCTTCCTTACAGAAAAAATGTCTAACCCAGGCATATAAAATTCAGATACAGTCGAGGGCTGCATACTCAACATTTTCCTTTAAGAAGGACCACAACACTGGCTGTGTATGTGTGTATGTATTGTCAGAACCAGTCATGCACAGTGCAGACTGCCAGCGCTGCGGATGATACAGAGCGGGGAGCTCCGTATTCAGACCGGAGTCCTCTCTGCACACCTTCCTGGGACCGCGGTCCCAAGAAGGTGCACAGAGAGGACTACGGTCTGGATTTGGAGCTCCCCGCTCTGTATCAGCCGCTCCATATCAGCAGTGGCGCGGGCAGTCAGTACTGCGCATGACTGCAGCGTTGCCAGTATTGGCCCACGTACACGAGCTTTAAAACTAGTCAATAATAATTTGCTAAAAGTATGTTTGTCAGAAGCAGTCATGCACAGTAGAGACTGCCCGCTGTGCGGCTGATAACGGAGCGGGACTCTCCGAATTCAGACAGTAGTCCTCTCTGCGCACCAGAAGGTGCACAGAGAGGACTACGGTCTGAATTCGGAGAGTCCAGCTCCGTTATCAGCTGCGGCACGTTTGGGCAGTCTCTACTGTGCATGACTGTAGTGCCGCCTTTGTATACAGGCATTAAAACTAGTATTTATATATATATATATATATATATATATATATATATATATATATATATATATATATAAAATGTGTTTGTATATTTTTTATACTTATTTCCCAGCCACTGCTAGTCACAGAACCATGCATGCACTGTTTGCTTCCACTGACCACTGGTATCCACAGAACCACCCATGCACAGTCTGCTTCCCAAGCCTTGTCCATCTGTTGGCGCAGTTCTGGGGCAACTCAAATGCACCACAGACAACAAATAAAAATCCCCATTGCTTTAAATGGAGCTTTAACCCATTGAATGCTAGACAGGAGTCCAATACATTACTTTGCAATGTGTTGGAGAACTCTCTAGCATTCAATGGGACACAAGCCAGAAAACTGGAAAGTAGCGACCCTAGACTGCAGTACGGAGGGTGGGGAATATTCTCGGCCACAGGGCATTTAAAATGTTTCTCTCAATAGAGGATGCATGATTGGCCCACAGGCTGCATGTTTAACCCGTTGAGTTCCAGAGAGGTTTCCAGAGCATTGCATTGCAATGAATTGGATACCTCTCTGGCACTCAAAGGGTTAACATGCCTGGTCTAACCTAAACAAATGTATATAGATCAATGTTTGCTAAAGAGTCCTCTCACTAGCATTCAAGGGGTTAAAAGCCACATTTAAATAAATGTATCAATTTTATTTGCTCCCTGTGGCACAGTTGGTTTGCCCCAGTATTGCTCAATGTTTCTAACTATCAGCTTCTCTGTCTTTAACAGAAATAGACAAATGATATTGCCAGAAAAGTGGCAATCAAAAAGATATTCCCAGTGATTTTCCACTTTTATATGAGATGCCTGGAACTGGATTGTGAGTAAAGAATATTGGCCATAATGGAAGGTATTATGGGAAATTAGCTGCTGCTTCATTGTATCATTGTAGAGTCCCGGATGTGGAATGTGATTACAATATTGCTGTTAGCACAACTTCTCTCAAAGGGAGCTTAGCACAGAAAAGGAACTAGGTGCAATCAGTATTACTGTAAACTCTAAAACTGTGTATTTACCCTGTTCTACAAGATATGAATGCAAAATGTGTAAAAAAAAAAAAAAAAAAGATAATGGTTTAGCAATTCTGGTGAAAACAAGCTGCTCCATAAGGAACAACTAAAATGGCCAATTAATTAAATGGGCTTTTAACCTCTTGATAACTAGAGAGTTTTACAGTGCATTACACAGAGAACACAGAATCAATTACTGTAACGCAGGCACTTAGTGACCCAGGTTTGGGACAAGAATTATTTAACCCTTTGAGTGCCACAGGGGTAGTCGATGCATTGCAAAGCAATGAATTGCCAACCCCCTGTGGCACTCAAAGGGTTAAAAAGAAGAATGTTTTAAGAAATACTGTAGTAATGGTGAAAGATTATTTCAAATTACAGATGAGCAAGTCAGGATTCAGAGGGTCATATGAATAAAGAGCAGGGGACAATTCTGGGGCAAACAAGCATTGCCATTACTTTAACCCTTTAAGGACCAGAGAGCTGTGCAATGCATTGCTTCACATGTGTTGTGCAACCCTTTGGTTCTTATCCTGTTGAAAGTTAGAGAGGTTTCCAACTCATGGCTAAGTATTGCATTGGAGACCTTTCCAGCATTCAAGGGGTTAAAGCGGCCTTGAATGCTTGCAAAGCCTTAGGCACCTCTCTAGCATTCAAGGAGTTAAAATTGACATCAACTCCTTTTTTATTTGTTCTATGTGGTGTATCTGGTTTGCTCCAGAATTTCACCATTGTTTTAGTACATTAGCCTCCCTGTATTTAAAGGGCAACCATCATATTTTACTAAATCTGCTCTTATGACCACTTTCAAGACCCAAACCAGCTCCTATCAGCTCTTTTCAGGGGGTGTCAACAAACTGACCCTCTTGGCTGGAATGCAGAGGGGAAGGACTACATGTGCAGTCCCCGTAGACTAGCTGTATTGGGCATACAAGTCTGATACAGAGGGTCTATTGGGAACTGCTTGTCACAGGTTGTTGTGCGGTGTCCACAGAGGATCACCAGAGTTTAATCCCAGAGGAGTAGATCTGCCAATTGGGGGGACAAACTACATTGCCAGAAAATATGTAATCAATTTACAATAGTGTCATTGATTTCCATTTATTTATTTATATCAAGTGATTGGAAGTATATTTTAAATATATGATATTGTAGCTAAGGTAAGAAATTTCTAACCTCTTCAATGTAGAGTTGATGTAGAATGCACTTTGTAGTCATACCTGGGAACTGTCTTCTGTGCATGCCCTTGGAGATGGCTTAATGTCTGGGAATGGGCATGTCTAAACTATGAAAACTGTGGCATAAAGTGAGCTGGACTTAACTGGGGGGGGGGCATATTTTGGGGAAAAGGTGTTTTATACTTTAGAATGGGGAGGAAGTGGGCAGGAAGTGGGTAGGACAGGAAATAGGCAGAACAGATAAGAAGTGGGCAGAATTAACCCCGAAACTCACCAATGCTGGATAACCTGCCTGTCCCTGGAGACATGGTAATTAATTAAAAAAAAAAAACTGAGTCTCTGGGGCTCATTTGCACAGTATATAGCATTACTCTAAACTTTAAAACTAGGCTTCTGGCCCTGTTCTACCCAAATCTACTGTATCATAAGAAACAGATAAAATGCCCAATGACTGAAATGGATCCTTTAACCTTATGAATGCTAGAGTTCACCTTGAAGGCCTGTCTGCCATTCCAGGGGTTAAACTACCCATTTAAAAATACAGGAATTTATATGCTCCGATACAGACATTTACAGCTGAAGCTGTAGAAATTCATCCTATTTATCCTCCACCAATCAATTAAGTTGCTGGGCTTTGTGGGATTTCTACTGTAATTTGTGTCGGGTCACATAAAACTGGTTATTCATGTAATAACCACAAATGTGTCATGCAGTGGAGCGCACACAGTATCTGAAGTGACAGGATCGATACTGGAACATAGTGCTGTGGAGTTCACTGTTAACTACTTATTACTAACTAGTGTGAAAGCCCGTGTACACGGCCAAGGTCCGGGAGATGTTAACTCTTTGAGTGCCAGAGGGGTACGCAACACATTGCTTTGCAATGCGTTGCGTACCCCTCTGGCACTGAAGGGGTTAAGAGGCCGGTCCTGCTCGGAGTCCTGGCACCGACGCAGTCATGCACTGTAGAGACTGCCCGAAAGCACAGAATGCTCCCAGCACAGAACTCACAGCATTTCTACATCTCCCAGCATTCCATGTGTTCCGGCAGTCTCTACTGTGTATGACAGCTTCTGACAAACATTCTAGCGAATTATTATATAGGATTCTACCATACACCAAACGGGTGATAGCACAAAGAGAGGAGGAGGAGAAAACCACTTTCAAGAGGGAAACTGGAAACTGAGAAAACTAAGACTGGCAGACCAGGTGCAGGAATATTTGCGGACCCCTGGTTTACTAGGAATGTCTGAAAAATTTCATGCAGTGTTAGGGGAATTGGTTCCTAAAAGGTGTGTCACAGCACATTTATGAGTCATGGCACCAGGCTTAATGTGTCACACATTTCCATTGTTATATTGCTTTTGAAGCACACACTTCTTACAGAAATTGTGATTTTTTCAGCTTCATACCTCACAACTTAAAGAAGGTGTCACAACTTAAACTGTTTGGGAAAGCATTGACAAATCCACCAATACAGGTCATTTTCAGTGTTGACAGGTTGCCTTCCTGTCCTCAAGACACCCTGGTGCAGGTGTTCAAGATCATGTCAAATGAACAAAGATGACTAAATCAGGTGCTCAACAGTTCCAAAGGATCTGCCCGAGTTAACAGTTTTCACTTGTGCTTAACTGAGGTCATTCGGAAAACCTGCACTGTTGGGGGGAGGGAGGTTAACCCCATAAGAACCAATGACATGCCAGGACCGTCATACCATTCAGTCCTTAGAGGAACGATGATGGTCATGGTACATCACAGTTGAATGACTGCAGCAAGCCATGATCACAGCAGGACAGAAGCAGTCAGTTACAACTGTTCCCCAGTGGCATGGCACATATGATCGCTGCTACAGCGATCATGTGTGCCCATGGAGCTACATGACAATGGCAAAGTATGTAAACATTGCCTTTCTCATTGTTATCTGTCTTTCTCATCATCACTATGGTCGTGAGGAAGAGAAAAGCAGAGAACAGTGCTCCCAACAGGTCAAATTGACAAATAGGGGGCACTTTTATTTTATGTATTATGCTGGGGGAAGAACTGGTGGGTAGAGCATATTTGGTTACTTCATGACCTACTAACACCTCTTTGCGTAGCTGAATAAAGAATTTAGGGCAACAGCAAAGTATTTTATTTACACAGACTAATTTATACACATACTACTTGAAAGAAGCACGGCATTGCCCATACAATAAGATGTATATATGCATATAGATATGCAAACGTGCAGATGCACAGCCATCCCTTTTGCGGCCTACTATAAGCCCACTCCAGGTTATGTCTGCCTCCCATCCAGAAACAATCTCCAAAACAGCCCTAGTTTTAGGTATATGTGTATATATTTCTGTGTGAGTATGTGTTATTGCTGTGTAGCGTGATACACTTAAATAAACATCACACATTCTGATCTCTTAAAAAGGAGGACACCAGGGTGTCTGTACTCCCTAAAAAGGGATATTTGAGAGGTATGAACAAGCTTTCATAATTCTTTTTATCAAGTCCCTGTTAAAAAAATACACTAATTGAGTACAAATCCTCACAGATAAACCTACAAATATGTTTTTTTTTTAAAGAAATGTTCCATTTTTTATGTTGTTATCAAATTAAATGAGTTATACACATAAATATGGCATCAGATGAAAGCCCTACCTATCCTTAAAAACTAGTACATAAATTGTGTGGATGTACTTAATAAATTAGAGGGATATGGTTTAACACTGACATACTAATAATATTTCTCTGGTCCTCTAGTGTGAAAAAAACTCCAAAAAAAGGCCTGACACCAAGGGGTTAATACAGGCCTCTTATGAAAAATGCACACTGAAGGACTGCATAGACAGGGCTGCACTTCCCATTAGGAAGCACCCTCCTAGTGTGCCACACTCTTAATTGTGGGTGTGCTCAGTACAATCCACATGCAGTCGCATTAAAGGGTATTTCTGGGTAGAATGAGTCTTTTGCTTATAGTTCAGAAATGTTTTGACTGCTTAAGGAATGTAACATTATAGTGATGGTGAACTAATAATGTATTCTAGGCACCCAAGTCCCATGTCATTTGCGAAAGTAATTCCCTTGTCTGCAAAAGACACTTGCTTTTTGGTTCATGTTGGCTGGTTTCTTTTATAGTTTACGTGACAATTTACATATCATCATAAAACCCATTGAATGCTAGATGGGTCTCTAACGCAATGAGATGCAATGTGCTAGAGATTTTTCTAGCACCAAAGGGTTAAGAGCTTTGTGTGCCTGTAGGTTATATAGACTAAGGTCATTTTCTGTGCCAAGCATCAGTAGGGCTGGGGGCAGGATCAAGTGGAATGAGGTTAAGCACATGGGTGGGGCTAACTGAAGTAGGATACCATGCTGGAGACAAAAAAATTCAGCCTTGTGTACAGGAATAACCAAAGCCATAGTACAGGGGTGTGCTACAATTGGCTGTTGGCTACACTTAGCTGTTGATCGTGGTAGTTGCAGTAAAAAAAAAAAAAAGAGTTGCAGGGACACAGATACATAGTGCAAGAACAGCCGGAGACACAAAGGTTGCCCACACGGATCTAAGGCTGTAATTGTTCCAATGTAGCCAAGCAGTATGCTTTTTTCTTAAAGGGCTGATATTAAATAGAGGTTGCACAGCCTGTTGAACACCCTTTTGGTCCTTATAGGGCTAAAAAGATGGAGTGGCAATGCTAGTGACATTCAGTGGGCCCCTCTAATTGGTTCAGCCCCAGTGATTTGTACCTCCTTTACCAAAGATATTCTAGTCTGCTACTGAGGCAATAAACCAATTGTTCATAAACTGGAAAAGGAATGGTGTTTTGAAGTTCAACGCACAGAGAACAGTTGTCTGGTGGGTAGATTTGCTAATATACATTTGCTTTAATGTCTATATGTATGTAGGTACACGGTAAAATAAACCAACTCCCTCTTAAAAATACCAATTCCCATTAATTTAAATGGGGCTTTTAATCCTGTGAATGCTAGAGGCCTCCAATTAATTGCAAAGTAGTCCCATCCATTTAGCTCTGCAGCCATTTATCACCGTGAGTGCCAGAGGGGTGTCCAAAGCATTGGAAAGTCATGGCGCAGAGATGCAGTGGATTGTATATCTTTTTGGAGATCAAATGGGTTAACCCTTTGCATGTCAGAAAGGAATCCAACGCATTGGATATGTCTCTGGCACACAAAGGGTTAATACTTTCACCTCAAGGACTCTTAAGATACTGATAACAACATTGGTAGGTTCTGAAAAGTTTACTTGTCACAGAACAATCTAAACATGTATTAAAAGCATATACAGAACATAAAATACATCACTAAACCAATATAAATGTCTAAAACGCATGTACACACTGTAAGAGAGTTCAGGAATTGTGCATACATTTAGACAACATGTTGTTTATGCTTCCATATATAAAGCTGCAGCCATCCAAAAGAGGGTAAACCCTTTGAATACTAGAAAAACAAAAAAAGAAACATCTTTACTCGAAGGAAAAAAAAAAACAAAGAAAAAAAAGGGAGGCTTGTACAAACCAAATCGCTCAGCTCGTTTTTTGCTCATACCGTTTTTTGTGCATACCAAGGCATGCACTTCACCATCATTAGGTCCCTCTGCATTCAGTGTGATTCTCAATCAGTAATGTTGCCAGAGGTGAAAGGTCCTATGCTGGGATATGGTGCCATACACACGGACAACTATTACCTCGTATGAACTTGCCAAGGTCCAGCAAATTGTATCTTTACTGCATTCACACAGGAATGTAGTAAAGTTGCAGTAAGGAAGGTCTGTATAGAAGCCCATAGGGCAACCTTTCACATGTGAGTTGTTGGAGGTTGTGATGCTCAAAGAAATCTCCAGTGAATGCACAACACGTGGGTCAGCCATCAAACACACACCTTACCTGAGTCCGGATCAGCAACGGAATACTGGAGAGAGAGAACACAGGTGATAGAACTAGCAGGAGGCTGCTACGGTTCTGTCACAAGTGTGAAAGAGCACCTAAGATTTACTGTACACAAGCCCAGAACACCTCATAGCATGCACATAAACCTGAATCATTTTAAATAATTTTTCACTGTACCTTTTTAGTACATGTGGAGAAACAAGGTGCAAAGGAACAGAACACCCCAAAATACACATACTCTACCCATACCAAGCTGTGTAAAGGGGACACTTTTTGATGTAATTGGTTTAATGCATAGGCATTAAGACAAGTGAGTTTCTGAGACTATATAAATGAAAATCATGTAATCCTTTTCTGGATGTGAGCCAGCCACACCCCTGGACTGGCAATGGATGAAGTAATGCACCACAATGCATTCCTCTACTCACTGCCAGAGGGAGAGGTTCGTCATTCAAATTATACCTGTCTCAAAGTCAAAGCAATAACTGAATTCCACAGTTGCCTCAAGCATTACACTGTTACCGTACTTCCTCCAGCAGTGAGTGCTTTGCCTCAAGCATTCATCTGTTACTTTCCTCAGGCATTACACTGCTACTTCCTCCAGCAGTGAGTGCTTTGCCTCAAGCATTCAGCTGTTACTTTCTTTAGCAGTGAGTGCTTTGCCTCAAGCATTCCACAGTTACTTCCTCTGCAGGTAATACTTTGCCTGAAGCATGCCAGGATACTTTCTGCATGGACTTTCACCTCTTCACTCTTTTGCTTCATTGCTGAATCAATTGCCCTACAATCTGCGCTATAACAGGTTTGGTTCCTTTTCAATTCCACGCCACAAATAAAAAAAAAAAAGGGGCTTTTACCATTAACCCTTTGAGTCCCAGAGGGGTACACAATGTACTCAGAGTGTTAAAGGACAAACAACTCTTTCTAACATCTCAAAACTACAATGGGTAGCACTCTACTGTAGTGAACCGGGAACCAAAAAAGGATGTATCAATACAGAATAGATCATAACATGCAAATAATCACAATCATTTGAAATATAGTATACAGCAGGAGGAAAATAAATATACCAATATCAATGCAGATATATATATATTCGAGGTAATGTAGTGACCTAAGAAACTCCCCAGTTAATCCTACTGTACCGAGATAGTAAATATGATATATATATATAGATATCCTACTATACCGGTATAGTAAGTATGATAAAAAATATATAGAGATCTAAAAGGAAACTTAATGATAACATATAAATCCAATAATGGAATAACTGCTCAATATCACACCAGATAGAGAGTAAGGTAATTGTAAATATCAGATATAGTCCAAATGGTAAATAAAATGTGGATATCACATGTTGATAATCAGTCCTTTTTATCTTTTGCAATGGCAATCTTTTATCACTTATTCAGATAGTCCCAATGCCGCTCCTCTAATGGCTTTTTCCATCCACACCACCAACGAAATCTGTATACAGAGAATAGAAGGGCAAAACAGGACGATCTAAAAGTAGGGTTTATTCAAGCAAACATATGCACAATAAAAACAAATGCACATACAAAATTATGATAAAATGTAAACTTATTGTAACGGAAGACCAAGAGGCCGGGAAACCTTTGGCCATAGTTCCGGGTCTCTCCTGCCCCGAGTCGGCCAGTCCGAGTCGAATGTGCCAGTCAGCCGTTATCTGGAGAGCACGACATCCTGAGAGCTCGCCAGTCGCATGTCAGCAAGGGTGAGTTGAGGTCGACAAGACCAGCAAGGTCAACGTCGATGGTCCGGGAGTCAACTTGACAGAATCCAGCTGCCGCCAGCTGTCCTCGAAATCGGCGAATCCCCAGGAGTCGAGTCGGCAAGTCTCCAAGTATCGAATTGGAATTCGAGGTCGCAGGTATCTGGAAGAAGAGTTTCATCCACGCTGAATACCTCTCCTGGATGGATGTCAGAGAGGACTCTTTAGACCATCCCAGAAATAATGACAGGCAGAGACTAGGTCTTATTTCACAGCACGTGACACCCTTTATTGAAACATAGCTCGACTTATATATACACAAGACAGTGATTCTTAAAATGGAACACAAAGAATACAATGCAAAGTAAACAAATTACTCATGTATTACACAATAGGGCAGACATGATTGAATTGTAACACAAAAGGGACTTGGGCAGGGATAAACATTACACAAAAACTTGAGGGACTGGAATACACATTCCAGGGCCAATGGCCAGGGGGTTTAAATATGCCTATTCAACCCCATGCAATCAGATGTTGTTGTGGGGTTGCCTGTCAACCAATCCCTGAGCCGCCTACGTTTCTCCATGTTAAGTCTAAGGAAGACCTTTAAATGTCCTGCTCAAGGATTTGACCAATCAGGCAACTGCCTATTGTCCTCGCCATGAAGCGTTCGACATGGTGTTGACGATTCGAACACCGAGGTGGGAATCTTCGACTGGTTGTTGACGGAACGGCAAACTAAGACAAGACAACCCTGGACATATAGTTTATTTAGTTATACCCATTCCGAGAGTGGTCGACACTCCTAAACCAGGCAGTTCTGTGGATTTAGTCCCTTTCGCCACCACTGTCTACCAGCATGATGTCTTAAACAGTTCTCCTTAGTTTGTAAAAAAGGATGGTAGCCTACCAGTAATGGACTATGGTCCGTTACATTTCTCCCCCTTTTTAGTACCAACCCAGCGGCAGCTTGGTCGAATGCTGGCTTGGGACTACGGGAGGTCCTTGCGGATAGCCGTTGTCCTGTGCTAAGGAATAAAAGGGTAGCCCCATGTCCTGGGCTAAGAAATAAAGCAGGAGCCCCTTGTCCTGGGCCAGGAGAAAGTAGTAGCCCCTGGTCTATCCACACGTTGGGGGGACTCTGTTGGTCAGTGATCCAGGCAGAGGTGGGGTCAGATTCCCCTGGGTCTGGAGCCATTGGCTCTGGATCCAGGGCCAGTCTGTGAGGTGGAGTTCCATGGGGAAAGGGGGTTTCCACCGATAGAAATTAGCTGGGAAAAGGCTGATTCTGGCGGCCCTTTTTTTGAATTCCAGGGATACAAATTGGGGTCACACTCTGGGTGTATGAGGGCATCGCCCCCTTTTCTCAGGGCATGTACAACAATGTTGAAGGAGAGGCTGCTGCTCCCACTCTCCTGTGCTGGGGCAAGGTGCAGGGGGCCATTAGAGAGGACAGGGGTCTTCTTCTCTACAGCTGGGCCATCAGCGCCCCTAGTGAGGACGGTGGTCCCACTCTATAAGGCAAGGTCACTAGAGCCACTGGGAAGGATGGTGGTCCCACTTTCCAGAGTAGAGTCATCACCTGCACTGGTGAGGAGTGAATTCCCACTCACCAGGCTGAGGTCAACAGGTTCAGGGGCAACAGAAACCCTAGGGAGGACAGTGGTCCCATTGCCTATTGTAGGGGCATCACTTGTCCTGGTGAGGATCGAATTTGCACTCACTAGGCTGAGGTCAACACCTTCAGGGGCAACAACACAGGGGTTGCTGGTGAGGACCTGAGTCCCACTCACTTCAGCAGGGTTAGCAGGGAAAGGGGTAACAGGCCCATCAGGCAGAATGTCTGTCCCACTCTCTGATGCAGGGGCCTCACTTGCCTGGGTGAGGAGCGAATTCCCACTCACCAGGCTGGAGTCAACATCCTCACTGGGGAGAACCTCATTCCTCTTCTCCCTAGCACAAAGCTCACGCATGTACTGCTGCTGTACTGTATCCATAAGTCGAGTTTTCCTCGCTACTGACGGCTTGTGTCCCAGGAGCGGCATGAGGTTCACCATTCTCCTGCACACTGGGTCAGGATGCATCCCCATTCCTATAATGATCCACCGCTCCTCCACTACGAATTCAATGAAACCCCAGTTGGGCTCTACTGCTCTGATGTGTTTCACAAAATCACCCCAGGCGGGTCCTACTGCTTCGACGAGTTCCACAAAGCCCATGAAACCCCATTCGGGCACTACTGCTCCGATGGGTTCCAGGACTGCCATGGTTCACCGGCATTGTCAACTCTGGTAAAAGGAGATAATCCCACCACTGCCATGAGTGTAATGGAAGTCCAAGAGGCCGGGAAACCTTGGGCCATCTTTCCGGGTCTCTCCTGCCCAGAGTTGGCCGGTCCGAGTCAGATGTGGCGGTCAGCTGTTATCCGGAGTGCACAACAGCCTGAGAGCTTTCCAGTCACATGTCGACAGTGCATCAAGGTCGACAAGACCAACAGGGTCAATGTCGGCGGTCCGGGGAGTCGACTTGACAGAATCCAGCAGAGTTGCCACCAGTTGTTCTCAAAATTGGCGAATTCCCAGGAGTTGAGTCAGCAAGCCTCCAAGCGTCGAGTCGGCGTCTAGGTCGCAGGTATCTGGACGAAGAGTGTTGTCCATGCTGAATACCTCTCCTGGATGGAAGTCAGAGAGGACTCTTTAGCAGGGGAGGGCTGGCCTGGGGGGCAGAGGGGCAATTGCCCCCTGGGCCGGTTATAGGTCTGGGCTGGTGGGCCACTGCCTCACTCAATCTACTTCTTCTGCTGTAAATGGAGCTACATTAGTGATAGCACAGAGCTTACAACTGAAATGGAGCTGCACTAGTGATATCATAAAGCTTACAACTTAAACAGAGCTGCACTAGTGATACCACGGAGCTAGTGGTAGCTCTAGTAGCATAACCCATTTCATTATAAGCTCTATGGTATCACTAGTGTAGCTTTACATTTTAAAGCTCTGTGGTATCACTAGTCTAGCTTCCATTCAATTGTAATCTCTATGTTATCTCTAGTGTAACTCCATTTGAACTGTATGCTCTGTATTATCACTAGTGTAGCCCCATTCCAGTTGTAAGCTCTGTGGTATCATTTGTCTTACTTCACAGCATTAATAACAAGTTTAAAATGAACAAAAGGGGATGGGCTGGGACGGTGGGCTGGAACGATAGCTGAAATGGACCACTTGATTGTATTTGCCCCCCAGCCCTCCCCTGCTCTTTAGACCATCCCAGAAAAAACGACACGCAGAGACTCCAACTTAGTTCACAGCAAGTAACACCCTTTATTGAAACATTGCTCGACTTATATACACACACAAGACAGTGATTATTAAAATGGAAGACAAAGAATACAATGCACATTAAAAAAATGACTCATGTATTACACAATAGGGCAGACATGATTGAATTGTAACACAAAAGGGATTTGGAATACACATTCCAGGGACAATGGCCAGGGGGGTTGAAGCCTGTTTAAATATGCCGCTTCAACCCCGTCCAATCAGATGTTGTCGTGTGGTCATCTGTCGACCAATCCCTGAGCCGCCTACGTTTCTCCATTTTAAGTCTATGGAAGACCTTTAAATGTCCTGCTCAGGGATTCAACCAGTCAGGCGACTGCCTACTGTCCTCACCATGGAGCGTTCGACACAGTGTCAACGATTCGAACACCGAGGTGGGAATCTTCGCCTGTTTGTCGACGGAACGGCAAACTATGACAAGACAACCCTGGATATATAGTTTCTTAAGTTATACCCACTCCGACAGTGGTCGACACTCCTACAGCAGAGGCAGCACTAAAAAAAGAGATAAGTGTAACAGACCATAGTCCGTTACTGGAAGCCCTCCCCGGGCCTATGTATGTACCATCTTTTATTATAAACTAAGGCGAACTGTTTAAGACATTATGCCGGTAGACAGTGGTGGCAAAAGGGACTAAATCCACAAAACTACCCGGTTTAGCAAGAGAAGAACAGCGTTAACACTTGTTTATTATTACGGAAGACGGAGAGTATCCTCTGAGATCAGGTCCGTGAGTAATTCCGAGATTCACCAGTGTATACAAACAGAGCTGGTATTGGAATACAAGAATTAATGAGCGTGTGTTAGATCTATTGTTTCCTTTTGCATGATTGTCAGCTCGTATAGAGGAAGAAGGAGTGATTGATGCAGAGCAAGTACTACGGAGAGAGATAAGTGTAACAGACCATAGTCCATTACTGGAAGCCCTCCCTGGACCTATGTATGTACCATCCTTTACATCTATGTAACTATGGACTATGGTCCGTTACACTTATCTCTCTCCGTAGTACTGCCTCTGCTGCTGCATCAATCACTCCTTCTTCCTTGATACGAGCCGACAATCATGCAAAAGGAAACAATAGATGTAACACTTGCTCATTAACTCTTGTATCCCAATACCAGCTCTGTCTGTATATACTGGTGAATCGCGGAATTACTCACGGACCTGATCTCAGAGGATACTCTCCATCTTCTGCAATAATAAACAAGTGTTAGCGCTGTTCTTCTCTTGCTAGAACATCAGCAAGAGAAGAACAGCGCTAACACTTGTTTATCATTGTGGTACACGGAGAGTATCCTCTGAGATCAGGTCCGTGAGTAATTCCGCGATTCACCAGTGTATATAAACAGAGCTGGTATTAGGATACAAGAGTTAATGAGCGAGTGTTACATCTATTGTTTCCTTTTGCATGATTGTCGGCTCGTATCAAGGAAGAAGGAGTGATTGATGCAGCAGCAGAGGCAGTATTACGGAGAGAGATAAGCTTACATTTTATCATAATTTTGTACGTGCATTTGTTTTTATTGTGCATATGTTTGCTTGAATAAACCCTTCTTTTAGATCGTCCTGTTTTGCGCTTCTGTTCTCTGTATACAGATCTCTCTAACATCTGTTTTACCAACATTCAAAAAAACATACACAGACAATGCCGCCTTCCATCTTGCTAGTTACATATAAAACAGGAGAACATGAACTCAGCTTTTTTTGTGGTTACAAAACAAATTTAAGTATGTTCATGATGTCAGTGATAGAGAATAGTTTATAAATGTTTTGTGTCCCAGAAAAAAAAGTTGCTTTGCACACCACCATGACACACAAATAGTTAACTTCAATTAAAAGTATTCAGTTTTTGGGCTGAAATGAAAAATTTCAGTTGAATAGTTCTTTGTAATCTGCCAAGAACAAATGATATACAACACATGGCTATTGTTTAAAAGAAATTAGCAGTGGTATGTGAAGCAGCAGAACATTAATTCTAGAAGCCATATATTCTTAAAACTATTGTTAAGTCAATACAGAATGAGGGCGGCTTATGAATTAAGTCACCAGCGTTCCTTTCATTTCTTTACGGGGAAATCCTTTAAAAAAGGCATTTTTCTCTGAAGAATAATACAAATAATTTTCTGTCTTTTAGAGTTACAATAGATTGCTATAAAATAAAGATAAGAAATATAAGAGGTCATGTACAAATTTGCCTGCTCCAGGGCACTGAAAAATGAGTAATGTTAGGAAAAGAGTTCAAGATCTTGTAAGATTCAGCAGTTAATATCCAAATTTATCTTAACCCTTTAAATGGATAGTAACTTAATATACAGTAAAACTTATATTGTAAGTTCTGAGTAAACAAAGGTATGTTTACTGCTGAGAGGTGTTTTATTCAGAATATTTTAGGTGCAGTAACTTAATGGCCTGAAATTGTACAGTAGCGCTGTTTCTCTACCAGTCTGCAAAGAAGAAAATTTCAGCGGCTCCGGAGTTCCTGGCTAAAATGTGTCCAAAGTGTGCATAAAATTGTGGAAAGACTGCAACCTCTGTGCCCAGCCTAAAAAAGACCTCCCCAGGGCCAGTACATATGACTCAAATGAAAAAAATAGGCTGCACTATAAGGTAATATCAATCCAGTGATAAAATCACAATATTTGTTCAAACATTTTTAAAACATAATTGACTCTCAGTTCACTCAGGACCTCAGAGGTGTAGGGATATAATCCAAACTTCTCAATGTGTTTTGCGTGAAACCATGCTTACTCGTGATGACAAATTGAGTTACAGGGTCATTCCACTATTTAAAAACTACTCCACCAATGGGAAAAGATCATCAGGTGAACAGAAACAGGAAGCTTTCTGATTCTGAACGTTTGGCCTTGAAACATTTGAAGGAGCTCAATCATATAACAATAAAGGGCACAGATAAAGGAGGCAGTGTGGCGGTTTTAAACACTGTACAATATCATGAGGAGGCTATTCACCAACTCAGTGATGAAAACACATATCTTAAACTTCCTGGAAATTCTACAGCGGAATTTAGAAAAAAACAAAAAGAGGCTCATTGATCATGGTCTGCTCCTGGGGGTCTTGTCTAAAAGAGAAGTGGATTGTCTTATAGTGGAGCATCCGGCTGTTCTGATTTTCCACCATTTGCCATAAGTACACAAATCCACCATGGCCCCCAGGGGCAGACCCATAGTTGCAGGGACTGGTTCCCTCAATGAGGGTTTGGGGGAGTGGGTGGATGCATTCCTTTAGCTACTTGTTCTCAGACTCCACAGTTACCTTAAAGACACTAAGTATCTTTTACAGATTTTGGAGGATATTAAGTGGGGGTCTGATTACATTTGGCAGAGCTGCAATATCAGCTTGCTCTACTCCTGTATACCTCATCAATTAGGCATCTTTGTGGTTTGCTATAAATTGGATCTCTACAGTGATTATTCTGAAACTTTGAAAGTATACATCATTGAGGTCATTGAGTATCTCCTGACTGACAACTTCTTCTTTTTTGATGGGCATTTTTAGCTCCAAAGGAGTGGAACGTAAGTTTGCCTCCTCTTTTGCCAACCTGTATATGGGTTGGTCGGAGGAGGTCCACATCTTTGGAGATTGGAACCCCTATCAGACCACTGAGAGAACGCATAAATGAGCATTTGAGGTTGTGGTGCTCTTGGATCCACTGTGGCCAGCCATTTTGATCATTTTCACAGTAGATCTAGTACCAGCCTATCAATTCAAGGTTTTTAATCTGGGAATTAGGGGGGAAGGGTGATCTAGAAAGCCTTGTTTCTAGAACAGAGGTGTTCTAGATTTTCACCCTAAGGACTAGATTTCCAGAAGGCTTAAATGGAGAATACAATGTTTCTTGTTATGTTTAAAGGGATAATAATGTTTCACAAAAACAGCAGCTCCAATTAATCTTCATAGTATTTGAGCCATAGAGAGTGCTATTTCAATACTGTCAGAGTTGTGGTTCAAGAGTAATTGAATGATAAAGTTTCTTCCTCTCGCCTCTTTTACCTAGTGTAAGCCATCTCTTCTCAGATGTGGAATCTGGTTGCTAGACCAGACAGATAACAGCAGGGGACAATCTTCTTCCTATGAGAACAATGAAAGCCCTGCCCCCCTTAACAAGTTTTTCAGGTTTTTCCCTTATCTTATTTGAAGATTTCCCCTCTCTGCAATCTACCTGGGCACCTCCCTTCTGCTTTGGCTGAGCAGTGTTACATCAATTACTCTTGAACTACAACTCTGACAGAATTGTTTCTATACCCCCTTATGGACAGCTCTGGACAATTGACCACAAGCCTCCATAGGGTGGTGTAGCAAATGTGCCACTGTACAATTTCAGGCTATTAAGAGACTGCACCTAATAAATTTAAGTTTGAGCTGCAATAACGTTTGAATAAAACACTTCTCAGCAGTGAGAGTACCCTTGTTTTAAAAAGGAGGATAAACCTTAAAATATACATTTTAGTATATATTAAGTGTTACTAACCTTTAAGGAACAAAGGGTGTGCAACTAATTATTCTGATATGCCTTGCACAGTCCTCAGGTCCTTAAAGGGATAAAGTGAGACTATTGCTCCAAAAGTAGTTGTTTACCTAGAAAAAAAATCTGTCTGGTGTATGAGCCATTTTTCTGTAAACAGTTTTTGAGACATTAACCTTTATATTTTGGTGGCACAATGCGTTACCTTATGTTAATTCAATGCATACTATGCTAACTAGTTCTGTTTGAGGCCAAACTCTGCTGTTAGAAATGTCCCAATGTTTAGGTCCTGCCTAGATTACTTCATAACAGAATTAATCTAATGTACTAAGAACTGGAAGAATTCTGGGGCAATCTAATTGCACCACAGGGGACATATACAATTTCCACTGATTTTAATGGGGCTTTTAACACAATAAATACTAGAGGTCTCCAACTTCAACTTAAATCTATGGTCCAGCTGGTTTGCTTCACATTTGCTGTTTTATTATATATAAGCACCCAAAATGAAAATGGGCAGGCCACAGATTAAGAAGACCTGGTGGTAGATGGACCAAACAAATTCTGGAATGGATTGCACTTGATACTAAACACCCAAGAAGAAGACCAAAGACAAGATGGGTAGATGAAATTAACAAAGTTGTTGGTTCATAGTGGCAAAAAAAGCACAGGACAGAAGTTGTTGGAGCCTTGCTGAGGTGGCCTCTTCCTGACTTATGATGATGATGATTGTGTGTGTATATATTTATGACCCAGTGGGGAAGATAGACCATTACAATTCCAGACTGAAACTGAATTTTGCATAATGCCTACTGAGTTACCACCCAAAATTTTCCTTTTTATGCTGTTTGCACCAAGATAATGGCAGTGTGGAGTGTATGGGCGTGTCAGGGTGTTCCGTTGCTATGCACCTTGTTTTACATTATGTGCTAACAATGCACAGTAAATTAGGGTAAAGTAATTTCCTGCAAATGCTGGGGGGGGCTTTTGATGGCGTATTGTATTAAAGTCATAATGATGGAGAAGAATGAGTGTTGGTATGTACTAAAGCCATTATATGCTCTACTGCATATTCAAATGTTCATCTGCATGATTCGTATGCTCTTGTCCAATCACAAAAAATAAGCTGCCCTAGAAGATATATACAATCCCCCTTATGTTTCTACACAAAAGAAGAAAAACCTTTCAAAATTCCACACAGATGTGAAGTAGAGCACATAAAAATCCTTACAAGGCTATGAAATCCTCAGTCATGTGATTCTGCTGATCATGAAGAGATTAAGCAATGAGGGAGAGATTATTGAGGGGAATGAAGAAAAGAACCTCTGCTCTTTCTTCACATGAAAGCAATTGCTGAAAAGATATCATTTGAAAGTCATCTGTTTTTCAGCACATTGAGCAACCGTATCAGTAATTCAAAAGCATTCATAAAAATGTAAAACAGGAGGGTTGTCATCTTTCACAGAGGAGGAATGGCATAGAGTCACATAGAACACAAGTGATACTGTAAACTAACATGGGTGCTTTTTTTTTGGGGGGGGGGGTTATAAGAGGATTTTAGTCTTACCTGTTAAATCATTTTCTCTTAGTCCATATAACTCACAGGTACCATGGGGAGGTGACAGCTCTTCCCAGTGGGCTGGAACAGTTCTATAGAGGTACAGAGTTGGAGCCTCCCCCTCCTCCATATCAGGCTACCTAGCCAATCACTGCCGAGGGAAAAGACTACATACTAGGATAGCAAGAAGGAAGAGCGGAAAACTCCTGTGAGCAATGAACCCAGAAAGACTCCCACGTCTGGCCACAGAAGACCCTTCATGGTCCCTTTCACTGGGTGCAGACCTGTGAGTTATATGGACTATGAGAAAAGTATTTAACAGGTAAGACTAAAATCCTCTTTTCTCTATCGTCCAATATAACTCACAGGTACCATGGGGATGTACCAACATTGAACTCCGCAGGGTGGAAAGAAGAAGGAAAGGACCAAACGTCAGTCCCCCATGATACCAGAGTTCCCATGGACTATCCAGGACACCAAACAGCCCAAACTAACAAAGTGTCAACAGACACTGAATAACACACCACAGCACACAAGAGCCAACAGGGTTCAACAGTTAAAGAACTATATGGCCCAGGAATGATAAAGTCCTAGACAGGCAAAACCGCTACCAGGACTTTCCTGCCAAAGCTGGTTCCAGCCAAAGCCAGAACATCCACGTGGTAGTGTTTGCCAAAGGTGTGCACAGAAAACCAAGTGGCCGCCTTGCACAGCTGTTCAGCAGAGCCTGATTCTTTTAGGCCCAGGAGGCCCCAACAGACCTGGTAGAGTGTGCTGTAATGCGGAAGGGAACAGGTTTCTCTCTGAACTCATAAACCTTGCAGATGGTAGACTTAATCCAGGGTGCAGCCAAACCAGCCCTGGGACCCTCAGCATCCGTGTTACGGACGGACTCTGTACAGCGCACATAGATTTTAAGGCAGCGTACCACATTCAACAAATGGAGATCCCTCTCATTTTCAGATTTAGGGTCATGTACTATGTACTATGACTCACCGCGCTCCTGCAGGAGCGCGGTGAGTAATACCGGGGACTGACCGGAGCGATCTCTTTCAGTCCCTCCGTGATCAGTCACGTGGGGCGGCACACCGAAATTCCATATCTGGTCCTTAAAGGACCACACACCCCGGGACCGCTGGTCGTTGAGGGGTTAAGGGGCTAAATTAGATTTTAATGCTATGAATGCTAGGGAGGTCTCCAACACATTATAAAGCAAAACGTTTGAGACTACTAGCATTCAATGGGTTAAAAGCCCCTTTTAAAGGGATAGTAATACTTCGTTTTAACTTTATTTTATTTTGTAGGCATTAAAAAAACATGAAGAATGATATAAGACTTATCTCTCAAACCTTTATGGTTTATGAGATATTCACAAGCAAAGTTTCCCCCTCCCGCCCCTTTTACCTACTGTAAACAATCTCTTCTCAGATGTGGAATGCAGTCCATAGACTGGACAGATAACAGAAGGGGACACTCTTATTCCTATGAAAACAATGAAATCCCTGGCCCCCTTGACAAGCTTTTCAGGTTTTTCTGTTATCTTAATTGAAGATTGTCCCTCTCTGCAGTCTACCTGGGCAGCTCCCTTCTGCCCTGGATGAAAAGTGTAACATCAGTAAAAGGGGCGGGAGGGGGACACTTTGCTTGTGAATATCTCTTAAACCATAAAGGTTTGAGAGATAAGACTTATATCATTCTTCATGTTTTTTTAATGCGTACAAAATAAAATAAAGTTAAAATGAAATATTACTATCCCTTTAAGTCATAGGACATTTTTATTTTTTTCCTGTGGTGCAGCTGGCTTGCTCCAAATTACCCGACTTTTGTCTTTATGAATATAGTACAATTAGTTCAACTAGTAACAGCTTGGCAGTAGTTACTAAATAGCATTTTATCACAATAATATAAGAAATGCACTAGCATCTATATATATATATAAAAGAGAAAGGCTCATTGCATAATTTATGTCTCCTCAGGAGACACACACACCCAGGGGTGGCAATAAGGAGGGGTTACTGTTCCCATTGGGTGATTCAATGGGGGTGTGATTTTCACACCAATTGCAGTGGCCGAAGGGAGTTGGCCCACCCCCACTATGCAGCCCGCCCACCACTATCAAAGTCAGAAAAAAACAATATGGCCGCCACTTGCTCCTACACCACAGACAAACACACACATGCCCCACTCACACAGCACCAAACTCACACACATGCCCCACTCACACACACAAAAGCCACAAAGAAATATGGCTGACACACATTCACTCACCCTGACTCCCAGTGGCCTCAGCAGGACCTGTACTATAGCCACTGAGGAACAAAATAGCACTCAAAGGGTTAAGGTAGGTCCTCATTGCTCAAATATGTCTTCACTGTCATCATTTGCCATGCAAGACACAGGACAGACAGCTATCAGATTCACACTTAACCCACTGACTGCCACAGGGTTGTGTATCAAGCTTTACCCCTCAGGAAGAGTGTTCAAACCCCTCACACTGCAAACTTGCATTACCCTCCCACTTCTCCTCCTTCCCCAGCCTATTACTAACACTTTTCCCACATTTCTCTTAAGCCCCGCCCCTATTTGTGATTAAGCCCCACCCACTTTTAACCCAAATTGCCCCATTGCTCTCTCCACATCAGCACCACATGAGGGACTCCACAAGTAAAAGTTCCCAGGTATTACACACACATGCCCCACTCACACAGCACCAAACACACACACAAAGCCAGAAAGAAATATGGCTGACACACAGTCACTCACCCTGACTCCCAGTGGCCTCAGCAGGACCTGTACTACAGCTGCTGAAGGGTGCTACAGCACCAGGGGAACAAAATGGCACTCAGAGGGTTAAAATAGGCCCTCATTGCTGAATTACTTCTTCACTGTCATCATTTGCCATGCAAAACACAGGACAGGCAGCCATCAGGTACACACTTAACCCACTGACTGCCACAGGATTGTGTATCAAGTTTTACCCCTCAGGGAGTGTGTTCAACCCCCTCACACTGTAAACTTGCATTTCCCTCCCACTTCGCCTCCTTCCCCAGCCTATTACTAACACTTTTCCACATTTATGTTAAGCTCCGCCCATACTCGTGATTAAGCCCCGCCCACTTTTAACCCAGATTGCCCCATTGCTCTCTCCACATCAGCACCACATAACTCCCTTCCAGGGACTTCACAAGTCAAAGTTCCCAGGTATGAATACACTTCCCACTGCTATTTATCGCTGACATGCCTCTCTATACCTTAACCATTTGAGTGCCAGAGGGGTGCATAACTCATGCACGCATGTGTTTCTGCGCATATATGTTGCGTGTGTGTGTACATCTCTGTTACATATTTGTGTGCATGTGTGCATCTCCGGTATGTGTATGCATGTCTCTGCCGCTCACTGTGTATATGTGTCTGACTGTGTGTTGCATATGTCTGTGTTTATCAGTGTGTCTACATTTCACACACGTGCACCCAACACCGTCCCACATTGGTAGTGTGTATATATATATATAAGAGAGAATACCTGCGTCCCCTGCCACACACACCCAGGGGTGGCTGTAAGGAACAGTTAGCCTGCCCCCCAACATCAGTCTTAACCTAGGCTGACCAGACCTCACCTTTAAAGGGGAACATTCACCTGAAAAAAAAATTGGAGCGCTGGTTATAAGTCCTAATGCAATACCAGGGCTGGGTTTTGTTTTAAATGTACTGACCTGTGAGCCGAGATATTAATGTTTAAAAAGTGCCACTTCCGCATACTGCGGCACCCTGTATGTGCGGCACGGAGCAGCAGGACTTCCCACTTCGCTCCCAGAAGCCGTAGCATCTCAAACTGAGCCGGATGTAACGTTAGCCCAAAACAATACAGCTCCGAGGTGAAGCGAGAATGCGCTCGCTGGGGCTTCTGGGAGCGAAGTGGGAAGTCCTGCTGCTCCGTGCCGCACATACAGGGTGCCGCAGTATGCGGAAGTGGCACTTTTTAAACATTAATATCTCGGCTCACAGGTCAGTACATTTAAAACAAAACCCAGCGCTGGTATTGCATTAGGACTTATAACCAGCGCTCCAATTTTTTTTTCAGGTGAATGTTCCCTTTAACTGCGGATGCATAGGAAAAATGCATACTGCAGGACTGCTTTCATTTCAGTGAAGTACTGCAAAATGGCTATTTCCTATGTGTCCCCGGTTAAAGGTGAGATCTGGTCAGCCTACCTTAACCCTTTGAGTGTCAGAGGGGTACGCATACATTGCAATGTGTACCCCTCTGGCAGTCAGAGGGTTAGCCCTCTCCTCCACAATACACCTACTGCTACATCACTTCTCTCGACTTACAACTCCTACAGTAAACAACTCATGGCACAATACTATAACCCACCAACCAGCAGCTCCCATTTTGCTGGGGAGCCACACATTGATCACTTCTTTCAAAGACACACTGGGACACTCAGAGTCAGCTGGGGAATAGGTTAGAACACACAGATCTTCAGTTTCCATGTTAAGAACTGGGGCTGATGGACTCACTTTGTTTCAATTTAACCCTCTGAGTGCTGTTGCAATGCCTTGGATACCTCTCTGGCACTCAGAGGGTTAAGCCCATTAACCCTTGGAGTACCAGAGATGATATGCAGCACATTGCTCTGCGTACCTGTCACTCAAAGTGTTAATATCTGTTTGGAAAGCTTCCACATTTGGGTATTGTGCAGCCCACTATTTCCTCACAAGTGGCCCACAGGGTTAAACTGATTTCTTTGAAAATGTCCATTGATTTCAATGAGACTATTAATTCCATGAATGCTACAAACAATGCAAACACATTGCCAAAGCAACACGTTGGGAACCATTGTAGCATTCAAGGGGTTAAAGCCCCATTTATGTCAACACGATTTTCCTGAATTTTCAATTCAACCCTATGGTGTCAGTTTTTTTGGAGTTGCACCCTTTCTCTTGATACATAAGGCCCATACAGTTATACTCTTACCCCATTAATTTAAACCCATTTATACTTTTGGCTCTTGCAGCAGCTGACTGTGCACTGTGATCTGTGAGGCTGATGCACTAACACAAAGAGGAACAATTCATCTGTACCATACAGAACAAATACAATGCTTTGCTGACCTCTCTAGCGCTGTAGACGTTAAAACGCCCATTTGAATAAATGGGTATTGTTCCCTGTACTGCTGTTACTTTTCCACAAAATTCCACCACTTTACTTAGTATATGAGCCTTCCTGTTTTGAAGCCTATTAGCTGTTAGGGGTCCCTCTATTGATCCCTTGCCTACGGCCCATGGACAAATAATCCGGTTCTGTCCCAGCTGACCACCACGGCCCACTAATACAAGGAACGCCCAACATGTGTCACATATTCCTTTCACTGCCAGAGGACTATACAACTCATTACACAGCAATGTGTTGTGTACCTCTCTCACACTCAGAGTTAAAGTGCTTCACTCCAACCAACTGCTACACTATGTCTGTATAATGCAGTAACCCTACAGCCCTGTATTTCATGTCTACTTCACTGTCTATGTATAGTTATTTCTCCCCCTCACCCATTACTTTACTGTAACACTTCACTGTCCATCTTCTCCTCAATCTCTCATCTCCTCCTCCCTTGTCATCCATCCATAGTCCCAATCTCGCCATTTTACTCCCACATCACTATTACATTATCTGTCACTGCATCTGTCACTTAACCCTCTGTCTGCCAACCTATTTCTTCAAATGTACTGCAGTATCCACTGCTGTAATCTAAATTATTCCTTTACTCACAAACATCTTTTCACTGTGACCTTCTACAAGTAACACAGCACACTGACTCCAACTGTAAGGATACAGGGCCTTATTCATCAAGTAACACAGCACACTGACTTCAACTGTAAGGATGCAGGGCCTTATTCATAAAGTAACATAGCACACTCACTTCAACTGTAAGGATGCAGGGCCTTATTCATCAAGTAAAACAGCACACTCACTTCAACTGTAAGGATGCAGGGCCTTATTCATCAAGTAACACAGCACACTCACTTCAACTGTAAGGATGCAGGGCCTTATTCATCAAGTAACACAGCACACTGACTTCAACTGTAAGGGTGCAGGGTCTTATTCATCAAGTAACACAGCACACTGACTTCAACTGTAAGGATGCAGGGCCTTATTCATCAAGTAACACAGCACACTGACTTCAACTGTAAGGATGCAGGGCCTTATTCATCAAGTAACACAGCACACTGACTTCAACTGTAAGGATGCAGTGCCTTATTCATCAAGTAACACAGCACACTCACTTCAACTGTAAGGATACAGGGCCTTATTCATCAAGTAACACAGCACACTCACAACAACTGTAAGGATACAGGGCTTTATTCACCAAGTAACACAGCACACTCACTTCAACTGTAAGGATACAGGGCCTTATTCATCAAGTAACACAGCACACTCACTTCAACTGTAAGGATACAGGGTCTTATTCATCAAGTAACACAGCACACTCACTTCAACTGTAAGGATACAGGGCCTTATTCATCAAGCTGAAGAGCTGCAATTAAAACATTTTTTACAAATCTTATCAGCATATCTACATCACCACTGCGTCTGTCACACACTGTTTACATATGTGACATACATCCATGTATGTGTGTGTCTCTCTGTAGGTATGCGTTTCACAGTGTGTGACACGCTCTGTCTCTTTAAGTGCGTGTCTGTAACACTGCATATTTCTGTTTCACACAAAGTCTCTCTGTGTAAATAATATGATGGGCAACGCTGTCCCACATTGCTGGTCACACAATAAAAAGAACAGCAGCAGATATTTTCCTTTAGTGGGACCTATTACATAGCCTGCTGTGACATGATAAATGAATGAATTTCTACAAGAGGACAAAAACAGTCTGTGCTGCTGCCACAAGATTGTACTGTTTATATGCAGTATAATGAAGGCATCCTGCCATACTGTGCCCCTTCCTTTCACTGACATCTGGTCAACCACAGAGTGACAGAGTTCAAGACCTCAGGCTTTCTTACACTTTTAAAGCAGAGATGGGAAACATGTGGCCCTCCAGCTACTGTTAGATTACAATTTCCATCATCCTCTGCTGGCTCTTTAAAGTTGCAGTCCAACAACAGCTAGGGGGCCATAGTTGATAATAATGTTTTAACACACTGAATATCAATTAAGTTACACGCACACCCAATATTACCCCTTTGGATGCCAACATCCTCTGGCACTCAGAGGGTTAATGAGTTGCACTCCTCTCTGGTCCTCAGTTTTTCTACATACTCAACTGTACACGACATTTAGTTATGGGTGTGTTTAAAGTGGAACTGTACGGATAGCATACGTCCCAATATTTCAAATGGCCAAAGAGGGACACTTTTAGGTGGTGTGGCTGGTGGGTGGGGCATTACTGATACATTTTAGGTTGCTTCATTACCTATTGACATCTCTTTGTGTAACTGAATACATAACTTAGAACAAGACCAAAGTATTTTACTCACACAGACTAATTTATAAACACATATTTAAACAAATATTAATGTAAGTTTCATTGCTGTGGAGAAATGTGATACACTTCTATACAAACCACACAGTCTGATCTCCTAAAAAGAGGAGAAGCAGAAAAACAATAACTAGATACTACAGCCTGTTGTATGCAGGCCACATCACTAAGCAAGTCTTATATTAAGTAAATTAAGACACACAAGGATAGTCTCTTTTTAACCACTGAAACACCAGAGGGGTACAAAGCATTGCTTTGTAATGCATTGGGCACCCCTACTTTGTGTTAATAAGGTAATTAAACAGAGTTTCTCTCCAAAAAGGCACTTTAAGCTCTTTTGAAACAGTGAACCACATTGCAGATATAAGGAAATGAGAGCTGAATAGTGACAGGACTACAAAGAAATGATTTGAATAGCTGAGTAATCCTATAGCTTTCATAAAAAACTGACAGGGGAAGGGCCTTACCTTGTAAAGAATGTTCACTGATGTGGAAGGTTTGTTTTTGTACCGCTATCTGACTTAGAGAAAAATATTTTGTACCTCTGGTTTCCTCAGTTACTTGCATTTCAGTTTTTCCCTTGAGAAATAACAGAGCAAGAAAACCACAGAAAATAGATTTGTTTTCCGCCTACATTTTACCTGATCTAACTGGAGAACATCGCTTACTATTATCTCTCTGGACAGGGCCGTTCCTTCTTACTCACAAACCTATGGACTATACTATTTAGGATTTTTTCAAAGGCGTGATAAAAAGAACTTTAGACCTTTCAGTGCAAGAGAGGTATTGGAGAAGGGTTAACCCTTTGCGTGCCAGAGGGGTACGGAACGAATTGCGGCACTCAAAGGATTAAGAATTTTGTTTACTAAATGGCATTTTTGAAAACATAAAATCCGTCAACTTTCAGGTTATGCTGGTATTCTTTGATGTATACAGAGACCATATCTAAAATTTTGAAGTTAAAGTAAAACTAACACCCATAAATAATAACTTCCACTTACCTTCCTATAGATAGAAAATTCTAATGGCCCCTATTAATTGTGCCCTTAAACCTTGTTCAAGAGATAGCATCTTCAGGCAGTACTGGGTGTCATGTCCATGGAGAGCCACAGGATCTCAAATTCAGCTCCCTGCACATGGTAATCTTAACACTTTCAGAACCAGAGAGGTGTGTAAAGCATTGCTTAACAATGCATTGCACACCCCTCCGGTCCTTAAAGGTATATTAATGTTAACATATTTAGGTAAGGTTGATTATTTGTCTGGATGGATCACAACGAGGGACAATCTTATGTCAGTATAAGGAAGAACATGCCCTCCTGCGGCAAGAGGGGCGTGGTTTTCCTTATACTGATAGAAAAAATATTGTCTCTCGTTGCGATCCATCTGGTCAAGTGACTGGATTTCAAATCTGAGGAAAGCCAGGATGGATTGAAGAGGTTATCTCTTGAACACATGCACAAGGACAAAATTCATAGGGGCCTTTAGGATTTTATGGCCATAGTAAGACAAGTGGTTTTATTATTAATATTATTATTTTATTATTGTTACTTCTTAAAATGATAGTCATGTTTCATAATAGAAGCAGCTCTAATTAATCATCATAGTATTTGGACTTTGGAGAGTGTTATTTCAATTCTGTCAGAGTTGTAGTTCAAGAGTAATTCAATGACAAAGTATCCCCCTCCCACCCCTTTTACTGATGTAACACTGCTCACCTCAGAGCAGCAGGGAGTGTCCAGGTAGATTGCAGAGAGGGACAATCTTCAATTAAGATAAGGGAAAAAGCTGAATAACCTGTCAAGGGGGGCAGGGCTTTAATTGTTCTCACAGTAAGAAGATTGTCCCTTGCTGTGAGCTGTCTGGTCCCAGGACCAGATTCCACATCTGAGGGGGGTGGCTTACACTAGGTAAAAGGGCGGGAGGGGGATACTTTATTATTCAATTACTCTTGAACTACAACTCTGACAGTACTGAAACAACACTCTCTATGGCTCAAATACTATGAAGATTAATTGGAGCTGCTGTTTTTGTGAAAATTACTATCCCTTTAAGGAAAAAAATCTCCTGACTCATTTCTCTCTGCATGAAGATCTATAAGCTTCGATTTTGTTTAAATTTAACTTACAAAAGTCTGGGCTGCAGCCACTTCTGTATAGACTGCAGTCTGACGCTCTGCCTCTGCTCTCCTCCCTCCTCCGATGACGAAGACTTCTGTCTGTAATCTGGAGCGCTATCATTGGCTAGATATCTTTCTCTGACAGTGAGATTGCTCCAGCTTACAGAAAGAAGCCTTTGTCATCGGAGGAGGGAGGAAAGCAGAGGCAGAGCTCTGTAACCGCAGAGAACTGCAGATAACCCGGAAGTGGCTGCAGCTCAGACTTTTTAAAGTAAAATTTAAACAATATCAAAGCTTAAAATAAAATATAAATAACGTTTTGGATGTGTCACCTATTTATAGGATGTTGTCCATAGGTGATACATCCACTTTAATGAAAATAAATTGTTCTAAGGCTTTTGCCAGTGATTGATACATGGGTACTCCAACTGCTGGTATATTTTTAATTAAAAAGCTATTACAGCTCAGACTACAAAAAAAAAAAAAAAATTGGAATGTTAGCAACAGCACCAACTTGTGTCTAAAAGGCATTTTCAATAATGCTCACTAGGGGCAACACTGAGTCAGACTGAGACTCTACATAGTAAGTGTCACGTGGTGACCACTATTAAAACTCGGTTTTAATGTTAAAATACGTCTCACCTGCAATTGAAAAAAAAAAAAAAATTACTGCCCCTTTAAATTTAAAGTTTAATGTACGTCTTATAAGAAAGGTCACAAAAAGCAGAGCAGGAAGCCTCTGTAGGTATAATACTTTTTGGGTATTTTCAGACCATTGCCATTACCATAGATCTCTCACATAGGGTTTAAAGGGGATCTATCACCCAAGTACAAAAGTTTGTTAAAATTTAGATTACCTAGGCATTAGGTGGAATTCTTGAATATTTTTTATTTTTATCATCTGTTGCCAAAAATTAACGTTTAAAGACTGCACTTCCGTATAGACTGCGTGTACAGCGCTATACCCACAGTCTGTCACTCTTCCTCCACTTTCCCTCCCTCTAGCCAGCCTCCTCCGATGACGGAGGCTTCTGTCTGTAGGCTGGAGCGATCTCATTGGCTAGATATTGATCTTGATATTGATTACACACAGAAGCCTCCGTCATCGGAGGAGGCTGGCTAGAGGGAGGGGAGTGGAGGCAGAGTTACAGACTGCAGGTATAAGAGTTACAGACTGCAGGTATAGCGCTGTACCCGCAGTCTATACGGAAGTGCAGACTTTAAACGTTAATTTTTGGGAACAGACGATTAAAAAAAAAATATATTCAAGAATTCTACCTAATGCTTAGGTAATCTAAATTTTAAAAAACATTTGTACTGAGGTGATAGATCCCCTTTAACACACATTCTTCAGTGGCTCTATGAAACCTCTTGATATAGAAGCCTGCACTGATAATACTCCAGGCTGGTGTTACTGCCTGTAGTATGGGTCCTCTACAGAGATGTTCTCATCCCAACACAATGTCATTTTCACTGGATGTTAATTGTGGGGTTATTGCCACAACACTTCAAACCCAATGTGTTGTTAGCATTGCCTAATAAATAGGATCCCCAAGTGGGCTATTTCTTCAATTAGAAGGACTGTACACATGAGAATGCACAAATATATACCCTAGTTATAGAGAGAGTGTGAGGATATACATATATACTAATTTATTAAACATGTAACATAAAATAACATGAGATATATTACAAAAGATCTATGCATTTCATGACCACATCACTTCCTCAGGAGCCAAAGAACTAGATAACCGGTGACTTCTCATTTGTGCTTTTTAACCGCAGTAGCATATCCAATCCGAAAGATGGAAGAAAAGGGATGGGAGTGCAATAGTGTCTTATAATTCAAATATTAAGAATATATATAATAATTTTAAAACATGCCGGCCATTAAACGTGTTTTGTGGTGTATACTCTCAAAAGCAAAACATTTTCAATTGCCTTTATATTTTTTCTTCTTTCATAACCAATAAAGTATGAATTCCTCATATTTATTATATAAAAATTACATCTGGGGGGTTATGCACTAAGGCGAGATAAAGTGAAGATGACTTCTCCAGTGATATCACTTCTCCAATTCCTATGTTATTCTATGTAGCTTATGCACTAAGATCTCCAAAATTTGATATATTTTAGTGTATAATTTCCATAGAATAACATTGAAATTGGAGAAGTGATATCACTGGAGAAGTCATTTCCACTTTATCACCTATTTATCACTCCTTAGTGAATCAACCCCCAGTCTCTCTCCTGTCTAATTTAAACATGTGGAGTAATTACCCACCAACAACTCGTGAATTTCAATTTGGAATGCAACATCCTATGAAGTGTAATATCTCATCTTAATGCATATGTTGCAACCTGGGACATAACTTCCTATGAAGCAACACTAAGTATTTCTCAATAGTTCCCAATGATACCCCTACTCATCTCCATGGTGACTATCTCAGCATGCTTTACACACAGGATCTCAACTGCACCAAACCAGAAGTAAAAATAAACATAAGAATACTAACTTTTAATAGGGATAAAAAATTTTAATCTAAAAAAAATAAATATATGTAGTCTTCCTCCATAAACTATCCAGGACTCAAATGCTTCTCAACTTGAGGTACAAATGATTGTACTCACTGTTTACAAAAATGTGACAGTTATATACCATACCACTGTGTTACTGTTATAACCCTTTGAGTGCCAGAGAGGTATTCAACATATTCCTTTTGAATGTTTACACTGGTGATCATCAGATAATGATGTTGTCACCGGGATAGGGTCTAACCACTTAACGACCAGTAGTCCTGGGGTTAGATTCTCCTTAAAGATTGCATAGATGTCATTCATTTCACTGTACCATTAATAATCCATTGAATGTCTTCACAGTTTGGTATGGAAACAGAGAACCAGCAGATATACATATAAGAACACCTTTGCTGGTTCTATACTTACATGAAACAGCTGTTTCTAGTTCATGTAGGACTATCTGTTTATCAGCTGATTCATGTAAACAGAGGACTCACATGGCACTCTGCCTTGTGGTGTGTCTTGCAAGTCCTCTTTTTACATGAATCAGGTGATTGGTGGATAGTCTGCTGAGGACTAGGAACAGCTGATCAGCTATTTCATGTATGTACAGAATCTGCAAAGAAGCTGTTATATGCACCTTCTCTGCCCCCCTTGCCCTCCTTTAACACATTGACAGCATTATGCCAGCCCTACATGCTAATGATCAAAATCTGTCCTTTTCCTCTTGCATAGCTAATTCTTAGTGCATATGGAAGTGTGTTTTATTCTCCATGACCATTCACTTCACCATAGTATCACCCCTTACTGCATTTCATCCCAATACTTGAGAATTTCCCAGTTTAAGCACAGGATAATCACAGGCTCAGTTATCCTGATACACTCATTTGTACTCAGGGAGGTAAATCCTCATGTTGTGGATTCTTAGTAATCTCCAGTGGTTAAGGGGAAGAACCACTGGACTAGATGCCTCAAAAAACGATATATCCAATCTAATACTTTATGGCAACTGAAACTTATAAGCAGAACCAAAGTTAATATTCTAGGTGGTTTATTCACAAGTTTTATAGGATCATTTATTCAGTTTGAGATTAGTGTAATTTTAAAAATGTGTATTTAACATGCTGAATCTCTCATTTCAAAGATAGCACTTTAACCCCTTAAGAACCAATGGGGTGTTATCACGGTGCCCGTGATTGGTGCTATACACTGTAGGGGCTCCTATTGGCTGTCTATTGTCTGCCCGCCTCTGACTGCCTATTTATACTCAGCTCAGGCACCCTTTGGTTGCCCTTTCGTGGTGTCTCTGACAGTACCTGTTTGTTCTTCCTGTCATACTGTTTGGGCCTATTCCAGTGTTCCAGAGTCCAGAGCTACAGAGTCCTGTGTTCCAGTCTGTCTCGCTGCTTGAGGCCTGTTCCAGTGTTCCAGAGTCTTCAGCTACTGAATCTTGAGTTCCAGTGTTCCTGATTTCATCTGTTCCTGTTCCAGTCTGCTTGCCACTCCGGTTGGACCTCTCCGTGACGACTGATGCTCCGTTAGTTTCGTCTGGCTTGTTCCGGTTGCTATTTAATCAGCGGTGTTCGCTGTGCTCCACCTTCACCTAGCCTCAGAGTTCCCATCCGGTAGTCGCTTGGCGACATTGCTCACTCTCTCGCCTCGGCGATATTCTTACTGTTGGTCCCAGCGTGCGGACGCTGGTTAACTCCATTAAACCTGGTGGCAGATTATCTTGTTGGTCCCAGCTAGTGATGAGCGAGCGTGCTCGGATCGGCTCGAGCATCGCTCTGCTCGGCACATGGCGGTACTCGTCGAGTACCGCCATGTGCTCGCCCGACATGTTCGGGTGGCGGGGATCTGTGCCGGAAGAGGCACAGATCCGAAGAAGCTCCGCTGGACCACCAGGGACTGGAGGTACGGGGGCATTGCGGAGATGAAGGGGGCATTGCGGAGATGAAGGGGGACATTGTGGAAGAGGGGCATAGACTCTATGCCCCTCTTCCACAATGTCCCCCTTCATCTCCGCTATGCCCGTCTTCCACAATGTGCCCCTTCATCTCCGCTATGCCCCTCTTCCACAATGTGCCCCTTCATCTCCGCTATGCCCCTCTTCCACAATGTCCCCCTTCATCTCCTCTATGGCATAGAGGAGATGAAGGGGGACATTGTGGAAGAGGGGCATAGCGGAGATGAAGGGGCACATTGTGGAAGAGGGGCATAGCGGAGATGAAGGGGCACATTGTGGAAGACGGGCATAGCGGAGCTGAAGGGGGACATTGCGGAGCTGAAGGGGGCATTCGGAGATGAAGGGGGCATAGCGGAGATGAAGGGGGCATTGACCAGGCACCCTCCTCTCATCAGAGCAGGGGGTGCCTGGTGTCGCCCCATTCATTCCAATGGGGCTCGGGTGCTCGGCCGAGCACTCGAGCCTCAGGGGGTGCTCGGTCAGAGCACCCGAGCATCGTGGTGCTCGCTCAACACTAGTCCCAGCGTGTGGACGCTCGTTAACTCCACTTTAACCTGGTGGCAGACTATCCTGTTGGTCCCAGCGTGCGGACGCTGGTTAGCTCCATTAAACCTGGTGGCATATTATCCTGTTGGTCTCAGCGTGCGGACGCTGGTAAACACCATTCAACCTGGTGGCATATTATACTGTTGGTTCCAGCGTGCGGACGCTGGTTAACTCCATTAAACCTGGTGGCAGATTATCCTGTTGGTCCCAGCGTGCGGACGCTGGTTAACTCCATTAAACCTGGTGACAGATTATACTGTTGGTCCCAGCGTGCGGACGCTGGTTAACTCCATTTAACCTGGTGGCATATTATCCTGTTGGTCCCAGCGTGCAGACGCTGGTTTACTCCATTGTACCTGGTGGTATACTATCCTGTTGGTCCCAGCGTGCGGTCGCTGGTTTACTCCATTTAAGCTGGTGGTAGATCTTACTGTTGGTCCCAGCGCGCGGGTGCTGGTTTACTCCATTAAACCTGGTACAAATTATACTGTTGGTTCCAGCGTGCGGACGCTGGTTATCTCCATTTATCCTGGTGGTCTCCTCCTTTGGGGCTGTCCTGCCCGGTAGTGGTGAGGCCGGTAGAACCGGTACATTCCATCTCACGGTTGCCTTACCCGGTATTGGCAGGACCGGTAGAGCCTCTTCACAGTATTCACTGAGGCTGCCTTGCCCGGTATTGGTAAGGCTGGTAGAACCAGTATATTCCATCTCACGGTTGCCTTACCAGGCATTGGCTAGGCCGGTAGAGCCTATTCTCAGTATCTCCCAAGGCTGCCTTGCCCGGTATTGGTAAGGCCGGTAGAACCGGTATATTCCACCTCATGGTTGCCTTACCCAGTATAGGCAAGGTCGGTAGAGCCTGCTATTGCTATTCCTTATAGCCGCCTAGGTTGCCTTGCTAGGTATTATAGGCAAGGCCGGTAGAACCTGTTCTATTTCTCAGTTGCTATATATTGTATGTACATGTATGTGAACCCTATGGGGAGTGCTTTAACTTTTTAAATAAAGTTACGCTTTTACCAAAATCTATTGTCTGAGTGTCTTAACAAACCGTGACAGGTGTGTAACGCATTGCTTTGAAGTGTTTTGTGCGTCCCTCTGGTCCTTAATGGATTAAAGGGTTATAATGTCTTAAAAGTAATGTTGTAGATAAGGAAAAAAGAAATCCATCGGTGCAAGTCCTATCTCTCAAACCTTTAAAGTTTGAGAGATAAAACATTTTAAAGTTCTCCTCTCCCTCCCCTTTCCCTGACGGCAGAATCTAGCTGACAGCAGGAGATCCTGGTCTGGGGACCGTCAGGCGGCTCTTCAGCAGAGCCGTGATATAGAAATCTAAAAAGAACTACTTCATTGGAACAGTCTACAAAGTGTACTTGCAAACCAGGCACACTTTGTAGACCATTCCAATGAAGTATTATATTTTAGATTTTGGTATCAGCTCTGCTGAAGAGCCACTTCGAGTCGGCCGACAGCAGGAAGAGGGGAACTTTAAAACTTTCTATTTCTCAAACCATAAAGTTTTGAGAGCTAGGGCTTGCACCAATGGAATTCTTTTTTCATTATCTACAACATTACATATTATTTTAAGACATTACTATGCCTCTAACTAAAGTTGTAGAGTGGTATCTAATGCAAAGGATATAGATTTACATGGTGTATGTGTGCGAGAGCTCATTGTGCTTGCATGTGTGTATGTATATTTGTGTGTATGTATGTGTATATGTGTGTGTTTATAATAGCAGAAAAATTCCAGTGCATTTTGAACAGGTAGCAGGCTGTATTCCTTTGAGTAGCAGTGGGGAACACAACTAATTGCTTTGCAATGTGTTGTGTACCCCTCTGGCACTCAAAGGGATATAAGACAAATACTTAACTTACCAATTGCTTGTTTTTGGAGCTTAAGACACGTGTCTCTCAACTCCTTTTCTATCGTCTGTGAAGCTTGAAGTTGCTGTGATGTTGATTCAGCGGCATCTGATACAGCACTTAGATTTGTTACCAGTTCCTGTAGGGTTATAATTTCTATTTGTGATGATGCAAGACGCTCATTAAGGCTGAAAGTTTCTAAAAAAAAAAAAAAAAAAAAAAGATTTTAATAAACTTCGTATTAGCATTGAATCATATTTAAAGTTGATTTCCTTTTGTGAATGTCTATTGCTGGACTGGAGAAAGAGAAAATATTTTGTAAATATATAAATAGTTGCCTTCTACCTGTAGCTTAACGGGTAGCTGCACCATTGGAATACTGGCTCTTAATTTGTTTAACAGAATGACACAGGAATTTGTCTTTAATGCAACTGTTAGCTATATCTGTTTACCGCTTTGCTTTTCCCCTTTGAACTGTGCCATAGTCTATGACTGAGTAGGGATATTTATTATACTGAAAAGGATTTCTTGGCCCTTTAGATCCTAGATGGAGCTCCCTCTATGGCTAATCTCATTCAGACTGATAGTCTATTGTTTATTCTGTAGAAGTGAAAACTAAAGATACCCTTTTGAAATGTTGCACACATAAGAGGGTGAGACATTCAGCCACTATAACTAGGGCACCGGCTTCAAAAGCGCCATATAAGAATCTCGCACAAATCAAAAGGGTGAGATTCTTATGGTGCCTCGTATAACATCGCAACTGCCCGCACTGCCACATACCTTCATTAATTCATTATCCCCGTACCTTCATTAATTAATGCCCTGCATTCCTTCATGAATTAATAATGTCAGCTCCTGCACAGTCTTTTATAGCTTGTTTGTGCTGTCCAACCTGCACTCCGGCTGTCTCTCCTGGGCAGTGAAAGTTAAAATGATCTTGGTGTGGGCACAGTGTGGGAGTACCTCATGATGTTTTTTAAAACATTTAACTTTCATTGCCCAGGAAAGACAGCCGGAGTGCAGGTTTGACGGCACAAACAAGCTATAAAAGACTGCGAAGCTGACATTATTAATTCATGAAGGTATGCGGTGCAGTAATTAATGAAGGTATGCGGCAGAGCGAGTAGTGGCGACGTTTTGCGAGACGCCATATGAATTTCACAAGATTCTTATATGCTGCTCTAAAAGCCGGTGACCTAGTTATAGTGCCTAAATGTCTTATGCGTGCAACATTTCAAAAGTAAACCAAAACTAAATACAGACAGAAAATGGTGCAAAGTAAACACAGGCAACAGCAGATATTATGCAAAATACATAAAAACAGATATACCTGACAGCTGAATGAAGGACTCATTCCTAGGTAAGTTATCTGGCTAAACTCATTAAGAATCAAATATTCTTATGCTTAAATGGTGCAGCTCTGAAACAAACCAACTGTACCTCAAAGGGGAAGTAAAAAAATCTATCTATTTTAATGGGGCTTTTTATCTCCTTGAATGCAATAGAGGACTCCCATCCATTGCTTCATAATGTGTTGGAGACTGCCACTTCTCCTGATGATCAGTTAGTTAGAAATCTACTACTTACAAGTAATATCTGATTAGATTGTAGCCTCTTTGGTCATAAGACTGCTAACAGCAGGCTAAGTTAGATTTAAATGAAATGGAACTTGAAAATAAAAAATAAATAACGTTTTGATGGTATTGGATGTGTCACCTAACTATTTATGGCATGTTGAGCATAGGTGACACATACACTTAAGCGCAATCTTTCCTGATGATCAGTTTGCCGACTAGTTAGAAATCTGCTACTTACAAGTAATATCTGATTAGATTGTAGCCTTTTTGGTCATAAGACTGCTAATAGCAGACTAAGCACAGTCTTTCCTTATGACCAGTTAGCTGACTAGATAGAAATCTGCTACATACAAGCAATATTTCATTAAAATGTAAACAATAGGATTTTAGTCTTACCTGTTAAATCCTTTTCACTTAGTCCATACAGGTCACTGGTACTCTGGGAGGCGTAAGTCCCCTTTAATAGGCAGGAACAACTATGCAAATAATTTGCAAGGGGCGGAGCCTCCCCTCTTACTTAAGCCACCTTCTGGCCAGAGCCACTTTAGATTGATTTGAGACCCTAAAACTGACCTCAGGTAAGCAAAAAGAAAGACTCCTGTGAGCATGCCCGAACGGTCTCCCACTGAATGCCACAGGAGAGCCAAGACTGGTCCCTTGACAGGGTGGGAGACCAGTGACCTGTATGGACTAAGTGAAAAGGATTTAACAGGTAAGACTAAAATCCTATTTTCACTGTCGTCCAATACAGGTCACTGGTACTCTGGGATGTACAAACATTGAGCTGATCCAGAGGCGGGAAGTAAGGCAAGGACCAGGCGCAAGGCCCAAGTCACTAGAACTGCTATGACCAGTTGATAACATAGCCCAAACTGTAAGTGTCAACGGACACCAACCAAGGGAACAATCCCTGAACTAACACAGCACACGGAACTAGAGCCAACCGGGCTCAACAGTAAAGAAGCACTAAGGATCACAGAGCGGAAGACCTACACAGGCAAGACTGCCTCCAGGACCTTCCTTCCAAAACTGGCATCAGCCGACGCCAGTACATCAACTCGGTACTGCTTTGAAAAAGTGTGCACAGAGGACCAAGTGGCCGCTCTGCACAGTTGATCAGCAGAAGCTTGATTCTTGTAGGCCCAAGAGGCCCCAATAGATCTGGTGGAATGGGCAGTCACCCGGAAGGGAACATGCTTATTCCTCAACTTATAGGCTTCACGGATGGTAGCCTTAATCCAAGAGGCAATGGTAACTTTGGAAGCCGGTCTCCCTGCCCTAGGCCCCTCAGGAATGACGAATAGAGCGTCAGACTTCCTGATAGACTCAGTGCGATGGACATAAAACTTGAGGCAACGCACCACATCCAACAAATGGAGATCTCTTTCCTTGTCAGATGAAGGATTAGGGCAGAAAGAGGGAACCACAATCTCCTGATTGATGTGAAACTCGGACACAACCTTGGGTAAGAATTCCTTGGTAGTGCGAAGCACAGCCTTATCCTTGTGGAACACCAGGTAAGGAGGTTTACAAGACAAGGCCTGTAACTCAGCTACCCGGCGCACTGACACAACAGCCAAGAGGAAGGCCATCTTCCAAGTCACAAGACGTAATGGAATGGAAGCCAAGGATTCAAACGGTGGTCGTTGTAGAACTCCCAGCACCAAATTGAGATCCCACTGGGGAGCAGGACTCTTAAAGGCAGGTCGAACATGAGTCACACCTTGGAAGAAGACTTTCACATCAGGAAGGACAGCAATCCGTTCCTGGAAAAACACTGACAAGGCAGAAGTCTGAACTTTGAGGGAACTCAGACTGAGCCCCTTATCCACACCGTCCTGCAAGAAGGCCAGGACAGTGGGAAGATGGAAGTCAAGTGACAACTTCTTGTCAGAACACCATGTCATGAAAGTTGACCATATGCGATGATAGATCTTGGAAGACACAGGCTTACGAGCACTGAGCATCGTCGATACCACAGAAGGAGAAAAGCCTTTCTTTGCTAGAATCGAGGATTCAACCGCCATGCCATCAAATGGAGAGAGTGAACATCCTCTTTCCACAGATACCCCTGAAGAAGCAGGTCCGGACGGGCTGGAAGTGGGATCGGATCCTTCACTGACATGGCCATCAACTCCGGAAACCAGGACTGGCGAGGCCAGTTTGGAGCAATCAGTATGACAGGACAATGTTCCCTCTTCAACTTCTGGATAACTCTGACCAATAGAGGAAGAGGAGGGAAGATGTAAGCCAGGGGGAAGTCCCAAGGAATCGACAGGGCATCCACTGCTAGAGCAAGGGAGTCCCTCAACCGGGAGCAAAACACCGGAACCTTCCTGTTGTGTCTGGTAGCCATCAGATCCACCACAGGCATCCCCCACCGTTGAGTGAGCATGTGAAACACCTCTGGGTGAAGAGCCCATTCTCCGCTGTCGACGGTGTGACGACTGAGGAAGTCTGCCATGACGTTGTCCACGCCTGGAATATGAACTGCAGAGATGACAGGCACGTGATCTTCTGCCCAAGACAAAATATCCTTGACCTCCCACCAGGCGGAACCGCTTCTTGTGCCGCCTTGCCTGTTGATGTAAGCCACCGCCGTGGCGTTGTCGGACTCCACTCTGATTGGAAGACCGGTCAATTGAGACTCCCAGTGCCTCAGGGCCAGCCGGACAGCTCGAAGTTCCAGAACATTGATGGAGAGCATGGATTCCTCCAGACCCCATTTCCCCTGAGCACTGAAGCGACCCCAGACTGCACCCCAGCCCCGAAGGCTGGCATCCGTAGTGACTGTGGTCCAAGGAGGAACTAGAAAGGATTTCCCTTTCAGGAGATGAGAGAGATCTAACCACCAGTGCAGACTCGACTCGACATGAGGAGGAAGAGAAACAGACAGATGTTGATGATCTGGATGATTCTTGCACGTCTGGATCACAAATCTCTGAAGATCCCTGGAGTGGGCCATGGCAAATGGTACTGCTTCGATTGTGGAAATGAACTTCCCCACTAAGGACGACAACTTCGGTACCGGAATCACGTCCATGTCCAGAATTCCAGCCACTCTGACAGCTATCTGGTGAGCCACGTCCTCTGGAAGAAACACCATGCATTGGCGAGTGTCGAACAGGAGACCCAGGAACAGAAGCCTCTGAGATGGAATCAAGTCCGACTTGTCCAGATTCAGGATCCAGCCATGACGGTTCAGGGTGTGCATGCACATCTGTAATTGCTGAAGGAGAAGCTCCGCTGAGGAGGCCTTCAGTAGGAGATCGTCCATGTAGGGGGTCACTCTGATCCCATCCTGATGGAGCACCGCTATCAAGGAGCCCAACACCCTCTGGAAGACCTGAGGGGCTGAAGTCAGCCCAAAGGGGAGCGCTGCAAACTGAAAGTGTCCCCTGTGGCAGGCAATCCTGAGATACCGCCTGCTCTCTGGATGAATAGGGATGTGAAGATAAGCATCCTGAAGGTCCAGGGAGGCAAGAAACTCCCCTGGAGACATTGCTGCAATCACAGAGCGCAGGGACTCCTGGCGGAAGTGGGAAGTCACCACATAGGCATTGAGATCTTTGAGATCCAAAATGGGACGGGCTCCTCCGTCCTTTTTGGCTACCACAAACAGGTTGGAATAAAATCCTGAACCTGTGTCCCCTTGAGGAACCGCCTCCAGGACCTCTTTGTCCAAGAGATCCTGAATAGCGTCGTCGAACAGACGCCTTTTTGTGGGTTCCTGAGAAGGACGAGTAAAATGGAACCGAAAAGGAGGAAGGGAAGAGAAAGGGATCCTGTATCCCTCTGACACCACCTGAAGAACCCATGGGTCCGCCACTGACTCCTCCCAAGTCCGGCGAAAGATGCGGAGACGACCGCCTACAGCCGGATGCGGACCCGGGTTCGGCGAGTCATGCCGAAGCAGTCTTGGAGGTCTTGGCCTTGGAGGCAACTTTGGGCTTCCAGGACTGTTTGGGCTTGGAGGAGGAGCGCGTAGTGGGAGGACCCGATGGGGCCGAGGAGCGTGTCTCAGTCTGAAAGGAACGAAAGGACCGATTGCGTTTGGCTGGAAACTTTTTCTTAAAGACTGAGGGTAGAAGAGTACTTTTACCGCCAGTAGCCTCACTGATCATTTCTTTGAGTTCAGACCCAAAAAGCAAATTCCCCTGAAAGGGCAAGGAAAGCAAGGCTTTCTTAGAGGCTGTCTCAGCAGACCAAATTTTCAGCCAAAGAGCGCGTCTAGCCACCACAGAAGAAGTGGAGGCCCTCGCCATCATGCGCACAGCATCAAAAGCAGCATCAGCAACATAGTTCTGAGCTTCAGTGATATTAGCAAGAAGCTGCAACTGTTCAGATACCGGCGCATCCTGGCGAACCGCTTCAGTCAGTCGTTCAGTCCAGGCCGCAATAGCGCTATTAACCCATGCCACAGCAAAAGTGGGGCGCATGGCTGTGCCAATGGAGGCAAAAATAGACTTAAGAGAGAGCTCTAGTTTCTTATCCGTCCAGTCCTGCAAGGCAGAGGCATCTGAGACAGCCAAAGCAGTAGATTTGGATAGTCTAGACACAGGAGCATCCACTTTGGGAGGATGAACCCATTTTGCCAGCTCCGCCTCAGGAAAAGGGTAAAGTTTAGCAAACTTTTTGGAGACAGAGGAAGATCTATCAGGATTCTTCCATGCCTCAGAGACCAGACGGGCAAGAGTAGGGTTAGTTGGAAAACAAACAACTGGTTTAGATGGCTTTTTCTGAAAAACATCAGTAGGATCATAAGTGGATTCCTGAGTCAGAGGAAGGTTGAGCGTATTCAGAACCGCTCTGATCAGACCCTCAGCCGAAACTTCAGGGTCACACTCATAGGGGTCCCCAATGGACCTGTTAGATTCAATAACAGTACGTTCCTCAGCATCAGAATCCTGTAAAAGTTCTTCTTCAGAAGAATCAGTGATATCAGGAGCTCCCTGTGGCTTAGGCAGGGAGGTCCTGATAGTAGAGGGGGTCTGCCAGACCTGGAGAGCCCCCTGTATCTGAGAGGGAAAGAGTTGAAGCGTGGATCTGAGATCCCTAGTGGCAGCTTTAAACTCCCTCACCCAAGATGGCTCAATAGCGTGGCTGGGAAGCCCAGGGTTGCTATCTTGACCAGTACAATTAGGGCATAGATCCCCCACATTATCGCCATCCAGCCCAATGTGGCAAGAGGAGCAAAACGCCATGGGGGTAGCAGACCCCCCATCCTCCTTAGACTTGGGTCTAGCCCCTAGCTCCAGTGAAGTAGACATGCTCACAGCGTCAATATACCCCACTAATAACACTATCACCCAGAAAAAGTGTTAAAGATTAAAGTTTCACCCCAGAAATGTTCTAAAAACGGACTTATCTGGCCAGCGAAGGGTTAATCTGTTGAGGAGAGAGAAGGCTCGGTCCCTGCGTAGTGTACTCGCCTAGGAAAAGTACCACAAAATGGCGGCCGTCATGACAGCCAATCAGAAACGAGCGCGAACCAAGCGCTCATGGGAAATGTAGTTTTCCTGTCCAAGTACCCCAAACATTGCCCGAAGCCCCCCTGAACACCCCACATGAATAAAACACATTCCGGATGATAGATCAGGAGCCTAGAATTAAAATGAGCCCTCTCTGAAGTTGCTGTGACAAGCGGTTCCAGAGATATGTCCCATACTGTGAATTCCCATAGAGAGTAAAGGAGCCCTTGCGTCTGAGCGGGAAAAAGCCGCGCTTAAAGGCGTGGAACACCATTTTTAATAAAGTTTAGTAAAACATTAAAAAGTGCCCAAACAAGCATGAAACACATGAGAAACATAAATAAATGAATACCCAATGCTCCAAAACTCAGAGAATAACACAGAAATTGCATAAACAGTAATAATGCAATAAAAACACCCTATGAGTGCTGGAGTGTATTAAAACTCCCAAATACAAGCCCATCAAAGGGACACTGTGGGGACAAGTGGACCTTCAGCACTCAATGGGTGACTCACCTTCCTTGCTGGACTTCTGTCTTCAGGTGACCATGATAAGGAGGGAAAGAACCAGAGGTAAATTCCCCAATAGGGGAGCTGCTTAACACAAGCTGTCCCCTCTTCAGGGCATAAGGTCCACAGAAAATCCCTGGAAGCTGCACCAGCCACTTTAAAGAGGGCAATTCACAGCCATGGTCACCCTCCTAATGGTGGTATTCCATATTTGAATAAAAAAATAATAAAATACTAAGATGCATAGATGTTCTCTACCTGGTGTGCAAGCACACCAGGAACAAATCAATCTAAAGTGGCTCTGGCCAGAAGGTGGCTTAAGTAAGAGGGGAGGCTCCGCCCCTTGCAAATTATTTGCATAGTTGTTCCTGCCTATTAAAGGGGACTTACGCCTCCCAGAGTACCAGTGACCTGTATTGGACGACAGTGAAATATTGGTCGCATGACTGCGGACAGCAGACAAAGCGCAATCTCCTCTTATGATTAGTTATCAGATAGCAATTTGTTACTTATGCAGCTTTGGTCATAAGACTGCTGACAGCAGACAAAGCATGATCTTTTCTCGTGATTTATTAGTTACCTTTGATCTAGAGACTATCAGTATGTGGACAAAGCCACTTATAGAGCCGCTACCTTTAGAAGAGGGTACATACTCATTTTTGCTTTTGTTATAACACTATTCACAGCAGATATAGCGTGTAATCTATTGCCTTGCTCTGACTGTTGATAGTCAGACTATCTTTAACTATTTATAAGTATTCTCAGATTTTTTTGATCATGTGCATCTGGGAATGTCTGGGAAAATAAAGGGTTAATGAATAATAAATAAAAACCCGAATGATCAAAGAAAAGAATAAAAATACTTAATCATACTTTATATATCAGTTGAAGCTGGTTAATCTAGTACAAATAAAACTGAGCCAAAACAGGTAGTGGAAGATTTAAAGGGGATGAGACATAATTAACCCTTGATGAACCAAATGTGAATGAGAGGAACATATACCTGATAATGATTGGACATAAAGGATTGTAAAAGCTAATTTTCCTCATGACTAAGAAATGATATATTGAAACTAATAAATGTAGTAAACGGGTTAAAATTTAAGTAAACCAAGTATTAAAGGGATAGTAATAATTAAAATGTAAAAAAAAAATATGTTGTAGGCCACTGTGATATTGCACCTAAAAAATTAAACTGTGAAAATTAATAAATTTGGAATGAAAAACCTTTCAGCAGTGGGAGTACTCTTGTTTTACTCAGGGGGATAAACCCTACAACATATTTTTTTTTACATTGTAAGTATTACTATCCCTTTAATGGGCTAAAACTTATACGGCCCTGAAAAATCCACATAATAAGTAACTAACGTTGAAACAATTTCACAGTGAATCCAGTTAGAGGTGAGACACTGCATAAAGGAATTGAATCACATCATATATTAAATGACTCACATGAATCACGGTAGTTTTGAGGAGGTCTCTACAGTGCTCAGAGTGGACCTTGCATTCGGCCTAGTTACTTTCCTTATCCCCATATCAAGTAAATTAGTGAGAGAGAGGTGATCTATATGTCTGCAAGCTAGCTCATGCCCATACTATTTTTAGCAAGATTGGTGCTCATCTGATGATGAGACACCGATCAAGTGATTTTATTTGCATGTTAGCGATTAAGTGATTAAAATGTTATGATTTTAAATATATAGATATATAGAAAAGTTAGGTTTTCGTGACATTCCAATAGGCCATATTAGGAAGGTACTGAACTGGTCTTCTTTGAATGGTGAGTGGATAACTGGAGCCCAGGAAAGAAATAAGGCAACAGACACTCATCTAGTTCTGGCTTTTTCAAGGTTAAACTGATAAATCTAAGACTTGCAGCACAGCACAACTTCATTAAAACTATCAAGACCCAATTGGTGTATATATATATATTATTAACCCCATTACTCCCAGAAAGCAGAACATTTCCCAGTGTGAAAGTCATTATTATCATTAAGTGTAGGAATGTTAGACCTCTTTAATATGGTGCTCTTAACCTCCCATAGGCAAATATTAATCCAGCCTCTGTCCAAATGCAGAGTACTCTCCATCCTGGCCATACCTATTACAGCACATGATTCATGCAAAGCTATGCATCCACTGTGAATCACGCTGGGCGAGATTCTCATGTTGCCCTTTTCATCATGGTGGCCTGCTTAATGTGGCTTCTAGCCTCATGCTGTTTAGAATGCAATATTTTAAAAGGATACCCTCCATAGTAACAGTACTTGGGATATTTGGCCGAGGGCACTAATAATTTATGGTGACTATTTGTGATATGTGTGCAGAATTCTGAACATACAATGGGATTGTATGATATTAATATTTCATCCTTTATGCATCACTTGACTCATTATGAGGATTAGATGGTGCATTCAAAGTATTGAGTATGGTAATTTACAACTAATTGGACAGCAATACATATAATTTTTATGGCAGTGTGTTCCTGAGTTTTTATCTTTTTTAGTACAATAAAGGTTAAGTTTTATATGCATTTACATTTTTGTGGTATGGTTATGCTGGTGTGGCATATACTGTTATAAATAGAGGGATTTTTAAGTGTGCCTTTTGAAGTTGTTTTCTTCTTTCTTCGTTTTTGTTCAATGGCCTAAATGTCTGATCATTTGAAAGGTAGCCATCTTGAAGATAATACTCAACTTCTCCCCTTACCCTGTGGCAGCAGAACTGCTGAAGCCAGGGCTGCAATGTGAGCCCTGGCAGACCAAATGGGGAGCGGAATGGGGGGGGTCTAAAAAGGGATCTTCTGTTGCAGTTTCCTGTCCCCATGGTCCCCATAGACCATGAGTCTAAATAGCTAGCATGGCTAACCACCTCCTTGTCGAAACTGTACCGTTTTAAAATAGTTTTCTGTTAAATATAAGTATTCTCATTTACTTAATCAAAATTCAAGACTAGCATTAAGACTTTAACGGTGCACTTATGTACAAATAAAAATGATTGCACTTTTTTGTACTGCATCTGTATTACTGCTAAAAAACAAAACATTTTTTGAATAGCTTACAAGCTATAATTCACCACCATTACCGATAACTGAAAAAAACTTTGACGTCCCTGGTATAGACCCTCTGTATCAGTCTAGAAAGCCCGACATATCATGTTTATGGGGGGAGAAACTGAATGAGTAGATCACTGGAGCAGAACAGAGTGTCATAAACTATATTGGACCCTCTGCTCTGATGGGGTTCATCCAGGGGACAGTTAAATATTATGAAATAGGGAGAACATGTATATAGTGTAAAATGGTTCAATACAAATATATATTCAGAATGCCCAGGTTTTACCCTTGTGGTGGGTACCAAACATGCCAGGGGGAGGTGTTCCTGCTAGGAGTTACAAGAATAGCCACTTTGCAACCAGTTAGACCCAGCATGTTTGGTGTCCAGATATTCACACATATATGAGGAATATGATTATTATAACATTATAGATGTGTCCTGTGGGTTGCATGTTTTGGGAAGCCGTATGATTTTTCAGGTAGAACTCTACAGTAGCATCCCTGACAGGTCTGATTGAGTGGGCTGCAAAAGGTCAGGCCAAACCTCTCCCCAGGTAACACCCAGGGGGTCTGGCCTCTTAGAAGCAACTGTGGACTCCTATTTAATATGAGTTTTTGGATAAAACCAGGGAATTTCTTTGTAACAACTGAAGGGGGATATACCATCAGAAGTTCCCAAGGACTCTTAAAATATCGGTAATTGTATTAATGATTTTTTGTGTTTCTCCCATTTTATTTTATGGACTATTTTGCCAATGTATAATCTTTATTTGTGTATGTCCTTTATTTCTGTATTTTTGTAACCAGCACTGTGAAGCCTTTTTTCAGATTAAATGTTCAATTAATCAGCTCTTGTCCCTGTTCTCTAATATGAACTCACTACTCTGAAGGAAGCTGTTAGAACATGCTACTAAAGGGTTAAGTCTACATGTTTGATTATTAAGATGATTTTATACTGTAGCCTTGTTGTGTCTGAGGTAACCTAAGACGTCCAGATATAAAGGCTTGGTGGTGGCAGCGAATTGTAGTACTGGGGTGATAGTGCAGGAGGGATTTCAGGGGTTAACTTGGTAGTTGCTAGGAACAGTAACAGGTAACCAGGGGTCTGGTATTGTTAACCCATTCCCTCCCACACTCTCCCCACTGTCTCAGCAGGGCCTATAGCCTTAGCTTGTGACAGTTAGTAAAACATATTAATTGCCCTTTAAATCAGTACAACTTTTCATTTGTCTCCTAAGGAACTATTGTTTTCTTGGAGAATTTCCCCTCTTCACATTCCTTATAGATACATTATAGTCTGTAGGGCAGGCCAAATAAGACCCTCAGCAGAACAGCAGCGGCCTTCCTAGCTAGATTCCCCAACAGACAGGATAAATCTAAGTCATCTGCTTCAGTTTCTTCTTTCTATTTGGTAGAATCCCCAATAAACGGGGTATCCCCCCTACAACATCACTGAAGCACCTTTTGGGGAGTGCATAGTATGCCATGGATCAAGAATCTAAGACCCCCTCGTGAGAGGAAAGGATAGAACTGCGAAAATAAGGGTCTTAACCTATGAAGGGGTGGGCCTTAAAGACTGAGCAGGGGCCTCAAAGAAAGAGGGATATACATTAACCAAAAATTCCCCAGGAAGCCCAAATCTGGCATGAGAAACAATGAGTTAAAGGAGTTAGCGGGATTGCTTAATCCTTAGTAGTCTTGGATTTACCCTGGGGTCTGACATAGTCAGAAGACCCATGAAGTATTCGTTAAAAATCGGAAAAGTAGAATGGAAATAAAGTAAAAGAACTCAAAAAAGATTTAAAAGTACATATCTTACTGCAAGGGGTTAATGTAGCAAGCAGAAGGGAGAAACTAGCCTCATCGTAACAAGGAGAGTCCAAAAAGAAACAGCGCATGCCAGGAGCCACCTCTTTCCCTGACAAAAAGCACAGGTTAATCCTTACAAAGGAAGATAGGAATAGGAGTCTGCTAAATGGGGGATTATATGGCCCCATATCCTACAGCAGAAAAATAATAAAGTTTAACTAAGAGCACTTGCCTCCTTCTCCTGGAAGAACACTTTTCAAACCGTGCTTGTTTGGACTGGGGCGGGGACTTCACCCTATGTTCCTTTAGTCAACATAGGACATAAGATAAATGTACATATTTATTGAAGGAGGGAAATTAGAATTGGTCATTTAAACTGATTTAAGATCTTATGGCTTAATAAACTATGTAAAGTCAATTTTAAATGGTTATATGATAATGCAGTAATTTTTCCTGTACATATACAAAATGATGGCAGAGCAGTGATAGAGCCATATTTATAAATATATGTTAAATGCCAATGTTTTTGTTTTAGCAAAATAGCAACATATGCAAAGCTAATACATTAAAAGATGATTGCCATGCAGTCGTTCAAGAGAGTCACAATGGCTATATGTGGGAAGTGTAAACAATAATGACATTTGTTGGTGCAATCTGAGAATGCCTGAAATTGTGTAGAATAATTTATAGAACAGGGTAGAATTAGGAAAAGAAGAGGACATATAGGAAGGATAAAGCTGAGGGAGACGGGAGGGGTTAGCCTTTTTTCAGTGGTAGGAAGGGTGTAATATTGTTAGATAATTACTGTAATATAAGTGAATATTATTTGTTGAATTGCTCATCATGGATTTGCTTTGAAAAAAGTAATGGATACCTTAATAGCTCCGAATAGTACTGATTATTATGACAGTTGGTTTCAGTGTGGATAGGATGCTGATCCAGGGAAATATTTTTTAAACCCACTCAGGGCTTAATTGGAGATGGCTTCAATGGGGTGTGTTGCCTTGTTCTGGATCAACAAGGGTGATATGGCAAAGTCTGAACTTGACAGACGAGTGTCTTTTTTTCAGTGTTTCAATTATGTCAGTGTGTTCTCTCTCACAAAGATGAATCCAGCTGAAATCTGGCCATTTAAGTGTCACTGCCAGTTCCCACAAACCTTGCAAATTTGATCAAAATCGATTTGGAAAACAAAATTGCAAAGAACCAGCTAGCTATATTTGTACTTTGTCTATTATATCTTTTCTTGCAGTCAAGAAACCTTAATTAGGACTGCATGCAATTCTACTGAACAGATTTACAAAGAAATATCGACTATGAACGACAATTCAGTTGTATTTGCTACTTTTAACAAGTTGCCCCGTTCCTGAAATATTTTTTAAAATGATGTCTTTAAGCATGTGCAGAATGTTTTTACAAGAAAAGTCCAAATCCATAGGCATGTGCTGGCCTGTGTGGCTCACACAGTGGCCAGATTGCTAATACTATTTTACCAGTTTACACTAATACCAGCAACAGTCATCCATAGATGCAGCATGCTCCCATTTATCAGCACCTAGCCATTGCTACAGGGAGAAATCTGATGCTACTCATGCCAGCTTATTTGAACAGTCCTCTAGTGGCTGCTCACAGATCCTCCAGTGGCTACTCACAGTTTTCACAATGGCAATGGCTGTGAGGCAAACAACCAGGCAACAGGGATTGTTCATCAGCAATGACACCATTGGGCCATATGCAAAACAAAGATGAGCAATTCTGAGGTAAAGAGGCTAGAAATGTTAACACAACTGCCTCTTTTACTAGCTGTAACAGTTGATTATATTCATATATTTTCACATATATATATTCATATATATTCACATTTGCAGACAAAAATAAATAAAAACATATAATTAAAGGGATAGTAATGTTTCAAACAGCAGCTCCAATTAATCTTCATAGTATTTGAGCCATAGTGAATGTTATTTCAATACTGTTAGAGTTGTAGTTCAAGAGTAATTGAATGATAAAGTATCCCCCTCCCGCCCCTTTTACGTAGTGTAAGCCACCTCCCCTCAGATGTGGAATCTGGTCCACAGACCAGACAGCTCACTCCAAGGGACAATCTTTTTACTGTGAGAACAATGAAAGCCCTGCCCCCATTGACAGGTTTTTCCCTTATGTTCATTGAAGATTGTCCCTCTCTGCAATCCACTTGGACACCACACTGCTGTTCTGAGCTGAACAGTGTTACATCAGTAAAAGGGGAGGGAGGGGGATACTTTTGTAGTTCAAAAGTAATTGAATGATAATCTGACAGTACTGAAATAACACTCTCCATGGCCCAAATACTATGAAGATTAATTGGAGCTGCTTTTACCATGAAACATTACTGTCCCTTTAACTGTGTAGCAGCCAAGTATGGCCAGCTTTTTCAGCAGGCTGAGTTGGCTCCAAATTTTGAATTACGTGTGTGGCCAGCGAAATCTCAATTTCCCTGCACCAGATTTAAAACACTTTACAGGCTATTGTTTAACTCCTTAATGACCACAGTTGGGGATAAAGGAGATTTTTTTTTTTTGCTCAATGTACTCTGGGATGGCAGAGCAGAGTGGCCATCCCAGAATTCCATGATGTGCTAGGACTGTTACCGTTCCTTAAGTGCATGGACCGGCGTGATGGTCCTGGCACATCAAGGGTCATTAAGGGGTTAATTTCTTGGATGCTAGTTCCAACTAATTGTGGAGCAATACCTTCAAGATCCCTCTAGTAATCTCTCTTGCTTGTTACAGTCCAAGGGTATTTTCCATGCCAGGAAACAGTGAATGGGACGGGGGGGTCATGCTTGGAGCTAAGGGCATCTATCTACAATGCCTTGCCTAGAGCCAGAGGGGTGTCCAATGCATAGCGAAGCAATGCATTGGACAGCCCTCTGGTGCCAAAAGGGTTACACCAAAGCAGTCATTGAGCTATATGCACAAAAAAGAAATGTGAATTTTTATTTATTTTTTATTTATTTATGTCTCAGATAGACAACCTGAGAGCTTTGTTATGCATTGGGATTCAACTGGAATTCACATGGTTAATAATCTCATGAAATTGCGCACAAATTGTAAGTGGATATGTCAGCTCTATAAATATTACAGTGGAATAGCTGTATAATTTTTCCACTAACAAGAGCTTAGAGGGAACATAAAAATGCCATTTTCTATAAAATGTCCTTGGAAAACAGGAAGTGTTATGATTATTCTGGATCTCTCTGTATCGCCCCAAGGATGTGGTATATGCCTTATAATAAGCATTGCTGGCTAAACCATTGCACTGTAACAGGGAACTGGGTTCTCTAAAGGTTAGGCCACAGCCTTATATGGGGCCATCAAAAATGGTCAGATCTGCTTCTGTAAATCTGGTTCAAATAACTCACTTTGCTTTAAGGAGATTCATATCTTAGATGTTCCTTTTTTAAAACTGGATGAGCACTGCTAATGGATAATAGAGTGAATAAAATTAAAAGCAATGTATACTATATTTGAAAAAGGGGATCTGATGTAAAAAAGATAATAATCTTTAAAGGGATAGTAATGTTTCATAATAAAAACAGCTCTAATTAATCATCATAGTATCTGGACTTTGGAGAGTGTTATTTCAATTCTGTCAGAGTTGTAGTTCAATAGTAATTCAGTGACAAAGTATCCCCCTCCCGCCCCTTTTACTGATGTAGCACTGTTCAGCCAGAGCAGAAGGGAGGTGCCCAGGTAGATTGCAGAGAGGGACAATCTTCAATTAAGATAAGGGAAAAAACCTGAAAAACTTGTCAAGGGGGGCAGGGCTTTCATTGTTTTCATATAAAGAAGATTGTCCCCTGCTGTTATCTGTCTGGTCTTACAACCAGATTCACATCTGAGAAGAGATGGCTTACACTAGGTAAAAGGAGCGGGAGGGGAAACTTTGCTTGTGAATATCTCTCAAACCATAAAGGTTTGAGAGATAAGACTTCTATCGTTCTTCATGTTTGTTTAATGCCTACAAAATAAAATAAAGTTAAAATGAAGTATTACTATCCCTTTAAGTCAGGGGTATTAAACTGCTGGACCTTCACTGGTTGGTTGGTTGGGGCTGATGGGAGTTGTAGTTCTCAATAGCTGACAGCCCAGTAGTTGAATATCCCTGATTTAAGTGAGATGTCAACTAAAATAAAATTCCTGGGCAATAAGCTTTATACAGTCCAAAAGGAGAATTCAGCATTGTTTTTTCAAGCATTAGCATCAATTCATACATCAATCAACGTTTGAACTTTAACCCCTTGGGTGCTGGATATGCCTCCAAAGCAAGTTTGCAAAGAAACAGATGAACTTGAAAAGAGTAATGTAAGTACAAAAGAGAAAATAAATTTGAGTACTTAAAGGAGCAGTAAACTTTTTTTATGAAAGGTGACTACCAGCCAACCCTAGACATATGTTTCAGCCTTGTTTTGGCTTTGTCAGTGAGTTGCAGTTGGTCACCAGATATACTCAGTTTTAACTCATGGCAAGCAGAAAAAATTGCTTACCAATATTTTTTTGTCTTCTATTTCCCTGCGAGACATTAAAGGATTGGATTGTCGCCGCTATCCAGCTGGATAGGACCAATCAGAAACTTCAAAAATCACTTAGAAATTCCTGGCTTCAGTTTTCTTTTGAAAGAGCTGTAAGACATATTACAGAAAGTATCTTTAGGAATGGGTATGCCTTGGAGGGACAGAGAAGAAAACAAAATATCAGTAAGGCAAAATTACCTGAATGGAACTTCATAAACTGTATCAACACCAAGGCATATAGGATGGGATGAAAATAAATGATGCAACTACACCCAAAGTAAGAAGAATAAGGATGATCCTACCAGTCAGGGGGAATTACTATGACCATTCTTCCATATCAACATCCAGCCGATAGTGCTTTACATATTCCGTAGCCCAGGATGTAGACTCAGTCCCAACTGAATAGGCCTTTATATATCTGGGTACTTTAAACCCCACTTCCGCAAAGCTCTTCTTGATTCAATCTCTAATCCATCCAGCAATGGATATACAAATATACAAACAAATTAACTGTGTTTCCAAATTCTTCAGTTCTTTTGATTTATGTAGCAATAGATCTAAGTAAGCCTAAGTTGTGAAACTGTTCCTCATTTTCCCCTTTTTTGGATTCGGGTTTAGATGGAACTCTGATGCAACTTTTTGCCTAAAGGATGGTTTTTCTCCGAAGACTATCTTATCTTGGTGAATACTCATATAGTAGTCTGCAGGATAAAGCCTGAATCTCATTTACTCTTCTTTCTGAAGTTATGGCAGTGAGGAAAACACTTCTTTCAAGGTTAGGTTATAGAAAGGAATTTGATCAGTAGATTCAAAAAAGTGAGATTAAGATAACTGATTCAAGACCAGGTTCAGATCCCACAGACAAACTGTGTCCCTTATATTTGATCTTGCTTTAGAAATGGCTCTAATACATTTTACCATGTGCTCTTTGGCAAAGGATTTGGCTAGAACAAATGAGATGGCCGAAAACTGAACTTTCAAGGATGCTTGACGCAGCTCAGATTGAAAACCAACATATTGATCTGATCTTTCGTAATCTTGTTTCTGTTGCATCATCTTGCAAAGGTGGAGCATACTTTGCAGTAAAATGCAGATGTTGAGGGTTTCCTGCCACTAAGGATGGTATCTATAACGGATTCTTCTCATTTTCTTCACTATCTCCATCAGCAGAGTTACTGGAGGAAATATGCATGCTAGCTGAAAATTCCATTGAAGCTTCAGTGCATCCTGGCTTAAAGCCTCTTTGTCCTTCCATTTGGAGAAATACAGATGGAAGGGCAAATATCCATAAGATCTACGTCCGACTGACCCCACTTACAGACTATCTGATTGAAGATGTCTTGATGTAGGGCCCATTCTCCCTGATCTTTCCAGTTCTTGCTGTATAGACATCTGCCTCCACACTGTGCTGCCCGGCGATGTGAGAGGTTGATATACCATTTAGGTTGTCTTCTGCCCAAACCAGAATTTCTGGCTTCCTTGCTCAAACTGGGACTCCTTGTGCCTCCTAAGTTCTTTACATACATGATGAAGCGTATCAGGCTTTTCTTCACCGCTGTTATTTCCAATACATATATGTGAAGCGACCTCTTCGAATCTTTCCATCTTTCCTGAGCCATCTCTCCCTGCCAAATGCTTCCCTATCCACTGAGACTGGCATCCGTAGAAAGTATTTCCCATTTGGGATTCAGCAGGGTCTGACTTTTTTGGAGGTTTTTATTCTCCAGTCACCATTGTGGTTCCACTCCTGCTGAAGGTAACAGAGTAATTCTTTGCAAAGGATTTCAAAAACCCTTTTTCCAAAACTTCAGGAAATTGTATTGAAGGAATCTCAGATACAGTTTTGACTTGTGTCAATTTAATTGCCATAGTGAAGGTGGAGCACCAAACAGACTGCCAAGTGCAGTGATGAGAGGTGGCTAAGAGATTAGGGCGAATCCTCTAAAAAACGTAGATGGCAAATTGAAATGATAAAAATTCCTATCAATTTAACTGGGACTTTTAATAACTTCATTGCTGTTGTTTCCATTGTGTAGAAAACACTCTAGCATTCAATGGGTTAAAAGCCTCATTTCAGTCAATAGGGATTTTTATTTGTTCTTTATGGTTTGCCGCAGACCTAAAACATTTCCTTTTGTGAATATGGCTCACTAGTTGAAGAGCCCGTTACACAGGCCACAGTGCCACTGGCAGCTGGTCGCAGTCTGTACTGCGCATGACTGCAGCACGAGCAGCATGACTGCGTTGTTACACACGTTTTAGCGATTATATATAAAAAAAAAAAAAAAAAAAAAAAAAAAAAGGAGGAAGGAAGGATTGTGACCATTGAAGAGAGGGAGATACAGAGGGATCTAAACTATTTTGCACTTTTTTGCCAAAATGTTAACCCTTTGAGCGCCAAAGTATCACAATGCATGAGATACCTCTCTGGCATTCAAAGGGTTAAACCAGCCCAGTGATCGAAATAAAGAAACATCTTCCAAGAGGCTTGTTTTTCCCTTGATATGCAAGTGCTGATGGACCAAACTATGAACAAAGGAATTCTTTGCAATGCTGCAGTACGACAGCAGCCAGTAATACTACAGAATATTGAGACTTACTGATAGAAATATTTCTCTGTGTAAGGAAAAAAAAAAGATCTGATAAACTTACCATACACCTGAAAACGGGTACCATGTGATATATATACTTCATACAAAGTACTGCTATTTCAGTAAAAATTCCAAATGTTCACTTGTGCAAGTGAACAATTGTGTTATTTAACACTTTGTGTGCCAGAGGGATCTGTAACCCATACCACTGCAAAGTGTTGTGTGCCCCTCTGGAAGTCAAAGGGTTAACCCTTTATGGACCTGTCACCAGATAAGTTTAATTTTTTTTCACAAATAATTAAAATCAATAACATCACTCTGCTAGAGATGTTCCCAGTACTGGTGGTAATGGTGCATGTTTGGGGTGAACAGTTATCCAAATAAGAGAATCCTTTTGCAGGTATGACAACACAGGGGTGGTATGATCTATCAGTCATGATACTGCCTTATCTCTTGAGGTTATCCAGTTGATCATGCTGTTCACCCTCCCATGCCTGAAGCAGAACATTTGGGACAAACGTGACTAAATCTAGGAGATAGTTTCCTTAGGCCGGGCAAAGTGGGGGTGAGGTCCTAACCAATTAAGAACCTTGATGATTCTAAGATAAGGGATAGTGTTCAAGCCTCAATATATTATAGTATGAGGAAGGTTTATCTTGGGATAAATGGTGGGAGTTGGAAGAGGCATTGTGGAGTGGCAAAGGGGGGGATTAACACTGAAAATCTTAATTTCATTCTAAGAAGAAAATGTTCACTTATACTGCCTCTAGTATGGAAACCTTTATAACAGGTATCTTATTTGCTAGATACAATTGCAGAAAAGACATCACAAAATACTTTTTGATTAACCCTTTGAGTATCAGAGAGGTATTCAATGTCTTGGATACCTCTCTGTCACTCAAAAGGTTAAAATAATCTTAATAGGTTGTCGAAAGAGCGATTACAAACCTGATGATAGGGCTCCCATTTCATGTAAAATTAAAATAAATATGTGTCGTGGTGTGGACAGAATGTTATTGTGTGGATGGAGCTTGAATACTAAAAATTGTGTTCATTTTCGCTTTTTTGGGTCCCTTCACATCAATGAGTTAACATCACCATCCAAAAACAAATGGAGTCTTTTAAGGCATAAAATTAACTGGCCTTAAGGGTAAATATATTCATTTGTAAATGAAGCAACTTTTGAAGCAAATAATGCTGTGCTAGGTAGAACATCATAAAGAATTCTGGAAGATGGGCCTCTGGATGCTTTAAATTGGAACTTTCACGTTAATTACATTGCCCCAGAATATATTACTAACCTAGCGATATGCAAAGTTATACAATCCTTAAAGGGATAGCAATACTTTAATATTACTTGGTTTGCAAGCACACGTAGAAAACCGTTTCAGTGAAATAATTTTTCTTTACTAACACACTCGTCTCTGCTGCAGAGCCGCCTGATGAAACTAAAACTGGATATCCCCGCAGTCAGTACAACGTTGACTTCAGGGAAGGGGGAGGGAGGAGGGAACTTTGCTTACGGTTATCTCTCAAACCATAAAGGTTTGAGAGATGACACTGGGGACAACTGGATTCTTCTTGAAATAGCTACAATATGGGAATTAGTAATATTAAAATATTACTATCCCTTTAAGCTCAGTAAGTCCATGGTAGTTCAGTAAAAGCACATATTCGGTAGGAACCACAGGACAGACAGACATCTTGGAGGAAATGTACCTTTGGTGGTGACGTTCCTTCATGCCTTAAAGGGATAATAATACTTCGTTTTATCTTTATTTTATTTTGTAGGCATTAAAAAAACATGAAGAACGATATAAGTCTTATCTCTCACACCTTTATGGTTTAAGAGATATTCACAAGCAAAGTTTCCCCTCCCACCCCTTTTTCCTAGTGTAAGCCATCTCTTCTCAGATGTGAATCTGGTTGTAAGACCAGACAGATAACAGTAGGGGACAATCTTCTTTGTATGAAAACAATGAAAGCACTTCCCCCCTTGACAAGTTTTTCAGCTTTTTCCCTTATCTTAATTGAAGATTGTCCCTCTCTGCAGTCTACCTGGGCACCTCCCTTCTGATCTGGCTGAACGGGGGGGATACTTTGTTTGTGAATATCTCTTAAACCATAAAGGTTTGAGGGATAAGACTTATATCGTTCTTCATGTTTTTTTAATGCCTACAAAATAAAATAAAGCTAAAACAAAGCATTACTATCCCTTTAAGGCACAGGAAGGGACTGACCGCACAGGCGCACAGAGCTTTTTTTGTAAGCTCTGTGTTCCCCAATGTCTACGGAAGATGTGCTTTTACTGAACTACCAAGGATTTACTGAGCTTACGGATTGTATAACTTTGAATATCGCTAGGTTAGCAATATATTCTGTGGCAAAGTAATTAACGTGAAAGTTCCTCTTTACAATATATATTAGACCCCTCAACTGTTTGTATTTTCTTTTTTAGGTTCTCCTTCCCTGTTTATATATATCATTGGAGATTTCATGATATACCAGGAGGAAAAAGGGCTATGATTAGAGTTCAGAGTGGTAAGTTGGGTTTAGATGGTAAGTTATGCAGTTTTATAAAATCATAAGAGAGAGACATGCACTTGAAACATTACTTTTCTGAAATATTGTGTGTCTGATTGTAACGGATCCCACCCGTTACTAGAGCCTTGTCTGGGCATGGCATTTATTCACCCCTGGGCCCAAGGATTATGGATATTGGACACTCCTTTGTGCCCGGGCATACAATCTCTCAAGCCCTTATCCTGGACTAAGAGACGTTGGCTAGCCTTATGTGGATAGGCAGCTGTGCCAGAGGAAAGAGCAATTCAAGGCTTGTGTGCTGCAAACTCTTCTGCTCTGCAAAGGGTTAATTATTTTAGTTTGGACATATTTACTTTCAATCTGTATTGCTGCCCCCCAAGCCTTTTGCTTAATTATTCAACCCCTGGCCATTGTTAAGGGAATGAATATTCTGGCCACTCAAGTACTTGTATTGAGAACTGTCTTGTGGCCCCCTGCTGTGTGCTAATCCAATCATGTCTGCCCTATTATGTTTCCCTGAATCATTTGTTGTTGGTTCGTTGACCCTTTGTGGTGACTGAATTATCCCTGTGACTACTCCATTGTATTCTGCCCTACCATTTGCTGTACCCATTGGAGGAACTGTGATTGAATTAAGTCTCCTGTACTGTGCTCCAAGTTAGTGTGGTTTGAAACTGTATAAATATGCTGTGGTTTGTTGTAATAAAGAGTTCTGTTTTGGAGTGAACAAGGAGTCCTGGAGTCTTGTATTGCTTATGGTCTAAAGTATCCACTCTGATACCCATCTGCGCCAAGTATCCTGAATCGCCGACCGCCTGCTGCCAGTTTCCTGCGACCTAACTTCGTGGACTGTCAGGCGGCGATGTGGACTCTTCCCTGCTTCCAGCGATCCTGCGGCTGTTTCCAGTGACTGTCCATACTTCAACTGGTGCATCCGACGGCGCTTATCTGCGTCGAGAAGGAGAGACCCGGGAACGACGGCGGAAGGTGACGCGGTCCCTTCCCAGTATCCGTTATACTGATTAATAACCATTTCATGCTGTTGTGGTTAAGGCCTGTTCAGGAAACAGTCTGACTAGTTGCCCAGTTGTTAAGTCTGTTCAAAGATAATATGGAAGGCACTGCAAGACTCTTGGTGCATATATGAAAGCCATTTTAAACATGCTCTAAGCTATTATCACGGTGCCCATGCTTTCGCTGGCGACATTGTTATGTCTAACTACTTCCTCATTCTCTCTTATTGGCTACCGTGATTTGTCTCCGCCCAGTCCTAGCCTTTTTATACTGACCACTGTCACTTCAGCGCTGCCCTTTCGTGGTGTACCAGTTGACAGTGCTTGTTCTGTTTATTCGTGTGAATCCTGTGTATGACCCGGACTGCCTGACTATTCTGCCTGATCTATGTTACTGCTCCGTGTACTGACCCGGCTCGACTTACGTTCCCGCTCTGTGTACCGACTCGGATTGGCTGACGTTCCTGCTCTGTTTACCGAACCGGCTTGGCTGACGTTCCTGCTCCGTGTACCGACCCGGCTCCACTGACGTTCTTGGTGTGTGTACCGACTCGGATTGGCTGACGTTCCTGCTCTGTGTACCGAACCGGCTTGGCTGACGTTTCTGCTCTGTGTACCGAACCGGCTTGGCTGACGTTCCTGCTCTGTGTACCTCCCAGTATCATTCTACCCTGTTGCCTGCCATTTGGAGGTCCTTCCTCCGTACCATTTCTGTCCCTGACAGTCACTGTTGCCTCCATCCATCTAGTGAAGCACTGCTTCGTGACCCTGCGATTATACTGTTTATACTTGTGCTGTTATCCTTTCACTACGGTGTTAGGTGTTGTATTGCACCTGGTACGCTTGACCTGCTTGTTACACTTACCGAGGTTGGGTGGCTACTGGGCGCCTCGGTTAGCCTCTGGTTCTAGGACACACGGTCCAGGTCTGAGAGTCAGTTTCCTTTACAGTTTAGTGCTACAGCACGTCAGGGTCACAGCCCTGCTCTGTTGTCCGTGAGTTTCCCATGACTCTCTATTGTCAGTACCGGTTGTTCTCAGTACACTTCAGTCCGCATTTGTTGCCTATATACCCTTCAGTCTGTAGCCTTCCCCAGACTGCTAGGTATTGTCTGCTAGTCCCCTGTTCCGGGCCTACGTTACTCTGTTGCCTAGTCTCTACCGTACTGTGACATGGGGCCTCCTTTCAGTCACCTATGGGCGATCTACCTATTGGGCTCACTCCCTGCGTAGGGAGCCTCCGTTGCTTGTGGCACTACTAGAGCCTGTTGGCGTTCCTGCTCTGTGTATAAGTGCCCTCTGTGTTACAGCTTCACACGAACTCTGACCTGACCTGTGCCAGTACTGAACCTTTGGTATTTGCTGGACCTGAGTGGGTTGTTGCGCTCCTTGTAACCTGACCTGCGCCAGTATAGTACCTTGGGTATCTGCTGGGCCTGAGTGGGCATCTACAATCATTTGACCTGACCTGTGTCAGCATCTATACCTCTGTATATACTGGACCTGTGTGGAATACTTTTCATTTCTGTAGCCTGACCTGTGTCAGTATTGTATATTGTATGTACTGGACCCGAGGGGGTCACATGATCATTGCATTATTAATAAAACTGTGTTTTACCAAACCTTCTGTGTCTGATAAACTATAACAGTTATTTCCTAGTGTTGTTTGGAATGGGACTTGCAGTCACAAACTACTGAAAAATCCATATGTAAAATCAGCAAAGCTATTGATCGGTTTGTTAACCTTATTGTGGACATTTCTACAAGACGATCCTACTACAAAAGATGTTAACAGGGGTCTATATAGAAGGGATGGGGTTCACCTATCAGACATTTTAAATTATTTCATATTATTATATGAGTGTATGTTCCTGTGGGTGGTGATGGGATGAACAGTTTGCATTGGAAAATATATGGTGGATGCTTGTTTCACTGCTACTGGCATGATTGGTATCTGGAGTTATTATTTGGTATCAGAATTCATTGCAGGCCACTGTTGTATTCAAGAAGTTTAAATTTAAAATCCCCATTTATTGTGCATAGTAATTTCCATAAATATACATTAGAAATTAAATGTTAAAATTTTTGTCATGACTTTTACACATGCAAAAAATTATATATATGTACAGTAATGTGCAAAGTTTTTAGGCAGGTGTGATAAAATGCTGTAAAGTAAGATTACATTAAAAATACATATGTTAATAGTTTATTTTTATTAATTACCAAAATACATAGTGAGTGAACAGAAGAAAGGTCTAAATCAAATCAATATTTGGTGTGACCACCCTTTGCCTTCAAAACAGCAATTCTTCTAGGTACACTTGCACTCAGTTTAAGGAACGCGGCAGGGAGGTTGTTCCAAACATCTTGGAGAACTAACCACAGTTCTTCTGTGGATTTAGGCAGCCTCAGCTGCCTCTCTCTCTTTATGTAATCCCAGACAGACCCGATGATATTTAGATCAGGGCTCTTTGGGGGCCATACCATCGATTCCAGGACTTTATGCTGAACATAGGTTATAATGACTTTGGCTGTATATATGGGGTCATTGTCATGCTCCATGATGGTATTGCATGGAGGATAAGTTATCTGCCTATATTTCTCAGCATTGAGGAGATCATTCATTGTGACCAAATCCCCAACTCGATTAGCAGAAATGCAGCCTCAAACTTGCAAGGAACCTCCACCATGCTTCACTGTTACCTGCAGACACTTATTCTTGTACCTCTCTTCAGCCCTTCGTAGAACAAACTGCCTGCTGCTACAGCCAAATATTTCAAATTTTAATTCAGTCCAGAGGACATGCTGACATTTTTCTGCACCCCAGTTCCTGTGTTTTCGTGCATAGTTGAGTTGCTTGGCCTTATTTCCACATGGGAGGTATGGCTTTTTGGCAGGTTCTCCATGAAGACCACTTTTGACCAGGCTTCTCCAGATAATAGATGAGTGTAGCAGGGTTCCACTGTTTTCTGCTAATTCTGAGCTGATGGCAGTGCTGGACATTTTCCGATTGCGAAGGTAAATAATCATGATGTCTTTCATCGGCTGCACTAACTTTCATTGGACGACCATTGCATCTGCGGTCCTCGTTGCCTGTTTCTTTGTACTTCTTCAAAAGAGCTTGGACAGCACATCTGGAAACCCCTGTTTTCCTTGAAAATTCTGCCTGGGAGAGACCTTGCTGATGCAATATAGTACCTTGTGCCTTGTTGCTGTGCTCAATCTTGCCATGGTGTATGACTTTTGACATTAAACTGTCTTCAGCAACCTTACATTGTTAGCGGAGTTTGGCTGTTCCTCACCCAGTTTTATTCCTCCTACACAGCTATTTCTGTTAATGATTGTGTTTCAATCTACACATAAAATTGATGATCATTAGCATCCGTTTGGTATAATTGTTTAATCATACACCTGACTATATGCCTACAAAATCCCTGACTTTGCACAAGTGTACTTGGAAGAACTGATGCCGTTCTGAAGGCAAAAGGTGGTCACACCAAATATTGGTTTGATTTAGATTTTTCTTCTGTTTACTCACTATGCATTTTGTTAACTGATAAATTTAAACTATTAACATGCCTATTTTTGAAAGCATTCTTACTTTACAGCATTTTTCCTACCTACCTAAAACACTTGCACATTACTGTATATATACATATATGCAAACACCCACCCTTTACAACAGCTACTATGCTGGCTCTACTTATGAGGCTGAATTTCCATTTTCTGCATTAGATTTGGCCATTGTACATCAATAGTGAAGTCCCTTGTTAGGAAATGGAGTCCCCCCTAATGAATCAGTGGAGAGGTACTGCACGAGGAGCAGATCGATGTGTGGGAGAGGAGAATGTTTCATGGGCTTTACACTCTCTGACAGTATATATCAGCCTGGAGGAGCATGTAACGTAAGGGATGGCAAAGCAACATATGGCTTTTATTTCTACACTAGTTGAAAAGCCCGTTACATGGGCCACAGTGACACTGCCAGCCGGTCGCAGTGCAGTCATGCACAGTAGAGACTGGCCATGCCGCAGCTGATACAGTGCCAGCCGTTTGCAGTGCAGTCATGCACAGTAGAGACTGGCCACGCCGCGGTTGATACAGTGCCAGCCGGTCAAGGTGCAGTCATGCACAGTAGAGACTGCCCATGCTGTGGCTGATACAGTGCCAGCTGGTTGCGGTGCAGTCATGCTCAGTAGAGACTGCCCGCTCTATGGCTGATACAGAGCTGGATGCTCCTTTGGAGCGCCCTGCTCTGTATCAGCCTCGTCACTGGCAGTCTCTACTGTGCATGACTGCAGCACGTGCAGTAGTCTCTACTGCGCATGACTGTGTCGTTACACACATTTCAGCGAATTATAATATAGGATAGGACACAGAACACCATCACCAGGATCCAACAGAAGTCTCCAATTGCAAAGCAATATGTTGAAGACCTCTCTAGAACCTATCAGTATCACCCCTGCTGTGCCCTATTGTGGTCACTAGATGGTATTGATCCTATCCCTTACTAGGAAAGCCATAGTTTACTGACTCAGGCCTTCTCATCAAGTGTATTATAAAAAGAAAAAGGTTCCTTTTGAACTGTAGTTGGCGCTGATGCTTAGTTTGAGCTGTTGTAACTTCACAATGAAAACTCAGCAAGAGAGTACCCATGTTTTATTTAACAGGAAAATCCCCATGATATCTGTTTTAGCATAAAAATATCTTCAGATCTTCTTCCCTTTTCATTAGGATAGCCTACTGTAAAGTAATAATGAAGTAATAATGAAGACAACATATCTCGGTGGTTGGCTGGTTGGGGATGATGAAAGCTGAAATCTCAGACAGCTAGAAAGTAGTTCTGGACCTTAGGCAATCAAGAGAATAATCTACTATTATCATGGCAGAAATAATTAAGCATATGGCGACTAGATTCATAATAGTTCTATTAGATCTCAGAAGTACCTGATTATAGTTATCCTTAATCTTCGGAGACTGATGTCCAGATTAGTGCCGTCTGTGCGCCTGCTCTGTCAGTCCCTTCTGGTGCCTTTCAGCACACTGCAATGCCTCCTAGAGGAGACCAGGACTAACATCGCAGGCAAGCAGACGTCTCTAAGACAAGATGTCTGCGCTGATGCCTTGCTTCCGGTCTCCGAAGATTAAGGATAGCTTTAGAATCTGGTACGTCTGAGATGTAATAGAACTATTATGAAGCTAGTCACCATATGTTTAAATATTGTAGGGTGACTTTATATAAGGTGAAAATTCTGCTTTAACCCTTTGAGTGCCAGAGGGGTACGCAACGCTTTGCTTAGCAATGTGTTGCGTACTTATCACGGTGCCCGTGCTATTGCTGGTGACATTTTGACAGTGCTACTTCCTGGTGCCTTTTATTGGTTAACGTGGCTTTGCTACGCTCAGTGCTAGCCCTTAAATACTGAGCCCTGTCACTTCTGTGGTGCCCTTTTGTGGTGTTCCCGTTGCTAAGGGCTTGTTCCAGTATTCGTGTGATTCCTGTGTATGACCCGGACTGCCTGACTACTCTGCCTGTATACGTTCCTGCTCTGTGTACCGACCCGGCCTGGCTGACATTCCTACTCTGTGTACCGACCTGGATTGGCTGACGTTCCTGCTCTGTGTATCGACCCGAGTTGGCTGACGTTCCTGCTCTGTGTACCGACCCGGCCTGGCTCACTTTCCTGCTCTGTGTACCGACCCGGATTGGCTGACGTTCCTGCTATGTGTACCAAACCAGTTTTGGCGGACGTTCCTGCTCTGTGTTTCGACCCGGCCCGGCTCACTGCTCCATCCGGTATCTGTATAGGGGCTGTCATCTGGTGTCCTCTCTGTCCACGGACAGATCCTCTGGTTGCCTCATTCGCTGCTCCAAGAAGCCTTGTTTCTGTGACCCGGTCTGCAGAATTGTTATGCCTTGTGTTCTGATTCTACAGAACAGAGTAGTAACAGGTGTATGGAAACAGAATCGATAAGCACTAAAATTGAAACTGCTCTGTTAATGATGTGTAGCATGTAGTGTGTGCGCAGCTCAGTGTCATACTGTGTTTACATCACAAAGTGAGACTGATATACTAAGAGGAACTGGAGTAATTATGGGGCAGATCATCTGAACACAGGAAACAAATAAAACATTCAGTTGATTAAAATGGGTCTTTTAACACCTTGAATGCTAGAGAGGTCTCCAAAGCATTGAAGACCTGTCTAGCATTCAGTGGGCTAAAAGCCTCATTTTAATCACGTGAACTTTTTTATTTGTCCACCATGCTCAGCTGATATGCCCCATAATTGCTCCACTCTTGTATACAAACCTCACTTTAGCTTTTTAATACAGTTATATTTTTGTTTGCTCCATCTATCTTCAGGTCTTCTTGCTATGTGACCTGGCCATTTCCATTTTAGGAGCATTACTCTTTCAAGTATGTCATAAACCCTTGCTTGCTGTTGAATCCAAGCATGTTTTTTCGGTCTTTTTTATTTTAATGTTCAAAATTTGATGTTCCATACTTCTCCGCATAACCATGAGATTTTGTATGGCTTTGTTAATCAGTATCCATTTTCACAGCTGTACATAAGAACTGGAGGAATACAGTGGTCAAAAACTTTTTGTTTGCAGCAGCAAATTTGTATTGAACACAATACTTCTATGTTTATCAAATGCCTGCTATCCCAGGTTTATTCATGGATTAATTTCCATCATGATGTTTCTATCTGTTGAAATTTCCTTTCAAAGGTAAACATACTTGGCACTTCTTCTAATTCTTACAGTGGGGAACAAGTCACGTGTATACAAGGATCGGCACTGGAAAACACTTGACTTATAAAGTAACAATAGCCATACGGCCACAGTCAAATCAAACACATTATAACGAGGCCTTGCTTGGCTTTAACTAAATACTGTGTATGTGCCAGAAACTGTAATTGCTAGATCCAGAGATCATATGAGCAAGCTTGTAAAGATAAAGATCACAGTTAAGGTTGGTGTGAGATACAACAAAAGACAGCTCTCACTAACTGCTGCACAAACCAATCTACGATAATTAGACCCTAAATAGAGAAAGCGTTATAGGAAATTGAAAATTCCTCAACAGTCGCCGGCACAAATTTTGTGCTGTGCCAGTTATGTATGTAAGAGGATCAGAGTAGAGAGTACACTTGACTAGTATTGTTTAAAATTGCATAACATGTTTCAATGATGTGAAACAGCTTCATCAGAGGCAAAACAACAAATAATAAACTTCTTCTATGAGTCCTATGTGGACCCACCCACCCAAACTCTGCCAGTCACTGAATAGCATGTTTCATTACATCATGACCGATGAACTACTGGATTATACTCATGCCACTCATTACTTAATCACACCCCTCTCATTTAACCATAATTCCTTTTGTTAAAGGGGATCTATCACCCCTATACAAATGTGTGTTAAAGGGATAGTAATACTTAAAATGAAAAAAAAAATATGTTATAGGGTTTATCCCCTTGAGTAAAACAAGGGTACTCCCACCGTTGAAAGGTGTTATATTCAAAAGTTATTACAGCTCAAAGTTGATTTTTTTAGGTGCAATATCACAGTGGCCTGAAATTGTACAGTGGCTCTGTTGCTACGCCATCCTATGGACAGCTCTGGTCCTGGGTCCCCTTTAAATGTTAGATTATATAGAGACTAGCTGGATTTCTGAATTAATTTATTTTTTTAACCCTATTTGGCCGAAAATTAATGTTTAAAGACTGCACTTCTGGATAGACTGCGGGTAAGGCTCTATACCCTCAGTCCGTCACTCTGCCTCTGCTCTCCTCCCTCTATCCAGCCTCCTCCGAAGGTGGAGGCTTCTGTCTGTAAGCTGGAGCGGTCCCCATTGGCAGAGATCGATATCTAGCCAATGAGATTGCTCCAGCTTACAGACAGAAGTCTCCATCATCGGAGGAGCCTGGATAGGGGGTGGGAAGTGGAGGCAGAGTTACAGACTATGGGTATAGAGCTGTACCCACAGTCTATCCAGAAGTTTGCATTTTAAACATTAATATTCGGCCAAATAGGGTTAAAAAAAATAAATTAATCCAGAAGTCCAGCTAGTTTCTTTATAATCTAACATTTAAAGGGATAGCAATACTTTGTTTTATCTTTATTTTATTCTGTAGGCATTAAAAACATGAACTATATAAGTCTTATCTCTCAAACCTTTATGGGTTGAGAGATATTCACAAGCAAAGTTCCCCTCCTGCCCCTTTTACCTAGTGTAAGCCATCTCTTCTCAGATGTGGATTCCAGTCCATAGACCAGACAGATAACAGAAGGGGGCAATCTTCTTCCTTTGAGAACAATGAAAGCCCTGCCCCCCTTGACAAGTTTTTCAGGTTTTTCCCTTATCTTAATTGAAGATTGTCCCTCTCTGCAGTCTACCTGGGCACCTCCCTTCTGATGTGGCTGAACAGTGTTACATCAGTAAAAGGGACTGGAGGGGGATACATTGTCATGGAATTACTCTTGAACTACAACTCTGACAGAATTGAAATAACACTCTCCAAAGTCCAAATACTGTGATGATTAATTAGAGCTGCTTTTATTATGAAACATTACTATCCCTTTAACACACATTTGTATAGAGGTGAAATATCCCCTTTAACTACTACACTCCAATACATTGGTTAGAGCAGTTCAGGAAATATATACATACAATCACCAGTAGTGATTCTCTATATATGTTGAACAATGTGTGTAAATATGGCTCTATTCTAATGTAATAAATATACACAAATGATTATACCACCAACAATGTCCCAAGTTCTAACCATGGACATTACAAGTATATAAGAAAAGTGACATGTAACGTATAAATTATAGAAAAATAATATTGATTCCTACAGTAAGTATAAATAATATATGCTGCATTAGATATATACTCCAAAATTAAGGGTTTCATTCATGCCATGGGCAATGATAGTCTTTAAATTAAAGATCCAGCCAGAGATAATTTCTTACCAAAGCTCAAATCTATAGCGATATTTATTATGTTTCTGGTGTATTCCCTGATACTCTCACGTAGGGTTCTTTTTGTCATACTTACATATTGTTAGGGACAATCACATTGTATACAGTGGATACCGCCTCTTGTTTTACAATTTATATATCCCTTTATGGTACTGACAACATTAAACCAATCAGTTATCAATTGTTTACGGACTGGTTAAAGAATCCCCTTAGGGGAAAAAGCAAGACTGCACACTCTAAGTTCTGGGTGTAATAATAATAGCTATGTATAGAGCAGGAGTGTGTGGAAACCAATAAAAATGACAATATATGTGACTCAACTATTCCCTTTAAGTGGATGTGTGCAATCCACTGAGAGAGACAAGCACAATATAGGAAATACCTGTCCTAGATGGGCTGAGGGAAGAGCGTTACAGTTACTTAATGTAAAAATATTTATTCATTAAAATTTATAACCAAGAGGGTACCCTTGTAATCGATACATGCAATAAAAACATATGAAATGATAGTAATAATATAAGAAATCATATAACTTAGATCAATTGTGTCAATTAGACATGGCAAGTCCTTCAAGCTATTGAAATATTCTAGTAAAATATAGCGTAAATAGATAGAAGAATCTGCTGTATAATGTCACTTACCCACTATTGTTAGTCCACTCCCAACCTTTTAAGATGTTCCATTAAGATGAAACTGTATATGGAGGTTAATCTCCTTCCCTTCCTCAGTAGATGGATCCTCAGAGCGTGCAGTTAAGGTGTTTAATGACCGACGTTTGTGTAACGGATCTTATCCGTTACTTGAGCCCTTGTCTGGACCTTGAACGATTCACCTAAAGACTATGGCCCTTTGGCCTTGTTTGAACTCAGTTGGGGGCTTTAACATGTGAACTGGCCACCCATTATCTATGTTAAAAGACTGATATTTTATGTACTGTCGAATGTCGCACGTTTAATGTATGTCGAACGTTGTATGTTTCATGTACATCGAATGTTATATTGTATGTAATATGTGCGAGGGATACACGAGCACCGAATAGAAGCCGGTGGTTCCCCGGTTCCTTTGTTCGAGGCATCAATGCGCACACTGATTGGCCAGGGTTGAAGCCGCACATTCAAGCTACAACATTCGAGTCGAGCACCGGAGTGCTCGAACGTTTTGAATACTGCTACTTTGGTTCCTGCAACACTTTTCCCTGCTCCGGTTCTGCGAACGCTCGACGGTGTTCGAGTGCCCGTGACCCCTCCGGTATCCACATCCTTCGAGGTAGAGTCGGTCATCCCGGGGTTCGACGCCACTTTGAGTCGACCACCGGAACGTTGATCTGCTTGACTGGTGCATCCTACGGCGCCAGTCCGGCATCGAGAAGGAGAGACCCGGGAACGACGTCGGAAGGCGACGCGGTCCTTTCCTAGTTTCTGTTACACTAGATGCAGGTCCCCACCAGCAGCAACTGTATGTCCCAACTGATGGGTGGGAGAGAGCCCATCAGTCCCTGTGAACCCCCTGCTGTGGTGAGGGGAGAAGAGCTCACCAGCAGCCCCAGAGAGATGCCCCCTGTTCTAATGGAGAATGCCCTGGGAGAGGAGCAGTGTGTGCTCCCCAGGGCCATGGATGATGCCGCCTTGAGGGATGGGACTGCGGTCTCCCTCAAGGCAGAAGAAGGGCCTGTGAGTGATGGCCTACAAGAGGAGGACCCCAGCACGCTGGGAGAGAGCAGTGCTGCTGGCCCTTCTGAGGATATGTTGTGTGAACTGGTGGGTGGAATGGAGTGCCCCACAAGCCCCCCTGTGACCCCTGTCCTGGTGAGTAGGATATAATATATAAAATAATATTATATAAAAAAAAGGAGAAATAAAATGAAAATAAAAATAAAGATGAAAATAAAAGTACTCTCACCAATATGGGAGCTGCAAAAAAACATATATATATAATCCAGTATATGAGCACTATCATTTCGTATGTTTTTATTGTATGTATCGATTATGAGGTTACCCTCTTGGTTATATATTTTTAATGAACAAATATTTTTACATTAAATAACTGTAGCGCTCTTCCCTCAGCCTGTCTTGTACAGGTATTTCCTGTATTGTGCTTGTCGCTCTGTGGATTGCACGCATCCACTATATTGTTTCCACAACATGCATTGACATGTGCTACAGGAGGAACAAGGATACGTCCCTTTTATGGGAGGGTCACTTCCAGGTCTAGAGAAATGATTGGTTACTAATTTGTCACTCAAATTAGGGCATCTTCTGAAGGTGACTGGTATATATGTACCTACTACTCCTTGTAAATCTGAATTATCTTGTAATTTGTAATCAATAATAAAGTGAATAAGATCTTCATCAGTCTTCTGTTCTTTTTTAAGATTAATAAATGCTCTCTATTGGTATGAAGGGCTCGGTGATATGCTTTTTAATACAGGTTTTACTATAACCTCTTTCAGTCAGACGTTCTTTAAGTTCAATACTCTGCTGTTTATACAATTTAATTTCAAAGTAATTCCTGTGTAATTGCAGAAATTCACCTACTGGCAAATTGTTCGTAATTGCAGGAAGGCATGAAGTGTCATTGTGTATGATGGAATTTATCTTTATCATATTTGTAGGCGAGATGTAACTGATAGAGTTGTTGTTGAGTACCTGCATGAATTCATTGAGTAGTTGGTTGCTCCCTTCCCGCAATATAATCACACTGTCGATATATCTCAAATATAAATTGAGGTTATTTGTAAATCTGTCATTCGATTAATTAAAAACTAACTCACGCTGCCACCAGCCTAGAGATAAATTGACATGGGTGGGAATGCAAGCACTCCCCATGGCCGTACCCCTTATCTGTAAATAAAATGTGTCATTAAATGTAAAGAAATTACGAGTCAGTATGAATCTGAGGAGTTTCAACAGGAAAAAAAATAATTTCCCAGTAGTCACACAACCTAATATTAAGGACGTATGCTATAGCCCTACAGTCAACGGTATGTCTAGAGTGACTCAACAAATGTGTCACTAGTGATGTTTAAATTATTAACCCTTTGAGTGCCAGAGGGGTACAGAATGCACTGCAAAGCAATGCGTTCCGTACCCCCTCTGGCACTCAAAGGGTTACGTTTCCCCAAGACATCCATAGTGTCTTGAGTGTAAGATGGTAAAGTATTAACAAAGTCTGTAAGCATATGTCCAGGTATTTGCTGACTTGCTCTGTCAGGCTGCCTATAACTGAGATAATGGGACAGACATTTGGTTTATTAATATTTTTATGTACATTTGGAAGTCCATCATGTAAATCAGTCTTTAAAGACCTGCAAAGGCAAAATCTCCTGATAAAACAATCTATTAATCAACCAAGTGACCATCCCAATTTGTAAAACTTTGTAAACATGATCTCTTTGATTACATCATGTAATGAAAAGGGTGTAACTCACTTCTTTAAAAAGAAAATATTCTGTGGAGAAACAGGAGGTGAACCCTTTGTATCCCCTACTGCTAAATCTTGTTGTCCTCTGTGTTAATTGACCCCATTGTTATAATTTGATGGATGTTTTGTGTTTCCCTGTGTTATGTACTGCTGTTCTTTATTTTGCTGTGCATTCTGTATAAATAGTTTAGACAGGACTTTTTCCTGGATGGAAAGGGGGGCTCTGATAGGAGACTAAAATACTGTCTCTGATTCGTCCCCTGGGGCTCCCCCAGATTGGACACCATGTCAGCACTGTCCCAAGCCTTAATTTGACTATGTACACAAGCTGGAATTGTATAAAAGCTGTGTGTGCCCTCAATAAAAAGTTTATCATCACAGTGCCAACCATGTGAAACAAACTCAACTGTGGCAAAGCAACACAGATCAAGAAGCACACATAACTGTGACTGCAAGCTCAATTAGTGAGTCTGGATTAATGAGGCCAAAGCCTCGGTATCTAAAGTTACCGCTGCTATATTAAATCTGTCAGCCAGAAAATGGACTAGACTGAATAAAAAGAGTTCTGTTTTGCTCTCAATACTAGTTTGGCTGTATTTTTGGAGGGGGTTCCTGGAGAGGAGTTAGTTGGGGATTCTCATCCCAGACACTGCAAAAGATAAATTTATTTGCCATCTGTTCCTGTCCCCTGCCTGATCCAGAGTATCCAGGACAACAACCCACAGAGGGGCTCCGCTAACCATACAAGTTGACCTCCACACATTCTATTGCTGGATATTTCTTCTTGGGGTTTCTGAAGATCAGTAACAAAATGGAAAAAATGACCTTTTTCAGAGTTACCCACCTGGCTTAGAATGCGGGCTTTAAATGCAAGGTCATGGTCCATCTCAGCTCAAAAGGCAGCTGTAAAAGAAAAAGCAACACCAAAAGATCTCTATATAAGAAAGGTGCATACAAGCACAAAGTACAAAATGTCATCACCTAGCAGAAACAATAGGGGTATGGAACTGGCAGCAAGCAGTCACAACAACAATAGGAAAATGCTAGAGATCATCCATTCACAGCGACAAAGAGAAGAAAGCACTTACATTGCAAGAAAAGACCTCTAGTCAAACATTCCTGACCCCCGCTTCACTATAAACCCTCCCTGACTCCTCTTCCATCCTTGGGTCATTATCTTCCTGATCCTGCAGCCTTTGCACCACGCATAAAGTGACATCATGGCACTTGCATCACATTGCCATTGCAAAGGAAGTCAGGCAAAGGACACACACAGTGATGGACTAAGCCACAATTAACAGCTATGTCCCCTATGGGGTCACTCCAAAAGCAGAGTCCATGACGAGACAATAGTAAAGGATCGCCTACCATGGATGGCCAATAACCCAATAAATGCTAGAGAAAACCCCCATTTGAATCAAAAGGAGTTTTTTTTTATTTTTCTTTCTGCCCTATGATATAGTTGGATGGTCCAGAATTGAATAGGATTTCTTTTGCGCGCAAGACTTACGGTACAAAGCAGAAAGTATGAAACATCTATTGCAGAAAGATAGGAAGGTGCACCAAAAGAGACAGAATAGCAGTGCGAAGATGATGCATTAAATAAGGTTATTTGTATGTAACTACCCATATTCCAAAACTTAGGGAATGCAGGATTTTGGATGTGATGTGAAAAGGTGTTCAGAAATGCCTTTTTTATTTGATTTTTGAACAGTGGAAGGGTAAGAGATAGTATGTGCAATATAAATTGTGTATGTGTCACGTTGGGATATGTGGATTAGATTACATTCTGTAACATATACATATAATATACACACCTACAGTGGGGCAAAAAAGTATTTAGTCAGCCACCAATTGTGCAAGTTCTCCCACTTAAAAAGATGAGAGAGGCCTATAATTTTCATCATAGGTACACTTCAACTATGAGAGACAGAATGAGACAAAAAAATCCATAAAATCACATTGTCTGATTTTTAAAGAATTTATTTGCAAATTATGGTGGAAAATAAGTATTTGGTTAATAACAAAAGTTCATATCAATACTTTGTTATATACCCTTTGTTGGCAATGACAGAGGTCAAACGTTTTCTGTAAGTCTTCACAAGGTTTTCACACACTGTTGCTGGTATTTTGGACCATTCCTCCATGCAGATCTCCTCTAGAGCAGCGATGTTTTGGGGCTGTCGCTGGGCAACACAGACTTTCAACTCCCTCCAAAGGTTTTCTATGGGGTTGAGATCTGGAGACTGGCTAGGCCATTCCAGGACCTTGAAATGCTTCTTACGAAGCCACTCCTTCGTTGCCCGGGCGGTGTGTTTGAAATCATTGTCACGCTGAAAGACCCAGCCACGTTTCATCTTCAATGCCCTTGCTGATGGAAGGAGGTTTTCACTCAAAATCTCACGATACATGGCCCCATTCATTCTTTCCTTTACACGGATCAGTCGTCCTGGTCCCGTTGCAGAAAAACAGCCCCAAAGCATGATATTTCCACCCCCATGCTTCACCATAGGTATGGTGTTCTTTGGATGCAACTCAGCATTCTTTCTCCTCCAAACACGAGTTGAGTTTTTACCAAAAAGTTCTACTTTGGTTTCATCTGACCGTATGACATTCGTCCAATCCTCTTCTGAATCATCCAAATGCTCTCTAGCAAACTTCAGACGGGCCCGGACATGTACTGGCTTAAGCAGGGGGACACGTCTGGCACTGCATGATTTGACTCCCTGACTGTGTAAAGTGTTACTGATGGTAGCCTTTGTTACTTTGGTCCCAGCTCTCTGCAGGTCATTCACTAGGTCCCCCCGTGTGGTTCTGGGATTTTTGCTCACCGTTCTTGTGATCATTTTGACACCACGGGGTGAGATCTTGCATGGAGCCCCAGATCGAGGGAGATTATCAGTGGTCTTGTATGTCTTCCATTTATGAATAATTGCTCCCACAGTTGATTTCTTCACACCAAGCTGCTTGCCTATTGCAGATTCAGTCTTCCCAGCCTGGTGCAGGTCTACAATTTTGTTCCTGGTGTCTTTCAACAGCTCTTTGGTCTTGGCCATAGTGGAGTTTGGAGTGTGACTGTTTGAGGTTGTGGACAGGTGTCTTTTATACTGATAACAAGTTCAAACAGGTGCCATTAATACAGGTAATGAGTGGAGGAAAGAGGAGACTCTTAAAGAAGAAGTTACAGGTCTGTGAGAGCCAGAAATCTTGCATGTTTGTAGGTGACCAAATACTTATTTTACCGAGGAATTTACCAATGAATTCATTAGAAATCCTACAATGTGATTTCCTGTATTCTTTCCCCCCATTCTGTCTCTCATAGTTGAAGTGTACCTATGATGAAAATTACAGGCCTCTCTCATCTTTATAAGTGGGAGAACTTGCACAATTGGTGGATGATTAATAACTTTTTTGCCCCACTGTATATGTTTGGGGAGGGTTACAAGGAGTTCATTACTTCTCTCTGTAAGAAAGGTGGTAAACTCTCATAGAGCTCTCTGTCTCATATTTGTGCCTGAGTCATAAAGAGATACATTGGCCATCCAAAGTAAAAAGGAGCTTACCATGAACTTCCAGTAAGTTATCAACTTCAAATGTTCTAAAATTACCACTAAACCACTTCTTCTTTTTCATAGCTTCTGAGTTCAGTTATGTGTACACACGCAAAAGACATCCAGCCCAAGAAAAAACCTCTTCTAATCCTATATTATTGTAGTGGAGCAGATTGAAAACACAGGTCCTTTTCTATTAAGTATAACAAATTGTAGTTAGGAATTTGTAGACAAAAGCAATGGCAAACGTTTACAAGTGACAAAGTAAAGTCCAGGTTTATTTTCTTTTTTTATCAAAATAGGTGAATGCAGATTTGCTATTTGTAAACAGTTTGTATATTCATCAAGCTCCATTCAAAATTCATACTCTATTATTTTCTTCTCCTCATCAATTAGTTCACCACTTCATCTTTGGTATTTTTAAAAGGCTTATTAATAATACTTGTGGTGGAGGAAATTTTTATGTCACTTTCACAAACAGCCTCCTCATGAGGAGAGGTATCATCATCATTTATTGTACATGTGGCAGCAAAAATGGCCACAATCAGTTTTTGGACTACCACTTTACTAACACATAACTGTACTGCTCCTACTCCTTTGCACCTCCCCTTCCCCCAGTACCTTTGCCCATCGTCTCTGTCTTTAGGATCTGTCACAGTCAACCTTAGTTACATTAGTTCAAATCAGGGTACCTGCCTCTGTCTACTATCAGTCAAAATATATCTTTGTAATGTATTTTTTACTAACTGTCCCCATCTTCCATTGTTTACAACAACAAAAAATAACAAACTTGCAAGTGTAACTTCCCCCTCCCCCTCTCTACCTCTAGCTAGTATCAAGAGGATTCCAGCAGCTGGTTTCTTTCTCTCTCTCCATTTGTCACTGCAGTCTTAATTTTTACGTACAGGATGGGGATAGACCTTAGTCAATATGCTTTTCCTCTTCTCCTGACTGTTGTAGGAGTCAGTGTCAGTTGTACTTGTCTGTCTATTGGGTGTCAGTTTACAAAATATATTTGTCAGTCACAGAGGCTCAGCCAGCTCAAGAAGGAACTTGGACAAATCCTCTCTCTCTTCCCATTCCCCCCCATGCTCCCCTAATACAGATAACATATTGCCTGCCCAACAGACTCCCTAAACTAAACTCCAACTCCATTTCCGTTGCCTATTTTCTCTAGCTCCAAAATTGTGCTTCTTTCTCTAATAAACAAACAATGACATTTGCTACAACCGGACACTTTTTTTTATACTATCTCAGTGAGACAAGAGGGGAAACTTTTCACATGGTGTGGAGGGGAATTCATTCTTACCATAGGTTGCAATGCAATAAGCATGAAGGAAAGCAGAAAATCTGAACTTTTACTAAAAATTTCCCACAGGTTGGGAAGTGCCATTTTTGCCTGCATTGTTTTGAGGTGAAATGACACTCATTCCAACTAGCAACATTATGGTAAAAAAATAAAACATATCTTTTATTAAGTATTTGGAATCAAGTAGCAAATGCCAAGGAGAATTGTTTTTCTCAGATTATTATAATACACTCAAATATATAAATCTGGTTCTATAACATGGATCTTACATCATTTTCTAATATAGATTTTAGATGTCTGCTCTAATCAGATATCAAAACAATATTATATATTTTATAATTATTATGTTTTCTTCTATAACTTTTATCATCCCCAGAAAGCAGATGTTTGTCTCTTGATGGTGGGAATTTTAGTCCACAACTGTTTACATACCAATTTTTTCCATCATTGATCTTATAAGCTTTGCACATACACTTGACTTTGTAATACACTGAAAAATGTCCACACATAAGAATACAGAGTCTTTCATTAATTAGAACAGATATTATCAGTCGGTCACGTTCTAGACCCCAGAAAAAGATATGATGCGAGCTTCACTATTAAAATGGATACTGATGACTTTCATCCTATAAGGAATAATTCTGTTTTTCAAAGTTTGGAACTTTGTTTTTGCCCGTTAATTAACATTGTAATTGGAGCCAAGTTCATCTGTGATAATATCCAAAAGAACAGTGGAAGGACCAGTGTGGAGACTGTAGTTGAACACCATGTTGAACTATTTCAGTTTTAGTGAATGGTCCCATATTCCATTTCAGTGCTTTAATCCAACATTTCTATAAACTTCTTTGCCAATTTGTTTGTGAAGGTTCCAGCCATATGTTTTACCTTTTAATCTGCTAATTAAACTGTATAACTCTATTTTTGTTTCTTTTCTGCTTTTGAGAAATATTCGCTCCCCTGTTTAATCTAGATTAGATCAGTATGTAGTGTTCTGAATGTTGGTGTTTCATGGGCAGCGCATACATTTATTTATAAATGTCACTTTCAGTTTGTAAATGCCCAGGTGCACAATCCCATAGCTGGATAATGCAAAGAATTGTAAAAAGAAGGCTGCATCCATGGGATTTTTGTAAATTATTTTATTAAGGTAAAAAATTGGTCAAAAATTACTGGTCGATGTTTTGGTCGTAAGACCTTTATCAAGGTCTTGCCTTCATAAAATTATTTACAATATTCCCACAATTGCTGCCATTTTTTTTACTATAAATATAATATATATATATATACCTATACTTGTGTCATCACATTTATTACTGTACAATGCTTTAATTAACTTTTGTAATATATTGTGGACTCAATTTAGATTCATCAATTTACGTCCCTAGTACATCAAAGTAAATTTAGGTGAAGTCCTATCCCTTTAGTTATACATATTTTGTTTAGACTCACTTGACTTTGCAATGAGCTGGACAGTCTTTCAACGAGTTATGGAGTAATAAAGAATAATAAACAGATTTTTATCCCAATCCTATTACATAATTGTATTTATAATGTGGATATATACGGTATTAAACCCCATTTTACAATTTTTCAACAAATACATTTTTAAAAATGTTCCAAAACTTTCTTTATCGGTGTACTATAATAAAGAGCATTAATTAGCCCTTTAAGGACCAGAGGGGTGTGCAGTGCAATGCATTGCTTAAAGGGTTAAAGAGAGACTATGTGATCTAGATTATAAAAGAAACTGTTGAAAAACAGGAGTTATAGTTTAGAAAAAACACATTTTACATGAACATTATTTTTTTATATTTCACACATTTAGTTGCTATTGAAGATATTAATGAGAACATTCAAGTAGATGGAATTATGAATTTGTGAAGCAAAGGAAATAGCAGAAGAATTTCTATCTAATTGCTTTGATGGAAATGCAAAACACTCCAACATTTTAGTATGGTTTCGATACCTCTTTTTTTGCTTTTCAATGCATTCCATAACCCTCTGGCACCCAAAGGGTTAACATGGAAATCATGGAAAACCCGGTTGTCAAAAAAAGATGTTTGAACAGTTATGAGTTTTTGATGTTTTGCATTTGAAGCAATTCTGGGTCAAACCAGCTGCACCCATAGGGGACAAATAAAAATTCCCATTGATTTAAAAAAGGGGCTTTTAATTTCTTGGCCTAGATGCACTAAAGGTCGATGCGGTGTCGGTATGATCTTGTCGATGTGTTCGAATCACTTCAACATTTCAATCTGTGTACACATCGATATATTCACCAAAATTGTCGATTGGAAGGGGAAGGTTGGAGAAGGTCCCTATTAACAGACAGGATTGTCAAAATGTCGGTGTGCAAGGGATCTCCTCCCCTCACATATCACTAACACTATGACAATTCAGAGCAGCAATCTCTCTGCTTCCCTACTTGGCCAGTAGGGGAATAAAGAGAAGGCTTACAGTGCCATGGACAGCATTGAATGCCATAGGGATGTGCATTGCTCACCCCTGTGAGACTCAAAGGGTTAAGAGCCAGCCACAGTTTATCCAGTCAGAACTGTTGACCGGAAGACAATCATTGAGGAGGAGGTGGGTGGAGAGAAATGCACAATAATATAGAAATGAACAGTAATATAGAACGATAAAATTATGTAAAACATATGAATGTTTAGCCCCATTTATACCAGAGAGGCATCCCCCGCAGAAGTAAATTTGCTGTTCGGGTGGTACCTGGGCAGGGAGAGAAACAGAGTGAATTCTTGTACGGAACTACCACTACAGTGGGTTTTCCGAACCAACTGTGGTGTTCACAGTGGGTGCCTCACTCGTAGCTCAACCCCTTTACACAGTGCAGTTCAGTGCTGTTGCAGCATGTCAGTGGTGGGCCAATGCGAATCGGCAGTTTTATGTGTATCGTGGGAGCAGGATACACATAGAGGTCCCACGATACTGCTGTGCAATGTAAGGAAGCAGTAACATGTAAAGAATCGGGCATTCATGAGGAATGGCATGAAATCCAGTGGAGCAGCAACATGGTGAATCGGGCATTCTTGAGTAATTGTCCGCTGCATGAAGTTGCACTCTGAACGACTTCGTCCCTCCTCACTCATACGTGTCTGCATCAACATTGTCAAAACACAAAAGAGAATGAGTGAGGAGGGACAAAGTCGTTCAGTGTGTGACTCCATGGGGACATTCACTAAGCGGTGATAAAGAGGTGATAAAGTGGAGATAACTTTTCTAGTGATATCACTTCTCCAATTCCTATGCTATTTTATGGAGCCTATTCACTAAAATCTCCAAAGCTGAAGAGATCTTAGTGCATAGGCTCCATAGAATAACATAGGAATTGGAGAAGGGATAAACTGGAGAAGTCATTTCCACTTTATCACTGCTTAGTGAATCTCCCCTCATGCAGGGGATAATGTCGATGAGTGAGGAGGGACAAAGTTGTTCAGTGTGCGACTGAAAACCGCTATGTAATTTAAAATTAGTAATTAAAATGACTTAAGAATAGAAATATTACTGCTACTATACGCTCTCATCAAACCGCTATCCCCTCCAACAGTATTTAGGGTCAGACCGAGTGACTGATTCACTGATGAAAGCGCAGTGCTGCACTTTCTAAGAATGACCCGGTGACAGGGTTAATTCACTGAACAAGCGCTTGAACTGCAGCGGCTTATACAGCCACTCCAGTACCCAAGAAGGCAGAAAATGCCTTCGGGGTTGCCCCATGGATCATCTATCCTTTTGGTGCCACCCTTGAGGTGTGAAACTTATATTTTTGCATAAAAAGAGCATATAACCAATGAATAACATAGGTTATATGTGATTTATTAAAAAAGTTGCCACATGGATCATCTATCCAGAAGGATAGATGATCCATGTTAGGGGGGTTTCAGGTGGGGTCCTGGTGACCCCCTCGAGGTCTAAAAAGTTTATTTATATTACAATAAAAGAGAATATAACCTATGGTACTCAAAGGCAGTGGTCGTCTGAATGGATAACCTATCCTAATGGATAGGTTATCCATGCTAGGGGGTGTCAGGAGGGGTACTGATGCCCCCTTTGAGGTCTGAACTTTTTTCTAAAACATATAATAAAATAAATAAATAAATACATAACATTTCATACAAATATCCAGACTAAGTTTGCAGCCGCATACCTTGCCTATTAACCCCATGTGTACCAGAGGGGTAGCAAACACATTGCAATGCATTACTACCTCTCTGGTACTCATTGGGTTAATTAAACAAGACAAATACAACGAGGGCATGTCATAAAAAAATAGGAGAAGAACAATGGCGAATTTCAATGGAAAAAAAAATCATGGGAGCACTGTAAGTCGAATTTTCAAGGGGAAGGGTTAAAATGTCGAATGTGAACAATATTTGTCAAATTAAAGTGGTCAAAGAAAGCACTGTAAGTTGAATTTCAAAGGGGGGGTTAATATGTAGAAAGGGGGCACTATGTCACATTTTGATAATGTGGGGAACACATCTAACACTAAACTTGATCTTTCTGTCATCAAACATACGCCTATTCCCTTGGACTTTGACAATTTGCACGTTTTTTTTCAGGCATTAGTTGAATAGAAGCCAATTTTGTTAGTACTCTGAAATGTGCTGTCTGTGGCAGTTTTGTTTTACTGTGGTTCTGCAATAGAATACCGACGTAATACATGTTTGCAAAATACACGTTGCTTGTTTTCTTGTAACACTGGTTTTAGCACGGGTAATAGGATTGAGCCCCAGGATGTTAAGGACACCACTGGACCTCCAATATCAGGGTAAGTGTTATGATTGTGGGAGGGCGAGAACTTTGTATTTTTGGTGAATTCATTTTGTTTATTAATAAAAATTTTCAAAATTCTGATTAACCGAATTGTTGGTGGGGGGGTTGCCTATGTCAATGAAATTAATTCTATCCAAATGGGTAAAAAAAATACCAAATTATTTGGATAAAACTAATTTTGTTGCTGTGCAAAAGTCTAGTCTGCTCCTATTGGAATAATCTTCATTCAGACTTAACTGTATGACAATTACAAAAGAACTGGAGCACAGACCAAGTTAACCACATCAGACGGTGTACCTTTAAATTAGTGTTTTGTACCGCCGTGCCCCCGTATCTAAATATTGCTATTATACACTTTAATCAAAAATAAAAAATAGATACTTTATGGAGCACTTAAAGTGGTAAAGTTCCTATTAATCTTGAAAAAAGAGTCATCAAATAGGCTTTCGGTGAAGTATTAAAACTTAACTTTTACTACACACATAATTAAAAAAATCTTAAAAATAACATAGCTGAGAGATATTACCGGTATAATAAGGGTACATATTTTAGAGTTCAGAAATAACTGAACAACTAAATTTTACCTGTCACGTTAGAGTATAAATATAAGTATATCTACAGTTTGTCATTCAAACCAATAGATGTATATATTCAAGTCTTATACAGCTGATACAAAAATTGTTAAATACCCTCGTTTATCTTCGGCTTGCTAATTGAAGCCTCTGATAAATGCAAAATCCCCTATTACCAAGGCAACTCTCCTATACTAAGATTCAGCCAAAAAAGTAAAAAAGGCTGATCTGTAACAATCTACATAGGTCCCTCAATTGTTGCCTCGGTACAGGGATTTGCTACTAATTTGACATTTGATAATACTGGTAAATCAACCGCTATTAGCTTAAAAATCTATGAACTATCCATCCTGCCTAAAGTGAGTCACGAGGATATAAAGTGATCCTCATATATAAAGTAATATTAAATCTTGTGTATATCATTGGCAGTAATGTATCTCAAATAAAACGCCGACGCGCGTTTCACCAAAAGGCTTTATCAAGGCAAACAGACTACTAACAGTGAGCGGCTTAAATACATGACATGACCAATCACCATGAGTCTATCAAATTCAAATCTCCCAATCAGAAAACACCTATATTCCATTCCTCGCAACCAGTCATTAATACATATAACCGTATGCCGATTCTCTTTTCTATATCCACTAGTTGTATGCGAAAGCATACAAACTTGTACACACAACATATCAAAAAGTAAAAAGAGGAAGAGAAAAGGACAGAAATTCCTCCATTACGATTCCAAATCCTCTCTACTATAGATTCCCTCACCCATGTAACTAATCTAAAGCGAAAACACTCATTTGTTCAAACTAATAATTAACCCGTTCGTGTTCACATTATGATTAATAGTGACAATTCATAACATATAATAACACTCCCTAATTGTGAATTACATAATATAATTACTGAATAATATAATTATTAGAATACTTCACAAATATCCAACTATCCCAATTTTAAGCTCTATGTGCCATAATAACCCCTTCATATTTATATTGAATACCACTTTAACTTATTACTATTCTTAGTATACAAAATGTGAAATTTAAATTATTATTATCTTAATTATAATAAATAATAAATCATTCTTATATTTAATTACAAAAATACTCCCAAACTATTACACTCATTTAATCCCCTGGGATCTATAGAGTCAAGGAGATATATCCATTTGGATTCCAATTGTAATAATTTTCTATCCACATCACCCCCTCTTATATCCATCCTAACCGCTTGTAAGCCCCAACATTTCAAATCACTGGGGTTTGACTGATGATATGTCAAGAAATGTTTAGATACAGAAGTCAGCATACGATTTTTATTTTTAACATGAATCAATGCATTTTTAATACTATTGATATGTTCACCTAATCTCACGCATAATTTGCGTGAAGTTTTACCAACATATCTAAAATTGCACGTACATTGTAAACAATAGATCACTCTAGTCGTTTGACAAGTAATAAAATCTGTACACTTATGTATTTTGCCAAACCTATCTCTGGTTTCATAGTTTTTATGCATATATCTGCAATTCTTGCAATGTCCACACGGAAAAGATCCCTGAGGAAGGGATCTGATTGTTTTATGTGTGTCTTTCACAAAATGACTCTGAGTTAAAATATCACCAAGATTTTTGTTGCGTCTATAACAAAAGGATGGTTTCTCTCCTAATGCCTCTTTCAATAAAGGATCAGACATTAGTATATTCCAGTTCTTCAAAATCAGATGTTTTATAATTTTCGTATCCGATCCATGAGTTGTTATGTATCTGATAGTTTTTTGAGATTCATTTCTACTTTTAGGGACTAATAGAGTATTCCTGTCTGTTCTTAAAGCTCTATTATATGCCTTCCTAATAGACGTATTAGAATAACCCCTCTGAATCAGACGTTCACGTAACTCATTGGCCCTAGATTTGAACAGTTCTAAAGTAGAGCAATTTCTCCGAATTCTCAGGAATTCACCAACTGGTAAATTCCTGATTGTGGAATATGGATGTGCACTTTTACTGTGTAATACACTGTTAGTAGCAGTACTTTTACGATATGTATCCGTAACAATCATGTTATTAGGATCTTTAATAATTTTCAGATCCAAAAAGGAAATGATATTATTTACTTCATGCGTTAACCTTAAATTAAGATCATTATCATTCAATTCATCCATAAATTCTTCCAAAAGTTTATGTTCACCATCCCAAAGTATCAGAACGTCGTCTATATATCTGATCCATAATGTTATATGATCCAGATAATTCGACATTTTTTCTGAAAACACAAATTCACGCTCCCACCAACCCAAATAAATATTTGCGTAAGTGGGAGCACATGTTGCTCCCATAGCTGTGCCTCTCAATTGAACAGAAAAGTTGTTATCAAAAACAAAGTAATTATGAGTCAACACAAAATATAAAAGTTTTATGATAAACTCATTACGGTCACTGAGTTCTGTGGATTGAATGTCCAAAAAATAACGTACTGCATCGCAACCCTTTTTGTGGTTAATACTAGTGTACAACGATTCTATATCTGCAGTGACTAACAATGTATTCTCTGTAACTTGTATGCCTTCCAAGCGGGAGAGAACTTGCATAGTATCCCTCACATAAGAGGGCAACATGGGTACAATATCCTTCAAACTTAAATCCAAATATTTGGCCGCTTGATGACATAAGCTGCCTATACCAGAAACAATAGGACGGCCTGGTGGTGTTTCCAAATTTTTGTGTATCTTCGGGAGGAGATAAAAAGTAGCAACTCTTGGTGACTCTACTCTGAGAAATTTAAATTCTTTAATGGTAATAATTCCATGTTCTTTAGCAGAATTAATCAACTCCTTATAGGCATGGAGAAACTCTGTAGTGGGATCAAGAAATAGTTTACGGTAACATAGAGGGTCTGATAGTTGTTTAATGGCCTCACTCAAATACATATTTTTCGGCCAAATAACTATATTTCCCCCCTTGTCTGCTGGTTTAATAACCACTTGTTCCCACTTGAGCATTTCTTGTAACGCCTGTTGTTCAAGCAATTCTAAATTACCATATTTCACTTTTGTATTCTTTATTTGTGAAATTTCCTCACTGACTACCTCAAAGAATGTTCTAATTGTATGACTTATGTTAATTGGAGGTGTAAAGGTAGATTTAGTTCTTAATTTCCTAATCCATGCTATATCAGAAGTTTTTGAATCTATCATCTCATTTTCCTCCAAAAGAGAAATTAAATCTGATATAGCATCTTCATCTCCCGAAATCAAGGGTGCAGAAACATCTTGAGTAGAGGAAAAATACTTGTGCAACAAAAGTTTTCGAACAAAAAAATGTAAGTCTTTATAATGCTCGAAATGTTCACTGTAATTTTCCGGTACAAATGATAAACCTTTTTGTAATACACTAATCTGATATTCTGTCAATACAATATCCGATAGGTTCACAACACTGATTTTATTTTCCAAAGAAGCTATCTGTTCCTGAGTCTCATTGTCAATGATGGACTCCTCTCTCTCATTCCCTGATTCTGGGATTGATTCCAAAATTGTCTGTTTGTACCTCCACTTCTGTTTCTGCCCCTTCTTCCTCTGCTTCTTATTCTTCCCCCTCCGTGTCTTATACTTCCATTGTGATCCAAAAAATCCATATTAGAGTTAGATCTATATTCTATTTCATTTGATTCCATGTCTGAAACTTCAGTATCAATATCTGATTCCATAATAGGTACATTAGATACCAAAACTTCTGACGTGGAGATAACTTTCTGAGTTGGCCATTTGCGGACCTTGCCTGCTTTATAATCATTGAGGTCCCTCACAAGTTTTCGTTTTTTTCTTTCTATAATCCCCTCTTCAAATTTTTCTATATCCTCCTGTAATTTCTTATAATTGCTCTTGAATAATTCCAAAGACTCAAATTCTTTTAGCTTATCACCTAAGGTCTTAATTTCCAGGTCTAATTGAGACAATACTTTTCTATCATGTTCTATTAATAATTTCATAAGGTCCATCGAACAATTTTCTAAGATTTTCTCCTATTTTTCTTTAAATGTAGTGTCTGGGAAGAAAAAAGAAGGATATACCTTAACTCTTAGGCCTCTAGGGATCATAGATTTGGCTATATATTTGTCAAAATAATTAGCATTCCACCAAGATTTTGTCTCTGATTGAAGTAGGGATTTTAAATCTTTCACATACAACTAGTGGATATAGAAAAGAGAATCGGCATACAGTTATATGTATTAATGACTGGTTGCGAGGAATGGAATATAGGTGTTTTCTGATTGGGAGATTTGAATTTGATAGACTCATGGTGATTGGTCATGTCTTGTATTTAAGCCGCTCACTGTTAGTAGTCTGTTTGCCTTGATAAAGCCTTTTGGTGAAACGCGCGTCTGCGTTTTATTTGAGATACATTACTGCCAATGATATACACAAGATTTAATATTACTTTATATATGAGGATCACTTTATATCCTCGTGACTCACTTTAGGCAGGATGGATAGTTCATAGATTTTTAAGCTAATAGCGGTTGATTTACCGGTATTATCAAATGTCAAATTAGTAGCAAATCCCTGTACCGAGGCAACAATTGAGGGACCTATGTAGATTGTTACAGATCAGCCTTTTTTACTTTTTTGGCTGAATCTTAGTATAGGAGAGTTGCCTTGGTAATAGGGGATTTTGCATTTATCAGAGGCTTCAATTAGCAAGCCGAAGATAAACGAGGGTATTTAACAATTTTTGTATCAGCTGTATAAGACTTGAATATATACATCTATTGGTTTGAATGACAAACTGGAGATATACTTATATTTATACTCTAACGTGACAGGTAAAATTTAGTTGTTCAGTTATTTCTGAACTCTAAAATATGTACCCTTATTATACCGGTAATATCTCTCAGCTATGTTATTTTTAAGATTTTTTTAATTATGTGTGTAGTAAAAGTTAAGTTTTAATACTTCACCGAAAGCCTATTTGATGACTCTTTTTTCAAGATTAATAGGAACTTTACCACTTTAAGTGCTCCATAAAGTATCTATTTTTTATTTTTGATTAAAGTGTATAAGACTTAACTGTACTCAGGCCCATAATTACTTCTAAAAGATTTTTTGAGGATTCAGACACAAAATGACTACTAAAAGGTATTTTGAGGATAATAAAACAGACTTCTGCCGGTGGCAAGAAGGCTGGATTAACCCTTTAAGGACCAGGGATGTGTGCAATGCAGTACTTCACAATGTTTTACATATAACTCTGGTTTTTAATGGGTTAAAAAAGTGAAGTACGGGGGCGTGGCTAGGACTGCTGAGTGGATGGCTGCTTGATGCCTTAGCTCATGAACTAATTGTACACATTTATCGGCATACCCCTTTGTTGCAGACACCCAGCTTTTACGGTGGGACTTTTATATGGCGAGACACAAATAGGTCAAGAGGGATTCCGGTCTTCATTCCTTCTTCCAGCCACAGCCTGACAACTTAACCAGGGTTGACAAAATGGCCGACGTTGGCACCTCAGCGGCTGAGAATATTTCGCGCCCATCGTCTCCTGCTACGAGCCCTCTCTGATCTATCTTTTGCTCTTCTTGTTCTTCTGTCCAAGCCTAAACACTCTGCTGTATATAACACCTCGAGTGGGGGTTGTGCGCCTCCTTACTCCCACTTGAGTAGAGTATCAGTTTTGTTTCCTTCTTCTTTTCTCCTCTCTAATCTATTCTTTGGCCTTCTATCGTCTATCCTCTCCACTCCTCTTCCTCTCCCATTTCCCTTGGATCGGGTGCTTGAGATGACACATTATTCTCCAATGTTATCGTCCACCTTGGCCTGGTATTTCTCCTGGTGTTGTGAGGTACAACCTGCCCTTATTAATTTATACATTGTTTGATGGCTTCATCCTCCTCCACTCCAATGCTTCAAGTTCTCTCAATGAACATTAAAGGCCTAGGTACACCACAGAAATGGGCTATGGCACTTGGAGACTTTCATAGGCTAGGTGGTGATGTGGATTTTATCCAAGAGACACACTTCTCGGCACTCAAAGAGCAGAAAATTACCAAAAGACATTTTGATACTGCTCTTCTTCTAAACGGAATGGTATAGGAATTATATTCCATAAACGTTTATCCTTCTCCACTGAAGGTGCGAAGGGATAAGGAGGGGCGATCCTTGTTTGTGAAAGGCCTGATCGACAGACAGATGTACACTATTGAAGTTATCTATGCTCTGTCTGATCCCAACTCTTCATTCTTTCAACACATTTTTGAAGCCTTGGACTCATTCAAAGAGGGTATTCTAATTGTAGGGGGACTTTAATATACATCTTAACCCTTCTCTTGACTGCTCCGCCGGAAAATCATCATATCCATACTCTTCCATCAGGCAGTTCCGTACTTTACTCCACTCTTCCCGCCTCGTAGATTCTTGGCGAATGCTTCACCTTGCACACAGAGATTATACTTTCTACTCGCATCCCCATGATTCCTTTTCTAGGATTGATTTTATTTTTCTTGATCACTCTCATTTACCTGTTCTCCATTCAGCTTCTGTTGGTTCGATTACGTGGTCGGATCATGACCCGATATCCCTCCGACTCCTTCATAGACCTAGTTTTATGGCCCCTAGGATATGGAGCTTGGATGAATCTTTATTAAATCAAGATGAAGTCAAGACCTTTGTTAGTGAGAAGATCTGCGACTACATTGGCGATAATAGCTCCTCCGGGGTTTCTCCCCTGCTGAACTGGGAGGCTCACAAATGCGTGGAATTGCTTAAATTGGCATCTCGTAGAGAGAAATAAAGTTCTAAACTGATTGACGACCTCCTGGGTAAAATACGAAATTTGAAGTGCCAACACAAGCTCTCTCGATCGATAGATGTTCTCCCGAATCTCACTGCCCTTCGAAAGCAGCTAACTTCCATTCCCCACGAAAGAGTAGAAAAATTATTTTTGAGAATGAAACATACTCACTTTGAACAGGGCAATAAGCCTGGACGCTTGGTAGCACGCCAACTGAAGCAGCAGACTCCTATAACCTACATCCCAAAGATTCATACTTCTTCTGGGCTCTTATGCCATTCTGACAGGGACATCTCCATGTCTTTCAGCACTTTTTATGAGTCCTTACATAACTTACATAACGCTGATGAGCTTGCTACCAAGCAAGCGACTCAGATGTCGGATTATCTTGATTCCACTGTATTGCCACAACTTGATGCAGCAGACAGGGCAGCACTTGATGCACCCATATCAGTGGATGAAGTTACACACGCCATTGGTTTTCTTCCTTCTGGTAAAAGCCTGGGCCCTGATAGGTTTTCACAAGGCTACTATAAAGCTTTCTGCCATTTACTGGCCCCCCCTTTTAGCTGACTCATTCAATTTGCTCCCGGCTTATATCTCATCCCATCCAGAAACTCTCTCTCTGCTCACATCACGATCTTGCCTAAACCCGGAAAATATAAATTGTCTTGCGTGAGCTATCGACCGATATCTCTGCTGAATGTAGATATTAAGTTATACGCAAAAATCTTAGCAGATAGACTGAAAAACAAGCTGCACAAATTGGTTCATCTAGACCGGATTCGTTCCTCGCTGTGAAGCTCGGGACAATACCCGGAAGCTTTTGAACCTACTTCATGCCTCCTCTACTGCTCGTACCCCTACTATTTTTCTCTCCACAGATGCCGAGCAGACATTCAACAGGGTTAATTAGTCCTTTCTCGAAAATACCTTGCGTCCTTATCGTTATCCCCGCCTTCTCTCTTTCTCTTCCTCCCTTTGGCTTCTCTTTCACTTCGAATACGTGCTTAATAGCTCTTCTATTTCTTTATACCTCTCTTTTGCTCTGTGTTTAACTCTTCCTCTTCTAATTCCCTTTTCATCTATCATTCTTCCTTTCTTACTCCTGTTCTTCTTTCTTTTATCTCCATAATAACTTCATAAAAAAAACGGGGGCATTTGCAAATATTCCTCTGTACGATAATTGTACTGATCTGTTTGGAACTACAGTATGTGTATATTTCTCAGTTGTAATCTATGTTTCTTTCTCAATGGCTTTATTGCCATATTTGTTGTACTATTGCTCCTGATTCAATAAAAATGTAATTGGAAAAAAAAGTGGGTGGCTTGACCAGCCAGACTGCACAGTGTAGACCAGCTAGTCTTCTCCCACAGGAACAGACCTGCAGAAGAGGAACTATCAGATAACAGATTCCCCTTAAACGGATCCCTTTAAAGGGATAGTAATACGTCGTTTTAACTTTATTTTATTTTGTAGGCATTAAAAAAATATGAAGAATGATATAAGTCTTATCTCTCAAACCTTTATGGTTTAAGAGATATTCGCAAGCAAAGTTTCCCCTCCCGCCCCTTTTTCCTAGTGTAAGCCATCTCTTTTCAGATGGGGAATCTGGTTGTAAGACCAGACAGATAACAGCAGGGGACAATCTTCTTACAATGAAAACAATGAAATCCCTGCCCCCCTTGACAAGTTTTTCCCTTATCTTAATTGAAGATTGTCCCTCTCTGCAGTCTACCTGGGCACCTCCCTTCTGCTCTGGCTGAAAAGTGTTACATCAGTAAAAGGGGCGAGAGGGGGATACTTTGTCATTGAATTACTCTTGAACTACAACTCTGACAGAATTGAAATAACACTCTCCAAAGTCCAAATACTATGATGATTAGTTAGAGCTGCTTTTATTATGAAACATTACTATCCCTTTAAGCTTGTCTTGAAAAGTTATGTACAGTGATGCCTTTTCACGTAGTCACAACTTTACCTCTTGAGTCTGCATTCTGGTCGTAAGACCAGACGGGCAGCACAGAAAGACAAAAGTGTTTAGGTTGCAATGTAAAACCCAGCCCCCTTTATACATCATACTTCCATCCTATATTATAATTCGCAAGGATGTTTGTCAGAAGTCATGATGCACAGTAGAGACTGCTGCGCGCACTGCAGTCACACGCAGTAGAGATGACCGGCTCTGCAGTCATGTGCAGTACTGACTGCCCAAACACACCATGGCTGATACAGAGTGGGGCACTCCAAATTCAGACCAGAGTCCTCTCTAAGCACCTTCGAGGGACCGCTTTGTACATACAGCAGTGAGGAGCTTGTTCCCGATGCACCTAAATGGCCTTGCAAACCTTTTAAATGTACAGGTAGTTTAGCTATACATTAACTTTTTATTGTAATGTTGCCTCTAAATTCAGCGGTTTCCCCTTCTTTTCACCACATAGTTTTGTAGTGCTTAAAAACTTCAACTATATGCAACAAATCCTATCTCTCAAACTATTATGGTTTGGGAAATATTCACTTTCAAAGTTCCCCCTCCCTCCCCTTCTCCTGATGTCAGCTGTAAAGCTGACAGAAGATCCATGTGGGAGGACATGAGGAGGCTCTTCAGCAGAGCCGAAATAGTGTTATTTAAAATAAATTACTTAATTGGAATGGTCTACAAAGTGTGCTTGCAAACCTGGCACACTTTGTAGATCTTTCCAGAGATGTAATTCTATTTAAAGAACGCGATTTTGGCTCTGCTGCAGTGCTGCCAGTTGGTCCCCGGACAGGATTCCCCTGCACTCAGCCCAGCACTGACGTCAGGGAAAGGGAAGGGAGGGGGTACTTTAGTGCTGAATATCTCTCAAACGATAGTGGTCTGAGAGATAGGATTTGTTGCATATAGTTGCATTTTTTTAAGCACTACAAAACTATAAAGATTTTTTCTGGGACATTACTGTCCCTTTAAACATACCACTGTTAATCAGGAGTCAACCCACTGAAGAACATTTCTAGGAACAGCATGAGCCAGAATGACTGAGTGAGATCTGAGCAACTGATATTATCACAGCAGAATAAATTGAGAGCAAAGTATTTTCTTATTGCCATAGCAACATAAAAAGCTAGTTACCATTTTTAGTATCTTTAAGTGTATAAGAAAAGTGAGGATAAAAAATAGTAACAGATTTGATTTCTGTTCCCTTAACACGCCACTGTACTTATCTCTGTTTTGTACAAGGAGGAACTGCCCCTTTAACCCTGGGAGTGCAAAGCAATGCGTTGCATACCCCTCTGGCACTCAAATGGTTAATAAGAATATGTATTGTACCAAATGACAATACAATTTTAATTTTTTACACCAACAGTTCTTTGTTTTATTATTCTCAGTTGTAATTTCACCACACTACAGAGAAAGTACTAACAATTTGGTAAAAACACGCAATTGTTTCTAACAAAGTGAACAAATCTGAAATATGTTGTGTATTATAAAGTACATATTTGTACAGCAGGATGGGAATACAAGCATAAAGAGAGCACCTAGGAAATTTTAAACTAAACCTGATCTTTCAGATTTGGTTTTGTAATTCCTGCCTTTCTAGTTAATGATCTTGACCTTTCTGTAAAGAGAGGAATTTGTGTTCTGTAATTAGAGACTTCGTGGCAGAACACATAGCTTAGTGATAGTGAACAACGTGAAAAATAGCTTCCATTTTTATGGTGGAAACATAACAATCACATGGTCATTTTCATTTTGATGCAATCTTACAAATGAACTCTGTACAATGATGTCAGGAAAAATGCTCAATTGAAGAGATGGAATATGTAGCATCAGACTTTTTAATGGACCAATTAAAAAAAAAAAAAAAAAATCAAAACCTCACAAGGGTCTTCTTCTCATCTACAACATGACTATACTCATACCATCCTCTCTCACTTCTGTTATATGAAGACAAATCTAATTTAATAAAAGGGCACTAAAATACATATAATCTACTTTAATCTTATGTGCTACCTATTAAAAATATATGTTTTAAACTATTCATTTGTGATGTCAGTGCACATTGTACTCCAAGTGATGGTTTATGGGTTTAAAGACAATTTAAAGAGGAATTATTATTAAAAAACTTACATTTAGCTCCAAATCCTTAAAGGGGAACATTCACATCCTGAAACTTTTGAGCACTTGTTTAATCACCAAAGAAACATTAGGAATGTTTTTTACTTACTTTTTGAGATATTAAACGTAAAAGTTATCCACTTCCGCATAGTACGGCACGATGTAGCTGCGGCAGGGCTCTCAGGACTTCCCAGCAGTCTGTCATTCTCCTCCCAGCTGCCCCAGGAGCACCTTCAAGCTTCACTTCGGTGTGGCGTGAACGGCTCGTAGCGTTACAGGAAGCACATTCCTAATGTTTCTTTGGTGATTAAACAAGTGCTCATACGTTTTCAGGATGTGAATGTTCCCCTTTAATACCTTAGAGATATATATACTTGTATTTTGCAGCATTAGTCCGGCATTAGTGAAAAATAGAACTGGTTTGGCAGGCAGCAGCAAGACAACAGCACAGACATCTTGCAGAAAAGGCATCTTTGAGCCTGCACTGTCCTCCACGATTGAGGAGTTAAATGCCTTTCTACCTTAAGCCAATGGAAGGGACTGACAGCGCAGGCACAAGATCCCTGCTGGTGCCTGCCGAAAAAGTTCTATTTCTCACTAATGCGAAGCACTGCGCTGCGTACTCCTCTGGCACTCAAAGGGATAAACATGTGTGCAAAGAGTTACATTTATTTCCATAACACAATAATAGCGTGGGGCATATATAAGTAGTCATGTTAAAATGTTTGTGAATCACTTCTCTACGTGCATAGCTGCCATTTTTTGTGTGCGTTCTTGAACCCTTTGAGATCCAGAGGGTGTGTAAAGCATTTCCTCACGAGAGGTTATGTATCCGTAGCCCTCTGGAAGTCAAGGAATAATGTGCTATAGGAAATGGCTAATTTTTAAAGCCTTTCACATTGGCGAGGTGTGTTCTCTAGTACTTAGCGGGTAAATATAGATATGTAAAGAGACTTCAGTCTTTTATGAAAGAGTCAGGCAAAACACTATCAAGCTGGACAAACAATGAAAGATAATTTCAGTATTTTTATGTATACACTAGTGTAAAAGCCCATGTACATGGGCCAAGGTTCAGGTAACGTTAAGAGGCTGGTCCTGCTCTGCGTCCTGCCGCTGACGCAGTCATGCACTGTAGAGAATGCCTGAAAGCACAGAATGCTCCCAGCACAGAACTCCCAGTATTCTGTGCGTTCGGGCAGTCTCTACAGTGCATGACTGCTTTGGACATACATCCTAGCAAATTATTATATAGGATGTATACATAAAAAACTGTTTCCACTACTCAGGGATAGAAGACAGGGGGAAAAAAATTCACGTGTTAACTCTCTAGGTGTCAGAGAGGTACCCAGCTAATTGAAATACATGTTGGATACCTCTCTGGCACTAAGAGGGTTAAAAATACTAAAGGGGAATTAGCACCTTTTTAGCAAGTTTGCCCCAGACCCCTTCGGCAGGAATGGAAACCAGAAATCTGTGGCTCTCAGCTACAAATGCCTCGGGCACTTATACAGTCCCCATATACCTACTAAGTGGGCTTTCAAGTCCTGCTCCAATGATTACAGATACAGTGGTTTGAGGTCCGCTTTCAGGCACCCTGTTCTGCTCCCCTGTTGGTTTATCGGGGCTCACAATGCAGAAACGGAGTAACAGTCACGTTTGCTCCCAGGTGAGGAGATCTGGAGAGACCAAAGGAGGGAATGGCCTTTCATCCCCACAGGTATCATGTCACCATCTATTTGGCGACCATCAAAACAGTGCGTTAAAAATGTCTCCTGAATCAAAAGGGCAACATTCTGATTTTCATCAGAATGTAGCCCACTTCAGAAGAGCGGCATTCTGATTTTGCACGCTTAAAGGTCGCCAAATAGAGGGTGGCATTTCAATAATAAACAACTTCTGTGCCTTAACCCTTTGAGTGCCAGAGAGGTCCGCAAAGCATTGAAAAGCAAAACAATTTCTTGTGGACCCCTCTGGTACTCAAAGGGTAGATATAAAGTTGTACCTCTTGAGTGGCATTTTTCCAGTTTTAAAGCAGTGAGTTAGTAACTTACATCTTACCTCAATCCTTTATCTCAGAACTTTGTATCTCCTCTCTCCACAGATGAAGACGTATACACAGCTGTGGTTGTTTATTATTGAGATATCACCCTCTATTTGTCAACCTTTAACATGTGACATCAGAATGTCGCTCTTTTGATTGGGGCAACATTCTGATATAGCCCTCTCGATTCAGGTTACAGTTTTAACACGCAGTTTTGATGGTTGCCAAATAGATGAAGATATTTCAATAGTGAACCACTCTTCACATATCTGGTGAGTATATACTCTGTGGGGGTCATTATGTTATAACTATACATACAGCTTTAGCTCTTAGAGATATTCTGCTTCCCATTTTTCTTTTTTGTCTTTAAAGCTTTAAGAGATGTTTACCTGCAGGTAGTGGGCAGCGACCCTCTGAGAAAGTAATTTTCTAATCTAATAGAACAATTTTTCCCCTATATGCATGTGGTATATTACTACATAGGAAGTCATAGATTAACTTTTTTTTAACTAACTCTATGATCTTCATGAACCTGATAAACCCTTTGAGTGCCATAGTGTTAAGCATTGAATTGCTTTGTAATGCGTTGTGTACCCCTCTGTCACTCAAAGAGTTAAAATCCTGGTATAAATTATAGGAAAAGAAGACATCCTTACACTATATGCACTTAGATACAACTGGTGTTAAGATTTTGTGTACTGAAATAGCTGTGCATTAAAGTTTTCTTTTCAAGATGATATTTGTAAAATAAAGACTGGCACCCACCTGATGAAAATACTTTGGTAGTTTCTTCTACTTGGTTACATATTTCTCTTTTGAGGGAAATCCAAGCCCCCAAAGAAGCAGAAATATCACTTTTAATAGCCACCTGTTCAGACTGCAGTAGCTTCAGCAACGACAAGGTCTTCATAAGAGCCGTATGCTTTCTAGACGTATTTTCTCTGCAGAATTTAAAAAAAAACAAAACAAAAAAAACAATTTATTCAAAGCAAAAGAGTTGGTAAAAGGATTTTAGTGAACTTGCCATTAACCCTTTGAGTGCCAGAGGGGTGTGCAAGAGTTGTACACCTTACTGTTGCGCTAAGGGTTAAATCCTTTTCTCTTAGTCAATGTTGAATGCAGGAACCATGGGGTAAAATTCCTCATGGTTCCTGCATTCCACACTTCAATAAAGGCAGGGCCTCTGTAGAGGAGACTCCCCACTTCCCTCCAGCTTTACCCTCGCCTATTCAGTTTCAACTTGTTGCAAAGTGAAAAGAAGGAAATCACCTGAACAGAGACCCCAAGAGGACCCCTATTGTCCAATGTACAGCACAGTAACCATGGGGATATACCAAAGCATCCACCAAAATTCCTGGGATGAAAAAGGAGAAAAAAAACCCTCCATTCAAGACCAACATTCCACAAGACTAACTAGTACAACATGAACCTCAGGTGCTAACGGACACTAAACAACTGAAAAAGAACTAGTACCAACATGGTTCAGAGGTGTGTGAGAAAAAAGATGAGAAAGATCCCAAAAACAGGTAGCACTGCTTGAAGGACCTCCCCCAAAGCTGGCCTCATCCAATGCTAGGAGATTCACCCGGCTGTGTTTGGTGAATGCATACAGGGATACCGTGTCACCACCTAGCACAGCTGTTCAGAAGTGGCCTGATACTTATAGGGTCAAGAGGCCTCCACTGATCTGGTGAAATACACAGTGACATACACCTGCCAGATGATTACCTTGATCTAGGAAGCAACAGTAAGCTTAGAAGCAACATGACCCGCACGTGGGCCCTCAGGGATGATAAAAAGAGAATCCAATTTCCAAAATGACTGCATGCAATGATCATAGTACTTCAAGCAGTGTACTACATCTAACAGATAAAGGTCCTGTTCCAGTTTTTGCAAAGAGCTGCGCAGAAAGAAGGAATAACAATTTCCTGGTTGGCAAGAAATCTCCAGACGTATGCAAGACCACCTTATCCTGGTGAAAAACCAGGAAGCAGGGTTTTCAGGACAAAGCCTGGAGTTTGGCCACGCAGAAAACAGACACAATAGTCCGAAAGAATGCTATCTTGACTGTAAGATGATGCAAGGAAGCAGCTGAAAGGGTTCAATTGAAGGCTTCTGAAGAATTACTAATACCAAATTCAAATCTTATGGAGGATCTTTAAAGACAGGGTAGAAATGACCAACCTCCTGAACAAAAGGCTTCGTATCAGGGAGCAAAGCAATGCCTAGATGGAAAAGAACAGGGAGAGATGAAATCTGAACCTTAATAAACTAAAGCTGAGACCTTTGTTGAAACCATCTTGAAGAAAGGTAAGAACCACAGGAACATTGAAAAGCCATGGTAGAACCTCACAGTCAGCACATCACTGATAGAATAGGGACAAGATCTTGGACAAGACCGACTTCCTTGATTGGATTATAGCAGAGATGACTGCACCAATATGTCAGCTACAAAAGCCAGCCCATCAGCACAAATCTTTTCACCCGAGTATGACAAACCTAGCCATGGGTCAGAAGATATGGTTTCGGAGAAAGATGAAAGGGCTCCGCAATGGATAGATTGAGAAGATCTGAGAATCAGACCTGATGGGGCCCGAAGAGAGCAATCAGGATGACATGAGCTCTTCATCTTGCCCTTCCTAAACACAATGTGAATCAGGGAGTTTGGAGGAACCACACGTGCTGGGTGAAAATTCCATGGAATGGACATTACACCCATTGTAAACATTTCCTTTGCTCTGGCACAGAACAGGGGGACCTTGTGGTTCTTGCAGGAAGCCATGTGATCCACTGACAGTAATCCCTAGAGGTGGACAATCAGGTCAAACATGCTGCTATGGAGCTCCCAATTTCCGGAATACAGACATTGGTAACTTAGAAAGTCTGCAATCATGTTTTCCGTGCCTGGGATGTGAGCTGCAGAGATGGCCAGAATGAGAATCTCACCCCACAGGAGGATCTCTCGAACCTCTGCCCAAGCTGACATGCTTTTGGTTCCTCCCTGCCAATGGATGTATGCAACCACTGTCGCATTGTTGGATTAGACCATCACCGGTGTCCCTGTCAGAATATAAAACCATAAGTGAAGCGCTAAGTGAATAAGCCATATCTTCAGAGCAGAGAAGAGTCTTCTTCCAATCAAAGACACCGAGCCATCAGAGGACTCGTGATCGCTCCCCAGCCAGATGGGCTGGCATCCATGGTGATCACCACCCACTCCAGAATGACAAAAGGACGTCCCAGTGTCAGATGGGAATATTAGAGCCATCAGTGAAGATCGTCCTTTGTCCACAGAGACAGAGACATTGCATGAGAAAGGGCAGGGTGTTGTGTTGAGCAACTCTTGTGTGGAACTGAGTAAAGGGAACTGCTTCCAAAGCACAAAGCAGGTTGCCTAAGACTCTCATGAATTCCCAAACCAATGTTGACTTCCAGGAGAGAGCTTGAGTCATCTGAATAGTCAGAGACTGGAGTCTCATGCCTAAGAATTCCAGAACTTGGGAAGGTTCCAAAGAGTATTTCTTGATGTTGAACACTCAACCATGTTGCTCCAGGATGTGGACGAACTCCTTAATGTGTGCGCATAAAACCGCTTCCAAAGAGCCTCGAGTAAAAGGTCATGTAGGTAGGGATTCAAAGAGATTCATAAAAGATCCTTGGAGTGAACACTAACCCAAAGGGAAGGGCACTAAACTGGAAGAGACTGCCATGAAAAGCAAAAAGTATGAAGTGTTGATGGCCTAGATTAATTGGAAAGAATAGGTAAGCATCTTGAAGGTCTACTGAGGTAAGGAACTCCCTTTGATATATGGCTGTGATGACAGAGCACAAAGACTCCATTTTGAAGCATGAATCCAACACAAACTGGTTAGGGCACGACAAGTCCAGAATGGGAAGACAGCCTCCATCCTTTTTGGCAAATACAAAAAGTTTGGAGTAGAATCAGTGACACTTTCCTGGGATGGAACTGAAACAAACACCTGCTTTTATGGGAAGGAGAATACTGTGTCTATGAACAAACATCTCCGAACTAGATCCTGAGGATTTCTGGACAGAAAGAACCACTGAGGAGGAAGGGAATGCAAGTCTATGCAGTGCCTTTCCGAAGTAAACCACAAACCCCACTGATTCATCACACAAATTTCCCACATGACTCGAAAGAGACAGAGGCAACCCCCAATGGTCAGAGATGGACCAGGACCCTGAGAGTCATGTTGAGGACAGATTGTCAGCCATTGGCTTTTGGGAAGACTTCTTGTTTTGCTAAGCCTGTTTGGGATTTGGAGAGGAGCGGGCTTAGGTCTAGTGACCCAAGTTGTAGCAAACAATAGCTTGCAAGATGGATCACGTAGCCACAACATTTGCCTTCAGTAAGGCAAACTAAGTATTTATCTATCTGATCCTTAAGTCATGGCATCTGCCAAAGTAAGGCAATATTCATAGCATGGTGAGATATTGGGGGATCAACCACAGTTGGGGAGACCGTGGAGGTCCTTCAGGGTCATGCTCACAGGAGTCTTCTTTTCCTTCTACTATCTAGTCAATAGTTAGTGTCTCAAATCTTACTGGAGCTGATTGGCTAGCTGCAGCCAAGGAGAGAAGGTAGGCTCCACCCCCTGCATTCACTTCTAGAACTGTTCCTGCCTAGTTAAAGGGGCGGATCACCTACCCAAAATTACCAGTAACCTGTATTGGACGACAGAGAAAAAGACATCTGCTCTACAAAGAAGAGAACGTCTGAAACAGTTCAGGTAAAAAATAAAAAAAAAATAAAAAAAAAGGTTAAGAAATACATAAAGTTACTTTAACCACCTTTGAAGCACATAGTCCATTAAGTAAATAAAATAGAGTGCATTGTAGACAGAAAAAAAGTGGGAGCCAGACAAGCAAAGACTTAGCAGAGAGGACAATAGCCCTCAATAAGTTAAATTACCAAGCTTCAGTCTTTAGACTCTCACTGCCTAAAAAGAAGAACTTCAGAGAATTTAATTGGAGACGTAACTCTTTGATTGCTAGAGGTCTCTAACGGATTTCTTTGCAATGCTTTGGAGACCTTTCTGGCATTCAAAGAGATACATGCACTATTTAAAGGGATAGTAATGTTTCATAATAAAAGCAGCTCTAATGAATCATTATAGTATTTGGACTTTGTAGAGTGTTATTTCAATACTGTCAGAGTTATAATTCAAGAGTAATTCAATGACAAAGTATCCCCCTCCAACCCTATTTACTGATGTAAAATAAAGATAAAATGAAGTATTACTATCTCTTTAAAGTAATGGTACTTTGGAGACTTTTCATTTAAAATCTATGGGATATTTAGTTTGCTTGAAATTTGGTCTTCAGCTTCATGAAAAAGGTCCTATAGGTTTTAGGCTGTCCCCAAACATTTGTAAGAAATGTTACCAATTTATTTTTCTTAAAGGTAAGTTACAGCAAATATTCTCAAACTGGGGTCCATGGCGACCAACCCCTTTTAGCACTGAGATAAAGGAGGAATGGTTGGCTCATGATATTTTACATGAACAGACAGACACAGCTATTTTTTGATAGGACTGAAATCTTGCCTGGGTGCTACTGTTATAGCTATATAATAAGTAGAAGGCAGGCACAATCAGGGATGAAAATAATACACATTATTGATGAATTGATGTTTTGGTTGGTAGGCACTTTTTCAGGATATCAATAACCCTTTTGAGTGCCAGCAGGGTATGCAACACATTGCAAAGCAATGTGTTGTGTACCCCTCAGACACTAAGAGGGTTACGCTAGTTTTTAGATAGAGCATAGAGTAGCACATAGATGCAGCAGTACCTAGAGAGCACTGTAAAAAGCAGTAACAGTTTCAAATGATGATGTGCTGTTCATAGCTACAGTGTATTCAGACGTTAGAGGACTACAACTTCCATCATTCCCATCCTGTCAATGCCCATCACAATGGACTTCCTGTTATAGTGTTGGTCTAAGTATACAAAATGTGAGAGGCTTCTGAGGACGAATAACAGCACAATGGTCTGTTCTACAGCTAGTCACTGCTCAGAAGTATCATATTTTAGCTCTCGAGTGCAATTAAAGAGGAGAAATTTCCATATACATATTACACTAATCCCGCCCAAAAGGGCGGTCCAGTTTCAAAATGATAGGCAAGTCCCCTCTGCACGGAAACACCAGCTAACCCCCGATGCACATTTCGACCTTGCTGGGCATCATCAGGGAGGTGCAGCTGGATTCCCTAGGCACTGAGGCCAAGGGTCCATGTCTGGATTACCCTTCACTCTTAGGGAGACTTCCTAAGAGTATTCAAAATAAGCATACCAAATGTGAGAGGCTTCTGAGGATGAATAACAGCACAATGGACTATTCTATGGCTAGTCACCGCTCAGAAGCATCACGTTTTAGCTCTCTAGTGCCATTACAGAGGAAAAATTTCCACATACATATTAGACGAATCCCGCCCAAAAGGGCGGTCCAGTTCCAAAATGATGGGGCAAGTCCCCTCTGCACGGGAACACCAGCTAACCCCCGATGTGTGTTTCGGCCTTGTTGGGCCTCGTCAGGGAGATGAGGCTCTCATATTTTGCATGCTTATAGTGTCCTTCTCCCAAGAAGATCCGTGTTTATTCACAGAAGTAAATGATTGGCCACAAGGATGATCCTGTCAAGACCCAGAATAAGTATTAATATCTTAAATGATAAAGGATTGGTATTGTTTTAATTTTAATATGTCCTGTATATAAAGATACATTTCAAACTGTAATGGGGTATGACTGTTTCTATCACTTACTATGGAGAAGCTCTCCCACAGAATGCAAGAGAAGAACAGGTAACTTCATAGTGCATTAGAGATCGCTTGTTCAATCAAGGGGTTAAAAAAGCAGCAAAGGAAGAGCTCAACATGAAGGTCTGGCCCTTGCTATTAATCCCATAAATAAACTTATATAAAATGTTGCATACATCTTAGCTCATTTTTGGCTCCTCAATGCTTAATTTCATATGAAGTGATTCAATAATAAACATCATGTAGTGTGTTTTTACTATTAGTTCTATTAATGGAGGCAGTATGCACATCAATTCTACATAAAAACCAAAGCAATAAATAATATTATATATCCTTCAGATGCTAGAGAGGTATCCAATGCATTGGTTACATCTCTGGCCTTCAAAGGGTTAAATATATATATAAATTATGAGAGGAGCAGATGGGTTTTTGCCAACCTAATGCATTATTAGTCTGTACTGTGCAGTTCAGTTGACCACACCATTACTATCAGGGAGATGAGCATCATTACATGCCCCAAGCTGGCAACAGAACAGGGAGCTTTAACTACTTAACAACCAGAGGGGAGCACAACATATTTGAAGCAATTTGGTCTATACCCCTCTGTTTCTTCAGGGGTTATGCATGAGACCTGGGGCTTTAACCCTCTCAACCAGTACCTAAGCAAAAACCTGTATTTTATCATTTTTTTTATATATATATTTTATTTTTCCTTGTGGCTCTGTTCAAACCATTTAAGGATATAACACATTTCTCACGCAAATTAATTTAGAAAAAAAAGCTGTGCATGTGGCAGGAATCCAGGCATCAAACAGCCCATGTGCACAGCAGATGAAATCGTGCTTTATATACTCCATCCCTTCTGCCTGTCACACAAATACTTACCTCTACTTCATTCCAGACTGCCTCTCCCGCTTTCATGGAAACATGCTCTGTCTGCTTATGTTATTCACCAGCAAAAACATACTAGCTCAGGGGTGGTAAACATATGGCTCTCCAGCAGTTGTTACACTACAGCTCGCATCATCCTCAGGTGTCCATTGACCCATCTTTGTACAGCCATTGTATGGTATTATAGAGAGGAACCATAATAAATAAGAGATACTAGTTTCAATTAACTGAACTCAATGGCTTCCAGACGGCTTATAGTTTTATTTAACCCTTTGAGTGCCAGAAGGGTATGCAACGCATTGCAAAGCAATGCGTTGCATACCCCTCTGGCACTCAAAGGGTTAACAGGCCTGGAAAATACAGTCACTTTTAGCCACTTTAACAAATATTTTGAAAGATTTAGCTTTTATTGTCAGTTTATGAAAACTAACATAGTAACATAGTAGATAAGACTGAAAAAAGACATGCGTCCATCAAGTCCAGCCCAAGCCAAAAACACCCCTGTTGATCCAGAGGAAGGCAAAAATAAGCCCTCTTGAGCCATTTCCAATCTAGTCCCAAGTGTGTGTGTGGGGGGGGGGAATTATTCCTTCCTGACTCCAATTGGTAGTCAAATAGTTCCCCGGATCAATATCCCATTTGCTTTGAAGCCATCTGTCATTGTCAATATTGTTCTGTGCTAGATAGGCATCCATTGCTTTTTTGAATGCAGTTGCATTATCTGCAAGCACAACATCTCGAGGCAAAGAATTCCATAACCTTACCGCCCTTACTGTAAAGAATCCCTGCCTTTGTTTTAGTCGAAAGCGCCTTTCCTCTAGTCTTAATGGATGACCTCTTGTTCTTAGCTCAGCTCTTTGCATAAATAATTCATTGGATAGTTCTTTGTATTGACCTTGAAAGTATTTGTAAATGGTAATCATATCACCCCTTAGACAACTCTTCTCTAATGTAAACAAACCCGGTTTGGCTAGTCTCTCTTTGCAACTCAGATCCTCCAATCCCTTTATCAGTTTTGTTGCACGTCTCTGCACCTTTTCCAGTTCAGTAATGTCTTTTTTTTTAGAACAGGTGCCCAAAATTGTACTCCATATTCTAGATGAGGTCTAACCAAGGATTTCTACAGAGGTAGGATAATATTAGGATTCCTTCAGAGGTAGGATAATATTAGCATCCCTTGCTTCTACACCTCTTTTTATGCAGGCTAGTACTCTATTTGCTCTTGCAGCACCTGAGTGACTCTGCACACTGCTGTGAAGTCTATTGTCTATCAGTACTCCTAAATCTTTCTCTAATGAAGATTTCCCAAGTTGTCTCCCATTTAGAGTATATATAGCAAGTTTGTTTCTACAGCCCAGATGCATAACCTTACATTTATCTACATTAAATGACATCTGCCACTTTTCTGTCCATTCACTTAGTTTATCTAAATCCTTCTGTAGGGAAAAAATATCCAGCTCTGTATGTATCTCCTTACATAGTTTAGTGCCATCAGCAAAGATTGAGATGCTACTTTCAATTCCCACTTCTAGATCATTAATAAACAAATTAAAAAGCATTGGTCCCAGGACTGAACCCTGCGGCACCCCACTTATAACCTTAGACCAATGTGAAAAAGTTCCATTTACAACAACTCTCTGCCATCTATCATTTAACCAGTTCTCAATCCATGTACAGATAACACCGCCCAAACCGAAGCCTTATGCAGTAACCTGTTGTGAGGCACTGTATCAAAGGCTTTTGCAAAATCAAAGTATACTACATCAACATCAATTCCCCTGTCCAAATTACTACTCACTCTTTCATAAAATACAAGTAAATTAGTCTGACATGATCTGTTCTTCATGAAACCATGCTGACTCCTACTAATGATATTGTTTGTCTTCACATAGTTCTGAATACTGTCAGTTAGTAACCCTTCTAGTATCTTACCCACTATGGAAGTCAAGCTCACAGGTCTATAATTTCCTGGTTTGGATCTTACACCTTTTTAAACAATGGAACTACATCAGCTTTCCTCCAATTACAGGGCACTATGCCCGATGAAAGTGAATCAATAAATATTAAGTATAATGGTTATAATTAGCTAGTACTTCTTGGTAGGAAATGGCAGTTGGGATGGGGAGCACTGTGGCAGTACCTGCCAGATTTGTACTAACTGACAAATAAATAACATTAAATATATCAAACTCTTGTTTTAAATAATAAAAATTACCAACATAAATGCAGGTGCTATTTCAAAGGTCTTTTCAAAGTCTGCTGTTTGTTACAAAGTGACAGTTCCACTTTAAGTCTTTCATTGCTGGGTAACTCCTCTTGTTTGGAACACTGCTCAACATTTTGCTGTTTCTGACACAACTGGTGATTTCAGTCAGCTCGCTCCAGGTCAGCTACCTGGCACTTTTTTTTTTTTACCTGGTATTACATGAGACCAGAAATAACATTGCATGCCACAAGCAGCACAATAAGCCATTACAGAATGATGTGGCATAGTGCATCCCTTTTTAGAAAGTCACTCCTTGTAATCAGGGCACAGATTCTATGTCCTGCGGAAGGTGCATGCAAATGAACCAAAACTGGTCGTGCTGGTACCATTGACTTCTTTCACCTGAAATAATCTTGGGACTTGCAGTGGATCCTAGTTCACTGAGCACCTGGTATCGCCCACTGAAGAGATGAAGGTAAACTGCAGGAATTGTAGTCGAACAACTGAAGAATCACAATTTCCCTTCCTTGGAACTAGCTGCTGCCTGCTAAGCCTAATTCTCCTGCATAATCTTCTGAGGAAGTAACAACCTTTTTAAAAATTGGTGCTATATATTTTTAATGAAAAAGTGTATTGATCAGCACCACACATCTTCTCTAATTAAATAGCTTAACCCTTTGAGTGCTGAGCAATGTGTTGCGTACCCCTCTGGCACTCAAAGGGTTAACAAACTAAGCTGTTGTGAAGCATTTCTTTACATACACCTCGGGTCCTTAAAGGGTTAAAAAAAAAATCTCTCTCTGATCTACTAGTGAACTGCAGCCACACACTTAAAATGCTAACATTTAAAAACAATAGGAACAGACTAAATGATTATGCTGAATACTACTGAACTACAGATATACAAACAGACTCTAGACTGTAAGCTCTCACGAGCAGGGCCCTCTGATCCTCCTGTTCTACACATCTGATTGTACTATTTAATACCTCTGTATGTCTATTCCCCAATTGTACAGCGCTGCAGAATTAGTTGGCGCTATATAAATAAAGAATAATAATAATAATAATTAAGTTCCAGAACTACATAGGACTATGGACAACTATGATGTGATGTTACATAGCGGCATGTGTGTGCCTGCACTGTCTGTCCCTGTCTGTACCTTAAGATACAATGCAACTCCACCTAGCCAATCATAGAGAAGACAGGGAAGGACAGTGCAGGCGCACAGATGCCTCTACGGCAAGACGTCTGTGATGTCACCTGCCGGGGAGTCTCCAAAGAAGTTACATTTCCAAATAATACTGGACTGACTAAGGATAACACAAGTATGTATATGCTTAACCCTTTGAGTGCCAGAGGGATGCACGATGCATTGCATATCCCTCTGACACTCAAAGTGTTAACATTATGTTAAAAATGATTTGGGGGACACATTAATAAGCATGAAAGTTCTGCTTTAAAGAATTTCATAAGCTCACCTCTTCCTCCATACATATGACAACCATGGTGGACTGAACATGTTATCTCTTGGACAGAGGGACAAGGGCAAAATTCCTTGGGGTCATTAGGATTTTTTGAAAATTTGGTGTTTATTACAAGGGATGTGTTCATTCTTCTTTAACCTTTCTGAGTCATGGAACATCATGTTCCTGCATTTGCAGCCCTCACACATACGTCACCATTCACGCAGGTCTGTATCATATCAGCTGCATACATACATACATATATACATATATTTCAACATACATACACACACACATACATACCTACATACATACATACATACATACATACATACACACACATACACACACATACACACACACACACACACACACACACACACACACACACACACACACACACACATATATATATATATATATATATATATATATATATATATATACACATACACCTATATATATATATATATATATATATATATATATATATATATATATATATATATACATATACACATACATACCTACATATATACTTTTTGCTGGGAAGAAGCAGATGGCAGGAATTAACAAAAAATATACTAGTGTCTGATGTTTTCTTACCCGCAAGAAACATTTTCACCCTTCCCTACTGCAAACAAAATGTGGGGCTTTAAAAATTAGACCTGGGTCTTAACCCTCTGAGTGCCAGAGGGGTAAGCAATGCATTGCTTTGCAATGTGTTGAGTACCCCTCTGGCATTCAAAAGGTTAAGCAAATCTAGCCAGTACCTAGTAACAATGCTTTGTTTTATTTTAATTCTTAACTCCTCTGGCACTCAAAGGGTTAAAGCTTCCCCTCTGGAAATCCTGGGTATATAATCTATACTACCTTTACTATTTTATATCCCTATCCAAGTGGGATTACTTATTGTAATAATCTTTAGAGGGTTAATATTTATGTATTTTATATCTTACTAGTGTACACGGGCCAACACTGGCAGCACTGCAGTTTGTACTGCGCATGATGGCTTCTGACAAACATCCTAGCGAATTATAATATAGAATAAGCCCTTCTCTGTGTTAAATTATTTGCACAACATATATTAATTTTGATTAATTGTAAATTGATTTGGGGGAGGTGTTAGAACTACTGAAGGCTGATGTCCTCATTTGCTCCATGTCCTGAGGAAGGTCCCATGAGGACTGATTGTATTTACAGTTGGGTATCTTATATGATGCTGTCTTATCTATGAAACAGGTTTGGCTCTAAATATGGCTGCAATGATTTACATTATCATTGTGAAAATTGGCAGTAAGACATTTTTCAGTTGTAAACAGCTTGTACAATGGCACAGCAGTACATGTAAAAAACCTAATTGTTTCTTTCTGGACACTTGAGCAGTTTTCACACACACATACACACATACCTCTCTAGGGAAAGTGAGGGAAAGTGAGAGAAAGTGAGATATTGTTTGCTTTTTAAGACTACTATCCTCAATTGCCCCTACTACGAAGGCTTATAAGGTCCCTATGTGAAAAAGAACTGGGGTTATTCCAGAGCAACCCAACTCCACCATAGAGGACACATACACATTCCCATTGATTTTACTGGGGCTTTTAACTCTTTGAGTGCCAGATCGGTATGCAACACATTTCAACGTGTACCCTTCTGGCACTCAAAGGGTTGACTCCAACTTGTTGTGAAGATCTCTGTAGGATTAAAAGGCTTAAAAAAACAAATATGCAGGATTCCCCACTGGCACACAAAGGGTTAAAATATAGGGCTCTTAGTTCAGAAACGGTGTAGCTGTGAAATCATTGAACCAATAAATGCATGCAGTAGGTATCACTGGGCCTTATGTATGACTGGACAATTCTGGGGCAAAATATCTTCACCACAGGAGACAAAGAAAAAGAGTATTTTAGTCTTACCTGTTAAATCCTTTTCTCTTAGTCCATACAGGTTACTTGTAACTTTGGGTAGGCAATCCGCCCCTTTAATTGTAGGCAGGAACAATTCTAGAATAGTATGCAGGGGGTGGAGCCTACCTTCCCTCCTTGGCTGCAGCTAGCCAACCAGCTCCAGAAAGATTTGAGACACTAACTATTGACTAGATAGTGGAAGGAAAGGAAGACTCCTGTGAGCATGACCCCGAAGGACCCCCATGGTCTGCCACAGGAGAGCCAAGCATGGTCCCTTGACAGGGTGGGAGACCAGTAACCTGTATGGACTAAGAGAAAAGGATTTAACAGGTAAGACTAAAATCCTCTTTTCTCTGTCATCCAATACAGGTTACTGGTAACTTTGGGATGCCCCCAAAGTCACCAGAGCAGATATGAACCATCATAACCCAACAAACTAATGAAGTGTCAACAGACACTGAACAGAGTTAACAACACCCCAACTGTTACACAGCACACTGAACTAGAGCCAACGGGGCTCAAAAGTGAAGGAAGCACCAAGAACCAAAGAAAATCCTAGACAGGCAAGACTGCCTCTAGGATTTTCCTCCCAAAGCTGGCGTCAGCCGATGCCAGCATATCAACACAGTAGTACTTAGAAAAGGTGGGCACACAAGTGGACACCTTGCACAAATGATCAGCGGAGGCCTGATTCTTGTAAGCCCAAGAGGCCCCAATAGATCTCATAGAATGAGCCGTGACCCGAAAGGGAACAGGCTTCTTCCTCAGCTTGTAAGCCTTACGAATGGTGGACTTGATCCAGGACGCAATAGTCACTTTAGATGCATGGCCTCCCTGCTCTGGGGCAAACCTGTGGCTCTGGCTGACTACCCACTCCATGTATGACCCAGCTTGTCTGACTATCCTTTCTGATGCTGACTAGGGAGCTCTGTCTGTTCCCTCCGTGTGTTGGTCCCCGCTCCACAGACACCCATCCTAGTGCGGACCTGGGACTCTATCAGACTCCTAGCTTACTGACTGCAGGCTGAGTCAGTGCTAGTGCTTTGGGATCAAGGATCCAGTGGGCTGAGGCCTAGTCTCGGACAGTGTGGTGGATCTATTGGCGGACTGCCATTTCTGATACAGTGCTTGCCTCTTTGATCACCCTCTGTGTGTTATCGGTTTATGTGCATTACTGTGATTTTTCTAATAAAAGATTGTTTTACTTTACCGTACTAACTACTGGTTTATTCCTGGGAACAGTGACAGTACGCAAGGGCCATGAATATGGACGGTAACAGTAATTCAGCTTTTCAAAGCATCCTGAATAGGATGGAGACACAAAATCAACGTATTGATCAATTGTCTTTTTGACTTACAAACCTTGTTGCAGCGCATTGCGCATCTCGAACGAGTAAACCCACAAATGGTGGCCTCCCCCCGTCCACCCTCAGCACCGCTGGTTCCTACCTCTCCTGATGCAGGCACGATCAAGATGTTGTCTGGTTCCGCTCAGCCCCCACAGCGGTATGGGGGAGACCCAAAATCGTGTTGTGGGTTCCTCAACCAAATTGGCATATTTGGAAACGGTGCAGCATGCCTTTCCAACTGAGCGCAGTAAGGTTGGCTTCCTTATCCATATAATAATTTGATAGAAAGTTTGTAACAACGCAGTCATGCGCAGCAGAGACTGCCCGTGACGAGGCTGATATAGAGCAGGGTGCTCCAAAGAAGAGTCCCGCTCTGTATCAGCCGCAGCGCAGGCAGTCTTTACTGAGCATGACTGCACCGCGACCGGCTGGCACTGTATCAACCGCAGCGTGGGCTGTCTCTACTATGTATGACTGCTCCGCGACCGGCTGGCAGTGGCACTGTGGCCCGTGTAACGTGCTCTTCAACTAGTTTTTTTTATAAATAAATATAAGATTTCATGTATTTGAAACATTCTTTGGGCATTGATGTAATATTATTTTAATTCTATATAGATACACTGAGTTTTAAGCGCTAGGATATTTCTTTTTTGTAATATATGTTTATTTAGATATACTTCTTAGGTGAAAGAAGTAATTTATCCTATAGCAGCTTTCTTTCTAAAAACAAATTTTCACTACTTAGTGCACACTTTAGTATATATATTTTGTTTTTACGATCAAGAGGTTGTCTGGTTCTGCTCGGCACCCACAGCGGTATGGGGGAGACCCAGAATTGTGTCATGGGTTCCTCAACCAAACTGGCATATTTGGAAATTGTGCCGCATGCCTTTCCAACTGAGCGCGGTAAGGTCGGCTTCCTTATCTCTCTCCTTACAGGCAAGGCATTGGCCTGGGCCAATTCGTTGTGGGAAACGGACAAACCTATTGTGCATAAATTCACGGAGTTTGTTAAGTCATTCAAATGTGTCTTGGCTTTGAAAAACCTTTTGACCAGTCACCAGGGTGCTCGTACTGTGGTGGAGTACACCACTGAGTTTTGCACTCAGGAAGCCGAGGTAGGCTGGAATAACGAGGCCTTCTTCCATGGGCTAACCGATACCATGAAGGATGAAATAGCGGCCCGTGATTTACCGAACGTATTAGGTGACAATTTAATTCTGTATCCTGATAGATACCAGGCTCAGAGAGCGAACCTCGTTTAAGGAGCGCCTGCGGAGGGCTCCTGGCAGACTAGCTCCTCATAATACTGGCCCACCCTATCCTCCCTCACCTCCCATGCCCCCATAGCTGGTCTATGGGGGTGCGAACCAATGCAGGTCGGTGCTACCCGGCTTTCAAAGGAGGAGAAGGACTGTGTCTGTACTGTGGCAAATCAGGACATATGCTGAGGTCCTGCCCAGTACGTCCAGGAAGCCCGCACCTAAGATCTTACCAGGGACAGATCTTGGGTGGCATTTCACAGTCCCCAGAAAATATTTCTGATAAGCCCATGCTGTGGGTGTGCATCTCTTGGAAGGACAGGTTGGTCTCTGTCCCAGCACGACTTGACACAGGTGCTGCGGGCTGCTTCATTGATGTAGAATTTGCGGCCATTAAGGAGGTTCTGTTACAGTCCCGTTCTGCTCCACTGGCCGTGGAGGCGATTGATGGTAGACCCCTGCTACCATCTCATATTACTCATGAGACCACTCTGTTAACCCTGAAGGTGGGAGCCCTTCACACCGAAACCCTAAAGTTTCAGGTAATTAACTCCCCACATTACGCTATCGTACTGGGGTTTCCGTGGTTGCAGAAGCACAACCCTAGGATGGATTGGCACATGTGCTACATTTTGGCCTAGTCTCCACAGTGTTATAAATCATGTCTCTCCTGTCCTGTGAGACTGACTAATACTACCTCTCCAGCATTACCTGAGGAGTATTTACCATTTAAGGAGGTGTTCAGTGAAAGTCAGGCCAGGGCTTTACCACCACACAGGCCATATATGATTGTGCGCTGGAACTTATGCCTGGCACATCACCTCCTAGGGGCCAAGTCTATCCCTTGTCAGTGGAGGAGAATAGAGTCATGGAGGAATATGTGTCTGATGCGTTGGCCAGAGGCATCATCCATAAGTCCTCATCCCCGGAAGGGGCCGTATTTAAAAAGGATGGAGAGCTACGTACATGTATTGATTTTCGCTGGCTTAACAAAATACTGGTTAAAAATGCATACCCGATTTCCCTAATTACCGAACTCTTTGACTGTGTCAAAGGATCTAAGTATTTTACAAAACTCGACCTATGAGCTGCCTATAATTTGGTTTGGATAAAGCAGGGTCACGAGTGGATGACAGCTTTTAATACACGTAATGGGCATTATGAATAATTGGTGATGCCATTTGGCCTCTGCAATGCCCCAGATGTCTTTCAAGAGTTCATAAATGACGTGCTAACAGAACTCTTACAGAGTTGTGTTGTGGTGTACTTGGATGACATCTTGATTCACTCCTCCTCCTTGGAGACCCATCGGTTGGATGTATCCAAGGTTTTGAGCCTATTAAGCAAAAACAACCTGTACTGTAAACTCGAAAAATATGAGTTCCTCAAACCACAATTAACATTCCTGGGGTTTATCATCTCTGCATCTGGTTTCGCTATGGACCCCCAGAAATTGTCCGCAGTAGTGGAGTGGCCTCGCCCTGAAGGACTCAAAGCGATTCAGAGATTTCTGGGGTTCGCAAATTATTACTGGAAATGTATTAAAGATTTCTCCACTATTGTCAAACCACTGGCGGACATGACCTGTAAAGGTGCCAAGACCACTGAAAGGTCCCAGACAGCCATCATGGCATTAGAAAGACTGAAGGCAGCATTTGCTTCATCCCCGATTCTGGTACACCCGAATCCCTCCCTGCCCTTTACCCTGGAGGTAGATGCTTCCGAGATTGGAGTGGGCGCTTTATTGTCTCAACGTTCAGCTGGTGAAGCCCTACGCCCACGTGACTATTTCTCGAAAAAATTGTCCAAAGCTGAGATGGTGTACCAAATCGGGGACAGAGAATTGTTGGCCACTATTTTGGCCCTGAAGGAATGGCGGCATCTCCTAGAAGGTACTACTTCTCCGATCCTCATCCTTACGGATCACAAAAATGTGATTTACCTATCAGAGGAGAAATGCTTGTCTGCTAGGCAAGCCAGATGGGCTCTATTCCTGTCCCGATTTAATTTCATGGTCTCCCACCTCCCAGGATCCAAAAATGTGAAGGCGGACGTGTTGTCCCGCCAGTTCTGCAGCCTCTCCAGAGAGGAGGTTCCACCGATCCCGATTATTCTGGCTGATCGGATCCTTGTGACCATACAGACTTGCATCACTTCTCCCCTGGGAGAGGAGATCCTGGCTGCCCAGGACTTGGCTTAGGCCGAGAAGCCGGACAGAAACTGTTTTGTCCCGGCACAATTACGTATTAAGCTGTTAGAAACATACCATGCTTCCAAAATTGCAGGTCACATTGGTCAGGACCAATTGATCTGGTCATTGTCTAGAGTCTTCTGGTGGCCATGTTTCAGATCAGATTGTGCGGCTTTTACTGCTGCTTGTACGATCTGTGCGCACAGTAAGACTCCTTGGCACATGCCAATCAGCTTGCTGTAGCCTGTGGCTAATGGGGACCGTCCATGGTCCCATTTATCGATCGATTTCATGGTCAAACTTCCTAGTTCTATGGGCTTTACTGTGGTACTTATGATCGTGGACAAATTCTCGAAAATGCCACATTTCGTACCTCTCAAGGGCTTGCCTTCCACACAGGAGTTGGCAGTGATATTTGCTAAGGAGGTCTTTCAGTTACATGGCATACCAAGGGATATTGTGTCCGACAGAGGAAGCCAGTTTGTGTCCAGGTTTTAGAGGTGCTTTTGCACTCAGACTGGAATTTATTTTTTATTTAGAAGATGTTTTACCAGGAAGAATATATTGAGATTTCTCTCGTTTTCAAGTAAATTGAGAAACATTATATATTACATGTTATTAAATATACATACGAATATACATACATATGGAGATTTTAAAATTCAGCTGGCATTCTCTTCCGCTTACCACCCTCAGTCAAATGGTGCGGCAGAAAGGTCCAACCAGGCCTTAGAACAATTTCTCCGCTGTTATATCTGTGACCACCACGACAATTGGGCTACCTTGTTGCCCTGGGCAGAGTTTGCCCAGAATTGTGCAGGTAACTCTTCCTCACAGAGTTCTCCATTCTTAATTAACTATGGGTTTCAACCCTCTGTTCTGCCTGAGGTATTCCAAGCACAAGAGATTCCAGCTCTGGATGAGCATTTGAGGGCACTCTGTTCCTCATGGACACGGGTACAGCATACCCTACGTGGTTCCGTGCAGGGGCATAAACAGCAGGCTGACCGTAGGCGATTGCCGGCACATACTTTCTAGGTGGGAGATAAGAGTATGGCTGTCTTCCCGAAACTTGCACCTCCAGGTTCCATGTAATCAGTTGGCTCCTCATTTTGTTGGTCCGCTCCAAGTGATACGCAAGATTAACCCTGTGGTTTATGCTCTTGATCTTCCTGCCAATATGCATATCCACGACGTATTTCACGTGTCATTGTTGAAGCCCTTGGTCTGCATCCGGTATACCTCTGCTCCTGTTCGTCCAGCTCCCGTGAGAGTTGCAGATCAAGAGGAATATGAGGTACAGAACATTCTGGACTCCCGTGTGAGTAGAGGGCACTTACAATATTTTATTCATTGGAAGGGCTATGGTCCTGATGAGCGCTCCTGGATACCTACCAGTAATGTCCACTCTCCTGTATTGGTACGCAGGTTTCATGCTCAATTCCATGTGGAGGGGGCCTTTGGGGGGGGGGTTACTGTTACAGATTACCTTGGTACCAGTGCTGCCGCTTCAGGCGACACTCAAAATGACGCTTCGGCAACAGCGGCCGTCCATGCTGCATAGATGTCGCAGGAATGATGCATGGTTGCAGGCGCGAGGCTTCAAGCATGCAGCAGGCCTCTGTTTTATGTGTTTCATTCCTGTAGTCCCCTCCTACCTACTTCCTCCCTCTGAGCTCCTCCTCCTACCTACTTCCTGAGGAGAGGATTAAAGGGCAGACTGAGTCCTGACTCAGTTGCTCTTGTGTTCTTGTACAATACAGTTCTGTTTCCCTTGGGCTCTGTGTATGAGCTGGCTAGTTTGACCATCCATTCTGGTGCTGACCTGTGGCTCTGTCTGACTACTCTTTTGCATGCTCCCATTGTGTAGCGGACACCCAATCTGGTGCGGACCTGTGGCTCTGGCTGACTACCTGAACTGTGTATGACCCAGCCTGTCTGCCCATCCATTCTGGTGTTGACCTGTGGCTCTGTCTGACCATTCTCCTTGTGCGTTCTGATTTGTATTAGACATCCTTTCTGGTGCAAACCTGTGGCTCTGGCTGACTACCCGCTCTGTGTATAACCTGGTTTGTCTGACTACCCACTCTGGTGTTGACCTGGGGCTCTGTCCACTGCGCATCCAGCATGCCAATGCTTCAGTGGATATCCTGTCTGGTGCAAACCTGTGGCTCTGGCTGACTACCCACTCCATGTATGACCCGGCTTGTCCGACTATCCTTTTTAATGCTGACCAGGGGGCTCTGTCTGTTCCCTCCGTGTGTTGGTCCCCGCTCCACAGACACTCATCCTAGTGCGGACATGGGGCTCTATCAGACTCCTAGCTTACTGACTGCAGGCTGAGTCAGTGCTAGTCCTTTGGGCATTCTGAATTACTCAAGGCTCCAGTGGGCTGAGGCCTAGTCTTGGACAGTGTGGTGGATCTATTGGTGGACTGCTATTTCTGATACAGTGCTTGCGTCTTTGATTACCCTCTGTGTGTTATCAGTTTACGTGCATTACTGTGATTTTTCTAATAAAAGATTGTTTTACTTTACTGTACTGACTCCTGGTTTATTCCTGGGAACTGTGACAGGGTGAGGCCCACTGCGCCACGGCTGCTTAGAGAACCCTTTGCTGATGAACAGCCTTTTGCCTGTGATCTTCCACTCATTCAGAAGCATCTGGTTAAGAGTGGCATTGGGAGGAAAGAAGAGAGAAGACTTCTTACACCTCTGGAAGACATTTGTAGAGGAAGTCCCCTGATCAGAGGTGTCAGAGACCTGAAGGGTCTCCAAGACTTCTCTAATGAGCTCCTCAGCAGAGGGGAGGGGGGTCAGCCTCATAGGAGTCCCCATAAGAGTAGGAAGAATCCATATCTTCATATTCCCCATCATCCTCTTCCCCTTCAGACAATTGCTCCTCAGAGGAGGCCCCTAGAGGAATGCTCTTAGAAATAGAGGCCACATATTTAAAGGTAGTGGGGGGCTTCCAAGACTGAAATGGCCACTGAGGACACAATTGTCTTGACCCAAGCTGGCTCTTGATCACTGCTGGAGGGCCCGGCAGAGTAGTGGTGGTCACAGAGCAAGAGGGACTGAGAGATACTGAATGCTCTCTAGGAAGCCCAGTTTGACATGAGGAACAGTAAGAGAGATGGATAATGGATGCCCCTGAGTCTTTAGCCTTAGATTTACCCCCATGCCCCTTAGAGTCTGGCATCCTATCAATAAAGTGTCTCAACACTATTACAAAATACTAGAAATAAGCCCAGAATTAAAGATCACGTTAAAAGCCCAGAAAATACACTTATCTGGCAAGCAAAGTCTCTGAAGGAGAGCATGCCTCTTCGTAGGATAAGCAAGAGAAAAGTAAAATGGCCACTGCAAAACTGAAAGTCAATCTGAAGAAAGCCTGTGAAAAGGGCATTCTGTGAAACATAGCCTTCTCTGTTGCTGTTGCCTAGCAATGCCTAAAACTTAGTTCATTGTCATGAGCCCTCTAGACACTCAGGACATGGACTGGATAATAGGGCATGAAGAGACAAGATGATAGAGCCGTCTCTGACTTTTGTATCAAACGGTTGCAGACATATGTCCCATAGAAATTTTCACATAGAAGTCGATGGAGCAAAGATGGTGGAGGGCAGGCTCCCGTTCTTAAAGGGGCCGCATCAGTAAAATCAGGCAAAATCAAATAGGTAACCCAGAGAACCTAATACCCCAGGGAACATCTAAGGGGGGAATGCACAAGTAAAGGGAAAGTGATAACAGACCCCAAAGCCCCAGAAACACTAAAGTAGCCAAAAAACAGTGAAAGGGTTAATTCCAAACAAAAAAATGATGCCATTCTTACAGCAAAGTCCTATGCACAGATGACAGAAAGGTAAATAAAATACTCAAATTAGTGCAAGAGCCTGACAAAACTCAGAAAGCCACTGTATGGAGAGGCACATGACTGGGACAAAGAAGAACCAAGGCACTCAAAACATTACTCACCAGTCTTTTGTCTTCAGGTAACCATTGTAGCTAGAAGCAAACAGAGCCCCAGGATATTCTACTGGGAGGAAAAACCTGGCATCAAGATTACCTTCACAGGGCTGCAAAGGGCCACGCAGCACCTGTACACTGGTCAATCCTCTCCAGGGGACACCCAGTCCCATATCTAATAAGGAAAATAATAAGATCCTAAAAAAACTAAGAGTGCGTCTTGCCTTCCTTCTTCATTGCAGGATGCATGGATTCTGGGTAATTGCAAGCAGGGGAAGGGTTGAGCTGAAGGAGGAGGAGGAGAAGGAGGGAGTCTCCACCCATGAGATGTGTCCTGCCCTCCAGGAGGAGGGACTCAAACCCATGGTACCTGTGTTCCATATTCGACATGACAGAAATACACATTACCTTTAATTTTCCCCACAGCATAATTACCTTCATACTTCCACTGCTCCATCTTACCCCGCTGGGTGCTAGAGAGGTCTCCAACGTCTTGTGACCTCTCTAGCATCCAAGGAGTTAATTAACTTTTTCAACTAATATTTAGAATGATACCATAATGTGCAGTTCTTTGGTAGATTAAAGGGCCACATTTGTGCTGCTTATTATTGTATTAGTTGCTTAACAGTTCTCCAACTAATAGCCTACATAATGCACTGAAATTCTTTAGCATTAAAGAGTTAATCTATCTTTTTCTAACAGATGAACAAATAGTGATTTTATCACCAAAAACTGAAGAGGGTATAAACCACTCACACACTGAAAACTCTGATTAAATGTTACTCTTAAAGGATCTTAAACTGCAAACACTTGGCAGAACACGTGAACTTCATTATATGAAAACATGTCGTAATGCTGGTGTTACAGAGCGTTACAATAGCAAAACAAACAACGCATAATATACATCCTTCCTAGCATTTTCCAGACTTCTCGGTGTCTGTTATTCTCAAAATATTTAACCCTTTGACTGTCAGAGAGCTGTCAAAGGTTATAGGGGATCTACCACCCCTATAAAAGTTACCCTTAATAGTTAGATTATATAGCGAATAGGTGTAAACCTGTATTTATTTAGTTTTTTTAAATCTGTATTTGGCCGAAAATGATTGAATAAATGCTGCCCTGCACCTACTTCCAGACAGACTGGGGGTACAGCTCTGTACCTCAGTCTGTCACTCTCCCTCTACTCGTGTGAAAACAGAAAGAAGCGGCTCTGATCGAAGGGGATTTAACGAATATCCCCAAAAGGTTGCAGCTCTTATATGTTCAGGATACACATATATAAACCGAGTGCTTTGTCCTCATGTGAGATATAAATGTGCTGGTCTGTTGGGCTCTCTAACCCCTCTATATAAACAGTCTCTGAAGAGTAACCGCACCTACTTCAAATCACGCAATGACAGACAATATTAAAATCCAAGTTGTATGTCTTTATTTCTTCCGTTAATAACAAATTCTTTTCCAAGACCACACTGGATTGGGAGGGCAGCTATCAGGTTACGGCAAGGTGACAGATTTTATAAAGAATTTGTTATTAACGGAAGAAATAAAGGTATACAACTTTTGGATTTTAATACTGTCGGTCGTTGTGTGATTTGAAGTAGGTGCGGTTACTCTTCAGACTCTGCCTCTGCTCCCCTCCCTCTCACCTGCCTCCTCTGATGACGGAGGCTTTCTGCCTGTAAGCTTGAGCGCTCTCATTGGCCAGTAGGTGCAGGGCAATATTTATTACTTCAGTTTCGGCCAAATACAGATTTAAATAAACAAAATGAAATACAGGTTTACACCTATTCGTTATATAATCTATTAATGATAACTTTTATAGGTGTGATAGATCCCCTTTACAAGTGTTACTGGAAGGGGTATTTTAAAAAATGCATGGCTGATTTGAATGTTACCCATTGAATGTCACTGTGGGTATGCAAAGTATTGTGCACGCCTCTGACATGTAAAGGGTTAAACCCCCCCATATACCCACATCCTTTAACATATCTTTCCTCCGAGATCCAGATAATTATTACACCTTGAGGACCAAAGAGGTACGCAACGCATTGTAAAACAATACACTACATGACCACCCCTATACTACTTACAGAAAGGCAGATATTGCCAAATATTACAAATAAAAAATTGTTTGCTTTTCGGCATGAATCTGTCCCAGTGTAACAATGTGGAAGGATAGGGGGACCACATGCCCCGGATTGCTTGGGACAGTCCTGGATTTTATGTGAATGTCCCTTGTCCCAGGCAGCCCCCTTCTGGGACAATACAAAGTCCCAGAATGAAGACTCCAGAGCACAGAGCTCTTCCCACTAGAACAGCAGTTCTCAACCTGTGGGTCGCGACCCCTTCAGGGGTCGAATGACGATTTGCCAGGGGCCACCTAAAACCATAAGAAAGTTGTTTTTTGTCTATTTTAATCTGTAAAACTTGTAATTGTCTGTGAGACCGGGACTGACAGTGCAGGCACGCAGATAAGATGTCTGCTCTGGTGCCTGGCTTCCTGCCTCGGAACAGTAAGGATTTCTTTATAACGGAGTAATTCAGTAATTACAGCGATGAAGGAGCAATGAAAATAGTTTACTGTTAGGGGTCGCCACAACTTGGGACATTTTAACAAAGGGTCGCGGCACTAGAAAGGTTGAGAACCACTGCACTAGAAGGTGAACTGCCCATTGCCTACTGTAACAAAAGTGATGTCTCCATTGGGCTACAAAAATGGCTTCCAGACAGAGCCTCTACACACTAGAGAACTGAGCCTTGATCTGGACAGCAATCGGAGCTGCAGAGCAATTTCTACATGATGTAGATTTTCTTGTAGCCCTCCACGGGCATCGCTTTCCATCACAGCAGTTCTCCATCTAGTGTCACAGCACGTCGCTTTCTGTCACATAAGACAATGGGCAGTTCTCCATCTAGTGTTTAGAACTCTGTGGTGTGCTCTTCTCTCCACAGTGTCCCGGAATGGTAGAATTGACATTTGGTCACCCTATGGTAGGATGTCATCTCTATAATGATGTGCTATTTGAAGTGGTTATGCCCATGTTCATGACTTGAAGGGTTAGTAATATCTTATTTTAGTAACATGTAATATTGTACATATTAAAAAAAATAAATTAACTGGTGCAAGTCCTGTCTCTCAAACATTTATAGTTTGAGAGATATAATGTTTTAAAGCTCCCCCCTCCCTCCCCTTTCACAGACATCCGTCTCTAGCTGACAGAAAGAAATCCTGGTTTCAGGATCGGCCGGCGGCTCTTCAGCAGAGCCAAAATAGCACTATCTAAAAAGAAATACTTAATTGGAAAGGTCTACATAGTGTGCCTTGTTTGTAAGCACACTTTGTAGACCATTCCAATGAAGTATTTCATTTTAGACAGCTCTATTTTGCCTCTGCTAAAGAGCCGCCGGCTGATCCCGGAACCAAGATTTCCTTCTGTCAGCTAGACAGCGGACGTCAGTGAAAGGGGAGGTAGGGGGAACCTCAAAACCTTATGTCTCTCAAACATTTATAAACGGGATTTTCACCAGTTTTTTTTTTATATCTACATTATTACGTTATTAAAATAAGACATTACTAATCCTTTCAGTCAGTTGTGCAAAACCAAGCACCCACATCCATTTGGCACATATACAGGGGTGTAACTACAGGGGGTGAAACATCCGAGGTGTCCACTAGGTTTTAGTTACACCTCTGCAAAATATTTTTGTGTTGGGGGGCACACATTTTTAGTTATGCCACTGGACATTTATGGTGGGTAAAATATCCCAATCCCCAAAATACCTCCTTAGATGTCACATAGGTCTCTAAAGATTTGTTTTGCTGGAAATGAGAAAATAAATCAGTTGACTAGTAAATATTATATGAGACTGATTTAGCCTTGATTCAAATGCAGTTGCTAACTTTATTCAAGGGGTTTTACCTCAAAATGTCTCCATAGACTTCAATGGCAATCTTTTAGACAAAAACACTTATCATATGCAGTGTAATCTAGGCCTTCGTGAGAACATCTAAAGCAATTCTAGAGCAAATAATTGCACCATAGGGGCTAAATATACATTCGCAAAATTCACATTAAGCTAAACTGGACTTTTAACCCCTTCAATGCCAAACAGATTTCTAATGTATTAATTTTGCAATAAATTAGATACCTCTTTAGCATTCAATGAGTTAAAAGCCCCATTTAAAACTTTGTGAATTTTAATTTGTCCCCTATGGTATATCCTGTTTGTTTCAAAATTGCCTTGGCTCTTCTTATGAAAGCAGCCTCTTTGTGTACAATATTATAACTGCAGGCTATTAACTCCTGATCGGTGAGCCTCAATTATGTTTTCATGCTTTATATTGTACCTAGCGCGAGACACAATAAGATGGACACTGTGGAGTATATGTGTATAACAGTGCACAAGCCACACAACTAAATCAATAACAGTCCCTTAATGTGGGCTCATTACCTTACATAAAAATATAATTTCTTAAAAACTGTTTAATTTATATAAGAACTAAACTGAAAATGTGTGATAGGGTGGCAGACCCACATTAAGAGTAGTACAAAAGAGAGGATGTATACAGCTAAATCTTTTTCTCTTAGTCCATGGGAAACACAGGAACTATGGGGTAAAGTCCCCTACTCCAGAGGGCAGGTTACTTCAGAAAAGCTATAAGGCCTCTTCCCTCCACTTTATCCCCACCTCCTACTTCCAGTTTCAACATATTGTAAAGCCAAGATAAGCAGAAGTGAAACGAAAGAAATCCCACGTACAGAAAACCCAAGAGGGCCTTTCTGCTTGGGGAATCAAAACACAGTTTTCTTCCTTCAGGTGGGCGTCCTTTATTCCACCTGAAAGAAGAGAAAAGGATTTAACAGTAAATTCACTAAAATCTTCTTTTCCCTGTTGACCAATATGGAACACAGGAGCCATGGAGATATACCATGACTCCTGTGAGGGAAAACAGAGAAATAAAAACCTTCTATTGGAGACTAGTTTCCACAGAACTAAACTGGCACAGCATGAACCTAACGTGTCAATGGGCAACAAACCTGCACACCAAACAATAGTAGATGAACAGGAAACCAACAGTGTTCCAATCTCTGTAGAGGGGAAAAAAACAAAAAAAGAGGAAGTAGAAACCCTTATACAGATACCAGAGTTTGAAAGACATTCATTCCCAAGCTGGCGTCAGCAGAAGCCAAGACATTCACTCGGTGTTTGGTGAAAGTGTGCAGAGATTACCACATCGCTGCCTTACACAACTGCTCAGCAGTGGCCTGATTCTTGTAACCCCAAAATGTATCTAGCAATTTGGAGGAATGTGCCATGACTTGAAAGGGAACAAGTTTCTTCCTAAAGACATACATAGTCTCCTTGATCCAGGAAGTGATGGTAACCTTAGAATCAGCCTCAGAGGATTTGCAGGACAAAGCCTGGAGTTTGGCCACATGCCGAACAGACACAATGACAAGTAGAAGGGCCACCTTGAGTGTCAACAGATGCAAGGAAACAGAGGAAAGAGGTTCAAAAGGAGGATTCTGAAGCATTCCTAACACTAGATTCAAATCCAACAGGGAAGTGGGATCTAGAAAGACAAGGTAAGCATGAGCTACAGCCTGTACAAAGATTTAGACATCAGAGAGCAAACTAATGTGCTGCTGGAAAAGAACAGAAAGAGCTGAGATCTGTACCGTGACAGAGCTAGGGCCAAGTCATTTATGCACACCTTCTTCAAGAAAAGCCAACCAACAGAAGCTTGAAAGGCTATGGTGCAAACCACGTTCAGTGCATCATTGGTAAAATAGGGGCCTGACCCTATGATAAATCTGAAAAATAAAACACTGCTTTTAGATTTGGGTATTGCTCTCTTTCTTCTAGGTCTAAACACAGTGAAGTTGCAGCATGCAGGACTTTGGTGTGATCACACAAAGTGATAGCCCCCATTAGAAAGGCACCATAGTTTAACATGTTACCTTTCACCATGGGTGCAAGTGTCGCTCATGTTAAAGGGGCCTTAAAGTATTACTAGGCTCTTTGAGTAGGGAGTTACACAGGGAGTATTTTGAATTGGCATTGAATATACGTGTAACTAGTACTCATGCAAATGTCTCTTCGCTAATGTAAACAAGTCAAATTTGGAAAGTCTCTCTTTACAACTAAAATCTTCCAATACCTTTATAATTTTTGTAGCATTTCTCTGTACATTTTCCAGTATCAAAGTATACACTGGCCTGTTATGTATAAATCACACAAATAGAGGTGTGTATACCAAACATTTGTTCTAAATCACAGGATTTGTGTGTACTTACTGATTAATCATTTTCCATTAGTCCATGTGGAACACAGGAACCATGGGAGTAAAGTATCCTCCCACTGGAGGGCCCAGCCCTTTAATAAAAGAAAAGCTCTCTGGAGGGGTTGTTTCAATTAGAAGTTTGGAATTTCAGAATAAAGACAAACACTGAAGTGAAATGCAGTTTATTTAAACATGCAATAATTAAACAGGTTATGGCCAGAGTTCACAGGAATATGGGAGACATACAAAACAAACATTCAATAAGTAAACAAGTTACTTATCTATCCCCTGGAAGACACAAACATAAGAGAGACATACAAAACAAACATACAATAAGTAAACAAGTTATTTATGGGAGACATACAAAACAAACATACAATAGGTAAACAAGTTACTTATCTATCCCCTGGAGCAAAACATCAGTGTGTGAGAGCCTTCCACGCTAACTCCGTAGGATCACATACAGGTGAATAGCCCGACAGACCTGACGTCCCAAATGGCTAAACAGCAACACACAAGTTTGGATGAGGTACAGTCTACAGAGGTGAATAGCCCAACAGACCAGACGTCCCAAATGGCTATACAGCAACACTGTACCTCCCCTACGTGAGACCAGGTACACTCTTTCCTAGTCTCCTAAAAAAATGGCTCTGACCACTGTTGTCTTGATTACAAGTTAAAATACAGACTACGTCCTAAGATGTCTAAAACTATGCATGCGTATGTGCTTGGTTATATAACACTGAATATAGAGACATCTCTAACTGATACTCATAAACACTACGTCTTACAGTGCCTGCCCCTCTTCTGTTGCGAAACCTAATGCAGAGCATTAACCCCCAACTGACCGTGAGGAGAACACCAAAAACCATCCCTTACAAGGGGTAGACTCCCTTCCTACTCCACTTTCTCCCACTAGACATGCTCAGTTTTAATGTATAGAAAAGATCAAAACAAGAAGCAAGGCCAGAAGGGGGGTCAAACAAAGAACAAAAATAAAATGTATAGTTTGCCCAGGCGTACTAAACAGTAAACTAATGAAACACAGTTTAACACTCACATAGGAAGAAACATGAAATGTAACGCAGTCCTTAAGGTGCAAGATAATACTGGTCATTAAGGAGCCATAGTTTTCACTTAAGCGAACAAAAGCTTGAAAATGTAAGGTTAGAGTTCTGCAAAGCCCAATCTCCCTTGTGTGGACATCAAAAATCAAATGAAAATCTATGTAAGTAAAGCACAGCATGGGGAGGAGGAATTCAAATTTGCAGAACATAAGCTTTAACATATGTTTTTAAAATTGTTAAAGATCCTTTTTATTTGGATTGTTTGATGCATTTTATTTTGACTGATGAAGTATACTTGATTTTTTAATCAAATCAAGCATGCTTTGCATTTTTTAACCAGTGCATTGAACACCCCTCTGGCATTCAAAAGGTTAAAGCAGAACTATCACCTAAAAACAAAGTTTTACCATGCGTTCTAATGTTTAACCCGACATTAGTGCTGTGTGTGTGTTCTTCAAGTCGCCTGGTAGTGGAGATATTTGCCCTGTAAAATCGAGCACTTCCACATTCTACGGTACCCTGTACCGTCTCAGGACTTCCCAGCTGCCCCAGGGAGTGAATGCACGCTCCCCTTCGAAGCTGGATTTCTGTGATGTAGCGTTACAGGAAACTCCATTTACAATGCTACTGAGGTTGCAACCTCAGTAGCATTGTAAACGGAGTTTGCTGTAACCCTATATCACAGAAATCCAGCTTTGAAGGGGAGAGTGAACTCACTCACTGGGGCTGCCAGGAAGTCTTGAGACGTCATGGAGTCCCGCAGAACGCGGAAGTGCCTGATTTTACAGGGCAAATATCTCCACTACCAGGCGACTTGAAGAACACACACATACAGCACTAATGTCGGGTTAAACATTAAAACGCGTGGTAAAACTTTGTGGGTAATGGCAACAACTTCTGGGTTTCCAAGTCAGCTTAATTTGGCAAAATATTCAAAAGTTATGTCTTTGAATATCAACACAAACGCGACTGAAATATAACTATGGCAGCAAGATATGGCTATCAGTGGTATAAAGACAAACGGGCACCAACATGAATAGAGGCATCAGGATTCCCTATTAGAAATGTTTTGCCTGCATTCTTTTTCTAGCAACCACTACAAAAACTATTACTTTGGTAATATCAGTTAGGTGTCTTGCACCTCAAGGACTTTACTTTTGCTCCCCCCTGGGCCTCTAGAATATCAGGGCTCTCTCTCTTTGTCCAGATGGATGTTTCATGCATTTAGATCATGGCTGTCCCCGTTCAGTCCTCAAGGGCCACCAACAGGCTAGGATGTAAGGATTTCCTTGATTAAGCACAGGTGAGTTAATCAGTGGCTCATAATGTTTGATTGACTCACCTGTGTTTAAACAGGGAAATCCTTACATTTGGCCTGTTGGTGGCCCTTGAGGACTGAACTTGGACAGCCTTGTGCTAGAGGAAAGAAGAGAGAAAAAGAGCAGCAGTTGCTTATGAAGGAGTTAATTTTCTTGGGTTCTAATAGAGGCCTGTAGCTCCTTTTCTTGTGAGGGCCTACTTGAGTTTTTACTACAGAGCTCTTGCTGCCATACTTATAGTTCAGACTTTTTTTCTGTACTAAATGAAGATCTTCAAGGGCTTTTTAACCATTTACAAATAAAGCTGGGATTTCAGAAACCAAGAATTATTGCCACTAAGTGACAATAAAAAAAAAAATCTCATTGATTTACATGGTTCTTTTAAAGTGGCACTATCATTCTTAATTCAAAAGTGTGCATATTTGAAAACTGCATAAAAATTGCCTAAATGTCATGTTAGCCAAAAGGCCAGCAAATATACAGTTCAGGAGATATTCAAACTTATTTCATATGCTAATGTATGCTAATTGCAGCACTGTGCATCATAACAATGTTTCATATGCTATTAAGCTAATCAACGACGTTTCGTATGCTAATTAAGCCTTTTCAGGTATGTGTCACATGCTAATGAAGGTTTCATGACTATTTATATGCTAAAGCAGCTTTGTGCAGTACCAGGAAGTATTTACTTTCACTTTGCCAAGAAATAAAAGTGTGAATTTCTCCTAAACTACACATGTGCTGGACGTTTGGTTAACAGGATATATAGGCAGTTTTTAAAGCAGTTTTCAAATACGTAAGCTTGAATTAAGGTGAAAGTTCCACTTTAACCAGCTGAATGCTAGAGAGGTCTCCAATGCATTGTGAAGCAATGCGTTGGAGACTGCTCTAGCATTCAGGGGGTTAAAAGCCACATTATTAGACTTCTTTATTTCATTTAACCCCTATGGTGCAGCTGTTTTGCCCCAGAATTGCCTCACATATTTTTCATACAAAGGCTTTCATAAGTAAAAATAAATCTGCATCATATTACTAGTCTTTTCCAAAGCTGATGGAATTAAAACATCAGAACAAAATCGGTTTTAAAAAGTCTCTAGGATTTTTATTGAATGAGAGGAAAAAAAAAAACACCTTTCACTGTTGAAATAAAATTCTCCTGTCTAATAAATAGCACTTGTGGGTAATCTAGAACAGAAACAGATAGAGATTTGTTATCCAAGGTTTACCCTGGAGCAAGACTTGTAAAGTTCCACTATAAAATAGTCAAACATTAACTTGCAGTCTGCATGGAAAACATTATACATTTTGTACTGTGCATACTACATTTTTATGATATAGAAAGTCCAATGTATTTTTGATACTTTGTTTTTTTACTCTAAAATGGCATCATCCACACTCGCGTCATTATTTGTATTGTTAGATGAAATGGTGCAATAACAAAATCTGTTTTGTATTTTAAAACATATTTCACCCTTGTATATCATGCACATCAAAAGAACAAGAGATATGCTTTAAACTATGATTAAACATGCTCCCATATAGACAGGTCAAGAGCTTTTCAGCTGGAGTTGAACCCTGTAACTGATTCGCTTTCCTACAGATTAATGATATAGATTTCCCTGCTCACCAGTCATTTGCTATGACAACAGTGCTGTGTGTGTCTGAGAAGGAATCATGAAAAAAGGTAATGCCTTCTCACATTATCTGGAAATGTACTGGATTCTCTCACTCGTACAGTGACTAATTTTAACCCAGTGGATCCTTGAGATATCTGACAAATTGTTTCTACGTCTCTAGCAACCAAGAGGTTAAACCAACAAATATTCCAGGACATACATGAAACTGAGCAAAATCTCAATGTATTCTTCCTGGTAAAACATTGTCTAAATAAATAAATAGTCCACATGAAATGTAATATAACATGTTGAAGGGGTATGCAAACCACCAATACAGAAAGGTCACGCTTTTTAAAAAAAAAAAAACAAACTCAGGATAAAAAAATGTGAAACGTGCACTTGTAGCACATTTGCACTTATACATTAGCATTAAAGTGGATCTATCTATCTATTTTTTTAAAAATCATTATTTTGCTGAAATTACATGCACATGGTGGGTACAGGGTTGGGGGCATCTCTATGAAGTTAAAATTACGAGACTTGCAGGGGTTGTGGTTTACTATTGAAATGTCAGCCTCTATTTGGCAACCCTTAAGCGTGCAATATCAGAATGTCTCACTTTTCATGCTGGTGACATTCTGATGTCGCCCTTTTGATGCAGGTGACATTATGATCCTGCCCTTTTAATGGTCACCAAATAGAGGGCGATATTTCAATAGGATTCCCTCATGCTGTATACCCAAGCTTCTCTCTTGTCCCTCTCTGCCATTTTCCATTCTGTAGCCTTCATGTGCTCCTGCCTTGCTTCTCTATATCCCCTCTTAATTCCTGTGTCCATCTCTTGCACCCAAGACCCCTGATTTTTTTATGACACTGCCTAGCTTCAATGTGCCCCTCTTGCTTCCCTGTTTCGCGGTCTCTCATCTACACACTGCTTGCATCTCTGTGCCCCTCTTTTGCTTTCCTGCTCTTGCTTCCTCCCACCTCTTTTTTTGTCTGATGTTGCTCTTTTGACTTGTGCCTTATCTTGCTTTCCTCTGTCTCTCTTGCTCCAGAGTCCAACTACTGCCTGTACCATCTGTTGTCCCTCTGTTACTTCCCTGCACCACCAAGGTAACCCTTTATCTCCTTGTGCCCAACTGTTGCCTCACCATGTCTTTCTCTTCACTCATTTTGTCTCTACATTCCCTCCTTGTCTCCATGTTATGGATATTATCCTGTTGACCTCATATACTCCCCATAGGTCAATCAACTGAATATTCATCTGCTGATCTTACTTAATACTATTTTTTTATCTGTGAATTGCCATGCCTGTTTCTTGTGAAGTATATTGCTCTACTGGTCCCTTGTGCAGTTCACACACATAAGGATTTCTGATATTGTAGTCCATGACTTAAAAAAACATTGCTGTACCTGCTTTAGTTATAACAGGACATTACTTCACTGTTACAACTTTAATATGAGCAAGTCACAAACGGCACCCCTGTTGCAGAAAACAGGAAGAATTATACTGCAATTTTCTCTATTCCTTGTTAGTACATATCGAGAAACAAGGTGCAGAAGAAAGGAACACCCTCCCAATACACCCTTACCCTCCCAAACTGCCCTCTTCTTAACACAAGTGTAGTAAAGAAGATACTTTTCAGAGCAGACAGCTTAGTTCATAAGCATTAGACAGACACAGTACCAATAAATATTATAGTGCCTATTGTAGGGCAGAATCGTATACAGTATATCCACCATCCTATATAATAATTTGCTAGGATGTTTGTCACGATGCAGTCATGCTCAGTAGAGACTGCCTGCATTCGGCCAGTCTCTGCTGTGCACGATTGCATCACGTGAGTGAAGCGACGCAAGACTGCATCACGTGGAGCAGTGATGTAGCGTAGCGGCCTCTTAACCCTTTGAATGCCAGAGGGGTATGCAACGCATTGCAGAGCAATGCGTTGCATATCCCTTTGGCACTCAAAGGGTTAACGTTACCCAGACCTTGGCAAGTGTACATGGGCTTTTACACTAGCTCAATAAATAAAATACAAAGGTTTCATGAAGCACACATAATAAAAAAAATAAATAAATAATAAAAAAAGAGTGTAAGAGTTGTGGTGCATAGGCAGCCTTACGCATTTCACACTCTTGTGTTCTTTGTCAAAGGTTCGCTTACCTCAGCAGTTGTTGTTGATTGTGGGATATTTTAACTTGTTGTTGACAGTTTGTAAGTTCCTTTTCCAAGTTCTGATTTTCATTTTCTTTTTTCTGCAGTTCCAGAGCCATAATGTTTAATCTATCAGAGACCACAAGAAAGCATTGGGAAAAAAATCACCTCAAAGTTTTTTAAGGTTTTTTAATATGTCCTAAGAAATCATGATCCTTTAGATGTATTACATTCTTAAAAACCAGCTGTGTACTTACTTTTATTTAATTTGGACCTGTCCTGTTATGTCAAAATTTGCAGACACACACACTGCTGATCCCATGTTACTTTACCCTTTTGCTCACTGCTGTGTGGTATAAGATACTCCTCTCCCTCCGAGTGACAGTCTATGGGCCTTATGCACAACAGAAAACAGGCAATTCTAAGGCAAACCAACTGCACTACAGGGGATAAAACTTCACACTGACGTAAAAGGGACTTTTCATTCCTTGAATACTAGAAGTCTCCAACATTCTGAAGATCTCTCTAGTATTCAAGAGGTTAAAAGTACCATTGAAATCAATAGGAAAGTAGATGTTGTTATTTCACCCCTGTGGTGTAGTTGGTTTGCTCTATAATGCTCCTCTTTTCTTTTGTGCATATGACCATAAAGGCATTACATATAAAGACAAAGCAAACCAACTGTACCATACAGAACAAATAAAATCCACACTAGAAATCAACACAGATTTAAATTCTACAAACCCACAATCCACACTAATTTAAATGGGGCTTTTAACCCTTGAATGTTAGGGAGGCCTCCGATGCATTGCTTCCTAGTGTTCAAGTGTTAAAAACACCATTTAAATCAATAAGCATTTTATTTATCCCTATTGTGAAGTGAATTGTACCACTTTACTTTATACAGAAGGACATATGTGTCAGATACCTGAAAGGTTTACTATTGAAATGTCTCCCTCTAGTTGGTGACCATCAAAAGGGCGATACCATAATGTCACCTGCATCAACAGGGCAACATTCTGATGTTGCACACTTAAGGGCGACATTTCAATAGTAAACCGCTTTGATATACAGGGTTTATTGCAAAAGGAATGTCAATTTGAAGTTATAAAAAAGAAAAACTGAAACTTATCAAAAATTACCAACCAAAATTTTTTCACAGTTACCATATCCCAGTGTGAAGTCTCACTGGCCTGTATTCAATAGTAAAGAACTGTGTCCTTTCAGTTGGGCACTCAGAGGGTTATAAGCAGTGCGCAGGAGCTGATGGGCAGCAAGGAGGCTGCTACTCTGCTATTAGTGCTATGGGTATAACAACAATGTGATACATACACTTCATGGCCGTGCAGGTGGACCCTTAACCCTTTGACTACCAGAGAGTTATCCAAAGCATTGCATTGCAATGTGTTGGATATCTCTCTGGCATCCAGAGGGTTAAGCGTGTGCCATCAGCTGTATTTATATTCCCTCTGGTATCCTTTTGAAATGAAGTGTATGTAACGCAGAGTAGCAGCCTCACTGATGCCCATCAGCTCCTGCGCACTACTTGTAACCCTTTGAGTGCCCAACTGAAAGGACAAAGTTCTTTTTCTGTTGAATATAGGCCAGTGAGACTTCACAGAGACATGGAGCTGCTTAGACTAAATTCTTATTCATTTTGTCACCGGGATACGGTAACTGAAAACATTTTGGTTGTTAATTTTTTTAAATGTTTTCATTTTTCTGCACATTACTTGTAACCCTTTGAGTGCCCATCTGGGCAGCGCTGTAATGTTTACCTGAATGTGCTGTTGAATGTTAACTGGTAGCTAAGCCCATGAGTTTTCTTCATAAGAGGAGGGATTCTGCAACTTTATTTTCTTGTGCGACATCAGAATGTCGCTGTTTTCATGTGGGTGACATTCTGATGTCACCCGCATGGTGCAGTCGACATTCTGATCTTGCTGTTTTGATGGTTGCCTACTAGAGAGCGACATTTCAATAGGATACATGAAATACATAGGGGTATTTAATAAGCATTTAACTTAAGATAGTGAGAAATCACTCTCCCAAAAACCATTTACTAGTGATATTATGTTCATGGCCTGAAGAAGTTCACACAGTTTTTCTCTCTGTTTGAGGACCATCAAATAAACCCTTAACCCCTTAAGTACCAGCGGTCCAGGGAAGTTACCTTCCCTTAAGGACCGCTTTGATCTTTGCCGACGCACCGGTACACGTGACCTGTTACGCGTACCGGCGCGGCGCTTGGAGGCCTAAGAGAGATCGCTCCGGTCTTGGAGCGATCAATTTTAGGCCCAGTTTTTACTTACAGCGCTCCCGGTAGAGCGCTGTAAGTAAAAAGTAAGTGATGTGCTATGACCATCACTGGTCCTTAAGGGTATAAGGACCGTGACGGTCATACCACGTCACATACTCCTTAAGGGGTTAAAGGGCATAGGCCAGAAGCATTTCATACCAGATTTAAGCTATTTATCAAGGGTTATGGCCCAAGGAAATCTGCTTCTCCACTCATTTTAATTCACTACGACATAGATAACCTTGATAAGCTTGCTTGATAGTAAATGCATGATTTCTAAGGCTCATTTCAACAACAACAAAAAAAAATAGCTAACACAATATATATATATAGTTGATTTTGAAAGCCCAAATTGTCATGAGGTATTAGTTTCACTTTAAAATGCTCCCATTCACTCCCTGTTTAACCTGCAGGTCACATGTACAACCCCCAGCCTGTGTAAGTTTTAGCCAATCTGTGGGCAGCAGCATGTCCTGACCATTGAAGCAGCACAAAAGAGGTACCTGTCCTGGGTTTATTCTCAGGTATAGGAGTGATTATAGATACATACACCATAATGAGATTTATTGACAAGACATTGTTTTTCCATCTAAAGAAAATCTCACACTAACATTTTATAAATACATACACTTTACATTGCTGAACCTATGACAGGTATTTGAAAAGGATTGGCCATATAAAACCTAACACCTGTTCATTTTTTCCACTCTGGCACAGGTAACAACTCAAGCAAGACTAATGGGGATGGGGATTGTTTTTATTATTAGAGGTGGTGGCAAAGGTGGAGGTGAGTAGGGATGGGCGAAAGTTGTTGCCGTGTTCCAGCGAAAAATTTCGCGAAAACCACGTTGCTATTCGCTTTTTCGCAGGAAAATCCACTTTAAAACTAGCAGTTAAAATGTTCACATCTTTCACCAATTGGCCATTGATTTATGTTGTTTTCGCACTTACTCTATATAAACATGACGTTTTCGCTGAAGGCAAACACAATAGAAACAACTACAGAGTGAGATAGATGTGCTGTGCTGTTCTGCTGTGATATTTTGCAAAAATTGAGGCAGAAGAGGCTCATAGTGACTCCTATCATTATGAGCAGCAAAAAGAGGAATTGGAAGGACCCTTATCATGTGTCCACTGAGTCTGAGGAGGAGGAGGAAGTGACTATCAGTACTGAACCAATGCTGTCCAGTCCCGCTAAATCACCCCAAGCAATCTTGGGACGGGAGGGAGAAAAGGGAATGGGAAGGAAAGGAGAAAAGGGAAGGAAGGGAGAAAAGGGAAGGTGAAGGATGGTAGAATGGTAATGGGAAGGGAGGGAGAAAAGGGTAGTACTAGTGAGAGCAGGACAGGTCAGCTGCCTGTGCCTGCTGCAAGAAGTGCTGCCAGTGCCACCACTGCTGTTCCTGCAGCCACTAGTGTTGTACTTGCTGCCAGACTTAGTGTCCCTGCTGCCAGTGCCACCACTGCTGTTCCTGCAGCCACTAGTGTTGTACTTGCTGCCAGACTTAGTGTCCCTGCTGCCAGTGCCACCACTGCTGTTCCTGCAGCCACTAGTGTTGTACTTGCTGCCAGACTTAGTGTCCCTGCTGCCAGTGCCACCACTGCTGTACCTGCAGCCACTAGTGTTGTGTTGCACTGACACGCAATTAAGTAGATGATTGGCTGAGGACCCACGTAGGACTCACGGAGAGAGATAAGCCTATTTTTTATTATTATCTTGTACGTGCAATTTATGTGTTTTACGCCGGTGGTTTTCAGAATAAATACTGTACTTTTAGATTGTCCCCTATGCGCTCTTGTCTTTTTGTATTCAGACTGTGTTGCTGTGGTGGAAAACAAGCCATTCAAGGAGCTGCATGTGGACTATACATTATCGGTGGGAGAAGAATAGCGCTACTATATATATATATATATATATATATATATATATATATATATAGACTGATGAGTACACGTATTTCTTCTATTGTGTTCTTGTTACATGTGCTATTTTATACCTGCCATTGGGTGTATGTATTTTAAGCTTGATACCTACAATACTTGTTAATATTGTTCTGCTGTTGTGGGGATGCTTTTGTTGTCACTGTAGACAGTAGGACGTTTTTACCCTAGGATTTACCCATAGGGCATAATAAGCTGAGTATTTTATTGGCTTGATCTTTGTGCCGTTGGGTTGATACAGATTATATATATGTGGATGTTGCTTTGTTAGTGTTGCTCTATTTTGGTCCATTGGCCACGGCATCTGAGCGCCATACAATATATTTGTTTATTGACTAGTGTTGTACCTGCTGCCAGATGTGCTGCTCACGCTGCCACCAGTGCTGAATCTGCTGCTACTGCTGAACCTACTGCTAATGCTGAACCTGCTGCCAACAATACTTTGCCTGCTGGTAGTGTTTCTTGCAGTACTCATGGGGGAAAAGGATAAAATGATGCCAAGTGTGACAGCAAGGGACCCTAAATCACACTTGCCATTCCCAAGCAGTCCTGCCAGTGCTAGTACTACTGCTACTAAGGTCCAGCAGCTTGTTAGCGTTAGGAGTGAAGGATGGGGTAATCAACACTATCCTCATATTACTAGTGACTGTGAGACTGAGGAGGAAGACTTTGCAGCTGAACTTGATGTGGTTGGTGTTAGTAGCAGTAGCAGTAATGGTGAAGCAGCCAGAGTGGTAGGGGAAACATTTGACAGCATCCAGATTAGCAGTCAAGGGAGCCCACACCATTCCTCTGACCCTGGGACTGGGAGTCCTCCCCTTCTCTTCACTACAGTGTCAAGGTGGAACATGATCCTGAAGAGGTCAGAACTGGTGTTGGAGGGGAGAGCAGGCTCAGAATAAATACCACCACCACCAGCAGGAGCACAGATCATCTGCCTGTGCCTGCTGCTACTTCTGCTAGTGCTAATCTGTCTTCTTCTTCAGATCAAAAGGAAATGGCAAGTGTGACATTAGGGGACCCTCTGTCACTTTGCTCCACACCTCTTCCAAGCAGCAGCGAGATGTCTGGAATAGAGCAGCAGCAACAACAGCATGTAGGGACTAGTGGTGGTGGTGATGATGCTGGAGAAGCTGGGGTGGAAGAGACATTGATGGCCTTTTTTAGCAGAAACTGAGAAGAAATGGGATGAGGATGGGCATCACCACCACCATTAGCAATGACATTTTGGAATTAGAGGAATTTGCAACTGCTCTAATTCCTTCTGATGCTGAGATGCAAGGGCAGCAGGATGCTGAGGAGCAGGCTAGTGTGCCACAGACCATCGTGGACACAGTGGGAATGGGGTCAACAAGGACAGGTTCCACTTGCCAGCAGTAGCAATACTCCTGGTCCTAATTGCAGTGCTGAATCTGAGGCAGTAGCAGCAACATTATCCGCTGCCACAGACAATGAAGGGGAATGTGGAGGACAAGAATAAAGAGGCCATTCGTCTCCATCTGTTCCCATCCCCCTGAAGTCATCATGGGTGTGGGACTATTTTTCTGTTGGGGCAGGCACAGTGCAGTCATCAGCAATGGCACTGTGCACAATTTGTCACAAGTAAGTGAAAATAGGAAAGTAGGGAACACACCTTGGCACATGCACCCTGATATCACACATGAAACACAGACATCATGACATTTACTCCAAACATGTTAAAGACAAACACCCACCACAGAAATCAAGCACCGCTTTTGCTGTCCCTGACTCTCCAGAAAGGCAACAAGAGGTGAGGTGGAGATCAAAGAGGAGGAGGAATAGAGCAGCCCAGGCAGAGCCTGGAAGTTCCAGGATGAGTGAAACAACTAACTCGCCATCACCTTCTAGGGTAACTACATCTTCTGCCAATCCACCTCATTCATTATCTCCCCCGTCAAATGATAGCCACTCTGTTGATGTTAGGATGTGGCAGTTCATCTCTACCCAATGCACACTGCGTGGTGCACTGACCACACATGCTAGTGTGGTGGAGGAGAATCGCAATCAGTGCATCAAGCGACATCTGAGGAGATTCCCTCCTGCAGAATATGCTAAGATGGTAGCAGGGAGGGTTCATCATTACTATTAAACTGTCAGCAAGTTGTCATGTGTCCTTAGCGGGTCTGGAAAAGGGGTACAGTGACAGTGGCAGTACTTGGTTTCAGGTGTCATGGTGTTTGGATACAGTTGTGCCCCCAAACATTATTTACCACACGCGCACACACACACACACACACACTGTGCACATTGCAGTTGCTGATGAGACCCACTGTTTCTGCTTTCAAAAATAAAATATATTCTAATAACAACACACCCATGATGATTTTGGAGGAGGGGCAGGTGGAGAAGATTTAATGGCCAACTTCTTCTTTTCTTTTCTCCTGGGGGCTACTTATTGTGCTACTACTGCCTCAGGCACATCACTGGAGCCAGTCGTGGCAGATGGAACCTTCATCATCCATCTGCCATGTTACTGCTATTGTTGATCCCATTCCCTTTCAGCTGCCTAATCATCCTGCTGCTTAAACAACTGAGCAGCAGCAGTACGAACAGCAGTTACAACTAAGGACTCAGGAGGACATTTGACAGTGGCCACTGGCCAACATGACCTGCTGGAATTAGGCCAGTAGGACATTTTTATTTTTTTCTCAGGGCTTGTGTTTTGAAATAAATAAATAAATAAATAAAAATAGTCCTACAAAAAATTAAACAATTTTTTGGGGGGTTGTTTCTAACAAGCCTAAGTCCTACAAATCAATGTTTCCTTAGGGCTTGTGCCAAACAAGCTTAAGTCCTTCAAATCAATGTTTCTTCAGGGCTTGGGCCTCAAATAAGTCTAAGTCCTACAAAGGCCTCTAACAACAAATCAAACAAATCATTCTCTACAAAATACTCTATCAAAGTCAATTATCAGTCCACCCCAGGGGCAGCTTATGTCAGGGGGTTCCTGTCTCTATCACTTTACATACAAATGTCTTACTTTATTGATTTATTTTTCTATTAACTGTCCCCCCAATAGCAGTCAAGAAACCCCCCCAAAACAAATTCCCTGTTCAAATGATTCATTCATTCACCAACACAGGCACCCTCCTTAGACCCCTTTATACCATGTCTTATGGTTTCTATTTTATTTTATTTAGAATTTATTTTTTATTAACTGCCCCCCCAATCCCAGTAAACAACTCCCCCAAAAATCATCCCCTGTTCAGCTGATTCTTTCCTCACACCCCAGCTACACAGGCACCCTCATGCCCCTTTTATACTATGTCTTTGGGAAATAAAATAATAATTGCTATGTGTTGTGTGTAACTTCTATGTTCCCACACACTAGAAAAACGGGGTCTTAGAGGGAATATGATAACACTATATAAATATGTTCAGGGCCCATACAAAGGGCTCTCCAAAGACCTGTTCATTAACAGAACAGTACAAAGGACAAGGGACCACCCACTTAGACTTGAGGAAAGGAGATTTCATCTACAGCGGCGGAAGGGTTTCTTTACAGTGAGGACAATATAGGTATGGAATTCACTGCCTGAAGAGGTGGTGCTATCGAATATATTGATGCCTTTAAAAAGGGCCTGGATACTTATTTAAAAGAGCAGAACATAGAGGGCTATGTACGTTAGTATTGGGATTTAGTTAGTGCTTGTTGATCCAAGGAGAAATCTGATTGCTATTTGGAAGTAAGAAGAATTTTTTCCCCCCATTCAATGCAGAATTTGAAATTGCTGTATTGAGGGGTTTTTTTGCCTTCTTTTGGATCAGTAAAAAGGAATAGGAAAAGGCTTGAACCTAAATTACTACGTTACTATGCATTGATTTCAATGGAATGTGCTAGGTGAAAAAAGCAGAAAATCTGCACTTTTCCCTGGAAATTTTTGGCCAAGCGGAAAGCACCATTTTTCGCCGATTTCAGTTTGAGGCGGAAATTTTCACCCATCCCTAGAGGTGAGGTCATATGGGTTTTTGTTTTCTTTTTTAATTTATTGTCCAGGTTTGGAGGAAGATGCATGGGACAACCAGGGAGACGACGACTCCGATGGACCTCAAACATCAGGTAAGTGCTTTACATGTGGAAGGCATGGAGAGGAGGAATAGGGTCTAGATTAGTGTTAGGTCTAGTGAAAGAGGGAAGTACTTTATTGATAGAAATACATCTAGTGGTGAGGGGCATGTTTATATCTTAGTGCTGTGAGTGTTTTTGGGAGGGTGTTTTTGGAGGGATTTAATTTTTTTTTTTTTTTTTTTAATTCTATTGTGATGGTGTCCTTCGTAATTTGGATGAATTGATAATCGTGGCTTTGGTGACATACATGTGTGTTTTTACTAATCTTCTGCTGTTTAGTGGTGGTGTTTAACATGCATTGGGGACTCTACTCCTGGGTTTGTAGGTGCAGAATTAATATCATAAAATGTATCCGCTAACTGTGTGTTAATAGCTACCACTTACAATAGAAGCACAAATGGTATGTTCTGTTCCATTGATTTCTATGGGTGCTAATCTAGTGTCTGTGGTGCAGCATAAGTAACAGAATACCAAACTGTGTCTTAAAACTACCATCCGCCATTTTTATTTCTCTTCCGGCCCTAATAGAATAGAATCAAGCAACCAATCACAGAGTGTGATGGGGAGGTTACAACAACTGTGGGTGTACCATTTTTATTTAGGAGATGTCGGAGAGTATGCCACAACATCCCTTTCATTCTGACCTCTTAAGAAAGATGCATACTGTGTGGAAGCATAGGAATCGTTGCAGCAATATAGCAATGGTAAGAAAACAGACTCTCCACCTCCCATTATCCTCTGGTTGCCTTAACACCTTGGGACTGGTTAAAAGTCTAGGGAGTTGCATTACCACAACTGCTGAACAGTCTGCCTATCCCTCCTCTAGGGCTGCAAAGGTTCCTCTGCAGCCCTGTAGCATGCATCTTTCATAAGAGGCCAATATGAAATGTCCGAGATTTGAATCCTATTTATATAGAATAACTGGTTGGTTTACCAAGTTATGATCCTATAAGTCCATGGTTATACAAATTACAGTCCTGCAATTATGAAGAATATTACATTATACAAACAGCTATTTACATGTGCTACTTCAGATCACTCTGAGGAGCACATCTTGTTGCAATGCTTTGTAGGGACCTCTGGCTCTGTCAGCATCAATATGTTTTCTGTTGGGCATTCCACAAATATTTCAAAGGTTTCTTATTACACAAATCATATGACTTGTAAGAATTATATAAAATCAAAGTCTTAAAGGGACATAAAAAATGATAACAGCTATAATTGTTTTGCTGAGAAATAGGCATAAATGAGGATTTTAGTCTTATTTGTAGATAGGATTCAGTGTAGCAAAAAACTCACAAGAGTGGTATAAAGGTGATACCTTTTAATGGCTAACTGAGAACATAAAAAGTGCAAGCTTTCAGGACACTAAGATCCCTTCTTCAGGCATGGGTTAACAAACAAAGCTAGAATAACACTCCATTTATATTTATAGAGTATGACATACATTTGAACCAAAATATATGAGTATACAGTGGGGGTCAATTAACTTAGTAAACATACAGTCTGCAAAGATATGAATTTATATGCACAGGGTTAGATCAAAGTCCTGGGAACAAGGAAACATTCATTAACACACAGGTGTGAAGAGCCTGTTAGTCTGTGACTTGAACAGATCTATCTCTATACAATCAAATACCAAAATGTTCTTACTATATAATGAGACATGAAGGCCATCTACACACTCATACTCACACACAATTACTTTGCATTTGGGGATGATTTATATCTACAGAAAAATGGGAACAACAATAGGAACAAAGATGGCACCTCAGTATGCTAACTTGTTCATGGCCAAACTTGAACAAGATTTTCTATCCACTTGTAGCACTAAGCCACTAGCATACTTCCGCTACATAGATGACATCCTGTTAATCTGGACTGTCTGTGAACAGGACCTTACACAATTCCATGCCATATGTAACCAATTCCACCCAACCATTAACTTCACTCTGAGATACTCTGTGGAACAGATACATTTTCTTGACACCATGATCAACATCAAGGACCAAATCATACAGACATCCCTGTATCACAAACCCAGAGACAGGCCATCATACCTTAGATATGACAGTTTTCACCCCAAACATACCAAGCATGCCATCATCTGTAGCCAAGCTATAAGATACAACCGCATCTGTTCAGACAATACAGACAGGAACCAGCATCTCCATTCACTAAGGAAGGGATTCAGGAATCAGGGTTACCACCCAAGAATAATAGACAATCAGATACACAGAGCCAGCCAAATACCCAGAGAAACACTCCCTTAATACAGACCATGGGCAGAGAATAACAGGGTACCACTTGTGGTCACATACAATCCCATAAAATTCCATAAAAATGACAGATTAAAAGTAATTTTTCCAGATCCACGACTTATATCATACAGACAACCCCCAAATTTAAAGAAAATTATTGTCAGGAGCCATTTGCCACAAATCTCAAAGAATGGAACATTCTGTTGTGGAGTAAAAAGAGGTGAGACCTGTCCACACATTCAATGCACAACAAAGATAAAAATACCAAATACACAGCAACACTATGAAATTAATGGTTCATTCACTTGCTCCTCTTCAAATGTAGCATATCTCATAACTTGTACACAATGCCCCACAGGAGGTTACTACATTGGGGAAACAGGACAGACACTGAGGAAAAGAATGAACCTTCATCGCCACACAATAAATAGAAAAAAAAGTTGACACACCAGTTGGTCAGCATTTTTGTGGTCCAATTCATAGTCTACAAAATATTAAAGTCACCATACTCAAAGGAAACTTTAGAACACAAAGGGAAAGAAAAATTTGGGAATTTAAATTAATGGATCTATTTGACACATTAAAAACAGGACTAAACCTTCGGATGGGCTTCATGTCTCATTATAACAGATAGAACAAGTTGGTATTTGATTGTATAGAGATAGATCTGTTCAAGTCACAGACTAACAGGCTCTTCACACCTCTGTGTTAATGAATATTTCCTTGTTCCCAGGACTTTGATCTAACCCTGTGCATATCAGTTCATATCTTTGCAGACTGTATGTTTACTAAGTAATTGACCCCCACTGTGTACTCATATATTTTGGTTCAAATGTATGTCATACTCTGTAAATATAAATGCAGTGTTATTCTAGCTTTGTTTGTTAACCCATGCCTAAAGAAGGGACCTTAGTGTTCTGAAAGCTTGCACTTGTTATGTCCTCAGTTAGCCATTAAAAGGTATCACCTTTATACCACTCTTGTGAGTTTTTTGCTACACTGAATCCTATCTACTCCACTGGCTAACATGGCACCATCTTTTTTCTGGAGTCTTATCTAAAATCCTTTTCTCTTAGTCTATATAACTCACAGGTCTCTCACCCAGTGAAAGGGACATTGCTGGGTCTCCTGTGACTGGATGTGGGAGGCCTCTTGGATTCATTGCTCACAGGAGTTTTCCTCTCTTCCTTCTTGCTATCTTCCTTGGTAGTTTTTTTCTCAACTCTATCTGGCGGGGAGTGGCTAGGTAGCCTTATATGGAGGGGAGGCTCCACCCCTGCACTTTTTTCTAGAATCGTTCCAGCCCACTGGCAGGAGCTGTCACCTCCACATGGTACCTGTGAATTCTATGGACTAAGAGAAAATGATTTAACAAGTAAGACTAAAATCCTCTTTCTCTGTCATCCAAAATAATTCATAGGTACCATGGGGATGTACCAACATTGAGCTCCCAAGTTTGGAAGAAGAAGGAAAGGACCAAGTGCCGGTCCCCCATGATACCAGAGTTCCTGTGGACTATCCAGGAAATGGAACAGCCCAAACAAACAAAGTGTCAACAGAAACTGAACAATATAACACAGCACACAAGAACAAGAGCCAACAGGGCTCAAACAGTTAAAGACATAAGGCACAGGAAAATTAAAGTCCTAGACAGGCAAACTGCCTCCGGGGCTTTCCTGCCAAAGCTGGCTGCAGCCAAAGCCAGAACAACCACACGGAAGTGTTTGGCAAAGGTGTGCACAGACTACCAAGTAGCCGTCTTGCACATCTGTTCAGCAGAGGCCTGATTCTTGTAGGCCCATGAGGCCCCAACAGACCTGGGGCAGTGTGCTGTAACGTGGAAGGGAACAGGTTTCCCTTTGAGCTCATAAGCTTTGTGGATGGTAGACTTAATCCAGGCTGCAATAGTCACCTTGGACACAGCCAAACCAGCCCTGGGACCCTTGGGGATGGCAATAAAGCGTCAGTCTTATGGAAGGACTCAGTACGGTGCACAAAGAACTTTAGTCAAAGCACCACAACAAATGGGAGTCTACCTTAGGAAGAAATTCCTGGTACGGAGAACAGCCTTATCCTTGTAAAAGTGGAACTTTCATGCTAATAAAATTGCGCCCGTATATAATACTAACCTAGTGATATACAAAATTATACTATCCTTTAGCTCACTAGTCGGGGTATTGAAGAAAAAACACATCTTCTATAGGCATTGGGCAGCACAGAGCTTACAAGAGAAGCTCTGTGCTCCTGCATGGTCAGTCCATTCCGGTGCCTTAAGGGACCAAGGGATGCCACTAACCAATGCTGGCAATGAATGGGACAGACAGCGCTGGTACATTTCCTCTAAGATGTCTGCGCTGTCTGTCCTCTGGTTCCTGCCGAAGATGTACTTTCGCTTCAATACCCCTGACTTGAATCTTCCTCAACACCTTGGAGATGAGAGGAAGAAGAAGAAAAATGTAGAGTAGATAATAGCTCCATGGAATGGATAAGGCAACCACTGAAAATGCCAGAGGATCCCCAGTGAGCGCAAAACATCAGAACCTTCCTGTTGTCCCTGGTAGCCATCAGGTCTATCCTAGGACACCCCCGCTTTTGGACAAATAGGTCGAAGACCTCCGGATGGAGCTCCCAATCCCAGGGGTCCACTGTCTGGTGACTGAGGTAGTCCGCCAGAATGTTCTGTACACTTGAAATGTGCACGGCGGAAATGGCAGGACCGTATTCCTCTGCCCAGGCCAAAATAGCCTTGACCTCTAACCAAGAAGAAGCGCTTATTGTGCTTCTTAGCTTGCAGATGTAAGACACAGCCGTGGCATTGTCTGACAGGATGTGGACTGGGCAGCCCCTCAGTGGAGAGGACCAGTACACCACAGCATGAAGAATCACCCTAAGCTCCAGGATGTTGATGGGCAGGAGGGTCTCCTCCACCGTCCATCAACCCTGAACCCCCAGGTGACCTAGGACAGCTCCCCAGCCATAAAGGCAGGTATCCGTCATCACCAAGGTCCAGTACTGGACAACAAAGGGTTTCCCCTTCCTCAGGTTGGAGCTGTTCACCCAGCTGGAGGAGGTCCTGTCTCACTTCCTGAGGAAGAGAGACCAGACGATCCGAAAGATCCAGATTCCCCCGGCAAGCCTGGATAGTGAACCTCTGAAGCTCCCTGGTGTGAGCCATGGATTAAGAACTGCCTCCATGGTGGATATCATCTTGCCCACCAGGGAAGAGAATTTGTGTACCGGGGCTGAGGTCCATGCCAGAGCTCGGGACGCCTTGTTCATGATCTGTTGAACAAAATCTTCTGTCAGAGAGACCATACCCTGATAGGTGTTGAACCTGAGACCGAGGAAAACCAGGTCCTGAGAAGGAACTGGAGCAGACTTGTCCATGTTCAGAATCCATCCATGCTGGAGGAGGATCTGAGTACATTCCTGGACCTGATGGTCCAGGAGGTCCTTGGAAGGAGCCTTCAGCAGAAGGTCGGCCATGTATGGAGTCACCTGAATCCCCTTGGTGTGCAGGAAGGCAATCAATGCCCCTAAGAGATGTGCAAACACCTGAGGAGCAGTGGTGAGCCCAACGAGAAGAGTGGTGAACTGGAAATGCCCCAAGGTGCAAGCAACCTGAGGTACTTCTGACTGTCCGGATGAATTGGAACATTCAGGTGGGCATCCTGCAAATCCAGAGAGGCCAGAAATTTGCCTGGACACATCGCTGCAATGACAGAGCGAAAAGACTCCATCTTGTAGTGAGTACGGACCACAAAAGAATTGAGGTCCTTGAAGTCAAGGATAGGGCGGCTGCTGCCATCCTTCTTGGGAATTATAAAGAGGTTTGAATAAAAACTTAAACCTCTCTCTAGAGGAGGAACCGAAGGCAGGACTCACTTGTCCAAGAGAGTCTGGACTGCCCCGTTGAAAAGACTTGCTTTTCTAGTCCCAGAGGGGATTGAGAAAGGAAGAATCTGAAGGGAGGCAGGGACAAAAAGGGAATCCCGTAGCCTCCTGAAGCCACCTGTAATACCCACTGATCCGCAACAGAGCCTACCCAAATGCTTAAAAAATGCTGCAGGCAACCACCCACTGGGAGATGCGGACCAGGGTTTGGCGAGTCATGCCGAAGAAGGTTTGCTGAATTTGGATTTGGTGGAGGAGTTCTTGGACCTCCACTGCTGCCTGGGCTTGGGGGTGGAAAGCAGGGTGCTGGTCTGAGACTCACCTGGATTAGGCCTCTGCACTTGGCTTTGGTGGGGACGAAAAAGACACTGCTGAGTAACAAAGTGCTCTTGTCCCCAGTGGCCTCACTGATGATGTTCTTCAGTTGAGGCCCAAAAAGAGACGCACCCTGAAAAGGGAGAGAAATTAGTTACTTTTTAGATGATAAACCAGCAGACCAAATCTTAAGTCACAGAGTGCGTCTACCAGCAACAGAAAAGGCAGAAGCCTTAGCCTCAAGCCTGACAGCGTCAAAGAGGGCGTCAATCACATAGTTTTGAGCCTCAGACATGTTGGCTAAAATGGCCAAAAGGTCCTTCTTAGGGGTACCTTTGCAGACAGCATCAGTAATCCGTTCAGTCCAAATAGCAATGGCTCTGGTAACCTACACAGTAGCCAAGGTAGGCCTCAAGGAGGCACCTATGGCAGCGAAGGCAGACTTCAGGATAGCTTCTAGCTTCCTATCAGTTAAATCCTTAAGCACCATGTGTCAAAGTTGCAAGCAAGACGAGAGTCAGACAGTATAGTAAAATTCACCTTTATTAAAGTAAGTGTAATTTAATAATCGCATACTGGATGAAGCAGAGGGCAACCAAGAGACAGGGACTCTCAGCAATAGTAGTATGTCTCCAGAACCCAGTACTGCAAAGACTAAGCCAAAGCCAATGGTGGTCACTAAGGTCAGACAGGAAGAGTAGGCCTGTAGATGGTAATCAGAAAGAACACTGACTCACGCTTGTAGTCAGTTAGGAGAAGGCCGTAGCCTAAAGGTGAGGAAACCAAAGAACCTACTGACACACGCCTGCAGTCGGTTAGGAGAAGGCTGTAGCCTAAAGGTAAGGTAACCAAAGATCCCATTGACTCACGCCTGCAGTAAGTAGGGCCAGAGTCTACCAGAGCCACAGGTCTGCACCAGATTGGGTGTCCACTACAAGGGATGCAAGAGAGTAGTCAGATAGAGCCACAGGTCAGCACCAGGATGGATGGTCAGACAAGCCAGGGTCATACACAGAGTGAGTAGTTAGTTAGAGCAACAGGTCTGCACCAGATTGAGTGTCCACTACAAGGGGTCAGACAAGAGAGCAGTCAGACAAGGCCACAGGTCAGCACCAGGATGGATGGTCAGACAAGCCAGGTCATACACAAGGATCAGGATTAAGAAATCGAACTGTACCGAACACTAACGTAAGGGTAACTGGATGGAAATCCATTTCCCTTAAATACAAGGTGCCAGGAAGTAGCTGGGAGGAGCCAGAACCAAACCCAAGTATAAGAAGGAGCCTGCATCAGGAACGTCTCCTCGCACCCGTAACTCACTGAAAGATGCGTCTCACATCTGCAATACCACTGCGTCAATTGGAGCCACAGAAACACCTGGACTGGGGAACGGGTGTCCGCTATTGACGCCAATTGCACCCAAGCCCAGTCCAACCAGCGATGTGTGGGATGACGCGGAAGCGTCATTACAGCAGTACAGCTTCAGCCCCAGCCAAGGCGGTGATGCTGGATCTAGGTAGGCTATGACACCATGGCATCCACGAAGGGCAAAGCAATAGATTTAGACAGCCTGGAAATAGTTCAACATGAGGAGGTGTAGCCCACTGAGCCAAGGTTGCATCAGAAAAGGGATACAGCTTAGAGAACCTCTTGGAGTGAGCAAGACTCTTGTCTGGAGTCTTCCACTCATCCAGGATAAACGGATCTAGAGTGGGATTAGGTGGAAATGAAGTACAGGACTTCTTGCACCTTCGAAAGATGTCAGAAGTAAACAGGACCTCTGCAGGGCTAATAGGAATGTGTAGGGGGAGAGGCAGGGGCCACAGCACATGAGGGGCATAAATGTCCTGAATACTCTCATTGGCATGAAGAACAATAATCAATGGGGGTCAATGACACCCCTGAATCATTAGCCCCAGGTCTACCCCATGACCCTTTAGATCTGACATCCTAACAGGAGAAGTGTCTAACAGTGATAGGGAACCCAAATACTGTCACCCAGATTAATAAATCTTCACAGCCCAAAAGAGCACTTATCTGGCAGGCAAATAGTTAACCTGAGGAGGAGAGTAAAGGAATCCAATCCATTGCACAGGATACTCCCAAAGACAGAAGGAAAATGGCAACTGAACTCACGGACAATCAAGAATATCATTAGCAGGAGCAGGAATATCATTAGCAGGAGCCAACATGGCTTTGTGAAAGACAGGTCTTGTCAAACTAACTTGATCGCATTTTATGAAAAAATGAGTAAAAATATAGATGCGGGAGCGGCGGTTGATGTGATCTATTTAGACTTTGCCAAGGCATTTGATACGGTTCCACACAAGAGGTTACTGTACAAATTGAATGAAATAGGCCTAGGGGAAAACGTTTGTGTGTGGATTGGAAATTGGAAGATAGAATGCAAGAGTGGTAGTAAATGGCAAGTTCTCCAGTTGGATAAATGTGATAAGTGGAGTACCTCAGGGATCTGTCCTGAGTCCTCTTCTTTTTAATTTGTTTATTAATGACCTCCCAGAGGGAATAGGGAGCCATGTATCAGTGTTTGCCGATTACACAAAATTAAGTAAGGTAATAAAGTCTGCACTGGATGTGTCTTCATTACAAAAGGATTTGGACAAATTGAGTAACTGGGCAGGCAAATTGCAAATTCAATATAGACAAGTGTAAAGTTATGCATTTTGGGTATAATAATAAAAATGCAACATAAAGTTTAAATGGTGTTTCTCTGGGGAAATCTACTAATGAAAAGGATTTGGGAGTAATGAAAGACAATAGACTTAGCATCAGCATGCAGTGCCAGCTGGCAGCTGCGAAGGCCAATAAGATATTGGCATGTATTAAAAGGGGTATTGACTCAAGGGAGGAAGATATGATTATGCCTCTTTACAAGTCCATGGTAAGACCCCACTTAGAATATGCTGTTCAATTCTGGGCGCCCTTTCTGAAAAAGGACATTATGGAACTAGAGAGAGTGCAGAGGAGGGCTGCAAAACTAGTAAGGGGAATGGAAAGTTTTAGTTATGAAGAAAGGCTAGAAAAGTTAAACTTCTACACACTAGAAAAACGGCATCTTAGAGGGGATATGATAACACTATATAAATATGTTCAGGGCCCATACAAAGAGCTCTCCAAAGACCTGTTCATTAACAGAACAGTACAAAGGACAAGGGGCTGTCCAGTTAGACTTGAGGAAAGGAGATTTCATCTACAACAGTGGAAGGGTTTCTTTACAGTAAGAACAATAAAGGTATGACATTCACTGCCTGAGGAGGTGGTGCTATCGAATACATTAGATGCCCTTAAAAAGGGCCTGGATACTTATTTAAAAGAGCAGAACATAGAGGGCTATGTACGTTAGTATTGGGATTAATATTTAGTTAGTGCTTGTTGATCCAAGGAGAAATCTGATTGCCATTTGGAATCAAGAATTTTCCCCCCATTCAAGGCAGAATTTGAAATTGCTGTATTGAGGTTTTTTTTTTTTGCCTTCTTTTGGATCAACGATGGTAAACAGAAATAGGAAAAGGGTTTAACTAGATGGACGCAAGTCTTTTTTCAACCTAAATTACTAAGAGAAAAGCCCACAAAACGGGCACTCTCGGTATTGTAGTTTCTCAATTTGAAAACACCCCCAACAGCGCCCAACCCCCCAGGGACCCCCAAGACACTGAGGATGTAAACCAGAATGTAGGGCAAGGGGAGAGAAGAAGAATGAGCCCTCTCTCAACTCTGGAACGGTTGCAGAGATATATCCCAAAGCAGTCTGTCCCATAGAAGTCAATGGAGCAAGTGTGGCGATGCGGTAAAGTGCGTTCTTAAAGGCACAAAATTAAAAAAATGAAAACCTGCAAATCACAAACAGAACGTATAATAAAAACTCATGAATCCAAAGGGAAAATGAGATAGAAGTCCCTCAGACCAATAAAGAATGTCAGGGAAGGGGTTAATTACCACAAAACAGCCCAAAATGAACCAAAGACCCAGAGAACAGACAGGTAAGTACCCAACAAGTGCAGGAGTTATAATGAACTCCAGAAAGACCCCTGTGAGGAGAGAAACTGTGGTACAAGTAGACCATGGAACTCAAAGGGTTGATCACCTTTTTTGCAGGTCTTCTTTCTTCAGATTACCACAGAGTAGGAAGAAGCCTCAGAGAGACTCCATCTGGAGAGAGAGACATGGGTTGCATGATTCGCTCCCAGGGCTGCAAGGGTCCATAGACAGCACTTGTTAACTGGGCAATCCGCCAGGGGAAGCCAGTAATGGTAATCTGCCTAATGGGGGAATTTGGACACCCCATATCTAACAAAAAATAATAAAATAAAACTAAGCAGAACTGTTCACAGCCATCTAACCAGAAGTTGGAACAAATCTATCTGGAGGGGAGTGGCTAGGTAGCCTGATATGGAGGATTTGGAGGCTCCAACCATGTACTTCTTTCTAGAATTGTTCCAGCCCACTGGGAGTAGCAGTCGCCTCCCCATGGCACCTGTGAGTTATATTGGACGACAGAGAAATTTCAGTATATGCAGGGTAATACATTCTGGGAGATCTGGGAGTCTTTGTAAACTACAGACAGTGACCAAAGCAGTAGAAAAAGCAAGCAAAGTACTGTCTTGCATAAAAAGAGGTATTGAAGCAGGCGTGGGTAACCTAAATTTGCCACTATATTAATCATTGGTAGGACTTCACCCCGAATATGATGTGAAGTTTTGGGCACCAGTTCTCAAAAAGTATATTCTAGAACTGGAGAGAGAATAGCAAACAACAAAAAAATTAATTAAGGGATTAGAGAACATCTAGACAAACTTGGTTTAGTTACTCTACAGAAAAGATGACTAAGAGGAGATCATGTAACACTGTATATGCAAGGTCATTACAAGGATCTCTCTGGTGAGCTTTTTATTCCAAGACCTGATCAAATAACAAAGGGCTAACCCTTAAGATTGTAGGAAAGGAGATTTCAGCATCAGCAGAGGGAAGGTGTTTATTACAGTAAGGTCTGTTAAATTGTGGAATTCCTTGCCCAAGCATGTGGTAATTGCAGATATAACCGATACATTTAAGTGGTAAACAAAGTAATACCCATTTATGAGTCAGGGAGGCTTATAGAATTCATGTTTTCTTGGTTATACTGTGGCAAAGGCTGAACTTAATATCAATGTAATGTATTATGAAATTATAATTAGAACCTACTCATTTTAATTCCCTGAAACTCTCATCTCTTAGTTGTTTCCCTAAACCCTACCTTACATTGCCCTCATCATGCATATAAACAAATAGGTATCAAACGGTCATGCACAGCTGCCTCCAACTGAACAGGAAAAGTACGTTTTTAATACATTTTAAGGTTTACGCATCCAGACCAGGAGTAAATGATATTTAAAACAATATGAACCCTAATGTCCCTTGAACCCTATGCTTTAAGGTATGGAATGGAATAAAAACATTCCTTTAATATTTTTCAGTAAAGAAACCCAGATTATAAACAGCAATATGACAAGCGTTTGAGTTAGTACAACTGAATTGTTCCTTAATGAGCTGTCTTTAGAATGGGGAAGAGAAGTTCACGACTGCCGAGTTAGATAGCGTGAAACTAAATATATGAGGTTAAACATGTTTCTGAAACAGTTACTGGACACACAAATTAAATAGCAATGTGACATGTTCGTTCTAAGTTTTGAATATTTATGATCCATTTACTTTGCCATATTGCATTAGCAAAAACACCAACAATCTGCAGGTTAGAATGGCACTCTAAGGACCTTTAAGGGTACACAAGTTGCTAGTGTCTCAGATTTCTCAATATACATCACTAGGATTATAAATGTTCATCTTAAAAAATAGCAGATTAATTCATGTTAAAGAAACAGTATACCTATAGGAATTATTAGCCAGTTACAGGCACAAGAAAGCAGCTCAGGGAAATAGAACTGAGTTTTAGCTGAAAGGTCAATTGAATGCAGCAGTCCTATAGTCAAATAGGCTGTAACATCAGGGAACGGGTAGGGTTTAAAACATCAATTTTAATTAAAAACTCAAGGATTTCGAGAGAGTGACTGAATGACATCAGTTACTAACAAATCTAATCTACTATAAAAGAGATAATTTCAAGCATTACTCTCCATAATTTGTTTTAAACAAGGATTTACCTACATGGATCTTATGTGTAAAAAATACCAATCTACAACTGCTGTAATATAAGGTTGTAGACCTCCATTTTATAATTAGATCTTCATTATGCAGTGTTCTGCAGTGCAATGCGGGGAGGTAGGGAAAGTGACTTTTGCTAAAGATTGCTCATTCAACATATTTGTGTTTATCGTAAACGAACTACAGAAATCCAATGGATTAAACAACTAAAGTGCCACTTACCCCAAAGGCAAAAGGTCACCTTTAAAAAATAATAAGCATAACAGTAGAGTAGTGATTACATATTTAATTGAAGTACTGATACAAGGCTTTAAAAGTTCCGTTCATTTTAATTTAATTGAGCAATTATAATGAGAATGTTACACCGAGATTGAAACTGCATTATAAATACATTTCTAATTTAGTGTGAAAAATATTGTTTCTAGATCAAAATGTTAGTGGATTTAAAGGTTTTAACCATTTGAGTGCCAGAGAATATCCAACACATTGCAATGGCCCACAAAGGGTTATAGGAAAGTAATACAGTCGTTATTTGAATACAATTTTTACACACAAAATAGCTGGATATCTATTGAGTTTTCCTGGAAAAAATCAAAATATTGATTATGGGTGAAGGGAGCAGAGTAAGAAATATGATCACATTGGGAAGATGTTTATAAAATACATTGATGGAAATTTGTAAATGTGGAGTTAAGAAAAAAGAAGTGTTAAAATGGCTGTAACAGTGTCTTTGATAATTATAAAACTAAGAACGGCAGGTTAGGAGGGCTGTACGCCATGTAGTACCTTTTTAAAAAAAAAAAAATGGAGTAATGACATTTGTAAAAAGTTGTGCAGCAAATTTATAAAGAAATGTCTCTCCTTGTGACAATTTTGCGACAGAATTTTAACCAGAATCTTAACGCCAGGTATATGCTGTCCTTAAGCATTCCAGAGTAATAATGTCATATTTATTAAAACTCCATAAATAATTTATAAATCAGCCCTCATGTCATCTCCAGTTGCGATGACTTAAGGACCGTTCCTTAAACCCTTAATGACCCATGACGTACCGGGACTGTCATGGGTAGATTTGCTCCAAGGACCCATGACAGTCCCGGTACGTCATGGTTTAAACTCCCCCATTGTGGCCGCACGGAGCGATGGGAGAGCGCGGGCTGGTTGTTAATAAGTGTCCCGGTACCGGGACACTTAGTAACAGCCAGCAGAAACATTGTTGCAACATGCGATTTGCTTGATGAGTGAATCACATGTTGCCAAAGCCGAATGACAGGCACAGTATTTGTAAATACTGTCCCTGTCATATATCTCTGCCTCCCTCCATCTTGCACACTGCTAAGGTGGAGAGAGGCAGAGAGACACATCGTGTTTCAGAGTCCCAAATCGTGTTCCAGTGGGGAAAAAGAAAAAAAAAAAAAAAAAAAAGACAAAATTAACCCTTTGATCACTGTTCTGCAGTGATCAATACAGTTTCCCCCATCTGATCACTCTAGAAGTGATCAGTTTGTTGCAGATCAGGGTTTGCTGATCTGTGGTACATCCCCCATCCCCCTTGAATTTTTTTATTTATTTATTTTTAATAAAATGTGATTATTTTCTATAGTTTAGGTAGTTTAGGTAGGTAGTTGGGTAGGTTTAGTGTAGACGTGTGTTAGGGAAAGGTTTAGGGTTAGATTTAGGATTAGAGTAGGGGAAAAAAAAAAACACAAAAAAATATAATAAGTATAGTTTAGATAGGTAGTTCACTTGGGTTAGGTAGGTTCAGGGTATACGTAGGTTAGGGTAAGGTTTAGGGTTAGATTTAGGTTTAGGGGTAGCGTAATGAAAAAAAAAGTTTTTTAAAGTAAGTGTACAAAATGCAGCGGATGTACAGTGTAGAAGAGGCAAATGCCTTTTTGGTGTCTGACTCAGCCACAGATGCTGCGTCAGAATTTGATATAACTTGTTTTCAGAGAGTGAGAGCAGCTCTAGTGATGACGCTGGACTTTCTGTAAAGAAAAGATGTACTGCCCCAAGAGCTGCCCTGGCAACTGCCCCAGCACCTGTCCAAAGACCTGCCCAAAGAAATGCCCCAAATGCTGCCCAAAGAAATGCCCCAACACCTGCCACTCCTGATCCTAATGAATGGGTATCACCAACCAATTTATGCCTACAAGTCCCAGAATTCACAGGCAACCCAGGGATTCACATTGATGTGGAAGGATTTACCCATGATATTTTATTTGTTTTTTGGGGGAAGACATTTTGGGGGAAATTGTGTCCCAAACCAATTTGTATGCAGCCCAGTATATTGCCGCCAACCCTACAGCTTACGTTGTTAAGCAAGAAGTATGAAAACCCACAGACATCACAGAATTTAAGCAATTCTGGGCCTTAATAATGGCAATGGGAATAATAGAAAATCCAAGTATCTGATCCTACTGGAGCATAAACCCCATATGTAATACCCCTATATTCCCCAAGACAATGACCAGGTCCAGATTTGAAGTAATTTTGCACTTTTTGCATTTTAGTTATAATACCCTGTGCCTCCCAAAAGAACACCCTCAGTATGATAGACTGTACAAAATTCGTCCCCTAACAAACCATTTACAGAAAAAGTTTGCCAAAGTATATATGCCTCAAAAAGAAATGAGTGTAGATGAATCCCTAATGAAATATAAAGGCAGGTTAGGTTTGAAGCAATACATCCCCTCCAAGAGTTCCAAGTTTGGTGTTAAATTTTATAAATTGTGTGAAAGTGCCACAGGCTACACCCAGGCTTTTAGAATTTATGAGGGCAAGGACAGCCAACTTGATCCTCCTGGTTGCCCCGAATTTATGGGAACAAGTGGAAAAATTGTTTGGGATCTAATTTACCCCTTATTAAATAAAGGTTATCAGTTATTTGTTGATAACTATTACACCAGCCCCCTTTTATTTCAGTCTCTACTTTGTTTTGACATCATGGACTGTGGCACTGTTAGGCACAATTGCAGGGAGTTGCACAAAAAATTAGTAGATACCAAACTAAAAACTGGAACGTCCTTATCTTTGTGCCAACAGGAGCTGCTGGCAGTTAAGTTCAAGGACAGAAAAGATGTCTACGTGCTGACCACCATGCATGAGGACAGAACTGTGGTAGTCACTGTTCATGGCAGGAGAGGGGTACTGAGAAAGCCAGTCTGCATCAGGGACTATAATAAAAACATGGGGGGAGTTGATCTGTGTGATCAACTAATGCAGCCATACCTCGCAATCAGAAAGTGTAGGACATGGTACAAAAAAGTTGCCATCTATATGATGCAGACTGCAGTACATAATTCATTTTTCATTTTCAAACTGGCAAACCCCAATCAAAAATGTAGCTTTTTACAATATCAGCTACAACTCATTTACCTATTTTTGTTTCACGGTGCGCCAGAAATCATTCCATCAAGACCCAGGGAAGCACACTTTAGTTATAAAATCCCCCCAACTCCCCAAAAGAACAAACCACAGAAGCGCTGCAGGGTTTGCTACAGAAAGGGAATACGGACAGACATCACCACTTACTGTCCTGATTGCCCTTCCAAACCTGGCCTCTGCATTGGTGACTGCTTCAAGGAATACCATTCAGGCAAAATGCAGTAGTGCTGTAAAGCTTCATTATTTGGCCACTTTTCCCCCCTGAAATATCCTGTTTTTTTATTTTTCAAAACACATCCCTCCTTAGATCTAACACTATCAAAATATAATGGGAAGCAAAGCAACATAAGTTTTTTCCATCTCTGATAATGGAAACACACATGTTCCCTACTGGGCCCAGTAGCTCCCCCAAACCCTGACAAACCTATGCATATGGGGCATTGCCGTACTCAGATGATGTAACTCACCACTAATGTAAAGCACTAAAAAATTCTGCAAATATCATCTGATTGAAATCCAGAGCAACACTAAAATATAAGTGTGAAAAATGCTGAATTTTTTACTTACGTCAAGTTGTACGAGAGATTGGTGGTAAAATGGCTAAGTAAAAAATTTGAAAGCATACCTAAAATGAAAGCTGGGGGTGTCTAATTTCCAAAAATATACACTTGGGGGTGGGAATCCTAAAGTGGAGCACTGGAACATAGCCACAAATGAGAAATGGCACCAGATAAGAAAGATGTGAAAATTCAATATTTGTTCAAATTTGGGCCCCGTAGCTCCCCCAAACCACGAGAAACCTATGCATATCGGGTATTGTCATACTCAGAAGAAGAAGCTGAACACGAAACAATGCATTTTAAAAATCTTCATCTATCATGTGCTTGAAATTCACATCAACATTGAAGTCAAAGTGTGAAAAACGCTGTTGTTTGTTTTTTGTTTTGTTTTTTTTTAAACTGACGTCAAGATTTATGAGGGATTGGTAGTAAAATGGCTGTGTAAAAAATTTGAAAACATATATAAAATGATAGCCTGGGGTGTCTACTTTCCAAAAATATACACTTTGGGGGGGAAATCTTAAGGTGGAGCACTGATACACAGCCCCAAATGAGACACGGCACAAATGACGCAAGCTGTGAAAATTTAAAGTGTGAAACTAGAAAAGCCCCTGTTCCAATTTGGGCCCCGTAGCAACCCCAGACCTTGAGAAACCTATGCATATGGGGTATTGCCATACTCAGAAGAAGAAGCTTGAAATTCACATCAACATTGAAGTTAAAGTGTGAAAAATGCTATCTTTTTAACTTACGTCAAGATTTAAGAGTTACGAGGGATTGGTGGTAAAATGGCAGCGTAAAAAATTTGAAAACATACATAAAATGAAAGCCTGGGGTGTCTTCTTTTAAAAAATATACACTTTTGGGGGGAAATGTTAGAGTGGAGCACTGTTACACAGACCCAAATGAGACATGGCACCAGTGATGCAAGCTGTGAAAATTCGAAGTGTGAAACTGGAAACGCGCATGTTCCAATTTGGGCCCCATAGCTCCCCCAAACCTAGAGAAACCTATGCATATGGGGTATTGTCGCACTCAGAAGAAGGAGCTGAACACTAAACAATGGATATTTTTAAATTTTCAACTATCCCATGCTTGATATCAACAGTAATATTTAAATGCAAGTGTGAAAACTGCAAAAAAAAACAAATTACCACAATTTTGAAAAATATTTCTGGAAAAATAGCTGCATAAAAAACTCCAAAATTCTCCTGATTATTTACCTTATGTTGTCTAGTTTTCAGAAACATATACCTTTGTCGGACATTTTTGGTTCTGGCACCGTCAACTAAGCTATTTGTTTGCTCTTTTTTTTCTACTTTAATCAAATTAAATGATGAGGTATTCATATAATTGTGGTATCAAAAGAAAGCCCTACTTGTGCTTAAAAAAACAGTATATAATTTGTGTGAGTGTACAAAAGGAATTAAAGAGAAAATATGGTTGAACAACAGTCAAAAAAGTAAAAATTGCTCTGGTCCTTAAGTCAAATCGAACTCAGATTTTCCCGGTCCTTAAGGGGTTAAAAATTACTAGGGACGTCTTTTATAAATCTCCCTCATTGTTTACTTTGTATGAAAATATTTTAAGACAATACAGTGAGGTTGATGTACTGAGAAGCACCGAAAAAAATTTGAGGCAAACTAACTGAACCATAGGAGTCAAATAAAAACTTCCAGTGATTTCAATGGGTCTCTGGCATTCAAGGGGTTAAAAGACCTATAGAATTTAATAGCATATCGCCCAACATTTCAAATGGCCAAAGAGTTACACTTTTGGATTAGGTGGCGCTACAAGGTATTACCAAGGATTTTACCACCTTTTAACACAGCTTTATGTAACTGAATAAATTATTCAGAACAAGACCAAAGTATTTTATTTACACAGACTCATTTATAAACACGTGTACTGATGTTTAAACAAACGTTGTGGAGCAGTGTGATACACTTATATACACACCCCACAGTCTGATCGCCTAAACACAGGGACACCAAGGTAAGAAAGAGGGACAGTGGGATTTGGGTCTCAAAGAGGGACACTTGGGAGGTATGCGTTAAATAGTAACATAGTAAATTAGGTTGAAAAAAAAGACACAAATACATAAAGTTAAACCTTTGCCTCATAACTCAGATACATGAGGATTATAAAGCTTTCCTGCTGCTAGGGTGGGAAACAGGAACAGATAGATTTGGGGTTTCCTAAAGAGGGACACTTAAGAGGTATGGAATAGGAATTTGCAGAATGTTCACTTGTCCCCTATGGTACAGTAGGATTGCTCCTGAACTGTTCATTTCTTAGTACATCTGCCTCAACTGGTCACATGGCTTGAGCATACTGGGCAATATGCACAAAGTGATTGGAGTAATTCTGGTTCAACCCCAGTGTACCATGGGATACAACTAAACATGCATATGGGTTTAAACAGAGCTTTTATACTTTTGAATGCTAAATCCAATGAACTGCAAGGCACGGCTTTGGAAATCTCTAACAAGCAATAGGTTAAAAGCTCCAATTAAATCAATGGGAATAATTGGGGGCTTTTTATTTGTCTCTACGATGCAGATGGCTTCCTCCTTTTTTCTTTGTCCCTACGACACAATATGCTGGAATTTAGCAGTTTTTGAATGAGAATTTGTTGCAATCCATTCAAATGAATGAGATGGAAATATTTTCCATCAGAGATCAGCAATTTCATAGCTTATTAAAAAAAGGACCATGGCGTATGAAATGCTTTAATGCCCACATCACAGTGTACCCTGGCAGTACTATAGAAAATAATGAGTGAAACCAAAACAGTATGTTCTCTTTCTATGCCTCTTTGTTAAAGAATGTACAAACTGCAGGAAGTTTCACAGACCTACAACGGCCACAAAGATTTCTGTTATCTGAATTTCCTTCTGAGCCAGACATCTGGTAAGGTGAACTGGTACAACACTGACAATACCGGCAAATGTAATTACACAACATGCATGTACCTGGGAACTTTCAAATTGAGCTGCCCTTGAAATCTTTCAAATATTAACCCTTAACACCTTAATAGGGCTGCAACAACTAATCGATAAAATCGATAAAAATCGATAATGAGAATAGTTGCCAACGATTCTCATTATCGATTAGTTGTGCAGTGATTAGTTGTGCCGCCCAGCAGCGCCCCCAGCCACCATACGTTGTGAAAGGCTGAACGCCTTAATGTCTGCTGGATGCTACTGTCTCCCCACTGCCCGCATTGATGACATCTGGGGCGGAACCACGTCAAACGCGGAGAGGCCACGTGGAGCATGCTAGCATTTTCTTCGTCTGTTCTGAGGCCAGTTTAAAACTGGTGCCCAGACTGAGGAAGAAAACCCCAGCATGTACCACGCTGTGTCTCCGCGTTTGACGTGGTTCCGCCCCAGATGTCCTAAGAGCGGGCAGTGGGGAGAAGGAGAAAGATGCACGAGTGAAAGAGGTATGGGGGGAAGATGTACGTGGAGGGAGAAAGAGTTACAAGGGGGGAGAAAGTGAAGTACAATGGCAGGGGGGAGAAAGAAGTACATGGGGGAGAAAGAGGTACAAAGGGGAGAAAAAGAGGTCTAAGGGGAGAAAAAGAGGTCTAAGGGGGGAGAAAGAGGCACAAGGGGGAGAAAGAGAGGCACAAGGGGGAGAAAGAGAGGTCTAAGGGGGGAGAAAGAGGCACATGGGGGAGAAAGAGAGGTCTAAGGGGGAGAAAGAGAGGCACAAGGGGGAGAAAGAGAGAGGCACAAGGGGGAGAAAGAGAGAGGCACATGGGAGAGAAAGAGAGAGGCACATGGGAGAGAAAGAGAGAGGCACATGGGAGAGAAAGAGAGAGGCACATGGGGGAGAAAGATAGGCACACGGGGGGAGAAAGAGAGGCACAAAGGGGAGAAAGAAGTACAAGGGGGACAAAGAGAGGCACAAAGGGGAGAAAGAAGTACAAGGGGGAGAAAGAGAGGCACAAAGGGGAGAAAGAAATACAAGGGGGAGAAAGAGAGGCACAAGGGGGGAGAAAGAGGTGCATGGGGGGGTGAAAGAAGTACATGGGGGAGAAAGAGAGGCACAAGGGGGAGAAAGAGAGGCACAAGGGGGAGAAAGAGAGGCACAAGGGGGACAAAGAAGTACATGGGGGAGAAAGAGAGGCACAAAGGGGATAAAGAAGTACATGGCGGAGAAAGAGAAGCACAAGGGGGGAGAAAGTGAGGCACAAGGGGGGAAAAAGAGAGGCACAAAGGGGGGAGAAAGAGGTGCATGGGGGGAAGAAAGAAGTACATGGGGGAGAAAGAGAGGCACAAGGGAGAGAAAGAAGTAAATGGGGGAGAAAGAGGCACAAAGGGGAGAAAGAAGTACATGGGGGAGAAAGAGAGGCACAAGGGGGAGAAAGAAGTACAAGGGGGAGAAAGAGGTGCATGGGGGAGAAAGAGAGGCACAAAGGGGGAGAAAGAGAGGCACAAAGGGGGAGAAAGAAATACAAGGGGGAGAAAGAGAGGCACAAGGGGGGAGAAAGAGGTGCATGGGGGGTGAAAGAAGTACATGGGGGAGAAAGAGAGGCACAAGGGGGACAAAGAAGTACATGGGGGAGAAAGAGAGGCACAAAGGGGATAAAGAAGTACATGGCGGAGAAAGAGAAGCACAAGGGGGGAGAAAGAGGTGCATGGGGGAGAAAGTGAGGCACAAGGGGGGAGAAAGAGGCACAAGGGGGGGAGAAAGAGGTGCATGGGGGGAAGAAAGAAGTACATGGGGGAGAAAGAGAGGCACAAGGGAGAGAAAGAAGTAAATGGGGGAGAAAGAGAGGCACAAAGGGGAGAAAGAAGTACATGGGGGAGAAAGAGAGGCACAAGGGGGAGAAAGAAGTACAAGGGGGAGAAAGAGGTGCATGGGGGAGAAAGAGAGGCACAAAGGGGGAGAAAGAGAGGCACAAGGAGGAGAAAGAAGTACATGGGGAGAAAGAGAGGCACAAGGAGGAGAAAGAAGTACATGGGGAGAAAGAGAGGCACAAGGGGGGAGAAATAAGTACAAAGAGGAGAAAGAGAGGTGCATAAACCTCATAGTAAAATAATAACAATGACACGTTAATGTGTAAAGTTTTTTATTCTGATGTTTGTTTTCAACAATCAGTTTGTTCATTAAATCATTTTAAATAATGAAAAATTAGCATATTGTTTTTTTTTTCTCCGATTAATCAATTCATCGAAAAACTAATCGGCCAACTAATCGATTATAAAAATAATTGTTAGTTGCAGCCCTACACCTTAAGGACCCATGACATGCCAGGACCTTCGTGGGAAAACTTCCCTTAAGACCCATGATTACTGGCATGTCATGGAATTCAGGGGTCCCCCCAAAGCTGCACGCCGCTCGGGGGATCCCTGAATAGGTTGTGCAAATAAAATTAAAAAAAGCCACAGCACGGTTGGTCCTTAAGGGGTTAAAGATTCCCATAATGTAGATTTTAACCCTTTGAGTGCCAGGGTGGTATCCAATGCACTGGATACCTTTCTGGCATTCAAAAGGTTAACACTCTTGTATATGAAATCATGAAAAATTAATGACTTTAATAATATGAAATAAAAGTGAAGTATTAAAGTGATCCAGTCAGGCTTAACTGTATAGGACTTAGAGCTGGTTTCCTTTCTCAGGTACAGCTGTTGGGAGTCATCTCTCTTCATGTGTTCCTGGACCTTTCTCCTTAAAGGGATAGTAATGTTTCATAATAAAAGCAGCTCTAATTAATCATCATAGTATTTGGACCTTGGAGAGTGTTATTTCAATTCTGTCAGAGTTGTAGGTCAAGAGTAATTTAATGACAAAGTATCCCCCTCCCGCCCCTTTTATTGATGTAACACTGCTCAGACAGAGCAGAAGGGAGGTGCCCAGGTAGATTGCAGAGAAGGACAATCTTCAATTAAGATAAGGGAAAAACCTAAAAAACTTGTCACGCGGGGGCCAGGGCTTTCATTGTTCTCATAGGAAGAAGACTGTCCCCTGCTGTTATCTGTCTGGTCTATGGATTGGATTCCACATCTGAGAAGAGATGCCTTACACTAGGTAAAAGGGGCGGGAGGGGAAACTTTGCTTGTGAATATCTCTCAAACCATAAAGGTTTGAGAGATAAGACATATCATTCTTCATGTTTTTTTAATGCCTACAAAATAAAATAAAGATAAAACAAAGTATTTATATCCCTTTAAAGTTACATAAAGGATTAAAGCAATACATACCTGCCTGTCTAACCCAGAGGTGCTCAATTCAGTCCATAAGGAATAATTAACCCTTTCAGTGCCAGAGGAGTAGGCAACGTATTGAAAAGCAATGAGTTATGTACCCCTCTGGCAATGAAAGGGTTAACATACTTAGAGCTCTCACTGCCTAAACACGAACAAGACAAGCAGGACATCTTCCCTGTCCTTCTGGTAGAAATGGCACCAATGTAATCGGAGTAAATCATATAGTAGTAACACAGAACTCTCTCTCCCTGAGAATTTGGCCCTTCACCCTAGGAGACCCAGAGCTTTGGGTCAAACCCCTGAGCTTCAGAGTCAAACCACGAGAGTTCCCATCTATAAACATGCACCACAACCTTAAAGGGATAGTAATACTTAAGATGTAAAAAAAAATACATGTTGTAGGGTTTATGTCCCCGAATAAATGAGAGACATTTTATTAAAAAGTTGTAACAATTCAAACATTAGTTTTTTTAGGTACAGTATCACAGTGGCCTTAAAATTTATAGCGGTGCAGTTACTACACAATCCTATGGAGATTTATGGTCTACGTATTTTTTTACATCTTAAGTATTACTATCCCTTTAAGTTTGACCTCTCACCTTAACCCCTGGGAATCAGAGGAGTGTGCAATGCATTGCTTACCCCTCTGGTTCTCAAGGAGTTAAGCACTGCATTCCCATAAGAAATCTGGGGAAGGCCAATAGCTGTGGATGATGAGAGTTCTAGTGTAGCAGCTGTAGAGCAACAGGTTGCCCCCTTTTCATAAGACAAATCAAGTAAAACATCTGTATTAGATGTGTGCGTGTGAAGTGATTGTAATGATTCATAATGTAACAGAGGGGTAACTTGTAGGAAACATACCATAATAATAACAAGAATTGAGGTGGTTGTAATTAGTCAGAGGAAAATAAACAGAGTAACCAGAGGTAATGCAATAAGCAGCAGGAAGCGATTGTGTGGTTTCAGCATGTGACAGTGAACTCTCAGTGTCACCTTATGAAACCTACCAGAAGGCACACACTATAAACATAACAACACCTAAAGAAATAGCCCTTTACTGCCTGCAGTGTCATGAAATGACTGTAAACAGCATGTTTGTTATGGATATGACATGCTTGTTAAAATTAGTGGAATTTTTATCTCTTCTCTATGGTGCAGTTACTATGCTTCATTTCTTAGTATATCAGAGAGGGTTTACAATGTGTTGCACATACCTTTGTCACTCAAGGGGTTAAAATAATACTGAATTGAACATTTAATGCCATGTGCAGTAATAGTTAAGGGCTACCATCAAAATCAACTAAAAACGGACCCAATTTCCCATAAAAATACATTTTTGAAGACCTCTCTAGCATTCAAGGTGTTAAAAGCATTATTTGATTAATTAAAAATGTGTATTTATCCCCTAAGGTCCAGCTGATTTGCTACATAACTGCTCTACTTTTGTATTTGTACATAAGGTCCCTAGTAGAAATCAGGCTTCTACAACATGAAAAAGTGGACTTTAAGGGCTAGATTTAAAGGCAGCCGTTAAACCAGCCGCTAAGTGAAAAAGGCACATCGCTCGCAAATAATACATGAGTTACGGCAGATTCAATAGCTACTCTACGAGAATAGCTATCGAGCGTAGGCACACACAAAACACGTAACACAAAAGCCGTTGTCGCTCATGTTAATGCACAACGGGCGGCCAAATCACACGATAACAGCGCTCAAAACTACATCTAAAATAACGGCTGCTGTTGTCTAGCAACCATGATTGATGCAAAAACAAATTCAAACACACAGCCAATCACAAAGCCCCAATGTATCAAATAACTTCAAATACACCTATATATACCCAAAAATAACCGTCACACACTGTCTTTTATCGAGTTCTTCAGAGCCAGATATCAGGACCCGGGAGCGGAGGATAGTGATCAGAGAGAGGGAGACAGGAGCATTCATTGGAGGTAGAAGGAGATTTTTGAGTTTGGAGTTTGGAGAGAGGTGCACTTACTATACACATATTACACTTTTGCACATCCTATATAATAATTCGCTAAGTTGTGTGTAACGCCCGACATGCGCAGTAGACACTGCTGCGCGTGCGGCAGTCATGCCCACTACAGACTGCCCGCGCCGCGGCTGATACAGAGCTGGGCGCTCTGAAGGAGCATCCAGCTCTGTATCAGCAGTGGCGTGGGCAGTCTCTACTGCGCGTGACTGCCCCGCGATCGGCTGCCAGAGGCACTGTGGCCCGTGTAACGGGCTGTTCAACTAGTATTATATACACACATACAAACACATACACATACATACACGTAGTCCTTTTATTTTATAACACCTTACACATTTTACTTTTTATTTTGACAGTGTGAATCTGTGAGTGAAAGTGTGTGACAGAGAGTGAGTGGATCGAGTGTGTCTGTGAGGGCCTGTGGGAGTGCCTGGGTGTGACTGGGTGAGTGATGGCCAGGAGAGGAGGACAGGAGAGAGGGATGGGGAGAGTAGTGGAGGAGGAGGAAGCTCAGGAGGGTATCCCTCAGCAGAGCAGGGGTGGGAGAGGGAGATCTGCAGGGCGGAGGGGGACCCGGCCCACAAGAGCAGGCACACGCAGGACAGGGACAGAACCTGCAGTGGGACGAGGGGTAGTTGCTGGGGAGCAACACACAGAGTCAGGGTCAGACCAGGCAGGGCACTCCGGCTCAGAATCCTCCCATGCCGGAGCTGACGAGGGCAGGATCAGGGACCCCAAATACACAAAGGAGGAGAACACAGATCTTGTGGAAGCTGTCCTGGAGAGGCAGAGTGTTCTCCACCCGACAGCGAAGGTCCCTGGCCTGTCAGCGAGGAGGAAAGCAGCCTGGAACCAGATCTGCAGCCGGGTCAACGCGGTGGCTCCATGCAGGCGGGACGTGGAGTCCATCAAAAAGAGATGGGGAGACTGCCGGAGGGTCGTCAAAAACAAGATGACAGAGCTCGCCAAGCACGCCCGAGGCACTGGAGGTGGACCAGCAGTCCCTATCACCTTCTGCGGCTGGGAGGAGATGGTGCGGCAGACCATGTCCCCGACCCTGATCGAGGGGGTCATTGGAGGAACTGACACTGGGGATGAGAGGAGCCTCCACACTACCGGTAAGTGCAACACTACAGAACAACACACTACAGCAACCAACACCAGCTGCACACACAGTCACACCTCAACACATGTCCATCACTCAGCCATACAACTGCACCAGCACAGCACCCTGAGGGTTAAAAAAAGGACACAACACCAGGACAAATGGCAAGGTCCAACTTGGGACAAACCTGTCAAAGTCCTACTTCAACCCTCCTGTCGCTGTGCTCATCACACACATTACACAAACCCTTATGTTCAAAATGTCATCTGTCTTAGATCATCACTGTTCACACACAATGTCACCCATGTCCCCACCCCCACCCTAACCCCTTGAGTGCTAGAGGGATCATCAATGCATCAATCAACAATGCATTGGCAACCCCTCTGGTACTCAAGGGGTTAACCAGACAACAAACAAGTCAATAGGCCAACGATCACATGCTACACAGGGGACATTCACTAAGCGGTGACAAACAGATGGTGGACACAAAGTAACCCTCACACACCCTCACTTCACCAATACCAGTGTTAGTCCATGGAGAATATGCAACAACAAGAATCAAGTTTATAAGGTCCCATTGTACAGACTCCATGGAAAACACTGGACATGGGGAAAGGAGATCACTGGAGAAGTCACCATCATGTTCACTTCATCAGTTCAACATCACCGCTTATTGAATCACAAAAAGGGGGCATCAGGTCACACATCACAGTGTCCCACAGAATAAATGCTTGTAGGTGCAACACACAGGCCGAAAACTATTCCACAGATTTCAAGCTGGAAAAAGTAGGCACTGGTGTTGTGGCTGCAATCATTTACTCTGACTTGAAATGACATATCCCATATCTGATTCCCACATGGATCCACAGGGGTGCTGATGCCATGGATGGATGGTACACCAGCAGCTCTTTGCAGGATACACATGGGAAACAAACAGCAAACAACATTGTACCTTGGTCACCAACAGGCCATGACTGATGGATATCTAGGATTGAGTATGGTTGCCTCACACAGAAGGATGGATGGGCTCATACACAGAGAAAAAAACAGGCCTCAATCAAAGATATCCCTCACTACTGGCTGGATTGTTGCCCTTAGGATTCAAATGTTACTAAATATGTTCCAAAACGATGTGAACACAGAGATCACTTCACTGGATGTGATTGCCTTACTGGCCAGATATGTGCACCCATCACAAATCAACCTACATTGCTACCATCCAAATACACATACATAGTATATCACACTCTACGTAGATGGGATATACGAGGTATGTTCATATCCATCATATCAATACAATGTCTTGTTGGATGGGTGCACATGTATAGCCAGTAAGACAATCACACCTACTGAACTGCTCTCTGGCTTCACATCTTGGAAGGATATTACTGTATCCATATGAAGGGTACATATCCACATACATATATGACCATTTCTACTTGTGTGTCACTGTAATGGGATAGCAATGGGTAATGTCATCATGATGTCATATCATTGCCATCGTTAACAGATGTGTCTTGATCTAAGTCCCATCCCTCCAACACTCATGGTTATACAGATATTGCTCTATGTGACAGGTGGAGATATCTATCATTTGACCACACGGAGGCTCTTCAGCAGAGCCAAAGTCGCAACATTTTGAGATAGCTACCTCTTTGGAATGGTCCACAGAGTGTGCTTGCAAACCATGCACACTCTGTACACCATTCCAATTAAGTATTGTTCTCTAAATGGGGCGATTTGGGCTCTGCTGAAAAGCCCTCGTGTGGACAAATGACTGAAATCTACATCTGTCACATAGAGCAATATCTGAACAACCATGAGGGTAGGAGGGATAGGACTAACAGCAAACAACATCTGTTTTCCAATGTCTACAGTATGACATCATGGTGGACTTAACCTTTGCCATCCCCCTGGAAGGATAGCCATCCCTACAAGTTGTGAAGATAAATATATGTTGTTGGATGCACCCCCCCCCCCCCAAGTTAAACAATGGTATTCCTACTGTTGAAAAGTGTGTTGATTCAAAAGGTATCACAGCTCAGACATGGATATGTCAGGGGCAATACCCCAGTGGCCTGAAATTGTACAGTGGTGCTGTTACTACACAATCATATGGACAGCTCTGGTACAGGGACCAGATATCTACATGGGAGGGTGTTGCAACAGCCCCACTGTACTATTTCGGCCCACTGTGATATTGCACCTCAAAATGAAACCTTCACCTGTAATAACTCAAACAACACCTTTCAGCAGTGGGTGTACCCTTGTTTACCCAGGGGGATTAACCCAAACACATATATTTTTCTTCACCACATATCAAAGTATAACTGTCTCCACAAACATATGGCTAAGGTCACTAATCACAACATCTTATTTCTCCACACAGCTTACGGCCCTCAAGCCCAGCGGGAGACAGTGGAGGAGGCAATGTCACCCCCCAGTGAGGAGGACACAGAGGAGGGGACCAGCCGGTGGTCACCTTACCCACCATCACCATCCCCTCCAACACAGGCTGCACCACCACCTACTGCACCCCTTCAAGCTGGACCACCACAGGCTGCACCCGTTCAAGCTGCACCTCCACAGTACAGTGGCTGGATGCAACAGGAGGAGAGGTGGACCCATCCAGCCACGTCCACCAGCTACTACCCTCCATCAGCAGCACCACCACCGCCAGGGAGGCAATGGCTGCCAGGGACAGTGGCCACCACCCAATATGGGCCATATGCCTCCCAGCTAAACCCACCCTCCTGGATGGCTCCACAGCATGCCCCAAGGTATGATTCCAGGTGGGGTCCAAGCACCTATCAGTGGCCACCATATGACCCATGACCACTGGACTACCCACACCTGGGCCTGATTGGTGAGCCCCAGCGCCCCCTACCCAGGGACATTTTCACACCTCCACCAGCACACACATCATTGGGCAGCTCGGAGTCACTTGATGTGGTGGGCATATGCCCATCATCTGCACCAGCCACTCCAACAGCTGTCACAGCAGCCACAGCACCTCCAGCAGCAGCAGAGCAAACAGCACCCTCAGCAGCACCAGAGGAAACAGCACCCTCAGCAGCAGCAGAGGAAACAGCACCCTCAGCAGCAGCAGAGGAAACAGCACCCTCAGCAGCAGAAGACTCAGCACCCTCAGCAGCAGAGGAAACAGCAGCACCAGTGACACCGGGCACATCCACCTCCAGCACCGCACGCCTCACAGGGATGGAGGCGGAGTGTATGGCCCTGCAGAGGAGACTACTCCGGTTGAGCAGGAGTACTGACAACAACATTACAAGGAGCAGGAGGCAATCCAGAAGGAACATTGCACAATTGGAGACCAGGATCCAAGGCCTGGAGTCGGAGGTGGCCAGGGGGAACACACTTCTCCAGCAGCTCAGGACTGGTCTCATGGACATGTTAACACAGGTCCTTGTGGAGTTGAGGGAGATAAACTGCAGGGAGAACCTGAGGATGGAGAGGGAGAACTTGCGTTCCACTGAGGGGTCTACTGCAACCACCACCCCTTCCAGTGTTACCCCTGAAGCCACACCTAGGGGGCAGAGGATTACCAGGAGTTCAACAAGGGCATCCACCTCTGGCACCCAGGCTAAGGCCCCCCACCCAAAAAGGAAAAAATGAAAGGCCCAACCTGTCAACATTCCCCTCAATAAAAAAAACCCTTTTTTTGTATTCCTGTCTGAACTGTTGTGTCTTCAGTTATGGATTGGGTGGCAGGGTTGTCTCCAATGCATTGCCATACAATGCAGTGAACACAACCTCTGCCTGGGTGAAATGTTAGTGGGATGCTACAACTTGGGTTCACACACCGTTGTACAAATTCAACTTTTAATACATCCCTGGAGCCATATTACACCACTGTGTTATATGGCGGTGTTGTGTGTTGAATTTGAACAACAAAACATACCCCTTAGCACAACAAATGGTACAACATTGAACATTCGTCTACATCATATGTTGTGTTTAACCCTTTGAGTGCCAGAGTGGTAGGCAACGCATTGCAAAGAAATTCGTTGGGGACCACTCTTGCACTCAGTGGGTTAATGGGATAACCAGACAAACAGCTCTGTGACTTAGCAGGGACATTACAAGCAGGACAGATAAATGGGACACGTATCCATATTGTCTTGGATTCTCACACTCATTGTGCAACTGACTTACTGGGGAAGCCAATGTTTTTTACCTAGGATTTCAATGTGTAGCACACACATTGATATCCTGGGGTGAGCATTGGGGTCTCCAGTAAGTTGAGTTGTTGTTTCCATAAGGGTGTAACAGTCTTCACCAGTGATAACACATGTCCACTTAGTCTGTTTGTTCGTTGATATAGCCCATGTACTGAGATATGTCAAAGTGGAGCAAAATCTCAGAAAATTGATTATACTGAGCAATACAGAAACTGTGGACAGGTATTCACTGTGGAAGTATGTCCCCGTATCACATCTTTATCACTCCCACTACACATTGGTGCCACCATCATCTGTTTGCATGGAGACATCACAGAGTCCACTCATTGGCAAACAAGTGGTGGGCTCCTGTGATGTGGGTGATGCCTTTTCATGTATGGGGGATACTCTATCCTGGGTGTGGTTACGCATTGACAAATGTGTTCTCAAATATATCCTCCTACAGACACAGATAGAATGGTGATGGTTCATCTTTATTGTGTCTCAAAGTACATTAGAATGTACATGTTTTTTCTGTGTGTATTGCCTATATGCATTTAACACCTGTATGAGAACACTAAATGTACTTTGAAACTAAATTGTACTACTTCAGTAACACTGCTGCCCTGCTCATGTGTTGTCCACAAGGTTTGACAACTCTGTAGCTGAGCATCCTAACTGTACAGGTTATAACACTCAAGAAATGGTGTTTTCTGTGTCTATATGAGAATGTTCCAGTAGAGGTTTGTGTGAACCTCAGGTCAAACTTTGCATCACCAACAACATCACCATAAACAGCAAGGGGTGATCTTCATGAAGGTGTTGTCAAGACATCAATCCAGTCACATGGAAGATCTTCAGTTCAAGGATGGATCATGTTACGGATGCCTGTGGGACAAGAGGACAGGATTTGGAGCAGTAGACCTGAACTGATCATCAAGCAACAACAATTTAGTCTTTTTAATCCCCTCAATTGCCACGGTTACAGGTGAGTACACAAACCATTGCTTGACAATGTGTTGTGTACTTATCTGTAACCAATTCTGTGGGGAACTTAGGACATGTGCACCAGCCCTATGGATTTGTGCCCCTGACATGTATACACACATTAACAAGCGTTCTGAGAGCTCCATGGAGGTAATGACATTGTGCTGCCACTGTGAAAGTGACAGTGGCAGCCCAATGTCATTTGTTCCATGGAACTGTTAGGACATATTTGTTGATGTGTGTATTCATCTCGGGGGCACATATGTCTGCACACTCACAGGTCAGCATGGAGTCCCTGGTAATCTGATCTACGTCTCATGACCTCTACATTGTGTGACCATACCACTGTACATCCACCCCTGTGCTGCTCTTCTCAGCTGTAGCACAGTACAGGTCCCATATTGAGTCCAATGTCCCTTTAACCCCTGATGTGCCTGAGTATTATCCAATGCATATCATTAGATGATACTCTTTCGCTACTGGGCTAGCATGGTTGTTCAGGCTATAATCATGGCATATCCAGTTAGTTGCTGTCAATCAAGCCGTGTAAGGTGATGAACATGGGTAATATGTTGTACCTTGTTTCTCCTGGGGGTGTGCGTGATATCCTTGGGGTCTGTATGTCAACGTGGAGAGTGGAATGGAGGATGGTTTTTGAGTCCACACACACAATTTGCCACGTCCACTGCCAGTGCAGTGCTGTGTCACTGTTCCTGTGGGGTGAGACAGAACAAAATGTGCAGTGTGGTTAGTGTCACAGGACTGATGAGGGACTTGCATGGATTGTTTGCATGCGTGTGTTATACTCACAGGTGAAGTGTTCCGTGATGAGCCTGTCTCTGATCTGTGCCCCTCTCATGGTCTCCTCCACATGCCCGATGTCCATGGCCACTTCTTGTATGGGGGGGGGGGGTCCGGGATGTGCTCCAGCAGCCTGGTGTCCACTGCGATGTTGTGCAGTATTGCGCACGCCACAATGATGTCAAACACCTTAGCCGGTGCATACTGCAGTGCTCCCCCAGAGTGGTCCAGACATCGGAATCTTGACTTGAGGAGCCCAAATGTCCGCTCAATAGCATTCCTCGTTCTGGCATGAGCCTGGTTGTACCTTTCCTGGGCATGTGTTTGGGGATTGGCCAGAGGGGTCAGTAGCCAGGACTTGCATCCATAGACAGCATCACCTGTGTAATGTGAGTGACATGGTGAGACAGGGAGCACATGTTGTGTGAATGATGTTTTGTGTGGTGGACGTAGTAGCTGTGGGTCAGGTGCATGCTGAGCAGCGTGGTGTGTACGTCTGTGTATGTGGTGTGATTTTGGTTTGTGAACTCACCCACTAGCCATCCCCCTGTAAAGGTTCCATTCTCAAAATCTCTGTGGACTGAGGAGTTTTGGAGAATGTATGCATCATGTGAGCTGCCAGGATATTTTGCACAGACATTCATGATCCTCATGTTGCTGTCACACACCATCTGCACGTTGATGGAGTGGAAGTTCTTCCTGTTGATGAATAGCTGTGCGTCACGTGCTGGGGCCTTAATCCGGACATGGGCGCAATCTATAGGACCCATTACCCTGGGCATGCCTGCCCTGGCGTAAAAGGCCTGCTTGACGTGTATCCAGTCCATGTCGGTGGTGGGGAAATGTATATGGGTACTGGCCTTGCTTTTGAGGGCTGGCAGGACCTGGGCCAGCACTCTGGAGAATGTGGCCTGTGACATGCCAGATGCGTAACCCTCAGTGGACTGGAAGGCCCCACTTGCCATGAAGTGTATGGCACAGAGTAGTTTCTGCAGGCCATTTAGGGCATGGTTGTGGATGTAGATGGGATCCACCTGCTCCTTGATGACCTCATACAAGGCAATGATGCTGTCAGGCCTCAACCTGTAGCGGTCAATGATCTCTTCATCAGTCACTCCAAAGAGGGTGACCCTTGGGCGGTATACCCTGGGCCTTGGTGGTCATCTATGCATCCTCTGCCCTCCAGGTGGGGATGGACTCCTGTGTGGCTGCTGAGCCAGAGCCTCCTCACTTGCAACAGGTGAAGGCTGTTGATCAGGCGTGCTTGGAGGTTGCTGATGTTCCCTAGCTCTCTCCCTTGCACGCCTTCTCCGCAGTCTTCGCAACAACATGTAACCCAACATACTGTTTGCTCTCTCTATCTGTCTCTCTCTCTATCTGTCTCTCACTCCCTGAGTGGAAAACAAGCCACAAGTGAGTGTGTTGAGTTGTCCCTTTAAGTACTTGCTAGGGCGTTGTGTAGGTGTGGTGATGAGGTGAGTGCTAACCAATGGTGAGTTGTTTTTGTCCAGGTAAGTGTTTGCAGGTGTGTGTGTGTGTTATAAGATGTGGTGTGTTGTGCTTGTTATGTGTCTGCCATTTGCGGGTGTGCAGTTGTGGGGTGCAGGTCACGTGTTGATGTTGCCCAGGTGAGCTTGTATTTGCAGGTGTCCGCTTTGTGTGATAACCCCCATTGTTCTGTGCCATGTTGTGTTGTTGTTTTTTTGTGTCGTTGTCCCTGTGGTGTTGGTTGTTGTTGTGTGTGGAGTGATTTGTGTTGTGTGTGCATGTTTTTGTGTTGTTTTGGCATTGCACGGGTTAATTTTCCCATTTACATGGTTGTGCAGTAAGCATTTTGTGTATTTTCCTATGTAACGGGTGTTTTGTTTTGCCCGTTAAGTGTCTAACGCTAAGAAAAGTGGGTCTTAACTTTTTGCCGTTAGGTGTGTCTTTTTTTCAGCCATTAGCAGTACCGCAAGCCTTTGAATAGCTCTGGGGTATGTTGTTCCATGCGTCTGGATGCACGTAAGTGTATCGGCCATTAGGATTCTGCAACTGCCGTTAGCTGTTCTTTAGACGGATCTTTGAATTGCAACATGACACTTAACGCACCCGTTAGTGATTTTTTTTTACTAACGGCTGCCTTTAAATCGAGCCCTAAGTCTTTAAATTCCAGAGAAGAGAGGTGACTGACTCCTATGAGACAAACTTTACTGTTCACTCAACTTTGTCCTCAAACCAATATACAGAGCTGCATTTCTGGCTGACCTACACTATGGTACACCCAGTAGACTGTCAACTGTTACCATAAATATCTTTCATACACCATGTTGAAAGGAAGGAACTTACATGCAGTTTTGAAGAAGGACCCTGCTATAAGGTTAAAGTGCCAGCTTCACACTTCAACACCAGTTTTTGGAGGGTGAAATGGACTTGAACAGAGAGTAAGCAAAAGACAAAACACCATCCTGAGAGGATGCTACTGGCTTCAGTTCTATCTGTTTCAACTAATGCCACATACACTCTGAACTACACAAACATTGCTACAGTTATCACTTATTTTCTTTGTACATTTGAACTCCACAACACAATTTCTTGCTCCTTTGACTTATAATCTTCCACACACCGTTATGTTCACATCACTCCTTCTCTCCTCTCATCCTCACACCTCCACCTCAACTTTCTCTTCTCCTGCACCCCCACCACCCTCCACACTCACAAAGCTGCATTTCCCCTCCTATCTCTCTGTACATCTGTTATTTGCAGGAATCATTCTAACCTCACCTCCAGTCCCTATCTTCAACCATAATTTCTTTCATTGCCCTTTACTCAACGGGAGTGATAATCCTATGAAAAAAACACACATTAAACCCTATTTTAAAATTATACCGCACCCATCCAAAAGACATTTAAAGTAATTGTTGTAGATCATCAGATTGTAACTAAGACTACCCTCCCCCCTTAAGTTTTGATGCCATTAGATTAATCTTCATGTTCTATTTTCTGTCATCAAGAAGGCATGGGGGAGTGTGGTGTTAAAGTTTGACAAACATACCATGAATTTCCAAGTTTTTGTAAAAATTTTGTGATCATTTTAACATAGGAATTTGTTTTTCTGCCTTTTATTTATACTTACAATACCATAAGTTCCAAGACAGGGTTTGTAAAAACGAATTAATTCATTCTAGATGCCAATAATCAAACTTTATTTTCTAATGCATGTATAGAAAGCTGTGCTCCTAAACTATATGCTGTTTGATTATCTTTTGTTAAGATTTCAACAGAATGCAATGACTGATCATCTCTAAATCATTTACTTTTTTTACATGAGAATCCACCCCTCCTCTATTCATAAAAACATTTTACCTCTGAGTCTGACAGTTTACAGACATTATTTAACACTAACTTTTGACACATTATCCAAGTCTCCTTACTTAAAGGGATAGTAATACTTAAGATGTAAAAAAAATATATCTTGTAGGGTTTATGTCCCCGAATAAAACAAGGGTACTCCCACTGCTGAGATTTTATTAAAAAATTATAACAGCTCAAACTTGAATTTTTTTAGGTGCAATATCACAGTGGCCTAAAAATTTACAGTGGTGCTGTTGCTACACCATCCTATGGAGATTTAAGGTCTACAGACCACAGCTGTCCATAATATGGTGTAGCAACAGTGCTACTGTAAATTTTCAGGCCACTGTGATATTGCACCTAAAAAATTCAAGTTTGAATTGTTATAATTTTTTAATAAAATATCTCTCAGCAGTGGGAGTACCCTTGTTTTACTCAGGGGGATAAACCCTACACCATATATTTTTTACATTATAAGTATTACTATCCCTTTAAACAAAGGCCCTGGGTCACTTCAGATTGTACAATTATAAGCAGAGGCATTTTTAATGCATGGGTGTACCTGTCGTTTTCTGGGGCCTCAAGTTTAATTCCCAGATGTTCCACATTTTCAGCAAAGGCCAATGTAATACTTTGATCAGACAGGAAAGATGCTGTCCTGGGTACACAACAAAGCAATGTGGTTGCTTTTTCACACAGAGTAATGGGCCCAAGGAATGCAGACACTAAACACAGATATTATAAATGGATGCCTTTATTTGGAGGCCTCGTGTCAAATATTTCCCAGGGCCCCCAAAACGTCTTAAAGCTCTTCTGATTAAAAGTATATTTTAGACTTCTTTTCCAAATAATAAAATGCAGTGTATTTAAATGTTTATAACCCCATTTCATTTTATGTGTTTGTGTTGTCTTAAGAGTGGTCAGCCTGTGGTCTTGCAGCTGTTGGTGCACCATATTATCCCCAGATAGCCACTATAATCCAACCAGAGCTATATAAAGAACTTTTCAGGCCCCAAAGAAAAAAAATGAAAGAAGGCCCTAAAAAAGTTGTAGTTTGTAAGATCCCTTTCAGTTAATTGTAAGTTCATTTAATATTTACAGCAAAGACTGTAACAATGGTCCATTGTGTACCCAGATCATCTTTACTCTTCTCCAACCATCTGACCACAACATGAAATTAGTTCCTTGATGAAAAACTAATATAGATGGGACCCCAAAGTGAGACCCCCTAAAACAAATGGAACCCTAGTGAACACCAGGTATGGCCATGCAGTTGCGGGCAGCGGGTTGTCCGTCCCAGAAAAAGAGGAAGACAGAAAACTTTAAATGTTACTAAGAAAGGAATGCAAAAAAGTGGAGCATTCAATATTTTTTGAATACCATAAATTTATGCACTGTTTGCTCTGGCTCCCATTTTGATGCAAGAAGCATACTAAACGTCTTGATGCTGAATAACACATGTTCCTACACTGTGTGCACAATTATTAGGCCAGTGAGTATTCTGACCATATCATCATTTTATGCATATTTTCCAACTCCAAGCTGTATAAACTTGAATGCTTATTGGATTTAAGCATATCAAGTGATATGCATTTGTGTAATGAGAGAGGGTGTGGCCTAAGGAGATGAACACCCTGTGTCAAGGTGTGCATAATTATTAGGCAGCTTCATTTCCTCAGGCAAAATGGGCAGAAAGCGAGATATAACTGACTCTGAAAAGTCAAAAATTGTAAAAAGTCTTTCAGAGGGATGCAGCACTCTTGAAATTGCTAAGATATTGGAGCGAGATCACAGAACCATCAAACGTTTGGTTGCAAATAGTCAACAGGGTAGCAAGAAACGTGTTGAGAAAAAAAGATGCAAATTAACTGCCAAAGATTTGAGAATAATCAAACATGAAGCTACCAGGAACCTATTATCCTCCAGTGCTGTCATATTCCAGAACTGCAACCTACCTGGAGTGTCCAGAAGTACTAGGTTTTCAGTGCTCAGAGAAATGGCCATGGTAAGGAAGGCTGAAACCCGACCACCAGTGAACAAGACACATAAGCTGAAACGTTAAGACTGGGCCAAGAAATATCTGAAGACAGATTTTTCAAAGGTTTTATGGACTGATGAGATGAGAGTGACTCTTGACGGTCCAGATGGATGGGTCCGTGGCTGGATCAGTAATGGACACGGAGCTCCACTTCGACTCAGATGCCAGCAAGGTGGAGGAGGGGTACTGATATGGGCTGGTATTATCAAAGATGAGCTAATTGGAACTTTTTGGGTTGAAGATGGACTCAAACTCAATTCCCAAACCTACTGCCAGTTTTTAGAAGACACTTTCTTCAAGCAGTGTGTTACAGCTTACCTTAGTTTCAGCGTCATCTACAGGCGCGAGGCTTCAAGCATGCAGGAGGCCTCTGTTTCATGTGTTTGCTTCCTGTAGTCTCCTCCTACCTACTTCCTCCCTCTGAGCTGCTCCTCCTACCTACTTCTGTAGAGGGGTTTAAAAGTCAGACCGAGTCCTGACTCAGTTGCCCTTGCGTTGTTGTGCTTAGCAGTTCTCTTACCTTGGGGGCTCTGTGTATGACCTGGCTAGTCTTCCATCCAACCTGGTGCTGACCTGTGGATCTGTCTGACTATTCTTTTGCGTATTCCTATTAGTGGACATCCAATCTTCTGCAGACCTGTGGCTCTGGCTGACTACCTGAACTGTGCATGACCTGGCTTGTCTGACTACCCCCTCTGGTGCTGACTTGTGGCTCTGTCTGACTACTCTTACGTGTGCTCCTTTACCTAGCAGACATCCAACCTAGTACGGACCTGGGACTCTGGTAGACCAGCTCTGATACTGACTGCAGGCTTGAGTCAGCTATCTACTTCCTCTCTGACTGCAGGCTGAGTCAGAGTCCTCTCCTTACTGACAAAAGGCGTGCGTCGGTACATCTTCCACTTCGGATCAAGATCCTGTGTTCCTGTTCCTGACCCAGTTCCTGCTCCTGTTCTGTTCCTGGTTCTGGTACAGACTACCAGTGGCTGAGGCCTAGTCTCTAGCATTGTGGTAAAGCCTGGCAGCCTATTATTTCTGATAACTGTGCTCGCTGGCTTGTAACCCTCTGCTTGTTACTACTGTATATGTTTGCCTACCTACTACTATCAATAAATTGCATTTAACTATACCGTACTGACTCCTGAACTTTTCTGGGAACCATGACACAGTGGTACAGAAAAAAGTCTGCATCTTTCAAAAAGACCGTGATTTTTATGCAGGACGATGCTCCATCGCATGCATCGAAGTACTCCACTGCGTGGCTAGCCAGTAAAGGCCTTAAAGATGATAAAATAACGACAAGGCCCCCTTCCTCACCTGACCTAAACCCCATTGAGAACTTGTGGGCCCTTCTTAAACAGCAGATTTACGCTGAAGCAAAACAGTACACCTCTCTGAACAGTATCTGGGAGGCTGTGGTTGCTGCTGCACAAAAAGTTGATCGTCAACAGATCAAGAAACTGACAGACTCCATGAATAGAAGGCTTATGACTGTTATTGAAAAGAAGGGTGGCTATATAGGTCACTGGTTTTTTTTGTAGAAATGTCACAAATGTTTACTTGTAAATTTTGAGTTGTTTGTTTAGTATTCTCACTTTAATAGATGGAAATAAACACGTAAGATGGGAAAATTATCGTTTTTCATTTAGTTGCATAATCATTCTGCACACTAATAGTTGCCCAATAATTGTGCACACATATATATTCTTCTAAGAAAGCCAATCCCTCACTTTTTCTCTCTTAAATATTCAGTTTTAAGGTTTCTTAACATTTTGGATTGACGGACAGCACTGTAATTGTTCAATAATAAAATTAATCCTCAAAATACAACTTGCCTAATAATTGCGTAATTGTGTAAATTAACCCTTTGGGTGTCAGAGGGGTACGCAATGCATTGCTCTGAAATGCACTACGTACCCTCTGGCACTCAAAGGGTTAATGACAAGTTAGCCAGACATATTACATTGTGTCCGCTAGTTGCGGAAAACAGTGGACATTTTAGCCACGCCCACATTTTGAAATTCATTTGGCGGTGGATTTGCAATAGTTTGCGAATCCTGAAAAAAACATGGACAATTCAGTAACATTTGGTGCTAATCATTTGGCCATTAAAAGTACAATGTAAATAGCTTGTGAGCATGTTTCTTGTATTCTGCCCTAACAGCCTTATGGACCATAGGGGAAATAAATGAAAATTGCCAAGCTTCCCATTGATTGAAATGGGGCTTTTAAACCCTTGCAGTTTAGTAAGTTGTCATTGGAGGGCCTGGTCCAAACATTTAATTTGGACACCCAAATACAAACAAATTCTCCAAGGGGTGTAACTAGAACCTAGTGGGGCCTTCTTGTTTGAAGCTGTGCCCCATCATAAATGCACACTCTATAGCAGTGGTTCTCAACCCATGGACTCAGTGGTCACTAAATGTCACCCTGTTAGAACACAGGTGATGATCTGAGGCTCTTTCAAATTGATTAACTCACCTGCGCTCTAACAAGGAAATCCTCAAATCCTGGCCTGTTAGAGGGCCCTGAGGGCATGGATTGAGAGCCACTATAGCCCCTGTAGTTACACTCAAGACACCATGGGGGTTATTCACTTATGTGTGATAAAGAGGTGATAAAGTAGAGATGACTTCTCCAATGATATCACTTCTCCAATTCCTGTGTTATTCTATGGAGCCAATGAACTAACATTTCTTAAGTTTTGGAGATCTTAGTGTATAGGCTCCATAGAATAACATAGGAACCGGATAAGGCACCTCCACTTTATCCCCTCTTTATAACACCTTTGCGAATAAGTCACTTTAATGTCAGAGAGGTCTCCAACGCATTGCATTGTAGACCTCTAGAATTCAGGAAGATAAAATGCCAGTTACATCAATGGGAAGTTTTATTCCCCGCCCCCAAAGGTGCCGTTTTGCTTCAGAACCACTTCAGCTGATGGAATAGGCCCTAGAAGCCAAATGCACAAAGGAAGAGAAATTCTGGATCAACCAAATGCTCCATAGGAGACAAGTGGAAACAACCAAATCCCCCATTGTTTTAAATGTGGCTTTAACCCCCTGAATGCTAGAAAGCTCTCCAACACAATGTGTTGGAGATCTCAATAGCATTCAAGGGTTAAATGGCAAAATTAAACCAAAATGTACTTTTATTTGTTGACTTACTACTAGGCCATAGGTTCAAAAGAAAAGGGGAGGAATTCTGGGGCAAGCCATTTACACCATAGGGAACAAACAAAAAGTTCACAAATTTTCACTGATTTAAATGGGACATTTAACCCCTTTAATGCCAGGGAGACCTCCAGTGCTTTGTGCTGCAATGCACTGGAGACTTAACTAGCATTCAAGGGGGTTAAAATACCCATTTGGATCAGTGGAAATGTTTTGTTCTCCCCTATAGTGCAGCTGCTTTGCCCCAGAAGTCCTGCACTTTTCTTTTGAACATATGGTTCACTGTGTAGTTAGCCTGAACCAGAACTGCACCTGTTTTGTTTTGTGCAAAGCAACTCATGCAACATTTACTAAGCAGTACAATATCCCAAGACAAGCTTCAGCTCATTCACCTGAAAAGGGCAGAAGTCTTCTTACCGCTTAGCAGAGCTCAGTAAACACTCTCTGGTCATGATTGTCTTTTATTGCATGCCAACGCACGCATGAAACACTTAAGGACAGCTATCAATTTCTGTCTTCCAGCAGCCAACTATTGTTTACATGCAAGGAAGCACCCTCTGGGAAAACTCACATCTCGTTTAAAGTGAAAAGCTTTCTGTGTACCCTGAGTGGTATCATGCCAAGTATAGCGTGTCACTGCCATTTTACTGGAGATATTGATGCTCTGCCAGCTGAAGCATGGTTAGAAAACCACAGATGATTCTAGCTCTGAGCCAAGTAGGTGTTCATTTCATGTACATTATATTAACAAACAAAATGCCTTAATCTCACTAACCTTTGCTTTAAGGCCTAAGGTTCCAACTGTAGGAAAAACACAAAACTAGTCACAAGATCTCTAGCAGTGGTTTTAGGCATTACATTATTTAAAGGGGAACAATACCTATAGAGGTTAATTTTACTTAAAGCAGAAGTAACACCTCTTAATAATACTTTGGCCAGAAAATACTAATGGCCCCTATGAATGTCAACCTTCTAAATGGTACAAGACAACATCTTTTTTGAGTTTTAAAAGGAGTTTATCAAAAGGAAAAGAAATACAAGGTATACAAAATCAGTGAAGCAAGACATGTAGCAACAAAGGCAATTGGCAGGCCTGGTTATAACCGAGTCTGGGGACATAATTCGGTATGAATTGTGGGTATAGCTGTTTATCACAGAATGAACACTTGATCTAAATGTCCACAAAAGCTGCCGCATCCCATCTGATAACCGCGTCCAGGCTTGAGAGAGATCCACATCATCAAAGCTTGTGCCTCAATAAAGAAAGAATGAAGGGGAAAAAGAGCAGGGGTTAGAACAGGGATGGAAGAAGGACAGTGGAGGGGTGTTAATATGGGAAAGAACAGGGGGAGGGATCGAAGGGAAGGAAGGGGTTAATCAGACAGCCTTGAATAACACATTGAAGGTCCATGGAAAGCTACAATCTTACGTACTACAGTGGATAATAATAATATCAAAGTATTTTACCAGGAAGGATACATTGAGATTGTCTCTCGTTTTCAAGTATGTCCTGGGGGTATAGATATTATTACCCAATTTAATGGTACTCATTTTATCTACCTCGGAAGGATGAAAGGCCGGGAAAGTCGACCTTGCCGGGACTAGAACCTGTGACCTTGCGGTTTCAACAGATTCTACAGCTGGTGCCTTAACCAGCTGAGCCAGGATACATTCTTCAAGGAGATTGGTCAATACAGTGGAATATCTAGGGATTACAGATGTCCAAAAAAGATGGACCTCCCCACCACGAGCAGAAAGATCAGCCTCTCCAAGACCATGGTTCTCACAATCCTAATCAGCCAGTCCTCCACCATATAGGGGCTGGTCGATTTCCACATGTTTAGCAGCATTTAGCAGATGTTGGTACATTTTTTTTTATCTGTAATTATTAAGGGCCAGTGGCCACAGTTTTGGGCATATGTATTCTAGGGATGGGACAAGGAGAGTTTGTAATTTGTAAGACTGTTGAGATTATGCTAAATAGCAAAGTCCAAAATGGGTGGACCAGATATGAACATACAATCCTGTATCCTGCTGGCATCTCCAGCACTGATCAGGGACTGAGGGATAATAGGAGTGCAAAACCTCTGGGGTCCTACACCTCCAATACAGCAGTTTATTATTGGTTTCCACAGTTAAAACATTCCTGGAACACTTAATGGTATTGGAAATGGCCACCCGCCACAGTTTGTCGCTCGGGGGTTCAGAGTTCCCCCTCCCATCTCCATTTCGGGGGATGGGTGGAAAAGTCCACTGCACCCAAGAGGAGAAAATAATGAGTCGACAAAGAGCTCTTCTCCCAGGGTCTCCAGAGGCAAATAGATTCATAGGTGGGGAGGTCTCACAGCATGTCCCATCTATGCAGATGAGAGCTAATGAAATGGTAAACTGTTGATATTGCCAGTGTTCGAGCCTGGCACAGAGTGAGTCAAAAGGCAATAGCTTATTATGGTCCCCTGGAGTACAGTTGGTTTGTTCCAGAATCGGTCCTGTTTGTTTGAGGCATCAGCCTCAGTGTGAAGCTGAACAAATAGTAACATGATGCTAAATAGTTAACATGAAGTATGGGACTGAATAGGTCTGAAGGAAAATTACCAATTTGCATATGTGGGTCCTCACCTGCTCTTCAGCATTCTGCCTTCTTCTTCATATACCCTGCTGTTCTCCATGACTATTTGCCTCCTGCATTTTTATCTACCTCCCTTATGGCTCTCCCTACCTGTCCCTCTCTCCACTTTTCTTACCTTATCCATCCCCACTCTTTCACTATTCTGCCCTTTTCACCCCTCTGTCCCTCTGTTACGCCTCTATGCTCCCTCTCTCCTCTACCTCATTCTCCCTCTGTCCTCGCTCAGTCTCCTACTCACTCATGCTCTACCTACCTCTCCACCCTCTACATCTGTTACTGCTCCCTCTATCTCTATCCCCTTTCCTCAATATATCCTCCGTCTACCTGCTATGTTTCTTTCTTTCCCCTCTATCCTATCCCTTCTCTCTATTTTATCCTATCCCTCTATCATTCTCTATAGGTAGTAGTATAATGCCCTGGTGGTCATGTGTACTGGTGTATTGCCCTGCAGGTCTCATTTAATTGGGTATTACATTGCTGACACCATGATTGGCTATATATCTTCTGCACTGGTGCACTACCCTAAAAATCTTGTTTACTGGTGTAATGCCTTGCTGGCCTCATGTACTGTTGTTGCCTTGTTCAGCCACCCAGGTATATTACCATGCTGCTCTCATATACTGGTGTATTAGCCTGCTGTTTCATGTTACTATTGCATTGCTCTGATCTTTTTATGTACTAGTATATTGATCTAATGGTCTTATATAATACTCTGAGACCATGTGGATATTACACAATTATAAGAGAACTACAGAGCAATACACAATTTTACAAGACCGGAAGATTACGGTATTTGTGCACTGTCTGCTAATCTCATGGAGTATTCTTCTGTTCTAATGTTAATCTCATGTAATAGTGTATTGCCATGTTGGTCTCATATAATGCTCTTCTAGGACACCAACAGGACTATACATAATTACACAAGAGTGTATTTGGTAAACACATAATTGCAGTATTTGTGTTTTGCTCTTCTGATTTAATGGAACTGGAAATATACCATTACACTGGACAGTAGAATATTGTCACGAGGAGTGCATTGGTGATTGTGTGGTGTCCCTGTCAATATGTGAGTAGGTGTAAGCAGTTTGGGTCATTGTTAGTGTTTGTGGGAGTATAAATATGCAAGGTCACTGTTAATGGGTCAGTTTAACTGTGTTGGGTCACTATTGGTGTATTGGTGATCGTATGTGTGGATCCACTGTTTGTGTGCTTGGTAGATGTAGATCCATTGTATGTCAGTGGATGGGTAAGTGTGTCTGGCTGCTGTGTGTGTAGGCATGTGTTGTCTGATTGGAGCTGCTGTGTGTAGGGTTTGAGTATGGCCACCCTATAGGTAGCGTATGGGGCCACAGTGTGTGAGGGTGTTTATCGGTCACTGTGTGACTTTATCTGTGTCGTGTATGTGAGACTGTGTGGAATATTGGATTGTGCAGAAGTGGTGCCATGCCCAAATTATATGATTTGTTTATTTTATTTTTATTTTTTTTTGGGGGGGGACATTTTATAATTTCACAGTTGGAGCCATACTGCCTATAAATGGCCCAGTGTGTGTGGTGTGTGTGTGTGTGTGTGTGTGTGTGTGTGTGTGTGTGTGTGTGCGCAAGCAAATGTGTGTTTGTGTAGGCAAGTGTGTGTGTGTTTGTTTGTGTGTTTGTGTACACAAGATGACTTCTATGACTGCTCTGACTCCCCATGGCCATGAAAATGTATCTTTTGGCACGGTAAGTAGGAATACCTCCCCTGTCATTGGTATGTACACAGAGGGAAGGGATACAACATATTTATTTATTTATTTTAGTGCTTGTGCCTCGTGTGTGCATGAGTGCAATGCGTTTAAGACCTCTTGTGTATGATACAAAAGGATGATAAAGAAGTTCACTATGTAGAGGTTCACATCAACAGTAATTTTTATGTGTCACCTAGGCTGCAGTTGGTTTACCCTAGAATCACACTATTTTTCTTTTGAACATAAGGTCACCAGACACCGGCAACCAATGTTGCAGCCCACTTGGAAGAGGAATATTAATTTTATGGGCCCTCAAATCAATGAGTTTGACATGCCTGCCCTAGATGATCCCTGTACTCTTCACACAACCTTCATCTCTCCTAAAAACCTCCACTCAATCAAGTCTACAAGACTTCCCCCTAGCAGCACCCCAGCTATGGAACTCATTGTCATGCCATACCAGACTTTCACCCAACTTTATTAAGATCTCCCTGAAAACACATCTCTTTGCACAAACTCTACAAACATTGTGAAAAGCACCCAATGAGATCCAAAAAATAAAGTGTTTTGTCCTAAGGCATTGTGGCCTCTCTTCTGAGTCCAACTGTTTGGCTGGCCTAACTTTAATCTCCCCTTTTGTTTCTTATGTTTACTCACCCTCTAAACTGGGCCCTCACTAGGATTTGTTTCGATCTACTGCTGGAGTTCATTGTATTCTCTCACCCTTACTTTGTACTGGGCTATGGAATATGTTGATGCTCAACAAATAAAGAATAATAATAACAATAAAACTAATGTTCTAGCTTCACTTTGAATATATTTTACAAATATCAGATGAGACCCCCAAATGTGTGTTTGCCAATTTGTTTCACCTATAACCAGTATTCAGTGATCAACAAAATCAGCCTCATAGAACAGCAGAGTGGAAATCCTATACTTAAAAAAACATAAGCAAGATTTTCTATGCATGAATTAACATGTATACAAAATGGATGATAAAGCATTTCACTTGGGCGTTACAGTGTACTACCCAGCCAAAGTGTTCTGAAGAAGTAAGCTTATGGAGAACTCTTCTTTTAGTCTTTAAAGAGATACTAACTGTTATTTTATTTATATATTGTAATGCACTGTAAAAGTATTAAAAAGTGTGACTCGTGAGTCGCACTCTTCAATAGAAAAATAAATACATTTAGGGACACTCACTCATGTAAACCATATCTGTAGGTGCTGTAGATCCACACTTAGTTAATAAGCAATGAAAAAGAAAAAAGCAAAGAATGTCCTTAAGTGGCACTTAATCTAGTATAATCATATCAAAAAAGTAAATACATAGCAATATGTATATATATATATATATATATATATATAAATATATATACTATATTATGAAATCATAACTAACAAAATCCAGATGCAATGGAATGATCCCAAAACTCATCCTAACACCACAAAGCAAATACACCCACCCATAAATAATAAGTAAAATTAGCCCAAGAATAAAAATAAAACAATGTGGACCACACCTAAACTGGCGCCAGATGAAATAAAAGTCTGTGTTCGTAATAACAGTGGTACGTTAATTGTGATGGTAAATGAAATGGAAATTTGATGAAATGTCCTCTGTCAAAAGATGAACATCCAAAAGGATAACACTGTACATGTTACATAAAGCAAAATAGATAGATCAAGGAGAAGCAATGTATCCAATAAAAAGGTCATGGAATAAAGTAATGAAAATGATGGTAAATGCAATGATACAGTGTGCAAATGTTACTATCAGAATCAGCAACTAAAGGGATAGTAATGTTTCATAATAAAAGCAGCTCTAATTAATCATCATAGTATTTGGACTTTGGAGAATGTTATTTCAATTCTGTCAGAGTTGTAGTTCAAGAGTAATTCAATGACAAAGTTTCCCTCTCCTGCCCCTTTTACTGATGTAACACTGTTCAGCTTAGAGCAGAAGGGAGGTGCCCAGGTAGATTGCAGAGAGGGACAATCTTCAATTAAGATAAGGGAAAAACCTGAAAAGCTTGTCAAGGGGGGTAGGGCTTTCATTGTAAGAAGATTGTCCCCTGTTGTTATCTGTCTGGTCTTACAACCAGATCCCCATCTGAGAAGAGATGGCTTACACTAGGTAAAAGGGGTGGGGAGGGGAAACTTTGCTTGTGAATATCTCTTAAACCATAAAGGTTTGAGAGATAAGACTTATATTATTCTTCATATTTTTTAATGCCTACAAAATAAAATAAAGTTAAAACGAAGTATTACTATCCCTTAAGTCTGGCCATCAGTCCCATATCGGTCCAGTATACATAACAAAATAACACTTAATCATCATAGGGGTCACTTGTCTCACCCATCTTCACCCAAATATGGGCTCCTGCCGAACCTGAGTGCCAAAATGGACAACTGGATCTTGATGCCACTCATAAGTTTTATGATGTCTGATGAAGGTACCCAACAATCTGCATTTCCATAAAACATACATTGAGTTCTCCAGTATGCATTTCATCAGTCACCACAATGCTGACATTGCTTGGTGTCATATAGAGACAGAGAACTATAATGCATTCTTTGCCCCCCATGTTCATGCGGCCACTTGTAGCCTGCCAATGCCTTTTGCTCTCTGTAGTACAGGCTTTGTAAAGGCAAAGACCAAACATATGTATGGCCCTTTATATTTAAACCATCATAGACAGAAGTGACACCCATTGTCCTGACAACTAAATGAAACAACCTACACCAAATTTCCCCGATCAGGGTCCCTATTCAAAAACTATAGATCTGATTCATTAAAGTTAAAGAAAATATAAACTACATAATCAAGCAATAATATAATTATTCACGTGTTTTATGGCTTAAGTTGTATCTCTTAAGTGAAAAACCTAAAAATAACTCCCTTTCAAGAGTTTAATACTTAGCTGTATGTTCTAAATTTAAAGCACTTCATTCAATAGCACCCAAAGACATATATAAGAATTATGTAAATGTACTGTGTCACCATGGGTGTCCAGAATAAAAATCCCAATATATAAAGATTTTCACCACTCACTTGATCACCAGACGGATGAGTAAAGCACAGTATTGTGCAGCACATAAACCTGCCCCCAAAAGGGCCACAAGAAAAACATGAGGGGAATAAATCTGCACAAAACTTACAAAGAATAACCTCTCCAAACAGACAGCAATTAGAAATCCCAATTACTCAACAACTATCTCAAATAATTTCAAGTAATAGAGGTTATTCAAAGAAACATATTAGATTTTAGATCTTCATTTAAACCCTGAAGGCATAAAGCCCCCAAGGTTAAATCAAGCAAGTTTCAGATTGCAGTAATCTGAGATTCATACTGCCTCCTCTGATGTTCCTCCGAAACTAGGTAATGTTGACAGCCCGTAGCCATAAAATGAGAATGGACTGTCAACGTTACCTCTCTCCGCATCTCATTTGTGCTCCAAAATTCTCCTCCTAAATTCCTTGATTGTTTTTTCAACATAAATGTTATTACATTTAAATCAGCTTTGCCATCCAGTGATGGATTAAAAGCACCTTGGGCTCCACTTCCTTTTTTCTTGCCTCTGTCAAGGTGAGGTCACGCAGCTCAGTGCCTATATAATCCTTGAACGCCTTACATCGGAGCTTAGTTGTTTTTGAGCTCCACTGCATCCAGTGTTTGTCCTGCTTCCTGCTCCCTGTTACAGCTTCTGTTCCTTGTACCTTACATCCTGTATATGTATGGACTGATTCTGGCTCAGTCTGCTACCTGCTGATTCCTGGACCCTGCAATCTGCTGGACCTCTGACCTCAGTCACAGTATATCCACTCTTGACCTCTGGCTATCAAAAACTGACCTCTGGCTATCCAAACTGACCACTACTGATATCTATACTCCTGGCCTCTGGCTACTCAAACTGACCATTGCTGATATCTATATTCCTGGCCTCTGTCTATCCACTGCTGTTACCTGGACTCCTGATCTCTGGCTATCCAAACTGACCACTGCTGTTCTCTGGACTCCTAGCCTCTGGCTATCCAAACTGACCACTGTGTTCTCTGGACTCCTGACCTCTTGCTATCCAAACTGACCACTGTTGTTCTCTGGTCTCCTGACGTCTGGCTATACAAACGGACCACTGCTGTTCTCTGGACTCCTGACCTCTGGCTATCCAAACTGATCACTGTTTATCTCTGGACTGTTTATCTCTGGACACATAACAGAAAATACAGACAATTGTCACCTGCATTGATCACCTATCCTACTGGAAAGGTGATCAATGCTAGGGGGCTGTCAGGAGGGGTCCTGATGCCCTCTTTGAGGTCTGAACTTTATTTTTTTTAATTTATAATTAAAAAATAAATAAATAAATAAATAACATTTCATACATATGCAAGCAAGGTATCCAGTCACATGCTTGCCTATTAATCGTTTGAGTACCAGAGGTGTAGCAAACACATTGCAATGCGTTGTTACCTCTCTGGTACTCATAGGGTTAATCATCAATACAAATACAATGAGGGTATGTAAAAAAAACTGGAGAAGAACAATGTCAAATTTAAACAGAGAAAGAAAGTCATGAGAGCACTATAAGTCAAATTTTAAAGCGGAACTTTCACCTCAGTATGATCATGTCTTCATCCCTTCCTGTGTGTCCCCTGTTCGTAGGTTTAGGTTTAATTTCGCTTAGACGAATTTTTAAGTTCAGCATTAGAGAAATGAATTTTGTATCTGATGATGCAACGTCTGGCTCAAGCTGTACCTTATGGTACGCAAGACACTCCCACAGGGCTTGTCTCTGAATCCTCCGCCCAGCCCCTGAATCTTCCGTCAAGCCCGTCTAAACCACATGACCTGGCGTGCTCCCTGAATCATGAGCGTCCAGGTCATGTCTTACTTAATTTTCTCCCTCAGTTAACTATTCTCTTTCCTCTGGAGTGCTAGTTGATGGGTTGTGTGCATGCAACAGTAGAGGATATGGTGTGTGCTCGTGCAGTGGAGGATCTCGTCGTCAAATAATCTAATCTGCATGTGCAGCGTGCATGAGCACACTTTGCGAAACACCAGCCTTTTTCCCTTTGAGTGACATGACACAGGTAGAGCTGACGCATGCGCATTAACACTTTTTCGGCAAGATGGCGCCGCTCTCCCTGGTCATGAAGCGAACATACAAGGTTCAGTTTATTAACTTAAAAGAATGGCAAAGCAGTAATATATGATAAATAGCATCCTATTTGTCATAGCTATCATACAGGTTAAAGTTGTTGGGAGATGAAAGTTCTGCTTTAAAGGAGGGGGTTAAAATGTTGAATGTGAACAATATTTGTTGAATTAAAATGGTGAAAGAAAGCACTGTAATACGAATTTCAAAGGGGGGGGTAATATGTAGGGGGGAGGCACTCTATGTCGGATTTCTATGATGTATACTGTCTTCTGCACTGCTCTTGTTCAAACAACAATGTTTTTGAAACCGTTGTTGTGGCTTCTACACCTCAACTCTGAGCCACAGGATTACTGACAAAAAAGATGTAAATACAAAACAGGTGGTAATACTGAGCATGGGTAATAGAATGCTACTTGCACTTTGTTTTTAGTTGTTTCTTATGGGCTTTTTTTTTTTTTTTTTTACTGGAACTGAGTATAATTACCGATGATTTTGTTTTTACAAGTCAGGTAATAGAATACTAAAACAGGACTTGCACAATGCCTGTTTTTTTTTTAGGTCAGGTAATAGAATCAAGCCCATGGTGTCTACAGTAGTGGAAAATCCAAATACTGCTACCCAGATTAAAAAGTTCACACCTGAAAGCCTTTGTTTGAAAATGTGTATTCAAGCCCCTCAGCTATTTGTCCTAGTGTTTACACTTCATCAGCCCCTTTGTCTAAATAATGTAATCATGTCTGGACCTTTCTATTATGTATGCATCCTTTGTCACTACTTTTTGCGTCCTTTGTTCAGTATGCTGTCTTGATGTAATTTACCATGTATAAAAGAGCTGAAGTTGTTACTTTTAGAACTTGAACGGCGTCCGGTGTCTCTGTCACTGGATGGTATCAAAGGTCTCCTTTTGACCCCAATCCTAGGAAGGAATGTTGGAATAATGACCGGCAAGGCTACCTGCTTGTAGCCCCCTCAGGAGAGAGAAAACCTGGCACGATGGCCTAAGTCCATCCGCGGACTTGGATATCTGTTACGCTGGTGGCAGTGGTGGGATCTTCTCTCTCACTATACTGAGGGGATCCAAACCACCACCTGGGATCCAGCTGGTAGCATGGCCGAGCATTACAAACAACGATCGATGGCGGAGCTTCAGCACATGGCGGAGGAACGTGGACAGGACATTTGCGGCCCAAAAAAGACCGAACTGGTAGAGCTTCTTCAAGGCATGGATGAGATCGTGGAGAGGGCAAGGACCACAGATTTACCTCTGGAGGACCACTACAGTCCTTCCTCTAACCCGTCAGTTTCCCCTGTGGGCCCAGTGGGGCCGTTGCCCAGGGCAGATGTAGTGGCAGAGAGGATTGCAAGTCAGTTGGCCTACATGGGGCCCAATCCACCTCAGGACTTTGTTGCCAGGACAATTGTGGCCGTGGAGCAAGAATACTTAAAGGAGCTGGATCAACAACGCTCTAGCCTGTCTAGCCCGGCTAGTGAGACCTGAGTCAATCCAGCGGAATATACCTACAAATTGCCCCATCAGTTGTTAAAAACCTTTGATGACACTGTGGGTTTCTCTGGGATTTTGAGAGACAGTACCGCCAGGTACAGTTGGAACACCAAGACTGGGTACCCTCTCCTGGCTGGGAAGCTAACGGGGAGGGCAGCTAAGGCGTATAGAGCTATTCCTGAGGAATGGAGTTCAGACTATGCCAAAATCAAAAGGTGATTGCTGCAAATGTACACCATAACTCCAGACACTTACAGGCAACAGTTCCGGGAAAGTCGTCAACAAGCCAAGGACACACATACGTAGTGGGTGCATACCTTTGAAAGGGCATGTCGAAATTGGCTCCAGGGCTTTGGAGAATTGTTGCCAACAGTTGCTCCTGGAACAATTTTTCCACCACGTTACCCCAGAAGTGAGGGACTGGGTTCACGATCACAACCCTTGCACTGTTACCACCGGCGCAGAACTGGCGGATAAATTTGAGGAATCTAGGCGACTGGGACCCAGGGTAGCCACGGTGCATGGTCCCTTAGAGACTGGCGGTGCCCGCTCCACGTCTGCTGGGCCCCATAGGGGACCGCCTGCTCCTCAAGCTAGATTCAACACTGGCCCAGAATGCTACCAGTGCCATCAGTGGGGGCACACTCGACCTAATTACCCACAGAATCGGGCCAACTCTGGGCCCCACCCTGGTTCTTCCCAGTTGGGCCATCTGCCTCGGAAACCCGTATGGGGCCCTGGGTCATTCACTGTGATAGTGAAGAAGAGGACGAGGAGTACGACTGGCCACCCCCCAGAGAAATTATGTGGACATATACTGATGCTTCTCCCTGGGGCTACTGTCATGAGGTGGCCCTGGCCAATGGCTCCCAATCCGACAACAGGAGCCACCATGTACAGACCATCCAGCTGGATGGATACCCCGCCAAGGGACTAAGGGACCCTGGAGCTACTCTCACGCTGGTCCAGCCTCATCATCTTCGCCAGCGTCAGCGCACCAACCAAGCTGTGGAAGTCAGGGTGGCAGGGGGAAAAATCTATCAGCTACCCATGGCTCGCATTCATCTGGACTGGGGAACTGATCAAGGCTACAGAACCGTAGGGGTCATGCCCGGATAACCTGCTGATGTCCTGCTGGGATATGATCTTGGACGCCTGGAGAGTCACTTCGCTTCAGAACCGACCCGGGAAGAGTGCCAGGCTGTCACCTGTGCCCAAGCCCGACAACCAGTGGTAAGCCCCCCTGACGCAACCCCATTTCCCCATCCAGTCAACAGCTACTTTGCATGGTCTCCCCCAGCAGAATTCAGGGGCGCCCTATGGACAGATACCTCCCTAGCAGGCTATAGACAACGGGGTGACTGGACCCAGTGGGAAGACAGTCTTTTGGAAAGATGGATTGCTGTATAGACAAACCATGTTAGTAGGACAGAGACACACTGAGGTAGCCAAGATTCAGTTGTTCATTCCCTCTGGCCACCGACCAGCCCTGCTGGCCCTGGCTCATGAGGTACCGCTGGCCGGTCACCTCGGAACCAGGCGTACAAAGGAGCGGCTCACTAGCTCCCTTGCAGCCCCTTCCTATCATCGGGGTACCCTATCAGCAGGTAGCTGTGGACATTGTAGGACCCTTGGACAGATGCAGCCGCTCAGGGAAAAGGTTCATTCTTACCCTGAAGCTGTTGCCCTGCCCAACGTGACTGCAGAGTCCGTGGCTAATGCGTTGGTCACCATTTTTACCCGGGTGGGGTTCCCCCAGGAGATTCTATCCGACCAGGGGACGCAATTCACCTCCGAATTGCTACAACAGGTTTGGAAGTTATGTGGGGTTAAATTCACCCAAGCTACCGCTTATCACCTCCAGACGAATGGGCTTTGCGAGAGGTTCAATGGAACCTTGAAGCAAATGCTCAGGGCCTTCACAGACTGGGAACAGTACCTGCCTCACCTTCTCTTAGCCTACCGTGAGGTTCCTCAGGAGTCCACGGGCTTCTCTCCATTTGAACAGTAGGCCATTACTGCAAAACTTCGCTATGGTCTAGACAAAACACCCTCTCTCAGAAAAGACTGAATTCACTTTGCCAGCGAGAGCTGGCAAAAGAAATACAGGCCGCCATAAATTCAAGCACCGGTTGGCTCCTGATTGGCCAGCCCAAGTTAAAGGGCCTCCATTGATTTTGAATAGGAAAAGTAGGCAGCGTTCAGATTGGCCAAAGCCCTGGGTGATGAGCTTAAAGGTCCCTCGTAGAGTTAACATGGGGGAAAGTAGGCCACCCAGGGATTGGCCAGTTAACTGCCCGCCCAAAGATTCTGATTGGCCAAGCCGGTCATGACACTCTGGGCCAAGATTGGTTAGACTGTTAGACTGTTAGGCTGCGGATTGGCCAGGGGTTGAAGCAGAATATTCAAAGATGCTTCCAACCCCTGGCTTTTGTGTGAAAATGTGTATTCAAGCCCCTCGACTCTTTGACCTAGTGTTTACACTTCATCAGCCCCTTTGTCTAAATAATGTGATCATGTCTGGACCTTTGTATTATGTATGCATCCTTTGTCACTACTTTTTGTGTCTTTTGTTCAGTATGCTGTCTTGATGTAATTTACCATGTATATAAGAGCTGAAGTTGTTACTTTTAGAACCTGAACTGCGTCCGGTGTCTCTGTCACTGGATGGTATCAAGGGTCTCCTTTTTGACCCCCATCCTAGGAAGGAATGTTGTAAGAATGACCGGCAAGGCTACCTGCTTGTAGCTCCCTCAGGAGAGAGAAAACCCGGTACGACGGCCGAAATCCATCCGTGGACTTAGGTATCTGTTACACTTTCCAGTACTACATCAGGGGAATAACTACAAGTGATGCAGTGGTTGCCCTTGTGATGGGGCTCCATTGTCCATAAGGCCCAATACATTCTAGGTATACCATGGCATATAATTTTGTGCTAGGGGAACCCTTAAAAAAATGTTTGACTGGGGTCCTCCAACGACCAAGTACATTACTGAAATAGATGTCAATTGACTAAAGAGATACCGAATGTTACTCTTTAATCTTAAATTTGTCCTTTCTAGATCAGCCAGGGGGACAAATCTTACTGATGTTGTTAACATTATTTTATACCTCTGTTGACATGCTATCCATTTTGTGTACAATTTCATATTGCTCTGCTACTAAGGAAAGCCTACATTTTTCTGATGCAGCTCCCCTAGCTTTTTGGGATAAAAGTAAATTTTCATTTGTTTTGTAAAAATCTTCAGATTATGCTCGCAGGTCAAATTCACGTTTTTTCTGGCCAGTACAATGAGATGCATACATATTATCAAGTGCCACTGGAATATAAACTTTAGACAGTTATCATCTTAACACAGATAGGAACTGTAAGAAGAAAATCTAGAGGTCTCTTACATGTGTAGAAAAAGTTGAGGTTAGGCACTTAATGCATCCAATAGAGAAACTTAAGCAGTCCAGACAGAAATATGAATACTGGCCAATGTAGGTGGAGGAAGTGCCTTGTCTAAGCGGTTCACTATAGTGCAATATGAAGTGTGGTAGGAACTCCTCCAGAGAAGAGCAACAGAAAAACAAGGACAGGCAGGAGGGAGGAAGAGGAGGGGTATAGGTGGGGAAAAAATGCAGGGGGGTCAGTTGTGTTAGCATCATATAGCATTGTACAGCATAACATCAAGAAGTAGCGAGTCGCTGTCACTTGTCCCTCAAACGGGGGTGGGGGGGTAGGAAGGAGGCGGAAAGGCTGCACCTTAGCATAGCAGAACATATTATAGCATCATAGAAGAGGAAGTGTCAGGAGCAGGAAGGCAAAGGAGATCCATCTAGTCGGTGAGGAAGCATATTTTCAGTTCTCCCAGTGAGTCCAAATTTCCCTGAATTTCTGCTGATGGGCAATCCTCCATGCATGTATTTTCTCAAGATCCCTATATTTATTAACACTGGAAACCCATGCCACCAGGAAAGGAATCACTTCCCACTTCCAATGAGAGGAGACATTCAATCTAGCAGCCATGAGCATAAAGTAAAGAAGTGGAAACTTTCCAGGAAAGAACGTATGATGGTAGAAGAATAAGTACAGAAATGGGTCTGGTAGTACTGGGAATCCACATACTTCCTCCAGGGTGCTGCCCATCTGCGACCAGTAATCCTGTATCACCCTGCATTGCCACCACATCTGGGACAAGGTACCACCCACCACCCCACAGAGCCAGCAGACATCCCTCTGGTCAGGGAACATTCGATAGAGGAAGTGAGGGGTGAGATACCACCTGGGAGTAAACTTATAATGCCCTTCATGGGAAGGAATGTACCTTGGTAAAGGTAGCGAGGCGAAAAATAAACCTCCAGACCGAGTATCATCTAGCAGAGGGGCATGAAGTATCTCCAGAGCTCACCTCCCAAAAGCCCCCATTCTCCCTGTAAATCATCAAAATTAACAGCTTTAGGGCCAGTTAAGAGGTCCAGAAATGAAGTAAGATCAGCGGGGTCCCAGTACAGGAAAGCCCATTTTTCCAGCCCCGGGAAGAACTCCGGGTTCCCACAGATTGTCAGAAGAGGGGAGGAGTAAGGAGCCCACCCCTTAGCAACAGCTGCCATGTTGAAAGAACTTGCCCCAAAATTGGGGTTGAAAGTAAGGCTCTTGGAACGTGATCTTTAGAAACTAAGAGAAGTTGCAGTGGGCTGAGATTAGAGTAACCCTGCAACTCCACTTGGAGCCAGTTAGCAGTCAGTCCAGTCTGGAAAATGTCAGTTAATTTAGTGAGTACAGCAGCGTCATAATATTTCTCAAAGTCCAGTAAGCCCAAGCCACCGGCATTCCTGGAGGCCATTAATAGGGCTCTACTGCAACTTGGCTTCTTGCCATTCCAAACGAAATCGGACACTAGCTCCTGCAACTTTTTCAGGTACGACTTTGGGATCAGGATGGGTAGAGTCTGAAATAAATATAATATCTAGGATAAAAGCATAATTTTAATAATGTTTACTCGACCAAACCAAGAGACAAGCGCATTTTGGCACCTCTCTAGATCCCCAGACAGCTGGTTCAAGAGCAGAGGGAAGTTGCTAGTAAAAAGGTCACAAAGGCTGAGTGTAAGCTTCACAATCAGATAAGTGATTGAGTAAAGGAATATAAGGCTTGAGAAGCCTGACAGTTTATTTGTGGTGTATTAATATGCACAACTTCAGATTCAGGGACATTGACTCGGGAGCCAGATATCCTGCCATAGTCCCTCAATAAATCTATGACCCCTGGTAGGGACTGCTCTGGAGATGTGAGGTTTAGCAAAACATCATCCGCAAACCTAGATAAAATATATTCCCCACCAGTACCCGGGATGCCCCAAATATCCGGATCTCTCAGACTGCATTCAGCAGAGGCTCTAGAATAAGGACATACAGGAGTGGAGACAAGGGACACTCCTGCCTCGTTCCTTAGAAATGGGGATTGAGCCAGAGAGGACCCCATTGACCTTAACCTGCTCTGAGAGTTGGGACTACAAGGCAAGTATACGTCAAAAGTAGCATGGTCCATGAGGATAGGACACCTCACAAAAAAGTCCACTGCACACAATCAAAAGCCTTTTCAGAGTCAAGAGATAAAATGATGGTCGACACATGAATGCATCCTGTGAATGAGCTCAATCTTTTTGGCTGTGTTCTCCCTGGCCTATCAGCTTTTCACAAAACCAAACGATGAGCCATAACCTTAACGTATATCTTGAGATTCATGTTAGGCAGGGATATTGGTCTATAACTGATGCACCTCATAGGATCCTTGCCCTCCTTATAAATCAAAGCATAGTTCCATAGATTTCTCGGAGAATGGGGAGACATCAGATATAGAATTAAAAGTAAGCGACATTCACAGATGAAGCAGCTCACTAAATGTTTTATAATATGCTACGGTAATGCCATCCGGCCCAGCACTTTTCCCCGGTCGCATGGAGCGAAGTGCCAGCCCTATCTCCTCCTCTATGAGATTCCTCTCCAGCAATTCTACTGCCCCTGAGGAAAGGGGATTAGGAAAGCAGAGGTCTTAAAATTGGGCCATGCTTCAGTGTATGTCAAACTCCGAAGAGCTCCCGAGGTCAGGGGTAAATTTTATAAAGAAGAGTAGGAAGTCCGGAAGGATTCCGCTATAAATTTGTATTTATGAGGCAAGTGACCTGTATCATCCAGGATTTGCCAAACGTTCACCGCTCTTTGTCTGTGGTGAATGAGATTCGCTAACAGCCTACCAGATTTGTTCCCCTGTATATTTGAAACACTGATGGGACTTAAAAGAGCCAGCTTTCATATGTGCATGGACGTCTCGGCGCAATTGTGCCAGCCCCTGACCTTCCACATCAGTAATATGCCCCTTATTAGTCCGTTCTGTTTCAGTATGGTCAACATGGTCGCGAGTTCAGCGGCCCTCTCTCTCTTCAGCAGCATGCCAAAGCGAAGAAACTCACCACTGATCACCAACTTATGGGCCTCCCAGACTGTTGGGGTCGAGACCCCACAAAAATTCTAAACTTTTTATCCAAGTTTCTTGTGCCAGAGTATGTGTACTCTCCCAAATCCTTCTCAGCTGGGTCATTTCTACCCCCTCCCCACACACACACAAATTTAGGTAAGAAATCTTATAATGTTATGATTTTGGAAACAAAGAAACATTTACAGTTTAAATTAGACAGAAAACATTTTACAGTAGATCTTTTAAAGTCTATTGAAAGGCATGTCTATGATCAAATCCCTAGTAAGCACAAAGTTTGAGATTTTGTTATTCATTCTCTTTACATGCAAATAACTTTTGTCACAATGTTATACTAAGTTGATCTACTTATTAATTACCTGCACCTGGTTCATATTTTATTGTATGGGGAAAGGTATTAAAGTTAAATAAAACTGCATTTTAGTGATGTAATGAGAGTACGTTGCCTTGGTATATAAGATACTTTTCACTATATACACTAAGTATTAGGTATGCCAAGGAGAGACATTAACCATTAGAATATGATGTTGGTGTAAAGTTCGCTGATGTGTTTGAATGGTCTGTCTGCAGTCAGGTTAATAACCAAGCTACTGACAAACTACTCAGTAGTAGTGTATTTCAAAATTGTCCATAGTAACCTAATGTTAACCTTTACCCTTTCAGCTTTATGTGAGGCTTCACATTAGATAGCTATGGAGAGTCTGAAATATACTTCTGTATGGAGAGTTCTGAAATACACCTCTGTGGAGAGCTTTGAAATATGACAAGCTTTGATATATGGCAAACTTTGAAATAAACCTTTATGATAAACTGTGATATAAGAGGATTTTAGTCTTACCTGATAAATCCTTTTCTCTTAGTCCATACAGGTTACTGGTAACTCTGGGAGGGGATCCGCCCCTTAGTAGGCAGGAACAAATTCTCAAAGTATATACAGGGGGTGGAGCCTCCCTTCCCTCCTTGGCTGTAGCTAGCCAATCAGCTCCAGAAAGATTTGAGACACTAAGATGTCTAGATAGAAGAAGGGAAGAAGACTCCTGTGAGCATGACCCCCGAAGGACCCCCACGGTCTCCCACAGGAGTGCCAAGCACGGTCCCTTGACAGGGTGGGAGACCAGTAACCTGTATGTACTAAGAGCAAAGGATTTAACAGGTAAGACTAAAATCCTCTTTTCTTTGTCATCCAATACAGGTTACTGGTAACTCTGGGATATCCAACCATTAAGTTTCCCAGAGGTGGGAAGAAGGCAAGGACCAGGCGCAAGGCCCCCAAAGTCACCATAACACATAATACATATATGAACCATCAGATCAGAGATAGCCCAACCACTACTGAAGTTTCAACAGACACCAAACAGGGGTAACGGCACCCCAGGAACGTTACACAGCACACTGAACTAGAACCAACAGGATTGAACAGAGAAGGAAGCGCTAAGAACCAAGGAAAATCCTAGACAGGCAATACTGCCTCCAGGATTTTCCTCCCAAAGCTGGTATCAGCCGATGCCAACACATCTATACGGTAGAACTTTGAAAAGGTGTGCACAGACGAACAAGTGGCCACCTTGCATAACTGATCAGCGGAGGCCTGATTCTTGTAAGCCCAAGAGGCCCCAACACAACGAGTAGAATGAGCTGTGACCCTGAAGGGGCCTGGCTTCTTCCTCAACTAATAAGCCTTACGTATAGCGGACTTGATCCAAGAGGCGATAGTTACTTTGGATGCAGGTCTTCCTGCCCTAGGACCCTCAGGGATGATGAACAGAGCGTCAGGTTTCCTGATAGACTCAGTGTGATGCACATAAAACTTGAGACAACGCACCACGTCTAACAAGTGGAGATCCCTCTCCTCGTCAGAGGTGGGGTTAGGGCAGAAAGAGGGCACCACAATCTCCTGATTGATGTGGAATTCAGAGACCACCTTCGGCAGAAACTCCCTAGAAGTGCGAAGCACTGCCTTGTCCTTGTGAAACACTAAATAAGGTGGTTTACAGGACAGAGCATGTAACTCAGCGACACGGCAAACAGACACAATCGCCAAGATAAAGGCCATTTTCCACGTCAACAGAGACAGAGGAATAGTAGCCAAAGAGTCGAAGGGAGGGCACAGAAGGACGCCCAAAACCAAGTTAAAATCCCACTGAGGAGTGGGAGACTTGAAAACAGGATGGGTATGAGCAACGCCCTGAAAGAATACTTTGACATCAGGAAGGATGGCAGTGCACTTCTGAAAGAAAACAGAGAGAGCAGAAGTCTGAACCTAAGGGGAACTCAAACTGAAGCCCTTATCCACACCGTCCTACAAAAAGGCCAGGACCGTAGGTAAGTCAAAGTCCTGAGATAGGTCCCTGTCAGCACACCAGGACAGAAAAGTCGACCAGACACGATGGTAGATCTTGGAAGAAACAGGCTTGCGGGCACGAAGCATAATGGCTACCACACCAGAAGAGAAGCCCTTCTTCAATATTGAAGATTCAATTTCCAAGCCGTCAAAGCTAGCCGATGCGCAACCTTGTATAGAAGAAGACCCGGACGGTCGGGAGCCAAAAGGGACTGAGAGGTCCACAAGGTCCGGAAACCAAGACTGGAGAGGCCAGTATGGAGCAATCAGAATGACTGGGCAACACTCCAGTCGTAGCTTCCGTAACACCCTGTGCAAAATGGGAAGGGGAGTAAAGATGTAAGCCAGAGGAAAGGTCCAAGGAATGGACACTGCATCCACTGCTAGAGCCAGAGGGTCTCGCCACTGAGAACAAAACAATGGAACTTTCCTGCTGTGTCTCGTCATCATCAGGTCAATGTAAGGGGGACCCCATCGCTGAACAATGAGTTGAAACACCTGCGGATGTAACTCCCACTCTCTGCTGTCCACTGTGTGTCAACTGAGGAAGTCCGCCATGACGTTGTCTACACCTGGAATGTGCACTGTGGATATCGCTGGCACGTGATCTTCTGCCCAGGACAAAATAGCCTTGACCTCTAACCAAGCAGTGAGACTTCTTGTTCCGCCTTGCTTGTTGATGTACTCCACGGCCGTGGCATTGTCGGACTCCACTCTTACTGGACAGTCTTCTAACTGAGAAGTCCAATGTTTCAGGGCATGAAATATCGCCCTAAGCTCCAGAATGTGGATCGGAAGAAGAGACTCCTCCGGAGACCACCGACCCTGAGCGCTCAGGCGATCCAGGACCGCAATCCAGCCGGAGAGGCTGGCATCCATCATCACTTTGGTCCAAAAGGTCACCAGAAAGGACTTGCCCTTCAGCAGGTTGGAGAGGTCGAGCCACCATGACAAGCTCAGCTCCACTTGAAGAGGAAGGGAGACAAATGACTTCCAAAGATCCTGAGGACCCTTGGACATCTGGATCACGAATCTCTGGAGTTCTCTGGTGTGTGCCATGGCAAACGGAACCTCTTCTATGGTGGAAACGAATTTCCCCACTTGAGATGACAGCTTCTGGAGTGGAACGGAATCCTGGGACAGAATCGCTGAAACCCTGTGAGCGATCTGGTGAGCCACCTCGTCCGTGAGGAACACCATGCTCTTCTGAGTATCGAAGAGAAGGCCCACGAAGACCAGACGCTGGGATGGTACAAGATCTGACTTGTCCTAGTTGATAATCCACCCATGACAGGTGAGAGCCTGAATGCAGTTCCGAACCTGCTGAAGAAGGAGATCTGCAGAGGTGGCCTTCAGAAGCAAGTCATCCATGGAGTTACCCTGATGCCGTTCCGGTGGAGGACAGATATCAAGGTGCCCAGGACACAGTTGAAAACTTGAGGAGCCGTCGTCAGCCCAAACGGAAGGGCTGAGAACTGAAAATGTCCCCTGTCGCAGGCAAACCGGAGGTACTGTCTGCTCTCTGGATGAATGGCAATGTGCAAATATGCATCCTGCAGATCCAGAGAAGCAAGGAATTCTCCCGGGGACATGGCAGCAATCACTCTGTGCAAAGACTCCTGGAGATAATGAGTCAGTGTCACAAAGGAATTGAGGTCCTTCAAGTCTAAAATAGGGCGAGTACAAAGAGGTTTGAGTAGAACCCCGAACCCCTGTCCTGAAAGGGCACTGGCTCCAGAACATCCTTGTCCAGAAGAGCTTGAAAAGCGCTGTCGAACAGACAGCACTTTTCTGTACCCTGAGGAGAATGAGAAAGACGAAAGTGTAAAGGAGGAAGAGAAATGAAAGGGATCTTGTACCCTTCCTTAACCACCTGTAAAACCCATGGGTCCGCCACAGACTCCTCCCAAACGCTGTGAAAGTGTCGCAGACGACCACTCACAGCTGAGTGCGGACCCGGGTTCGGTGAGTCATGCCAAAGAAGTCTTGGAAGCCTTGGGCTTGGAGGAGACCTTGGGCTTCCACTGCTGTTTCGGCTTAGAGGAGGTACTCGGAGCTGAGGGAACCGTTTGGTTCGCCGGACATGTCTCATTCTGGAAGGAACGAAAAAATAGGATTTTAGTCTTACCTGTTAAATCCTTTTCACTTAGTCCATACAGGTCACTGGTACTCTGGGAGGCGTAAGTCCCCTTTAATAGGCAGGAACAACTATGCAAATGATTTGCAAGGGGCGGAGCCTCCCCTCTTACTTAAGCCACCTTCTGGCCAGAGCCACTTTAGATTGATTTGAGACCCTAAAACTGACCTCAGGTAAGCAAAAAGAAAGACTCCTGTGAGCATGCCCGAACGGTCTCCCACTGGATGCCACAGGAGAGCCAAGACTGGTCCCTTGACAGGGTGGGAGACCAGTGACCTGTATGGACTAAGTGAAAAGGATTTAACAGGTAAGACTAAAATCCTATTTTCACTGTCGTCCAATACAGGTCACTGGTACTCTGGGATGTACAAACATTGAGCTGATCCAGAGGCGGGAAGTAAGGCAAGGACCAGGCGCAAGGCCCAAGTCACTAGAACTGCTATGACCAGTTGATAACATAGCCCAAACTGTAAGTGTCAACGGACACCAAACAAGGGAACAATCCCTGAACTAACACAGCACACGGAACTAGAGCCAACCGGGCTCAACAGTAAGGAAGCACTAAGGATCACAGAGCGGAAGACCTACACAGGCAAGACTGCCTCCAGGACCTTCCTTCCAAAACTGGCATCAGCCGACGCCAGTACATCAACTCGGTAGTGCTTTGAAAAAGTGTGCACAGAGGACCAAGTGGCCGCTCTGCACAGTTGATCAGCAGAAGCTTGATTCTTGTAGGCCCAAGAGGCCCCAATAGATCTGGTGGAATGGGCAGTCACCCGGAAGGGAACATGCTTATTCCTCAACTTATAGGCTTCACGGATGGTAGCCTTAATCCAAGAGGCAATGGTAACTTTGGAAGCCGGTCTCCCTGCCCTAGGCCCCTCAGGAATGACGAATAGAGCGTCAGACTTCCTGATAGACTCGGTGCGATGAACATAAAACTTGAGGCAACGCACCACATCCAACAGATGGAGATCTCTTTCCTTGTCAGATGAAGGATTAGGGCAGAAAGAGGGAACCACAATCTCCTGATTGATGTGAAACTCGGACACAACCTTGGGTAAGAATTCCTTGGTAGTGCGAAGCACAGCCTTATCCTTGTGGAACACCAGGTAAGGAGGTTTACAAGACAAAGCCTGTAACTCTGCCACCCGGCGCACTGACACAATAGCCAAAAGGAAGGCCATCTTCCAAGTCACAAGACGTAATGGAATGGAAGCCAAGGATTCAAACGGTGGTCGCTGTAGAACTCCCAGCACCAAATTGAGATCCCACTGGGGAGCAGGACTCTTGAAGGCAGGTCGAACATGAGTCACACCTTGGAAGAAGACTTTCACATCAGGAAGGACAGCAATCCTTTCCTGGAAAAACACAGACAAGGCAGAAGTCTGAACTTTGAGGGAACTCAGACTGAGCCCCTTATCCACACCGTCCTGCAAGAAGGCCAGGACAGTGGGAAGATGGAAGTCAAGGGACAACTTCTTGTCAGAACACCATGTCACGAAAGCTGACCATATGCGATGATAGATCTTGGAAGACACAGGCTTACGAGCACTGAGCATAGTCGATACCACAGAAGGAGAAAAGCCTTTCTTTGCTAGAATCGAGGATTCAACCGCCATGCCATCAAATGGAGAGAGTGAACATCCTCCTTCCACAGATACCCCTGGAGGAGTAGGTCCGGACGGGCTGGAAGTGGGATCGGATCCTTCACTGACATGGCCAACAACTCCGGAAACCAGGACTGGCGAGGCCAGTTTGGAGCAATCAGGATGACAGGACAACATTCTCTCTTCAACTTCTGGATAACTCTGATCAATAGAGGAAGAGGAGGGAAGATGTAAGCCAGGGAGAAGTCCCAAGGGATCGACAAGGCATCCACTGCTAGAGCAAGGGAGTCCCTCAACCGGGAGCAAAACACCGGAACCTTCCTGTTGTGTCTGGTAGCCATCAGATCCACCACAGGCATCCCCCACCGTTGAGTGAGCATGTGAAACACCTCTGGGTGAAGAGCCCATTCTCCGCTGTCGACGGTGTGACGACTGAGGAAGTCTGCCATGACGTTGTCCACGCCTGGAATATGAACTGCAGAGATGACAGGCACGTGATCTTCTGCCCAAGACAAAATATCCTTGACCTCCCACCAGGCGGAACCGCTTCTTGTGCCGCCTTGCCTGTTGATGTAAGCCACCGCCGTGGCGTTGTCGGACTCCACTCTGATCGGAAGACCGGTCAATTGAGACTCCCAGTGCCTCAGGGCCAGCCGGACAGCTCGAAGTTCCAGAACATTGATGGAGAGCATGGATTCCTCCAGACCCCATTTCCCCTGAGCACTGAAGCGACCCCAGACTGCACCCCAGCCCCGAAGGCTGGCATCCGTAGTGACTGTGGTCCAAAGAGGAACTAGAAAGGATTTCCCTTTCAGGAGATGAGAGAGATCTAACCACCAGTGCAGACTCGACTCGACATGAGGAGGAAGAGAAACAGACAGATGTTGATGATCTGGATGATTCTTGCACGTCTGGATCACGAATCTCTGAAGATCCCTGGAGTGGGCCATGGCAAATGGTACTGCTTCGATTGTGGAAATGAACTTCCCCACTAAGGACGACAACTTCGGTACTGGAATCTCTCCATGTCCAGAATCCCAGCCACTCTGACGGCTATCTGGTGAGCCACGTCCTCCGGAAGAAACACCATGCATTGGCGAGTGTCGAACAGGAGACCCAGGAACAGAAGCCTCTGAGATGGAATCAAGTCCGACTTGTCCAGATTCAGGATCCAGCCATGACGGTTCAGGGTGTGCATGCACATCTGTAATTGCTGGTGGAGAAGCTCCGCTGAGGAGGCCTTCAGTAGGAGATCGTCCATGTAGGGGGTCACTCTGATCCCATCCTGATGGAGCACCGCTATCAAGGAGCCCAACACCCTCTGGAAGACCTGAGGGGCTGAAGTCAGCCCAACGGGGAGCGCTGCAAACTGAAAGTGTCCCCTGTGGCAGGCAATCCTGAGATACCGCCTGCTCTCTGGATGAATAGGGATGTGAAGATAAGCATCCTGAAGGTCCAGGGAGGCAAGAAACTCCCCTGGAGACATTGCTGCAATCACAGAGCGCAGGGACTCCTGGCGGAAGTGGGAAGTCACCACATAGGCATTGAGATCTTTGAGATCCAAAATGGGACGAGCTCCTCCGTCCTTTTTGGCTACCACAAACAGGTTGGAATAAAATCCTGAACCTGTGTCCCCTTGAGGAACCGCCTCCAGGACCTCTTTGTCCAAGAGATCCTGAATAGCGTCGTCGAACAGACGCCTTTTTGTGGGTTCCTGAGAAGGACGAGTAAAATGGAACCGAAAAGGAGGAAGGGAAGAGAAAGGGATCCTGTATCCCTCTGACACCACCTGAAGAACCCATGGGTCCGCCACTGACTCCTCCCAAGTCCGGCGAAAGATGCGGAGACGACCGCCTACAGCCAGATGCGGACCCGGGTTCGGCGAGTCATGCCGAAGCAGTCTTGGAGGTCTTGGCCTTGGAGGCAACTTTGGGCCTCCAGGACTGTTTGGGCTTGGAGGAGGAGCGCGTAGTGGGAGGACCCGTTTGGGCCGAGGGGCGTGTCTCAGTCTGAAAGGAACGAAAGGACCGATTGCGTTTGGCTGGAAACTTTTTCATAAAGACTGAGGGTAGAAGAGTACTTTTACCGCCAGTAGCCTCACTGATCATTTCTTTGAGTTCAGACCCAAAAAGCAAATTCCCCTGAAAGGGCAAGGAAAGCAAGGCTTTCTTAGAGGCTGTATCAGCAGACCAAATTTTCAGCCAAAGAGCGCGTCTAGCCACCACAGAAGAAGTGGAGGCCCTCGCCATCATGCGCACAGCATCAAAAGCAGCGTCAGCAACATAGTTCTGAGCTTCAGTGATATTAGCAAGAAGCTGCAACTGTTCAGATACCGACGCATCCTGGCGAACTGCTTCAGTCAGTCGTTCAGTCCAGGCCGCAATAGCTCTATTAACCCATGCCACAGCAAAAGTGGGGCGCATGGCTGTGCCAATGGAGGCAAAAATAGACTTAAGAGAGAGCTCTAGTTTCTTATCCGTCCAGTCCTGCAAGGCAGAGGCATCTGAGACAGCCAAAGCGGTAGATTTGGATAGTCTAGACACAGGAGCATCCACTTTGGGAGGATGAAATCATTTTGCCAGCTCCGCCTCAGGAAAAGGGTAAAGTTTAGCAAACTTTTTGGAGACAGAGGAAGACCTATCAGGATTCTTCCATGCCTCAGAGACCAGACGGGCAAGAGTAGGGTTAGTTGGAAAACAAACAACTGGTTCAGATGGCTTTTTCTGAAAAACATCAGTAGGATCATAAGTGGATTCCTGAGTCAGAGGAAGGTTGAGCGTATTCAGAACCGCTCTGATCAGACCCTCAGCCGAAACTTCAGGGTCACACTCATAGGGGTCCCCAATGGACCTGTTAGATTCAATAACAGTACGTTCCTCAGCATCAGAATCCTGTAAGAGTTCTTCTTCAGAAGAATCAGTGATATCAGGAGCTCCCTGTGGCTTAGGCAGGGAGGTCCTGATAGTAGAGGGGGTCTGCCAGACCTGGAGAGCCCCCTGTATCTGAGAGGGAAAGAGTTGAAGCGTGGATCTAAGATCCCTAGTGGCAGCTTTAAACTCCCTCACCCAAGATGGCTCAATAAAATCCTGAACCTGTGTCCCCTTGAGGAACCGCCTCCAGGACCTCTTTGTCCAAGAGATCCTGAATAGCGTCGTCGAACAGACGCCTTTTTGTGGGTTCCTGAGAAGGACGAGTAAAATGGAACCGAAAAGGAGGAAGGGAAGAGAAAGGGATCCTGTATCCCTCTGACACCACCTGAAGAACCCATGGGTCCGCCACTGACTCCTCCCAAGTCCGGCGAAAGATGCGGAGACGACCGTCTACAGCCGGATGCGGACCCGGGTTCGGCGAGTCATGCCGAAGCAGTCTTGGAGGTCTTGGCCTTGGAGGCAACTTTGGGCCTCCAGGACTGTTTGGGCTTGGAGGAGGAGCGCGTAGTGGGAGGACCCGTTTGGGCCGAGGGGCGTGTCTCAGTCTGAAAGGAACGAAAGGACCGATTGCGTTTGGCTGGAAACTTTTTCTTAAAGACTGAGGGTAGAAGAGTACTTTTACCGCCAGTAGCCTCACTGATCATTTCTTTGAGTTCAGACCCAAAAAGCAAATTCCCCTGAAAGGGCAAGGAAAGCAAGGCTTTCTTAGAGGCTGTATCAGCAGACCAAATTTTCAGCCAAAGAGCGCGTCTAGCCACCACAGAAGAAGTGGAGGCCCTCGCCATCATGCGCACAGCATCAAAAGCAGCGTCAGCAACATAGTTCTGAGCTTCAGTGATATTAGCAAGAAGCTGCAACTGTTCAGATACCGACGCATCCTGGCGAACTGCTTCAGTCAGTCGTTCAGTCCAGGCCGCAATAGCTCTATTAACCCATGCCACAGCAAAAGTGGGGCGCATGCCTGTGCCAATGGAGGCAAAAATAGACTTAAGAGAGAGCTCTAGTTTCTTATCCGTCCAGTCCTGCAAGGCAGAGGCATCTGAGACAGCCAAAGCGGTAGATTTGGATAGTCTAGACACAGGAGCATCCACTTTGGGAGGATGAAATCATTTTGCCAGCTCCGCCTCAGGAAAAGGGTAAAGTTTAGCAAACTTTTTGGAGACAGAGGAAGACCTATCAGGATTCTTCCATGCCTCAGAGACCAGACGGGCAAGAGTAGGGTGAGTTGGAAAACAAACAACTGGTTTAGATGGCTTTTTCTGAAAAACATCAGTAGGATCATAAGTGGATTCCTGAGTCAGAGGAAGGTTGAGCGTATTCAGAACCGCTCTGATCAGACCCTCAGCCGAAACTTCAGGGTCACACTCATAGGGGTCCCCAATGGACCTGTTAGATTCAATAACAGTACGTTCCTCAGCATCAGAATCCTGTAAGAGTTCTTCTTCAGAAGAATCAGTGATATCAGGAGCTCCCTGTGGCTTAGGCAGGGAGGTCCTGATAGTAGAGGGGGTCTGCCAGACCTGGAGAGCCCCCTGTATCTGAGAGGGAAAGAGTTGAAGCGTGGATCTAAGATCCCTAGTGGCAGCTTTAAACTCCCTCACCCAAGATGGCTCAATAGCGTGGCTGGGAAGCCCAGGGTTGCTATCTTGACCAGTACAATTAGGGCATAGATCCCCCACATTATCGCCATCCAGTCCAATGTGGCAAGAGGAGCAAAACGCCATGGGGGTAGCAGACCCCCCATCCTCCTTAGACTTGGGTCTAGCCCCTAGCTCCAGTGAAGCAGACATGCTCACAGCGTCAATATACCCCACTAATAACACTATCACCCAGAAAAAGTGTAAAAGATTAAAGTTTCACCCCAGAAATGTTCTAAAAACGGACTTATCTGGCCAGCGAAGGGTTAATCTGTTGAGGAGAGAGAAGGCTCGGTCCCTGCGTAGTGTACTCGCCTAGGAAAAGTACCACAAAATGGCGGCCGTCATGACAGCCAATCAGAAACGAGCGCGAACCAAGCGCTCATGGGAAATGTAGTTTTTCCTTACAAGTACCCCAAACAGTGCCCGAAGCCCCCCTGAACACCCCACATAAATAAAACACATTCCGGATGATAGAGCAGGAGCCTAGAATTAAAATGAGCCCTCTCTGAAGTTGCTGTGACAAGCGGTTCCAGAGATATGTCCCACACTGTGAATTCTCATAGAGAGTAAAGGAGCCCTTGCGTCTGAGCGGGAAAAAGCCGCGCTTAAAGGCGCGGAACACCATTTTCATTCAAGTTTAGTAAAACATTAAAAAGTGCCCAAACAAGCATGAAACACATGAGAAACAGAAATAAATGAATACTCAAAGCTCCAAAACCCAGAGAATACCACATAAATTGCATAAAACAGTAATAATGCAATAGAAACACCCTATGAGTGCTGGAGTGTATTAAAACTCCCAAATACAAGCCCATCAAAGGGACACTGTGGGGACAAGTGGACCTTCAGCACTCAATGGGTGACTCACCTTCCTTGCTGGACTTCTGTCTTCAGGTGACCATGATAAGGAGGGAAAGAACCAGAGGTAAATTCCCCAACAGGGGAGCTGCTTAACACAAGCTGTCCCCTCTTCAGGGCATAAGGTCCACAGAAAATCCCTGGAAGCTGCACCAGCCACTTTAAAGAGGGCAATTCACAGCCATGGTCACCCTCCTAATGGTGGTATTCCATATTTGAATAAAAAATAATAAAATACTAAGATGCATAGATGTTCTCTACCTGGTGTGCAAGCACACCAGGAACAAATCAATCTAAAGTGGCTCTGGCCAGAAGGTGGCTTAAGTAAGAGGGGAGGCTCCGCCCCTTGCAAATCATTTGCATAGTTGTTCCTGCCTATTAAAGGGGACTTACGCCTCCCAGAGTACCAGTGACCTGTATTGGACGACAGTGAAAGCCGGTTATGCTTAAGCAGCAACTTCTTCTTAGGGGCCAAGGGTAGAAGAGTACTCTTACCCCCAGTGGCTTCACTGATCAGATCCTTAAGATCTGGCCCAAACAAAGAGGCACCCTGAAAAGGCAGGGAAAGCAAGACTCTCTTAGAAGCCATGTCAGCAGACCAAATCTTGAGCCAAAGCGCTCGCATGGCCACCACAGACATGTTGGAAACCCTAGCCATCATGCGGATGGTGTCAAACAAGGCAGCAGAAACATAGTGTTGAGCCTCAGCTATGTTGGCAAGGAGACGCAACTTATCCGAAACAGGAGCATCCTGACGGACAGCCTTGGTGAGCTGCTCAGTCAAGACCGCAATGGCCCGGCTCACGCACCTTAGGTGGCTGAACCCAATGAGCAAGCGCCGCCTCTGAAAAGGGATAAAGCTTAGCAAATTTCCTGGAGACAGACGCTTTCTTGTCAGGAGATTTCCACTCTTCAGGCACAAGGTGGTTAAGAGTGGTGTTAGGTAGAAAGTATTTAAGAGGTTTAGCGGGCTCCTGGAATACGTCAGAGGGATCAGAAGAGAACTCTTGAACTAAGGGAATGTTAAGAGTAGTTAAGATAGTCCTGATTAGGCCCTCAGCAGAGGGTTCAGGATCAGGTTCAAAGGGATCCCCAAGAAACTAAGATGACTCTAATACAGAACATTCCTCAGTATCTGAGTCCAAGAGTAGTTCCTCCTCAGAGGAATCTGACACATCAGGTACTCCCTGAGGTTTTTGCAGGGAAGACCTGACGGAGGAGGGGGCCTGCCAAGCCCGAAAGGCCCCCTGTAATTGGGATGGAAATAGTCGCAGCTTTAAACTCTTGCACCTAAGCTGGCATGGCTGGAGGACCCTGGAATGGTGTTAGGGACATCAGAACACGCTGGGCATAAGTGACCTGAATATTCTCTAGGCAGCCCTGAGTGACAGGAAGAGCAGTGCGCAATGGGGGATAAAGAGACCCCAGCCTCCTTAGTCTTAAGTATAGCCCCGAGCTCCAGCAGTACAGACATTCTCACAGTGTCAAAATACACAACTGTACAATAAATCACCCAATTGTAGTGTGTAGGATTAAAGTTTCATCCCAGAAATTGCTAATTTAAACTTATCTGGCAGGCAAAGGGTTAATCTGCAGAGAGAAGGAGAGTCCAAGCCCTGAGTAGGATACGCACCCATAAACGCTCACAAAATGGCTACCGCAGCGGGAGCCAATCAGAAATAAGGGCACGTAGCAAGTGCTCATGGGAAATGTAGTTTTCCCACAAAGTATCCTAAAACAGTGCCCAAAGCCCCCTGAGTCTCCCAACACACTTAAAACATCAACCGGATGATAGAGCAAGGGTAGACAAGTAAAATGAGCCATCTCTGAAGTCGCTATGTTGAATGGTTGCAGAGATATGTCCCAAACAGTCTGGTTCCATAAAAGTGAATGGAGTAATGGCGTCTATGCAGTAAAGCGCGGCTTAAAGGTGCAGTACTCAATTTTTACAAATATTAAAGTAAAACATAAAAAAGTGTAAAACATCCACAGAACATGTGAGGATACCCAGAAAACATTAATCCAGTAGGAAAAGTGCCATGAAACCCCCAAAAAGTGCTAAACCAGTAGTTAAAGGGTTAAGTTACCACATAAACCTGCTCCAAACACCCAAACAGACATACATATATACCCAATGACTGCAGGAATGTGCAGTAGGAACTCCAGAAATACACCCCTCTGCGGAGGGGCACTGTGGGACAAGTGGACCTGCAGCACTCAAAGCGTAGCTCACCTTTCCTTCAGATCTTCTGTCTTCAGATTACCATGGAGCAAGAAGTACCTCAGTGGGTAACTCCTGGGGAAGCACTTGGAATCAAGATTTTCCCCCTCAGGGCTTAAGGTCAACAAAAAGCACTTGGATACTGAACTAGCCACATCTAAGGGCATTATCAGTCATGGTAATCTGCCTAATGGTGGTATTTCAAATCTAACAGAAAAATAAAAATGATTCTAAAACTATAGCAGAACTGTTCTCAGCCTGGTGTTGTCTTCACCGAGGAACAAATCTTTCTGGAGCTGATTGTCTATCTGCAGCCAAGGAGGTAAGGGAGGCTCTACCCCCTGCATACACTTTGAGAATTTGTTCCTGCCTACTAAGGGGAGGATCACCTCCCAGAGTTACCAGTAACCTGTATTGGACGACAGAGAAATACGGATTACTCCTATATGCTAAGGTGTCAAGAATTACTTACTACACCTTCAGTAACTTGCTCAGTTGTAGTTTTTTGATCTGAAAACATTGTTCTCTTGACTGGTCTTCTATGTTCCAACTTGACTACTTACTATGACAGAACACAAAATGCCCCTTATGCTCACAGAAAGAAGATCGTCCCTTGCTGTGATCTGTCCGGTCAAGGGACCAGATTCCACATCTGAGGGGAGACGGCTTACACTAGGTAAAATGGGCGGGAGAGAGGATACTTTATCAATCAATTACTCTTGAACTACAAATTTGACAGTACTAAATAACACTCCCCATGTCTCAAATACTATGAAGATTAATTGGAGCTACTGTTTTTGTGGAACATTACTATCCCTTTAACAAACTGTAGTGGCTCTCCCCATGAAATGCTGAACTGCTATAGAACAAAGATCTTTAAAGCATTACTACCACCCCTTGTAATCTTTGCCCCAGATAATTACCCATCTGGCGACTAGCTGCTCAAAAGTGCTAGTCGCCAGAATTATTACCGCATTATTGAGAATTCTATACTGCTCCGGGATGGACAGCCAGGAAACAGTGCAGACATCTTTCCACAGTGATGTCTGCGACCCTGCAGTGTCAGTCCCTTTTGGTACTGAACAGCTCCTAGCAATGCCTCCTACAGTCGACTGGGACTGACAGCGCAGACGTCACTATGGAAAGATGTCTGTGCTGTTTCCTGGCTGTTCGTCAGGGAGCAGTATTGAATTCTCAATAAAACGGTAATAATTCTGGCGACTAGCACTACTGAGGAGCTAGTCGTCAGATGGGTAATTATTTGGGGCAAAGTTTACAAGGGGTGGTAGTTCCACTTTAACCCTCTGAGTGCCATTGCTTTGCAATGCATTGCGTACCCCTCTGGCACTCAAAGGGTTAAACTTGCATTATGGCATCAGTCAAAACCTTCCTATAGAAGATGGAAAATATTTTCTTCGTAGATGTGTTTGTGTAACAAGTTAACAATAGCAATAAAACTAACGTTTCTTACTGATAAAAATGACAAGTGTCTAAATCCTGGTTAAGACTTTGAAGGAAAGATATGTATCCAATGTGTTGGATACCCCTCTGGCAGTCAAATAGTTAACCACACGCTGTGTAAATGTAGTAGGAAAGTCATCTCTAGCATCCTAGGGGTTAAATAGGAATTATAGTACAACTAACACCGATGCTCTGAAAACTATACAGAAATGTGAGTTATCAAAGAGTTTTCTTTTTTGCATTTGCCCTTTTTTTTTTCTTACAAAATAAGTTAAATGCCTTCAATTAAAAACGTATATGACTCAAATTCTATTATGTATCTAATCACTAACACTTCTCTAAAAGCCTTTTGGATGATCATCTTCATTCTGCCTCGTGCGAATGTCTCAGCACTGATGTAAGTTCATGTGATCACTTAATAATTGGCACCACATTGTCAAGTCACATTAGTCAAGTCTTCACGCACAGTGATTTCCAATTCCTTTCCATTCCACTTCTTTAAATTTATCATATTTCTTTCCACACTGGCTAGAATTAGACATCAATATTAATTACTTGACCTAAGAATAATTGTTTGAAGTGGACATGTCTGCAATTAGAGAACAAAGCTAGCTTTCAGGCCACACTGACTTATCTTCAACAGAAATACACCATACTCCAAAAAAACAAATATAAAAAAATATATCTAACATCAAAAGAACACTAAAGGCTCCTAAAAATAAACTGTCACTTTTTTTAATCTGAACAGAAAATTCTAATAGCCACTATAATCAACAGCGCATGGACTGAATCTCCAAAAGTAATATTTAATTTGTGCTGGATATCATGTTCGTGGAGGTAGACCTGATGCTTTGCTGAAAAACTCAAGGACTCCAAACTCTACCCATTGCTGGCTTCCTTAGAATATTTAAATAGTAAAATCATGGGATCCTGGAGTTCTGAAGGAAGAATAATGTCAGCATCTATTGATCGATATCCAGCACTGATTAAAGATACATTTTAGAGAACTGATCAAAACAGAATTCAATCTAGTGATCAGCGGCATACTAGTGCACAGATTAAAGGGATCGTAATGTCCTTTAATTAGTTGCTGCCATATTGTAGATTTAAAAAAATAAAGCATCTTGAGCAAGTCCCATCCCTCAGACCTTTATGGTTTGAGAGATATTCACAGCTAAAGTTCCCTCCTGCCTCCCCTTGCAAGGACGTCAGCGCTTTACTGACAGCAGGAGATCCCGGTCCTGGGACCAGCCGGCGGCTCTTCAGAAGAACCAAAATAGCGATATTTAAAAAGAAATACTTGATTGGACTGGTCTACAAAGTATGCTTGGTTTGCAATCACACTCTGTAGACTGTTCCAATGAAGTAGTTCTTTTTAAATATCGCTATTTCAGCTCTGCTGAAGAGCCACCTCAAGTTGGCCGACATGGCTCTCCTTCTGTCAGCTTTCCAGCAGAAATCAGGGAAAGGGAAGGGAGGGGGGAACTTTATCACCATATATATATATAAAGGTTTGAGAGATGGGACTTGCTCAAGTTTATTTATCTTTTTTAAATCTACAATATAGCAGCAACTTCTAAAAGGACATTACTATCCCTTTAAGTAAGGTGTCATATTAAATGTTGTTAGTGTTCCTTTAATTCAGGAATTTCCAGGTCTACTTCTGCTTAGGGTAGTGATTTTCGAACTGTAATGAAAGCTTTTATTTTAAGTGAAATCTCAATGTAAACCTCCTAATTAAATAATTTTATACTTGAATATTAGAGAGATCTCCAGTGTGTTGTTTTACACAGTGGTGGAGGCCACTATCATCCAAGCAGTTAATATAGAGTTTATATAAAATGTAGTAGTATGGTAGTTTTTACTGGTATTTTCAGACTAATTTAATTAACAAGCCAAATTTTTTTTTTTTTTTTTTTTTGTGATAAAAGTTATCAGGTAACTGTATCTGATAATGTATTACAAAACAAATTGAACGGAAAACTTCAAGTACTTCCACTCTGGGAGACACAGCATTATAAACTTACAATTGTACAAGTGAATCCAAAGATTATTGTTCCACTTGCTACAAGAACACATGATGCCAGTGGCAGTCTCCTATTGGCTGTGCATGTAATTATGATGTTGCTTCAGCCAAAATAAATTATCAGGGATCTCTCTGCAGCCCACCAGGTGAGTATCAGAATCATGTAAGTTTATAATGCTGTGTAGCCCAGAGGTGGGAGTGTCTGCTATTTCCTAGTAAAAGACTTTGTGACCCCAATTCTCAGCACCTGGCACACACCTAGGGGAATCAGTAAGGAGAAGTTATTCAAATATCCTCTATAATGACACTCCCATAACTGAAGCCCCCCTGACCACTCCTGTGAAAATCTCTGCAAGGAATTGCATGGCCTTCTATATATACACACACAGACAGCGAACGCTATAAGTAAATGCTCACACAAACACGCACGAGCTCTTGCAAATTCACTCATGCTCTTACACACACTCAAGCTCACTTATGGGTAGCTGTGTAACACATTGCTTTGCAATACATTACACACATTTTTGAAGTTGAAAGAGCTAAGCGCTGAAAATTGAACACACCAGTCAGTAAAAATATTGCCTTTTTTCTGGATGTCAGGAGAAAATAGTCTTACATGTAAATCTACTTTTGATTTTTTATCGGGCTGCAATGCAGTGGATAACACACATAATGGATATCTTCTGTAGTGTCTGTCTTCATAACACACTTCCTTTATAAAATAGTCTATATTTATTTTGGCATACGTACAAATGTATGGAACTTTTGTTTTTTAAATTGTTTTATTAACTGCATTGGCAAAGTTGTGCCAGTATTGCTAGTATTAGATATACACAGTATAAATATTTATCATATACGTGTCACGTGATCAGTTCCTGGATCTGTGTCTGCCAAACCCCAGGCCATGAAATAGGAAGAGTAATGCATTTTTACGTGATAGCAATACTTTTATATTTTTTATTTTATTTTGTAGCCATTAAAAAATCATTAAGAACGATATCAGTCTTATCTCTCAAACCTTTGTGGTTTGAGAGATATTCACAAGCAAAGTTTCCCCCTCAATGACGTCGCTGCTCTAGCTGTCAGATTTGGAATCTGGTCGGCAGACTGGCAGCGGCTCTACAGCAGAGCCGAGATCGCGAGATATAAGAACTACTTCTTTGAAATGGTATAGAAAGTGCGCCTGGTTTGCAAGCATACTTTGTATACCGTTCCAATGAACTAGTTATTGTTCAATCATGCAATCTCAGCTCTGCTGTGGAGCCGCCGGCTGATCTGTGGGCTAGATTCCAAGTCTGACAGCTAGATAGCAGACTTGACCGTTTCGGTCAGTGAGGGGAAACTTTGCTTGTGAATATCTCTCAAGGTTTGAAGGATTACCCCTGCAATGCTTTACAATTACCATTGCAAGAGGGAGTTGCTCATACACCCAGGCATACACAAACACCTCGCACTCACGCTTGTACATGCACACTCATTAACCCTTTGAGTGCCAGAGGGGTACGCAACACATTGCTTTGCAATGCATTGTGTACCCCCTGCACTCAAAGAGTTAACATGCACTCCTATGCATACACTGACACAATTATCTGCACTGCACAGCACTAAGTATATAAAGGGTTACTGATGACCCACGCACAACAAATTCAGATGACACAGGGCAGTCAAGGTCTGGTAAGGGAATTCATCTAGTGGGCTGACAGAGCACCATCTGCGGAGTTATATAAATACTCCCTAAACAATATCATTTGCTGTTCATTCAATAGAATGTACAGTATAGGTTACTGAAGTGGAAGAAGCTCAAGACAAGGTTCACTTTACACATGCTCACAAAAACCATGCAATTTCTGCAATAAAGTACTGCATGTGCATCATAGCTAAAATAATGGAGAACACTGTATGTATATGATCTAATCATAAAGGTAGAGATAAATTAACTGAATGACTATATAGGTAACAAAATCCACTTTTACAAACAAAAAAAAAAATCAATAAATAAAATAGATCATGAAAATACATATGAAACATCTAAAACATCAAGCCTCTCAGTCATTATAATGTCCAGTCCAATGTAGTCCGGAGAAAGTAAATGGTAGTGACTGATGCAGAAATAAAGTTCACTGTATAAATAACTTCATGCATGCGACTTGAAAGTAATACACAAATGCACAGTACCTCTCCCATCTATATGTTTCTGCTGTACAGCAAGTCTACGTGTTTTCTCCCATCCTCTGTTAACGCCTGATGGCTGCTGGTGATACTGTTACTGTAGCAAGCGGATGTAATCTGCTAGATATTTAGTGTTCCCCCATTGATGTAACTCCCAGCTAGATCAAGGCTGGATAGATCATGGAGGTCGGGGGGAGGACTGCTAGCAGAACCATGCCACAAGCCTCTTCAAAGTGATGTTAGATCTAAGCGGGCAGAGGTAACCTCCAACATGGCAATGTGGAACCCAACAGTGTAATAAACTGACATGCAACAGTTATATTGACAGAAAATTCACCGGACGAATGATAATAAAAGTGGACTGTCTCTCTTCCAACAAGTTCCGCATCTATATGACACTTCCACATAGAATACGGACAAGCCACGCAGACTCTTGCTATACTGCAGAAGCATATAACTGGGAGAGGAACTCTCCATTTGTGTATTACTTTCAAAGTGCATGCATGAAGTTATTTATACAGTGAACTTCTATATCAGTTACGGTTTCTCTGGACTACATTGGACTATACATGATATTGCACTCATACAGATTGAGAGGCATGATGTTTTAGATATGTATTTTCATGATTTATTTATTGATTTTTAGTAAAAGTGGAATTTGTTACCTATATAGTCCTTCAGTTATTTTATCTCTGCCTCTATGCCTTTAATAGGTTGTTTATTATTAGACTAGCGTACACTGGCCAGCATTCTGTGTGTACGGGTAGTACTGTGCATGAAGCATCGGACAAACATACATCTGGCCTTTTATATTATAGGATTATATATATATATATATATATATATATATATATATATATATATATATATACATACATACATACATAGCGCTCTCTGTTAGCTTTTTGTTTTAGTATTGATTTAGCACACTAATCTTTGTATGGTAGCCTTCTGTAGGCCTAAAGCATATAGGTGCACTTTCTATATTATATATATATATATATATATATATATATATATATATGGGAACTACAAATTTATACACTTATTTTCACATTCTGAGCCGTTGGAGAAGTCACCAGCTTGGAGTGACGCTCAAACTTCCAGTGTGGGCGATCCAAACTGAGAGGCAGGTGAAGCCTCTCTTATGGGAGTAGATCCTTTGGAGGGAAAGGGGCCAGTTATCCATACACATTAACAGAAAGTACAAGGAGAGCTATCCTGTTCCCTTTCAACAGCACATGGATCAAAAGTGTAATGAGAGATAATATTCGCATAAAGTAGCTAACCGGCTGTAATCATGCACAACCGGTTTAAAGGCAAACGGGGATTTCAGATGCTAGTTCTCCCCGCAACTGAACTACACAGGTGCGCATCAAATCACCAAATAGGTATTATACCTTCATTTTAAGCTTGCAGGATGTTAAAAAAACAGCAGACCAGATGAACAACATATAAAATTTATGAAAAAAAAAAAAGCTTTAAATTCTCAAAATGTTTTGTGGCCAACATGCCACTTCCTTAGGAGGAATACTCTGTTACAAAATTCAACATACAACGGGTTTCAAGCCCTGCTGGGAAGCGATGGCTCCTTAAGGATTGAGCGAGAAAGATCCAGGATATCAGTGTGGAGGCAGTGTGCTGTTTTTGTCACTGTGATCTAATATCGTGACACAATTCTATTGCGAGTACATCTTTTGATATTTATATTCCGGGTGTTGAATATGATGTCTACACTATGAGACTCTCCCCTCCCTCTTTTGTGTTTTTTGATCCATTCACATTACTTTTGTGCTTTGACTACTAATCTTAGAGGTGTCTTGGTTGCTCTTTTTTTTCTCTCTTTCTTCTCTTGTTTTTGCATGTGCAGCATAATTCACAATGGCAATACTCACACACTTACATGTTCAGCACCAGAGGCATGAGCAATGTGTCGCACAGAAATGCACTGCTCATCCTACCGGTACTCAAATATGATTAGCTGCTTTCAAGATGTCCTCTTACTGCCTTCAGCTACAGAACAGCTTAGCAATATTGATATGTGGGAACATGTGTCTTAATATGGTTTCTTTTCTTATTTCAGAATGTTGGTCTTTATTTGCACCAATTTGTAGCAAAAAAGTTATTCTTTGGTGTTGGAGGAAGGTAATTTTTGGAATTTTAAAGGGTTATGTCATGGCACAAAAGTATACAGGCTTGTATTCTTTTAACCCTTTGAGTGCCAGAGGGGTACGCAATGCATTGCAATGCTTTGGTTACCCCACTGGCACTCAAAGGGTTAATGAAGTATGTTTGCAGTTAGAGGAATATGTCCTGCGCTGTCAGTCCCTGCTGGCTCTAGGAGGCATTGCTAGGAGCTGTTCGGGTCTGGAAGGGACTGACAGCACAAGCGTTCAGATGTCACTATGGCAAGATGTCTGCACTCTGTCCCGCTGTCAGCCTGGGAAAAAAGGGTAAATGTATTTAACAATTTAATAATTCTGGCGACTAGCGCTACTAAGCAGCTAGTCGCCAGACGGGGAGTTATTTAAGCTAAAGTGTATTTCAGGTGGTGGTTCCACTTTAAAGGGATAGTAATGTTTCACGATAAAAGCAGCTCCAATTAATCTTCATAGTATTTGGGCCATGGAGAGTGTTATTTCAATACTGTCAGAATTGTAGTTCAAGAGTAACTGAATGATAAAGTATCCCCCTCCCACTCCTTTTACTGATGTAACATTGCTCAGACAGAGCAGAAGGGAGGTGCCCAGGTAGATTGCAGAGAAGGACAATCTTCAATTAAGATAAGGGAAAAACCTAAAAAACTTGTCACGCGGGGGCCAGGGCTTTCATTGTTCTCATAGGAAGAAGACCCTGCTGTTATCTGTCTGGTCTATGGATCAAGACTGTCTGGATGGATCGCAGCAAGGGACAACCTTCAGTGAGCATAAGAAAAAACATGACAAGGGGGGCAGGGTTTTCCTTATGATCACAGTAAGAAGATAGCTGTGAGCTGTCTGGTCCCAGGACCAGATTCCAGATCTGAGGGGAGATGGCTTACACTAAGTAAAAGGGACGAGAGGGGGACAGTTCATTCAATCATATCATACTTTATCATTTCATTACTCTTGAACTACAACTCCGACAGTATTGAAATAACACTCTCCATGGCCCGAATACTATGAAGATTAATTGGATCTGCTATTTTTATGAAACATTACTATCCCTTTAAGCCCATATTTACAAAGCAGCTCCACTGTCAGACGTGAAACTTCAATAATTATGAATTCAGCTTCGGGTTCAGCTTCAAGCATATTCACAAGAGCCAGTTCTGCTTAAAGCAATGTCTCGGAGTTGTCTTTAGAATTCAAGAATTTAATCAAATTAGCCACCCCAGACCTCCCAGAATCTATGGCTTTACTCGCCAGTCCGTTTGGTTCATCAAGATCTAAATACAAACTGATCCACCAAAGAAAAAGTCTCAACTGCGGATTTATTCCTGAAAGCACAAATGGCAGCAGTTAGCAGTTCTGTCAGTATAAATCAAACAGCAAGCTGCATATTTTAGAAAACCTATGCCAAATCTAAAAAGAAACCATTTAACTGAAACAAACAAAAGTTCGACCAGAAAACTGAGTGAGAATTTAAAAAAAAGTTTGTTATCCAATTGATGCTCATCAAAGGTCATGGGAACATTTTAAAACATTTTTTGAAGATGTGGCACTTCTAAAACATCTTTCTATACAGTTGGAGAAATATACAAAAAAGTGCAAAGGGACAAACATAATAGTAACAATTTGTATTATGCATGCACAGTCCTTTATTGTAACCTTGCATCAGAAAGAGCCATAAATCTGTCAAGAATCTGTTGTGTATTGTTATGCTACAATAACTCAGAACACTGCAGAGCTTTGTCATGCTACTGGGAATGACTGTGTTTGTGTGTTGGGGGGGCGAACGATGACCATTCTCACATAACCTATGCAATTTATTACTTTCTCGCCTTCACGCCATACACCTCTCTTTCCCATTTTCTTTCCTATACCTTTACTCACTCTCTTTTTCACAGATTTATATACTAACACAAGCCTTAAAGGGATAGTAATACTTAAGTATTACAAATCCCTATAATAAAGCCCTAGTAAAAAAAAGTATTGCCCCCAGTGTTATCTCTCAAACCTTTATGGTTTGAGAGATGAAAGCTCCTAAGTTGCCCTCCCCCTTCCCCGTAGTCAGCATTCTAGCTGACTCAGGGAAATCCGGTCAGATATCATCAGGCAGCTCTGCAGCAGAGCCACGATCGCTTTAACTAAAAAAAAAAAAAAAAAAACTTTCACTAAAACGGTCTTCTACGTGTGCTTTTAGTTGACGCGATCGCGGCTATGCTGGAGAGCCACCTGAAAGTCGTATGACTCTGTTCCCTGCAGTCAGCTAAAATGCTGACTACGGGGAAGGGGGAGGGAGAGGGCAACTTTAGAAGCATTCATCTCTCAAACCATAAAGGTTTGAGAGATGACACCGGGGGCAATACGTTTTTTTTTTTTACTAGGGCTTTAATATAGGGATTTTTAATACTTAAGTATTACTATCCCTTTAAAAAGGGAACTGAAATCAGTTTAGTGTCTTACTCACAAATGAAGTAAGACATAATTCTGGAACAAACCTAAAGTACCATAGGAGACAATTAAAACTTCCCAATGATTTAAATGGGGCTTTTAACCCCTTCAAGCTAAATAGGCCCTCAACGCATTGAGGTCGTGGACCTCTCTAACCTCTCTTAAAATCAGTGAGAGTTGGGGTTATGTGTATTTCTTCCCTATGATGCAGTTGGTTTGCTCTAGAACTGCTCCTCGGATCCTTTTATGATCTAGGCCCTTAGTATTTTGTTCCAGCCCAACACCGGCACGGATCTATATACATTAAAAATTCTTCTCTTTACAATACTTGAGCCAAGGAGCGGACAATTGGGGACTGGATGTTGCCGATAAAGATTAAATTCTAGCATAATGATTCTTACATAATGAAAAAATACTTGAAGTAGCCAGAACAGCAGTCAGGGCAGCATGGTATCACACCCTGATGGATCTATCAGTGTGAGCCATGGACTTTGACCATGATCCCATAACTACTTTCTCAGGGTCTGTAAAGGTTTCTTTGGAAAGGTGTAAAGATACAGTTCTGTTGTTGTCTCTCTACTTCAGCCCTGTTACTTACACCTCACACTCTTTCCTGTGATTGTTCAGAGTTTTCAGGTTTTGCTATTGCTTCTGGTACCAACCTTTGTTCCATTTCTCGGCTATCCGTACTAGCTGCCTGCCCTGATCTTAGCTTTGGACACAGAGTATTCACAGTCTGCCCCTCTGCCTATTGAGTCCTCTCTAGACATGTACAAAAATCATTGCTGCAGAAGCAAAACATGAAAAAGGCACTTTTGTCCTTGAGAAGGAATTCCTTTGAAAAGTGCAGTTTTTAAGATTTTTTCCACAGCTTGAAATCAACTATAATAACATTATTCCCTTCCACATGTGCAGTTTGCCCTATGAATTTCCGCATGCTAACTCAGTATAAATAGAAGTTAGTATACCACATTGTCAGTCTGTGTTAGAAGTGTGAGAGAGAGGCAGCTACTATATGGACACCCCAGCCTTGACTAACTAGTATCCATAGAACCACACATACTTACTGATCCCACAGCCTTGTTCCACAGGCAGCCATAGAACCACATATAATGAACTCCCCCAACCTTGCCCCACTGCTTTCCACAGAACCATATACACTGACTCCCCCAGTCTTTGTCACACTGATAGCCACAGAACAATGCATACCTCCCCCTCAAGCCTTGTCCCATTGGTAACCATAGAACCACACACACACTGAACCCCCATCCACATTGCTAGTCCTAGAACTACAAATACTGACCTTCCAGCCTGGTCACACTGCAGTGGTAGCCAAAGAACCACACATAATGATCCCCCTCCTCAGCCTTGTCTCACTGCACCGGTAGCCATAGAACCACATGTATTTAGTTTGGCCCACAGTAACGCTGCAGGAATTCTTGTAACCATAGAAAGCATAGGTGGAAAAGTTCTCATGAGAAATTCATTGGGAGTAGAGAAATGTATTTTCTATGCACAGAAATTTCCACAGAAAAAGCAGCAAGAAAATGTCTGGAAAGAAAGGAGGGGCTTTTCACCTATATCTAGTGCTCTCCATCTCCCTCTAGATTGGGTTCTCTGATTTTCCAAGTCTACCTCTGCTTCTGGCATTTATTCAGACAGGACTGCAAAAGAAATAGCAAGGGACCACCTGGGAGCAAGCATCATCAAGGTGCTTTGCTCTCAGGGACTCCCAAGATGGCATCCTGGGTGGCCCAGAATGCAAGTGGTGGTCACTTGCTGATTGTTCCACCCCAGACAGCAGGAAATTTGAGGGAGGGTCAAATACTAAGAGCCTTAAAAGGCTGGCCAGCTGAGCTGTCCTTCATATTACTAAGCTTCTCTGCTGTTCAAGGAATAATCGACTTCCTTTTTGCCAAAACCTGTTTGTGCATTGTATTTTGTTCGTTGAGGTGGAAGATGTGGAGCATAAGAACCTTAAGGACTGAAACTTTATGATGTTCGCATCCAGAGGGTTAATCCAATTATGTACACGTCATGGGCAATCCGGTTTCAACAGACCAAATCTGAAAAGCAACTGCATGGTCTTTGGTTCACTCATACTGGCTCCACAAAATATGTCATCTTGACTTGCAAGGATCTGCAAGTGGCAGCTCCATAAGGTAATTTTTCTCCCTCTGTGTTTTTGAGACCACTTAGGGACATCCTAGTCTTTCCACTGGATTGAGGAGAAAATGGGATGTTTATACTTACCATTAAATCTTTATCTCTTAATCCATTGGGGGGACATAGGGCATCCCTGAATAAAATGTCTTTTGGGTTGAGGTGCTCTGCCATTTCTTGGTCATTCTGTTCCAATGACTCAGTCCTCTTATGTTTACTGTACAAAAACTGATCTCTGCTGCAGGAAGGGGAGCCAAGAAGAGCACAGGAAGGGGAGGAGTTCTTCTAGCTTAGAGGTTTATTGTTTAGTACCCTGCCTCACAATGGAAGATGCATTAACCCCATGATCCATGTGTCCCCTAATGGACTAAGAGAAAAGTATTTACCAGTAAGAATAAAATTCCCATTTTATTCCTATATATACTGTTTCACTTTAAACTCTAGAGCTGTATTCAAGAAGAGGAAGAGGTGTCATTCTGGAGCAAACCAACTGCACCATAGGGGAAAAAATTAAAATTCACAATGATTTAAATAGGGATTTTTACTTTTTCAATTGAAGAAAGGTCTTCGACATATTGCTTTGCAATGCACTGGAGATCTGTTTTGCATTCCAGGGGTTAAATCATTGGGGATTTTTCAATTATCCCCTTGGTCTCTAGCATTCAAGAGGTTAATCTGGGGGATTTGTATTTGTTTTCTATAATGGCACATTATTGTGTTCCAGAATTGCTTCACTTCCTAGTACATCAGCCCGTGTGAATTCCGCACCCATTTAATTAATTTACAACCCCTAAAAGGTTTTATTTTACTTTATTGGTAAGCACTGTAGATTTTCCATTCTATTAACCTATTCAAAACTAGAAAGGTATTGAAATATGTTGGAAACTTCTGTAGCTTTCAAGGTGTTACCAATGTTCACGGAGCTTACAAAAGTTACAAATACCTTTTCTGCATATCACTCTTGTCAAAATGGCAGAAAATGCGTAGAGAATCACTAAAAGTCAACAACGCATCTGAGTGCAAAACATAATGTAAACTGTCCAAGATATGAAGGTGTGGGCCCGGTGTGCATTTATCGTCATATGACAAAGATATCTCTTGCGGTCACATATTGTGGACAAGCACAAGCACTATGTGACAGCTGTTGACGTCAGGTGATCAAGATTGTTTAAATTCAGGGATGGAAAAACATACAATAAACTTTATAGCCTGGCAAAATTTTTAATACCCAAGCGGGAGTTTCTGGTTATGGCTTTTAACCCTTTGAATGCTACAGAAGGTTATCAAAGCATTAAAGGAGTTAAAAGTTCTCATTGAGTTATATGAGTCTGTTATCTGTCTGTCTGTTTACTCTAAAATTGCTATGGTACTTATTACAGCATGGGCCAGACAATCCATAGTTTAGGAGAGATTGACAATTATTTCTACTGTTATATGTGGTGAGCTCTCAGAGTGTCACCATATACTTATTTATGCTATTGCAACCAAGGGCAGCAACAAGCTCCTTTAGCATAGGAAACCACACAGAGACTTTCACTTTTTCAGACATAAAAGTACCACTATCACCTAAACTAAACATGTGCTGGTGTTTTGGCTAACATAACCTTGAAGCAGTTTTGTATAGCTTTGTAACGATCCATAACTTTGTCATTTTCCTTTTATTGTTTAATAAAGTTTCTCCTTCCCGCCCCTTTTACATACGTCAAGCAGTCTCAGCAAGCTGGTCCGGACAGATCGTGACGAGGGACAATCTTCTTTCAGCATAAGGAAAAATCTGCCGTCCTTCGTCAAGGGGAGAGGATTTTCCTTATAAAGAAGGAAAGAGGATTCACCCGCTCTTCGATCTGTTCGCATTCCAGATCTGAGGGGAGAATAAAACAAAAATGGCAAAGTTATGGATCGTTATAAAGCTACATATCGTTATACAAGACTCAATCTTACTGTAATAGCTAAACATTACTATCCATTTAAATGTTTAACCCTTTGAAGACCAGAGTAGTGTGCAACACCTTGCTTGCACACTGCCCTGGTCCTCAAAGGGTTAACGAGCGTATTAGAATTAAAAAATAAATGAATAACATGTTCTCTGACCTTTCTGTTTTGGACTCGCTGTCAGTCTTGTTTTGTTCATTCACTTGGCTTAGACATTTCAGTTCTTCTTGTAATTTTTTCTCCCGCTCTGCAATTCCTTGGTAAAGCTTTAGCTCTTTTTCCATTGCCTTAATTTTGATCTCTAAAAGCTTAAACTCATGGAGTATGAGATAGCTGACCCCACAGTACTTACACACGGTCTCATCCCGGGGCATCTGTAGAAATCAGAACAGAACTAGATTTACACCTCATATCCCTGGGTAAGGGTAGGTTTAAAGGACCAGAAAACCTTTTTTTCTGAAAACTTGTACATTAGAGAAAAACAAGGACACCCCCTATCAAATTTTAAAGAGAACCGTTTTTCAGTGACTCACCTCTCCCATTGACTTCAACAGAATAACCAACTGGAATCTGACCACAAGAGGTAAAAACACACTTTAAAGCAGAGCTTTCACTACACTAACATAGCGCCGCAAATGATTATTACAATAGCGCTATGCACACACTTATTGTTATTTTCAAATATAATTGCTGCTTTAAAGGGATAGTAATATTTTAAAATAAAAGCAGCTCCAATTAATCTTCATAATATTTGGGCCATGAAGAGTGTTATTTCAATACTGTCAGAGTTGTAGTTCAAGAGTAATTGAATGATAAAATATCTCCCTCCTGTCCCTTTTATCTAGTGTAAGCCAACTCCCCTCAGATGTGGAATCTGGTCTCTTGACTGGACAGCTCACGACAAGGGACAATCTTCTTACCGTGAAAACCTTGACAGGTTTTTCCCTTATGCTAATTGAAGATTGTCCCTCTCTGCAAGCCATCTGGACACCACCTTTCTGTTCTGAGGGGAGTAGTGTTACATCAGGTAAAGGGGCGGGAGGGGGATATTTTATCATTCAATTACTCTTGAACTACAACTCTGACAGTATTGAAAGAACACTCTCCGTGGCCCAAATACTATGAAGATTAATTGAAGCTGCTTTTATTTTGAAATACCCTTTAACGAAAAAAATAACCTTCTATGCGGGCAGGCACCGGCTTGGATCTTGCAGTAGGCTCTCTCTGTGCCTGTGCTGTCAGTCCTTTCTGGTGCCTTTCAGCACAAAGGCATTCAACTCACCAATCGTCGAGTTGAAGGGGACGGACAGAGCAGATGCAGAGATGCCGGCTCTGTAAGGTGTCTGCGCTGTTCCCCGGTGCCTGCCTGCATAGAAGGTTATATTTTTCATTAAAACAGCAATTATACTTGAAACTAACAATAAGTGTGTGCATATCGCTAATGTAGTAATAATTTGCGGCACTATGTTAGTGTAGTGAAAATTCTGCTTTAAACTGTAATAACTCTGGAAATATGCATCTCTCACTGCTGAGAATATCATTGTTTATACCACAGGAAAAGCCAGGCACCAGGCATGACAAGCATCCTGCCATTTCTGGTGTAAACTAAGTGCAGCATAGGAAATACATTTAAAAATTCCCATTAGTTTAAATGGATTTATAACCTCTTTAATGTTATCTCTGATTGTCTGATTGTCTTCAGAAAGCATTCTTTGTGGGACTGTGGAATCAAACAATGTGTAACATGCCACAAACACCCCCACATTGCCATGCCTTTGCCAAATTTTTGATTCTGCTGGGTCTACTTCGACAATGGCTCATTTGCATACTGAAATGCAGCTTAATATGAGCCACTACTGTATTCCTGTGGGTGTTTTTTATGTTAATGCGGCTGTTCATCACATCCACTAAGCTCCGATAGCTGCCTATAGAGTCAGAGTGCAAAGTCCCAAATTAAGATGGCTATGTTGGGATCTTCCAAAAGCTTTCTAAAGAGCCAGGGGACACTCCAGTACCTTATGAGTCTTGTGCACTTAAATCAGCCAGTTACATAGAAACACAAAATTTGATGGCAGATAAAAAACATTTGGCCCATCTAGTCTGCCCATTTTCCTGCTGTAAAAACCTTGTCTTATGTTCAGGACAGCCATATGCCTTAGCCATGCTTCCTTAAATTCCTGTCATAGAGAAGACAAAACAGTCAGAGCAGTTGTAACATGTAGCAGCTACTTGGTTGTTCTCAGTGTTCGTACATGATTTGTGAAGCATGGCAGGTATTCTCTAGGTTATAACCCCTTCGGTGGCACTCAAAGGATTAAGAGAGGGCTGGTGGTGTTCTTGGTGCTGAAGTTGGAGCACATCCTCTCTGCACTACACCAATCCTACATGGTAATGATTAAAGTGTCTCATCCCACCCTTACACAGATGATTCTTGGTGCATATGGTGACGTGTGTAGTATTCTTCTTAGCAAAGTGACTGACACACATTGCAAGACACATTTGCCATTGCATTGAACCTTTGTGTTTCTCTCCCCATGAGATAACAAAAGAATCCACTGAGGCATGCTTGTTAAATACAGAAAAGACATGTAAGCCAAATTCAAAAGCAAACCAACTACCACATAGAAGACGAACACAAATTTCCACCTTGCAATGAAGAGCTTTCTACCACTCAAGGAGTTAAAATTATCACTTAAATCAATGGGAATTTGTGCTTGCACTACAAATTTCTTTTGAACATAAGCCCCATAGTATTGTTATCAACAAAACAATATGAAAATAGATGATTATAAACTTCCCTTTCAGCTCACAGACATCTCAGCGCAGAGGGGGCTACACTGAGAGCCCAAGAAGATCATATAGGGAGTCAAACAGGGGTCAGAAAAATGACACCATCGTCAACCTCCAGCCTTCATGGCCGATGTCGTGTGAGATTTAAAGGGATAATAAGGTGATAGTTCCACTTTAAAGGGATAGTAATGTTTCACAATAAAAGCAGCTCCAGCTTCTTGGAGTGCAGTTCCCATGATGAACAACCAGCTGTTATGACTAGGTTATATGGGAATATAGTAGCCCAGGATCCAAGGGGGCCACAGGTTGGCTACCATTAAAATAAAATACAGGGGGCGTGGCCTGACCGTGGAGAGAGATGGACGCTCTGTGAGCCTGCTCCGTGCCCTATTTGCTTCTAACTGGCTTTAAAGCTTTCATTGGCAGTGTACTAGGACTTTGATCTATACCCCCCACACCCTAGGAGTGTTCTGTCATGCGAGGGAGACGCTCCAAGTCCCAAAAGATAACGGGATTCCTTAAAGAAAACGCCATCCCCCGACCGCTGGCTTTGACGTGCCATTCTGATTCCAAGATGGCGGACTTACCTGTGAATAGCGAGGACTCGACCGCCAGAGATCCTCTGCGAGTAGTGGACATTGGGTCTTTTGATGGGGCGATTGATCCCCGCTCCTTTGCTACGAAGGACGACATTCGCTCTTTGCCGACGAGAACCGACTTGGAAACCCTGTACTGATGTGAGACATACTGGGGATCGAGTGGCGGATCTGGAAGAGGCACACACCGCAGTTCTTGCAGACCAGCGAGACCTGACCAAGCGCTTGGTTGATCAGGAGGAGGAGATCGCGAAACTACGCTTACATTTGGATGACATCGAGAATCGTGGCAGGCGCAACAATGTCAGGATCAGGGGCCTTACGGAATCGGTTCTACCCCAAGACCTGAGGGAAACTGCTATAAAGATCTTTGCCTCCATTTTGAAAATTGACCCTGCACAGATCTACATTGAGAGGATTCACCGGGCCTTGAGACCTAGGGCCCAGAACGGCAAACGCCCTAGAGATGTTATTTGCTGTTTGGCGTTGTTTCGCCAAAAGGATGAACTTATGCGCTTGGCTCGCCAGCTGCACTCTCTGCGGTGGGAGGACTCGGACTTACAATTATATAATGACCTTTCTGCCTATACTCTCCAACTTCGCAGGGCCTTCAAACCCCTAACGGACGCTCTCCGGAATAATCATATTGCCTACAGGTGGGGTTTTCCTTTTGCTCTCCTAGTGACCCATGAGGGCTCCACTTTTTCTGTGAAAGATTCGGAGGATGCAGCGAAACTGTGAACCCAGTTGAATTTCGCTCAAGTTCAGCTCTGGGACCCTATCATTCACAAGAAACAGAATCTGTCTAGAGCCCTGCAGCCCCAGCCTTGGGCCGAAGTGACTCCCAGGAAAAGACGGGCGGACAGGATTCGTGCTGGTGGTTCTTTCCCTGGAATGGACTAAGGCTTATTTTGTTATTTACCCACTTCATTTGTGGTTTGCTTTGTTCGGGGGTTAATGTAGTACCCCCCCGGATCACTCTCCTCCGGGGGGGGGGGGGCGCCGACGGGGGAAATAGAGGTTGGGGCGCCCCTCGGTCGGGACTTATTCCCCGCCCGGGGTTCGCTCTTGGTGTGAATAGCTGGGGGGGTACTCATCCCTTTTAGAAGGGTTTTAGTTTTTAAGCTTTGTATGCCCCTCATGGCTGCTGTGGGGTTTTGATATGCGTTTCTGAGGAGGGTTAAAGTGGCGTGGCCCACGGGGGGTTTCCTTTGTTTTTTTGGAGGAGGCCTGTCCCTGTCGTCCACGTATCCGCTTTGGGGGGAAGTTGGTTTGCAGTCTCTTGTCGTGGGGGAATGTTATATTATAATATGTCTTGTCACTTAACTGTTCTGTAGTTTCTGCTTACTCCTGTTATTTTATTTATGTTTTTTATCTATTGTTTTTATGCTGCCCCTTTTTCTCTCTCAGGGGTGTCCCGGGGGGTGGGGGATAGGTCCCTCTTTATTAGGGTTGGTATCCAATACATATTCTTGTTTGTTTCCCCCTTTTATATTAGCTTGGACTCAGCCACACACTGTTTAGTCTTATTCTAACATCTTTGATTAGTGGTCTGACCCTCCCTGTTGGAGGGGACCATCTGATAGCCTTGGAGCTCTGGGGAGTGCTATGCGCCCTTGGGAGCTCTGGGATGCCCGTGTGGATTGGTTCCAGGCTACTATATGTTGTAGGGTGGTGGGGTCTAGAGGTTCCTTGTCTTGGTATACCTTTACTACACAATGCCTCAGGAAAATATGTGTTAGGTGCGTTCGATTTATTTCTCTTCCTATAAGCTAGCCAGTTAGTCTCTGGCCGAGTGGGAACCCTGGTTTCCCCGGGTCATTTTGGATGTCCTCCTGTGCTTTTCTGGGGGTTCGGGAGCGGGGTGGAGTACATTTGTTCTCTACTGTCTGCTCCGTTGACCTGGGGAGGGATTTCTGCTCTTTTCTCGTGCTACTAGGAGGGCAAATGTGATACGTTGTTCGTTTATGTGCTGTTGTATTTTCCACGCCCCAATTTTTTACCGCTTTAAGCTAAATTGGGCTTTATTTTCTCCGCAGTATGCGGTTACTATGATTTTGTTCGGTTGGCTCCTCAGTCCTATTGTGGGGGAGAGGCCTGCTTTTTCTTTTATTTCATACTTTTCTATTTCTTCTCTTCCGCTTCTGTATACTTGCTTTTACCTTCCCCTTTTCTTCTCTTCTCTTTTCCTTTTTATTGCTCCTCTACTCTCTCCTTCTCCTTGCGTGTCGTGTCCTTCCCTTGGGGGGGAGGAGGGAGCCACTAGCTTTCAATGCCCGGGTTGACCGGTTGCTCCTATATAATGGCTAACGTGTTTAAACTTAATACTCTCTCTATGAATGTTAAGGGGTTGAACTCCCCCCATAAGCGTAGCCTAGTATTTCAAGAATGCAGGCGTTATCATGCTCATATTTGTTTCCTCCAGGAGACTCATTTTATGGCCTCCGCACCTCCGAGTTTTGTCTCATAGGAATTACCCCACTCAACATTTTAGCTTGGCACCTTGTAAGAAGCGTGATGTGGGTATTCTATTTCATAGCTCTGTTCCATTCATACTTCTTGACGTTCTCAAAGATAACGATGGGCGTTTTCTTTTCCTTAAGGGTAAAGTGGGGGATCTGACGCTCACGGTGGCCTTGATCTATGCCCCTAATGAGGGTCAGCGGGATTTTTTGGTGGACGTATTGGCTAGGCTTGGCGAGTTCCAATCTGGGTTAGTGATAGTTGGTGGGGACTTGAATGTCCCTCTGTGCCCAGCGGTGGATTGTTCGTCCTCTAGATCTTCCCTTCCTCATTCCCACCTTTCTGCTATTGTTAAGTCTTTCCTTAGTTGACACTTGGAGGTTGTCTAACCCTACTACACGTGGTTATTCTTTTTTCTCTCATCCGGCTAATTCCTACTCTAGGATTGATTATCTTTTTCTCTCGCAAGGGCATCTTTCCTACCTGTCTTCTGCTCGACTACTGCCTATCACTTGGTCAGACCACGCTCCGGTGCTCTTGATGTTGGAGATCCCGATGGTTGTCCCAAGACCTTCGGTGTGGAGTCTGGATACCTCCTTATTGGAGGACCCTCAAGTGTGTGCGGAGGTACGCTCCTTGATTATCGAATTCTTGAATGTGAATTTGCATTCTGTTCTTGAGGTTCTAGGGGTGTGGGAGTCCCTGAAGTGCTATCTGAGAGGGATTTTTATCAGCCTTTCGGCTAGGAGAAGGAAACGCAATGAGGCGGAAATTCGTGACTTACTTGCTTCCATACGGTCCTTGGAGGCTTCTCATATGCTTTCTTTAGATCCGGAGATGCTACGGTCCCTGAATGACCTGAGGGACCGGGTTACGCATCTCATGCGCTCCAGGGTCACCCGCTCTATGGAGTGGGCACGTAGTGAATTCTATGAATACAATAACAAATCTGGTAGGTTACTTTCCCGGTTGGTGAGGGGTCCGCGAGCTCATGCTCCCATCACTCAGATAGAGGATGCTGTGGGATATATTCATCGGGATATCCCTGGGATAGTGGAGTCTTTTCGCAGCTTTTACGCGGATCTATATAATCTCCCTCCATCTTCTGATCAAAATACAGAGGAAGCTGCTGCATCCTATTTGAGGGCATCCGGGATGCCTAAACTGTCTGGAGGTCAGGTTAGCAGCTTGGAGTCTGCTATACGACCTCAGGACTTAGCGGATGGGGTTAAACAACTCGCCGCCAACCGCAGCCCGGGTCCGGATGGCTTTCCTGTGCTTTTTTATCGGACATTTCTCCCGGAGCTCTCCCCTATCTTGACGGAAGTATTCAATTGTCTACCAGAACAGATTACATCTTACCCGGCATTTTCGGAGGCTCATATTATTTTGTCCCTAAAGAGGGCAAGGACCCAAAACTGCCTGGGAGTTACAGACCTATTTCACTACTCAACACAGATATTAAGCTCTATGCTAAGATTCTGGCTAACCGGCTGCGCCCCCTTTTGCCTTTTGTGGTTGATCGGGACCAAACGGGGTTCGTACCGGGTAGAGAGGCTAGGGACAATACCATCAGGATTATACAGCTGTTCGAAATGGCACAACAGAAACAAATCCCTACTCTACTACTCTCTGTGGATGCGGAAAAGGCCTTTGACAGGGTGTCTTGGGCCTTTATTGAAAGTTGCCTATGCCATCTAGGTCTTGGTCCTCACTTTCGTACGTTCGTCCAAGCCCTGTATACCATCCCTTCTGCCCGGGTCCGGATTTCAGGTGGTTTATCCGTTCCCTTCCCTCTGCGAAACGGCACCAGGCAGGGTTGCCCCCTTTCCCCACTTATTTTTATTTTGACCATGGAAGCCTTGGCTTGCTCCCTACGTCACAACCCTGGGTTTCAGGGGCTCTGCTCCGGGTCCATGGAGCATAAATTGGCGTTATTGGCTGATGATCTTTTATTGGTGGTCACGGACCCTATTAACCTAGTCAAGATGTCAGTTATCCCTAAAACTACTTTACCTCTTGCAAACGGTGCCCATATCTTTATCGATGTCGTTTTTGAAGACCTTTCAACGGGCCCTTAATACATTCATATGGGCAGATAAGCCTGCTAGAATCAGTTCTCGAATGCTTGCTTTGAATAGGAGGGAGGGGGGATTAGGTCTTCCCCTGGTGCTCAAATACTATCAGGCGGTGCATCTGTCTATGATGGCTCATTGGTTTCATTCGGGAGAGAGGAGAAGATTTGGGTGCGTCTGCTTTCGGACTTGGTTTCGCCATGGCCCTTGACGGGACTACCCTGGCTTCCCAGGGATGCCTTGATGAAGGTTGGGTCGTCTTCACTTATACTTACCCCTTCTCTGCGAATCTTTGATTCCCTGTGTTCCTCATTTCCCGATTTTTCTTCTCAGCCCTCCCCGCTTACTCCTCTGTTGGGGAATCCGGGCTTTCCTCCGGGTATGGATTCCTCTGCATTTACCCCCTGGCTTGTTCTGGGTAGGTTGTTGCCCATGCACTCATCCTCCCAGGGGAAAGTGGTGGACTTTGCGGAACTACAGTCTACTTTGGATTTGCCTTCGGGCGAGTGGTGGCGATATAGACAACTTCGCAGTTTTCTTCGGAGTCATTCTGATACGACTGCTTTACTTTGTGATCTTCGACCTTTTGAGAAGCTCCTCATGTCCCACCCTCCCCGCTCCCGTAATATTTCTGCTTTTTATCGCCTACTGAGTTCTGCTACCACTATTCGCCCTACACAACCCTGTCATTCTCGGTGGGAATCAAATTTGGGAATGTCTTTTTCAGACTCGGACTGGAGTAGAATGGTGAGATCCACGGCTTTCTGTTCTAGGAATGCGGCTATACTGGAGCTTAATTATAAACTTCTGAATCGGTGGTATAGGACTCCTGATGTGTTACATAAATATTACCCTTCGGTCAGCCAGGACTGTTGGAGGTGTGGTGAGGACCGCGGGACTCTGTCTCACATTTGGTGGGCTTGTTCAAAATTGCGAGTCTACTGGAGGGATATAGAGAGGACCATGTCGATGGTCCTCTCGTAGCCTATTTCTTTGTCACCTTTGATTGTGTTCTTGAATGGGGTACCTGGTATCCTGGGTGATGGACGCCCTCGTAGGCATTTATTCACCCATTTACTCAATGCAGCTAAGACATGCATACCTAGGCATTGGCGTACGGTCTATGTGCCGTCCCATGCTGATTGGCTAGCGGAAGTTTCCAGGACTATGCTGATGGAGAGACTGATGGCTATCAGGCATGCTTCTGGCCACGCTTTTGAGGAGACGTGGTCACCCTGGATTGCTTTTAGTGAGTCCACTTAAGTGACTTGGCCTACTTGGTCTGTGGCACTTTTCGTGGGTTGGTGGCCCCCCTCCCCCTTCCCCTCCTGCTTTCGTTCCCCCTTCTCCTTCTTCTTTTTCTCTGTAGTCTCTCTGGTTCAGCCTCTATCTTTGTTTTGCTGTGTCTCTTTGTTTTTTTTTTCTTTTTTATGCTTGTTTTCTCTATGGCCTCTACTCCGTTGTTCTCATGGTTTATACTGAGGGCAGTGGTTATTTGCTGACTGTGTGGACCTTTGGTCCAGCTCTTACTATGGGTTCACTTTTGACTACTGTTAACTTCACTTGATGTTTTTGTACCTAGTGTTGACATATCTTATGTATTTTTTCTCATGCTGGTTCTGTACCTTGCAGGGTCCACTCTTTTATAAAAAAAAAAAAAAAAAAAAAAAAAAAAGCAGCTCCAATTAATCTTCATAGTATTTGGGCCGCAGAGAGTGTTATTTCAATACTGTCAGAGTTGTAGTTCAAGAGTAATTGAAAGCTAAAGTATCCCCTTCCCGCCCCTTTTACTGATGTGTAACACTGCTCACATCAGAGTAGCAAGACTGTCCGGATGGATAGCAGAGAGGGACAGTCTCCAGTGAACATAAGGAAAACACCTGTCAAGGGGTGGCAGGGTTTTCCTTATGCTCACAGTAAGAAGATTGTCCCTTGCTGCAAGTATGGTCAAAGTCACCAGATTCCACGTCTGAGGGGAGGTGGCTTACACTAGGTAAAAGGGATGAGAGGAGGACACTTTATCATTCAATTACTCTTGAACTGCAACTCTGACAGTATTGAAATAATACTCTCTATGGCTCAAATACTATGAAGATTAATTGGAGCTGCAGTTTTTGTGAAACATTACTATCCTTTTAACTGTGAAACTCACATTTAAGACTCCTGGGGTTATGCGTGCATTCACCATAAACTGCACATGACACTTTCAAACCCAATCCCTGCTATCTATTGGGGATACATGCGCAGCAAGCAACATCTCCCACGGGGATCAGTTTTTGAAAATCCCTCCCCAAATGGCTGACAGAAGCTGGTTTGGGGCTTCACAGTACAGACCTGGGCTTTTTACTAAGTTTGTCCCCGTAGAGTAGTTAAGCATGGTCATTGTTGGGGACCAGGTGGATGTGCAATCATAAAGCAATGGCCTGCACACTCCTCTAGTACTCAAGGAATTAAGGGAACAGTATTAAAATTGTTATTGTCTCTATTAATGTTATGTATATTGTATTCTAAGGTAGAACTTAACCCCTTGAGAACCAAAGAGGTGCACATCGCATTGCAAATCAATGTGCTACACAGCTCACTGGTCCTCAGACATTTAATATATCTTAGATGAATAAGCCTCAAAGTAAATGAAAACCATGGCTATCTTATATTTATCTATTAAAACACAGTTGTTTGACCGCAGCTTATTTATATATATAGGTGCAATCAGTGTCATAAACAAATAGGAGGTAGAAATTGCTGTGACCTGTAAATATTTTTTTGTCTAATCGCAAGACAATTATCTGATGAGAAACTGTGCCCTAAGAATAAATGGCTCTTAACCCTTTGAGTGCCAAAGTGATATCCAAAGCATTACAACGCAATGCGGAGGATTCCAGTGACACTCAAAGGGTTACGTTTAACAAAATGCTTTTGCTCAGTACATGTCCTTCATACAGTAGACTGATATCTTTCCATAGGTCATTTCTGCATGACACCTCCGTTTCCTGTACATAGTAATCGCTGCTTAAGTTTATCTGTAGATCTCACCGCCTCACAACAAATAATAGGCTTCATTAGACCTTAAAGGTTCTTATGGGTCAACTGTTTTTATCAGACTGTAAACTGAAACAGTTAGCAGTAGACAACAACAAAGATCACACGTAGGAGAGTCGTTCTGTTATTCTTATTCCTATAGGATGCAGTTGCCCTTTAACTCCTTAACATTCAGTGATCCTGGGGTTGGATTGCCCTTAAAGTGTTAGTATTGTCCACAAAAATGTTTTTTGAATTTAGAAGAGCTTAAAAATCTGAGCTAAATGCAAAAAAAACATATTTCTCAAACCGCTATGGTTTAAGAGATACAGGTTTAAAGTTTGATCTGTCCTACTGACAGCTGTAAAGCCGTCAGCAGGAGACCCGTATCGGCCAATACAGAGGCACTTGAGCAGAGCCACGATCTTGTTATTTACCACAAATTCCTTCATTGGAATGGTCTAAACAAGTGCTTGAAAACCAGGCACACGTTTTAGACCATTCCAGTGAAGGGATTAGTGATAAATAACGTGATAGCGGCTCTGCTCAAGCGCCTCCATGTCAGCCGACACGGATCTCCTGCTGATAGCTTTACAGCTGTCAGTAGGAGAGATCAAACTTTAAACGCCTGTATCTCTTAAACCATAGCGGTTTGAGAGATACGTTTTTTTGCATTTAGCTCAGCTTTTTAAGCTCTTCTAAAAGCAAACAACTTTTTTGTGGACATTACTAACACTTTAAGGACCACATAGACATCATTAGGCGAGTCACACACAACTGATCACGTGTATGGGCTTGCATAACGAGAGTGTGAAACTGACCTCTCCGATCTTGGAGCAGTTTCAGACTCCTGTAGTGATCGCAGTGCACCCACAAGAGCGCTGTGAACACAAAACCCATGATTACCAGCAGCGTCACTGGCCCATAAGAGAGGGACACTGGTGACATGTCAGAACCATCACCAGTCTTTGAGGGGTTAACAACTTGAAGACCAGAGGAGTGAACAGAGCATTGTGAAGGAAACTGTTGCTCAACCCTCTGATCCTCAAGGGGTTAAGATTTGATATATTTTTCACAAGCTCAGCCTGTAGCCGCTAACCTCCCCATATATAGAGGACACATTTTAGAACTTGTACCAAAGATAAGATATTTAAATTAATATGAACCCTTTTCATTTTCAGGGGATAATGACAGTTTAAAAGCGTTATATACGAAACAAAAGGGATTCTATTATAAATATTATGTGCTTAAAGGGGCAGTAAACCCTTATGAAAATCTAGTCATATTCTAAGCCTTTTTCTGATAAGTAAAACATGGCTATTCTACTGCTGGACTCTTCAGTCAAAAATGTATTACTGTGCAAATCTTTATTTTAGAGAGAGTTTGTGTTTAACCCCTTGAGTGCAGAGGGGCACACAACACATTGCAGAACAATGATTTGCATACCCCTCTTGCACTGAAAGGGTTAACCCTTTGAGTGCCAGAGAGGTATCCAACTCATTGCAACTCAATGCATTGGAAACTTCTGTGGCACTAAAAAGGGTTGATGTATAGATGTATCTAATTAATTTGCAGCCAGGCGGTGATGTCACTATTTTCCTGTGTTTGTGAAAAGCTGAGTGTCACAGACATTCCATAGAGGAGGAGAAAATAGTCAAGTTGATACCTTTATTGGCTAAGCAGATTTAGGATGCAAGCTTTCAAGACCTCTTAGGTCTCTTCCTCAGGCATGTTATTATACAAATAAATATGAAAACATCTCTCTTATACACAAGTACATATTGCACTGTTTAGAGGTAGAGGGCCTCTGCCACTGACTGATGAAAGAACCTGGTTCTGGACTGAGCTTTCTTATTCGATTTCCATTCTAAACAATGCAATGTATACTTTTATATAAAAGAGAGATGTTTTCATATTTACTTGTATAACATGCCTGAGGAAGAGACCTAAGAGGTCTTGAAAGCTTGCATCCTTAGGCCGGGATTCATCAAACTGCGGGAAAAGCAGTGTATCAAATACGCTGCTCTTCGCTGCAATCATTGATGGATACCTTCAGGTATTCATCAATGACTTTGCACATAGGCAAAGCAGGGAAACTTGCATAAATTGGTCAGTCATGGGAAAAACACACGTATACGCATAAGCGAAGATGTATATGCTTGTGTTCGCCCCATGCATTCAAATGGGATTCGCCAGCCTGAAGCTAGTGGATCACATTTGCGGATCTATCTGGCCATCGCTACTGAAGAATAAGTGATGGCCAGATACAATCCGAAAGTTGCTGATTGGATGAATGGTTAATATACAGAGAAATCCTCTGATTTTCCTGCGTATTAATCCATTCGCACCTTGATGAATCCTGGCCTAAATCTGCTTAGTTAGGCAGTAAAGGTATCAACTTGACTATATTTGCCTCCTGTATTTCTACAGCTAACATGGTACCAACCCTCAACTGTTAACTCCATAGATGGATAGAGAAACAGTGTCACCTGGCAGATAAACAACCGAATTCAAGCTATCAAAAAAACAGCAAGTATGTAAAGGTTTGGTAATTATGCTCTTGCCTAAAATAAGATGAACTCTCTCTTTAACATTTTGAAAGACACATCCCCCAGCATTGGAAGTACTTGTTTTATTCATCAGAAAAAGCCCTACAAAGTATATTATTATATATTCATAGTTACAGTTTACTGCCCCTTCAAGTAACACCATAGTCAAAAACATTTTCCTAATGAATAATCTGAGGCATTTCAATTAATGAGTTAGTTGTGACTTTGACCCTTTAATGACCAGAGGTGTGAGCAAAGCATTCCAATACGCCTCTCACCTCTCAGGCTCTTAAATGGTTAAACTGCATGGACCTCTAAGTCGTGCCCACATTCAGAATAACAAATATATAATCATCTCCAAAATAAGACAGGTAGCAAACCACTGACCATTTTATTTCCTCATCACCAGACACGGAAAATGGATGAATCCCAGACAGTGGTTGACATGGAAATTGAGCCACTCTTTTCAGCACAACACATAACTTAACCATGGAAATTTCCATAGTAAATGTATTGTTTGTACTAGTACAAGGTTTGGGTGACTAGTATTAAAGTTACCTGCATACAGTGTCTGTGTTTATTCAAATAACGTACGTTACACATAGGGGACAAATGGCTATTCCCTTTAATTTGCATTGGGTTTTTAACCCCTTGAATGCATCACAATGTTCTGGAGACCACTCTCATTCAAGGGCAAGCTCAGTAGCATGGTAAACGAAGCTTGCTGTATCTATAGCCCACATAAATACTGCTATAAAGGGAAGCGTGAAAGCACTCCCTGGGGCAGCTAGGAGGGAGGTAGGAAGTCCTGCGGCTCCATGCCGCACATACAGTGTGCCGCAGAACGCGGAAGTGCCCAATTTTAAGGAAAATTAATAAAAATACCAATTCTTATATAGTTGTATGTATTTAAGCCCATGGACAAAAAAGTTTTTCAAATGTGAATATTCCCCTTTAACCCTTTGAGTGCCAGAGAGGCATCCATCGCAATGCCTTGGATACCTGTCTGGCACTCGAAGGATTAAACACTGTGTTGGGACAACCATCCTTTGAATAAAATGTAGCATATAGCTTAAAGAGATCATAATGTTTCAGTTAGACTGCAGCTAGGATCCCTCCTTATCGTGTACAGTCTCTCCGTTCTGTTGGTAATGGTGAAAGCGCTATATTTCTGATATTATATTATTAATTCTCCCCCTCCTGCCCCTTATGATGACATCATTCTTCAGTCCTCAGCACTAGAGGAGGATCACAACGAGGGATAATCTTCATTTAGTATAAGGGAAAAACTTGTCCTCCTTCGTCAAGGAAGGCAGGGCTTCCCTTATACTGAATGAAGGATGATTGTCCCAAGCTGCAATCTGTCTGGTTAAGCGACCGAACAGAGCTGAGGAGGAGGGGGGCTCTTGTGCTATAAAGGGGCAGAAGGGGGAGAATTAATAATATAATAACACTGGAAATATAGCACTTTCACCATTACTGGCAGAACAGAGAGATTGTGCACATGATAAGGATTGATCTCAGCTGCAATATAACTGAAACATTACTATCCCTTTAATAAGTTAGAATATGTGTAAGCATGCTATCCTGCTTAGCTAGACTGTATACAAATTTGGTGGAAAGGTAAACCACCAAGTGAGCAGTGTGCCTCAGTTGGCAGAAGACGGTACACCATGCTGTGGAAGCACCAGACGTCAACCTAAGGTTACAAACAATCCAAAATCTACTTACCCTGCAATAATGTGTGATAAAGAGGAGGTCACTTCTCTAGTTCCTATGTTATTCTATGTAGCCTATCCACTAAGAGGCATCCAACATTCGGCCCATGGGCCAAATACAGCCCACTTGGCATTTAAAGAAGATTTTTTTTTTCACCTAATTAGCTAACAGTTTGAGAATAGTTGTCTGTTATGTTATGTATATCAGTATTATATGAATAAAGCGGATTCTTTTTTTTTTTTTTTTTTTTTTTTTTGTATTGCTTTTGTATCTGCTAAAAAAAATTAAAAAAACACATTATATATATATATATATATATATATATATATATATATATATATATAAATAAGAAAGAAATGGTATTATACCATGAAGCAAGCGCACTCACAGGACTTGTGAAAAAATATGGATTTTATTCTGTCAACGTTTCGACCCCCTAGAGGGCCTTTATCAAGACCCTCTAGGGGGTCGAAACCGTGCGGTGCAAAAGGGACTGACAGCGCAGGCGCACGGACGTCACTGTGAAGAGACGTCCGTGCTTCCTGCTCCTGTAAAACGCCGATATCTGCAGAACCGGGTAAGATTTCTGGCGACTAGCGCTACTAAGCAGCTAGTCGCCAGGTGAGCAATAAGTGAACATTAAGTTATTGCGGGGTGATTGTTCCCCTTTAAACCAGTAGCACCCAGTCAGTTGTTTCATTTTTCTTTTTCAGGAGTGCCCAAAATCTACATTGAGATTATATATATATATATATATATATATATATATATATATATATAATATATACACATATATATATATATATACACACACACACACACACGGGCGGATTGTCCTATCGGGGGATCGGGCATCCACCGGTGGGCCACTAGAGCATGGGCCGATGGGGGAGATCAGAGGATCTCACCTCATCGTCCCATGATATTTTGAAGGATAGGTCTGTGTTGCCACAGGCACTGCAATGCGTTGCGTACCCCTCTGGCACTCAAAAGGTTAATGCAGAGAGCTAGGATATAACATAATATCCTGGCGCCTGCTCTCCCATGCCGCACAGAGACCACAAGGGGGCGTCGATAGGGACGTTGGTGCAGCTAGTGGGCTGCTTTAAAAAAAAAAAAAAAAAAAAAATGCCCGGGCTGGTATTCCCCTACAATCCGCCCCTGTAAAAAAGGGAGACTTATTAGATCAACGTTTTGGCTGTATCAGACTTCCTTAGGATACAATAGAATGTAATCTGTTACCTTTTAAACCATTCACCCCCATGTGATTGCCACAATTCGGCATCTTCCAATTAGTGATGTCAAAGCTAAGCAAAATTTACAGTGTAAACAACCAGGTGTGAAATCATTCATAATTTAAAACTATAGCAAATTAGCTGCATAGTATTCAGTGCAAGCGAATACCTGAAGAATAATAGACAGAAATATTAAATTTATCGTAAGAAACATACTACTGTTGTATGGGTATAAGTGACAGTGTTAGTCTCTAAAACTAAAAGGCGTTAAGGCTACATAGATAAGAGTTGATATTACTGTATATATTAATGAACTCAGCTACCAATACAAGGGAATAGTGGTCTGCTGCACAATGCGCAGGAGACCACAGACCCGCTCCGTTATGTATGTGTATATGTATAACCATGAGAACATACTACTGTAGATGGAATAACTGGACATCATGGAGAACAGTCAGAATTTATTACGTGATCTACTTGTCAGGGTAATAAATGTGTGGAGCGGTTTAGTATCTGTTAATATATACTCTACGGTAAAGATCTGCATATAGCAATTTACTACCCTGATATGAGTTATGCTTTGTGGAGACTACAATGGAGTAGTGGTGAGGATTAAAGTTTAAATATTTCATAATCCAAGTATGAATCAAATGTATCACATGTAGTCTAGCTGTATGCTGTATGTCGGGTACAGGCAATGAAAGGTCAATTCAGGTGACTTGGGGAAAGAACGAGTTATACAAAGTACAGACATGATGAGTAGCCTAGTGGATGAAATTGGTATAATGTATCTGATTTCATTTATGAAGTAGCAACCTGAAAATATAAAGTGATGGCATTTTTATTTTTTATTTTAATCTTTCCTGGAACAAATCATTTTGATGAATAGTTCCGGCTATATACCCTACACACCCTAACAGTCCATATTAGCATTAAAGCGGCACAAACACAGAGTTTTATCTCCAGTCCCATGAGTTTATCTCCATGAAATACTCTGGAAAATTACATCAATCTTCTTTTAAAATGTATATTAAAATTAAAAAAAAATATATATATACCTTTTCATTTCCCGACAGTGTGAGGGAGAGCGCAGGGCCGGATTTACACCTCAGGAGCCTGTAGGCACAGAAATCTAAAGCGCACCCCCCCCCATAGGCCATCTCCACTGGACACCTCTACAATGCTCCTAATGTCACATTGCCCCCATCATCTCTTTATTGCCCTCACATTGCCCCATCAGCTCCAACTTGCCCCCATCAGCTCCACATTTCCCCCACCATCTCCATTGTCCTTACATTGCCCCCCATCAGCTCCATGCTACCCTCACATTGCCCTCTATTAGCTTCACATTGCCCCCACCATATCCAAACTGCCCCCCCATCAGCTCCGAATTGCCCCCACCATCTCCATGTTGCCCCCCATCAGCTCCAAATTGCCCTCACAATGCCCCCCTTTGGGTCCAACTTGCCCCCACCATCTCCATGTTGCCCTCACATTGCCTGCCTCTCTCTCATTGTCCGTTTCCTACCTCCCTGGCACAGGAGATCTGTTGTCTGTGCCTCCTCTGGTACAGTCAGTCCTGTGGTTGCTGAAGCTCCCGCGCGGTCTCCTATTCAGGAATGCAGAGCGCTGGGAGATGATGTCCTGCATTCCTAATAGCCATTGCTACACAACCTTCAGGGTGTTGGTCTCAAAAAGGCTGGGTTGAAATGACAAACAAGACCTTGACTCAAGATACTGGAAGAGGCTCACGTGCTGAAACCAGCATCTGAGTTCACTGGGAATACCAAATCCTTCTTGGCCAGTTTGGAGCAGGATTATCACTCTGTCTGTCTTCACCATCCTGAGTACATCTGGAATATTTGGAATTGGTAGAAATATGTAGGGCAGATTGAACCACCATTTTCTTTTCATGGAATCCTGAAAATACTTTCACATTTTTTGCTGAAATTTGAGATTTTGTTGAGATCCACTTCTGGATGTCACAGTTTCTTTGCAATCTCCAGAAATATTGATTCTTTCAAGATCACTCTGCCTGATCTATTTTCCTCCTGTTGAGATAATCTGCTTGGAGACTGATAATGCCCAATATGCAAGATACTGTGATGCATATCACGTTCTTTTCTGCCCAGAACAGAAGCTTGGTCACCTCCTCCATTAGACTCTTGCTTTTTGTGCCTCCTTGCTTTTTCAGATATATCACCGTGGCATGATTGTCTGACCATATCCAAACAGATCTTCCCTGAAGGTGAGGTTTTAATTTTAGTACATATTTTATTACTGCCCTCATTTCTAGGATATTAATGTGAAGCTGTTTTTCTGCCTTTGACCAGTACCCTTGAACTCCTAGGGAACTACATACTCTGTACCATCCACTAAGGCTTGCATCTGTCGTGACGACTTCCCAGTCCAGTTCCAGCAGGGAATGTACTTTTTGCATAGCTTCCCTATTCTTTACCACCAAAGCAGTTCTCTCCTTGCTGAGGTTATAACCAGAGTTTTCTGGGAAGCATTGCATGGATTTTTACACAGAGTAACACATGTACCGTAGCACAGCAAGCATTAATGAGAGTTTTATTTCTGTGGAGCAGTGTGATGCACTTATATACAAACTACACATATTAGCGAAATAATCTAGCTAATAAGACTAACTTGTACAGGGGCGATAGATCCTGTTTAAAGCAGAATAGCCAACGTTTGGCTGATAGGATCAGATCACCAATTTAAATGGTTAGACATGAATGCAATACTTATTCTTCAATATACATTTTTGTAATGAAAAGAACTTAAATGTTCATAACGTTTTCATTTTATTTTAATAAAAAAAGTGTACCCCTCCCCTTTTCCATATGTAACACTACCGCCCCTCAGAGAAGCAAGCCAGTCCTCATGGATCACGAGAAAGGACAATCTTCTGACAACATAAGGAAAAACCTGCTTTCCTTCGTCATGGTGGGGCTGGATTTTCCTTATACTGGTAGAAAGTAGATTGTCCTTAGCTGCGATCTGTCTGGTTAAGTGATTGGATTTCAGATCTGAGGGGAGACAGCATTACATATTGAAAAGGGGCAGGAAGGGGACATAATTAAAATAAAAAGAAAACAAGAACATTATGAGCATTTACAAAGGGTACGTTTTGTTAGAAAAATGTATACTGAAGAATAAGGCTTGCAGTCAGATCTAACCATTACTATCTCTTTAACGTGGGAAGCTAATGAAAAACAAACACTGCTGGGTTGTACTGGTTCCGGTGCAGTCCTACAGAATGAAAATGTAATGTGTCTGCCCCTTCCTCATATTACACTATATAGTATTAAAATCAGTTAGATGCCATGTGCTGTCATTCGGTAGCAGAGTCGTGCCGGACATCATGGGGGAGGGTAGGCCGTGGGCAGATTGAACAACAGCCTTTCAAAGAATATCAAGACTTTCCACCTACCCAGAGTGCTCCTAGTAATCGCTGAACAAGTAGCCAGACCAACGAAGTAAGGGTTAAGGGCAAACGATATAAAACGTGCAAATAAATGTATATATAGTATTAAAGTATATTATATGTACTTTAATATATGTATTGCGGGGGGGGCTTGGAGAGCCGTTTGTCTGGCTTTAAGAACAGTGATAAATGAATTTACAGCAAAATAATTTTGTCCTTTGCTTTAATGTTTTAGTGGAAAATACAATGTGTACTCAGAAAAGATGTGTTCTGCTAGTCCTAAAAACCAAAATGAATGGCATGGGATCCAACTTGAAAACCATTGTTGACTTTATTTGAAAAAAGGGGACAAAACGAGCTTTATGAGGTTATCTTTAGAGGAACACAGTGTGTTCATATACTGCCACTTTCCTCAAATAAGAACACTTCTACTGAACTGTGCGTTCCCAAATATATAATCCTACTTACTGAACCAAAAGCTAAAATTAAGGTTAACACTATGCAGTCTTTCTGCAAAGAGCTCAGACTTTTCCGTTATATTCCAATAACTAGTACGTTGTAGCCCTCTTTGTCCGCAAATGGAACTGTACATTGGAAATTAATATTTTGTCTGTACTTGTTTGATTGTGCTGCTATGTAGATTGTTGGCCTCTTTGACATTCCCATTTGTCTACTGGCTCAATTTTTAAATGTTTAAAGGGCATATAAATAGTGTCAAGGTTGGAAAAATCCCAGGGCCCGGGTACTAAGGCTCCAAAAATATCACTACTGGCTCCTAACTTTTTGGAGTATTTTATATACCAATGAGGACAAAAGAAAAAAAATTATATATATATATATATATATATATATATATATATATATATATATATATAAAGAAAAAACTCTGGGCCAGAAAGCGCAGACTTTTTAGGAACCAACTGAGAGTTATATATACACACATATGTATATAAAATACCCCTGCCATCTAAAATTTTAGAAGCCTAGACTCCCTGGCTCCTTGGATTTTTTCACTGGCTCCTAAAACAATTGTCTGACTCCAAAAGTTGTTGTATTTTTGTCCACCTTGATTAAGGTCATATAGACTATGGATGGGCAATTAGAATTAAAAGATAACTCACATAATTCAAATGATAACAAGTAAAATATATTCTAAAATCTCTACAGTAAGAGGCATATTGAACATCATAGTAACACAGTTGACAAGGCTGGAAAAGGACATGCGTCCATCAAATCCAGCCTGTGCCAAAAACCCCTGTTGATCCAGAGAAGGTAAAATTATATATATATATATATATATATATATATATATATATATATATATATATATATATATATATATAAACCCTGAAGCCATTTTCAATTTATCCCCAAGTGAGTATAAAATGCCTTCCTTCCTAAACGGCAGTTGGATCAACAACCTTTCTGCATTGAAGCCATCTGTCATAATTTTCAATATTGTTCTGTGCTAGATAGACATCCATTGAAAGCAGTTACATTATCTGCAAGCACAACATCCCAAGGCAAAGAATTCCATTGCTTTACCTCCCTTACTGTAAAAAATCCCTGCCTTTGTTTTAGTCAAAAGCGCCTTTCCTCTAGTCTTCATGGATGACCTCTCATTCTTAGCTCAGCTTTTTGCATAAATAATTAATTGGATAGTTCTTTGTATTGACCTTGAATGCATTTGTAAATGGTAATCATATCACCCCTTAGACATCTCTTCTTTAATGTAAACAAACACAGTTTGGCTAGTCTCTTTATAACTCAGATCCTCCAATCCATTTATCAGTTTTGTTGCAAGTCTCTGCACTTTTTCCAGTTCAACTATGTATTTTTTAAGAACTGGTGCCCAAAATTGTACTCCATATTCTAGATGAGGCCGAACCAAAAATTTATATAGAGGTAGGATAATATTAGCATCCCTTGCACCTACACCTCTTTTTATGCAGGCTAGTACCCTATTTGGTTTTGCCGTAGCTAAGTGACTGCATACTGTTGTGAAGTATATTGTCTATCAGTACTCCTAAATCTTTCTCTAATAAGGATTTTCCAAGTTGTTTCCCATTTAGAACATATGTAGCATGTTTGTTTCTACATCCAAAATGTATAACCTTACATTTATCTATATTAAATGTCATCAGCCACTTTTCTGCCCATTCACTCAGTTTATCAAAATCCTTCTGCAGAGAAAAAAATCCAGCTCTGTGTATTTCCTTACGTAGCTTAGTGTCATCATCAAATATTGAGACACTACTTTCATTTCACACTTCTAGATCATTAATAAACAAATTAAAAAGCATTGGACTGAACCCTGTAGCACCCCACTTATAACTTTAGAGTTATAACGTTGAAAAGGTTCCATTTACAATAATTCTCTGCCATCTCAATCCATGTACAGATAACACCGCCAAACCGAAGCCTTTTAATTTATACAGTAACCTGCTGTGAGGCTCTGTATCAAAGACTTTTGCAAAATCCAAGTATACTACATCACCAACAATTCCCTTGTCCAAATTATTACTTACTCTTTCATAACATTAAAGTAAATTAGTCTGACATGATCTATTCTTCATAAAATTGTCTTCACATAGTTCTGAATACTGTCAGTTAGTAACCCTTCTAGTATCTTACCCAGTATGGAAGTCAAGCTCACAGGTCTATAATTTCCCAGTTTGGATCTTGCCCCCTTTTTGAACAATGGAACTACATCAGCTTTCCTCCAATCACATGGCACTATGCCTGATGAAAGTGAATCAATAAATATTAAGTATAATGGTCTTGCTATTACTGAACTAAGTTCCTTCAGTATCTTTGCGTGTATACAATCAGGTCCAGGTGCTTTATTCACAATAACCTTTTACAGTCTCTTTCAGAACGTGTCTTCATTAAGCCTTGTACACGATAGATAAAACCACAGAGTTTCCTCTATTTGCCCATAGCCTGTCATTATTGCTTCCTTTGTATTTACTGAAGCAAAGACTGTATTAACCCCTTCGCGTCCTGTGACGTACCGGGACCGTCACGCTGGTCCGGCACTTAAGGACCAGTGACGGTTCTGGTACGTCACGTACTTTTACTCACCGCGCTCCTGCAGGAGCGCGGTGAGTAATACCGTGGACTGAAATTGATTGCTCCAAGACCGAAGCGATCTCTTTCAGTCCTCCTTTCGATGTGCCGCCCCACGTGATCAGTCACGTAGGACGGCACACCGAACACGTCTATCTGGTCCTTAAAGGACCAGACACCGCGGGATCATCGGACCCTAAGGGGTTAAGGGTGTCAGCCATATCCTCACTAATAAATTCCCCTGTCTCAGCCCTAAGCGGACCATTATAAACCTTAACTTTTTTGTTATTATATTACTTGTAGAATTGCTTAGGATTTTAATTGCTCTTATTTGCAATTTTTCTAAAATTTTAAATTTTAGCTAGCTTAATTGCTTGTTTGCAGACTTTATTACATTCTTTGTATTTTTTAAATGATGCATATGACCCGTTTGACTTAAACACTTTAAAAGCCTGTTTCTTACTTCTTATTTCCCTGCAAACCTCATTAGTAAGCCACATTGGTTTCACTTTACTCTTTTGCTTACTCCCCGATGGTATATATTGACCAGTTTATTTGTTTAAGAGCATTTTAAACACATTCCATGATTCTTGTGCATTTTATCTTTGAAAATTTCATCCCACTGAAAATCCTTTAATACTGCTCTGCTCGGTGTAAAATTAGCCTTTATAAAATGTAATGTTTTGGTTAAACCCTTGCTATTGGGTTTCTCATAACAAACCTCCAAGGATACCATATTGTGGTCACTGCTGCCCAAATGTTCCCTTAATTGTATACTGTTTATCACGTCAGAATTGTTTGAGAGCATTTGTCTTTTAAAATTTACAGTTGGACACTGAAATAAAAGCATTAACCAGCACACGCTGTCTGTCCACCACTACACCAACCATCCTCCTCCTGCTAAACAGTAAATGATGCTCTCAAACTCACTATCATGTAACAATGTGAATATAATTTGTATATTCATGATTCTGTATTACCATGATTAAAAGTATTGGCCAAGAGAGATGTATATTTATCTCGCTGGATGCCACAATGGTCAATCAAACGCAGGGCTGTTTCAACAACAGGACACCTCCAGTGAGATAAATGTCCCAAATTGTGGTCTTATTCTATGGATCATCTTACTGAACACCTTAGTGAACAGGTTCCATACAGTAACATAGGTACTCTCACCTTCATGCATCTTTCCCTTCAGTCCTGCACAAAAAATAGATGAATGCCTCAAAAGTGCATGAGTAAGACTCACTTTTAGAACTCATTTAACAAACAGAAAATGTTTACAGATGCAAGCATGGAGTAAGTGATATTTAAGTTGATATACTCCTAGTTCATTAAGTGCTAGTGTTCTTTAAAAGGGACCATCACATAAATACATCTCTGTTGATTTTTAAAGCGCTTTCAGTATTAGCCATTTTGCATTCAGAAAAAAGCTTGAATGAAGGAGGTAAAGACACGAAGCACCTGCACAGCATTCCTTAACCCCATAAGGACCAAGAATGTACATGTATGTCATGGGGTGAAAGTGCCTAAAGGACCTATGACGTACATGTATGTTATGGAATTCAGGGGTCCCCGTGTGGCTGCTCCAGACCAGTTGGTCCTTAAGGAGTTAATTAGCATAATACAGTTGTATGCAAAACAAAAAGTTTATGTACCCCTGGCCAAATTACATGTTTTGTTGATTTTATGAGTGAAAAGAAATGATCACAAACTCTACAGTAAACAAACGTAAATTTGACATATTTCAGCAAATCATAATGCTCAATTACTATTTGCTTGCAAAATTTAACAAACTGAAAAAACTAAAACAGAAAATGTGGCATTTGCAAAAGTTTGGGCACCCTATCAGTCAGTACTTACTAACACTCTCTTTGGCAGAAATCACAGCCTCCAAACATTTCTATTCTCGCTTTAGGAATCCATTTCCCATTCTTGATTGCAGAATGCTTCTAGTTCAGAAATAGATCCACTTTAAGACTATCACATATAGAAAAGTAATACTCATTAGTTGGAGCATTTAGCAAAAAAGTTAAACCCGTTACTCATTTTTGAAAGAAAAAAAGTTATCTGCGCAAAAATTTAAGTTTAAAATGTGCCCAGCAGCCTACTTCCGCTTGCCGCTGTGGCAAGCTGATTGACGCACAGAGGCTGCTCCCGTCCCACTACCCAACATCCTCCGATGACAGAGGATGTCTCTCTCTAAGCTGGAGTGATCTCATTGGCTAGATATCGATCTCTGCCAATGAGATCGCTCCAGCTTAGAGAAAGAAAGCCTCCGTCATCAGAGGATACTGGGTAGTGGGACGGGAGCAGAGGCAGTACTGCAAGCGGAAGTAGGCTGCTGGGCACATTTTAAACTTGAATTTTTGCGCAGAAAACACAGGCTTTTTTTTCAAAAATGACTAACATGTTTAACTTTTTCGCTAAATGCTCTAACTAATGAGAATTACTGTTCTATATGTGATAGATCCACTTTAATACGTCTTGCATGCACTCATTGTCTGAGCTCTACTCCGATGTTCAAGAATATTCAAGTCTGGTGATTATGAAGGCCATTCCAAAACCTTACGCTATTGTTTCTTTAAAACGGAACCATCATCAAACATAAATTGCCCCCCAGATCCTTATTACCATAGAGGTATGCTTATACATACTTTAACTGAATAAGTCCGGCATTAGTGAAAAATAGAACTTGTTGGGCAGGCAGCAGTGGGGCAACAGAGCAGACATCTTGCAGAGACAGTATCTCTGAGCTTGTCCATCCCTTCACCTCCACGATTGGCGAGTTAAATGCCTTGGTAACTTAAGGCACCGGAAGGGACTGACAGCACAGGCGCAGAGATTGCCTACAGCAATATCCATGCCGCTGCTGCCTGCCTAAAAAGTTCTATTTCTCACTAATGCCGGACTTATGCAGAAAAATAAAAGTATGTATACAAATATTGCTATGGTAATAAAGATTTGGGGCTCAATTTAACTTTGATGATAGTTCCGCTTTAAGTAGTTCATGGTTGATTTTGAGGTATATTTTGGATTACTGTAATATCCAACCTCTTTTCAGCTTCAGTTTCTTCTTTGTTTCTGTGACATTAGCTTCCAGGATTTGTTGTTACTTATTAGAATCCATTCGTCCCTCTCCCAGAACAGTAGTACCTGTGCCACTGGCTGCCACACAACCAAAGCATAACAAATCCACCCACATACTTACCAGGTGGCAAGGTGTTCTGTTCTTCATATGCTTCTTTTTATCACCAAAAATGCCTTTGGTTATTGTAGCCAAAAAGTCAAATTTTAACTTCATCAGACTGCAACACTTGGTTCAAAAACACCTCTGGCTTATCTAAGTGTTGTAATGCATATTTCAGACATTGACTTTTGTGATGAGATCGCAGGTAAAGGTTTCCTTCTGATGACTCTTACATAATTCTGCAGAGCACACTGGACTGGCACCTTTTTTCTACATTTGACTCTTCTCCGCCCTCCATCTGCCTCCCTCTCAAACTCTATACAACCACAAGACTTTGCCGACTTCTTCAAAGCCAAGGTAGACTCCATCTGGGATAATATCCCACCCTGTAAATACCCCCCTTTACTCCCTCATTCCCCTCCTGCCACTCTGGACTCTTTTTCACTAGTCATGGAGGAAGAATTGGCTAACCTCCTCTCCCTCCACTACATGTGCACTTGATCCGCTCCCCTCATCCAGTCCCTCTCCTCCACACTAACCCCTATCCTATTACAGATTTTTAACTCCTCCTTTGCCACTGCTACATTTCCTGACAACTTCAAACATGCCATAGCAACACCTATTCTCAAGAACAATACCATTGACAGTACCACACCCTCTAGCTATCGACCGATTTCTCTCCTGCCATTTGCCTCTAAGCTCTTGGAATGCCTAACCTACTCCCACCTGCTTGACTTCCTTAATGCGCACCACCTGCTTGACCCGCTACAATCTGGCTTTCGTACTGCTCACTCCACTGAAACTGCTCTCACAAAAGTGGTCAATAATCTACACATTGCCAAATCACAAGGTCACTATTCTATACTAATCCTTCTTTATCTCTCCGCTGCTTTTGAAACTGTTAATCATGCACGTCTCCTTCAAATTCTTCACTCCTTAGGAATCTGTAACTTAGCATTAGACTGGCTATCCTCATATCTAACTAACCTATCCTTCAGTGTCTCCTCTGCCACCTCTTCATTTTCTCCTGTCCACCTTTCTGTTGCTGTTCCTCAAGGTTCTGTTCTCTTTACACAATAACACTTGGTGACCTTATTAACTCATTTGGTCTCAAATATCAGCTCTATGAAGAGGACACCCAGCTTTATTTATCTGCACTTCAACCAACTTCTGATATTCAATCTAAAGTCACAGATTGCCTCTCAGCTATCTCAGACTGGATGACTCATAGGCACTTCAAGCTCAAAATATCTAAAACTTATCCCATCAAGGTCTGGCCCAGTAGTGCCCTTCCAGATTACTGTGAATGGCAATACCATAAATCCGGTATCAGAAGCACAGTGCCTAGGGGTGATAACTGACACATCTCTCTAATTCTCTACTCATTATTAACTCCATCGTCAAAACCTGTCACTTTCTATTGCATAACATTGCTAAAATCCATCCCTTCCTTTGTTCCTCCACAGCCAAAATTCTCACACAAGCACTCATCATTTTACACATGGGCTACTGTAACCTTCTTCTCTCTGATGTTCCTGCCTCCCAGCTCCATCCTCTTCAATCCATACAGAATGCTGCAACACGAATTATCCTATTGTCACCTAGGTTTGTCTCTGCCCTCTCCTCCTCAAATCTCTCCAATGGCTGCCTATAAAACTCCAGATCTCTTATAAAGTTCTGCTTCTCTTTTCAAAACTCTTCTCTCCTCTACCCTTTCCTACATTTCCACTCTGATCTCCCGCTATACCCCATCCAGCCACTTACGATCAGCCAATAACCATTTTCTCTCAGCTCCTTTTGTGTCTACAGCCGTCTCACGTATCAAACCTTTTTTCTCATTGCTCCTTATCTTTGGAATGCTCTACCTCCCACTCTGGGCCACTGCACCTCTCTGATGGTCTTCAAGTCATGACTGAAACTACACTTCCTTAACAAAACATAAACATGTTACATGGCACTGACTTTGTACAACTTAGGCTCTTTTTAAATTATTTATTTTATTCGTGTAAAAGCCCGTGTACATTCTCTGCGTTCGGGCAGAGTCTACTGAACATGACTGCCCTGCATTCAGGCAGTCTCTACTGCGCATGACTGCATCGGACAAACATCCATCTGGCCTTTTATATTATAGGATGTCCCCTATACTAACCAGAACTCTGGCACTGTATTCAGCACTTGACTCCTATGTACTCTGTATGTCTCCCATTACTACTTTAGATTGCAAGCTTTTGGGCAGGGACCCTGTATGTTCTCTTTTGATAGAAATGTATCTAAATACATGTATCCATTGAATCTGCCATAACCACCTCCCTGGGCAATGAATTCCACAATTTAACAGACCTTACTGTAAAAATCCCCTTCCTCTGCTAAAGTCTAAACCTCCTTTCTTCTAATCTCCAGGGGTGTCCCCTGGTCATTTGATCAGGCCTTGGAATGAATAGCTCACCACAGAGATCCTTGTATTGACCTCTCATATACTTGTACGGTGCGATAAGATCTCCTTTTAGTCGTCTTTTCTCTAGAGTAAATAAATCAAGTTTGTCTAGTCGTACCTCATAGTCAAGTCTTCCATTCCTTTAATTAACACTGTCACTCTTCGCTGTACCCTCTCCAGTTCTAGCATATCCTTTTTCAAAGCTGGTGCCCAAAACTTTACTGCATATTCAATATATTTAAATGAGAGAAAGCAGGAGAGAGAGAGAGAGAGAGAATGAGAGAGAGAGAGGAAAGCCAAAAGGCAAACAAAGCAGAGGGTGAAACTGGCAGAAGGGAAAGTCAGAGCAGAGAAATGAGCAGAGTTCTGGAGAAGCAGAGAGAGGTAAGTGAGAGAGAACAAATCAGAAGCAAGTGATACCGGGAACAAGAGTGTTATTCCGACAGAAACACAGATCTAAAGGGTACTCAGAATGCCAGGGTCAGTATCTGCGGAATTGATAGCTGGAGGGAGCATAGTTGGGAAGCTGCTGTCAGAGCCAGGAGATCAAGTTACTCAGAAGAATGGTCGAAGTCAGAAAAGGTGGGGTCAGGAGCAAGGATATCAAACAGACAAAAATGCAGTATCGGGGAGGGGGGGACACAAGTCGAAGGATAGTCAAACAACAAAGCAGGGGTCTACACCAGACTTGGGACTAAAGGTACTGTAGCAGAACAAGGAAATAGCTCATAGGACAGGCAATGACCAAAGCAGTTGGGAAGTTTAAAAAGGGCAGATAACCAATCAGAGAAAGGGGGAAGAGAGAAAGTACACAAGTGGGGAGGAAGACATTGAATCCTGACACTCCTCTGCTTTGTAAGAGTCTTATCTTTATTTTATGATCCTTAGTCAGGCTTACAGGCATTCATAGCTGTTGAGTGTAAGCACACCACCCTGAAATGCTTGGAGAGTCAAGGAATTTATTAAGATCTGTGGGGGTTTACGCACTAAGTCGTGATAAAGAGCTGATGAAATGAAGATGACTTATCCAGTTCCAATGAGATTCTATGGAGATCTTAGTGCATAGGCTTTATAGACTAATATAGAAACTGGAGAGGTGATCTCTGCGTTATCCCCTCTTTATCACGCCTTAGCGCATAACCCCCCGGAACTGTCATCATCTAACTTTGCTTAAGTCTTAAAAAGCCAATTAAATTCTGAGACCTTTACAAAATATAAAAATAAGTAACACTAGTGGATCAACTGGAAGGGTGTGCAAACTTTTGCACATGCCACATTTTCTGCTTTATTTTATAATCTGTTAAATTCAACAAATAAATTGTCACTGTGCAGTACAATTTGCAGAAATATTTAAATAAGTTTATGTTTGTTTGCTACAGAGGTTATGTTAACTTATTTTTACCTAGAAAATCAACAAAACATTTGGCCAAACTTTTGTATACAACTATACACACACACACACAATATTATATATATATATATATATATATATATATATATATATATATATACACACACACACATACACATACATACATACAGTACAAAAGTCTTATGCAAGTGGGGAAAAATACTGTAAAGTAAGTATGCTTTTAAAAATAGACATGTAAATAATTTATATTTATCAATTAACAAAATTAATGAACAGAAGAAAATTCTAAATCAAATCAATATTTGGTGTGACCACCCTTTGCCTTCAAAGCAGCATCAATTCTTCTAGGTACACTTGCACAAAGTCAGGGATTTTGTATGCATATAGTAAGGTGTATGATTAAAAAATTATACCAAACAGGTGCTAATGATCATCAATTTAATATGTTAACTGAAACAGAAACAGCTGTGTAGGAGGAGTAAAACTGGGAGAGGAACAGGCAAACTCAAATAACAAGGTGAGGGTTGCTGAAGACCGTTTAATGTCAAAAGTCATACATCATGGCAAAACTGAGAACAGCATCAAGACACAAGGTAGTTATACTGCATCAGCAAGGTCTCTCCTAGGCAGAAATTTCAAGGCAAACAGGTGTTTCCAGATGTGCTATCCAAGCTCTTTTGAAGAAGCACCAAGGAACAGGCAACACTGAGGACCGCAGGCGTACTGGTCGGGTAAGGAAACATACTGCATCAGAGGAAAGACACATTATGCTTACTTCTCTTCACAATCGGAAGATGTCCAGCAGTGCAATCAGCTCAGAATTGGCAGAAAACAGTGGGATCCTGGTACACCCATCTACTGCCCGGCGAAGTCTGGTCAGAAGTTGTCTTCATGTAAGACTTGTGGCCAAAAAGCCATACCTCTGACGTGGAAACATGGCCAAGCAACTCAACTTCACGAAAACACAGGAACTGGGACGCAGAAAAATGGCAGCAGGTGCTCTGGACTGGTGAGTCAAAATTTTAAATATTTGGCTGTAACAGAGGGCAGTTTGTTTGCCAAATTGATGGAGAGTGGTATAAGAATGAGTGTCTGCAGGCAACAGTGAAGCATGGTGGAGGTTCCTTGAAAGTTTGATGCTGCAAATCGAGTTGGGGATTTGGTCAGAATTAATGGTCTCCTCAATGCTGAGAAGTACAGGCAGATACTTATCCATCATGTAGTATCATCAGGGAGGCATCTGATTGGGCCCAAATTTATTCTGCAGCATAACAACGACCCCAAACATACAGTCAAAGTCAGAACTATCTTCAATATAAAGAAGAACAAGGATTCCTGGAAGCAATGGTATGGCCCCCGTGATCTCAACATCATTGAGTCTGTTTGGGATTACATGAAGAGAGAGAAGCAACTGAGGCTTTCTAAATCCACAGAAGAATTGTGGCTAGTTCTCCAGAGATGTTTGGAATAACCTACCTGTCAATATCCTTAACAAACTGTGTGTAAGTGTACCTAGAAGAATTGATGCTGTTTTGAAGGGAAAGGGTGGTCACACCAAATACTGATTTGATTTACATTTTTATTCTGTTAACTCACTATGCATTTTGTTTATTGATAAATATAAACTATTAACATGTCTATTTTTGAAAGCATTCTTACTTTACAGCATTTTTTCACACCTGCTTAAGACTTCTGAACAGTACTGTGTATATATTACATACATATATATATTATATATATATATATATATATATATATATATATATATATATATATATATATATATATACACACATACATATACATACATACATACACACATCTAAACTCCAAAACAGATTTTTTTCTAAAAAAAGTAAATAACTAATACAACACACAGGTGATTTTGAAAGTTATTTAAAGTGGAACTTTCATATGATTAACATAGCTCCGCAAATGATAGTTACATTAGCGATATCCACAGACTTATACTTGAAAATAAAACTAATTGCTGCATTAACGAAAAAAGAACCTTTAAACCAGTCAGACACTGGCTGGGAACTTGCAGGAGGCGCTCTCTGCGCTTGTGCTGTCAGTCCCTTCGGTGCCATATGGTACAGTGGCAGTCAACTCACCAGTCGTGGAGTTGAAGGGGACGGACAGCACCGATGCAGAGATCCAGACTCTGCAAGATGTCGGTGTTGTTCCCCGGTGCCTGCAGGGGTTAAAAGGTTCTTATTTTGTTAACGCAGCAATTAACTTTATTTTCAAGTATAAGTCTGTGGATATCGCTAATGTACCTATTATTTGTGGTGCTACGTTAATCATTTGAAAGTTCCGCTTTAAAAAACGAATGTGTAAAGATTATAGGGTCCCTTTAATAAATCTGAAAACAAATACCCTAGAATGTCTCTTCCCACAAAATTGTATCTGCAAACAGCAATATTATACACCAGTTCCATTGTTAACCTTTCAGAAAGGCTACTTTATTTCCCTGATGTTTGCTTGTTCCAGTGAGACAACTGAAAACAACTATTCCTGCTTATTCCCTGGTCAAACAGAGAATGAACAGAACAATGCTGAAGATAGAGTGGCTTGGTGTAAAGGTTCACAGAAATCATACTTAAGTATATTCTGAAATGGTTGCACAGAAATTTAATGAAATAGTGCCAATGGATAAATCAGGCACTGAGTAAACGACTAAGAAAAGAGCTAATTACTAGAGGACCTTGATTGAACAGTTGCTCTGATCCTTCACACTAAAATCCAGGAAGTACATCTCACGGATTCCACATATATAGGAGGCTTTTGGTGCTCATACCTCCTGAATCTCTTCAGGTAACGGGTGCAATGGGATATATTTGTCCATGTCCACTATTAAGTCTGATTCTTCATTCACAGGAGGAGCCATGCAAGGTATCAACTGGAGGGGAGAGGAAAAAAACATTGTATGCTAGATTATAAACAAATGATGATGATAGAGTCAACAGATCCTACACAAATGTACAATAGTTTAAGAAGAATTAAATAATGTGCAAATGGGATACAGCAGACACCAGGATATTTAAACAAACATTAAAGGAGAACACTTCTAATAAAAGCCCCCACTTACCTATGGTGAGAAGATCCAAATGGTCCCTATGAAATTTGCCCTGTCCCTTGGTTCAAAAGATAACATCTTCTGTCAGGCCAGAATGTCATGTGCATGGAATTTTTCAAACTGAAGCAGGGAGAGTGCCTGAGCAATGCCTTGTACACCAAACTCTGGTCCTTAACGACAACCCGATCTGGGGCTAAATTCTACAGCAGGTGCTAATTTTATCTCTGCTTTTATCTCCAGTTTTCTCCATAGACTTCAATAGGAAAATGTGTGATAAAACCGGTGTTAATATTTAGCACCTGCAATTGAATGTAGCCCCTGGTGCACGGATGGCAGATAAGGACCACAGATATTTTTTCCCTCCCAATGGATTTTGTGATGGCAGTATGGTATGCAGCCACGCTGCCATCCCAAAATTCCATGACGTGTCAGGACCGTCCCCGTTCCTTAAGTGCCGGGACTGGCATGAAGGTCCTGGCACATCAAGGGTCATTAAGGGGTTAAAAGGTTATGACACCATATGCAGTGAACAGAGTGAGATCCTGTGGTCATGCTAACAACCATCATGTCTGCCTCCATGCACATGACATCAGGAGAGACTGAAGATGCTATCTCTTGAATAAAAGCAAAAGAGAAAAATTCAAGATTTTCATGTCATATAAAGGATGGGAAGGGGGTGGGGCTATAAGTAAGATGTCTTAGTTCTTCTTTATAAAGCATTTGAAACAGAAGGATATCAGGAACCTGTTGTCTAAATCTTACAGTCTATATGAAGTGAGGGGGATTGATACAACTGGTCTAGGTGCTTGGAGTTGCAGAGTGGCTCTGCCACACAGCATGACATAATAGGGAAAGGAAAGTGGCAAGTGCTATAAGGAACTGTAGGGCTAAATGACCCTGTTATTTTGTGTATTATCAACCAAAATTCAAAGGGGCATAGGCACAAAAAAAAGTGGAATAATTCTGGAACAAATCAAGTGTACTACATGGAACAAATAAAACTCCCAAATGGTTTATATAGAGTTTTACCCCCCTGAATACTCGAGTGTTCTCCAAGCACTACCAATCCAGCATTCAAAGAGGGTTGAATAGCCCCATTTAAATCAATGGGAATATATTTGTCCCCTATGTTGCAGCTGGTTTGCCCACAAGTGCACCCTTTTTTTGATCTGCTCCATCTTCCAAATGCACCACAGAGGATGACAAATAAGAAAAAAAAAATCCCAGTTGATTTAACCCTTTCAGTGCCATGGGGGTGAGCCATTTCTCAGGCTCTGGAGGCTGGACACAGTTTTAGCATTTTTTGCTTTCCTATGTTTAGGATATTAAAGGGATAGTAGCACTTAATATATGGTAACATTTATATTGTAGAGTTTATCCTCCCTAGTACAACAAGGGTACTCACACTGCTGAGAGGTGTTTTATCAAAAGTTACTGCAGCTCAAACTTGGAATATTTAGTTGCAGTATCTCAATGGTCTGAAAATGTACAGTGGCGTTACTACACCATCCTATGGAGATTTATGGTCAATTGATCAGAGCTTTCAATAGGATGATGTATCAACAGCACCACCGTATAAATTCAGGCCGTTGAGATACTGCACCTAAATAATTAAAGTCTGAGCTGCAATAACACTTGAATGAAACACCTCTCAGCAGTAAGAGTACCCTTGTACTCAGGAGGATAAACCATAACATATACATTTTACAATATATTAAGTGTTACTATCTCATTAACAACAGTTCGGTTGATGTGAAAGATTCAGTTATTTTTCAAAGCCTTGAATCCATGAGTACATGACAATAAATATGTATAGTTTTACCTATAGCCATGGATTGACCCTTAACCCTTCGAGTGCCAGAGGGGTACGCAACACATTGCTCTGCAAAAGGCTATTTTCAATTTTATGAACTAAAAATGCACATTCTATGGTAAAACTGTCTTAACCATTTGAAGGCCAGAGAGGAAGCCAACGCGATACCTCTCTGGCATGCAAAGGGTTAAAACAGCTCAATAATTCGAGAGATATTTCCTGAAAGTGGACTAATTTATAAATCATAAAATGGCTGACATTTCTTTCTACACCAAATGAAGAAACAAGGAAATTTTGTTTAAAATAGGGGTTTTCAGAAAAGTTTCTGAAACATATACTAAAATCATAATTTACTGTACAACATCTCAAGAAAACGTATGAAATATGAATTATACATCTCCCGTGTACACGGATACCCCAGTATGTATAAGTGCACAACTGTATGTTCTTCCCTGTGGACCCAAACTGGTAAGGGAATTTTAGTTGACATTGTTCATGGAGATAACCACAATGCCCCAGTATGTATAAGTGCACAACTGTATGTTCTTCCCTGTGGACCCAAACTGGTAAGGGAATTTTAGATGACATTGTTCATGGAGATAACCACAATGCCCCAGTATGTATAAGTGCACAACTGTATGTTCTTCCCTGTGGACCCAAACTGGTAAGGGAATTTTAGTTGACATTGTTCATGGAGATAACCACAATGCCCCAGTATGTATAAGTGCACAACTGTATGTTCTTCCCTGTGGACCCAAACTGGTAAGGGAATTTTAGTTGACATTGTTCATGGAGATAACCACAATGCAACAAACAAACATAGTTTGAAGGCGTAATTACTCAAGAACATCCAAATGAAAAACAGAAGAAAATAGAGGAACATAACATAGGCACTCAATAACCTCTAGAATAAAGTACAAATAAATAATATCAAAAAATCATATAGAAAAATAGAAAATATTTATTAACTGGATACCAAAAATAATAAAATATCTTCCAACAGGAATATAGCATCCAGATGTCACAAATATGCTACTATACCCCAACCTCTACAAAACAACACTGTATCTACATAAAAGGGACCAAACCACCTATTATGACATAGTGACCCTAATAATGTGTATGGCCATAAACATACCCAAGTGTGAAAACGTATACCAAAGCTGCATATATTTTCTGAGAACCGACAGCTTAAAATGTTCTGCGACGTGAAGTAGTGACAAAGCAATCAATGTATCAAACTACAATAGTAACATAGCAAGATGGCGAGATCCACAGTGGAGATGAATGACATAACAATGAAATGGCAACAGTGTGTTAGAAATGCATCAGTTAGATGGATCCGTCACAGTACATACATACAGCATTTTGATGGAGATTACCCTTAACCCTTTGAGTGCCAAGGGGGTACGCAATGCATTGCGCACCCCTCTGGCACTCAAAGGGTAAAAAAGCAGACATTTTCATCCCTTCAAATGAACTGAAATCTTTGAAACTATGCAATCCTCTACTATATTCATAATTCTTCACAGCTCAGAGACACATGAAGATTTCATTTCCAGAAGGCAGACCCTAAAGGTGCGATTCCATAAACTACAGACGTGCAGTTCTGGAGTAAAGATTAAGCCCCATGGGGGAGAAATAAGAATTCCCAATGATTTCAATGGGGCGTTCAACCTCTTGAATGCCAGAGGTCAATAAGCACTGCAAAGCAATATAATGGTGAGCCATCTAGCATTCAAAAAATGAAACAGGTTAATACAACAAATATATATCACGTAATTACAGCTAGCATGTTTAAAAATGATTAATGTTACATTGCTAAAATATAATCCTTCCTAAACTTGCTTTTGAATGTGTGTGTGTGTGTGTGTTTTATCCTGTCCAGGTAACACTGATTTAATGTTGTTTGTGATGTTTGTATTGAGAGATAAAACCTAATGTCACTGTGCAGAAAGGCTTCTTATCTCAGTCCATCCACAGATAATCCTGGACAATCAATGGGAGCCTGGGAAAAGCAGGAATGGCAGGAATGTAAGACTACATTTTAGGCCTCAGAAATCAGAAACTTTTTACAGATACTAGCATGAAATGCACACAGTTCCAGTGTACATAATCATGTTTAGGTGTTAGTGTTCCTTTAAAAAGACACATTTCCAGCAATGGGAATTTGTGGACTTTTTATTTGTTCCTCTTTGGTAAAGCTAGTTTGCTCCAGAACTGCGCCTCTTTAGCTTATTGAACTGCACCTTATGGGCCCTATGTGGCCATATCAATGTAGGAAGCTATTAAAACTTTCACTCTGCAGAGGAACACCTGCAAATCAGTACTGTGCTTTTAACCAAAGCATCCTGCATTAACTCTTTAAGTGCCAGAGGAGTAGGCAATGCATTGCAAAGCAATGCGTTGCCTACCCCTCTGGCACTCAAAGAGTTAAAATGGTAATCTGGCCACATTAGCCTTTTGCATAAATCAAAAGAGGAGCAATTAAAGGGCAAGCCTTCATGTGCCCAAACCCCAACTGTTGCGTTTAATGGATTACAATGCTTATAATTCTCAGTCAGGCAGTGGCTGGCTGAGGATGATGGGAATTGTACTACTTAAACAGATGAAGGGCTGCAGGTTGCCCATCCCTATCCTAAAGCAAGATTATATATATCACATACACACACATTATATGCCTTGGATGCTAGACATCTCTCCTTCCATTGAGAAACAAACTGTTAGAGAAGCCTCTAGCATCCATGAGGTTGATGTCAGTGGAAAATATTGCATGGTATCAATGAAATGCTTGGCATTGCCCTTTATAAAGTCCAGGCTGACTGGGGAATCTCCATAACTACTTCAGACATTGACTGAATGCCAATGTTCTCTTGTTATTTTTGCATATCAATTTGTACGGTCACGCACCAATCAGACTTGCACAGCTAATCTGTGAGGGAACTGCCATGGGCTGGATTGCATTGCATGTGATAAATGTTATCACTGCTTTTAGCTCTCTGATTCCTACTGACATCTATGGGGTGATTTGCAGATAAAATCAGCAATGAAATACATCCCTATACGACCACAAAATATCTTGCTCCAATGTACATTCTAATGGAAACGACATCAAATCCTCAGGAAAATATTCCCAGAACTTTTTTAAAGTCTGAAATATCAAATAAGTCTGAGGAAAACAAAGTGTTCCACTGGAGAAAAATACAAAAATGTCCATTGAGTTGAATGGGTCTTTTAACCCCTTGAGGGCTAGCATTGGAGATGTTTCTAGCGTTTAAGGCAGGGACGTCAAAGCTTTTCACTCGTGGTCTACGTGACCACAAAGTGTGAGGGCCATATTTTTTTTACTGATAACAGTGATGAATTATAGCCTGTCAACTACCATTCAACAGTATGGATTTATTTATTTATTGATCAATTCAGTGACAAAGATCTTGGGCCGCAGAAAGCGGAACTGGTTACAGGAAATTTTAATAAGGTATGTACTTTTTAAAATAAGAAAAATGCTAACCTATACACCATTTTAGTAGATGCATCAAATAATATAAAGTGTCTTGGGGGTGAAAGTTCCTTTTAAGTCTAATAAACAGAAATAAAAATAAATGAAATAATATCCCCCTGTTGATATCCTTCACCATTTCCATGGCCATTAGTATGAGAATGAAGTATTACCCCCAGTGTAAATATGAACAGAGACTGGCTTTTATAGGGCCAATCCCTGTTAAAACTGCTTCCCACACTGCCATTGGCTGGGATTTGGGGTTATGCGAGCATGTAATGTGCCCTGCAGTAACCACACCTCCAGGACAATCAGATTCTAGCTGGAAGGGACAATAATGTGCTTTTCGTCACCTCTCCAGCTAGCCCTCGGTCTGACTCAGACAATAGCCGAGCAGGAACTACAATGGGGGGTAGTTCTTCTTTCTCATACTAATGGCAAAGAGATCAGCGATAACGAAGGATATCAAGAGTGGGATATTATTTCATTTATTTTTATTTCTATTTATTAGACTTAATGAAGACTTAAAGAAGGAAGACAGAATACTTACAGAAGAAGAATGAAGATTTACAAGAGAAGAAAGAAGATTTACAGAAGAAGAAGGAAGACTGAAAGAGGAATTAAAGGGTTAGTAATGCCCCAACATAATTTGTAATAGATTTATTTGTAGAGTCTAAAAAAAAAAAAATCACATTCCACAAACCCCATTTCTCAGACCGCTATGATGTGAGAGATTTTGACAATGAAAGTTCCCCCTTCCCTCACCTTCTCTGGATGTCAGCATCTAGCTGACATCTGTCACATGTCAGTGTCACAGTCAATGTGTGACACTGTTATACACTCTCTTTCACGTGTGTTGAGGGAACAAATAGCTGTAACGAGTGTTAGGCCAAAATATAATTGGCCACCAACAACTGTTGTGGATCATGTTTGTCAAACAATTGAATTCTGATGGTACAACTATGTGTGTGCCAGCCAGAACCCATTTTCTGGCTCTAACTGAATCGATCCCCTAGTCTTACATAGGATCTGAATCTGTTTCCAGGGCTTCCGCAGCAGTAGCAATATTGATTTGTGTCTCAGAAAGTGAGAATGTTTTATTGCCTGTTAATGAGTAGGAGATATCAGTCTTTCTGACTAGAAGAGGAATTGGTACTAATTTCAATATTAACAGCATTAGTTGTGTAAACAATGAGCCAATTTGTATCTATATAGGATAGTCTACAAAGACATTAATAGTGTAAAGTTTGGATTGGATTTAAGGGATCCAACATAAAAAAAAATATTGATGTTTAAATTATACAACTTAATTTCATGTTTTGTGTTAGTTTTTTTCCTTTAATGTTTGTAGAAATGTATGTATATGTACGTATACATTAGTGACCATCCTATATAATAATTCGCTAAATGTGTTTGTCAGAAGCCGTCATGCTCAGTAGAGACAGCTGCGCTCACTGCAGTCATGCCCATACCAACTGCCTGCGCCGCCTGATAACGGAGCAGTGCTCCGAATTCAGACCATAGTAAGGTGCGTAGAGAGGACGACAGTCTGAATTCGAAGCTCCCCGCTCCATATCAGCCGTGGCGTGTCTTTACTGTGCATGACTGCACCACGGCCATTGCTGGGTGGCACTGTGGCCCGTGTACACGGGCTCTTCAACTAGTGTGTAAATAAAATACTTTGGTTTGTTTTAAATCATTTAGGGCTGGGTTCTATTGCATGAGATAAATGTTACCTCCCGTTTTATCAGATGTTTTCCTATTGAAGTCTATGAGGTAATCTGGAGATAAAAGTAGAGATAAAATTAGCACCTGCATTTGAATCAAGCCCTTAATCGGTTACATAAGTTTAGACTTGACCTAAATTCTCGGTAATGCTCCCTCCCAACCCCATAAGCAACACCTTAAAAAATGTCCATCGTTGGCCATTTGAAATGTGGGGAGGTATGGGCAAGTAATACAAATATCCCCAAATTCCTAATGATTTAAATAGCGGTTTTAACCTCTTGGATTCTAACAAGGTGTACAGTGCAACGCTGTGCAAAGCGATGAAGTCCATTCAAGATGTTAAAAGTCTTATTTAAATCAACGGCAATATTTATGATGAACTTGGCTTGCCCTAGAATTAGGAATTCATTAACATAATAATTCCTATTTAATGCACTGCACATGGTGCACACATACCCTTGTTTCGCAGCTCCGCGCTCCAGCCTTGCTGCACTAGCCGGGAAAGCCCGGTAAATCTTGGCATTCGGTTTCCTGTTCACCTAACTCTTTTTCCAAGTGAGGCGTTCTTCGTAACCATGGCAACACACTTGTGCCAGACCTGTACTGTCTGACGTTTACGTAAAGTCGCGTTGTCGGCTGGCAATAGGAAGCTTTTCTCAATCATGCTTGGTTGGCGGAAGTATAAGTATAGGTCGCCGTTTGCTGTGGGCAGAAAGCTATGGAGATGATTGATACGTACATTGTGGTTGCACAGCAGGGTTTTTTCTTGTTTTTTTTTTTTTTTTTGCACAAATGCAACTTTCATCGTCCTGTTGGCAAACGGGAGAGTAAGGATGATGAACGTGGAATTAAAAAAAAAAAAAACGCAGAAAATATGCTTAGAGTACAAGACATGGACTGAGGTGATTAACATAATTACTACCAACATAGAAATGAACTGTAATACCCAGCTTGCTGCGATCCCAGCAAAACCACCTATAGTAAAAGTGTCCCTCTTTTCCATTTTAAATATACAGAGGTATTATATAGTGGGTTATAATGTGTTATTTTTAGCTTATAGAAAATATGTGCTTGCATGTACTTCAGGAAAGATGGGACCATACCTCCCAACATTTCATATTGGCAAAGAGGGACAATTGTGTTTTAGGGGGTGTTACTGGGGGTGTGGCTGGTGGCGGAGCATTATTAGAATTTTTAGGCTGTTTCATGACCTATTGACACCTCCTTCTGTTACCTAATAAATAACTTATAACAAGACCAAAAGTATTTTATTTAAGCACACTAATTTATAAACACATATACTGACGTTTATAGAAACATTAATGTGAGTTTTATTGCTGTGGAGCAATGTGATACACTTATATACACACCACACAATCTGAATTCCTAAAAAGAGGGACATTTGGGTGGGAAAGAGGCACAGTGGGATTTGGGTCTAATTGAGGGACTGTCCCTCCCAAAGAGGGACACTTGGGAGGTATGTGGGACAATAAACATCAAAAAGATTAAATCGATTGGTATAACTTTAGATATCACCCACTTACAATTAGCATGTTTAATTATAATTATGCATTTTACATCCTTAACTCTTTGAGTGCCAGAGAGGTATCCAACACCAGGGCCAGATTTACATTCCAGGTTCCCCTAGGCAAGGCACTCTGGGCACCCTTAGCTCCACCCATGGCCACACCCCACTTCTCACATGACCAGGCCACCAGTCTCCTTGCACAGAATACACCTTTGGCCTACAACAAGCAAGGACATAAAATCTTTAACCCCTTGGTTGCTAGAGAGATCTCCAATGCATTACGGAGGTCTCACTAGCATCCAAGGGGTTAAATAATAACCAATGAAGGGGTGTATAATCTACTGCATGGATACAGAGATTGCTCTTGCCCCACCCACAATTCAGAATGTGGGTGTGGCCAGCACTTTTGAGGCGCCCCTCAAAACTTGGAGCTCTAGGCAGGTGCCTAGTCTGCCTGTTGGGAAATCCGGCCTGTCCAACGCATACCTCTCTGGCACTCAAAGGGTTTATACACAACCAAATTTGCTTTTTAACGCATTCGTACATTGTCCTGTTGAGGGAGTATTTTTTAAATCTTGTTTGTTCTCTTTGTATTGAGAGAAGAGCTAAAATCAGTTGATTGATGATGAATAATGCCCACTGCTCTTGTATTGTTATCTCTGACCATTGTCAGATAGTACTGGACAATTGGAGCCTTGGAAAAGGCAGAAATGTCCTCTCAGAAGATATATGTAAAACTAGATATTAGGCATCAGAAAACAAAAAATTATAGATGCTAGTATGAAGTACATGGATTTATGTGTGACTACAGTTCATTTTAGAGGTTACCTTTTTTAACCCTCAGTTAATTATCTCTGCTTATTTACAATGCATACTGGATGTTTCAAAGTGGACAGACCACTTTAAGCCTTAACATTACCAATAAGAAATGTGGAGGGTGTTCTAATAAAATCTCATGCTAAACTAGAAGCTGGAACCGATTTCCTCCTGCTATGCCAGCCTAACTCTAATTTACTAAACTAATTATGCCTAAAATGGGCCTCTGTACACTTGTGCCAACAGAGGGTCAGAAGTGTATGGGAGTTTCTTGGCATACTTTTCATCTGCATATTATTTAACATTATGTAATAAACTGATGTAGTGGTAATAAAACATGGAGAACTGTCTGGGAGAGAGCTTTTTACAGAGTTTCAAGAAGGAAGGAGGTGGATAGGAATGTCAAAGTTTGCACTGGGGTTTATAAAGAGGTGAGGTGCAATTAAAATGTTTTTGCAAGGCAATATATATTAGTAGGTTTACGCTCAAAATAAACTTAAACTGTATGCCCATGTAGCTCTTAATCTGGCACTGTCTTAATGAGCTTTTTTCCTGTTTGAAGCATGTGTCAAGTAAGTAAATGCAAATAATGTATTTAAGTATGCCTGCTAAACTTGGACTACAATTCTCAGCATCCTCTTCCATCCATTGGACAGCTGAGGATAATAACAATGTAATCCAACAACAGCTGAGCACCCATATGTTAGCAGCCTTTGCATGAGCACAGGGTAGTTTTTAGGGTAGTGCCACAAGTGCAGATACACTGGTGCCATGCAGAAAAGGACACCAGTGCACCCACACTCCCTAAAAGTAAATAAAGATTGTGCTTTACTAGTTTTTTCAACCCCTCCCTTATCTGCAAAGTAGCAAATCAGTGTGCTCAAAAAGGACTTCTGCATGGGCACAGGCGCACAGCATGCTCTCTGTCTCTGGTAATGAAGCTATGTGAGAGAGCATGCAAAATGTTACAGCCTCCCTGAACCTTTCTGAGCAGAGGCAAAGATACAAGTAAATAATGTGAGTTGGATGGGTTTGAAGGATCATGGACAAAACTGGGCTGATTTATGTAAGGAGATGAGCCAAGTTTGTTGGCCATCAAAGTAAGAGGTAAATGGATCAGAGAAAGACCTGGGTCACTGGCTCAGGGGTAGGTTGGTTACACCACTAATAATGCGCCCATGGACACCCTCAAGGGAGGGCAAGGAGGCTGTTCTTCCTGCCAGTTCGGAAGGGGGTCCTCACCAGGCAAGTGACATGTGCATAGGGTTGCCACCTTTTCTTCAAAAAAATACCGGCCGTGGCATTCCCTCCATAGACTTAACATTGGACAGAAGCCAATTTTTACCGGCCTGTCGGTAAAATGGGATCTGACTAACCTGCCAGGCTTCCAGTGTATTTACAAAAAACAGGGTGTCCAGTTTGTTGGACATGCTTCTGGAACTAAAAGGGGTTCTGCAGAGCCAGCAGTTTGCTCCCACTGAAGAAAAAAATGTTTGTTGCAGCCTGTTGTGCTCAGCGTTCATGCAGGGCTAAGAAGGATTCTCTCCCTCCACATCCTTTGTTGAAGGGAAAACACAATCTTTGCCTAATACAAGTAATTTCTGCAAACAGATCATTTGCATTGTTTCTGTGCTGACTTCTGTATTCTTCTTTTAAATACTGAGCTGCGGTCTTATCCCCTTTCACACCTGAATTCCGGTTACAGTTGTGAGAGGTGAAAAAGGACACAGAACAGGAGTCAGCACAGGTATTTGTGCAAGATCACTTCTGTAAGGCAAGGAATATTGTTCTTATGTAATTTAGTATTGTCTTGCTCTTTTCATACAGAGCAATACAGAATCAGTGTAATGTCTTCTAGTTTTATTCAGTACTCTACTAGTCTGTTGTAATAGAATATTCCCTTGATGGTTTCTTGAAATTGATACTGAATTGTTGGTCTCATATGATGGTGTATTGTCCTGTTGGACTCAATAATACCGTGTTACATTAGACCAGTGGGGCAATAGACACTTATAAAAAAAAAAAACTATGTAAATTGTGCTCATGTATTGCCCTACTAATCTCATGTAATACTCTGCTGGCCTAACATAATGGTTTATTGACAATACACCATTATATTAGAGCAGCATAATATTGTATTAAACTAACAGAGCAGTATGTAAGTACTGTAATTATGTATTGCATACCTCCCAACATTTCAAATTGCCAAAGAGGGACATTTGTGTTTTAGGTGGTGTTCTGGGGGTGTGGCTGGTGGGTGGGGCATTAGCGAGAATTTTTAGACTATTTAATGACCTGTTGACTCCTCCTTGTGTAACTGAATAAATGACTTATAACAAGATCAAAGTATTTTATTTACACAAACTAATTTATAAACACATATACTGACATTTAAACAAACAAGAATGTGAGTGATACATTTATATACACACCTCACCAGTTTGATCTCCTAAAAAGAGGGACATCAGGGTGGGAAAGAGGGACAGAGGGATTTGGGACTAAAAGAGGGACTGTCCCTCCTAAAGAGGGACACTTGGGAGGTATTCTATTGCCCAAATGAGAAATGCAAGTATTATTCCCTGTTAGATTAATCTAATTGTGCATTGTCCTGCTGGTCTCCTGTAGTACTCTGCAAACCTCGTATAATGATATGTTGCCCTGCTGCTCTCAATTAATGGGGGGGAGGGGTGCATGGTGAGGAAGTTCCATTGTGCATGTGTTAGAATCTACTTTGTTTATATGTAATGTGTGTGGTTTAACTATGTACATGTTTATTGCACTGAGTGTGTGGGGGACCACTGTCTACTTGGGAGTATGTATATGTGTGGGGCAGCATTAGGGTTGCCACCCAGTCGGTATTTTACCGGCAGGCCGGTAAAAAATTGGCTTCTTTCCAACGTTAAGTATATGGAGGGAATGCCATGGCTGGTATTTTTTTGAAGAAAAGGTGGCAACCCTAGGCAGCATCAGTGTCAGAGTAAGTGTATGTGCATGTGGGATAGTATATGGGGGGGGGGCATTGTTCATATATGTGAGTGAGGTGTCCACTGCCAGAGTGTTGGCAAATATGTATGTATGGTACCACTGCCGGTGTGTCAGTGAGTGTATGTGCGTGGGGCAAATGCCAGTTTGTTGGTGACTGTATGTGTGTAGGGCTACCAACACTCTGTTGTTGAATATGTGTGTGGGCCAACTGCCAGTGTTTTGGAGAGAGTATGCAGGGCTGCCATCATAAATTTTGGGGTCCAGTACAAACATAAACGCAGCTCCTCCCCACCTTCTGCATTGCACCCAGCCCCTGCCCAACCCACCCCATAGCTACATGCAGTAGCTATTGGCATTCATTCAGGGGCTGTTTTTTCTGCCAGTGTTTTAGTGTGAAACAAAACTAGGCTTTGAGTACCTAACACGCATTAAAAATATACTGCTGGACCTTTATTGAGGGTTAGAGCCAGGGGGTTAATATTAGGGTTAATGTTTAGGAGGGTGTGGGGAGGGTAGCTGAATAAGTAGTTGACGGTTGATGTTTGACACTATGTCAAACATTAAGCATTGGCTACTTTCCTCTGATGTTCCCACTACTCACGCTGTTTAGCATGAGTTGTGGAAACAGAAGCTGAGACCAGCTTTAGGCCACAATATGAGTTATTCCAATCAGCGCTCGTTACAGTGGATGGTGGTCAAGCAATAAAACGCCAATGGTACAACAATGTGTGTACCGCCCGGAACGTATTTTGACCCTAACCAAAACTTCAGCTGTATTTGGGTAGAAGTTTCCCAGTCACAATACTCCTCCTGCTCTTCTTCTGCTAAAATTATAGGTATTTTGAATATTTTCCGTGGAAGCTGGGAGGAACTGTGCAGTTATCAACAAATGCAATGTGCAGAATGTGTGGAAAGGCTGTGAATAGGGGGAAGGACTGGGATCACACACCTTGATACATGTGCTTTAATTAAGAATGTTGACAATGTAAAACAGTCCCCTGTAACCATGATCACCCATTGTAAGCAGCCTGAAATCATACTCTTTGGAGGAGCAACTACACAGAGAAGAAGCAGACTGCTATTAATATGTATATACAGATAACACTGGAACTATATACAATAACACAGATATCAGAAAAGGTACATAACAGAGAAGTCCCCAGTAGGTGAGATAATGGGGTACAGAGATTGGGGTATGGAGTTAGCCGACATTAGTGCCGACTGGAGGAGCTGGCCTGCATCCTGGATTACAGCCTAAGGGATAGCTACTACCTCCTGAGACCAAGGGAGGCCACAGATAAAGACACAGCAAACCTGCAGTACCAGTCGTATGTTGTTATGCAGAAGCAGGAAACTGGGAATCACTGTCCTTAAGGTATGACTACTAGTCAAATTTCGACTAGTAAGGCTGGAACCCAGCTGGCAGGCAAACGGTAGTGTAGGAACTGGAACTGCAGAGGGTTGAAATATTTGAACTCTCACTGCTCTGGTGGATGTTGAAGGCAGATGAGTTGAACAGATGGTATCTGTAGGATTGTTTAATGGTCAGACTAGCAGGGTCAGTAACAGGTGTACAACGAAGTACATAAGAAGCAAGAAGAAGAATAGTCGAGCAGGAGAGCCGGGTACAGTAACAGAGAATCAATCAGATCAATGCACTGAACCAAGTCGAAGAGTAAGGAAATAGTCAGGAAGCAAGGCCATGGCAGGACTAGGAATTTCAAATCACCCACTAGAACAATTTTATCACACCAGATAAAGGCTCTGGACTGAGCACAAAACCAGGGCAGGGAACAAGGATCCGGCAAATGAGAAACAAAGACAAAAAACAAGCAAGGAATAAAAAATGAGGGCCGAACATGACACCCCCAAGAAAACAGATGGTGTCAGGCACTGTGCCCCTTGTCTGTCTCACAAAAAGTACAAGGTCCCATGAGTTATTAAAAGGGAACATTCACATAAGAAAAACTTTCATTTAGTGGTTTCAACCACTACAACAAGATTAACAGTGTTTTGTTTTTTTTATTCTACTTACCTAATATGAAAAATCTTAAGAGTTAAAATGTGGCCCATCCGGGTTACATGGCACACTGTATGTGCGGCACAACACCGCAGGGCTTCCCACCTCCCTCCCAGCTGCCCCAGGGAGCATGTTCACGATTCCCTTTGTAGGGGCATTTATGTGGGCTATTGTTGCAACCTCAGTAGCATGGTAAACGGAGCTTGTTGTAATGATAGCCCACATAAATGCCCCCACAAAGGGAATTGTGAACATGCTCCCTGGGGCAGCTGGGAGGGAGGTGGGAAGTCCTGCAGTGTTGTGCCACACATACAGTGTGCCATAGAAACCCGAAAGTGCCACATTTTAACTCTTACTATCTTCCATAGTAGGTAAGTAGAATAAAAAAAACCACATTGCTAATCTTGTTGTAGTGGTTGAAACCACTACATGAAAGATTTTCTTATGTGAATGTTCCCTTTTAATACAATCAATAAAAATAATTTGTCTTCCCTGATATGAGCATGCTGTATTCTGCAGGGTGGACAGCCTGACAGTGCTCCTTTGTCCCCTGCATTCTATTGGTTTCCACCAATAGTGTGGTCTCCATCACAGTGTGGTCATTGTACCATACAATGTGCAATATGTGGAGACATATTGCTAAATCCTTATATTTTAGAATCGCTTTCTGCTGTAAGTACAAATGGCATACTTGTCAGTGGCAGAGCTGTGGAAGAGGACCCTGAGGGCACCAGGGGGATAAGTGACATATTAATAGTAGTAGCTGAGCCCCAGACCCTAGCATTAGATGATATCGACACAGGATATATTGTCTATGTCCTGGGCTGGTGAAGGGTTGCCTCAACTTTTTTATGGGATTTTTTTTTTGTGCCATATTCTTATCACTAGGAATAGACAGGGGGCACAGTCATACTAGCACACTTTTTTTTTTCCTCATGAACAGTTGCACATGTTCCAAATGAACCTCGGGGTGGTTATGATTCATTTGCTTTATTAGAACAGATGTGTCAATATGTGGTGACCCCCTCCTCCATGCCTTCACAATCTTGCCATAGTGTGTGCACTATGCAGTTAAGCTTTATTGCACACTTTCTTCCAATGAAATTGTGTGATGGTGGGAAGAGGTGAGAAGGCTCTCCTTGATTGCACTCTTTATCCCCAGATGCACCTGAAGTGGCTACTAGAGCTGCTGCTGCCTGGGTACAAGCACTAGGAGGATCCACTACCATTTGTCCCATATCACTGCTGGGCCTAGTATGTCCATCACCACAGTCAGTGGCAGAGCTAATGATCCCACTCCCACCACCACCATTGATACTACTACCACCCAGAGTGCTGTACACACCAGACTGATCCTACTGTAATTGTGACATTTGCTGATGCAACTTAGCAGCTGCAAGAACTACTACATTAAGAATTGACACAATGTATTGAATGCTAGGGACACACACATCCCACTTTTCCATTCCTAGTTGGTCTGAGCTAGTAAAGCTCTCATTTTTATCTCGGTCACATTCACCACCAGTATCATCCTTATCACCAGCAGAACTACTTCCACCAGATTCCTCTTACTCTTGCTGGTGGTGATAGCATGATATAGATGTCAGTGGTGCACCTGTTGTCACACACATAGCAGCAGCAGGCTCAGGAGCAGGCTAAGGCAGTTGTGTCATTTGAAATCAGACATCAGGGTCCTGGAGATATGTTGTGACTGGTGAGGGTGGACCCACTGTTGCTTGTACTACTGTTAGCGTATTCCTTCTCCACATCAGCAGTCGTAGAACTCTTGCTCATTTTGGACACAGTGCCTCTTTATAAAATACAACTACGGCAAACTATTTTTACTATAACTCTCCACTCCCTCTCTGCTTTCTAGTCTCGATCTTCTAAACTAGACCTTGCAGTAGAGAGGAAGTTCTGGGTTGTTATGGTATTGGGGCTGGAATTCTTGCAGAAATAGAAAAGCATAGGTTGAAAACAGCAAAGTTCTTGCAAGAAATTCACTGTCAGTAGCAGGAAGTCAGAAATCTGTCGTGTTTTCCATGTGCAGGCATTTCAATGGGAAATGCAGCAAACTGTGTATTTCTGTGAAGATTCCTGTGGGGAAAATAAATGGACTTCCCTATTTTTAAGGAAGCCAAGTTACAGAGTTTAGTGCTCCAAAATATAGGCCTAGGGGGGTCCTATCATCAGAATGCAAAATAAGATCTACTTTCAGTTGCTAGGTGGTACTACACCTTGCTATGGGTGGTTGTAGTTCTAGGAAGGAAGTCTAATAATATGATTCTGAACTGAAAGAGTATGATGTGTTTTAGTAATATGCGTGTGATACACTCCTGTCTAACAAACTCTGATGCTGCAAAATTTCTTGCTGAGGTTGATGTACTAAGTAAAGGTAAGGCAATTTTGTAACAAAGCAACTGCATCTTTGGGAACAAATAACCATCTGATTGCCAGAGAGGTATTGGATACCTCTGTGGCACTCAAAGTGTTAAATGGGGACTTTAGCACCTTGAGTGCTAGAGAGGTATCCAGTGCATTGTAGATCAATACATTGGAGACCTCTCTAGCATTCGTTGGTTTAAAAGCCCAATTTAACTTGATGGGAACTTTTATTTATGCCCATTGGTACAGTTGGATGTCTCCAGACTTGCCCCACACTTTCTTAGTGCATCAGTTTAATTTTGCTCATGTACACAATTCATACATCTGTTTTTTTACAGACACCTTGCAGGCTATGTACTAAGATGTGATAAAGAGGGGATTGAGAGGAGATAACTTCCTCAGTGATCAGTGATGTAAGTAAACTTTTGAGGGCCTTTGACAGATGGGGGGCCCCCCTTGAATGCTAGGCCCAGGTGCAACTACACCCTCTACATTCCCTGCAGTTACACCCCTGTCAGTGATATTACTGTAGTTTCTATGTTAGTCTATTGAGCTTATGCATTTAGATTACTCCCTTGAATGCTAGAGAGGTCTACAATGCATTGATTCACAATGCACTGGAGACCTCCCTAGCATTCAAGGAGTTAAAATCCCCAGTTAACCCTTCAAGTACCACAGAGGTATGCAACACGTAGTGTATAGGCTCCATAGAATACCATAGGAAATGGAGAATACTCTCACTGGAGAAGTTATCTCCTCTGTGTCCTGTTAATCACATCTTAGTTCATCTCCACCCCGGAGGCTGATCTAGTAAAAGAAATTGGATAAGAGCGAGATCCTGCACTCAAAAAAAATAGACTGGGAAAAAAGGTGCTGCATGAGGTGCACTATGACTAGGGTTATATGTACCTATACATTATACCACAACCTATGACCTCTGCAGAATTACATCTTAATTTTTGTTCCATCAATGCCAAGGGATTAAACAGCACTTATAATGATCCTCTCATCTAGCTCACAGATCACTTTTGTCCAGGAAACTTATTACAATTTGCTGGAGATGTATAAGAGCAACCCCTCTGCCTTCCCGAACCAGTGGTTTTCCTCCTCCTTATCTAAAAAACGTGGTGTAGGCATCCTGATTCATAAATCCATTCCTTGGCAACACCTGGATCTTAAATGTGACCCTGAGAGTTGGTATCAGATGATAAAAGGTTTGATTTGGGACTGTTTGGATACACGGTCACATTGGTGAACGTCTGTCTTCCCAACTCCAAACAGAAACTCTTCTTTAAGAAATTACTTGACACCCTTGACGATTTTAGGGAGGGCTTTCAGATTGTTTGAGATTTTAATCTGCCACTAAATCCCAAACTTGATTGTTACCCTGCAGTTTCTAGTCTGAGCTCAGCATACCTTTCTCAATTTAAAGCGGAACTCACCTCCTATATCTCAGGGTTCTAACTTTCCCAACAATATTTAGAAGCCTTTATTACAGTTAATCCCAAAGAAGGCAAATACCATAGTAACTGTGTGAATTACAGGCCGATTTCCCTCAGCAATGTCGATGTGAAACTCTTTTCTTCGCTCCTGGCCTTCTGACGTAAACTTTAACTGCCCCGCCTTATACAGCCTGATCAGGTCAGGTTTGTTCCAGGACATGAAACTAAAGATATGTCCAAAGCTATCTCTATTTTACACTGGGCTACATCAGTGGGCAAGTCCTTTGATAGGGTCAATTGGCTCTATATGAGAACAATTATCTTGCATATGGGTATTGGGAGTAAATTCCTATCTTCTATCTTATCGCTGTACTCTGCAGCATCGGTAACAAGTGGAACACTGCAAAGTTGTCCCCTGTCGCCTTTGTTGTTTGTGCTCACTTTGGAACTGTTTTTACTTTCCATTAGGACCAAGACAGATATCTCAGGAGTCTGTCTGAAAACCAAGACCGTTTTAAAATGGCTAGCTTTATGGATGACGTTTCATCTTTCTCACATCACATTTGACTTCCTTACCATTGCTCTTCCTCTTGATTGAAGACTTTGGCTCAAACTCCTATGCTAAGATCAATTACAACAATTCAGAGATACTTAGTCCCAGTTTAACTCTGTAGAACCGTCAGTGGTGTCAATGTAAATATCCCTTTACCTGGAGCCCGAGGATTTGTTACTTGGGGTATGGCTTACGGAAGATATTGTCTCTCTAGTGGACCTGAACCTTCATCCTGTTTTGTAAGGAATGAATGAAGAACTGCAGCGCTGGTCCAGTTTGATGGTTCTTAGTTGAGATGGATTGCACTTGCAAAAATGATAGTCCATCCCAAGCTGTTATATCTATTTAGAGCCATCCCTATCCACTTTCCTCTCAAAGTATTGAGGGAAGCCCAGGGTCTACTTTACCTACATCTGGGCCTCAAAGAGACCAAGACTGTCGTAGGACATTTTATCATATCAGAGGCTTACAGGAAGTCTGGCCTATCCTGACTTCAGGAAATACCATCCAGCCTTGGGTCCTTACTAAACTCTTAGACCTCTCCCCATCTGTGGTGGTTGTGTAAATTTGCTCAGGATTATCGGCATCAGATTATTGCTCTCATTCAGAAGATAACTGGCACTGCTTTGCCCTTCTCCCATTACTTTTTTCTGTGGATATCATCCCCCTGTTGAAGAAAGGCACTTTGGTAAAATTCTTCCTACATTCAGCAAGAAGGAATCTACTGACTCCTTGGAAAGGTACAGGTCTGATCCCCCTAGAACCCTGGTTTCAGTGGGTGGAGATGGTAAGGCAATTGGAAGAATTAGATGCCTGGGCTTATGGGACACATGACCATTACCTTACCACATGGTCCCATGGCTCATCTCACCCAGCATAAAAAATTGCTTAGTGTAATAACCTGGGAGATGGAGCCTCCCATGTGTATCATCGCTTCATGCAATGTTACTCCTTTCCTCCCCTTCTCTTATCCTTGCCTCCCTCTCCCCCTATCTCTTCCTCAGTATGGGGTAATGCCTAATTTAGTTTTCTCTCTATCTAATGTTCATTGTGTATTCTGTACTGACAATCTGTAATACTATGAAGGTATGTTATTTGATAGCCTTCAGCTAACCTGGCCTAAGAATGCCTGCAGATTGTTACCCTGCTGTTAATTGTTTCCCTTGTACTAAGATGCTATAACACATGTATTACTGAATCGATATTTTGTATTGATATTTCTATAATAAAGCTTTAAAAAATATATATATATTGAAACATACTATAAAAATATAAAATATCAAGGCAATAAATACATACATAAATGCATAAAAATAGGTAATTGATGATTGCTTTGTTTTTTTTTATATCGTCTTTTTTCCTGCCTTGCTATTTTATGTTTTTAAAATATTTCAATAATTTTTTTTACCACCTGTTTTCCCATTTATGTTTTAAGGTATGGGATTATTATTTGTTTATTTATTTTGTTTGGATTTTGGCATGTTTGTTGAAGACATAAATTTAAATCCCTGCACCCATTGAGATGGCTCACTATCTAAGGCCAGGATTCCACTTTAGTTAGTACTTTAACATCCCTGCACCTAATGGCTGGCTCGATGTCTAAGGCCAGGCCATGTAAGGGAGGGTTTACAGGGACGTGTCGAATGGGAGTGTATGTGTACATGCAGTAGGTGGGTGGAAAGTGTATAACGTGGTAAATGGGAGGGAGGATGTACAGGGAGGAGGTGTGGAATATGATGACTTAAAGGTAGGCAGGCAATGTACCAAAGCAGCGGGGAATGCAAGCAGGGTGCTGGATTGTATAGCTAGGGGCATTAGTAGCAGAAAAAGCAAAGTGGTCATGCCACTACAGATCTCTTGTTAGACCTCACCTAGGGGTCTAATGAATTCCCACCGAAAAAAAACAGCAGATGGTAGTTTTTCAAGTGCAGTAAACAATCTAATGACCTATGGGAGCGGCAGTATAGAGGCGATTCGAATAAATCCTCCTTACTGACGCCCATGCGTGTGTATACTCGTGAGTGCACCAGGGCCACAGAAAGTGTCACATGACTTTCTTCTTTTATGTATCTATTGTGTCAGAAGCCATTAATGTTGGGGTGAATGAGCCACTAAATTACCCTCCTGTTATCCCTTTGAGTGCCAGAAAGATGTCAAACATATTGATTTGCAATGCATTTTATAATTTTCTAGCTATGATAGGGTTAAACACTTGAATGCTAGATGATGTTTCCAATACATTGATTTGTGTTGGAGACTTTTCTAGCATCCTGGGGGTTAAATGAAGCTGTTATCCAGATACACAAGATTTACCTGGCAGTGGGTTAGTCATCTCTCCAGAGAAGAGAGATATGTCTCAAACAGGAATTCCTGGAAATAGGTGTCATCATGTCAGTTTAGAGTAACAACCAGTAACAGGTGAAGCAATGAATAGAGATGGTAATAGAATATGTAGCTATAACTGGAGGTGGATCGGTTTTACAGGTAGTGGAGTGATTTCATACTAATGGGAAAAATAAGATTTATATTGCGCGAGAGTGTGTGAATTAGCCGATTTCCACAGAATTGATAACCTGTGAGCCCTTCATCACACATCATTCACACACACACAAAAATATATATGTAAATTCTGTTTCTGGATCACTGTCCTCCCCTCCCTGGGGTGGCAGGGGGGCGGTGTTCACCATTGGGCAGTGATTTTGACAGGAGTGGCCAGGGGGCTTCACCCCCCTAGACTGTTTATGGGAGTGTAACCAAATACAATGGACTGACTCCCACTTAAGTCAGCTATTCATTGGAGATTGTGATAAGGATTGCATTCTGTTATTAAGATCTTAAACTCCAAGCTGCTGGTAGGAAAGGTCTGCAGGTGGCCACATAGGGACATTCCTTTGCAACTTTACTGCATTCCTGAAGGAACTTTTATAGAGTTGATGTGAGACGGTAGTTGCCCATGTATAAGGCACCATAGTCCAGCATGTTACACCTTCACCACAGGAGACATATCCAAAGCCACATCACTGGGGGCCTGGAATTTCCTAACTAAAGTCAAATTTAGGGTCAGTTCCATTGCAAAACAGTTGCAGTAGCATGTGATAAGTGTGATTGGAGCATGGCGGTGGAAACTGCTAGGGTATATGAGAATGGCTTCTTTGAAAGAGAATTCCATTTAATTTTGCGTATTGCTTTAGATTCATGGAGTGGCTTAAATACATAGCACCAGAAATAACAAACACCTGCTCAAACGCAGGTATAAAGTAGAAAGTAGTCACATCTAAATTGTTTAACCCCTAAGAGGACAAAGATATGAATCCCTTGGGGCCTCCCTAATGTCCAAGGGTTTAAACGAGGGATGGGCAACATGAGGCCCTCCAGTAGTTGCCATGTTACAACTCCTATCATCCCTGCCAAAGCCATCGTAGTTATAGTGCAGCCCCTGATTTAACCCCTTGGTACCATGGGGAGGCAACATCTCCTCCCAGTGGGCTGGAACAATTCTGAAAGAAGTGCAAGGGTGGAGCCTCCCCCTCCTCCATATCAGGCTCTTAGCCACTCCCCACCAAGTAGATTTGTTCCAAGATCCTGGTTAGAAGGCTGAGAACAGTTCTGCTTAGTTTTTAGTATATTATTATTTTTTATTAGATATGGGATGTCCAAATTCCCCCATTAGGTGGATTACCATTACTGGCTTCCCCTGGAGGATTTCCCATTTATCAGGTGCTGTTGTGGGCCCTTTGCAGCCCTGGGAGAGAATCATGCAACCCATGTCTCTCTCTCCAGAAAGTCTCTCTGAGGCTTCTTCCTTCCCAATGGTAATCTGAAGAAAGAAGACCTGCAAAAAGAAGGTGAGCAACCCTAAGTGTTCCATGGTCCACTTGTCCCACAGTTCCCCTCTGCACACAGGCCTTCTGGGGTGATCTTTTATTAATCTGGGTGACAGTATTTGGGTTCCCTATTACTGCAAGACACTTTTCTCCTGTTAGGATGGTGGATCAAAAGGGATATGGAGCTAGGCCTAAGGCTAAGGACTTAGGTGAGTCTTTGATCCCCCTTGCATACTGTTCCTCATGCCAAGTGGGGCTTCCGAGAGAGTATTAGATCACTTATGCCCCTCATGCACTGTGGCCCCTGCTTCTTCACCAGGGCCCTCCAGCCATGAACAAGAGCCACACTGGGTCAAGGACTTGTAGTCCTCTCTGGCACAGTTTCCTCTGGGTTCTTCAATCTTAGAAGCCCCCCACTTTGTTCAGGTTTGTGGCCCCTAAGGCCCCTGGTATTCCTGATCTTTCTTATTCCTCTGAGGAGGATTTGTTTGAAGAGTCTGAAGGTGGCGAGTGTGCAGAAGGGGCTTCTTCCCATACTTATGGTAACCTCTTTGAGGCTGACCCTGAACCCTTTGCCGAGGGTCTCATTAAGGCGGATTTGACTACCCTACCTATTATTTTTAACCCTGTAGAGACACAGTCTACTTCTGACGTCTTTCAAAGACTCAAGAAGTCCTGTATTATGTTTCCACTCTGGACCACATTATCCTGGATGAGTGGAAGACAAGTGTCTTGCTCTCTCTAAGAGATTCTCTAAGCTGTACCCCTTTTTTGATGCAGCCCTGGCTCAGTGGGCTACACCTCCCCAGGTTGATCCCCCTATTTCCGGACTGTCTAAATCCACTGCTTTGCCCCTGGCGGATGCCACGGCACTTAAGGATTTAACTGATAGGAAGCTTGAAGCTATCCTGTAGTCTACTTTCGTTGCCATAGGTGCCTCCCTGTGGCCTGCCTTGGCTTCTGTGTGGGCTACTAGAGCCATTGCTGTTGGACTGAACAGCTTACTAATCTTGCCCGCAAAGGTGCCCCTGATGAGAACCTTTTGGCCATTTTAGCCAACATGTCTGAGGCTCAGAACTATTTCACTGATGTCCTCTTTGACACTGTCAGGCTTGAGGCTAAGGCTTCTGCCTTTTCTGTGGCTGATAGATGCACTCTGTGGCTTAAGATTTGGTCTGCTGACTTTTCTTCTAAGCAGTCACTAATTTCTCTCCCTTTTCAGGGTGCATCTCTTTTTGGCCCTGAACTGAAGAATATCATCAGTGAGGGGACTTAAGTGCAAGAGCTCTTTCTTGCTTCAGGTTCCAAAGCGCCATAATCTGGCAAGGAAGCAGCGTCTTTTTCATCCACACCAAAGCGAAGTGCCAAGGCCAAGTCTGGCTGGGTCTCAGGTCCGCACCCCTCACTCTACCCCCAAGCTAAGGCAGCAGTGGAGGTCCAAGCACTCCTCCACCAAACCCAAGGCCACCAAACCTCCTTTGACATGACTCGCCGAACCCTGGTCCGCACCTCCCTGTGGGTGGTCGCTTGCAACATTTTTCAAACATTTGGGCAGGCTCTGTTGCAGATCAGTGGGTATTACAAGTGGTTTCAGGAGAATACAGGATTCCCTTTGTATCTCTGCCTCCCTTCTTCCTTTCTTGATCCCCTCTGGGCTAAGAAAAGCTCTGTCTTTTCAAAGGAGCGGTCCAAGCTCTCTTGGACAAAGGAGTTCTGGCTCAGATACCTTCTCAAGAGAGGTTTAGGTTTTTATTCAAACCTCTTTGTAGTTCCCAAGAAGGATGGTGGCAGTCGCCCTATCCTGGACCTCAATTCTTTTGTGGTCCATACTTACTACAAGGTGGAATTTTTGCTCTCTGTCATTGCAGTGATGTGTCCAGGGGAATTTCTGGCCTCTCTGGATCTGCAGGATTCCTGCATGTTCCAATTAATCTGGACAGCAGTTCACCACTCTTCCCTTCGGGCTCACCACTGCTCCTCAGGTGTTCGCACAGGTCTTAGGGGCCTTGATTGCCTTTCTGCACACCAAGGGGATTTGGTTGACTCCGTACATGGATGACCTTCTGTTGAAGGCTCCTTAAAGGGATGTGCTCAGATCCTTCTCCAGCACAGATGGATTCTGAACATGGACAAGTCTGCTCCAGTTCCTTCACAGGACATGGTTTACCTGGGTCTCCTGTTCGACACCTGTCAGGGTATGGTCTATCTCAGAGCTTAAAATGTGAAGTCCTTTGCTACTAGCCTGACCTGAAAAGTTACTCTCCTCTGCAAGCCATAACATACCCACAAGGGCTGAATTTCTACTGGCCAGGGCTGAATTTTCACTTGCCATTGGCTAGTGGAAATTTTGAGCCTTGGTCTATCTGACAAAGGACTCTGTTCAGCAGATCACGAACAAGGTGTCCCAAGCTCTGGGGTGGAGCTCAGCCCCGGTACACGAGGTCTCTTCCCTTGTGGGCAAGGTGATATCTTCTACCATGGAGGCGGTTCCGTACTCCATGGAGCACACCATGGAGCTTCAGAGGTTCACTATCCGGGCTTACTGGGGGAATCCGGAACTCTTGGATTGTCTGGTCTCTCTCCCTAGGAGGTGAAACAGAACCTCTTGTGGTGGTTGAACTGCTCCAACCTGAGGAAAGGGAGATCCATTGTTGTAGAGTACTGTATCCTGGTGATGACAGACACCAGCCTTTTCTGCTGGGGAGCTGTCCTGGATCACCTGGGGGCTCAGGGTCATTGGAATGTGAAGAAGACCCTCCTACACATCAAGATTCTGGAGCTCAGAGTGATTCTACACACTCTGGTGTACTGGTCCTCTCCACTGAGGGGCTGTCCAGTCAGACAATGCCACGGCCGTGGCTTACATCAACAAGCAAGGAGGCACAAGAAGCGATTCAGTTTGGTTAGAGGTCAAGGCTATTTTGGCCTGGGCAGATGAACACATTCCTACCATCTCCACTGTGCACATTCCAGGCATAGGGAATGTTCTGGCGGACTTCCTTATCACGGTGCCTATGATATACGGGCGACATTTTTACATATCTTTTATTGGCTACGCTGTCTTTGCTCCTCCCAGTGACAGCCTTTAAATACCTTTGGCTGTCACTTATGCACTGCCTTTTCCTGGTGTATCCGTTGCCTAACGCTTGTTCTGTTACTCTCATATGATACCAGTGTATTACCCGGACTGCCTGACTATTCTGCCTGTTTACCGTTCCTGCTCTGTGTACCGACCCGTATTGGCTGACGTTTCTGCTTTGTGTATTGACCCGGCCTGGCCGACGTTCCTGCTCCGTATACCGACCCGGCTTGGCTGACGTTCCTGCTCCGTGTACTGACCCGGCCTGACTGGCGATCCTGCCATGTGTACCGGCCCGGCTTGGCTGACATTCCTGTTCCCTGTACCGACCCGGCTGGGCTGAAGTTCCTGTACTGTTCCTGCTTGCTGCTCCTGCTGTGTACTCGAGTTGCTCTCGCTTTCTGTGGTCCTACCTGACCTCCAGTTGCCTCGGTTCTGTGCAGTAGTCCAGTCCGTGATCCGTTCACTCATTGTGCCTGTTGCCCTTTTCCGGTTGCACCACGATCGCTTGGTCTGTTACTGCTGTCCCTGAGGTTGGGTTACTGTTAGGCGCCTCAGGCTACTTCACTTCTGCAGACTGGAGCATTTGTTAACCCCTTGCGGGGCGGTGCTGGGCACTCATTCTGTGTCGGTAGCCTCAGTTTGGCGTACGTTGCTCCTTTTGGTGCTAAGTACTGGGTCACGTTATCTTTGCAGTCTCCGGTGGGTGTTACTATATCGTTGGCAGCCACTTTCCTATGGTGCCTTGTAGCCAGTCCTATTCTGGCTTTACCTGTTCCTTGTGATTCCAGTCGCTATTGTTACTCTCTGCGTAGAGAGCTACATTGGGTCTTCCACTATTAGGGCCAACTACTGTCCTTGGCCTAATAAGTATCATTCTGTCATATTTACACTGTATCATATGAGATTTACCTGACCTGTGTCAGTACTGTATATTGTATCTACATACTGGACCTGTGTGGGTTAATCATATCATTGTAACCAGTTTACTATTTTTCTGTATGCTGGACCCACGAGGGTTACTGTCATTCCTTGTGTGCTAATAAAACTGTGTTTTACCAAAACCGTCCGTTTCTGAGTGTACAAATCCGTAACATTCCTCAGTTGCCAGACGGTGGACCCCGGGGAGTGGGAGCTGCATCCTGAGGTCTTCGACCTGTTGGTCCAGAAATGGGGGCCTTCTTGGATAGACCTGATGGCTACCAGGGACAACAGGAAGGTTCCAATGTTTTGCTGTCACTCGGGGATCCCCTGGCATTTGCAGAGGACACCTTGTCCATTCCTTGGCACTTTTGTTTAGCCTACATTTTTCCTCCTCTTCCTCTTATCCCCAGGGTGTTGAGAAATATTCGGATGGATGGTGCATCGGTCATAACGATTGCTTCTTATTGGACCAGGCAACCCTGGTTTCCAGAACTGTTGACGCTGTCTGCTTAGGATCTGTTTCTAAGCCATGCAGACCGGATCTCCTCTCCAGGGTTACCTCTGAAGAGAGAAAGTGGACAGTCTGACTTTGACGGCATGGCTATTGAAGCCTCCATCTTAAGAAGGAAGGGCTTTTCTCCTGATATGGTCTCAACCATGATCCAAGCCAGGAAGCCAGTTTCTTCTAAGGCACAGGGTTTGGTCTACCTTTCATTCATGGTGAGTGGACAGGGATCTTTCCTCACAGGAGTTCGATCTTCCATCCATCCTATCCTTTTTGCAGGATGGTGTGAACAAGGGCCTTAGCCTTAGTTCCTTGAAGGTCCAGACCTCAGCTCTATGTCTTTTACCAAAGACGAAATGCCATGTTGCCAGATGGGACTAGTCTTTGGCTACCATTCCTCTACGTCTTCTTATGTGGAAAATGGCCTCTCTTTTGGCTGTGGTCTCTGTCCGTAGAGTTGCTGAGTTCAAGGCTTTGTCCTGCAAGCCGCCTTTCTTGGTGTTTCACAAGGATAAGGCTGTTCTCTGTACCTCTTAGGAATTGCTTCCTAGTGGTGGTCTCTGAGTTCCACATCAATCAAGAGATTGTTGTTCCTTCCTTTTGACCTGACCCTAAATCTGACAGAGAGGGATCTCCACTTGTTGGATGTAGTGCGTTGCCTCAGGTTCTATGTGCACCATACTGAGTCCATCCACAAGACGGATGCTTTGTTTGTTATCCCTGAGAGTCCCAGGGCTGGTTTGGCTGCATCCAAGGTGACTATTGCATCCTGGATTAAGGCCACCATCTGCAAGGCTTATGAGCTCTGAGGGAAGCCTGTTCCCGTCTGAATTACAGCACGCTTTACCACGTCTGTTAGGGTCTCCTGGCCCTACAAGAATCAGGCCTCTGGTGAACTGCTGTGCAAGGCAGCCACTTGGTCTTCTGTGCACACCTTTGCCAAACACTACCATGTGGATGTTCTGGCTTCGGCTGCAGCCAGCTTTGGCAGGAAAGTCCTGGAGGCAGTTTTGCCTGCCTAAAACTTTAACTTTCCTGTGCCTTATAGCTCTTTAACTGTTTGAGCCCTATTGGCTCTTGTTCCTGTGTACTGTGCAAAGTTATTTAGTGTCCATTGACACTTTGTTAGTTTGGGCTGTTCTGTGTCCTGAATAGTCCATGGGAAATCTGGTATCATGGGGGACCGGCACTTGGTCCTTTCCTTCTCTTCCCACCCTGGGCAGCTCAATGTTAGTACATCCCCATGGTACCTGTGAGTTATATTGGACTACAGAGAAAAGAGGATTTTAGTCTTACCTGTTAAATCCTTTTCTCTTAGTCCATATAACTCACAGGTCTCCCACCCAGTGAAAGGGACCATGCTGGGGTCTCTTGTGGCTGGATGTGGCAGTCCTTTTGGATTCATTGCTCACAGGATTTTTCCTTCTTACTATCTTATTTGATAGGTTTATGTTCTCAAATCTGTCGGGGAGTGGCTAAGGTAGCCTGATATGGAGGAGGGGAGGCTCCGCCCCTGCACTTCTTTCAGAACTGTTCCAGCCTACTGGGAGATGCTGTCACCTCCCCATGGTACCTGTGAGTTATATGGAAAAGAGAGAAAAGGATTTAACAGGTAAAACTAAAATCCTCTTTTTCTCTCTAATTCATTTAGTACACATTCACAGATTTATATACCTCTTTTTTCAGGTTTCAAAAAGTATGAGATTAACAAGATTACAAGGTTACAGGTGAAGCCGATAAAACCAAACCAAATATTCGGAATAATTGAGGTAAGGAAGATAAGAACATTTCTGAGAATTTGTCTATACAGAAGAAGGGACTTAGGATATGGGTGAGGGTAGAGAGAGAGGAAAATTTTCTTTTCTTTTTTTTGTTGAAGATATATTCCGGTTTCAGCAAGGGTCAACCTAGGAGGCATTAAAGAGTAAGGGGTTGCATTGGGATCAGTGGAGCAACTATAGGGGTCGCAGGGTTTGCACCTGCGACTGAGCCAGTGCACTCCAGGGGCCCCGGCCGCCCCCTGCTACCCCTCCGTCTGGCGCCCGCAATCTGCTTCCAGTGCTCTACTAATGCAGAGCACTGGGAGATGACATCAACTCCCAGCTCTCTGCATTACTAAGAGGACCACGTGGGAGCTCCAGGTAGGAGATGGGGGCATTGTGGAGACTGTGGGGCATTGTGGAGGGGGTCAATGTGGTGGTGGTCAGGGTCCTGTGGCACCTTTTGCACCAAGGCCCGGAGGCTTCTAGTTACGCCTCTGATTGGGATGCTTCATGACAACCAAATTGTTCATTTTAGCCAGCCATTCGGATAATGGAGGGGTAAACTGCGATCTCCAATATTTGGGAATAGGGGATTTGGCCATTGCCAATAGGGAGAATACCATAGATTTTTTTTTCATATTTAGAGGAGGCTCCTGAGAGATATGTAAAGAAAATAGGCAAAATAAAGGAGCCTCGGGTAAAGAAACATTTATGATTAAATGGATTTGACTGAGAATTTATTCCCAAAAAGGTTGATCGCAGTACAAGACCACCATATTTGTAACATAATGCTGATATGATGTGAGCATCTCCAACAAAGATTGGAGGTATTAGCAAAGAATTGAGCTATATGTTTAGGAGAATTTACTATCCGGTTAGTAATTTGTAGTTCAATTCTCTGATATTGGAATCGCTCGAATACTTGAGCTTCCATCTAAAAATCTTAGTCCACTGTTCTTTGTTAAGTTGATGGCTAGTTCTTGCTCCCACAGCCTAAAGAAGTATGCTTTATTCTGACTAGGGTGTTATAGATGAAGAGTATCAGAAAGATAAAGGTCAAATATTCGGAAACAGACATGCAATGCATTATTTAAATGTCATTAAAGGTCTAAGTTCCTTGGGTTATACATAAGGCCCAGTATCTGACTTGTAGGTATGCCCACCAAGGAACCTTAGAAATATCCAAAGTTGCAGCCAAGGAATCTGCTTGTATAAATTCCGTTGGGTAAACAAGTTTATTTAAAGAATCTACGGACTTCTGTTTCCAGAGTTGGAAATGGGAATAATGTAAATCAGGAACAAAGCTTGGGTTGTCTACACCGAGATGAGGGGAGAGGGAGCAAGGTTGAGAGGAACATTAACTGTGTAACAGACTTGAAGAATATGTCCTAATATGATGTGCTGGGAGCATAATTGCAGTATAAAGGTTTTATCAATCCACAATAATTTAAGGTGACTTCCAAAACCTCAGTCCATCTCTTAGGAGTGGGGGGTAGAAAATCTAAGATTTTTTAAAATGGCTGCCGCTTTGTAATATTTGAAGAAATCAGGGAGCCCTAGGCCGCCTTGAAAGAATAACACTTCTGAGGTGAGACTGTTTGTATTTCCAAATGAAGCAGAGAATTGTATGTATGGAGTTTAAAAAACCCATCGGAAGCAGATTGTGAGTGTGTTGAATATATATAAATTACTTTAGTAAGGATCATCATTTTGACAAGGTTGATCCAACCCAAACATGAAACAGAGGGAATCCCAAGCTTATAGATGTAATTTGTTTCGTTAAAGGGTTAAGGTTCAGTTCCGAGACAGTTGAGAGGTTTGATAGAGATAAATCCCCAGCTATTGAAGTGAGGAGGAAGCCCATCTAAAGGGAAAATGTTGCTGCAGTTCTGGCACTGTTGAGGCATCAATGTTGATGTTTAGTGTTTCTGATTCAGAATAGTGTATTTTACCTTGTGAACATTGTAACGGAAGCTGCGAAGGGACCGCGTCACCTTCCGCCGTCGTTCCTGGGTCTCTCCTTCTCGACGCAGATAAGCGCCGTCAGATGCACCAGTTGAAGGATGGACAGTCACTGGAAAAAGCCGCAGGATCACTGGAAGCAGGGAAGCAGGGAAGAGTCCACGTCGCCGCCTGACAGTCCACGAAGTTAGGACGCAGGAAACTGGCAGCAGGCGGTCAGCGATTCAGGATACTTGGCGCAGATGGGTATCAGAGTGGATACTTTAGACCATAAGCAATACAAGACTCCAGGACTCCTTGTTCACTCCAAAACAGAACTCTCTTTATTGGCAAAGACCACAGATATTTATACAGAAATCTTGCATTGCCTCTTATGGGGAAACCAGGTGCAATAGGCTTAATCCAATCATTTCACAGTAGACAAAAGGGCAACAGACGATGGCCCAACAAACACAATAACTCAGACATGATTGCATTTCAGATACAAAAAAGGTTGATGGACAAAGACTTGAGGTTTTGAACTAATTACCACACTGCAGGGGTTCTGACTGCATTTCACAATGGTTAAGTTAACACCCAGCAGGAGGTCTGGCTACAGTACACATAGTCAGTGCCTTGAGGGACTACAATACATATTGAAAGTAAATATGTTCAAACTCAAATGATTAACCCTTTGCAGGTCAGAAGAGTTTGCAGCACCCAAGCCTTGAATTGTTCTTTCCTCTGGTACAGCTGCCTATCCACATAAGGCTAGCCAAAGTCTCTTAGTCCAGGATAAGGGCTTGAGAGATCGTATGCCAGGGCACAAAGGAGTGTCCAATATCCATAATCCTTGGGCCCAGGGGTGAATAAATGCCATGCCCAGACAAGAGCTCCCAGTAACGGGTAGGATCCGTTACATTTCTCCCCCTTTTTTGTACCAAGCCAGCGGTTGCAATAGGAAATGCTGGCTTGGCGATGTAAGAGAGCATTGCTGCTGTGAGCCCCTTGTCCGGGCCTGGTAATAGAAACAAGTCCTTTGTCCTGAACCAGGGGTACAGTCTTGGTTCTTAATCCTGGGCCAGGGATATTGGTGCCTGCTGGCCCTGGCAATCACCAAATTGGGCGGCCTCTCCTGGGCTATGCTCCACTCAGAGCTGGAGTCCAATGTTGGGGTTAGACCCTCCTGGGTCTGGGGCCAGGGGCTCAGGGTCCAGAGCCAGTACATACGGTGGATCTCCCTGGGGCAATTGTGTCTCTGGATCCTCAGGGACCTGGGAATCAAAGTGTGGGGAGAGGGGCACATCTCCCCCTTTTAGTTGGGCAAGTGCCCCAGAGGGACAGGAGAGGATGTTTGTCCCACTCCCCTGTGCTGGGGCAACGTTCTGGGGCACATTCCAACCCCCCATGCAGAACTCAGGGAATTCAGGGGGCACAATCGTTGGGCTGGGGATGAGGACTGTTGTCCCATTCATCCCAGCCAGAGTTTCACAGGGCCTGGTGCGCTCGCTCCCACGCCCCACGCCAGGGGTTACAAGGGTGCTGATGGGGAACGCATTCCCACCCATCAGTTCACAGTTCAAATCCACAGGAGGAAATGGGGTCTTGGGGCAACATCCAGGGTCTTCCGGGGCAGTAGCAGCACTGCAGTGAGGCAGTGTGTTGGACCCTTCTTCTTTCTGGCCCCTCACATCAGGGCCATCTCTTCTCTTGGGGAGGAGGGCACTCTCAATCCTTCTAGCCATCTTATCCATGTACCTGGAGAATACATTCTTCCCCTGCTCCAGGGCAACAGCAACAGGGGACGGACTGGGGCTGCTGGTGGGGACCTGCATCTCCTTCACCACAGCAGGGGTTTCCCAGACCCTGGTGAGCTCGCTCCCACTCACCAGGTCAGGGTTTACAGGGGGGCTGATGGGGCACTCTTCTCCACCCATCAGTTCACACAACATATCCTCAGGAGGGCCAGCAGCACTGCTCTCTTCCAGTCCGCTGGGGTCCTCCTCTTGTAGGCCATCACTTTCCAGGGCCTTCTCTGCCTTGAGGGAGACCGCAGTCCCATCCCTCAAGGCGGCATCCTCTGTGGCCCTGGAGAGCACATACCGCTCCACTTCCAGGGCGTTTTCCAACCCCACAGGGGGCATCATCTTGGGGCTGCTGGTGAGCTCTTCCACACTCACTACAGCAGGGGGGTCATAGGGACTGATGGGCTCTCTCCCACCCATCAGCTGGGACATACAATCGCTGCTGGTGGGGACCTGCATCTCATCCACCGCAGCTGGAAAGACAGGGGAAGGGGCAACATGCCTATCAGGGGAGACGTCTGTCCCATCCCCTGATGCCGAGGCATCTTCTTCACTGAGGAGGAACGCATTCCCACTCCTCAGCTCAGGGAAAATACAGTTCAGGGGCAAAGGGGTATCAGGAAGGACGATTTTCCCACTTCCTGATGCAGGGGCAACAACAGGGGCACTGGTGAGGAACGAATTCCCACACACCAGTGTGGAGTGAACAGGGGAAACTCCATCCAGGTCCTCAGCTTCACTGAGGCCCTCCTCAGATGAGTGACCCCCCCAGTTTTCTTCTTCCTCTAGGGCCTCCCGAATTTCTTGCACTAATTTGGCATACATGTATTCCACCTCACACTCCCAACTGACTGTGTCGCTCAAGTCCTCTTGCAAGCTCATGGGGACGTACCCCCCTAGCATATCTTCTCGTTTGGCCAAAAGCTCCAAGAAACGGTCGTTTTCTGGACTGTCAAAGTTCGAATCCCACAGATAAGCATCCCATACCAGCCCTTGGATCTTACATCGCAAGCGGGCCGGGGAGAAGGTTACTGGGAGCACGGGGCCATACTCTTGTTCAATGTGATTTACCAGCATCCAGTAGGCATCTTGCATCCGTAGCTCCTCTGTGATGCAACCACCCAGTTCTGGAATAAAGTCATTTACAATATCGCCCAGCCAGAAACTCCACTGAGACCGGATTAATTCAAAGCGATCCTCATATGACCCAAAAGCATCCTCCATATCTCACTTGATGCAACCGATGAATGAAGGAGAAATCCCACCGCTGCCACCAATGTAACGGATACTGGGAAGGGACCGCGTCACCTTCCGCCGTCGTTCCTGGGTCTCTCCTTCTCGACGCAGATAAGCGCCGTCAGATGCACCAGTTGAAGGATGGACAGTCACTGGAAAAAGCCGCAGGATCACTGGAAGCAGGGAAGAGTCCACGTCGCCGCCTGACAGTCCACGAAGTTAGGACGCAGGAAACTGGCAGCAGGCGGTCAGCGATTCAGGATACTTGGCGCAGATGGGTATCAGAGTGGATACTTTAGACCATAAGCAATACAAGACTCCAGGACTCCTTGTTCACTCCAAAACAGAACTCTCTTTATTGGCAAAGACCACAGATATTTATACAGAAATCTTGCATTGCCTCTTATGGGGAAACCAGGTACAATAGGCTTAATCCAATCATTTCACAGTAGACAAAAGGGCAACAGACGATGGCCCAACAAACACAATAACTCAGACATGATTGCATTTCAGATACAAAAAAGGTTGATGGACAAAGACTTGAGGTTTTGAACTAATTACCACACTGCAGGGGTTCTGACTGCATTTCACAATGGTTAAGTTAACACCCAGCAGGAGGTCTGGCTACAGTACACATAGTCAGTGCCTTGAGGGACTACAATACATATTGAAAGTAAATATGTTCAAACTCAAATGATTAACCCTTTGCAGGTCAGAAGAGTTTGCAGCACCCAAGCCTTGAATTGTTCTTTCCTCTGGTACAGCTGCCTATCCACATAAGGCTAGCCAAAGTCTCTTAGTCCAGGATAAGGGCTTGAGAGATCGTATGCCAGGGCACAAAGGAGTGTCCAATATCCATAATCCTTGGGCCCAGGGGTGAATAAATGCCATGCCCAGACAAGAGCTCCCAGTAACGGGTAGGATCCGTTACAAACATCTACAATATGTCTCCAGAATCTTCATTAACGGCAGGCAGGTGGTCAAAGTGGTCGATATGAAAAGTAGGACATCGTCAGCATAGGAAGCTACTTTGAAAGTCTTTCCACCAGATGTGATGCCTTGAATATTTTGGTTAAGTCTTATGTGATTGAGAAGGGGTTCCAATGCTAATATAAAAATCAGCGGGGATAGTGGACATCCCTGTCATGTGCCATTTGTTATGTAGAATGGTTCAGAAAGGAACCCACTGATTTTCACTCTTGCTGTAGGATTAGAGTATAAGCTCAGAATTCCAACCAACATATGTGGGCCAAGTCCTATGTTTTTCGTACTGCTGCAAGATAGGACCAATCTAGTCTTTCAAAAACCTTTTTTTTGGCATCAGTTGATGGGGGAAAGGGAGGGGAGATGTGCAGTAGTCATGTGTTGTATCTGTGAAATCGCTGTGGAAGTATTGTCTCGCTTCTTGTCCAGGTACAAATCCACTTTGATTAGAATTAATCAGAAGCGGGATGTGTTCTCGAAGCCTAGTCGCTAAGATTTTGGAAAATATTTTCAAGTTAAAGGGATAGTAATACTTGAAAATTAATTTTATTTTATATTAAAGCCCTTAAAAAAAACATGAAAAATGAAATAAGTCTTATCTCCCAAAACTTTATGGTTTGGGAGATATTCACAAGCAAAGTTCCCCCTGAGTGACGTCACCTTTCTAGCTCTCAGATTTGGAATCCGGCCCCTTGACCGGCCTTGGCTCTCCAGAAGTGCCGAGATCACGATCTTTAAAAAGAATTTCTTCATTGGAATGGTCTACAAAGTGTGCTTGCAAGCCAGGCACACTTTGTACACAGCTGCAATTAAGTAGTTCTTTTTAAAGATCGTGATCTAGGCGCTGCTAAAGAGCTGCTGGTTGATCTGTGGACCAGATTCCAAATCTGTCCACTAGATGGCAGACTTGGCTGAAACAGCCAGGAAAAGGGAACTTGACTTTATTTTATATGTGCCCCAGGGACTAATGGAGATTGTTTATGTAAGACACCTGTGGGCTTCATCTCCACTGAATAAGCACATTAATGCAAGCAACTACCGACTACCCCAGGCTCAAAAAGATTTATTTTAAAAATGCCCCGAAAGCACATATAATGGGTCGCTGGATAAAGGAGCCCACCACCATCACCATCTTGGTAAACATCAATCTATGAAATGAGTACGTCAAATGGAGAATTGGTCATCATCCTAGTCAGCATGGTTCGAATCAGTGGAGATGAAGCCCACAGGTGTCTTACATAAACAATCTCCATTAGTCCCTGGGGCACTAGCAAGTGGATATAGACATCCGGTAGCAAACAACTACTGGACTGTTGTAAAAAAAATTAGGGAGTCCATAAGGTGCTAGAAAGAGTTGGTAGGGGCAAATGTTTAGAGCAAAACGGAGTGACCTATAAATTAATAGGTGATATGGTTATGAGCGGCCCTCAATACCGCAAACATACACATGGATCTTAAAATACAGTTACTAAAGGAAACAAACTTCCCATGTGGTACACTATCTGGCACTCAAAGGGTTAAAGATATGTAGGGCTTTCTTTTGAGGATACATTCATATGGGTTCATCATTTAATTTGATAAAAAAATGAAAAAACAGTATTTTGTTCAATTTTTCCTGTGTGCTCAGTTAGCTCATTCTTAAAGGGGAACTTTCACCCCGCAATAACTTAACGTTGACTTATTGCTCACCTGGCGACTAGCTGCTTAGTAGCGCTAGTCGCCAGCAATATTACCCGGTTCTTCAGATATCGGCTTGCAACAGGAGCAGGAAGCACAGACGTCTCTTCACAGTGACGTCCGTGCGCCTGCGCTGTCAGTCCCTTTTGCACCACACGGTGCAAAAGGGACTGACAGCGCAGGCGCACGGACGTCACTGTGAAGAGACGTCCGTGCTTCCTGCTCCTGTCACCATCGGCAAAAAGCCGATATCTGAAGAACCGGGTAATATTGCTGGCGACTAGCGCTACTAAGCAGCTAGTCGCCAGGTGAGCAATAAGTCAACGTTAAGTTATTGCGGGGTGAAAGTTCCCCTTTAACAGGGACTGGATAAAAAGGGGGTTACTGTCCCTCTTTCAGACCCTGGTGTCCCTGTGTTTAGGAGATCAGACTGTTTGGTGTGTGTATATAAGTATATCACATTACTCCACAGCAATAACACTCACTTTATTTAAACTTCAGATTATGTGTTTATAAATTACTCCTTGTAAATAAAATACTTTGGTCTTGCTCTAAATCATTAATTCATTTACACAAAGTAGGGTCAAAGTGTCATGGACTATTTTATTTTTTTAAATGCTCTCCACCCGTCCTGCTCCCAGTACAACAAAAGTGCCTCATCTTTGGCAATTTGGAGCACTGGGAGCTCTGTTCTCTACTTCTCTCTTCCTCACAATCACAGTGAGGGGAAGAGAGGCAGAGAACAGTGACAGGCAGTGTTTAACCCTTTGAGTGCCAGAAGTTTATCTAATGCATTGTTTTGCTGTGCAATGTGTTGGATACCCATTTGGCACTTAAAAGTTAAATATATTGCCTTAAAGGGATAGTAATACTTCGTTTTATCTTTATTTTGTAGACATATAGAACGATAGAAGTCTTATCTCTCAAACCTTTATGATTTGAGAGGTATTCACAAGCAAAGGTTCCCCTCCTGCCCCTTTTACCTAGTGTAAGCCATCTCTTCTTAGATGTGGAATCCAGTCCACAGACCAGACAGATAACAGAAGGGGACAATCTTCTTCCTTTGAGAACAATGAAAGCATTGCCCCCCCTTGACAAGTTTTTCAGGTTTTTCCCTTATCTTAATTGAAGATTGTCCCTCTCTGCAGTCTACCTGGGCACCTCCCTTCTGCTCTGGCTGAACAGTGTTACATCAGTAAAAGGGGCGGGAGGGGGATACTTTGTCATTGAATTACTCTTGAACTACAACTCTGACTGAATTGAAATAACACTCTCCAAAGTCCAAATACTATGATGATTAATTAGAGCTGCTTTTATTATGAAACATTACTATCCCTTTAATCATGTGGCTCCATGTAGAAGCGATCACGTGTGCTGAGCCACCACTTATTGCTCTGGTCCTGAAGCAGTTACAGCCTCCCCGAAATGATCTCAATGTGCCTGTGGTATGCTGTGATCATTAATCTGTCATCCGTCCTCATACGAGGGAATTGTGTGACAGTCCTGGAACATCACTTGTCTTTAATGGGTTAAACAAATGTATGAAGAATGTTTACAGGAGCAGATTCAGGCCAACATGATGGAATGGATTTATCCACAGCCAAAATAATGTTTCCCTTCAACACACACCCTGAAGAGTGTACAATCCAGTTGGTAGCTAAGGGAGATGTAGGTATGGCTTTGTGATCGCTGAGAATATTTACTAGTATTGGGTATATATTACATTTAGGGCAGTATTCAATGTGCTAAAAGGCTGCAATTCTGGAGCAAATCAACTTCACCATAGGGTATGAAATGAAATTCCTTATGATTTAAATAGGACTTTTAACCCCTTTAACTCTTTGAGTGCCAGAGGGTTGTCTAACACATTGAGAATCAATGCATTGCACATGCCTCTGGTACTCAAAGGGTTAGTACTAGAGATGTCCCCAGTTCATTGCAAAGCGATGCATTATAGACCTCTCTAACATTTTAAGGGGTTAAAATGGGAATTTTTAATATGTTTATTTCTCCTGTAAGGTGCACATAGTTTGCCCCAGAATTGCACCTTTTTGGCTTATTGAATAGGGCCCTTAGCCTCTTCTGAAAAGGAATTTTGTGGTAGTACCAACTAGGATTCAGCCATATTTGATATTAATATCACATTAACTCCTTAAATGCTAGAGATCTTTGACACCTTGTGAAAAAGTCTGAGCTTCTCTGCTCAAGCCAACTACACCATAAAGGCGCAATGCAAGAAATGTTCACATCTGATAAAGGCATTTTTGTGCGCAGATAGATTTTGCACATGTTCTAATTCAGAAGCGGAATACCGAACGCTTCTTGAATTGCGCATAAAAAATTCCTTTTTACGACAACACTACACAGATGTATAAATCCATTCACAATACCACTTCCTGCATTAGGCGCATTCGCTATTCCACTCACACAGATTTGTTAATCCTGGCCACGCCCACAAAAAAAAAATATGTACAGCTGTTCGCTAATCTTGATTTTTTTTTTCATGCGCAATTCAACAAAATCATGAGCAAACCGATTCCCTAGTGGTTTTCACACGGTAAATAGCGATTGCACATGTTTCTTGCATCACGCCATAAATTCCCATAATGGCCAGTGCTTTGCAATGTATTTCTCTGTCAAGGGGTTAAATGCTCCACTTAAACCAATGTTGATTTTTATTTAGGCTTTGACAATCTGAAGAAGTCCTGCTAACCTTTTAAGGATTAGAGCGATGAGCTTTTCATTGTGTTGCGTGCTCCTGTGGTTCTCGGTAAGCAGGTCAAAAACTGTAATGATACCGTCCAGTGATAGACTTCAGCAGCGTTCCAATACCTGACCTCTGTATGAAGGACACATATCTATGCACTATGGCAGTGATCCTGAGTTGGAGAGATTTCAGTGCACAGGTTCCACAGAATACCATATGAATTAGAGAGTTTATCATACTGGGAGCTTTATCAGATTTTAGTACATAACCCACAGTATTCCTATAGGCATAGCTCTCCAATAAAGGGGTATTACAGATTTACATGAGGTATGTATTCATAAGAAAGTGCATGCTATAACTATTTATTGTAAGCTAACCAGACCTCCCCTTTAACCGGGAGCATGTTAATTCTATGATTTCAGTGCAGCCCTGCAATATGCATTTTTAAAACCTGTCCGCAGTTAAAGGGAATATCTGATCAGCTTGCTTTATTGCCACCTTTAAAGGGATAGTAATACTTGCACATTACTAATCCCCATATTGTAGCTTTGTTAAAAAGAAACTTATTGCCCCCAGTGTCATCTCTCAAACCCTTACGGTTGAGAGATGATAGCGCTCAAAGTTCCCCCCTCCCTGACTGAACACTGACTGCAGAGGAAGCTGTTGTAAGACAGTCTTATGTGCATCTGGCGGCTCTGCAGCTGAGCCGAGATCTCGTGTATAAAAAATAATTCTTTCACTGAAACGTCTTCTACGTATGCTTGGTTTGCAAGCACACATAGAAGACCATTTTAGTGAAAGATTTCTTTTTTATAAACGCAATCTCGGCAATGCTGTAGAGCCGCCTGATGCAAGTAATACTGGATATCCCTGCAGTCAGCATTCAGTCAGGGGAGGGGGAACCTTGCATGCTATCATCTCTCAAACCATAAGGGTTTGAGAGATGACACTGGGGGCAATAAGTTTCTTTTTAACAAAGCTACAATATGGGGATTAGTAGTTTGCAATTATTACTATCCCTTTAAAGAAACCAGTTTTCTACTAAAGTAAATACAGTGTTTGCTTTGTTTTCTGACATATTTATTGGTTGTCTTAAATAAAAACATTTGTGTTTTTCATATTTGTATAATGCAAAACACATGATCAATATACACTCAATAGCCACTTGATGTGCTCCAGGGCTGACTCCTCTCTCTGTACTCTATGAATCAGCTGTTTACTAGGGAGAGACAGACTGTGTTTCAGACCAGACATTGAATGGGTGAGAGCCTTGTGTTGTTGTGGATCTGTTTGTCTCCACTCTGCCTAGATACCACTTTGAGGCAATGTTACTGACTGCTGCAATGTCTGTCCCTTTAATTAGTAGTATACTCATACCTACTTGCCATTCTGGGCTCCATTTTCTAAAATTAAGCCACTGTAGTAAAAAGAGGTTATTTTTCTTTTTACTGTGTTATTAGGAGACAATTACAGTAAAAAATATTGCTCAGTGAAATACTTGCCAGGGGAAATCAAGGAGTTTCAAAGTTACCTCGAACCACTTATTGTATTCGTATTAGAGAGAAGATGTACTAAGAAGTGGGGTAATTATGGGGCATACCAATAGCATAATAGAGTACAAAGTAAATGCAAGCTAAAATGGATTTCAGTAAATACAGGCAGCTACAGATACAGTGAAAAATTCTCGAAGTAAATATACCAAACTAGCGTAAAAGCCCGTGTACACGGGCAAAGGTCCGGGCGATGTTAACCTTTTGAGTGCCAGAGGGGTATGCAACGCATTGCTTTGCAATGCGTTGCGTCCCCTCTGGCACTCAAAGGGTTAAGAGGCCGGTCCTGCTCTGCGTCCTGCTGCCGACACAGTCATGCACTGTAGAGACTGCCTGAAAGCACAGAATGCTCCTAGCACAGAACTCCCAGCATTCTGTGCGTTCGGACAGTCTCTACTGAACATGACGGGTTCTGATAAACATTCTTGCGAATTATTATATAGGATAGCCTAAGCAAGTCCTTTTCCTACACTAATTAAGAGCCAGTTATTCCTAAATGTATAGTTCTCTAAAAGGAAACAGTCTTTATAAGCTTATATTCTGTCAAATATGGTTCAAGTTCATAATTTGGACTCCCATAATACATCATTTGAAAGGGGATACTAGAAAAATATCTACTGCAGAGCTGCATATCAACCAATGTAGCCTGCAGTAAGTATTTTGCATGTGTTCCCTTTTAATGGCTGAATATTGTTCCCATGATCTTGATAAAAAAGTACTGACTTATATTGCAAATAAGACACTTTGTATCAATATACACTGAACATTCTGATAGCTCGGAGATGTATCCAGCTGCACTGTGATTTTACATAAAGCACTATTCACTCAATTAGTAGCTTTACATATGTTGTCATGTGTGTTTTTATTTTAATATTTGATTAATAAAGGCTTCTTTTAATAACTTTAAGAATCCGCATTATAGACTGAACTGGTTTCTTGGTTCAGATGGATGGCTGTAGCCGTGCGGGTGCAAGAGTTAATGCATCAGCTTGGATACATTCCATCTCTCTGTAGGTTTTTTCTTTTGTAATTTATATATTATAAGCAAACCAAAAGTGTGAGCCTTCAGTTATGCATTGTCCTTTCGTGGTTTGTGGCCCACAATGCAGTTCTAACTTCCATTTTACCGCACCCTCACTTGACCACTGTACCATTCTGACATTTAGAAAGTTATTGTAGCACAAGACTGTGATGTAAGTGTATTGGTCAGTAAGAATGAGCGCAAAAATTAACTTCCTTCCTGTGGGAATTTTCACGACATAGGAATTATGTTTTTTCTTTCCAAAAAATCCAAATATATCCTGAAACAGGTCTGTCTAAGTCCAGTCCTCAAGGGCCACCAACCAGCCAGGATTTAAGGATTTCCCTGATTACGCACAGGTGAGTCAGTCAAAATGAATGAGCCACTGATAAACTCACTTGTGCTTATTCATGGAAATCATTAAATCCTGGCCTGTTGGTGGCCCTGAGGACTGAACTTGGACAGCCCTGTCCTGGAAGGTTAAGCCCACACACCTGAAAATGCCATGGAAAGATGTAGGAGACGGCTTTCTCCCTGGAATTCCAATGAGAGGCAAAACAGACCATTTAACTGCAGTAACATTTTTCGCACATCAGTTGGTCAAAATGAATTCACTTTTAGAGGTGAAATGTATGTTCTGTAAAGTAAAGCAATTACCAAAAGTAAGTGTGGGTGCAGTTTATGTCAACAAATGATGATAAAATGAGACTGGTTAAATGACACAGAAATTATGATTTTTAACCCCTTAACAACCCTGTAAGAACCCATGACATGCCAGGACCGTCATGGGTAAACTTCCCATAAGGACCCATCACAGCCTCGGTGCACGCTGCTATCATTCTGAAGATGCTGAAACTGAGTGCTCCAGGACTGGAGCTCTCAGTTTCAGTGCTTCTGTCTTCTGCCGGTACACGTGATTGCTCCAGGAGCGATCACATGTACCGGCATTTTCATTCACAAAGGCAATGTGTTTCCACATTGCCTTTGTGACTGCTCTCTGCCTCTATCTTCCTTACTATGAGAGTAAGGAAGAGAGAAGCAGAGAGCAGACATAAAATCAAATAAAAAAGGCCAGAGTTTGGGTATTAACCCCTTCAATGATGGTCCTGGGAGCAGGCTAAGTGTAGGTCAAATTATGACCTACCGACACCACTCTAATTATTCAAAAGTTATGTGGAGAAAGATCAAAGCACGTACTGTGCAAAATTTTAATTTAAAAAAAAATAATTAAGAAAATGTAACATTTAACATGAGTTTTATTTATGTGGAGCACAGTAATACACTTATATACACATCAAACAGTAATGTATAAAAAAAAAATGTATATTCTCTGAGGGGGAAAAAGGGACATGGGGATTTTCACCCCAGAGGGACAGTGGCCACTTAAAACTGCCCATTTTGTAGGTATGACTGACCGGTCATACCTTTCATGCAGTCTACATACAAATTTAACCCACTGCCCCAAACGATCACAAGTAGGGTTGCACTGATACCGATACTGGTATCGGTGCCGATACTGGCATTTGCGCGACTACTTGTACGCGCGCAAATGCGGCCGATGCCAGCACCGATACCCTGTGTCAGGGTCGGTGCTGCAGAGAGGGAGCCCGGGGAGCTGCTCACAATGCTCCCCGGGAGCCTCTCTCCCTCCTGTGGGGCGTCAGAGCGTTGCCGCGGGTTGCCATGGCAACGCTCAGACGCTGACTTCTGCCGGGGCTCTCGAGAGAACAGCGAGCACCTGGCAGAGGAGGGGGTAAGGGAGGCAAGATGGGGCATCGAGCAGGTGGTGAAAGAGGCAGAGAGGGGGGTCAAGAGGGAGAAAGAGAGGCAAAAGGGACTAAGAAAAAGAGAAAAAAAAAAAGGCAAAAGGAGGAAAGATCAGGAGACAAAAGGAGGGGGACCAAGAAGAGGCAAAAAGGAGGGGGGATCAGGAGGGAGAGAGAGGCAAAAGGGTGGGATCAAGAGTCAAGGAGGAGGAGAAAGGGGGATCAAAAGGGAGAGAAAAAGCCAATGCAAACGGAGGGGGCTCAAGAGGGGGAGAATGAATCAAAAGGTGGGAATCAAGACGGGGAGAAAGAGGCAAAAGGGGACGGTCAAGAGGTGGTGTGTGTACGTATGTTTGTGTATATATACTATATATATTTCAAGTACTCGCAAATACTTTTTTTGCGGTCATTTGCCAGTTTTCCAAGTACCTAAAGCATATATATATCCTATATAATAATTTGTGTGTAACGCCGCGACATGCGCAGTAGAGACTGCCCGCGCCGTGGCTGATACAGAGCTGGACACTCAGAAGGAGCGTCCAGCTCTGTATCAGCCGTGGCGCGGGCAGTCTCTACTGCGTGTAACTGCCCCACGACTAGGTACTTGGAAAACTGGCAAATGACCGGAAAAAAAAAGTATCAGTAATTGGTATCGGTGAGTACTTGGAAAAAGTATCGGTACTCGTACTCGGTCTTAAAAAAATTGGTATCGGTGTATCTCTAATCACAAGAGAAAAAAAAATGGTGGGCTTATTTACATTTTTTAAACAGTTTTCTTTAATTGTAATAAAATAACTGGTGGGTTATCCATATAAGGGTGGTATCAAAACAAAGCCCTAATTGTGTATATAATTTATGTGGATGGAATAAAAGATTTAGAGGAAGACACTGTTGAACAAAGACATAATCAAAAAGGTCAGAATTGCTCTGGTCCTTAACCACTTAACAACGCATGACGTACATGTACGTCATGAGGTTGCGGTCCCTAAAGGACCAAGGACGTACATGTACGTCACGGAATTACGGGCTCCCAAGAATCGAATGGGTAAAGAAAAAAAAAAAAAATGCTCTGTGGTCCTTAAGTGAGCACACCGTGCATGTGCAGTCTGTCCTTAAGGGGTTAAGTGCAATCCACCTCAGATTTTCCCGGTCCTTAAGGGGTTAAGCAAGTAATACATATTATAGATATTGAGATGTGGTTTATTTTAATAAATAAATTATAATGGGACCACTTCTCTTAAATTTAAGGGGCATTAAAATTACACCTAAATGCAATTTTCTGGAGGTCATGTGTCATTTTTTGTTTTAATCATCTCTTTTGAACTACATTGGCTGTGCCCCCATCCACTCACAGTTCACAGATATAATGGGTCCCACATGTGTCTCTGTGGTTTCAGGTTGTTGTCTTGTGCCATTAATGAGGTTACAGCAACTGCCTGGCCCAGGATTATGAGCTATTGTTTTGACGTCAAATCGTATTGCCGTTAAGACTTTCTGACATCTCTGCTTGCTTTTAATGAGATTGCAAAACACAAGTAATCTCCAAGGTTTGCAGTTTATTTCTGACTGAACCTATTTTAATCAGATCAGCCTGTCCCTCTGCTTTTGGTTTAGGGTCTTGAGAACTGTATGCTCAAAACATAAGATGAAGAATTCTGGGGCAAACCAACTGTACCAGAGGGAACAAATAAAAAGCCCCCAAATCTTCAGTGGCTAAAATTTTGCTTTTAACTCATTGAATAGTAGAGAAGTCTGAAACAGACATAGCAATCTATAACATTCATGTGGTTAAGAGCTCGTTTTAACCCTTCGAGTGCCAGAGGGGTACGGAATGCATTGCAAAGCAATGCATTCCATACCCCTCTGGCACTCAAAGGGTTAAACCAATGGGAAATGTGTGTTTGTTTCCTATTGGTGCACTTGCTGTTGCCCAGAATTCCTCCACTTACTTTGTGCATATGACCCTTGGACTTAGGTGCAGAGGTTCAATCTGCTGTTTAAACTGCCTGGAATGTGTGTTCAACAGCTGGAAGAAATTACAGGAAATACTTTAATTAACAAATAATTAATTCTCTGTGTGGTGCATATTTTTCACCAGTGGATGAGTTAATTCATTACCCCCTTTAAAGATTACATTATTAACCAGCATATAACATAATGCATTAACCATTTGAGTGCCAGAAGGGTATGCAATGCATTACTTTGCAATGTGTTGCTTGCCCCTCTGGCGCTCAAAGGGTTAACCCCTTGGATGCTAGAACGCTGTGTCTATCACAGGGCGCTGCAGACCTCTGTAGCATTCAAGACGTTAGTTACTCTGTCCTTGCTCTAAGTTATAAACAATACCATTAACCATCCTCTGGGTTTAACCTCACCAATCAGAAAGCCAAGCAGGTGAAATGTCTGTGTCTCTGTGATACATTCTATCTACAGACACAGTAGTGGGTTCACTGGAGGTCTAATGACCCCTAATACACAACTCTCCAAAGACCAGAGGGTGGAAGAAATATGGGGCATAGACCTCAACAGTTTTTGATAGCCCCAGGGGGTTGTGGATGTGTGGAGGAGAGCCTCAGATTAATTTGGCTTCCACTCCTACTCTTCCCAGGTAATAATTTCAGGGGGTATTGAGAATTCAGATCTGATGTCCACCCACTTATATGACACCCAACAATCTAAAAGGAGAATTGCCTAAACATCAATACAGAAGAATTTTCGTTAATCAGTTTGATGTCCTGCTAATTGGTACAGAATTATATATACCTTTACCCATCATCAGACATAATGGACATGTGCACATTTATACACATAAAGGTGGGTGTATATAAAGAGTTTCTCCTCATTAACCTCATAGGAATAAAACATGAATTCCAAGTGCAGTACTGAACATAGATGCAAAAATGTGGAATCCAGTAAAAGTTATATAAAACTCAGCTTAAAAATCACCAGTATAAAGTAATGAAGAAGCACAGTTTGTCAGAAAATTACAACAAATATGGAACTTATCTATGCTTATTTGTATTAAATTAATACTCAGATATGTTTAAAGGTAAAGTAATGTAATACTTTACTATCCTAACAGGCTGAAGTGTGCCTTCAGTATAAAAATATAGAAGAAAACAAAACAAGACAGCGCTCGAAGCTACTGGTTGCATATAAATGTATTTAAACTCTATATGATGCGATACAAAATACAAATTATATAATAAAACCAAAATAATGCAAAAGGAAAATATTAAGAAAAAGATCATGATACATGCATATAGTAAATAAGTCATTTATAGATGTACAAATAAATAGAAGTCCAAAAATGTATAAAAATAATGTTTGTAATAAAATCCTACGTAGGATAAAAAATAGGTGCAGAGATATATGCTATATCACTTGATAGTGTATACTGAAAAAAGATAATATATGCTGTAAGGTATTAGGTCTTGAGGTCTGAGTTTATGACAAAATAGCGTTTGAGATATTGGTTACCTCTTCAGCCTCACTGTATTATCTCCAAGTGCAGCCATTGAGAGTACACTGCAGGCAGAGTTCTCTCTAGAATATTCTTTATCTCCCATTTCATTGTACGTACCTTCTCCAAATGTAAGAGTCGAGGTACACTGTGGGCAGAGGTCTCCTTACTATTCAAGATGAGAGATGATGGAAGATGTTCCAATATCATCTCTGAATAGATATTGTAGTGTTTGCAGGCAGGGCTCCAACCTTATAGTGATCTCCTTCCCTCTCTAAATCAGAACACCAATGTATAACAATATACAGCTCCGGTCACCATAGATGGTGAACGGTAATATTGAATGCTTCCGAACAGTAATTTTGCTTATGAAAACAGCATATCTAATATGATATATTGTGATGCCAATATTCTCCAATGCGTTTCGTATTTATGCAATACTTTGTCAGGGAATGCTAAAAGCCTAATATCTTAAGTTGCTTCTATGCCGGCATCTATTCAAGGGATTATCCATTCTTGGAGCTCCATGCCCCATCAAACATGTTAACCCTGTATTTGGGGCCAATCTCATTTGGTTGGAGACTCCTCTGAGGAGAAGCGTGACACTGATGTAGAGACCATGGATTTTTTCCCTGTCTTTTTGGGATGCCTATGTGGATGACCATTGGCCATCAGTTGAGGGGCTTATCAGGGCTAATTTAGAGACCTTGCAGGTCACTGAGCCATCTGATACAGGATTTTTTTCACATGTTAAGACAACGCAAGAGGGAATAACCCATTTTTCCTCCTTGTCGTACTGTGGACCTGGTTATCCAAGAAGAGTGGAAGACTCCTGACAGAAGACTCTTCTTTAATAAATGTATTTCCAACTTTTATCCCTTTGTAGCTGAAGTTTTGTCTCAGTGGGCTACCTCACCTGCTTTGATCCCCCCATCTCTCTCCTTACTAAAAACACTGCACTTCCTGTGACAGAGGTTATGTCCCTTAAGGATCAGGTTGATGAGCTATAGTTTCCTTATTAAAGGTGAATTCGGTGGCTATTGAGCCACTATGCAACCCATTCTTACTACAGCATGGGTTACTAGAGACATGGCTATCTGGGCAGAACAACTGTCATACGCCATTAAGGGGGATGTTCTTAAAGAGGAACTGCTAGACATGATAGCCAATATTATGGAGGCCAATGCATACACTCTTGAGGTGGCCTTTGATGCAACTAGATTTTCTGGAGAGGCTTCAGCCCTTTCAGTAGCCGAGTGTTGCACCCTGTGGCTCAAAATTTGGTTAGTCGACCAATCTTCAAAAAAGTCTTTAGTTTCCTTTTTGTAAAAAAAAAAAAAAAAAAAACTTTTTGGGCCAGACCTAGGCATGGCCATTAGCGACTACAGAGTGACCAAACTACAAGCTCTGTCTTGTAACCCCCCCCCCCCATTCCTAGTTTTTTAGCAGGACAAGGCTGGTTTTCGTAATCTCAGACTTTTTTGCTGGCGGTCGTCTCAGACTTTCACATCAATCAGGAAATTGTTCTTCCTTCTTTTTGCCATGATCCCTCTAACATGTAGGAGCACCACCTGCTTGATATGGTGCATTGTCTTACGTACTACATTCATTGTGCACAGCCTTTCGGGAAGTCAGATTCTCAGACTTTTTTGCTGGCGGTCGTCTCAGACTTTCACATCAATCAGGAAATTGTTCTTCCTTCTTTTTGCCATGATCCCTCTAACATGTAGGAGCACCACCTGCTTGATATGGTGCATTGTCTTACGTACTACATTCATTGTGCACAGCCTTTCGGGAAGTCAGATTCTCTTTTTGTCATTCCTGAGGGCTCTCATGCTGTTCACTTTAAAAACGTCACACGAAAAAACAGAGTGCAACGTAAAGGCGCTATAACCATTATTTCCTTGATGAAAAGGACGACATGTGAAAACCCTTTAAACATTGCTGCAACCCGCATCCATTGTAGTGCCAGCATATAAATACACAAAAAAACTAAAGCCATGTTTGGAGTGAGCTACTTCTCGGTATGAGCTGGTTTACTTACCGGTGCGTCCTACACCTTCAGAGCTCTCTGCTGTGGCGCACAATTCTCTCCACATGATTCAACAGACACGGGAATCAGAATCTATCACTGGATTGGAGATGGATACTGCTCCCCGAGTGTCAACTGCAGTCCCAGTAAAATGAGAAATATTTGGATGCATTAAGCACCTCAGATTTGGATGTCAGATATTGATTGGAGAAGAGTGATAGATTCTGATTGTTGAATCATGTGGAGAGAATTGTGCGTCACAGCAGAGAGCTCTGAAGGTGTAGGCCACACGGTAAGTAAACCAGCTCATACAGAGAAGTAGCTCACTCAAAACATGTTTATTTGTATTTTTATTTCTATTTATATGCGGGCACTACAATGGATGCTGGTTGCAGGGACATAAACCACCTCATACTAAGAAGTAGCTCACTCAAATACGTCTTTAGTTTACTTGCATTTTTATGTGTAATTATATGCTGCAAGTTGCAGCAATGTTTAAGGGAGTGACTTGAGAATCACACTCTGTTGATGAAAGGCGAGATTCTCATGTTGCCCCCTTTTCATCAAGGTGACATGGTTATAGCGCCTTTACATCGCACGCTGTTTTTTGTGCAGTGTTTTTAAAGGTTACTCTCCCATGCATGCCAGGCTGCAAAGTGACCATTGTGTATTGGATCAAGGACACTATCAGACAGGCGTATGTGCTCAGAAAGAAACATGTTCCTTTCTGAGTTACGGCACACTCCACTAAATCTGTGGGAACCCCCTAGGCCTAGAAGAGTCAACCTTCTGTTGAAAAGCTGTGTAACGCAGTGACCTGATCATCTTTACATACCTCCTCCTAACATTACCATGTCAGTGTCCTGGCTGATTTGGCCACAAAGTCCCTCAGGCAGTAGTGCCTGTTTAGGGTCTTCACTCATTTTATTCTCCTTGCAGAGTTCTGAACCCTGTTGGTTCTTCAGTATTTTGGTGTTCATATTTGGTGTCCACTGATACCTGAGGTTTATATGGTACCAGTTAGTTTGAGTGGATGCTTTGGTATATCCCCACTGTTCCTGTACTCCACATTGGACGTAACAGGAAAGAGGAGTTTAGCAAACGTACCATTAAATCCTTTTCTCTTAGTCTATACGTAACACTAGACACCGACCCAGAGAAAAAAAGATTGTGGTTTAAGTCCAAGGTCAGAAGGGTCCTCTTGGTGGTCTTTGTTCAAAGGGTTTCCTTCTTTCTCTCTCATTTTCTTTCTGCTAATTTGATAAATGTGAAACTGAGGAGTGGCGGTAAAGGTGGAGGAAAAAAAATTATTTTCTGCCTCAAATACCCTGCTTTTTTTTTTTTATGTGCCCTGCCCTCTGGAAGACAGGAATGTTACCCACTGGTTACTGTGTTCCACATGGACTAAGAGAAAAGGATTTAATAGCAAGCTAAATCGTCTTGTATTGTAGGGTTTATGTTGCTGAGTAAAACAACTGTATCCCCACTGCTGAGATTTTATTCAAAAGTTATTAGCATTTTTGTGCAGTACCTCCATGGTCTGAAATTTTACATTTGTAATGTTCCTACATCACCCTTTGGAGGTTTATGTTCAACTGGCCACAGTTGTCCACAGACTGCTATAGTAACAGTACCACCTCACAATTTCAGGCCATGGTAATACTACACTCAAAAAAATACAAGTTTGAGTTGAAGTAACTTTTGAAAAACACACTGTCAGCCCTCGGCACTAACCTGTTCGTGCCGTTTGGGTGTTGGATACTTGTGCCTCCTCCCACGGACTTCCTCATTGGCTGACCAGGGTTTTTAGGACCTCTCAGCTGTTCCCCCGGTGCCCGATTATTGAGCTCGCTTGCTGACTGTGTCAGTGTTTGTTTCCTCTGTGTAGTTCCGGTTCCGGGTCGCCTGTCTTCAGTTCTGCCCGCTCTGCAGGGTTCTGTGCTCCACCTCTCCTTGTTTTTCCCCTCGCCGGTCTCCTCTGCCCGCCAGGTTGCTCCCTTCTGTTTCGGGCCGCCTCGCCCCCCGGCACTACCCGCAGCTCCGCTTGGCGGTACCTTGCGCTCGGGTGTAGTCCGGGCGGTGGTGGCGGGGTTGGGCCTTCGAAAAAGGGCCTCCCCGGTACTCTCTCCTTCCTGGTGGTGTTGTGGGGTTGGGTGTTCGGGGGATTCCCCACTGGCGCCTCCTTTGGCGCTCGGTTCCGGCCTTTTCCGGTAGCCCGGCTCGGCTTGTCACCGGACTCTCCTCTCCTGCAGTGGGCTTCTGAGCTGGATGCAGCCTCTTTAGTGGCGCCTGGTGTTCTCCGTGGGCATTCGTGCTGTGGGAGGTTGGGCGGCTCCTGCGGCAGTAGGTTTGGGTCTGTTAGTATTCTGTCTCTGTGGGGGCATTAGGGTGACATTGGGGCTGGGCCCGGTGGCCGATTTGGCTCCCTTCTGGCAGGGTTCCTGGTAACCCTTTTTCCTTGGGAAGTTCTCTTTGGGAACTTGGTTCTCTTTTTGGGGTGGTGATTGCTGTCGCGGTCCTTTCTGAGCTGGGACTGGAGGTGGTGGTCAGGTGGCCCCTGGAGCTGCATCGGCCAGGCATTGACCGCTCCATCTACCCTAAGTTATCCCTGGGGACCTCCCAGGGCTAGGGAGGATTTGGGCTTTTCCTAGGCAAGTCTTGCTCCCTTGGTCTAGCATTGGGATCAGTTGTCTGGCCTTCCCAGTTCCCCCTAGCTTCCCTTCTGGTTTTTCCGTTCCTGGCACTGTTGACTGGAGGAGGGCCCTCGGATCTCCACTGTTGTGTGGTCTTCCTTACTCCCTCCTGCATAGAACAAGGTGGGCCTCCCGCTCCTCGGTGGCCATTTCACTGCCTCTCCTCCTCCGGCATCCTCCTCTTTGAGGTGGCTGCCGCTGGTGGATTGGCACATCCCTTTTTCTGGAAGCAGTTCCCTCTGTGGACAACGTTGTCGGAATCTGATTCCTAGCATCCAGGCCCGTTGGATCTAATTGATTGCCCTGACACACACACCTTACCAGGGAAGTACCTGTGATTTATTTATCAGGATAAGCCTTACCATATATAGTTTTCCATATTAAGTATTAATAACAGATTAATGATGTTAAACAAGAATAAATTATAAGGTGACCGGTTTCATTTACAAAGTAATTGTAGGGGAGGCAGAGAATGATTTAGTTGTGCCAGCCTTCAGCTCTACTAAGCCCATATTATGAATTCTGATATATTAAAAACAAACATAACATAATAAGGTGATGCTTTCCTTTATCTGTGAAATGTGGAGGAAAGAAAACTAACCATCTATGTTGCCAGTAGCAGAATGCTACAGTGATCAAGCCAGCTGTTTCTCTCTGTGGGGTGGATACTTTGACCTAAATCAAATCCAGGCCTGAAGACACTCACTGTGGGTATGGGTACGTGCCATAACTTTGCCATAATAATAACTGAAAGTGTCAGTCAGCTAGGAATGAATTAGCTACCTGAGGTAGAAGTTCACTAGCACATCTCTGCAGAGAGAGTATATTGTGCACCCTCCTACAGCCATAGTGGGCTTGTCAATTAGAGGACCATGGTGCTCTGAGATTCTGAACCATCTTAATCAGCATGACAACAGATTATATAAAAGGCTGGTCAATGTGAGGCTCTCTCTCTCACCATATGAAGAGTGTTTCCAATAGGCAGCGAAGGCAACTGCCTAGAGCTCAAAATTTTGAGGGGATCCTCAGATGTGCTGACCACACCCACATTCTGAATAGTGGGTGTAGCCATAGCAATCTATGCATCCCAGAAGTCATTTATATACCCTTTTACAGGCTATAATTTAACCCCTTGGATGCTAGAGAGATCTCCAATGCATTGCAGAGCAATGCATGGGAGATCTTTTTGGCAACCAAGGGGTAAAACTATTTTGTTCTGTATTTTCGGTGCTAGGAAAGAATGGATGGAACTGGTGGTGGGATCATATGAGGAGTGGGGGTGTGGCCATTAGGCAGAGCTAAAGTTGCCTAGTGTGCTGTCTTTAAGGACACCTGGGATGTAAATCCAGCCCTGTCAGCACTTTTGCCAGATTTTCAGAGTACTTTATTAGTGTAAACATTAAATAACGGTTACTAGATGAATGTATCATACGGTTGTTTTTTTATTTTTAGTTGGTTCTAGGTTACAATGCTGGTAGTCACAGTGTTAATCTGAGTGATAATCCAGCCTGGTTTTCCTGTCCTATTATTTTTATTCAGTGGAACTCCTTGTACTACTTCAGGGACCTCCGTGATTCCACTGAACCCAGTTTTGAAATGACCGATCTAAAGTGGAAGTGTCCAAATCTGTCCTTGAGTACTTATGAAGACCAGGATTTAGGGCATTATTCACGTGATAAACTTTAGTACAGTGTTGAAAATGCAGCACTAATAGCACACACACAAGAAGTAGAACAGCTACATTTCTGTGTTCTGCCCTGCCCATAGGCTGCAGTACAGTTAACAGATGTTGGAGTTTAAGATTCTTACTCCAACCTCTAATAACTGCCCAAGCTAGATGTAGTCCAGCCATCAGCAACATACCCCCTCCCTAGCAGTGAGATTGGCAGGGAATACAGGAGGTAACAATCAGATAGGCAATATTTAAAGGTATAGTAACACTTAATATGTAAAATATATACAATCGTAGGTTGGCACTCACATCTTCCAATTCAGCATGCCTGGGTGCATTAGCAAATTCAATATTCAGTTACATAAGGCAAGCATTCACAGGACTTAAAATGTCAAACAAATGTATTAAAATCTGACATTTTGGTCCGGTGTATATATATCTATATATCAAAGACAAAAATGCAAGTGGAGCTATTATGGGGTATACAGCCAGATCCACTGAAAAAACAATGTAAACAGTATATAGTATCAGAGCGCTATTTTTCCAGTGGTCTGAGAGTGGGCAGACCACAAAAACAGCAAGATACACAAAATAAGGAAAAAGTGCTCTGTTTAACTATAAAAATACAAATGTATTAAAAGCACCAAACATAGATACAAACTAGCATATCAAATATCTAACATTGGCGTAATCGCCTACCTACAGTCTAAAACTGCAAATACCAAAATATGTACTCAGCTCGACATGAGAGGCGATAGGCCAATGCTATAAAAAACAAATAAATATAACGCAATGAAAGCACCTTATCTCGCTGGACAACACAGTACTGATACAATGTATATTGATACAATGTGATAACCTATATTGCTATGCAGACTAAACAAGTAATCCTATAATACCTATGCTGGCCAGCACTACAATATAAAAATATATGCAAAATATAGGAATGATAGAAAGTCCACTAGAGTATGAAAAATGAATGGGGTAAAAATAATAATAATGCCCACACGCTCTTGAGCCGATAGATTCCAATTCATCTGCTGCGTATCATGGGTCAGCCTGTTAGATGATAAGGGTGGATCTCCTTCCACTCACCCCAGCAACATACAATGCAGATGGATAATATTAAAGGCTCTCCGGCTCTTTCTAGCGGGTAATACAGCGCCCGTACGTGATAAGAGGGTCTATTCTGCTCTATCTAGCGGTAACAGCAAGCCATGACTCAAATAGTAAACAAAGAGTAGATCTGACCTGGCTCTGGTTCAGCTTGGATAACTTCTCGCTGTGACCCTTCGTAGATTCCTCCGTCCATACTCGGCGTCTGTATACACCTGTGTATGTAATCCAATAGGCTGGATATTTTGATTAAGATGAAGTATCAGTGATACAAAACGCGTTGGCTTATACCCGTAGTGGGCACCGTTTTATCTTCTACTGCTTGCAGCTATTTTGGTTCCACTGGTTAGAGATCCCGAGTTCGGAGCTTTATTTCACCGTTTGGAGTCTGCCTGTCACGGGACTTGATCAAGATATCCATCCTATTGGATTACATACACAGGTGTATACAGATGCAGAGTATGGACGGAGGAATCTACGAAGGGTCACAGCGAGAAGTTATCCAAGCTGAATCGGGGCCAGGTCAGATCTACTCTTTGTGTACTATTTGAGTGAAGGCTTGCGGTTACCGCTAGATAGAGCGGAATAGACCCTCTTATCACGTACAGGTGCTGTATATTGCTGGGGTGAGTGGAAAGAGATCCACCATTATCATCTAATATGCTGACCCACGATAAGCAGCAGACGAAGTGGAATCTATCGGATCAAGAGCGTGTGGGCATTATTATTCTTTTTTAACCCATTCATTTTTCATACTCCTATATTTTGAATTTATTTTTTTATATTGTAGTGCTGGCCAGCATAGGTATTGTGACAGTACCAGGATTTACCGGACGCCACTGCTGCTACCCCTCTTCCACGGCTGGCTGGAGCCCTGCTACTTCCTGGTGTCTGGAGGTCCTGGATAGTCAGGCAGGAACAACTGGATGCTGCCTCCTGGCAGACCAAGTGAATTGCAGAAAGTGCAGAACCCTAGGTGGGGTTTCCAGAGGCCCTACGCCAGTAGACCGGTGAGGCAAGCGAGTTCGCTCTTGCAGTGGCTAGGGAGAGAATTCCCAACCCAAGCCCCCTCCAGAAATACAGCTGAGACTTGTATTAAGGAGGGTAGAACAGAACAGCCTTTATTGATAACACACACTGCTTATATACACTTCCAGACACTCTTAACAAGATAAGAATACAAATTAGTGCTTGAAAAAGGGACATTTTAACTGGTCCATAATAACCTCCCCTGACTGGTCAATGAAGCACAGCAGGAGTCATTTCGCATTACAAACATTCCTTACCACATGGAGTATTCTTTAAACAAGTCAGAGTGCTGGACTTAACAGCCCACGCTGCACTCTGGTTCCCCACTGCCATCCCCTTTGCAGGACTTACAGTATAACCCCACACACACTATTCCCAAATGTCACACAATGTACAAAACAGTGATCAATATTTCAAATGTTATTGTTCTAAATTACTCTGTCTGGTCACACTATGCCCCCCCCCCCAAGTCTTGGACAGACCAGGTGTGATCCCAACGGATCCATCTCTGCACTGTCCACAAAGTCTTTGTCACGGTTAGTTAAGACTCTCAGATGTAAGGTTTAGGTAAAAACATAACTATATTGAAAAGTTAAAGGCAATCCCATAGGGTTTTCATACACATACAAACAATACATAGAAGATAATGACAATAGCAAATAGGTTCTACCGGCCTTGCCAATATACCGGGCAAAGCAACCCAGGTGAGTCTGGAACAAGAGACTCTTCCGGCCCAGCCAATATACCGGGCTGGGCAGCCTAACGGGATAGCAGTTTAGTAGGCTCTACCAGCCTTGCAAATACCGGGTAAGGCAACCTTAAGATGGAATAGTAAGCGGTTCTACCGGCCTTACCAATATACCGGGCAAGGCAGCCTGACGGAATACCAATGAGTAGGCTCTACCGGCCTTGCCAATACCGGGTAAGGCAACCTAAAGGTGGCAAAGTGAAAGGTACTACCGGCCTTACCAATATACCGGGCAAGGCAGCCCAAGGGAAGGTGACAACCACAGTGAACTAATGACTGTCAGATGGTAATGACAGTAAGATGGAAGATTGCGGCTACCAGGTCAAGTGGTTTCACTGTAATCAAACTCTCGTGCCCATATACTGTAGGAATCAATGCTGTTAGGACTGGACAGCGCACTTGAAACCATCAAGTACCTGACTGCAAGTCAGGGAGTAAACCAGCACCCTATGTTAGGAACAGACAGGCAGAATGAGAGCCGCAAGACTAGTGGAGCAAACCAGCGTCCACGCGCTGGGACCAACAGGCAGTAATTTGAGCCGCAAGGCTAATGGAGCAAACCAGCGTCCGCACGCTGGGACCAACAGACTGTAATGTAAGCCGCAAGGCTAATGGAGCAAACCAGCGTCCGCACGCTGGGACCAACAGACAGTATTGTGAGCCGCAAGGCTAATGGAGCAAACCAGCGTCTGCACGCTGGATCCAACAGGCAGAATGTAAGCCGCAAGGCTTAGTGAAGCAAACCAGCGTCCGCACGCTGGAACCAACAGGCAGAATGTAAGCCGCAAGGCTTAGTGAAGCAAACCAGCGTCCGCACGCTGGAACCAACAGGCAGAATGTAAGCCGCAAGGCTTAGTGAAGCAAACCAGCGTCCGCACGCTGGGACCAACAGGCAGTAGTGTGAGCCGCAAGGCTTAGTGAAGCAAACCAGCGTCCGCACGCTGGGACCAACAGGCAGTAGCGTGAGCCGCAAGGCTAATGGAGCAAACCAGCGTCCGCACGCTGGGACCAACAGGCTGAAATGTCGCCGAAGCGAATGAAGAACAATGTCGCCACAGATGCAGGAACTGGAAGCAGGAAACAACAGGAACCAGCAGAGAAGATCAACCGGATCAAGCACGGCAAAGCAGACTGGCAGCAGGAACATCAGCTACTGATGAGAACAACCGGAACCGGACTGGAACTGACAAAGCAGGCAGGAACTCAGGAACAGGTTGATTCAGGAACTCAGCAACAGGCCCAATCAGCTACTGCAGTAAGGAGGAAGTGGATGCTGTCAAAGACACCAAGAAAGGGCAACCAAAGGGTGCCCAGACTGAGTTTAAAAAGGCAATGTGAGGCGGGCTGAAGGCAGACAGCCAATGGGAGCCCCCTACAGGTGATGGACACTGCATTGCAGCAATCACGGGCACCGTGATAGTCTTTCAGGCATCTTCTTGCCAGGATAGTCTATCAGCCTTTTTGTTGGACCTGCTAGGTCCGCACTGAATGGTGAAGGTGGAGGGAGAAGCTCCAGCTGTGTAACAACTGTCCATTTTTCCTACAACCATATTCAGAAATGGAGCCATCTTTGGGGCTGTACAGACATGGAGCTTGCGAAGGCACTGGTAAGATACCCCAAATCATTTGCCAACAGTACCTCAGCTGCCCGTTCACCAAACTGTTTGACCATGGTGTCTTCGGTTATCGGTGGTGGCTGTTTGGACCAGGCTTACCTCGTGGATCGGTCCGCACACTTCGGTCCTGCCAAAAGGGGCAATATTGTAATTCACTGCCATGGGAATGGATAAATTATACTCCATAGATTCAGTGCCAGGGTCCTCTCCCCCACAGTAGGCTTGTCTTGGTGCACTCCGGGGTAGGACCGGTAGAGATACCGGCTGCTGGGACAAGAGCCCAGGCTGTGACTGTCTCTGAGAGTAATTGCTCCAAAATTGCCCAGGCTGCAAACAATCATCACACTACAGTCCATAGCGGTGCCCTATACTGGGCTGGTAGTGAATGATGGGAATGGGGCTGAGATGTGGTATCTGGCCCATTCGAGTGTCAGTAGTAATTCCTTTGGATTGTATAGGAGAGAGACAGGGCCCATTCTCTGGAGTCTCCACATATATTTCCATACAGCAGGCTTGTCTTGGAGCATTCTGGGGTGGGACCAGAGGAGATACTGGCCTCTAGGACAGGGGTCTAGGTGTGGACCGTCTCTGAGGACAACTGCGCCAAACATGTCCCAGCTGCAAACAATTATAGCACTGCAAGCCAGAACTGCGCCTTCTACTGGGCTGGCGGCTAGTGATGGGAATGGGGCAGGGCCCTGGTACCTGGATCCCTCGAGGGGTGGCATTAGATCCTGTGAGGGAGATCGGAGAGGGCCAGGGCCCACTCCGTCGGGTTTCCACATATTTGTCGGCTAACTTGGCCGCTTCCCCTACTGTAGCTGGATCACAGTCCCTTACCCAATCCCAAACTTCAGGAGGCGTATGTTGAAAGAATTGCTACAGTAGTAAAAGCTGCAGACAATCCTCCATAGTCTTTGCATTGCAGCCCAGTAGCCAGTTGGCACAAGCACGGTCCATGCGATACACCCATTCCGCATAAGAATCCCGTTGCTGCCTTTGGATATCCCAGAACATCCGCCTGTAGACATTCCGGGGTAACTGCATACCGGGCAAACAGGCACCGTTTCACCTCTGCATAATCGCGGCTGACTTCATCAGATAGGGCTTGATATGCCTCGGCTGCACGTCCTGTCAGCTTGCCCAACAGAGTTGTTACCCAGTCTCTCTGATCAATCTCATAAATGGAGCACTGCCTCTCGAAATCTTGCATGTACCTGTCTATATCTCCTGTGCTCTCCTCAAATGCCATGAAGGCTTGATGAGGCAGTTTGCCGTTCCTGGATCCACACCTCCGTGGAAATCCAGAGTCTCTTGGGCCTCTCTCCAGTTCTGCCATCCTCAGGCGTTCCTCCCTTTCTGCTGTCCTCTCCTGAGTCACCATGGCCATGACTCTATCCACCACCTCAGCAGATGGATTGGGGCCATAAAAAGCAAGCCGGATCTTGACATCTCGGGTGAAAGCATCTTCATACTCTGTAGGGCTCAGCCCGGATCCCATGCTAGTCTGCAGGCTTGCAGGGCTAGCGGTTCCAACTGATAGACGGTACATCTGCTTCAAATCCTCAACCAAATCAGTCATCCTGGGTCCACTTGCTTCTCCACCTCTAGCAGCTAGGATCTATTTTAACGTGGATCGCTTCAGCTGCTTGTAGAACCCCTCCATACACCTGCCACTGGCTCCAGCCAAATCTCCCGATGGAGATTGTCTTGGTGGTGGTTTGGATGCCTTTAGGAAGAGGGCATCCCACCACTGCCACCAAATGTGACGGTACCGAGATTTATCAGACCCTTTTGGGGCAGTCGGTTCCTGAACCACCACTGCTGCTGCCTCTCTTCCACGGCTGACTGGAGCCCTGCTACTTCCTGGTGTCTGGAGGTCCTGGATAGTCAGGCAGGAACAACTGGATGCTGCCTCTGGGCAGATCTAGTGAATTTAGCTGCAGAACCCTAGGTGGGGTTTCCAGAGGCCCTACGCAAATAGACCATCGAGGCAAGTGAGTTCGCTCTTGCAGTGGCTAGGGAGAGAATCCCCAGCCCAAGCTCCCTCCAGAAATACAGCTGAGACGTATTAAGGAGGGTAGAACAAACTAGCCTTTATTGATAAAACATACTGCTTATATACACTTCCAGAAACTCTTATCAAGATAAGAATACAAATTAGTGCTTGAAAAGGGACATTTTAACTGGTCCATAATAACCTCCCCTGACTGGTCAATGAAGCACAGCAGGAGTCAATTCATATTCGAAACATGGAGTATTCTTTAAACAAGTCAGAGTGCTGGACTTAACAGCCCACTCTGCACTCTGGTTCCCCACTGCCATCCCCTTTGCAAGACTTACAGTATAACCCCAAACACACTATTACCAAATGTCACATAATGTACAAAACAGTGATCAATATTTCAAATGTTATTGTTCTAAATTACTCTGTCTGGTCACAGGTATTATAGGACTACTTGTTTAGTCTGCAGAGCAATATAGGTTATCACATTGTATCAGTATACATTGTATCAGTTGGATACACGGTGTTTCAGTACTGTGTTGTCCAGAGAGATAAGATGCTTTCATTGCGTTATATTTATTTGTTTTCATAGCATTGGCCTATCGCCTCTCATGTCGAGCTGAGTATATATTTTGGTATTTGCAGTTTTAGACTATAGATAGGCGATTACGCCAGTGTTTTATAGTTATACAGAGAGCTTTTTCCTTATTTTGTGTGTGTGTGTATATATATATATATATATGTATATATATTCACAGTGGTGCTGTTTCTACACCATCCTATGGAAATTTATGGCAACTGATCAGACCTGTCTATAGCGTGGTGTAGCAACAGCGCCACTGTACAATTTCAGACCATTGAGATACTCTCTTTCAGAAAATAATAATATAAGCGGGTGTAGAAATAATCTCACTAGAGCAGAGAGGATAGCAATAGATACATTGAAGGCAGAGAAAACTATAGTAATTCGTAATGCAGATAAAGGAGTAAGTGTGGTTATTTTTGATTCCACTCAGTATCACATTGAATCTTTGAGACAATTAAATGATGAGGAGTCATATGTGATACTCAGTAGAGATCAAACTAAATCTTTTTCTAAAATCTTGGTTAAATTGGTGGAAGAAGGGTTGGCCCTGGGTGTTATCTCTGAAAAAGAGGCTCAATTTTTGGTAGTACCTTTTCCCAGAATACCCATATTCCACCACCTACCTAAAAGTACATAAACCCCATAGGCCTCCTATTAGTAGACCCATTGTTTCTGGTATTTCTTAATGAGAATTTATCAGATATGGTGGATGCTTATTTACTACCCCTAGTCCTTAGATTAAGGAGTTATACTATGGATTCTGGACATATTTTACAGCTTTTGTCTAGATATGAGGTTAGGGGTAATGAATCATGGGGTTCCATGGATGTTACATCATTATATTCCATGATTCCTTATGAAAAGGAGTTAATAGCAGTGGAATATCACTTTAATACATATAGTGATTATTCTGTGGATTTAAAGTTGTTTTTGTTATTGTGTATCCACTATCTATTAACTCATAATTTCTTTAAGTATGATGACTATTTTTACTTACAGACACGTGGGACCTCAATGGGGGCTAAATTTGCCCCGTCATATGTCAACCTATATATGGGCTGGTTCGAGGAGTCCCACATGTATGGAGTAAATAATCTGTTTCGCCGTCTGATTAAATTGTATCAGAGGTTCATAGACAATTTGTTGTTTATTTGGATAGGGACACCAACTGAGTTTGAGACTTTTGTCCAATATATGAACAATAATGACCTTCACTTCAGAATTTCACAAGTCTATGATTACTTTTTTAGATTTGTCACTCACCTTCACTGGATGTGAGATCACGACCACAATTTATAGGAAACCCTATTCAGGTAACATATTGCTTCAAGCAAAAACTTGTCATCCTAAACATGTAATTAAAGGGATTCCTGTTGGACAACTTCTGAGTATACGCAGGAATTGTAGTACTGATCAGGAATTTCAATTACAGTCAGATATCCTAACAAAACGTTTTATGGAACGAGGTTATCCAGTGAAGGTGATTGAGAATGCTTATTTGAGAGCAAAGAATTCGGACCGAACGCAACTTATTAAGACTTACGGTAAAAAAAAAGGACAAGGGACAATCGTCCGGGCCTTACATTTATTACTGACTATAGTATGGAATTTTATACTATTAAACATACAGTGGAGAAACATCTTCCGATACTTTTAGGAGATGGCTGTAAATATGTAGCTAGAAAAGCTCCCTCACTGGGCAGCAAGCTATCCCCAAGTCTCTTTTGCAGTAATTTGAGGGGTGCACCTACCTGGCTCCAGACTACTGGCATGTACAGATGTGGTGACAGAAGGTGCATTTCTTGCCTATATGCGAAATTGGGGAAGGAGTCTGAAGTGACTGTAAGAAAATATACTATTAGACAATATATCAGTTGTTGTACTACTCATGCCATATATTTAATTACTTGTGCTGAATGTGGTTCCCAGTACGTGGGGAGGACTATGCGAGCCCTAAAAGAACGTATGCGGGAACACATTCTTCACATTAAATGGCGAGACATTTCCTTACATGTAATCAGGGGGATTTGAGTACATTTTCCTTTCAGGGCTTAGAAAGGGTGGTTTTGCCTGAGCAAGGTGGGGATATAGATATTCAACTTGATAGATGTGAGGTCAAGTGGATACTTTACCATAAAACACGCTCACCTAAGGGCATTAACTCAGAACATGATATTTCCTTGTTTGTTCATAAGAGATGTTAGCATTTATAATTATATTCATTATTGATTTCAGCCCTTTAGTGTGAATGTTGTTTTTATAACATTTGGCTATATATATTGTGAATGGGCTGAATATGAATATTTATTCATTTATTTATTTATATTAATTTTATCTATTTCTATACATTGTTTTTTTGATATTGGAAACACACATCTTTTTTGTGCCTAATATAGCAAGTCCATTCGTATACAAGATCTGAATATGACGTGATAGTTGTCACTGGTAATTGGAACAAATGGACTTGGAAGGCGGTGTTTTCAGCCAGTTTGATTTGATGATTTGAATTTCACTTACGTATTTAAAGTTAATAGCTGTGAGTGGATAATATGTCTATGATTAAGTAAACCTTAGGTTTACGAAACGCTTTAGGCGTTTTTGCCCTCTATGTTGTGACACTTGATTAGTTCTATGTCTTCATTATATGCTTTTAACACTTTTGTTCAATAAATTGGAATTTTTAACCGTCTAAAGGTGTTAGTCTGATGTTCGGGTGGTTACCGTTGAGCACCTCCTCCTGTGTCCACTTGTCTGTGGAAGTCTGCATTGAGATACTGCAGCTAAAAAATTCAAGTTTGAGCTGCAATAACTTTTGACTAACACGCCTCATCATTGGTAGTACCCTTGTTTTATTCAGGAGTATAAACCCTACTATATATATTTTTTACATATTAAGTGTTACTATCCCTTTATTGAAGTTACACTGAACCTGTATAAGATTCTTGTGTGCTTCTAACTTAAAGTATATACCTGATTAAGTAGTAGAAAGTAATCAGTTTCACAAACATGCATATACACACATTCATATAGACGTTTTTGCAACTCTACATTCTTTTGTGGGGCGTTTTACTAATCCCTAATCAGGAAGCGCTTTCTTTCTATTCTGGCCTGTATATGACAGTTGAAGACAGATTTGGACAACCCTACTACAATAACAATAGGGTCATATCAAAAAGAACCAATAGAGCACAGTGCAGATGCAAGGCACAATGGTAGCAAAAACATTCTTGAACCTGCTTACCTTCACTAGTGTTATTTGTATAACATGTATAAATTGGGTTTTGCCTCCCACTTTCTTCCCGTTCTGATTCTATCTGAATACACTTGGCGGGACTTAGGTACAAAAACCAGATATTGGATTCATTGGAGTTATTAGGGGATTTATGCAGTGGAAGGGATTGTAATAGTTCATTTTTCACATAGCTCAATATGCTGAGCATATGTAATAGTTGTGCTCCTCGATGTACAATTGCCCATAACTTGCTACTGTGTACTATAATGTTAAAGATTATCCCTCCGGCCCCTTTCACTGACGTCATGTTTTTTGTCCCAGATCCAACAGCTGATCACTACGAGGGACAATCTTCATGCAGTATTAGGAAACCTGCATCAAGGAGGGTAGGTTTTTCCTGATACCGAACAAGGGAAGATTGTCCCTTGTTGTGATCTGTCTGGTCAAGCAACCAGACTTCAGAACTGATGGGAGGCTTCTTCACATCAGGGAAAGAGGCAGGATGGATAACCTTAATTTATTTTACACAGTAACTAGCAAGTTATGTGGCAAATATACATTGTTGAACTATCACACAAGATCAATGTCCTGAGATGTGTAATATGAACCATTACTATCCCTTTAAAGGGATAGTAATGTTTTATTTTAACATGGTTTAATGTTGTAGGTATTAAAAATGAAATCCATTGATATATATCCGATCTCTCAAACGTTTATAGTTTAAGAGATATAACCATCTAAAGTTCCCCCGTCCAGGCCGTTTCAAAGAAGTCAGTGCTGTAGCTGACAGCAGCAGATTCTGGTCATTTGACCGGCCAGGACTTTTCAGCACAGCCGAAACAGCGCAATCTACAAATAAATACTTAACTGGAATGGTCTACAAAGTATGCCTGGTTTGCAAGCACACTAGAGTGCTGACTTCTGTGAAACAGCCTGGAGAGGGGATCTTTAGTCAGTTATATCTCTCAAACTATAAAGGTTTGAGAGATCAGACATATAGCAATGGGTTTTTTTTTTAATACCTACAATATTAAACTATGTTAAAATAAAACATTACTATCCCTTTAAGAATTGTGTTCCCAATGGCAGCAGTATCAGTATTTAAGAGGGAGCATGGTATATTTAGGAAGGGTGAAGGTGAAATGTATTTTTTTAAAATTATGTCAGTGTGCATGAGTATTAGGTTATGAAATGGTTAAATGTAGTATCTGGTTTAACCGTTTAAGGACCAGAGGGGTCCGTGAAGGGTTAACTTGAGAAACAAGATTGATAGTTGAACTCTCTACAATAGTTATGGGAATGAACTCTGCACCTTCAAACAGGCCCCCAGAACCAGAATATAAATTGCTTTTTTATTGAGAAGGCTATCATCTGACAAAATGTAGTCATATTGTCAGTAAAATACTAGCAAATATATAAAAATACGATTTTCATCAGATGTAGCTGGTTTTTTAGCCTTCAGAGTCCATCAGCCATAACAGATTATAATTCCATAGGGTTTAATACATTAAACCGTGATTTCCAGTCTTTCAATTGAGAGAAATCTTGAAATAGACAGTATGCTCAAATAGATTAAAAGGGAAATCTTTATACTGTAACTGATTCGTGATAAGGGTTCTAATTGGAACTGTAAGGTTGGTTTACTATAATACATGTATGTCACTTTTAACCTAACTATATGTGCTAGCTATTTCTGCTACATGACGAGTTTAACATGACTATATCACATATCAGGGCTACAGTGACGGGGGTACAGGGGTTACTGATTGGTAGACTGAGGGTTAAGCGATTTATTCGGCCAGACAAGACAGATAATAAATTGCATTTATTAGAGAGGTCACAGCACACAAACATAGGACAACAATTACAGGCAAACAAACAGGGGTAAAACATAAAAATTAAACACTTCTGCGGTTCTCTTCTTGGTTGCACAGATTGCCAGGGGTTACATATAATACTCACAGTCCATTTTAGCTTTAAACTGGAGCTTACACATAGTCCCACTAGAGGCAAGAGTGGGTATCCTGCCCACTACACATGCAGCTGGATTACATGAAGGTTCCTTGTATCTTTTAGCCCTGATAGAGGAGTTGGGAACGGCATCCTAAGAGATTATCCCCTGACACTTTCTTTAGTCTTGGGCCACAGCCACCGAAGTTTAGCTTCCTGGCCACAATCATTGTGGTAGGAACATCAGGGTACTTTCTGTGGCTGTAGCCGCCTTGACTTACAGCCCACAACTGAAAAGGGCACCTGGTTACTACAGTGCCCACTCACTCTAACTCTTCAGATGAGGGCACTCACCAGTTCCAGTTTCTCCAGTACTCCTTTAGAATGCCCATGGACCCTAGGCCTCCCACCATTATGGAGAGGACTCCTCTCCTCTTCCTACATTTTTTCAACTCTGTCCTCTCTCGCTTTTCTCTCTCTCGCCTCTTCGGCTTTTTTCTACCCACCCCCTACAGGATCTGATGTCACAGGTACCATCTACCAGGTCTGTTCTGCTTAGCCTGATATGAGGGGGAAGATACACACATTCCACACACAGATTTGCCCTACCCCCCTCTCTTTGACCAACACTGGCTATCTCATAACACAATCTCTGTGGTCAGCTAGACTGGATGGCACCATCCATCTGTACATCATACACACTAACCAACCCATTCAATGCTGGAAAATTGCCAACACTCCCTGATGCATGCACACACAGGGGACATTAATGTTTTCAAGAATGGGAACACATATGAAACAATGGAGATCACTGAAAACAGACAGGGTTCATTCTCAGGATGACAACCATTCCGTCACAGTCTGTTCCCACTTTCAGATGGGGACCCCAGAATTCAGTCCACACGGATAGATCACTGGGTCTCCACATATTAACTAATTTACTGTACTTCTATCAATACAGAGACCAAGCATACAAAGCATTTTTATATACAGTACATCATTTGCATCTTTAGCGGTGATAGTTCCAAAACAAAGTTCAGTGATTCAGGATACTTCCCAGGGCAAGACATATCAGATTAGGGTGCAGGAAAAAGTAGGCCCAAAACAGTTCAAACAGGCAGATCTTCTGGTTTGGCAATGCATTTTCCTCATAAGCACAAAAGCTTACTGCCATTAATATTAAAAGACTGTACCAGAACACCATCCCACTTAAATCAGTCCAACATAAATAATCAGAACCAGGCCCATCACAATCAGTCCCCACAGGAGTGTAACTTACCCCTGTAAAGTGTTCCAAGTAACATTGCTTTTGGGGTGGATTAACTTTTCCATTAAACTTCTCACTGTAACTGGTTTCTGAATAGATCATCCTCCACTGGATTTTCCTTTAGGCTGAGAAGGTAGTGCAATGGTCTCTTACTGGATTATCCTTCTGGTCTCTGTGTCATATAACTCCCATGCTTGGATTCTGTGGCACACAACACTGGTTCAGCACATTCTGGATTTTCACTATGTATCTGGTTGCTTTGGAGCTCTGTTTTTCAGTGTTTGACCACTTTGCTTTGAGGTACAGGATTATCCAGGCAAGTCTGTAAAGCTGTAAATCACTGCATTCCTAGGGCATAGTGGGTGCTGGATGCAGACTACACCCCTAGTCCCATTTTGTGTGGCAGGGCTGATAGGGTACTTGCTCACATGTCCTTTAGGCTAACTCTAAGGCAAAACAAATATAACAGGAGGGGTTCCCAGACTGTTGTCCTTGGCCGTGTCTTTTTTGTCTGGGTGCTAAAGTGACCACACAACCGAGCTGACACAACTAGCACACATAGTGGTCAAGGTTGCCCTCAGACACCCTGAACACCTAAGCTAGATATCCCACAAGCTGCCATCAGTGTGATGGGGGAACTAGGGTTACTGCTTGGTAGACCAAGGGTTAAGCGATATATCTAAACTTAGGACAACAATTACAGGCAAACAAAACAGGGGTAAAGCATAAAAACTAAACACTTCTGCTCTTCTCCTCTTGGTGTGTCAGCAAAGTTTCACAGGTTGCCATGGGTTACAAATAATACAGTCCATTTTAGCTTTAAGCTGGAGCTTACTCATAGCCCCACTAGAGACAAGAGTGGGCGCCCCGCCCACTGCGCCTGGTGCTGGATTGCATGACATTTCCCTGTATCTTTTAAGTCCTGACAGAGGAGTTGGGGAAAACATCCTAAGATCCTTGTGGTGGGAACATCAGGGTACTCTCTGTGGCTGTAGCCTCCTTGACTTACAGCCCACAACTGAAAAGGGCACCTGGCCACTACAATGCCCACTCACTCTAATTCTTCTGGTGTGGGCACCTTTAGAATGCCCATGTACCCTAGGCCTCCCACCATTATGGAGAGGCCTCCTCTCCTCTTCCTACATTTTTTCAGCTCTGTCCTCTCTCACTCTGCTCTCTCTCCTCTTAGGCTTTTTTCTACCCACTCCCTACAAGATCTGATGTCACAGGTACCATCTACCAGGTCTTTCTGCTTAGCCTGGTGTGAGTGGGAAGATACACACATTCCAGTTTCTCCAGTACTCCTTTAGAATGCCCATGGACACTAGGCCTCCCACCATTATGGAGAGGACTCCTATCCTCTTCCTACATTTTTTTCAGCTCTGTCCTCTCTCGCTTTTCTCTCTCTCTCCTCTTAGGCTTTTTTCTACCCACCCCCTACAAGATCTGATGTCACAGGTACCATCTACCAGGTCTCTTTCTGCTTAGCCTGGTGTGAGTGGGAAGATACACACATTCCACACACAGATTTGCCCTACCCCCCTCTCTCTGACCAACACTGGCTATCTTATAACACAATCTCTGTGGTCAGATAGACTGGATGGCACCATCCATCTGTACATCATACACACTAACCAACCCATTCAATGCTGGTAAATGGTCAACACTATCTGATGCATGCACACACAGGGGACATTAATGTTTTCAAGAATGGGAACACATATGAAACAATGGAGATCACTGAAAACCGACAGGGTTCACTGTCAGGATGACAACCATTCCGTCACAGCTACATTCAGAATTTCAGTGGTAGACTATGCCGTGTTACTGAGGTCACAGACAAACATATTGGGCCATATGTTCAAAAGAAAACTGGAGGAGGTCTGCTGCAATCCATTTGCACTATAAGGAATGTTTAGTTCTCCCTTGTAGTGCAATTGGTTTATCCCAGAACTCCTCCACTTTTGTTTTGAACATACAGATCATAATGTTACCCATGTAAAGACAGAAAAAGGCTACACAATTCTTCCCCCTTAATACAGAAAAGTCCCAGAATCGGCCTTCCATTATCATCAGACTATGCGACAAAACCCTCATTATTTGAAACAAGTGAAGTAATACATTGATATAATATATGCTCTATATAGGGTTCACATTTAAGCTATATGAGGCCGTGCAGGTTTGTCTAGTTTTTGGTCTGTTTTTAATATGGGGACTATGGAGGGTTTTCTCATTCTCTGCTGCTCTTCATATTTTATTCACTTGGGTTCTTTTGTATGTATATATTTATTATGGTGTTTTAGCACTGTGAGTTTCTCCCCTTTTTTCTTCATTGCAGACTTCCCTGTTAGAGGAACGAAATGTATATGGAGGTGAAGGATGTCATAGGGAGGGTCGGGCCAAAACTGGATAGTGTTAGGGGTGGGGTAAAGGTGGAGGGCTTATAAGGGGTTAGGAAGGAAGTGGACTACCATGCGGGGAAGAGAAAGACAAGGAGAAGCATCGACCAGTCTCTTACCTGCTATCTTGCAGCCCCTGCCATTGGAATGCTGATTGGATGAGCTCGGGCATTTGGCCATGCTTGGTTCAAGGAATTTGGATTGATAAGGACTATCATTTAAGGATTTCTTATGGTGAGATGTTCAAAAAGTGGTGGTAACTGAAATAGTCTGTAATCAGAACAAAAAAGTTATTTTGCCATGGTCCGTCAGTTCTCAGATACGTTACCGTCATTTTTTGCATCCAATTCCACCATCTCCGTCAAAGGGAAAAAAAAAGTCTTAAAAGTGGGCATGGTTTAATCTACCGTCATATTGTAAGTTATTTTCAGAAAAAAATATTCTGACACTTTTTTGTCTGAGTAACATAATTTTTTCCCGACAAAATAAAAATGGTTTTAACTTGGACAAGACAAATTAAAGTACTGTTGAGTGAGAAGCCATACTATAGAGTTAGCTGGTAAAAAAAAGTCTTTGTATGAAAATTTGTTGTTTTAAAGAGGTACTACCACCTTTAACAAAGATGGCCCCAAATAATTCCTCATCTGGCGACTAGCTGCTCAGTAGTGCTAGTCGCCAAAATTATTACCTGGTTAAAGCGAATTATCCACTGCTCCAGGACTAACAGGCAGGATGGAGCGCAGACATCTTTCCATAATGACATCTGCGCACCTGCGCTGTCAGTCCCTTTTGGAGCTGAATGGCTCCTAGCAACGCCTCCTAGAGCCGTCTGGGACTGACAAAGCAGGTGCGCAGACGTCACTATAGAAAGATGTCTGTGTTCCGTCCTGCCTGGCAGTCCCAGAGCAACGGATAATTCATATTAACTAGGTAATAATTCTGGCGACTAGGGCTACTGAGCAGCTGGTCACCAGATGAGGAATTATTTGGGACCGTCTTTGTTAAAGGCGGTAGTTCCAGTTTAAAAGCAAAAAATGTTTTTTTCTTGAAAATGTTCATTTCAAAGACGAAAACAAAGATAATTTTTAACATCACAATTTTAAGGGCAATGTTCATCAATATCGTCTTACCTTCATTTTTAAGTCTTTATGACATATTTTTAAACGTGACGGATTTAGTTCTGAAAATATTGTCTTTTTTTTACCACCAATTCATGTTCCAACAATTTGATCATTATGATTACTTTTTGAACATCTCGCCCTTAATGTTTATGGTAAAATAATAAGAATAACAAAGTAATAAGGTAAATTTAAATACAGCTGTGGCCTTTTATCCCAAAGATTTGTGTCTGTGTTTTATTTGGGAATCATACCCTTTCATTATGACATGAGAGATATAACATACAGTATACTGTCCATACAACTTATGTGAACACCATATAGATAATAAGATACACAGGCTAATACATATAAGAGCATTGGGAAACAATACTGGAGCAAACTAACTGCACCACAAGGGTAAAAATAAAAAATCCTCCAAATTACAGTTGATTAAATTGAGCTCTTAACATCTTGAATTCTGGAGAAGAAGTGAGTTTGAAACCGCTATCATTTATTGGCATAACAAAATCCCTTTAAATCAAAGGAATACGTTGGTGCTACATAAATAAAGTATGATAATTATGGAAAGTTGCATTTGTCCCCTGTGGTGCAGTTGGTTTGCCCCAGAATTTTTCCACTTTGTCTTTAACCCTTTTAGCGCCAGAGGGGTACATTGCAATGCATTCCGTACCCCTCTGGCACTCAAAGGGTTAATCACGGGGCCCAATGGATGTTATGAATAAAGTCAAAGTGCTGTAATTATGGGGCAGAGACATTCTAATGTGGAACAAAGAGAAAGTCCCCAGATCCCCTAAACTTAACTCCTAGTATGCTCAATGGAGACCTCTCTACCTACCATTCAAGGGGTAAAGGGATAGTAATGTTTCATAATAAAAGCAGCTCTAATTAATCATCATAGTATTTGGACTTTGGAGAGTGTTATTTCAATTCTGTCAGATTTGTAGTTCAAGAGTAATTCAATGATAAAGTGTCCCCCTCCCACCCTTTTTACTGATGTAACACTGTTCAGCCAGATCAGAAGGGAGGTGTCCAGGTAGATTGCAGAGAGGAACAATCTTCAATTAAGATAAGGGAAAAACCTGAAAAGCTTGTCAAGGGGGGCAGGGCTTTCATTGTTCACATAGGAAGAAGATTGTCCCCTTCTGTTATCTGTCTGGTCTATGGACTGCATTCCACATCTGAGAAGAGATGGCTTACACTAGGTACAAGGGGCGGGAGGGGAAACTTTGCTTGTGAATCACTCTCAAACCATAAAGGTTTGAGAAATAAGACATATCGTTCTTCATGTTTTTTTAAATGCCTACAAAATAAAATAAAGATAAAACAAAGTATTACTATCCCTTTAAAGCCCCATTCAAGTTAAAGTCAATCTTGATTTGATCCCTTCAGTTCCATTTGTTTGCCCCAGAATCTTATCACTTTGCCTTATACACAAGGTCATTAAAAACCAACTATGCCAATGAATTAAAACATAGCTAGACCTCTCATGACCTGTCTCTTGTGTTAATTTCCAGTACTATCACTCTGTGTTTAATATTTCAAATCTAAATGATTAGAACTATATGTAAGTGGAATATAACGCAACAAAGGGAAAGACATAAAGATGTCCTAATCACAGTTACAGATACAATACAAAGGTCCCTATCACAACATCAAAAGTGTCAAATGAAACAGGATACATCCCAGTTGCATTTCAGCCTTTGTGGTAGTCCAGTTCCCAGGCTGAACATCTAGTACACCTATTTATAATTTATATGTCTCAGGCAATCACCTGCTTTATTTTCTTTTAGCACTTTTCATTGGGCTGGAATGAAATTACCGAGAAACACCCATGTGTATGCCTGGAATATAAAACTACCTTGTATCAATGTCACAGATGTCCCAGTCTGTTAGGCTGTGTTTACATGGGATGACTTTTAGCACAGACTTAATAACTCACACTAAACACACCCTTGTGAAACATCTTTGTTCCAGTAGTGCTGTTCCCACAGGCAATTCCCTGCTTGCACAATGCAATAGGAGTGCAGAATGGTGTAAACTGATTGCACTCATGCAGGGGGCACAGCCAGGTTACATCAGCTGATCCGCACTGAAGCCTATGGCCAGCTCAGTCACCACTGGGAGCAAAGCCTTAAAGGGATAGTAATACTTTGTTTTATATTTATTTTATTTTGTAGGCATTAAAAAAACTTGAAGAACGATATAAGTCTTATCGCTCAAACCTTTATGGTTTGAGAGATATTCACAAGCAAAGTTTCCCCTCCCGCCCCTTTTTCCTAGTGTAAACCATCTCTTCTCAGATGTGGAAGCAGGGGACAATCTTCTTCCTATGAGAACAATGAAAGCCCTGCCCCCTTGACAAGTTTTTCAGGTTTTTCCCTTATCTTAATTGAAGATTGTCCCTCTCTGCAATCTACCTGGGCACCTCCCTTCTGCTCTGTCTGAACAGTGTTACATCAGTAAAAGGGGAAGGAGGGGGATACTTTATCATTCAATTACTCTTGAACTACAAGTCTGACAGAATTGAAATAACACTCTCCAAAGTCCAAATACTATGATGATTAATTAGAGCTGCTTTTATTATGAAACATTACTATCCCTTTAATGCAGCGATTCTCAACCAGGGTGAAATGGCATTTTCGTGTGCCACAGACATCCAGCTAGAGTGCCCCCTTTTGCCATTAAGACTTTGACAATAAGGTGACTGTTGTCTTTAAGATGTATATTTATGGAAATGAACAGTACTTTTTTTTTTTTTTTAATTATTCTAGTTGTGAGAGCTTAGAATAACTATATTTATTTACTTGAAAACCTTCATTACACCCTTCACAAATGACATATTATATTTTAGGGGTGCCCCAAAAATTCCTGATTGCATGGTTGAGTTGCCTTTAGCAAAAAAAAATTGAGAACCACTGCCTTAATGGAACACCTGCAGCTCTAGTTCCACAGACAAAAACAGAGAGCACTACATCTGTTGTACTAATATCCCCATAATCCTCAGAATAAGCTAGAAACATACCTATACCAAAGGGGATATATATATATATATATATATATATATATATATATATATATATATATATATATATATATATATATCAGACACAGAGAAATTAACACATAGACAGTGAAAGAGTACAAGCAAGATGGCTTATATGCAAGAGATGGAGGACATGCAAACAGAGAGAGTGCATTCAAAGAGAGAATGCACACAATGAAAACAAGTGAGAAGAAGGCAGAACATGCAGAAGAGAGCAATACAAAACACATAAGGGAGAGTGCTGCAAGAGAGAACGCATGCCAGAGAGCAAGACAGCACATGAAAGAGCATAAATAAAAGAATGCACTCAATAGGAAAAAGGTCACATGCGAGAGAGAAAATGACCGCAATGCATTGCACGTAAGACAGGACTCATGCAGGAGAATGTACACACATGACAGAGAGAAAGCAATCACAAAACAGAGAGAAAGCTTGATCAACAGACACAATTAGATGACGACTGCAAGCCAGCAATAGAAAGCAGGAGTGAGAAATTGAGAGATGTGAGTAGAAAGGCTGTACATGTGAAGGCAAGACAGCAGTGACACTGTGGGGTTTATGATACCGTGTACGTTACACACTCGTGGATCATTTATAGTGATCTGCAGTTTAATCTGTCTCCCGATTGTGTTATGTGGCATGCAAAAACTTGGGTTACCTGGCTGAGTTTGTCTATATTGTCTCATATAGGACTATACTATTTGGATATTATTTTGTACGAGAGAGATATAATATATCCCCTATATACCCAGAGGAGTGTCCAACATATCGTGGAGTAATGAGTTGGACAACCTTACCCCCTAGCATTCAAAGGGTTAAATTGTGTATATACGTGTATTTAATGTTTCCTAAGTAAAACGGTCAATGATGGTAGCCTCTCCCGCATGTCTATATGCATATACATGTAAACAGACACAAACTATATACATAAATATTTACGTTAAACTATATGATGTAAGGATGAATACTAATATGAATGCACATGTGCTTATGTGTGGACATATACTAAAGTATGTGCAGTTATATAAAAATATTACCATATAGTAAAAACGTATTTTAAGTAAAACTATATATGCACACAAGTACAGCACAAGCACAGAGAAAGCAAGAGACACGCGTTATGCCGTGCAGATAATTATTCCAGAGATAATAATAGTACACAGTGTAGCCTACACATAAACAGTTATGCCCTCTCTACTTGTTCTGTTGCTGCTCCACACACGCATCGCGTGACTAGTAGCCCGGAGCCGCACGCTGTAAGCCAAAGCTCCGCCCTCGTGTCACCTGCTGGCCTCGTCCCTTCCCCCTAGCACTGCTAAAGGGCAGCTTTGCACGATATGCATGCAGCGTGCAGGGCAGCGAAGGAGCTCTATCACGCGAGCCAGATCAGTGAATGAGGCGGAGCGTGCAAAGCGCGCGCACACACAAAGCGGTTGGAGGTCGGCAGTGCTGTCAATGTCTCACACACACGTAAATAAAATGACTGTTCGGATGTCCGAGCACACGCACATTACCTTATCTCACCATTTGCTTCTCACGCTACATTTGCACAAGGGGACTGTCAGTGTAGCGATGAGTGGAATCAAAGGGTCGTGATGATGCTATAGCTACTGATTTTTCGTAGTGTCGCTTAAGTACACGTGTACTTTATGCATTGATCCATTAACCCTTTAAGTGCTAGAGGTTTGCTTTCCCCTCTGGTAGCTAAAGAATAAGCAATGCGTCGGCTCAGAAGGTTTAACATTCGTTTATTGTTATAATACAGGCACAATTATGTAATAACATTGTAATCATGATCAAATATGTGTTAATATAAGTAATTACAAGGATTAAGTAGCTGTCTTTGAAGTGGATAATCCCAGTGGGGGAGATACAATAAGAAAAGTGGTGTTATTCCTGAGCAAACCAGCTGAACACCAGGGAACACATGCAGTTATATTGCTAAACCTTTTACAATCAAAAATAATTTGTGGAATTATTTTTCCATATGGTACAGCTGATCTGGACCAGAATTGCACCACTTCTTAGTACATCACCCACAGTGTGTGGGGAGGGGTGTACAATACTTGGTGTGTCACACCTTTAGTCATTAAAGGGTTACTTATGGGGTTAAAATATGTGTGCACTTATGTGATTCAAACAGCAGTATTTTAGTTAAATGATTTTTTGGGGACTTGCAGGCACTACTACCCCCCTACCTCCTGTTTGTGTCCGTTACAATAATTGTCTGTCTGTCTGTCTATCTATCTATCAAATCCGAAATGGCAGCACTCACTGTAACCCATAGTGCCAATTGCTGGGTGCACATTGAATAATAAAATGATACATACAGTTCACTTGGTGATAGGCGGCACTCACAAAAGACCTCGTGAGTGCAGTCTATCACCAAGTGAAATATATATATATAATATATATATATATATACATATACACACACACTATCAAGCAAAAAACGAGAGCGCTAGACTAACCCTCAGTAAAGAAAGGATAATAATATACACATATATACTACACACACACACATATATATATATATATATATATATATATATAAGCAACAACATTGTCACATAAAAATCATACAATACCCCCTAGTAAGTACTAACAACACATATAAGGCCACAAATAGTGATATCACTGTAAAAATAATTATGAGCTCAAAAAATATAATTGTAAAAAAATCATAAAAGTAGTCACCATTTACAGTCTCCGATACTCTTGTCTGATGAACAGTGTAGTGAGCATGGGCGTCCGCAAGGGGGGGCACTTGCCCCCCCCTGGATTTTCATCTTGCCAAACCTGAGCGTAGCTCTCGCTCGCACTCTGAAGTACCTCTCCTTCTGCGACGCCCGTCACGCACAGTTGGCAGCTAATGAGAGAGGGGTATCCAACTCTCCTCTGTCATTGGCTGCAGTGCATTCTGCACTGCAGCCAATGAGAGAGGAGAGTTGGATACCCCTCTCTCATTGGCTGCCAACTGTGCGTGACGGGCGTCGCGGAGGGGGTGAGGAGAGGTGATCGCCGCGGGCAGCTGAAGGCGTCGCGGAGGGGAGAGGAGAGGTGATCGCCGCAGGCAGCTGAAGGAGCGGTGCTGCAGACAGCGAGCGAGAGCTACAGACCCCGCTCAGGAGGAGACCTGGTGGACTACATTAAAGGTAAGGCTGGGTGCACTCTAAGACATCCATGGGCGTCCGCGGGGGGGGGGCACTTGTGAAGCTTATGGGTCAATGTGAAGCTGATGGGGGCAATGTGAGAGCAAGCTGATGGGGGCAAGTTGGAGCAATTTGAAGCTGATGGGGGCAAGTTGGAGCTGATGGGGCAATGTGAGGGCAAGTTGGAGCTGATGGAGCAATGTGAGGGCAAGTTGGAGCTGATTGGAGCAAGTTGAAGCTGATGGGGCAATGTGAGGGCAAGTTGGAGTTGATGGAGCAATTTGAGGGAAAGTTGGATCTGATGGGGGCAATGTGAGGGCAAGTTGGAGCTGATGGGGGCAATGTGAGGGCAAGTTGGAGCTGATGGGAGCAAGTTGAAGCTGATGGGGCAATGTGAGGGCAAGCTGGAACTGGAGCAAGTTGAAGCTGATGGGGCAATGCGAGGGCAAGTTGGAGCTGGTGGGAGCAAGTTGAAGCTGATGGGGCAATGCGAGGGCAAGTTGGAGTTGATGGAGCAATTTGAGGGAAAGTTGGATCTGATGGGGGCAATGTGAGGGCAAGTTGGAGTTGATGGAGCAATTTGAGGGAAAGTTGGATCTGATGGGGGCAATGTGAGGGCAAGTTGGAGCTGACGGGGGCAATGTGAGAGCAAGTTGGAGCTGATGGGAGCAAGTTGAAGCTGATGGGGCAATGTGAGGGCAAGTTGGAACTGATGGGAGCAAGTTGAAGCTGATTGGGCAATGTGAAGGCAAGTTGGAGCTGGTGGGAGCAAGTTGAAGCTGATGGGGCAATGTGAGGGCAAGTTGGAGTTGATGGAGCAATTTGAGGGAAAGTTGGATCTGATGGGGGCAATGTGAGGGCACGTTGGAGCTGATGGGGGCAATGTGAGGGCAAGTTGGAGCTGATGGGGGCAAGTTGGAGCAAGTTGAAGCTGATGGGGGCATGTTGGAGCAAGTTGAAGCTGATGGGGCAAGTTGGAGCAAGTTGAAGCTGATGGGGGTAATGTGAGGGCAAGTTGGAGCTGATGGGGGCAAGTTGGGGCAAGTTGAAGCTGATGGGGGCAAGTTGGAGCTGATGGTGGCAATGTGAGGGCAAGTTGGAGCTTTATGTGATGAGTATTCCCCTCCCCTTCATGACATTGTGAAAAAAGAACAGAGTATGGATGTCATTAAAATTATGCCCCCCCCCTGGAAAAATTTCTGCGGACGCCCATGGTAGTGAGTAGGTGAATGAATGAATGAATACACACACACACACATATAGAGTACTTGTGTGAAATTGTGTGCACTTATATATGTGTGTATACTAAAGACATACATTATAGTCGTGTGGCAGCACAGTTATAGTTAAAGGGGAACTTTCACCTCTAAAAGACTTGTAGCCATGTGCTTAAGTTATTAGAATTACAGCACTGGGAAGTCCTGCCCTGCTGTGCCAAAGATTCAGTGAGCCACAGAATGCGGAAGTGCCAATAATAAAGTGTGCGTATCTTAGGAAGTAGGTAAGTAACAGAAAAAAAACAATCCTAATATTATTTTAATAACTTAAGCACATGGCTACAAGTCTTTTAGAGTTGAAAGTTCCCCTTTAAACTTTGGACGGCCCTCAATGTAACATGCAGACTTTGTAATGTTTAAACCCTGTCAATGGATTGATGAATAAACATGAAATTTTGAATTTTAAGGGACATTAACACCAAAACATAAAGTTTTCCCTGCTACTTGTATTAAATTAAATAAACATCCTGGAAGCTCTCTGGTGTTTGTTTTATTTTGTCTAAGGGTGTCTAACACCTTTTAAACTTTTGGAGGATCTGCAGATTACACCCAACAGAGGAGTGGGGGCTGTCCTGTATCCCTCATATACACAGACATTTTTATCTCTCGTAGTAAGGTGGTGTAGAGGTGGTGCTTCCAGTATTCAACTGTATTTCACTAGGAGCGCCTCTTCTTTTGTCCTTTAGTATCCTGGAAGCTTCTACAGTTTTCTGGGGACACTGTGCACCAGATGGAGCCCTCACTGAAAACCCACTGCTAGCCAATGCTGCAGCTCTCTCTGTAGTTCCACAAGGCAAGCTTTAGCATGAACTGTAGTAGTCTGTGGATGTGCTCCCTGAAGTAGCTCTACATTTGAAAGCACTTATTTTTATTTTTTCTCCAGAATTGAGAAAAGCAACACTTCCTATGCATTGGTTGAGAGATTCCAGAGGGGGGTGTCCATCTGGTGCACATACACCCCCCCCCCAAAAAAAAGAGAAAAACTGTTGGAGCCTTCAGAATCTTTATTTCCTTTAACACTGGTAATATGGACAACTGTGTTGGTGTTAGTGTCCCTTTAAAGGGATAGTAATAGAGCAATAAAAGTTGAGCTCCAATTATTACTTAACATTTTTGGAACATTTTGTGCTATATATAGTCACCCACTTTTCTGTGGTTCAACCGGTATCGAAGCTGAAAAGATCCCCCTCCCGCCCCTGCTGGCCTCCTTCTATTGAAAGTGGAATCCGGTCGTGGGACTGGAAGGATATAGTGAGGGGCAAACTTCAGTCATTAAATGTAAGGAAAACCCTGCCGTCCTTGATGAAGGAGGGCATGATTTTCCTTAGGCTTAATGAAGTTTGACCCTTGCCATGCTCCATCCAGACCTGCATGAGAGGACCAGTGACATGACCAGAAGGGGCGGGAGGAGGATCATTTCAGCTACGATAGCAGTTGAACTACAGAAAAGCGAGTGACTATATGTAGTGCAAAATATTCCAAAAATTTTAAGTAATAATCTGAGTTCAACTTTTATTGTGCTATTAATATCCCTTTAAGGAGTCAAGAACCACAAGCACTGCAAATTTGGTCCAAGCTCATTCTCTTATGTAAAGTATAAGGAGCGGGTAAAAAAGTAGGGTTTTGCCCATAATACATTTTTCCAATCATGTTAAAATTAAAAAGGGCTACAACAAAATCTACACAAAGGGCCACTCACACCCTTCCCCTCCCAAACCTGCTTTACTATTAACTCATTCTTTGTGTGCTTTAAAATCTGCAGTTCTCAACCTGTATCCTCAGGGCTTACGAACAGGCCAGGACTTGCTAGAACACAGGTGTATTGATCAGTGGCTCAGTCAATTTTATTAACTCACCTGTGCTCTAAGAAGACAATCCTCAAACACTCACCTGCAAGACTTAGGGTGACAAGACCTCACCTTTAACTGGAGACACATATGAAAAATGCTTACTGCAGGGCTGCTTTGAATTTCAGAGTCCTGAAATATCCCTATTTCCTATGTGTCCTTAGTTAAAGGGAAGGTATTGTCAGCATACTGTAATTGGTCCCTGTGGGAGAAGTTTGAGAAGCACTGTTTAATACTATGCCTGTCTAAAGGGTTAAAATTTGATAAAAGACACCAGCACTGAACAGCTGAGTAGTAGGGCTGATGTACAGTACAGAGTGCACTAAGCCTCTCCCCACCTCTCAGTCCCCTGCATGCTTCTGCTAATGGCAGTAAATCCAACAAATTTAATAATTAATTGTTTAAATTTTATTTAACTTAAAGTGACAAGCAACACATTTAAAAAAAAGTATAAGTTTTTTAATATTCTACATTATGAAGGTGGGGGTCTATGTGAGGTGTGAGCAGGGCCGGATTTCTCATAAGGCAGGCGCACCCCACAGAGGGGCGCCTGTTATTGGCATGGGCGGATTGGCCTATCGGGGGATCGGGCATCCCCCGGTGGGCCGCTAGATCATGGGCCGGTGGGGGAGATCAGAGGATCTCACCTCACCGTCCCACGATATTTTGAAAGAGGTCTGTGTTGCCACCGGCACAGACAGTCTCTGTGACAGCCTTCTATGCTGCACAGGGATCACAAGGGGGCGACGATAGGGACGTCCGTGCAGCTAGTGAGCTGCTTTAACCCTTTGAGTGCCAGAGGGGTACGAAATGCATTGCAAAGCAATGCATTCCCTACCCCTTTGGCACTCAAAGGGTTAAAAAACGCCCGGGCTGGTATTCCCCCTACAATCCGCCCCTGGTTATTGGGACCAGTTTTTTTTTTTTTTTTAATTAGCCTTGCAGTAGGCACAAACCCCCCACCCGTCAGGTCTGTGCCTCCTTCAGCACAGACCTGTAGCTGCTGAGCTCCCTCGTGAGCTCTTTAGTAATGCAGAGCGCTGGGAGATGACATCCTCTCCCAGCGCTCTGTATTACTGACGAGAAGACTGCGCAGGAGGCACAGACCTGTCCTGTCACACTGCTGGACCACCAGGGAGGAGGTAGGAAACGGACACTGGGGTGAGGGGGGCACAATGTGAGTGTAATATGGATCTGATGGGGGGAAAGTTGGAGCTGAAGGGGGGCAGTGTGAGGGCAAAGTGGAGATGATAGGGGGCAGTGTGGAGATTAGGAGCATTGTGGAGGTGTCCAGTGGAGATGCCCAACGGGGGGAGGGGGGGCGGTTCAGATTTCTGTGCCTACAGGCTCTTGAGATGTAAATCCTGCCCTGGGTGTGAGTGTCCCTTTAAAGTAAGAGTAAACTTCCTGACTTACATATTCAGTAAATGCATAATGTGCAAAGTCAAGTTGGGTATACTTTTTATCATTTTTTTTTTTATCTTCAACTTCACTTCTATGTTCCTGACAGTAAGCTCCCTGGATCTATGTTTCACTATCCAGCTTTCACTGATCCTTATAAAAGCTTTCTGTAAACAGATATCCAGGAGCTCACTGCCAGAAATGTAAAAGTGTGAAAGAAAAAATATAAGTTTACTTTCACTTTAACAAATTTCTTGAAACTTGACACAAATGTAGATTTTATGGAGGGCACTGTCCTCTTATTTACTGCTTGTGGATTGTTGGTCCCGTGCCCATAACATTGCTCTCTGATTTAAAAAAAACAGTTTGCACATGCACAGTATATATATCAAAGAGGAAATCTGGTGTAAATTTGTTTCTGCACAGTAGAGACTTTGTATCGATTCTGAATTGTTTAACCCTTTGAGTCCCAGAGGGGTACGCAGCATACCCCTCTGGCACTCAAAGGGTTAAAGCATTTCTTTTATGAAACAAAAATTGAAAGGGAAATGGTGGAAAATTATAACTAAGCATTTGTCAATCATGAGTGAGATGTTCACTTTATCAAACAAAACATAACACATTCCATCAATCAAAACAATTTACAAAAAGTGTCAGTTGTGTCTGCAAAGTGCATTTCATTGAATAAAACCTTCAATCCCCTGTTGAATAAAACAAAAAAAGGGAGATTATGCTTGTGAAGCATGCTCAATCAAAAAAACAGATGCCAAAAAAGTTGATAAAAACAAAAAGTCTATTTACTGTGCACACTTCTCACACACACAATCAAACAAAATATGAAAATGTTGATTGTGCATATAAAGGGAGCTTGATCATTGAAATACAAAAAAACTGTAAGTAAACAGTGGCAATTAAAGTGGAACTATCACTTTTGTAAAAAAAAAATAAAAAAAAAAAAATAGTTGATTAGTAAAAGTGTCCAAAACCCCCCATATTTATGTGTTGTTTTTAATTTCAAGCAATAGTTTCTGAAATATGTAGCTTTATGTATTTGTTAGTTTATTCAGCTGAGCTAGTATGTCCTGGTAGGAAGTGGCAGTTGGTAATACAGAGCTGTGGGGGATGCCTGGAGGACTTGCTTTAACTGACAAAAAAGCTAAATTCTGCTTGCTTTTGAGAGCTCTTTCAAAATCATCTGGTTGTTACAAAATGACAGTTCTACTTTAAAGGGATAGTAATGTTTCACAGAAACAGCAGCACCAATTAATCTTCATAGTTTTTGAGCCATAGAGAGTGTTATTTCAATGCCGTCAGAGTTGTAGTTCTAGGGTAATTGAATCATAAAGTTTCACCCTCCCTCCCCTTTTACTTTGTGTAAGCCACCTCTCCTCAGATGTGGAATCTGGTTTTGAGACCATACAGCTTACAGCAAGGGACAATTTTCTTAGACTGTAAGCTCTCATGAGCAGGGCCCTCTGATCCTCCTGTTCTACACATCTGATTGTACTATTTAATACCTCTGTATGTCTATTCCCCAATTGTACAGCGCTGCGGAATTAGTTGGCGCTATATAAATAAAGAATAATAATAATAATAATAATTCTGTGAGCATAAGAAACCCCTGCCCCTTTTGACAGGTTTTTCTATTAAGCTAATTTAAGATTGCCCCTCTCTGAGATCCACCTGGACACCATCTTGCTGTTCTGAGGTTAGCAGTGTTACGCCAGTAAAAGGGGAGGGAGGGGAATACTTTATCATTCAATTACTCTTGAACTACAACTCTGACAGAATTGAAATAACACTCTCCATGGCCCAAATACTATGAAGATTAATTGTAGCTGCTGTTTTTGTGAAACATTACTGTCCCTTTAACGGCAAAATAACTTAAAACTTATGATAAAGTTTTCACTTTTACCATCAAAATTACTATAAATGACCTTTGAGCCCCAGAGAGTGCAAGTTTAACTGCCCCCCCCCCGTGATTTGCTCTCATTAATTACATAGTAAATAACTGACAAAGAGAGACAGAAACAGCCATTGTGCTTTTATTTAGTGGAATAACTAACATTGGGAGGAGCCCACTGCAAACATTTTTGTGCCACCTAACTAAAATATTCTCCTAAGGGTATAATTAAATCTATTGTGACCTGGGGCTGTTAGGCCCCATGAGTGCTGGGCCCCATTATAACTGCACCATCTGTACCCACTGTAGTTTTGTCCCTGCTTATATACATAAAACAGATCAGTCATTGTGCTTTACTGAGTGAAATGAGAAAGTTGACTACCCACTATAAATATTCAATATGTAAATCAGTGAATACAGTATGTTACTGTCCCACACCCTGGTTAGAATTCATTTTTGGCAATTTTTTCCCCACAGAGGCACTCAGAATGATAAACGTGTGTGATTCATTTACTATATGCAATTTTATTTTCTGTAATGAGTCACCTGAGAACCATGTATAATTTCCTTGCTGACGTATAGGTGTATATTTCAATAAGAAAGCGTAATTATTGAGCAACTGCATCATAGGGAGAGCGAAACATCATTGTTGCAAATGGGACAATTAAAGGAACACTAACACATAAAAATGATCTGGGGTTATGCACACAAATACCATGTACTTCATGCTGGCATCCTTAACCCTTTGAGTGGCAGAGTGGTAAGCAATGCACTGCAAAGCAGTTAGTTGTGTACCTATCTGGCACTCAAAGGGTTAAACATTCTCTATTTGTTTTCAGAGGTCTACAATCTAATCTTACAAATGTTCTGTGGGGGATTCCTTTTCTGCTTTTTCCAAGGCTCCCATTTATTTTGCTTTACTTAGGGTGTCTTAGAAGTGATAGTGTTTTATAGTCTGTAAATGGGATGAGAGTGTAGCAACCTTTCTAAACAGAATAGCGGCTGCCAGGGGTGGATCTAGGTTTTTGGTGGCCCTATGCAAAAAAAAAATTCACATGGGGCTAAAATCTCCATTTAAATCAACCTGAATTTGGGGAATTTTTATTCACCCCTATGGTGCAGTTGGTTTGTTCCAGAATTGCACCTCTTAACCCTTTGAGTGCCAGCGTGGTACGGAATGCATTGCTTTGCCACGCATTCCGTACCACTCTGGCACTCAAAGGGTTAAAAACTTATTGAATATGGCCCTCATGTTTAAGAGAATAAGAGTAATTCTGTGGCAAACAAAATGCATTTAACCCTTTGAGTGGCAGAGGGGCATCCCTCTGCCACTCAAAGGGTTAAGTGGACAAATACAAGTTCCTGTTTATTCAAATAGGACTTATGAGCCTTTGAGTGCCAGAGAGGTATCCATCGCATTGCAATGTGTTGTATACCTCTTTGGCACTCAAAGGATTAAAATCTTGAATGTTAGAGGTCTCCGGTGCATTAGAGACTTCTCTACTCTAGGATTCATTTGGTTAAAAGCCCCATTTAAATTATGGGGGATGTGTATTTGTCTTTTACGATGCAGTTGGTTTGTCCCAGATTTATTCACGTTTTCATATGAATTTAATAATCCCTTTGAGTGTCGGAGAGAGATCCAATGCATTGTAATGCATTGCTTTGGATACCTCTCTGTCGGTCAAAGGGTTACATATACATTAAGTTAATGGGGAACTTTCACCTCTAAAACACATTTTGCCATACACTACGGGTCAAAAGTTTTAGAACACCCCCATTTTTCCAGTTTTTATTGAAATTTACGCAGTTTAATGTCTCAATGTACTCTGAAAATAAAGTATAGAACAACTAAACAATTGGACATTAAAAAGAAATCATGGAATTGTTTTCCTTAACAAAATGTAATCTAAATTTTTGACTCAAAGTAGCCACCTTTTGCAGATATAACAGCTGAACACACTCGTGGCATTCTTTCCACAACAGAGGTATGTTTTGGGTCATTGTCTTTCTGTAGGATGAACCCCTGACCAACTAGGTGTGTACCAGAGGGTATTGCATGACACTGCAAAATGCTGGTTCAGGGTACCACTCTGTGCAAGTCGCTGACTCTGGATCCAGCAACAGAGCCCCAGACCATCATGCTTTCTCCTCCATGTTTGACAGTTGGTGTCACACACTGAGGAACCATCCTTTCGCCTACTCGATGGCATACAAAAATCCTGCGTGATGAACTCAAGATTTCAAATTTTGATTAATTGGTCCATAAGACCTTCTTCAAGTCTCTTTTTCTTATTATGTCATCTTTTTCTTACTGCCACTCAACCATTCAAACCTACGGCTCGAAGTCTTTTCTTCACAGTTGAAACTGACACTTGCTTACATCGATCAGTGTTACATCGAAGCTGTTGTGCTGTGAGCCGCCTGTCACGCAAGCTGTTGACTCTCAGAAACTTGTCATCTGATTCTGTTGTGGTTTTGGGTCTGCCAGACCTCGTCCTGTCAGAATTTCCTCCAGTTTCCAAGTGACTTTTGATGGTTTAGGAAACTTTACTCACTGACACCTTAGTTTTCTTTGCAATTTCTCTAAACGAAAGACCTACACTTTTAAGGGTCATAATGGTTTGTCTTCCTTTGTTAATTGCCTTTTTTTCACCATTTTGAGAGCAATATACTACTTCCTGCAGTACAATACTGTCCAAATATTGCTTAAGAGGGTGTAGTAACACGGTCTGTTTCAACACTGCTTTTATACGGACAGAGTGCTTGTAAGTAATCAAGAATAGTTAGGACACCTGTAGGCATTGTTAGCATGAACTTTCAAGGATTAATTTACTTACATTGCTGCAGAACAACTGTGAGTTGTTAACCCATTACTTCTTCCCTGAAAAGGCCTTTTTGTATAACTCTGAAATGTACATTATTTTCTGTTTTTGCTAACCTAAATGTTTTTTTTTCACCTCTGGCAGTTTACCGCTTACCTTTGTACCATTTCAGGTTATTCACTGGACTTGAACTGTGTAAATTTCAATAAAAACTGGAAAAATGGGGGTGTTCTAAAACTTTTGACCGGTAGTGTATGATTAGCTATGAAAATAGTATTAGGAATCATGTTTAAAGGGTTAGTAATGTCCAATGAAAATGTTATGCAGTGTTGTATATTTAAAAAAAAATTATGTGGAGCAAATCCCATGTTTGAAATCTTTATGGTTTGAGGGATATTCGCCGCTAAAGCTCCCCTCTCCCTCCCCTTCTCCTGATATCAGCTGTAAAGCTGACAGAAGGAGATCTGCGTCAGCCGCCTCGAGGCAGCTCTTCAGCAGAGCCGAAATAGCGATATTTAAAAAGAACTACTTAATTGGAACGGTCTATAAAGTGTGCTTGCAAACCAGGAACACTTTGTAGACTGTTCCAATGAAGTAATTCTTTTTAAATATCGCTATTTCGGCTGGTCCCAGGACCGGGATCTATTGCTGTCAGTATAGCGCTGATGTCAGGAGAAGGGGAGGGAGGGGGGAACTTTAGCGGCGAATATCTCTCCAACCATGAAAGTTTGAAAGATGGGATTTGCCCCACATAAATTTTTTTTTTTTTTTTAAATCTACTGCATACACTGCACTGCACTGCAAACACTGCATAACATTTTCATTGGACATTACTCACCCTTTAATTTTTTTTTTGCATTTATGTACTTTGTAAGATACGCACACTTCAAGCCGGACACTTCCGCATTCTGTGACATAGTGAATCTTCAGTACAGCCCGGCAGGACTTCCTAGTCCTGTAATTCTCCTCCCACCTCCCTCCCAGCTGTCCCTGGGAGCGAGTTAATTCTTCACTTTGTAGTGGTGTACCTCATGTCTATCATTACAGCAAGATCCCTTTATCTTTATACTGAGCTACAACAAAGGACCTAATAAGACTTCAACTGGGGTGCAGGGCCACCCACATAAACTTCACCATTGATTAATTGAATGACATACACATAGTGGACTAGTTTATACAATCAGGCTATCTGTATTTAGTCCCATCAACCTAGTTTGCATTTTTAGTGTCACTGTCTTATTCTCTGCTTTTTTTAGTTACACGTTGTGATACATAGGGTTATACTTCTTCATTGTTATCTTCCTCCATTCACACAGGAATTATTCTATAGCATAGTACCCAGCGGCGGTACAACCTTCTCTTTTTCTTTTACCTTGTTTTGCAATGTGTTGGTGACTTCTCTTGCATTCAAGAGGGTTAAAAGCATCATATAAATCAATGGGAAATTGTGTTTTTCCCCTATGGTTTAGGTCCAAAGGCCCATATGTATACAAGCTAACTGGAGTTATTCTGGAGTAAATTCCTGTTTAATTAGATTGGAGTTTTAACCCCTTGAATGCTTCAGAATAACTCCAGTTAGCTTGTATAAATATCGGCCTTTGTGCTTTATATAATATAAAGCAGAGTAATTATTCCAACTTCACCAAGGGGTAGAAATAATAAAAAAAAAAAAATAACAATAATAATAATTCTAATTATTTTACACTGGGGCTTTTAAACGCTTGAATGCTAGTAAGTTCTCCAGTACATTGCAAATCAATATGTTGGAGACCTGTCCAGCACTCAAGGGGTTAAAATACGCCATTTAATTCAATTATATTTTGTATTTCCCCATTGTGGTGCAGTTGGTTTGCCCCAGGCATGAATTACTCTACTTTTCTTCTGAACATATGGCCATACATAGCTGTAGTATGTGGCTGTTTATGCTGTAATACAGGCAGACCTTAGTGGATTAACCCCTTGGATGCAAGAGATGTCTCAGAACATTGCATTGGGCACCACAGTGACATACAAGGGGTTAATGCACTAAATGAAGGGGATACAGTGGACCTTATATAGGCATTTCTAGGGGGCAAATAAAAATCCCCCCAAATAGACATGGATTTTAATGGGACTTTAAACCCCCTGAATGCTAGAAAGATCTCCCAACGCAACCTTTCTTTCAAGGGGTTAAATGTCCCATTTAAATCCAAGGGAGTGTTTTATTTTAACCATACAGTGCACCAGACGCCTTATTTTCAAGCGGAAGTGGGGAGAACCAACTGAGCTATAGGGGACAAATAAAAAGAATCCACAAATTGCATTGATTTAAATGAGGCTTTTAACCTCTTGAATGCTAGAGGGGTCTCAGCACATTACAATACCTTTCTAGCATCCAATGGGTTAAAAACCCATTTACCTTCCTGGAACATTTATTTCCCACTATGGTGCAGTTAGTTTACTCCAGAATTGCTCCATTTTAGGTTAATAAATAAGGCTATTGGCTTTCTCCAGAACTATATCACTTTGTCATTATACATACTTAATTCATCTGGGCAACCTAGGGCTCTCCAACTGTTAAGGTCTACTAAAACTATCATGCCCGGCCAGCCGTCTGGGGATGATGGGAGGACTAGCCCTGAACAGCTGGAGGGCCTCAAGTTGCCCATCCTGGCAATTAATAAGCTCGAACACCCACCCTGCTTGCACTGGCCGCTGATTAAAAAAGCAAATGCAGAGATGTCACATGCTCTGCTTGTGTTACATGTCAGCCCAAGGTGTCGTGACAGCCGTTCCTGACATCAGCTTAAGTAAGCGCCCGTGGAAGTGTGAAACAGAGCAGTCACGCAACCGGGAAATGCTACTGCAGGAACACACCTCCACCCACTCCAGGCTTATGAGTGACTAGGAGAGATCCACTTCTAATAATGGCACGTCCCCACGCTAGGGCTGAGGTGAATCCGCCTCCAGTCACTCACTATACACATTCAGAGGAAACGTTCAATGTGTGCTGTGAAACTAAATGCCTTGCTTCATTCACCCTTTCTGTGCAATAAAGTAGAGCTTAGTCACTTAACCCCTTCAGTGCCAGGTGCTTGGACCATTTCCTGTACCCTGTAGGCAGACACATTTTCAGCATTTTTGCTATCCTTCTGTTTAGGCTTGAAACTGTATTCATTAGCTAGTGCTATTAGGAGAAAAATTACACCTTATTGGTATGAGCTGACCTACCTTAGGGGTGCTACAAGTACAAAACTACACCTACTACAACCTCTAATATTTTTAACATTTTCTCAAACAATACTTGCCTGTACAAAAATGGCTATAACAGCTACAGAACTGAAGAAAGGGTAGACAAACCATACCATTTTGAAAGAAGACACCCTGCCACATCTAATGAGGGGTGACTCTTACCCAAAGCCTGGTGTGTACAATGCTTCCAGATGTTGTCGCTAATGAAAAAAGGCATTTTCTTACATTTATGCCCTTTGAAATGTACTGAAATCTGTGAAAACCATGTATTCATTAGCTACTGCTCGTAGGAGAAAGATGACACCCCATTGTAATGAGTTGACCTACCTTAGGGGGTGCCAGAAGCACATAAATACACCTACCTGTTTTCTTCTTTGAAAATGGCTGCTTGTACTAAAATGTTCATAACTGTTAGAAACATGAAGGAAAGTAGACATTGTCCCGCATCAAATGAGGGGTGACATGCCTTTCTAACCCTGGGATGAATTGCACAAATATTTCCAAAAGGTGGCACTATAGGAATAAATACATGTTTTTTTACATTTCTACCACTTCGAAGATACAAAAATCTTTGAAAACCATAACATTTCCTGCTGTATTCAGTACCTACTACAAAGATGAGAAAAATGGTAGCCTGTTTGTGTGGGATAACATACAATAAGTCGGTGCTAGGAACACTTACCTAAACCTGACATGTTTGTTTTTTAAATTATCTGCCTGCACTAAAATAGTTATAACCATAATAGATATGCAGGAAAGGTAGAGGAACAATGCCATTTTGGAAAGAAGACAACCTGCCACATCTAATGATGGTCAGTTGCCTTCATACCCAAAGGCTGGTGTGCACAAATGCTTCCAGAAGATGGCACTAATGAAAAAAAGACATTTTCTTACATTTCTGCCCCTTCAAATGTACTGAAATTTGTGAAAAACATGCATTTCCAACTGTTTTCATTAGCTAGTGCTGTTAGAAAAAAAATGACACCTGATTGGTGTGAGTTGACCTACCTTAGGGGATGCTAGAAGTACAAAACTACACCTACTACAACCTCTGATTTTTCTAATATTTTCACAAACCTGACTTGCCTGTACAAAAATAGTTATAACACCTACAGAAGTGAAGAAAAGGTAGATAAACCATACAATTTTGGAAAGAAGATAACCTTCCGCTTCTAATGAGTGGTCACTTGCCTTCTTACCCCAATCCTGGTGTGCATAAATGTTTCCAGAAAGAGGCGATATAGGGAAAAAATTGCATTTTTTTTTTACATTTCTGTCCCTTCAGATGTACTGAAATCTGTGAAAACACCCCAATTGTATTTGTTAGCTAGTGCTCTTAGGAGAAGAATGGCACCCCATTGGTATGATCTGACATACCTTAGGGGGTGCAAGAAGTACAAAACTACACCTACTACAACCTCTGATTTTTCTAACATTTTCTCAAACATTCCTTGCATGTATGAAAATGGTTATAACAGCTACAGAAGTGAAGCAAAGGTAGAGAATCATGTCATTTTGGAAAGAAGATAACCTGCCACATCTATTGAGGGGCCACTTGCCTTTCTACTCCTAAGGAAGTGTGCACAGCTATTTCCAGAATGTGGTACTACAGAAAAAAAAATTAGTTTTTTTTGCAAATCAGTCACTTCAAAGATACTAAAATGGTTCAACACCATGGGATCTCCTAGGGGGACCTTTTGCCAGCCTACTAAAAATGGTACCCCACTGCTGTGGGTTGACATACCATATTGGGTGCCAGGAGCGTGGCTACCAGTGGAACAAGGATGGGGAAGCAAACAGTGTATGTGTGATTCTATGGCTATCAGTGGTCAATCAGTGTATGTGAGGACCAGTGACTGCCAGTGAAACCAGGTGGGGGACGAGGGGTCAGGCAGTGTATGTGGGTATATCTACCAGTGGGCAGTGAGCAAGTATGGCGGTGGTGGTGGTGGAGGTAAGATAGTGCATATGGGGAATCTGTGACTTCCAGTGTGCACTGTAAGTCCCCCACATACACTGTTTGATTTTCAGCCTGAATCCAGTTCATACTCATTCCCATCCCAACCCTCCCACTTCCTGCCCAGCCCTTCTCCTGTGGCCTACTGAATGTCAGTTCCCTCACTAACAAATCTACTCTCATACATGACCTTTCTCTCACAAGCACTCCAGCTTCTTGCTCTTACTGAGACCTGGCTCTCCCAACATGACTCAGCTGTGAAGGCAGCAGTCTCACATGGAGGCCTATACTTCTCACACATAGCACACACAGTGGGCAGAGGTGGTGGCAAAGGTGTACTGCTTGCCTCTTCATGTCGCTTTCAGCTGATACCTGTTCCCCCATCCTTTTCCACTAACTCCTTTGAGGTACATGCTATCCAATTACTCCACCCTGTAGCAATGCATGTTGCGGTAGTATACAGACCTCCCACAACCATACCCTCTACCTTCCTCTCAAATTTTGAATGCTGGCTTACATTATTTCTATCCTCTGACACACCTTCTTTCATACTTGGGAACTTCAACTGTCACAGTGATGATCCTTCCCATTCCTGGGCTTCATGTCTGCTTCAACTAACCTCATTTTTCACCCTTCAATAATGGACTGACTCTAGCACACACAAAGACGGCCACTCCCTGGACTTGGTTTTCACAAAGAACTGCTCATTAATAGACTTTTCCATTTCTCCTTTCCCACCCTCCAACCACTATCTCATAACCTTCTCTGCAACACTTTCCCTCATTCTGCCACCAACTACGGCCCGGCACTACACCTGCAGCCTTCGCTCACTGGACATTTCTGCCTTATCTTCTGCATTGCACTCAAACCTCTCCACCTTCAACACTCTTTCTGAACCTGACAGACTTATAGAATACAACAACTTCCTCTACTCATCACTCAATCTGTATGCCCCCCTCCAGGCCTGCCACAAACGCCCATCACACCCACGCCCTTAGCTCAACTCACAAACACGCTTTCTCCACTCCTTTACCTGCACCTCTGAATGCCTATGCAATAAGTCCCGCTCTCACGCTGACTTTATGCACTATAAATTCCTCCTATCCTGCTTCAACACTGCTCTATCCTCTACCAAACCGCATTACTACTCCTCACTAATCAATACTCACAACTCTAATCCACGGCACATCTTCTGTATCTTCAATACTCTCCTTCACCCTCCCCTCCATCATTCACCCTCCCTAAACCCTCTAGCCTTTGCAGAGTTCTTCACACAAAAGATTAACATAATACATCAAACTATCCCACCCTTTCAGTCTCCACAATTGTATCTTCCTGATCCTCCATCCTACTTATTTGATTCCTTTACTTCATTCACAGAATCAGAGGTCTCCCTTTTGCTGTCCACATCACCACTCACCACCTGCTCCCTTGATCCTATACCATCCCACCTCCTCAATCCTCTGTCATGCACTTTAGTTCCCATGTTAACGCGTCTATTCAACTCTTCCCTATCCTCTGGCATCTTCCCCTCTTAACTCAAACATTCATTAGTATCTCCAATCCTCAAGAAAAGTTAATTAAACCCCACCTCCCCATCCAACTACCACCCTGTATCCCTCTTGCCTTTTGCCTCTAAGCTCCTTGAAAGCCTAGCCTACTCTCGTCTACTTAACTTCCTCATCTCCCATAATGCTTTGGACCTGCTGCAGTCTGACTTTCAGCCCACTTTCTCTACAGAAGCTGCCCTTATCAAAGTAACAAATGATCTACACATTGCAAAATCCAATGGCCATTTCTTATCCTCCTAGACCTATCAGCAGCATTCTACACAGTCGACCATACCCTTCTCTCCCAGGTTCTCCAATCACTTGGCATCTGTAGCTTGGCACATTCCTGGCTTCTATCCTATCTCTCTCACCAGTCTTTCTCTGTATCATACACTAACACCTCCGATCCCCCTCTCAGTAGGCGTACCCCAAGGCTCTTTCTGGGACCTCTTCTCTTTTCTCTGTATACACTCTCCCTGAGGCAACTGATAAAATCATTTGGCTTTAACTATCATCTTTATGCAGACGATACGCAAATATATCTCTCCGCGCCCTCAATATCACCTGAAATACAGCAGCGAGTCTCCGATTGCCTTACTGCTGTCTCTTCCTGGATGGCTCATCGTCGCTTAAAACTTAACATGTCCAAGACTGAGCTCCTTATCTTCCTTCCTAAATCCTGCACATCACCTCCATTCTCTATAACTGTCAAAGGCTCCACAATTTACCCTGTAGACAAGGCCCACTGCCTCGGGGTAACTTTGGACTCTTCTCTTTCCTTCTCCATCCACATTAATGACATAACCAAAATCTGTCGCTTCTTTCTTCGGAATATAGCAAAAATCCGGCCATTCCTCTCTCACTCTACAACAGAAACCCTCTTACATGTTCTTATCGATTCTCGTCTGGACTACTGCAACTCATTACTTATTGGTCTTCCCACTAACCATGTCGCTCCTCTTCAATTAATTCTTAATTCAGCCACCAGAATACTCTTCCTCTCCTCCAGAACAGTACTCACCCCACCACTTTTAAAATCACTGTCATGGCTTCCCATAAAGCAGCGTATCACATTCAGAATCCTCCTCATTACCTTCAAGGCTCTCCATCACTTGTCCCCACCTTATATTTCATCTCTGATATCCCGACATATTCCTGCACGTCCACTACACACCACTCATGGTGGACGACTCTCTGCCCCTTTAACCACTGTCGCTGTTTCACGACTGAAGGCTTTCTTCCTTGCTGCCCCCTACCTCTGGAACGCCCTACCACCCAGTATTCTCCAAGTATCAACCCTCAATAACTTAAAATCCAAACTAAAAGAGCACCTTTTAAATATAGCAAGAGTGTAATATGAAAACAGTATCTTATATGTCAAAAACTGCACTTCCTCCTCTACCAGATCGTATCTGTATGTCACCCATCCTATACTTAGATTGTAAGCTCTACGGGGCAGGGACCTTTCAGCCTCATGTATACTCACCTGTTGTTCCCCTTATGATTGTCTTTATAAGTACTTAATCACTGCACTTATTGTACCCCTTCTATATCAAATGTAAACTGTAACGTGCCAAGTACGCTGGTTGACTCTATATAAATAAAATATACAACACAATACAATACTGGCACTTGGGTCTACCAGTAAGCAGTGGAATCAGGCTGGGGGAATGGGACTGCCAGTAGGCTGAGGAGCTAGACTGGTGGATAGGGTATGTGGGGGTGGGGATTGGAGGCTTTTTGTGTGCATGCCAGAGGGGTGTCCAATGCAATGCATGGTTTTCTTCTTTTTTTTTTTTTTTTAAATACCTTTTTGGGGGTATCAGGACTCCTGATGCCACCCCAATGAGGTCTAAATCAAATAATGCACTGGACCCCTGTGGCACACAATGGGTTAATTTTTCTTTATACTAACTAGTCTTTATTCATAGCTTGTTGGGGGTATCATGCCACTCAATGAGGTCTAAATAAAAGAATGCATTGAATCCCCTGTGGCACACAGTGGGTTAATTTTTCTTTATAATAACTAGTTTTTTATTCAGAGCTTTTTGGGGGTATCAGGACCACTGATGCCACCCCAATGAGGTCTAAATAAAATAAAAATGAAAAAAAAAAATCCTTTGTCTGCCACAGGGGTGTCCAATGCATTGCAAAACAATGCATTGGACCCCCTGTGGCACACAGTGGGTTGATTTTTCTTTATAATTATTATTCTTTATTCATAGCTTGTTAGGGGAACATCAGGGTCCCCCCCAAACAAGCTCTGAATACAAAGCAATACTAAAAGAAAGTATTTTATTTTTTACTATAGACCTCATTGGGGGGGGGGGCATCGTGTACACGGGCCAAGGGCTGGGTGATGTTAACCCTTTGAGTGCCAGAGGGGTACGCTATGCATTGCTTTGCAGTCATGCACTGAAGAGACTGCCCAAAGTCACAGAATGCTCCCAGCACAGAACTCCCAGCATTCTGTGCATTCGGGCAGTCTCTACTGAGCATGACGGCTTCTGACATCCTAGCGAATTATTATATAGGATATGTATTGCTTGAGTCATCCATATAGATTGACTTTATAATGAGACACTTCTTTGAGTCAAAATGCTATTTTAAAGTCTTGTTGCCTATATCCTCTTGGGTGCTACAATTCAGCTTTTCCCTTTGCGTTCCAGATAGGTATCCAACGTGTTGCAATTCATTGGATACCTCTCTGGCACTCAAAGGGTTAAATCCGCTCTCTGGCAAGTAGCTGGTCCCTCTACCGGACAAAAAGGTGCTCAGCTTCATTGTATTATAAAACCAGTGTGAGGTTGATGTATTAAAAAGTGCTGGAGCAAACCAACTGCACCACAGGGAAATAAAATTACCAATGAATTAAATGTCGTTTTCAGCCCCTTGAATGCTAGAGGTCTAACAATAAGATGGAGACCTCGCTAGCATTCAAGGGGTTAAAAGTGCCATTTAAATGCATGTGCATTTTTACTTATCCCCTATGGTGCAATTCATTTGCAATTGGAATTCAATGGGTTAATTAAAGCAATTTAAATTCTTTAAATCAATAGGAATGTTTATTTGTCATTTATGGTGACCCTAGTGTAATTATTTCGTTTTTAAAAAGTGACACAGATGCTTCATTATTTCGCAGATGTAGAACTAAGGTTTCCAAACATCTCCTCAAATAACAAGTGCCACGATTGTCCTGCTTGAGGACAGGAGATAGAAGTCTTTTAGTGTTAGAAATGTCTTCATTGCATTGCAAAGCAATAGGGGCTATTCACTAATACATGATAAAGAGGTGATAAAATGGAGATGACTTCTCCAGTGATATCACTTCTACAGTTCCTATATTATTCTATGGAGCCTATGCACTAAGATCTCCAAAACTTAAGAAATGTTAGTGAATTGGCTCCATAGAATAAAATAGGAATTGGAGAAGCAATATCACTAGAGAAGTTTTCTCCACTTTATCACCCCTTTATCATGCCTTAGTGAGTAACCCCAAGTTGTTTGCAGCCTCTGTTGTATCCAAGGGGATTCATTAAAATGACTGTGATTCAAATGAGCTCAGCTTTGTTCAAACAATACAGTACTTGACTGAAAGGGAGATTTCCAGTGCATTGCTTTGCACTGCATTGAAGAAATTTCTAGCTTTCACAAGGGGTTAAATCATGAACCATTATTTGTACTTGACAATGGGATTGGCTCCTCTGGTGTAGATTAATGGCACAAAACAAGATTGCATAATTTAGCATACAGATGCACACACAAACACTTTTGGAACGTATAAATAGTAGTAAAGCAAAACTTGTACTATAGGAGACAAATACATTCATTTAATTTGGGCTTTTAACCGCTTGAATGCTGGAAATGTCTCCAGTGCATTGCGTCACAATTCATCGGAAACATCTAGAATTTAAGGGGTTACATTCTCCATCTAAATACATGGGGATTTTTATTTGTTCAGTTGGTTTGTTCCAGAATTACTCCAGTTCTTAGTACATCAACCTGAAGGTGCCTGGGCCAGAGTCACAAAAGGTAATGCCGCACTTGGAAAACAGGTTTGTCTGCTTTGAAGGTGCAAGGCTTTCCCATTGTCTGTTATGATGAGCTTTGTATATTTAGTAACAGGTTGTATTGCAGATCTGATGACACCAATTAATTCTACGGCATTCCATTCTGAAACTGCAAAAAAAGAGACGTAAAATGGGCTTAGCAAAAGATCCAAATCACAGATGTTGCAGTCACTATGTAAAATAGAGATGCCATATGTATTTTTTAAATAGTGTAGTATCTTCTTAAAGGGATAGTAATGCTTAAAATGTAAAAAAAAAGTTGTAGAGATTTATGGTCAACTGACCAGAGCTGTCCATAGGATGGTGTAGCAACAGCGCCACTGTACAATTTCAGGCCACTGTGATACTGCACCTAAAAAATCAAGTTTGAGCTATAATAACTTTTGAATAAAACACCTTTCAGCAGTGGGAGTATCCTTGTTTTGCTCAGGGGGATAAACCCTACAACATTGTTTTTACATTTTAAGTATTACTGTCCTTTTAATGAAGTATAGTTTCTGTTTCTTTATTCCATTGGATGCAAATGACAATTTTTTAAAGAAAAAAAATAAAGAGTAATATAGTACCCTAAGAAACAGAACTGTGCCAGTTATTAAAAATCATCATTAATGATAAAAGTCCAGATGTATGTTTGTCCAATGCGGTTATGCACAGTAGAGACTGCCCGAATGCAGACCAGACATGCGCAGTAGACACTGCCCAAACACACAGAATGCTAGGAGGTGTAGTTCTGCAGTAGTACACCTGTTGTTACATAGCCGTTTAAGTAGCCGTTGGTACCTGCCGTGATGCACTTTGGCCTGTGTACGCATGCTTTAACACTAGTACACTAGTAAGTAATAATAGTTTACCTTGCTTGTTAATATAAAGAGGTCAGAGGATGGGTCTTTAAAACTGTAGGATTTCAACTAACAGTTCCTTTACTTTAAAACTCAGCCCTTCTTTCTTTTCACATGTCCTACAGATCTCCATTGTCTGCCAGGCTGGGTAACATCACGCTTCACTTGCCAGTTCTGGGAGAGGAAGCAACATCACTATCTACTCCACTGAAGTCACATAAATTCACTGACAATGGGCTTTAATGGAGAAGGTAGAAATCTACCCAAAGCCTAGAGATCTGCAGTGAAGATGACACACATGATTGGGCAATCAATTTAGAGGGCTACATGTTATTTAGAAAAGATAGGTCAAGCAAAAGAGGTGGTGGGTTCTGTCTGTATATCAAACCAGCATTATTGCCTCAATTGCGGGAAGATATATGTGAGGACAGTAGTGAACATGTGGAATCCCTGTGGGTTGAAATAGTCACTGGGGATAAAACTGCCCAGAAAATATTAGTGGGTATTTGTTATAAACCACCAAACATTGGTGACCTTGAAGAAACACAGCTATTAATGCAAATAGAAAAGGCTTCCCAAATAGGGAGAACTATAATTATGGGGGATTTTAATTATCCAGAAATAGACTGGAAAAATGGAATAGCTAACTCTGCTAAAAGCAGCAAGTTTCTGAACTTGTTGAATGACAATTTTTTGTCACAACTAGTGCAGACCTCAACCAGAGGGAATGCATGTCTGGATTTGGTAATAACTGACCATGAAGAACTTATCTCTAAAATCCAAGTAAGGGAGCACTTGGGGAATAGTGACCATAACATGGTATCGTTTGAGATTAATTCAAAAAAACAAGTTGATACGAGTTCCACCAAAACACTGAATTTTAAAAAGGCCAACTTTAGCAGGTTTAATTCATCCCTTGGTCTCGTTGACTGGGATAAAATATTTTCAGGAAAAAACACAGAAGGTAAGTGGAATGCCTTCAAAATAATATTGCAAAAATACACATATAAATTTATCCCTGTTGGAAACAAATACAAAAGAAGCAAATTGAAACCAATGTGGCTAACCAGTAAAGTAATTCATGAAATAAATAACAAGAAAGCGGCATTTAAACATTACAAAGCTGAGGGATCAGCAGAGGCATTTGCAGAATACAAAAATGTCAACAAAACCTGTAAAAAGGCTATTAAATTAGCTAGACTGGAGAATGAAAAAAATATTGCTAAGGAGAGCAAAAGCAACCCAAAAAAATTCTTTAAATACATTAATGGCAAAAAATTAAAGTCTGATAATGTTGGGTCCTTGTTAGCTGAAACGGGTGAGATGGTCAAAGGTGACAGAGAGAAGGCAGATATTTTAAATAATTTCTTTTCTTCTGTTTTTACCAAGGAAGACCCATTGGACAAGAATCTGCAAACTACTTTTACAGAACAGGCACAGCAAGCATGGGACTGGCTAACACAAGAAAAAGTGTTAAAACAATTGAATGGTGTCAAGGTAGACAAGGCTCCGGGGCCAGATGGTATACACCCACGGGTACTTAGGGAGCTAGGCCAGACCCTGGCCAGACCGATATATCTGATTTTCAGGGATTCTTTTATTTCTGGTATGGTGCCCATGGATTGGCGTAAAGCAGATGTGGTGCCCATATTTAAAAAGGGATCAAAGTCCCAGCCAGGAAATTACAGACCCGTAAGCTTGACATCTGTGGTAGGGAAGCTGTTTGAAAGGTTGCTAAGGGAATATATTCAAGAATTCTGCTGGAACAGGAATATCATTAGCAATAGCCAACATGGCTTTGTGAAAGATAGGTCTTGTCAAACAAACTTGATCGCATTTTATGGAAAAGTAAGTAATAATATAGATGAGGGAGAGGCGGTTGACGTGATCTATTTAGACTTTGCCAAGGCATTTGATACGGTTCCACACAAGAGGTTACTGTACAAATTGAATGAAATAGGACTAGGGCAAAATGTTTGTGAGTGGATTGGAAATTGGCTGAAAGATAGAATGCAAAGAGTGGTAGTAAATGGCAAGTTCTCCAGTTGGATAAACGTGATAAGTGGAGTGCCTCAGGGATCTGTCCTGGGTCCTCTTCTTTTTAATTTGTTTATTAATGACCTCCCAGAGGGCATAGGAAGCCATGTATCAGTGTTTGCCGATGACACAAAATTAAGTAAGGTAATAAAGTCTGAACTGGATGTGTCTTCATTACAAGAGGACTTGGACAAATTGAGTAACTGGGCAGGCAAATGGCAAATGAGATTCAATATAGACAAGTGTAAAGTTATGCATTTTGGGTATAATAATAAAAATGCAACATATAGTTTAAATGGTGTTTCTCTGGGGAAATCTACTAATGAAAAGGATTTAGGAGTAATGGTAGACAATAGACTTTGCAGTAGCATGCAGTGCCAGCTGGCAGCTGCAAAGGCCAATAAGATATTGGCATGTATTAAAAGGGGTATTGACTCAAGGGAGGAAGATATAATTATGCCTCTTTACAGGTCCATGGTAAGACCCCACCTAGAATATGCTGTTCAATTCTGGGCGCCCTTTCTGAAGAAGGACATTATGGAACTAGAGAGAGTGCAGAGGAGGGCTACAAAACTAGTAAGGGGAATGGAAAGTTTTAGTTATGAAGAGAGGCTAGAAAAGTTAAACTTGTACACACTAGAGAAACGGCGTCTTAGAGGGGATATGATAACACTATATAAATATGTTCAAGGCCCATATAAAGGGCTTTCAAAAGACCTGTTCATTAACAGAACAGTACACAGGACAAGGGGCCACCCGCTTAGACTTGAGGAAAGGAGATTTAGTCTACAACAGCGGAAGGGTTTCTTTACAGTAAGGACAATAAAGGTATGGAATGCACTTCCGGAGGAGGTGGTGCTATCAAATACATTAGATGCCTTTAAAAGGGGCCTGGATACTTATTTAAAAGAGCATAATATAGAGGGCTATGCACGTTAGTATTGGGATTAATATTTAGTTAGGGCTTGTTGATCCAGGGAGAAATCTGATTGCCATTTGGAGTCGGATGCCTTCTTTTGGGTCAGCGATGGTAAACAGGAATAGGAAAAGGGTTGAACTGGATGGACGCAAGTCTTTTTTCAACCTAAATTACTATGTAACTATGTAACTATGTAAGATAAGAATGGCAGAGTTTCAGATAGCTGTCAGGTAACTGATTACAGCTAGAAAGCCCTTTCCTCTAACATTTTACCGCCTCTTTAAGCAAAGTGGAAAAAACGATATATATCTATGTATATATAAAAGAGAAAGCCTAATTCATAATGTATGTCTCCTAAGGGAGACACGCACACCCAGGGGCAGCATTAAGGAGGGGATAATCATCTCTCCTCCATACTGCCTGTCCTGGAGATACAGGGCCAGATTCTATTGCAGGTTCTAAATGTTACCACCCGTTTTATCAAACATTTTGCTGTTGAAGTCTATGGGGAAAACTGGAGATAAAAGTAGTGATAAAATTAGCACCTGCAATAGAATCTAACCCACAGGGGGGGTGATTTTGACAGCAGTGGGCAGGGGCCGAAGGTGCCTTTAACCCTTTGAGTGGCAGTGTCTCCAATAAAGCTTCATTTTTTCCTTTTAACCCCTTAAGGACCCATGACGGTCCTGGACCATCATGGAATTCCGGGCTCCCCACACGGCTGCATGCCGTTCGGGGAGTCTGGAATCGGATTGCACAAAAAAAAAAATACTCCGTGGTCCTTAAGGGACCGCAAAGTACGTGCGCAGCCGATCCTTAAGGGGTTAATCATTAATGTTACAGAGTTAGAAGTCTTTAACCCCTTAAGGACCCATGATGGTCCTGGACCGTCTTGGAATTCCGGGCTCCCCGCATGGCTGCATGCCGTTCGGGGAGTCTGGAATCGAATCGCAAGAAAAAAAATGCTCTGTGGTCCTTAAGTGACCGATGTGTGCGTGCGCAGCCGGTCCTTAAGGGGTTAAAGTCTTACCTTCTGTTCTCATTAGTTAGGTCTCCGCGGTACAGCTCAGTACCATACAGTTGTCAATCACGTCCAGCCCTCCTCCCCTTTTGTGGCTCTTTCCCACCTCCTTCTCAGATGCAGACTTTGCATCCACATGACCTGGACACGAATTGACAACACAGCATGGCAAGTCACATGAAAATTTGTGCATCTGAGAAGTAGGTGGGAAAGCCACAAGAGGGGAGGAGGAGCGGAGGTGATAAATTGAGGAATTTGGCATTGATTTAATTTCTACTAAATCTGGCACAAAGGATGGTATGTCAGCAGCACGGGGGGGGCTGTCACACCATACACTTGCATATTGGTGAGAGAAGACACTGCAGTGCCGACAGCAGCGGCAGGGGCAGAGCTTTTTAGAAGTTATGAGAATGTACACTTCCATATCCTACACACAGAACACATTGCAAGCTAACGGAGCATCCTAATAATGAAAGACATCCATCTTTTGAATAATATGCACTGATATCCTGTTCTTTGTGACTGTCAATGTCTACCCATTCTAAAATAATGAACAGTACATAGGCTAGAGGCCAATCTTATCACCAACACTCAGATGTAGTGCACAAACCTTCCTGTAATTAGAGAGTTACCATATTAATGTAGAAGAGAACTGTTCATGGGTTTACTAGCTAATCAGTGCAAATCAGAGTCGAGTACAGCAACATAGCCCCAACTGTAAAAGCGGGGGAAAAAGTTATGTCTATAAAAGGCCCAATCTGCCTAGTTTTAGACTTTGGAAAGTGTATGGAGTAGTTGAAATTCAGAAATACACAGGAATTTACCTGCAGGTCTGTAATCAAGAGGCAGTACCTGTGCATGGTGCCTGGCCAAGTAGAAAGGCCCACCTTCTTGATCAGACAAAGAGGCTCGCGCAATCAAAAGGGGCCCCAAGATGACTGAATTAGCTGATGGGGATTCTGGAGGATTTCCTGGTAGGACCCCTTTCTAAGTATATTCTATAGGTAGCGTAGCAGAGAACTGGAGCAAACCTCTGTCACTCTGTCCTTCATTTCTTGTAATACAGTATAGTTGAGCAGTTCCAAGGGATCTGTCTTTACATATACTTTCAGGTTGCAGACAAATGCATGTAGTGGGGGGCCTGGCTTTATGTTTGTACTGGACTCCATGATTCCTGGTGGTAGCCCTATTTGACTGTGATAGATAAAGCTGTAAACTCGCCAGGTCTAAGGAAGACATAAAAGGCAAGGTAAATAGCAACAAAAAGGGAGCGGTTAACTTAGGCTTTCAAACAGTGTGTAGGCAACAGTTTGAGATACAGCAAACCGTCATTAGGGAGAGGTTTAGGGGCCTTCAGAGTGATGGATTTCAGAATTCCTTTAACCAAGGTCTTAGCAGGGTGAGGCAATAAAAAAGAGGAGTGGCTGGGAGTAGACCATTGTATGTGATGTTGTATATCAGAAAGATATGCCAATTTGAGTGAAAAGTAGCAATAGGATTTAAATGCCACAGTGTAGGGATGGCATATGGTTCAGGGGGCAATACATTCTGGAACAAGGCCCAAGCTCTGTCATAGTTCTAGGTGTTGACAGAGACAGATCTTCCCATAAGCTCCCTAGATCTGTGGAAGTATATATTCAAACCATGGTCAGAAGGTGCACGTGTGAGGAGTGGGTCGGCAGGCTACTAGACATGGAACTCCTGAATGTTTCATTGAGATGGAACATCAGCTGCCATGTTTTAGTACCAGGAATTAACTGACATACCCCAAAGAACTCCTGACAAAAGGAATAATGACGGAGGAGGAGGCTCTCACTTTACTCACTATGTTGGCTGTGGTCTGATTTGTTGTAAGAGAAGAAAATTGTGCGAACAGTCCACAAATTACACCAAGTTCTGGAAGCTGCCACAATGGGACAAAGCTAGAACAAAAACAGTGTCAGGCCAAACTTAGGGATGGCCATGTGTCTGCCATCCAATGTTCCTTGTAAATTGCTACAAAGCCTAGAGATGTGTAACAGTTTTTACAATGAATTTATTCAATTAACAGATGAATTAACTGCACAATTCCTGGCAAACTCCGCCCACGGCAACAGGTCAGCCCAATTGTCATGATGATCAGTCACAAAGCAGCGCAGAAACTGCTCCAGTCCCTGATTGGCACGCTCAGCGGCCCCATTGGTCTGGGGATGGTATGTGGAGGAAAACAACAGTTGTATGCCCATCTGGCTACAGAATGCCCTCCAAAATCTCGACACGAACTGACTCCCTCGGTCCGGCACTACCACTCTGGGAACCCCATGCAAGCGGAACACCTCTCTGGCGAAAACTACTGCCAACTCCTGGGCTGAAGGAAGACCAGAGAGGGGCACGAAGTGAGCCATCTTAGAGAACCTGTCAACCACCAAGTATAACCCCTAGACACTGGCAATTCTCTCAGAAAATCAATAGATATGTGGGACCATGGGCGTTCACCATTAGGCACCGGTTGGAGTAGGCCCACTGGGAGATGTCTGGGGGTCTTAGCGTGGGAGGACAGCCTTTTCGCTTCTGAGAGATATGTAAAATTTTTATGGTCAGTAAGAATTAATACCGGGGTACACATGCCTTCCAATAAGTGTCGCCATTCTTTTAATGCGAGGATAATGGCCAACAGCTCCCTATCACCAATCTCGTAATGGCTTTGGGCACTAGAGAGCTTCTTGGAAAAGAACCCACAAGGTCTCAGGTTGCCACCCACCTTAGGGCGTTGAGAAAGAACTGCCCCTACCTCGACTTCGGAGGCATTGACCTCCAATGTAAATGGCAGGGTGGGATTGGGGTGGGACAGTATAGGAGCAGAGGCAAAAGCAGATTTAAGTGTCTCAAAAGCGTTTTCAGCTGCCTCAGACCATTGAGAGGGATTAGCGCCCTTATGCGTGAGGTCAGACAGGGATTTCACAATGGTAGAGAAATTCTGAATACATTTTCTATAATAATTGGCAAAGCCCAAAAATCGTTGAATAGCTTTTAACCCTTTGGGCCGTGGCCACTGTAGGACTGCTGCCAATTTCTCATGGTCCATGGCAATGCCATCCTTAGATATCACAAACCCCAGGAAGGTTCACATTTTTCTAATTTACAGAACAATTTGTTCTTGCGTAAACGGAGTAAAACCTCGGACACGTCCTGGATGTACTGAGTTAGGTTAGCAGAGTGTATCAATATATCGTCAAGGTATACAACCACACAAGACTGCAGCATATCAAGGAGGATGTCATTGATCAACTCTTGAAATACGGCAGGTGCATTACACAATCCAAATGGCATCACTAAGTATTCGTAGTGCCCTGACCTAGTATTGAATGCCGTTTTCCACTCATCTCTAGCCCTGATCCTTATCAAGTTGTATCATGAACCCCACCTTGCTACGGTCGTTAGGGAAGGCATGAGGTGTCGGTTCTAAGAATATCTCTAATTGGTTGATAAACCCCCTGCACAGTGTAGGTTCGCCATCATATCTCAACGGTAACGGCGCCGCCGCCGTTAGACCTCTGGGAGGTGCAGCAGACAGCCCAGCATGATTATCCGGTGTCGGAACTGGGGGGACCACCGGATTTTGGTTTGGTTTATCGAGGTGTACTGTACGTTCCAGTAAAGTCTGCATGGCCAGAGCCAACTGGTCCAAGCATTGCTCATGTACATCCATCCTCCAATGGAGGTTCTGTGTATTACCATCACCCTTACTGTCTGAGGTCAGGGCCCTTTCGTACTGTAACGATTTTTTACGACACTCAGACCAAAGGTTAGAATAAAACACAGTTTTATTGAGGTAAAAATAAGGTACACTGCCCCATAGGGCCAGAATAGGTAATAGCACGTATCAGACAAGTATAGGGATGTGGTACAGGCCCAATATGATAGGAGGAAATAGCTTGCAACAGGAATCAATGGAGGTAAAAGGGTTAATGCCCAATACACATAACCAGTCTCTGTTGTGGTGATTAGCCAACGTCCAGTGAATATAAACAGTCCAGGTAGTAGTGCAGAAGCAATTGTTAGCAGTGCGACTGAACTGAATGACTACAAGATAGCTTTACTGTAATATACCCAATAGTATAGCAAGAGCTGACTGGAGCTAGAGCCAATAGCACCCCTTAGGTGCGGTAGTGGAAGAGATACACTGCAAGAGCAAATGGGACCGGAGCCAATAGCACCCCTGAGGCGCGGTACAGGAATAGAGACACTGCAAGAGCAAACGGGACCAGAGCCAAGAGCACCCCTTAGGTGTGGTAACGGAAGAGACACTGCACAAGCGAATGTAACGTGAGCCAAACGCACTCCCTGGTGTGGTATGATGGTAGAACACTGCGAGCAATAAGAGACCAGAGCCAAGACACCCTTCCGGTGTCGAAGCGGAGCTACACACTGCAAGAGCTAACGGGATACCCAATAGCACCACGCGGTGCAACGACTGCAAGGGTGCAAGCACCGTAAACGGAGGCCACTGCTCTGCTAGTGTAGACGGATAGGCTCGGTATGGAGGCAACAAGCTCAGCAAGTGTTAAACAGGCTCAGACTCGGAGGCAACAAGCTTGGCAAGTGTACATGGACAGGCTCAGTAACGGAGGCAACAAGCTCAGCAAGTGTTCTCTGACAGGCTTGGTAACGGAGGCAACAAGCTCAGCAAGCGTACTCTGAGAGGCTCGGTGATGGAGGCAACAAGCTCAGCAAGTGTATGGACAGGCTCAGTAACGGAGGCAACAAGCTCTGCAGATGATAAGTAAGTGATCAGTCTGTACAGCACTGCAAGCACAGTTCAGAAAGTCGCCAGGCAAAGAGATCAGAATCTCGCAGGAACACTGGAAGCAATAATGGAGCAGGAATGGCAGCCAGAGCCGGGTCAATCACGGAGCAGGAACGTCAGCCAGAACCGGGTCAATCACGGATCAGGAACGTCAGCCAGAACCGGGTCAATCATGGAGCAGGAACGTCAGCCGGAGCCTGCGTCAATCACGGAGCAGGAACGTCAGCCAGAGCCTGGGTCAATCACGGAGCAGGAACATCAGCCGGAACCGGGTCAATCACGGAGCAGGAACAACAGAGTAGTCAGACGGGCCGAGTCGGTACACAGGAACGCAGGAACACAGCAACTAATACGCAGGTACGGGAACACCACAAAAGGGCACCTGACAGGTGCCATAGGCCCGGTATATAAAGGGACACCCTGTGCGGGCCAATCAAGCTCTGCCAATGAGAGAGCACCACAACAGAGAGTGACAAGGAATCTCGGGAACTGTGATAAGATGCTGCTGCGTGTGTAAAAATTGACAGTCAATGATAAGCTGTATACCATCATCCAACATGGCATATGACAGGAAAATATCCTCAGAGGGGGATGAGGGAATTTAAACTGGGAAAGGAGGAGGATGGGGTATGGACAAATCATGAATCAATCTCCTTTTATTCAAGATCCATCATGTGGCAATGCCAACTGTAGTAACTCTTCATTCAGATAAAGTAGATGAATCATATGTCCCAATTACATAACCCTTAGCCAGTTCTGTGGACAGCAAGAGATTCACAGCTAACTGGTCCAGACAAGAAAATTGTGTGAACAGTCCACGAATTACACCAAGTTCTAGAAGCTGCCACAATGGGACAAAGCTAGAACAAAAACAGTGTCAGGCCAAACAGGGATGGCCATGTGTCTGCCATCCAATATTCCTTGTAAATTGCTACAAAGCCTAGAGATGCTGCTGTGTGTGTAAAAATTGACAGTCAATGATAAGCTGTATACCATCATCCAACACGGCATATGACAGGAAAAAATCCTCAAAGAGTGCAGGAGGGTAGCTGAGGGATATGGAAGCAGATCAGCCACAAATACTGAAACTCTGAGGGAGCAGGGTGTAGGTGGACACAGGTTGGTTCCTGCTTGGTACTGCAGTGATTAGCATAATATACTGCAATGATAAGCATTACTGTAAAGAAAGAGAGAGAGGGAATAGTGGGCATTCTATAACAAAATATGAAAAATCTTGTAACTGCTTGCCTGGTGCTGCTTGAATCAGGAAAGTATAGCAAGCTGTGGATTATAAAACCATCAAACAGCAAGAGCACACAAGGGTCTTGGAAATGAAAGAATATGTTTTATTGTGAAATATCAACGTTTCGACCCCCTGGGGGCCTTCCTCAAGACAATGTAACATATCAACTGTTGACCTTAAATACAGTAAGTAGCCTAAAAGTGCCCAAACACCACCAGGTCAGTGAGACGGCGTCCCCTCATGCAGTGGAAGGCACAGTCGTAAACCTCACATAGTGTTAACCCTTGAGGTGCCTGTATGCGTTAAATATGTCACCACAGCGGCTTGGGCTGTTCTAGCATTCCCTCCGATGTTGTGACAGAGCGGCTGTACTGTGATATAACTAATACTGAGAGACAATGTTACACAAATGTATATAAACAGTAACACAGAGTGATAAACATAAAAGTATCAGCTACAAAGTATCTCATGTGGGACAAGAGATGAGGAGCGCTGGTCAGGGTGTCAGACTGAGGGAAACTCGAAACCAAGAGCAAATGAAACATAAATAAAAAGTCAATAACACAGACACAGATCGATAAACTCCTTTGGCATGCCAAAGTGAATCATATTATAGTCAGATAAACATGTGTCAGGGTTGTGGGAATGTGCATCTGCCACCCGCAGAAGGTGGTATTGAGTTCCATGAACACTGTAACTTGTGAGCTTATGTTTAACAAGTATCACAGTGCAAATTAATGTTCATTATCAAAAATCCAGGTTGATGGTGCCAGTTATCCTTGGCTCGACATGTGCTGCCGTGTAGCAGACATCATGGAGTTTTATAACCGGGTATGACACATAATGTGTGACTGAAGGAAATCCAGGGCTCAATAAATGCTAGGCATGAGTCCATCAACCACTAGCTCTACATGTACTGCCGCAGGCAGACATCATGGAGTCCTATAGCAGGGTTAAACGATTCCGCAATAGATTAGGTATTGAAGCAGCCTATGGCATGCTCAAATTGTCTAAAACGAAAGCTAATCATGCTGTTACTGAACTTGTCATCATGTGGACCATGCCACAAGTAAAGCAAATGAAACCACAAAGGTTTATAATCATAATAGCTGAATAAATGGCAACCCCCAGTCCCCGCTACATGAGGTGCTACTAACACGCCGCATCACGATACGATGCGCCGGGTAGCACCAACACACCACCAGGGAACCAGAAACAGCACACAGCATCCCCACCCCCACATGCTGACACAATGACATGTGTACATATGTGACACACACAAGGATGAATATGTGAAGCACATGCACACAGATCAAAAGAAAAAACAAAATCAACAGTGGCGAAATATAGTATCACAACCAATAATAGTATAGATATAAGCAGACAGGAGATTAACGTGTGAGTATAGTGTTTTCCAATAAAAAGGTGTTATTACTTATTGTGATACTCATTCATTCGGTATAGATATATATATATATATATATATATATATATATATATAGATAGATATAGATATATAGATAGATAGATATAGAAAAACCGAGAAATTCATATGGAATTGTATAGATGTAATATGGGAAATTTGAGGAACAATAGATTAATGTTTTTAGGCATATATGTGCATAACCGAACATTTTATTCTTTAGCGAGTATGCTCATCTTCTGAAGTAATGCAGGCGGCTCTACAATGTGTAATATCTTAACCCCTTAACGACTAGCGGTCCCGGGGTGTGTGGTCCTTTAAGGACCAGATATGGAATTTTGGCGTGCCGCCCTATGTGACTGATCACATGGGGCGGCATGCCGAACGGAGGGACTGAAAGAGATTGCTATGGTCTTGGAGCGATCAAATTCAGTCCCGGGTATTACGGCACTCCTGCAGGAGCGCGGTGAGTAATAGTAAGTGACGTACCAGGGCCGTCACTGGTCCTTAAGTGCCGGAGCAGCGTGACGGTCCGGGTACGTCACTGGACGCGAAGGGGTTAAATAACAGTCAATAATTTCTTGAGGAATGTTAGTCCATGGGGCATTGTAACGGAGTGACTAGGAAATTAACACACTGACAAGTACAGATGAACTTAATATAAAACTTTATTAAATACAATGAATGACAGGTGATAAGGCAACAGGCTGGTGGCAACAAATGACACAACAGTAGTATGGTAATGGAACAAAGTGGCAGTAGATAGTGGCACACCTTCACAAGACCAGGAAGGAACAGTGGAGTCACTTTCCTTACCCTTCACCAGGCAGGTGGTCAGAAACGGATTGGCCCTGGGACTACACGGTAGATGTGAGGGCAGTGCAGAGCACTCCCATACACAGATAGAATGGCACACCTTCACAAGACCAGAGAGGAACAGTGTAGGCACTTTCCTCACCCTTCACAGGACAGGTGGTCAGAAACGGAATGGTCCTTGGACTACACGGTAGATGTGAGGACAGTGCAGAGCACTCACGTACCCGGATAGGATGGCACACCTTCACGAGACCAGAGAGGAACAGTGTAGGCACTTTCCTCACCCTTCACAGGACAGGTGGTCAGAAATGGAGTGGCTCTGGGACTACACTGTAGATGTGAGGACAGCGCAGAGCACTCCCATACACACAGTCGGCAGAGATAAGGAGCGGACCAATACCCTCGAAAGGGGATACACTAGGTGGGTAGCCAGATGGAGGATAGGCTAGGCAGCACAAACTGGTACGGCCACGGGAGGTCCGACACACGGAGTGACCGACAAGTGCCGCTAACGGAATCGAGCTCAGAGTGGAAGACACAGGCAGCACGGGAACCAAACCGAGGAACGGAATGGTCACGGAGCTCAACACGGAGAGTACACCAGGAGTCAGTCAATGGTCAAAACTGGATCGGGTAGTCAGACGTAACCAGTGGTCGTAGCCCGAACGGGTAGTCAGTCGTAGCCAGAAGTCAGAACAGGAACGGGTAGTCAGACGTAGCCAGGAGTCCAAACCGGAACAGGTAGTCAGACGAGCCAGGAGTCAGAACCGGAACGGGCAGTCAGACGAGCCAGGAGTCAGAACCAGAACGGGTAGTCAGACATAGCCAGGTAATACACAGGAATGGTAATGGACCAACACAGCAATAAGCTCAGGTACACCATGAAAGGGCACTGGAAATGACACAGGCTGAGGTTTAAAAACCCTGACAGGTAGGTGGAGCAATGACCTCATCAGCGTGGTGACCTATAAAAATAGCGACCCAGCGAAAGCGACATCTAGTAAGTAAACAATGTCGCTCTAGGGCAACATCCAGCCACAGGCAATCATGGGGCACCGTGATAGGCATCAAGTTGGGAAAGCAGTTCCTGCAGAGTAGATGCAGAAGAGTTGTAGTGAAGAAGGTGACCTATATGGTCCTTCACATGCTATTAATTTGCCACCATTCTCTTAGATGTCTTGTGTGATGAAAGTAATGATAGGCCTTAGTTTGGTTATCTCATCTGGAAATCAACTGTTGTGAATGCATCATCAAATGGTTTGGGTCAACACAGATATTTCAGTGGCTTTCTGTAGGCCATCTTGGAACATGTTCAATTCTGTGAAGGGGTCATGTAATGTGATTCTCTGTTGCGGAATGTTTATGCAAACTCTAGTTCTGGGTTATGAGCCAGCCTAGGTCCACTGAGTGCTTTGGTGTTCTCGAATCCAACAAATCAGTATTATTGCATAGTTCCTACACCCACATCACAGTTAGCATGCACAGTCTGACCTGTAGCAGTTTGATGTTCCTATCCCCTTCATCTTTGTCGATGTTTGATGATGGTAGTATGTCACAAAGCATTGCACAACTAAAACCACTTCTTTAAACATCTCCAGCCAATTATTTTTTTATACCCATCTAACCTGTTGCACACTTGACCCATTGCCACAGAACGGCAATCATTTCTGTATCTCAACCAGCCCACTGCTTGGTGAGATTTGCATAACTCTACTTTTTTACCTATTGGGTCTTGCAACTTCAATGCTGAGCAATAAGGAGAATGTATGAACATAGTGTATTATTTTCAACTCTGTTACATGTCTGAGGGGTGTGCAGTAAAATGATATGCAATGTATTGCTTCCCCCCTACTGGACTTCAAAGGGTTAACATATTACACTTTTATCTATTTTATTTTTTTCAATTTGCAATTGTACTTGAAAAGGAATGAACCACTTTCCCGTGGTGGTACAGCTGTTATTGTTTAATGCCTTTTTCCACTTCCTTTTTCAGCTACTTCTCTTCGTTGCATCTTCAAAAGACGAAATGAAGCAACAGCTGGCCTGTACCCCATGTATGCTTATGGTACCTGCATGGTCTGCGTGACAAGAGTAATGATGTCAGCATGCCCATAGAGGCTCATAATCATGATTATGCTTCCCCTGCATTTGTGTGTGTGTGTGTGGTGATAGGTGTGGGTCTGACCTCCTTTTTTGTCTGCCTGCCCTGTACCCCATATCATCAGGGAGAGGGAGATACATAGGGAGGGTTCTAAACAATGGGCAATATACATAAAGAAAACAGGAAAAATGTTTCACTTTTACTTTTGTGCATATGACCCTACATTTTATGACACTGTATGTTTTTATTTTTGGGATGGGGGAGGGAGGGCAGTCCAGCTCCGAAATGTCAGGCAATTCGTCTCTGCATGAGAGAAACAGAACAACCCAAGATGTGTGTTTCGGCCTATGTGACATCAACATTGGGGTGCCGCTGATTCCTTCTAGGCACATGGAGAGCAAGGGCCCATACCTGGGATACTCTTCCACTTAGGGAAACTAAAAAACAAAAAGTGTGAAAAAAACACACCGAGCGTACGCAAAATGTTTTGTTCTGAAGCATAGTAGCCTTTCTTATGCTGCTCAATTAATGTTTTTTGCTCCCATGTGCCATTGCAGAGAGGACATTTCCATATCCATATCAACCTGTTCCCACCCACAGACAGTCCAATGTAAGGTAAATCCTCTCTGCAGGAAAAAAACAGAAGAACTCCAGATGTAAGTTATTGTCTTTGTGGGCTTGGTCAGAGGGGAGCAACTGCTTCCTTCTAAGTACATGAAGAGCAATGTCCCATGCACCACATCAATGAGGCCCACAAAGGCTGAAATGTACAGCTGTGGTTGTGATATTTCTTTTGTACAGAGAGGATTTGCCAGACATTGCAGAGCTGGACTGTCTGTGGGTGGGACCAGTCTGATATAGAGATGTACATTTCCTCTGTGCCATGGGACATGGGAGTGAAAAACCTGACTTGAACAGCATCTGAGAGGCTACTGTACCTTAGAACAAAAACCCTTAATTCAGTTTGGTCTTATGTGCATTTGTCACAATTTTTGTTTGTGAGATAAAAAATACTTTTTTCCACCAAGAATAAAATAAGCTAGACTAATAGATTTAATAAAGTGGAACTGTCACTTTACAACAAAAAAATTATTATGAAAAAATATACATATTTATGTATATAGCTCATGTTTTATTTACAATAAACATGCTCCCTATCCCAAATGCACTTCCTACCAGGAAGTACTAGCTCCCTATCCCAAATGCACTTCCTACCAGGAAGTACTAGCTCCCTATCCCAAATGCACTTCCTACCAGGAAGTACTAGCTCATCTGCATAAACTGACAAATATATAAAGCTAAATATCTCATAATCTATTGTTTGAAATTTTAAAAAAGGCTAAAAGAAATATAGGTTATTTTGAAAACATTTTCACAGCCACATATTTGTCACAAAGTGACAGTTGCATTTTAATTGTTAATAACTGAAACCTTGAAAACAGTGGATCTGATGTATACAGGCCAAGCCAAGAAATTCTGGGGCAAACCAACTACACCATAGGGGTAAGTAAAATATCTGACTTTTAACCCTTTGAATACCAGAGGGTCTTCCAACACATTGGCATTCAAAGGGTTAACTCCATTAACTCTTGCAAGGTCTCCAAAGCATTGAGTTGGAGACCTCTCTAGCATTCGATGAGTTAAAAAAAACTTGAAATACATGGTAATATTGTACATTTTTGCTTGTCTCCTATGGTACAGTTTTCTTGCCCTGGAATTGGTCTATGCATGACGCTCTTTTGCTGCTGGTTAACACTTGGATGCTAGAGAGGTTTCCATTGCATTATAAAGCAGTACATAGGAGACCTTGGTAATATCCAAGGGGTTACTGAATGACCTTGAAGATCCTTGGTGTATTTAATGGTGTAGAATTCTGTATAATTTCCAGTTGTAACATTATCCCACATCAAATTGTGGAGGCTTTCATTACAGGCTACAAAATGTTGAATGAACATAGAATGAAAAGAAAGGGTAGGTAGATATAGACAGTTCAATACAGCACGAGAAGCTGTTACTAAGAGGCAGGCAAGTCTGCTGTGTAGAACAATGAGCCATATCCGCGCATCCCTTTCTATTACACACACACACACAGCCTATTTTATTTGTTCTCATTCATCAGCTTCTTCACTCTGAGTCGTGATCAGAAAACTACGGTCGAATTCACATGATCCATAAGGTTTAACCTGACATGCCACGCAGAGTCCGATGTGGTAGGTGTAATATAATAGGACAGATGAGACAGTGTGCTAATGTGCCGATTCAATAGCCTGAAGCGTTACAGTACAGCACGAGCAACAGAAATAGCAACTGCTAAATGCAAGGAGAAATCATCTGGGTATTGACAAGATCATCCACAGGCAGCAGTATCAAGAGTGTGTTCCAAATGCCTTTTCCATTACATACTAGTAGCATTGTGATTCTTCCCCCATAGTTGTTTTCATTGAAATCAGGTGTGGGCACTAGAGATGTATGGAACCTTCTGCTGTGGGAAAATTTTTTTGCTGAAAATAGGTCTTCTGCCACCAATGAGAATGCCCACAAGAATGCACGTCTAGGTTTGAGTGTGTTTTTTAATTACTTAACTAATGCTCTTACTGTATCCCCCCTCTACTAAATGTAAACCGTGAAGCAAGAAGTACACCTGTTGGCGTATATACATAAAAATAAAAATTTGCATACATTCAAAGAGGAAGAGTTGAAAATAGGAGGGGGAGGGAAAATAGTTTAGAAGAGAATGATAAAGAACAATGAGAGGGGAAGAAGGCAGGAAGGGAAGAGAAGGGAGAGGAAAAAGAGTGGTGGACAGAAAAATAAAAGGTGTTCAGAGTGTGGAGGAGAAAGGCAAGAACCAATGCTGAGGGAAGGAAACAAGAGTGGAAATGCAGGAAGAAGTAGGGTAAGATGGTGCAAGCATGAGACTGGAGTTGAAAAGAAGAGGAACACAGAAAGTACTGAGTCAAGAGAAAACAATTTTAGGGGGAAGAGTTGGTGAAAGTAGCTAAGAGGAGGTGGAGGTGGGTTAAGGTAGAGGAAGAGGAGACATGGTATGGACTTCTATCAATAACAGAGAAGAGGTTCAAAATTGCCAGATGATTTAGGCATACTGTATCCTTATGTATAAAGGTGCAGTAGTGCAATAGTGGGGTAAACCAAATTCACCATATGAGAAACAGAAAACTCCCCATATTGCCATTAATTTAAATTGGGCTCTTTAACCCTTTAAACACGATAGACGTCTCCAATGTATTAAGAAATCAAATGGAATTTTCGTTTATCCCCTATGGTGAAGTTGGTGTCAGGACTGTAGCAAGGAGCGTACTCACTCTCAGATGCAGGAACCCAGAAGCAAAGCTGTCACTCTTTCTGAAGCAGTACATAGGGAGAGGGCTAAGCCAGACTACAGACCCCTTCCTGAAGTAGACTACAAGCATGTGCAACAGGTAGGCAGAAGAGGTTCAGTTGAGCCAAGCCGGGGTCAGGGTACCAGAGAGCAGGAGGACCCAGGGAGTCAAGCCAAGGTCAGGATACCAGAGAGCAGGAGAATCTGGGGAGCCAAGCTGAAGTCAGGATACCAGAGAGCAGGAGAATCTGGGGAGCCAAGCTGAAGTCAGGATACCAGAGAGCAGGAGAATCCAGGGAGCCAAACCGAGGTCAGGATACCAGAGAGCAGGAGAATCCAGGGAGCCAAACTGAGGTCAGGATACCAGAGAGCTGCAGAGTCCAGAGGGTCAAGCCGGATAAGTAGCCAGAGAATAAGGAGGGCTGGTATGGATAGCCAAGGGTCAAAACCTGAGATCAACTGAGGGAGCAGGAACAGACAAGAGGCGACTGAACACTAGGGAAGCCACAGTATTACTGAGCAATGTTCCTTGGGAGCTCTGAGCTTTTATGGGACTGACTGTGGGTGTGTTGAGGCTGTAGGGGGCAGAGCCGAGCACCGCGTTGCCACAGCGACGCCCGGGAGTCTCTAGCACTACCCTTATGAAGCGCACACAGTGGAGGTTGGATGTGTGTGAATTGTATGCCTCTTTTGTAGCACAACGAGCAGGCATTGGCCCGCAGAGAGCAGCGGGGAATTCGTGGAGGTGGCCGCTGTGACGAGCGGCTGGGCGGTAGGAGCCGTCTGCCTGCAATGGTGTGTGCTTGGCGGGCGGTTAGACACCAGGTACAGTGGGCGGCCTGACAGTTGGCTTGCCCCAGAATTGCACGTCACCTTTATACATAGTACCATTTGAATAAAATACACATTTCCCTTTTCAGCAACAGTCAGTGAGGCTTGGAGTAATTCTGGAGCAAACAACTGCACCACAAGGGGCAAATCAAAATTCCCATTTAATTTGTTCCAGTACTTATTTCATCAGCCTCAATAAGTAGTTTATCTGGCACATCACCACCAGTGAAACTAGGCCTGGGTGCTGTGTTATAATGACAGAATACTCCAAATACTAAATCCAGCAAACTAGGAAAATGTTGAGAAGTGCTTCTCTCATTCCCTGTTCCACAGAGGCGCAGCTCGAATCTTTCTAGCTGTAGAATACTGCAGTTCTCATCATCCCCTTTCCAGCCAATGACTGAATGGGGATTATGGGACCTGCAGTCCTCAACTGCTGGAGAGCCTCAGGTTGTCCAGCTCTGCCATATTCTCCTAGGGAAAAGAGATTTGATTTCTGCTTCTTAGTAAATGCAGCCCTTTGTATTCTCTATAAAGATTCATATTGTTTGCAAGTGGAAATCACAAAACCTGTCTCCACAACAAATGATGAATAGTCAATAAAATAGTCATAAACAAAATGCTAAACAGCATTAACAGTAACAGTCAAGAAAGTACTTCCTCAAAATCAGGGAGCCTTGGCTGACCTCAGAATATGGTTCAGAGTTACATCCATCAAGACTTTATATAAACAGCAACAGCGGTACTCATCAGCTTGAAAATCTCATGCAACTGGCATTCAATAGTGTACACTAGAGGCCTCTGCCTGCTACACTTGTGTTTTAGTTTATAGATGTTATTCATTTCAGTCCTCTTTCTTGATATTTGTATAATTTTATTTTGCGTATTAACCCTTTGAGTGCCAGAAAGGTATCCAACACATTGTGCTGCATTGCGTTGGATACCTCTCGGTCATTCAAAGGTTTAACTCCTTGAGAATCAGAGTTGCAGCAACTCTTGTGCAACGGATATTTGTATCATATAGATTGTAAGCCTGCCCCAGAATTTCTTGTTTTTAACAGATATTATTTTTACAATTTTGTGCATGTTGTTTAGTACAATTGTATTCTGTATAGACAAGCAATATAAACATATATATGATGTGAGACATTTGAATGTGATGATGAGGGACCTTTGATGAGTACTGGTAAGGAAGCAGATCATGTTAGGACGACTATGTAAAATCTATATTCTATGTCGCTAAAGTCTTGGCAACTCTGTTCTATTGTCTGGCTAAACTAGTGTGTAGCTCTGCAGAATCTATGGGCTATTGCCTATTAGAAAGAGAGAGCTGTAGCACTCCAACCGTGGGATATATGTTGCTGTTGCACATATGTCCATTCCAGGTTTCTGTAACTTGCTGCTATCCACCTATTGTTGGACTACAAACCTGTCATTCTTAGCCAGTTATTAGCTGCCTGAAGATGATAGACACTGTAATCCAGTGACAGATAGAAGGCTCTAATCTATACACAGCTACAATGCTGTTTGAGTTCTGAATTACATAAAACTAAAATACTGCAATAGTTCCTATATAGACTTTCACCTTGCATTTTTCAAATATTTTCAGTTGTACAAGGATGATTAGGCAACGCTAATTGTATCTGAATCTATGAGCATTTGCAAGTGCAATCCTGCCGATGTATACATATACACTTGTGACTGGCCCGTACATTCCCAAACCTACAGTCCAGGGGCTCTGACCCCTTGATGCCTCCCACTCTGTCTCAGGGCTAACTCTTTGCTTAGTCTTTACAAAGCCACCTGCCAACCCAGAACACTCCTGGATCCACACACCTCAAGAGGTCTGGCATTATATCAGGACAGGGGGAGACAAAGTGGCTGTAGTGGGTAGCTTTACTGACTGGTAGACCAAGGGTTAAGCACCACTGATACAATAATCTAGCCAGACAACAAGATAATACATTGCATTTATTAGAGGAGTCCTGGACACAAATATAGGACAGCAACTACAGGCAAATAAACAGGTATAAAATATAAAACCTAAAACTTCTACTATTCTCTCCTTGGTACACTAGTGAAGTTGTACAGATTGGCAGGGGTTCCATCTAATACTTACAGTCCATATTAGGTTTACTCTGAAGCTTGAAAACAGTCCCAGTAGATGCAGGAGTTGGGCATGCACCCACTACACATTCACCAGGCACTAGCTTGCATGAATCGTCTTTGTACTTTGCAGTCCTGGCAGAGGGTTTGCAGAAGGAGTCCCAAGAGATCATCAACAGTGCACTATTCTTATTCTTTGGCCATAGCCACTGGAGTTAAGCATTAAGGCCCCCAACCTTATAATGAGAACATAAGGGCATTTTCCATAACTGACACAGCTTGGTTTATAGCTCACAAGCACACATTGATTCCAGCTTCTTCCCATGTACTGCCTTACCAAGTATATGGGCCAGTCAAAGTCCAGACTGGCTGCAGATCTCTCTCCATTCTAGCGAGCCCTTCCCTTGATTCATCCTCTTCTCCTCCTTCTCACTGTGTTTCTCTCTTATACTTTTCTTACTACCCATTCCTGGATCTGATGCCACTGTTACCATAAGCTGAGGGTGATGTGCTAAGAAGAACTGCAGCAAACCAGTTTGCATTGGAAGTATATATGCGTTTCTTCAGATCCCTCACTTTGGATATAGTGTATTGTATAATTTGGAAGATTTATGTTTTTTTATGTCTGACTGTTTTTTTATTCAAGTCCATGCACATATGTACTGTATTTCAGACCAATTCGCTGCTGTTGCTTGATGTTCTCTACTTGGCTTTGGCCCATTCATTTGTATAGGAGATCATTTGTATATGGTAGCGAATCATTTTTGGATAGTTTATTTAATTTTTATGGATATAGAGTTATAGTTGGACCTTTGGATATATTTAGGATTGCAAGCCTTATGTATGGGGTGACCTGTAACACCGTATAGTTGTCCGGTTGAGACTGACTCAGTGGTTGAACTCTAATCCCTATGGGTATTGAGCCGACACTGTTTGTTATATAGTGTTTGGTCATAGCTGGTATGCTGAGGGTTACTTGCTCCAGAGGTTTTAGGTCCCAATATCTTTGGGGGGGTGTATGTATATTTGTATGAGTGAATTTATATATATATATATATATATATATATATATTTTTTTTTTTTTTTATATACAATTATTCGAGGTCACAGGGGACACACTCACTCTCTGTTACGGTTTTCTGACACTCAGACCAGGGTATGAAGTAAAAACACAGTTTTATTGAAAATAAAACAATGCCCCTAAGGGCCAGCACAGGAATAGCAGTAATGACAATACTGACAAGGTGAATGCACACAATGGTAGTGATAGGTGCTATGTATGGATAGGGAATATTCCCTCAAAGGGTTAACAGGTGCAATGTATGGATAGGGAATATTCTCCCAAAGGGTTAACAAATGCAATAGGAGAGATATAAACCAGATTGGCCAACTCCCGGGATAAATAGCAGTCTCTGGCACACAGTCTCTCAATAGCTGAATACACTCTCAAGTTGGTATAGAAGGCGCCCCAATGTCCAGAGCTGAGCCGATACCACCACCGTGGGCTACAGAGGAATGCTATTGCCAACGCTGAAGTGATCAGAACCAGAATCGCCCTTAACTGGGAAAAGTAGTAACCCTGCGTGTGCCACTTGGATTGTGCCCTGACACCCCTTGGGTGCTATTTCAAACAGTTTCTGCACAAGCTGTAATAGAGCCGGCGCCCTCTGAAGTGCAATGGGAAATGTAACTTCTAGCGTATGTGGGCCGGAGCCCGAACACCCCTCTGGTGCCGTTCCAAATGATCACAGTGGGAGCGAACAGGCTACCAGAATACGAGCACGGAGCAGACAAGGCTCTGAGGGTGGATGAGAGACACACAGAAGCACTCAGAGTAAAGGCTCAAGTCGGTAAACGTATGCTTGGCAAGATATATCGGAGGCACTAGACCGGAGACTACAGGCACGGCAAAGGTTAAGTGGTTCTGTACAGGAGCGAACACCTTGGCAACCAGCAGAAGGCAAAGCAACCTCAGGCTACAGCTATTAACTAATGAGAGGAACAGTGAGTCGCTTAAACAGTTCAGAATGTCACCAGAGCGACCGGAATGATACAGGAACACCGGAACAGCAGGCAGGACCGGAACGGTAACTGGAACAGCAGGCAGGACCGGATCAGTAACCGGAACAACAGGCAGGACCGGAATGGTAACCGGAACAACAGGCAGGACCGGAACGACAACTGGAACAGCAGGGAGGCCGGAACGGCAACCGGAACAGCAGGCAGGACCGGAACGGATCACGGAGCAGGGTCGTCAGCCAGAACCGGGTCAAATCACGGAGCAGGGTCGTCAGCCAGAGCCAGGTCAAATCACGGAGCAGGGTCGTCAGCCAGAACTGGGTCAAATCACGGAGCAGGGTCGTCAGCCAGAGCCAGGTGAAATCACGGAGCAGGGTCGTCACCCAGAACCGGGTCAAATCACGGAGCAGAAGCAGGAGAAGAGTCAGACTAGCCGGGTCTGTACACGGGAGACACAGGAATACAGCAACAAGGCGCAGCAACAGGAACACCACGAAAGGGCAACTGACAAGTGCCCAAGCTCCAGCATATAACGGCACATCCTGGGCGGGCCAATCAGTCTCCACCAAAGCACAGGCAAATCAGGCCAGATTGACAGAAGATCACGGGGACCGTGATACTCTCATTTGATGTGGATCTGTAATAGAGGAACGTGGCTTTCACTTGGTGCTCCATTAGGTGGGTGAATGTTAAGTTGATACCACTTGTTCCATACGATTACAGCACAGCGGGAGAGCGGAGGGTTGCTTGAGCTGTTGATGTCGATGGGGTTAATGATTCAGATTTTGGCAAGGTTTTTTAATTGGATGAAGTATCGTGTGAACATTGTCCAAACAGTGTAGATGTTGTGTTATATATATTTGTATTTTTTTTTGTTGCTTTTAAATTTGTGATAGGCTTGATTGCTTTGAAAAAGCAGCCTTGTATTGCGAAACGCGTAAATGTATAAGCCATTACATATATATTTTAGCTTTTTATTAAAGTTTTATATTTTGCTTCATCTGAACAAGCTGCCTGGTTGTTTGTGGAGTGGTGTTCCTCCGGATGTTACCCGAGTGGAGACAGGTTAAGGTCTTCACAAGCATACTTGTCAGACTATCTGATAACAGTTGTCTGACCACACACAGATGTGAGTAAAACATCTTCTTCTGATACTATACTATATCTGTCTGTGATGTTATTGCATGATTAGGCGCTTCCTTTCTTCTTTTTTGGGTTCCATGAATTATTGGAGCAAATCAATTGCACAATGGGTGACAAACAGCTGATAACATTGGAAAGGGGATGTGCTTTCTTGTCAGCTCATTTGATTTATAACAGTGACAGTATTTTACTATAATGTCATTTTATACAGAGGCTAGTTTTCTGAGACTATTTTTTTTTTTGGCATAAAACAATAAAACGCGCCACACTAATGCCCAAAAGTAAGAGTCTCTTATGTGAAATGGAAAAGAGAAAATTTTAAGTCCTTATGTAAAAGTGATGAGCTGCCAGTTATATATTTTATTGCTCCATGAAGTCTGTATTGTAGAAGAGGTGATGTCACATGCTGCTTTCTTTTCTCTCAGTTTTGAATTCTCAGTCGGATTGTGATTGACACTTTTTCTTTCTTCCCAATCAAAATATAGCTATGAATTCAATTCCATGTCATCTACAGAGTAAACACAAATGAGAACACGCTAACTGACATCACCTGTCTCCTCTTAAATGCGGGTTTCTTGGTGCGGTGACAGGCCTAAGGCAAGTTCCATAACTTCTACAATCTCTCCAAATCTAGTGCTTCTCATAAGAGCCACTTCCTTTTTAGCCAGTAGGGTCCCTTAAAATGAAAGTAACACTTTATAAAAAAAAGCTTTCAAAAATCACTTATACAAGTTAGTTACTCATTATTTAAAAGTTTAGATTAAACGATATTTAGCTTTATTTACTTGTAAGTTAATGCTGATTAGGCCATACTGACTAGCAAAGCCTGGTGTGTCAGATAATGACATTCCACTCTTCCTCTCAACTGCTACATCCTGCCAAGAAGTACTGGCTAATTGGCACAAACTGACAAATAAATAAAGGTAAATATCTCATAAACGGCCAACATAAATATACCATAAGTGATTTTGAAGACACTGTCAGAATTACCCAAGGGAATATAACATGCTAGTTCCACTATGAAATCTTTGAATTCTAGAGATGTCTCCAAAGCATTGAGGAGCAATTAGTTGGAGACATCTCTAGCATACAAGGAGTTAAGAACTTACATCACTATTCTTCTTGATTGCACCAATGTCCCATATAAACATGGACAAAGAAAAGACAGGCTATGTTTGCATGGCAGACTTTAGCACAGCTTTTAAAGGGATAGTAATACTTAAGTATTACTAATCCCTATAGTAAAGCCCTACTAAAAAAAATGTATTGCCCCCAGTGTCATCTCTCAAACCTTTATGGTTTGAGAGATGAACGCTTCTAAAGTTGCCCTCTCCCTCCCCCTTCCCCGTAGTCAGCATTCTAGCTGACTGCAGGGAAGAGAGTCGTACGACTTTCAGGCGGCTCTCCAGCATAGCCGCGATCGCGTTACTAAAAAGAAAACTTTCACTGAAATGGTCTTCTACGTGTGCTTGGTTTGCAAGCACATGTAGAAGACCGTTTTAGTGAAAGATTTTTTTTTTGTTAACGCGATCGCGGCTCTGCTGCAGAGCCGCCTGATGATCTATGAACGGATTTCCCTTCAGTCAGCTACAAAGTTGACTTCGGGGAAGGGGGAGGGAGAGGGCAACTTTAGAAGCAATTATCTCTCAAACCATAAAGGTTTGAGAGATGACACTGGGGCAATACATTTTTTTTTAGTAGGGCTTTACTATACTTAAGTATTACTATCCCTTTAAAGCTGCATTAAACTTAGTAACATATTTGATGAGTCTGGTAAAAGACTTGCATCCACCAAGTTTAAACTTTGTTGCATCATGCTTGTTTTTATCACTACAGAAGAAGGCTATCACCTCCTCTCCACTGAGGCAATTTCCAGTCTTGCAAGTAGGTAAAAAATTCTTCCTAACTCTAAAAGTCAGTCGGATGTCTCCCTGGATCATCTTCCTATCTGCATTGTAACCAACTGTTATAATTCTTTACATTGTTCTAAGCTAAGCAGATATCCAGCATATCTTTCTCAGACAAATAATTCCACATAGTTATTGTCTGTAACAAATTCCTGCCTCTGTTTTAGTTGAAAGCACCTTACCTCTAGGATGCCTCATTGTATTTTAAGGTGGGCTGACATACACACTGGAGGAATACATAATAACAATATGTTAATGAATGTTTGATACAAGCCACCTAATAAAGGGTTTGAGGATCCCCAAGTGCTACAGCAAATGGAAAAGGCTTCTCAGTTAGGAAATGTAATCCTAATGAGAGATTTTAATTGCCCTGAAATTGACTGGAGAAATGTAACTTCCAGAACAATAAAGGGAAAGAGAAGCCAGCCAGAAAAAAGACCTTGCTGGACCTAGAGGTCTCAAACAATTCCGAAATGGTATACAATATCCAGGTCAAGGAGCAATTGGGTAACATTATTGGGTATGATATTCTTTGAAGTTTGTTATGAGAAACTCATTAACAAGGATTTAACCAAAACATTCAACTTTAAAAAGGCTAATTTTACAATGCTAAAAGCAGTATTGGAGGACATTCAATTGCATATAATGGTCAAAGATAAAAATGTACAAGACAGATGGAATATATTCAATATACTCTTGGATAAATATACAGGTATATAACTGACAAAATATTTAGGTTGATGTGACCACCTTAAAATTGAGACATGTTAATTAATTAGTGAGGATAAGGCAATGGTTGAAACCTAAGATGGATTCTTTTCTTCTGTATATACAAAGGAAGCAAAAATGGCAGGCTTTAGGCAAACAGGGAGAATCAAAGAATATCCTCCATTGTGTACCTAGCTTACTCAGGACTCAGGTGAATAAAGCACCTGGACCTGATGGCATATACCCAAGGGTACTTAAGGTGCGTAGATCAGTAATTGCAAGACTATTATTCTTAATATTTATTGATTTACTCTCATTGAGCACAGTGTCCTGTAATTGTAGGATAGCAGATGTAGTACCATTATTTAAAAAGGGGCATGATCTAAACTGGGAAATTATAGAGCTTGTTTTTGTCTCCCATTGTGAGTAAGATATTAAAAGGATTACCATTTAGGACTATGTGACATCCAATAATATTATTAGTAGGAGCCAGCAATGGTTTTATGAAGACTAGATTATGTCAATCTAATTTACTTGAATTCTATGAAAGGGTAAGAGTAATCTGGACAAGGGAATTGCCGTTGATGTATATTTGGATTTTGCAAAACTCTTTGATACTTTGCCTCAGAGCAAGTTAGTGCATAAATGAAAAGGCTTTGGCTTGGGAGGTGAACTGGCAAAGTGATAGATGGAAGAGAGTGTTGTGAGTTTTACTTTTTCTAGTTGGTCTAAAGTCATAAGTAAATACATAAGCAATGTGTTGGTAACTTTTGCATCCAAAGGGTTAAAAGCTCCATTTAAATCAATTGTAATTTTTATGTAATCCTTATGGTGCACCACTTTTTCTTAGCACATTAACCTTAAAGAGAGCCGAAAAGAGAGAATGAATGTATGTTTGTGTGTCTATGTGTATGTGTATATATGTGTGCATGTGTATATGTGAGTATGTCTGTGTGTATACTGTATATGTGTGTTGTTTTGGAATTAATGTTTGGGTGGGATGGAGAGGGCAAGAAAGTGTGCCCAGAGTAGGTATGAGATACATTGATTTCTCTGAGGGTACATTTTTTTGTTGTTGATATAGTCCATATATCAGTGACACTCAAAGGGTTAACTCTCAGCTGCTGTAATGTAAAATTAAGCTTGTATTTGTAGGCTATTGTGATTTTTGTGCAACTGCCTTAGTAAATAGGTAAAATATATGGAATGGAGGCAGTATTTACTCAGGAGTGGCAACCGGCAGCATTCCCTCTTTTGTTGGTTTAAAGCTCCTGCCATCCCCGGGGAACCAACAACAGCTGGAAGACCATATATAAGCTTTTGCATTATCCTTTTGCAGGTAAACATTATATTTAGGTGGTGAAAGTTACACAAAATAAGAATCTCTCCAGTTTCCCTTATACATAAGGCCCTTTGGCCCATATTTATAAAATGAAACTGGAGCAAACAATCTGCTCTGTTATCAAAGAAAAAGTCCTTTTGAAAGTAATGGAAGTTCTTCTTTGACAAGTAGTGCAGTTGTTTTGCTACAGAATTGCTTCACTTTTGGTTTGATAAATTTGGCCACACTACTCTCATGTCACTAGCTCCAGATAAAAGCATGACCCCACACAAGTGAAAAATACATCACGTGTTTCCATTATGCGGGTAACCTGTATGCCATATGCTGTAAGGCTTTGTTGTATATATTATGAAAGATCAGTAATTTTTTTAATGAAAATATATATATATTGTATGGCTTTTCCTGTTGAGTAAAATAAGGGTACTCCCACTGCTGAAAGATCCATATTTTCAGAGCTATTACAGTTTAAACCTATGTTTTTTATATTAGCAGTACCCTCTAGTGGTCCAATTCTAATTAGTTTTTCTGTTGTAGTCTAATGGAGAGGAAAGTCAGTGACTTACAGTTCTCCATAGAATGTGATAGAAACTGCTGAGTGGTTCTGTTAGGTAAAACTTCCAGAAAGTAAACAGTAAATTCACTTACTGATTATTTGAACTGTCATACATTTTGAATAAAACAACTGGCATCAGTGACAGTACCTTTGTTTTACTTAGCAGGAAAAGCTTTATAACATATGTTTTCATAAAAAAATCTGGGACAGTTCTTCTAGATAAAACAAAAAACAAATAAGGGAAAGTGAAATATCTAAAGATATGATAATATTTATTCTACTTATACAATACAAAACTTGACCGGCATACACAATATTCCTAATATGTAAATTCCAGCAGACTTAAACTATATTACAGTTCATGCAACAAAAATGTACTCATAATATGCCTCTTTATCTTCAACAATTTCCTCCAATATATTCCATGCCCCAGAAAGACACACACAATCTTATATAATACTCTTATGAAAATGTAGGGGAGTAACTAAAGGGATTGCCAAGACTGCAGTTATGTCAGGGACCGGCATCCATGGAGGGCACATTGGACCCAGGACCCAATAGGTTTTGGTTAATCTCCTGGATTAATATTGTTCTGTTAGGGGTCCCAAAATAATGTTTGCATTGGGACCCTCCAATGACAAGCTATTCCACTGAAAAAATGAAAATTAAAAATTCTGCAAATGAAAATAAAATAACATTAAATTACACATGATGCAATCATTTATAAACATGTGAAAAAAATGTATGGTTCATAAGAAACAGTGGTAAGTCACAAGTAAAATAAAAGTTAATAATACAAGTGGTGAATGCAAGTAATGTCATGTGATCTATGGATGATAAAGGTAAAAGATGGTACCATGTACACATTGGAAAAAGCAGGAGACTTGTTTGTGATACTTTTATTGGCTGACTGCAAATTGCAAGATTTCAAGACTACTTAGGTCCTTTCTTCAGGCAGCTTATAGAATGAAAGCTGAAAAGGATAGTAATGTTTCATAATAAAAGCAGCTCTAATTAATCATCATAGTATTTGGACTTTGGAGAGTGTTTTTTCAATTCTGTCAGAGTTGTACTTCAGGAGTAATTCAATGACAAAGTATTCCCCTCCCGCCCCTTTTACTGATGTAACACTGCTCAGCCAGATCAGAAGGGAGGTGCCCAGGTAGACCGCAGAGAGGGACAATCTTCAATTAAGATAAGGGAAAAACCTGAAAAACTTGTCAAGGAGGCAGGGCTTTCATTGTTCTCATAGAAAGAAGATTGTTCCCTTCTGTTATCTGTCTGGTCTATGGACTGGATTCCACATCTGAGAAGAGATGGCTTACACTAGGTAAAAGGGGCGAGAGGGGAAACTTTGCTTGTGAATATCTCTCAAACCATAAAGGTTTGAGAGATAAGACTTATATCGTTCTTCATGTTTTTTTAATGCCTACAAAATAAAATAAAGATAAAACGAAGTATTACTATCCCTTGAATGCTTCAGATTGTGTGTGTATCTATATCTATATATATATATCTATATATATATATATATATATAGTTTGAATAATCCTCCATTATTTTGTTACCGTAGAGGTAGAAATTTGCGAGACATGTTGGTTCAGACGGACCCAACTGATAAATATGCAAGCAGTAAGAGTTGGTTAAAACGTCCCATAGGTGTATACAAATGTAGAGGATGTACTAACTGCAGTAATATAATTACGGGTAAAACATATCCGCATCCACATACAACCAAAACATATCGGATTAAGGACTATCTGGATTGTGATAGCAAGTTTGTAGTATACATCATAACTTGCCCTTGTAAGTTATTCTATGTGGGGAAGACAACCACCGCATTGAAGGAAAGAATTAACAACCACAAGTGCTCCATTCGGAAAGCATTAGATGGTATCCTGGATCCTAAGGAAAGTTCTAAACAACCTGTAGCCAGGCACTTTGGCACAGCCAGACACGGCATCGCTGACTTTAAATTCATGCCTATAATACAAGTGCATACCCCTAAGCGAGGTGGAAATCGACACCAAATGTTATTACAAATGGAAGCCAAAATGATTTATAAACTAAATACGCTTTATCCCAGTGGTCTTAACTATGAACTCCAACTATACTCTTTCTTATAATTGAATTGGTATGAATGGATGGTGGAGCCCGTGCATAATGTGAAATTGGGCTTTGCACCCAACCAATTCCTCAGTTCTTGGTCTGACTGGTCGTGGTTTATGAGGAGTATTTACCTATAAAACACTGGTGTTCGATCATCATTGGCATTCCTAGGAAGGTGGAGCTCTTGCATAATGGAACATAGGGCTTTTCACCCAGCCTATTCTCTACTTTTGGTCTGACTGGCTGTTGACTGTTGGAGGTTTAATGGAAAATGGATTATCATATGTGGACTTGGATCTGAACTAATCATTAATTGGTCCTGTGGATTACTTTTCCCTTGAGCACAGTGGATGGACTATATTTAGTACATCAAATAATTTTGTCTGTTGGAAGATCAAAGATACATTTCAGCTATGTTGCATTCTTGCAGCATTTATTTACATATATTCACTAATGGGCATTTAAGACATTCAGTGGGTCCGTTTAAACATGTCTCGCAAATGCTGCTGTATTGCTACAGCAGTCACATTGTATTTCTGTGTGGTATGGTATGCTAGATAGTCATTTTTTTTGAGGTAATAATAGCAGTAGTAATTACTTTTTTATCTATGCAACTCGCAGTTATTGTGTGGTATGTGATTCTATGTATCCCAGATCAGTATGTTCCAGTGCTTCGTTTTGCCCCATAAGCGATTCTGTCTTTTATGGCCCGAATACACCGGGTTATATTTGGACAGAACGATACACTGTAACCACTCTGGAACGGCTAGTATTACGATACATTCATGTGCCATGTTTACTGTGATTGTTGTTTTTTCTATAGCTGCCGTGTGACAAGCGCTGCGATGTGCGGGTGTTCTGTAACTGCTCCGGACATCGTGAGGCATGGCAGTTCATTATACATTCTTGTTGTTATTCAATGGTGTTTAGACATTATGTATCTTGTATAGAGGGATGTACTTGAGTTGATCTGTCCGGTGACACAGTACCTTTGAGCGCTAATACTTAAGCGCTCTGGTGCTGATGCTGCCGGAGAATTTAGATCGACATGCAATTTTATATTTTTTTTACCTATATTGACTATATTATCATCACGGAACTCATCTTTAATATTTCTTTCACTATATTATGTATTTTTTGTGAACTTTATTTTTCTATCTTTTGGTTAACATTATGACCTTACGTAGATGGTCACGTCATTACCCGGTTCCCGGTGTAGACGTGACACGTGGCCATAATTGGCGTTTTGAGACGATAGGTAGTCTTCTAACCTGACCAGGTATTTATTCTTTCTGTTTCCCTGTATGTTGTAACCCTGATGAAGGTCCATGCTTGGACCGAAAACGTTTGGTGTATTTGAGACATGATGGAATAAAGCTGCATTATGTTCATTACCGCAGAGTGCTGTCTCTCCAGCTCCGTTTGTAGCTAAGTATTATTTGTATATTATCCATATGGGACGTGCACCTAGTTATATACATATTTTTTATCATTTAATTTGTGAGTGCCACTGCCAGCTCTTGATGTTTGCATATTATTTTTATGACAGTAGAGCACCTTATTATACTTTTTTACTTGCATTTTTTGGTATATTTTTTTGACAATACATTTCCTAATTTGTCTCTTATAATATTAGGATAGGATATGGAAACTACATCAAGTGAGCCAGATATTACCAAATTGGATGAATTAAGATTGTACACTACAGATCAAGGTCATACTTTGTTTCAAGACGATCTTGAATCTGTACTTGGGCCTGATACTCCTACAGAAATTTACAATGATTTATTGCGATTAAGGAAAAAAGAAGTTGATTATTATTTACATGGAGTCACTTTGACTCATTATTATAAGGAGAAATTAATCCCAAGGGGTTTTCGTATAAGAAATCAACCAACCATTGGTAGAGGGAACCCAGATTTCTGTACCAAATGGTGTAATATCTTGACTCAATGCTCACTTGATTTAATGCTACTTGTCATTGATCAGTCGGCGAAGGAAATTGATAAAATTAAGGCTGAAATCAGTCTTTTACAAATAAAGCACAAGGAGGTATTTAATAAAGAAAAAACAGCGGACCTCATTAACAAACTTGATGGTGCTATAGTTAAATACAAGGAAACATTGGCACTGAATAAAAAAGAAAAACTTAAAACAGTCCAGATTGACCATAAGGAACTTAAGGTTTATCCTTGGTTGCTGGGTCTCTCTGAACGCCGGTTGCTTAGAAGAAATACCAAAACCAGAGGTTTTAGAAGCACCGTTGATTCCTTAAGTGAGTCTGAATTTTCAGCCAGATCGGAGTTATCTGATAGTGCAACTGAAGGACATTTTTTAGACAAGAAACAACGAAAGGGCAAAACAAAGACCACAAAAGAAAAATCAGGAGAGGGGGCCGAAAACACCGCTCCCATACCTATGGTACTGAGACAAAGGGCGAAATAGTAGTTTTTAATCTTTCTAATCGGACCCTTACAACTACAGAAATGGGAGTTTTAAGCAAAGGGTTAAGTTATGTTCCTACTACCAAGCAGGACCCATTTTCTTGGGAAATTGATCTTTTTAAACTCCATAGACAACTAAAATTAAAGGATTCCTTTTATAATGATAATGACAGTGGTTCGGCTACGCCTTTTAGGAAGCGCAGTACGTTTGATCCAAAATGTAATAATAACTATATCAATACCTTTATGGGCCTGATTGCTAATGATACCAGAAATATAATACAGCAAAATCCAACTAGTTTCTATAATCTATCTAAGATTGAAATGGGAGCCATTAAAGCTTTGGCGGCTGATAAATCAATAGTTATCAGACAGGCTGATAAGGGAGGCGGTATAGTTATAATGGATTATTCTTACTATAGAGAAGAAGCATTGAGCCAACTGCTAGATACCAAGTGTTACAAAAAACTTGACAGAGATCCAACTTTCTCATACAAAAAAGAAATTGACTCCATTATTGAACTTGGGTTCAATAATAGATGGATCAATTTAGAGACAAAAGAATTCCTTATTCAGCATTATCCCAAGGTACCAGTACTTTACACAATACCTAAAATACATAAATCTATTGATAAACCCCCGGGGAGACCGATCATATCAGCTAGAGGTTCCCTTTGTCAGACATTATCTCAATTTGTTGATTTCTTCTTGCAAGGTTATATGACTAAAGTGCATAGCTACATCAAGGATTCTGCTGATTTTATTCAAAAAATCCCTATAATTATACCAGATGATTTGTTATTGGTCACGCTTGATGTGTCAAGTTTGTACACAAATATTCCTCATTCCGTAGGGAAAGAAGCAATTCGCTCGATATTGCAGTCTGATAGTGATTACGATGGGCCACCAATTGATTACATACTATTGCTCATTGATTGCATACTTAATAAGAACTATTTTAAGTTTGAAACATCTTACTATTTACAATTGCATGGCACAGCTATGGGGTCCAACATGGCACCCTCATACGCGTCTTTATTTATGGATTATTACGAGCAGATACATATTTTTGCTAGTGAATATGTGCATAAGATTTTCTTCTTTAAAAGGTTTATTGATGATATCTTCCTTTTGTGGCAGGGTGATTCCAGATCCCTTAGAATTTTTGTGGACTATTTGAACAATATCGAATCTACTATTCGTTTCACTATGTCTTATGATCATTCTGAGATTAATTTTTTAGATATGACAGTTTACCGAGATAAAAATTCACTTAAGACCAAAATCTATACAAAAAATACAGATCGAAACACCCTGTTACATGCTGGGAGTCATCATCCCATGCCTTTGAAGAGAGGTCTACCGTACTCACAAATGCTACGCGTTGTTCGTGCCACTTCGGATCCCATGTTACGTCAAGTTGGACTCACAACAATGGGCAAGAGGTTTGTGAACAGAGGGTATGATCCTAAAATGGTTAATGAAGCCATCAGACAAGCTGAATCTGTAGATCGTGATACATTACTCAATCCTTCGGCGACTGGTCATGACAATTCTTTAAAAAGATTTTGTATCCAGACTACCTTTACCACAGCTTCTCAGAGTATTAAAAATTCGATTCTGAAATATTGGCCAATTTTGACAGGAGATCCTAAGCTGGGTAAAAGTTTGAATAATCCTCCATTATTTTGTTACCGTAGAGGTAGAAATTTGCGAGACATGTTGGTTCAGACGGACCCAACTGATAAATATGCAAGCAGTAAGAGTTGGTTAAAACGTCCCATAGGTGTATACAAATGTAGAGGATGTACTAACTGCAGTAATATAATTACGGGTAAAACATATCCGCATCCACATACAACCAAAACATATCGGATTAAGGACTATCTGGATTGTGATAGCAAGTTTGTAGTATACATCATAACTTGCCCTTGTAAGTTATTCTATGTGGGGAAGACAACCACCGCATTGAAGGAAAGAATTAACAACCACAAGTGCTCCATTCGGAAAGCATTAGATGGTATCCTGGATCCTAAGGAAAGTTCTAAACAACCTGTAGCCAGGCACTTTGGCACAGCCAGACACGGCATCGCTGACTTTAAATTCATGCCTATAATACAAGTGCATACCCCTAAGCGAGGTGGAAATCGACACCAAATGTTATTACAAATGGAAGCCAAAATGATTTATAAACTAAATACGCTTTATCCCAGTGGTCTTAACTATGAACTCCAACTATACTCTTTCTTATAATTGAATTGGTATGAATGGATGGTGGAGCCCGTGCATAATGTGAAATTGGGCTTTGCACCCAACCAATTCCTCAGTTCTTGGTCTGACTGGTCGTGGTTTATGAGGAGTATTTACCTATAAAACACTGGTGTTCGATCATCATTGGCATTCCTAGGAAGGTGGAGCTCTTGCATAATGGAACATAGGGCTTTTCACCCAGCCTATTCTCTACTTTTGGTCTGACTGGCTGTTGACTGTTGGAGGTTTAATGGAAAATGGATTATCATATGTGGACTTGGATCTGAACTAATCATTAATTGGTCCTGTGGATTACTTTTCCCTTGAGCACAGTGGATGGACTATATTTAGTACATCAAATAATTTTGTCTGTTGGAAGATCAAAGATACATTTCAGCTATGTTGCATTCTTGCAGCATTTATTTACATATATTCACTAATGGGCATTTAAGACATTCAGTGGGTCCGTTTAAACATGTCTCGCAAATGCTGCTGTATTGCTACAGCAGTCACATTGTATTTCTGTGTGGTATGGTATGCTAGATAGTCATTTTTTTTGAGGTAATAATAGCAGTAGTAATTACTTTTTTATCTATGCAACTCGCAGTTATTGTGTGGTATGTGATTCTATGTATCCCAGATCAGTATGTTCCAGTGCTTCGTTTTGCCCCATAAGCGATTCTGTCTTTTATGGCCCGAATACACCGGGTTATATTTGGACAGAACGATACACTGTAACCACTCTGGAACGGCTAGTATTACGATACATTCATGTGCCATGTTTACTGTGATTGTTGTTTTTTCTATAGCTGCCGTGTGACAAGCGCTGCGATGTGCGGGTGTTCTGTAACTGCTCCGGACATCGTGAGGCATGGCAGTTCATTATACATTCTTGTTGTTATTCAATGGTGTTTAGACATTATGTATCTTGTATAGAGGGATGTACTTGAGTTGATCTGTCCGGTGACACAGTACCTTTGAGCGCTAATACTTAAGCGCTCTGGTGCTGATGCTGCCGGAGAATTTAGATCGACATGCAATTTTATATTTTTTTTACCTATATTGACTATATTATCATCACGGAACTCATCTTTAATATTTCTTTCACTATATTATGTATTTTTTGTGAACTTTATTTTTCTATCTTTTGGTTAACATTATGACCTTACGTAGATGGTCACGTCATTACCCGGTTCCCGGTGTAGACGTGACACGTGGCCATAATTGGCGTTTTGAGACGATAGGTAGTCTTCTAACCTGACCAGGTATTTATTCTTTCTGTTTCCCTGTATGTTGTAACCCTGATGAAGGTCCATGCTTGGACCGAAAACGTTTGGTGTATTTGAGACATGATGGAATAAAGCTGCATTATGTTCATTACCGCAGAGTGCTGTCTCTCCAGCTCCGTTTGTAGCTAAGTATTATTTGTATATTATCCATATGGGACGTGCACCTAGTTATATACATATTTTTTATCATTTAATTTGTGAGTGCCACTGCCAGCTCTTGATGTTTGTATATCTAACTATATATATATATATATATATATATATATATATATATATCTATATCTATATCTACACACACACACAAACAGAAATGAGATGCACTCACTGTAACATTCTACTAGACCTGGATGCACATCAAAATAATCAATGGTTACAAACAGTTCTTTGATGAAAGACGGAACTCTCAGAGACATTTTGCAAATAAAATATTCTGTGTTTTTATTGATCTGACGTTTCAGCCAAAGACAAAGGCCAATCTTTGGCTGAAACGTTGGATCAATAAAAACACGGAATATTTTATTTGCAAAACATTCCTGAGTGTGTATATATATATATATATATATATATATATATATATATACACATACACACATACATACAATACATGACATAGATTTTATAGCAGATAATTTTGCACACATTCATGACTCTGGGACATGCTAGTTCCTGATTAATTTGAATTCCACTGGAGTTGATACTCAGTGGTGATAAGAGTTTCATCTACAGAGGAATTGAAATTAATCCGGAACTTTCATTTCTCTGAGTCATGAATGTGTGTGATTAGCTCCTGTACAGTCTATCTGAGATATTCAGCTTTCATTTTATAGCATGCCTGACGAAAAGACCTAAGTTGTCTTCAAAAGCTTTCACTCTAAAGCTACTCATCCAGTATATATGATAATCACACAGTTAATTAATTGATGATCAATTTGTAATCCATACAATTTTCATAGAAAAATGATGATAGGACACAGATGGTATACGTGAAGTAATCAGAGCCACATAATAAATAGTAGATGGTATGCAAGGAGTTAATTCAGATGTAACACCTGCTAACAATAGCTTAAATGGCCTGAAAATCCTTTTGGTCCCTATGAATTTTAGGGCATATTATTAGGAAGTGTTACTTCTCCTTTAATGTAGCCATACAATAGATAAATATTAAAGTGGTAGTCAACCTCCTTTTATGAATTTAGACATGCAATTGCATAATATGTTAAGTCAAACTGCCTATACTTTTTAAGTATTATTATTATTATCTTCACCTGTTTTTTATACTTTTACGTCCCTGACAGGGAGCTAAATAAATGGGATAACACAAAGCTTTCTAAGTTGAAAGCAGAAATAATACAATAATATAAACAAGATACAGTATAAAATGACAGTGAAACAATGTAGAAACACCTGCCACTATAGCTCACAGATCAATCATTGCTGCAGGGAGACTGTAACATTGCATAAATATCTCAATTCTAACAGTCCCCGACTGACAAGCTCTATGTAAAGTGAAACTCAGCTAGCTCCCAGACAGAGACATACAAGTGTAAAAAGACAGGCAAAGATTAAAAACATATATAATAATAGAAAGTATAGGCAGTTGACGCATACCTCCCAACATTTCAAATGGCCAAAGAGGGACACTTTTGTTTTAGGGGGTGTTTCTAGGGGGCGTGGCTGGTGGGCGGGGAATTACAAAGAGTTTTTAGATTATTTCAAGACCTATTGACACCTCTTTGTGTAAATGAATAAATAATTTAGATCAAGACCAAAGTATTTTATTTACACAGACAAATATATAACCACATATACTGAAGATTAACTAAACATTATGTGAGTTTTATTGCTGTGGAACAATGTGATACACACTACTCATTCTGATCTCCTAAAAAGAGGGACAAAAGGGTAGAAAAGAGGGACAGAGGGATCTGGGTCTCAAAGAGGTACTGTCCCTCCTAAAGAGGGACACTTGTGAGGTGTGGTTGACATAACATACTGTGCACTTACAGAATGTGTACAATTGGAGGCTGACTATCTGTAAGCAGGCAGAGACATACATGGCGTAGATGTGAGGCAAAATTAACCCTTTGAATGTGAGGGGATATCACAATGCGTTAGATCCCTCTCTGGCATTCAGAGGGTGAATAATGCACATTAGCGGTACTCACAACCAGATTGCTTTTATACATCTCCAAGATCCAGTTTTAGAACACAACATCCAATCTTCATAATAAAAGCTTAATTTAGCTATTACATATATCATTATAATACATGTTATTATTATAATACATGTTATATATTGAGATAGTTCTACTTTTCTTATTTGCTTTATTTTTTGCGTTGGTGCTAGTCTCACATTTTAGTATTGCAATCAGAATACCTGAGCCCTAGGCATTTTATGGGGAACAGATTTATTATTTACTGATTTGTCCCCTGCTGTGCAGTTGGATTACTACAGAATTACTCCATACCTCCCAAGTGTCCCTCTTTAGGAAGGACGGTCCCTCTTTTACATTCAAATCCCTCTGTCCCTATTTCCAACCCTGATGTCCCTCTTTTTAGTAGATCAGATTGTGTGGTGTATATATAAGTGTATCGCATTGCTCTACAGCAATAAAACTCACATAATTGTTTGTTTAAATGTCAGTATATCTGCTTATAAATTAGTATGTGTAAATAAAACACGTTGGTCTTGTTATAGATCATTTATTAGGTGCCCCACCCACCAGCCATGCCCCCAGCAACAACCCCTAATCACAAGTGTCCCTATTTGGCAATATGTAATGTTGGGAGGTATGTTACTCCACTTTGCTTTTACACGTAAGGCCCAATATATGTTATAATCATTTGTCCTAAAGACTGTCAGGAAACCAATGCTCTGCTCCTACGTTATGAAAGTGCCCCGCAGTCTTTTGTTACAGTATCAGTTATGTAGTCCAGATATTGTATAAGATTCCAGGCCATCTGTTAGATTGTAAAGAGAATTTAGAGTTACATCCGCTGCAGACTGCACACTATAACAAACACCTACACAGCTCATTGTAATTGTTTAAAAAGCTGTGCCTGCTGAGAACATAATTAAAGAGTACTGGGAATGTTTTCAGTTACTTTCATTCAACAGAGCATGGGTGGATATGATATGAGAAGGCAGGTGGCTTGTGAAGAGTGAATTGTAATCTGTCCCAGTACCAGTACATTTGATATCAGATTGTATAATTGTAAAATGAAAAGGAAATGTACATTTAAAGGGCAGCTATCACCTGGAGAGTGACCTATCCACAGACCTTCTCCCATGGAATCTGACCTGCTGATGAAGCTAGAGCTGCATTATAAGTCCTGGCTGACCGACTGAGGACCAGAATGGGGGAGTGAAAATCAACACTCAGGGCTCTCTAATTAGTCCCATGAGAAGAGACCAAATTGTAAGAATTACCCTTTGGGTGCCAAGCTAGTGATCAACCCATTGTAAAGCAATCTATTGAACACTCCCTGGGCACTTAAAGGGTTACATTTTGCAGTTCAGTCTTGAGTGGTGCCTGACCCCATAGACTGTCTGTCCTGAAAGACCAACACAGTGAGTCTATGGAGGCTACACACTGAACTGGCAAAGTCAAAACTTGAAGACTCTGGTTTTTATATTTAATTGCAGGCTCTCCAGGGACAGCGGCTGATTTTCAGGTCTCAGTGAGTTCCCCTATAACTCCCCCTACATCACTTCCAGTTCCAGTCAGTCTGAGAGTCAAATGGTCCATTTTACTGATCTTCAAAGTGTCTGATAGGAGCCTAAAATAGCCCCAATCTACACGAATGTTAAAAACAAAATATATAGGCTCACATATGCAAAGAAAATGGAACACCTCTGGGCAAACCTGCTTCACCCTAGGGAAGAAATAAATAAACCTATCAATATACATATGTTTTCTTGTTGGTTTTTATTGTTGTTTTTATCCCTGGAATGTTATGGAAGTCTCCATTGCATTGCTTTGTAGTATGTTCTAACATTCATGTGGTTAAAAGTCCCATTTCAATGATGGCGGATTTAGATTTGTTTTATGTGATAACCTTGCGTTAGTGTCAGGGCCTTCACTAATACATCAGAAAGGGTGAAAGCTGTTGAAATACTATTGACGAATGATACTGTTGACAAAAGTAGATTAAAATGTGTTTATTTGATAATGGAAAGTTGAATAATGTGATATGGCACCTTATTTACCTCTAACAAATGCCTATCAACCCTAGGAAAAGTGGAGTAAGTGGTAAACCATGTGTACAAATACAAATTGCTTATGATCTATGTATCCCCAGCTGACAGCACTGGGTAACCAATAGAGGCAGATTTGCTGGGGAGAGTGACTCCTCTGCTTATACAAATTTCTGGGTTAAGTGGGTGGGACCAAGTGAAGCTGCCCACATTATTGGTGACAAAATAACACTTATGATAGTGATGAAGGAGGGGAATCATGCTAACCAGTCAGGTCAGTGCTATTGATTGCCCAGTGCTATGAGCTGGACAAGCAAAAGCCAGAGGGGAGGTGGTAGCTTCAAGAGGGTCAAGATGCCCCCTAATAAAGTCCGAATAAAGCAAACAAGCAAACTTGTGTTAATGCATTGCTTTAAACAAGGAAAAGAACACACAGAAATGCCCATAGACTCCCACATTACATCCTTTTGGCACCAGGGCATTCATGGGAGAATCTCTGTGTTTAACCCTTTGAGGTTAATAGCTTTGTAAATTGGAGAAGGACTGATAAATCAGTTCCAGTGCAAGTTATAGGACAGAAGCATATTAGTACATCCCACTACTGACTAGAGGTCCCCCAGTGTAAGTGACGGGAACAGCACCGCATAGTGACCAGAAAAGGAAATTGAGGCTTCATTTGAAAATATACAACTCTGATCTGTAATAACTCTTGTTACTCCTAGCAGCTGAAATAACATGGTATTGCTCAGCAAGAGAATACATATAATTTTTTCAGAATTGTTTTTACTGCTCCTTTAATGGGACTTTTTTTTTTTAATTTCTTCATTCTGCAGTTGGTTTGCCCCCAAATGACCTTTCTTTTCTTTTCAGATAGGGCCCTTACACTGTTGAAACCAGTGTTCTTGGTAAGTTTGTGTATTTACTTCTTAACTATGCCTTCAAAGTGATGAGCAGATTGTTCCCAAATCAGTCATCTCTGGTCCACGTGGCTGACAGGTGGAAAGACATATGATCAAATGAGTTTCAATTGCCCTGACACCTCTGTTTGATTTGAATTAAATGGAACATAGCATTTCATAGTCTCCCAGATCCCTGTTCCTTTTACCTTGAAAATGTAAAAATGAAAGGGAGTTTGTGCACAGGCGTAATGCTGTTTGCAGTTATAGATCAAAGAAGGTATAATACAAAAAGGAGTTTACCTTGAGGTGTTACATTATTTCAGCTTCTTTGATGTGCAATCGCAAACAGCATTCAACCTGTGTGTAATATAGTAATATCAAACACACGAATTTCCAGACTGGAAGGATATTACATAAATGATGCATGTAAACCACATGGCAAAATGCATTCATAGACCAGCACTATCTGATGCGTATGTATGATTTGGGCATATGATATAGGATGATGACAGATCCATCATTTTATTGACACTAAAAATCAAGAGTCTCATCTATGCACATATCAGTTACAATATTTGCCCTAATCTGCAAATTCTTGCTAGTGACCTTCACATCTTCAAAATGTTATGCCATACTATGAAGCTTTCTTTTACTGTGGAACACAGGAAATATGGGTGCTTCCCTCATGCACCGGGCAGGGCACTTCATAAAAGACAGGGTCATTGAGGCTGAGACTCTCTCCTCTTCCTCCAGCTCAACACTCCCATCCAACCCACATTCAAGTGGCCTCTCAAGCAAAGAGGAGTCAGCTGCCACTGCTCTTGGTTTTTAGGTCTGCTTTTTTATTTTTCCCCATTAGTCGGGCTGCCATCACTGGCTACCCTGGAGTTGAATTGCCAGATTCACAGGAGTATTTATGGACCATTTCCTTGTGGAGGTTGACTTCATGATAATTCTGTTGTTCATTGCTGAACTTATCAGAAGTTCTGCTCTTTCTAGATAGGAGACTGAAGAAGAAAGAGGATTGTGAGTTAACCCTTTGAGTGTCTTGGTCCTTTCTATTATGTCCTACTATTATCTGACATCTACCTTCTGTGGATACTATAGGCACTCATTTTGATTTTTATATTTCCTTTCCTTCACACTGTTATGTAGTAAAACCTTTTACAAACAGTTTATACGTTAAAACACCTTATTTTATCACTTACGCTTCTCAGAGTCATAGTTAGGCTACATTTAGACTTTTCTCAGGTGTATCTATGTTTTTTTAAAACGTTTTACTTTAGTTTAAGTTACTTCACATGTTGGTATGCAGCTCCTTTAGGAACATGAATCTGCACGGCAGCCATCTTTTGTGTTATAAACTTCAATGGGGAAGGTTGCGTTGGACATATCTCTGCAACCGTTTATTCTATAAGGGTCATCAGAGTAGGCTCTTTCTTCATCACTGGCCATGCTCTGTCACATGTTCAGCATTCCTAATATCCAGTGCAATGGTTTTCATTGCTTTTTGCAGTGGGGGAGCCACCATTTACTGTCTGTAGTGTATATGGAAAAAGCTACATTGCCCAGAACCTTCAGGTTCCTGGATTTTTGCTGAATGGATGGGGGGAGATTTGACTGCCATTTGAGCTAGTTTTGAGAATATTAGCATTTCACTATCTGAAAACACTAACATGGCCCTAAAGGACAATGGGTAGGTCCATCTATGGTTTATCCCATTCAGACATTTAAAGCCTGGCATCCCTCAGAGATGCAGCTCCTGCAACTGTTACATGGCCAGACTATGTGGCCACCATTCAGAGGTTCAGATAAATTGTTATGATCTTAATATGGGCTAAAGAAAGGTAAGTTCACTAAAATCCTATTTTCCTGTAGCTGGCCAGCTCACATTGATGCTGAACATATATGGCTGTCTCTCCAGTGGGCTAGAAGGGACTGAATGCTAAGATGAATTTGATAGAAAAGGAACATGAGAAGTTTTGATCTTGCTGTTCCTCGCTGGATCCCCTTTGAGCTGTAGGCCCAAATGCTTTGCAAAGGCTTCACCAGCAGTAGTTTCTCTCCTGGTTGGACACTCCTCTGCACAGATTGGGAGATGTGAGGTAGAGGAGTGGAGCAAACTTCCCCCTGCTCATTCATGTCCAAGTCACTGCCCGTAGCTGATACTCAACAGCTAGGTACTTGCAATGATTCTGTAAGGAGGGGCCAGGGGTTCTTTGCCCCTGGCCACTCCCATCAAAGTCACTGCTTCCAGTACATATTGACATTAGGCAGGTGTAGCAATAAAAAAGTTCAAGAGCTTATTATAGTGCACAATCCTATTATTACACCCTCGACCCCTGTGAGTTTTATGAGGGCTCTATTTTATTTTCAAAAGAAAAGTGGTGAACTCCCGGGGTAAACTAATTGCAGAATAGGGGACCCAGACACATTTCCAAAACTTCTATTGATATAAATGGCTACTGAGGTTGGTGACCTCTCTTGCATTCAAGATGTCAAAAACCACATTTAAAATCAATGTGAATATTAATTTGCCCCCTATGTTGCAGTTAGTTTGCCCCAGAAATATGCCAGTTTTCTGTTGAACCTAGGGCCCTATAATTCTGTAATCAGTGTTCTTTTAACCCCCCAAATGTGCATGTAAGGAACCTTTTGATATTTTTTTACACTTTCAGAATGAGGCTCACAAGACAGACACTGAGTGGCCAGAAGAAAGTAATAACTGAAAACATGCCAGCAAGTCATAACATTCTCCCCACAGTGAACACGTCAGTCTTTGTATACTAGTGCTCACCTTTCCTGGTATTATATTGCAAGTGAAACCACGTGTGAGGAAATATAACAACTTCACACTGCACGCCCTCATGTAAACCCAGTCAGGGTGCAGAGCTCAAGTTACACAGGAAAGAATACACTGTGGTACAATCCTATATAATAATTCACTAGGATGTTTGTCAGAAGCCGTCATGTGCAGTAGAGACTGCGCGCGTTTGGCCAGTCTCTACTGCCCATGATTGCATCGCGTGAGTGAGGTGACGCAAGACTGCATCACTTGGAGCAGTGAGGTAGTGGCCTCTTAACACTACCCGGACCTTGGCCCGTGTACACGGGCTTTTACAATAGTTATGAATAAAGCACCCACTTCTTGCGCTGTAGAATAGCAACATCCTTTTAACACCTCGGGGGTTATGCACTAAGGGGTGATAAAGAGATGATAAAACGGAGATAACTTCTCCAGTGATATCACTTCTCCAGTTTCTATGTTATTCTATGGAGCTTATTCTCTGAGATTTCTCAAGTGGGAGAGATCTTAGTGCATAGGCTCTGGAGAATAACATAGGACTGGAGATATGATATCACTGGAGAAGTTATCACCTCTTTATCACACCTTAATGCGTAACCCCCCTGGAGTGCTAGGGTGATCGCCATATATTTAGATAAAATGTGGTCTATGTATAATGACAAATGTGGAGTAAATAGATGGCTAAGCAACTGCACCATTGGTAACTACTAAAAATCCCCATTTTTAATTTATATGGAAACTTTAAAAAGGAACTAACATACCCGAATAATATCCCCCAACTCATACTTTATTGTGACCAGGAACTTCTAATGGCTCTTTTTAATTTTGTCTTTGTTTAACCCTTTGAAAGCCAGAGAGGTATGTAACTCATTGAGTTGTAAAGCATTGAATACCTGTCTGGCACTCAAGGGGTTAAGAGATAACATCTTCAGTCAGTCCTTGAAGACAATTACTTGCAGTTTTCTCTGAAACAGGCAGCTTGCATGAACTGAAATAACCCTTTCAAGAACAGAGGGGGATGCGCAGCTGCACCAAGGTTATGACATCCAGCACTGCTTGAAGAAGCAAGGGAAAACTCATATGGGCCATTAGGATTCTCTGGCCATAGTAGAATGAGTGTGGAGATGTTAGTTCTCCTTTTAAAGGGATAGCAATACTTCAAAATTACTATCCCTTATATTGAAGCCCTTGTAAAACTGAATAAAATGCCACCAGCGACATCTCTCAAACCTTTATGGTTTGCGAGATAGCCGCTTTTAAACTTCGCTCCCCCCTGCCTCTCCGCTGACGTCAGCGTTCTTGCTGCAGAAGGGAAATCCCTTCTTTGAATCAAGCGGAGGCTCTTCAGCAGAGCCAGATCTCTTTATAGAAGAAACGATCCTTCACTAAAACGGTCTTCTACGTGTGCTTGGTAACCAAGCACATGTAGAAGACCATTTTAGTGAAGGATCTTGTCTTCTATAACGAGATCTCGGCTGTGCTAAAGAGCCTCCGCCAGTCCCGGGACCGGATTTCCCTGCTGCAGCAAAAACGATGACGTCAGCGGAGAGGCAGGGGGGAGCGAAGTTTAAAAGCAGCTATCTGGCAAACTATAAAGGAGATGTCGCAGGTGGCATTTTATTCAGTTTTACATGGGCTTCAATATAAGGGATAGTAATTTTGAAGTATTACTATCCCTTTAAGCTCTTGAATGTTATATATTCTCCAACACATAGCTGTGAAATGTTTAGGCAACCTTTCTAGCATTCAAGGGGTTAAAGGAACACTAACACCTTCTACAGCAGTGTTTTTTAACCCATGCTACTAGTACCCTGGGGTTACTTGGGATCTAGGCCAGCGGTCTTCAGCATTGATGTACATGTTGGTTGTCAGCAAACTTATGCAAACTGTAACAGTGGCTGTGTGACAATTCCATATGTCTCACTTTTGGGTATATTTTTTGGGTTAATAAACCTTATGCAGCTCCCCAGAGGTAATTCTGAGTGTGAGAGCCTGCGTGAGTGTAAAATAATTTAACTCATCATGACACTGATGTTAGTTGCCCCTTTGTTCTCCTATGAAGAATGACTGTTTGAAATCTTATATATAATGCATACATACAATGTAAAAGATAAAGTAAATATTAAAATAATAGAAAGTGTCTATGAGTGGCTGGGTAGTTTTACCACCTACCCACAGGCAATTCAGTTTGACTGGGTGAATCTACATACTGACAATGATTCTGTGTGTCAGGGGTTTGTCATTCACTAGCCTAAGTCTGCTTTGTGGTTTGAAAGCAGGTTATGGGCCAGAGAGCACTTCTCACCTAGGGTTGCCACCCAGCCGGTATTTTATAGGCAGGCTGGTAAAAAATTGGCTTCTGTCCAATGTTAAGTCCAGGGCTCAAAATTTCCACTCGCCACTAGCCAATGGTGAGTGAAAATTTAGCCCTGGTGAGTAGAAATTCAGCCCTGGTGGTTATGTTATGGCTTGCAGTGGTGAGTAACTTTTCAGGTCTGGCTAGTAGCAAAGGACTTAAAATTATAAGCCTTGTTAAGTCTATGGAGAGAATGCCATGGCCGGTATTTTTTTTTAAAGAAAAGGTGGCAACCCTATTCTCACCTAATATGGTTAGGGACCTGATGTCTTCCAGGTTAGGTGGTAAAAGCCCTATGCTCTGTGTTATGCAGGGATCGGCTGCTTTAGGGGTAAAGACCTGATCTGTCAGCCCAGTAAAAGTTAATAGAAGAAATTCAGGCTGGCTCCTCTCTTTATAATGTTGTAGCTCATAGTCCTGTCAGAGGCTGTTTGGATGACGAGCTGGAGCATGGATTACTCCATAGTCACACTAATCTCTACACACTGAAAGCAGGACTTGTGGGGAGTATGTTACTTAAGCAGGACAAAATGTTAGAGTATTTGTATTTGGGGTAGTAGAGATGATGTGGCTGTCCAGCTGAACTACAACTTCCAACATCATCAACAGAGCCAGGATGAGTGTATGGTTTTACACTACAATACTAAGATCAAAGAACCATGTTATTATATAGTAATACTAGTTTTAAAGCCTGTGTATACGGGTCAACAAAGTCGGAGCTGCAGTCATGCGCAGTACAGACTGCCAGCTCCATGGCTAATACGGAGCGGGTGCTCCGAATTCAGACCAGAGTCCTCTCTGCGACTGGTCCTTGGTCTTGTCTTGTGTTCAGGACAGTCTTATGCCTATCCCATGCATGTTTAAATTTCCTCACCGCAATAGCTTCTACCTCTTCTGCTGGTAGGCTATTCCACTTATCTACTATCCTCTCAGAGAAGTAGAACTTGTTTTTGTCTTGTGAATAGAGGAGATTAGCAGGTATTTATGTATCAAAGCCTTACAGTCCAGTCATCAGTTATGTGTTTTGTTAGTTCCTATCATGAGACAGTATCAGTGACTCATCGTGCTTCCTTCACAAGGCTTTGTTGTATCACTCTGTCCCCTTGAACATAATATGTGATAAACTTGCACTACAGAGGAACTGTGGTAAAACATTGATATATATATGTATCTAGCAGATAACTGGAGCAGTATAACAGATACTGAGAACCAGTCTTTATTCTTCATTCTCATGTTATTTATTGATCCAAAAAAGCTAAAAGCATAAGGACAAATTGTTATCAGCAGCACTCTGTTATCCATTGAAGGACATTATCCCCAGGGCACTTTGTGTTAATGTTATAAAAACAAGAGAAATCTCAGACATCAACTGCCAGGATAGCAGCTTACCATCAGCTGTCAGAGACAGAAAGCACTGTGTTTACCATCAACTGCCATAGACAAAAAGCTTTTACTTATCGTCAGCGGCAGGATAGCCCACACTATACCAGTAAGCAGTTATGTGTTTGTATCAATTCCTCCTCATTTCTGCTAGAGTGTGCTACGGTACAGGTCCCTCATCTCCTTTTGTTTCGCTGTGGTGCACTTTTGTCTCTCCATTATACAGAACTAAGGATTATGCTGATACACTTTAAGAAACTTATTGTTTGCAATGTAACTGCCAGTTTGTAACAAATGTATGCTATTGAAAGTTTGAGATATTTATATGTATTTACCTGTCAGTTTATGCAAACTAGCTGTTAATGGCAGCAGGTGTGGCAGTTGGAATGGTGAGCAGTGTGGAATGTTACTAGCTGGAGGTGAAGACTCATAACAGGCAGTCCCATTAACACAATGCATATTTTGATTTCCCTTCCTAAGGTGTGGTTGGTTTGCTCCACAACTGCATTTGATAACTTGATTGTTAAAGCCCAAAGTGACAGCTCCAATTTAAAAGCCTGAATATGATCATCATGTCCTTACACATAAAAAAATGAGAATTTTCATAGTAACATAGTAAATTAGGTTGAATAAAGACACAAGTCCATCAAGATCAACCTTTGCCTCATACCCCAGTGACATGAGAACTGTATAGCTATCCTGCTACCAAATAAGTTACTCATTTATCAGACCTTCCTGATCTGCCTACCAATAAACAGTATCACCCTGTATGTTCCCTTTTGAAAGAAATTTATCTAATCTTCTCTTGAATGTATCCATTGTATCTGCCATAACAACCTCCTTGGGCAAAGAATTCCACAATTTAACAGACCTTACTGTAAAAAAACCCTTCCTCTGCTGAAGTCTAAACCTCCTTTCCTCTAATCTCAAGGGGTGTCCCCTGGTCACCTGATCAGGCCTTGGAATAAATAGCTCACCGCAGAGATCCTTGTATTGATCTCTCATATATTTGTACAATGTGATAGGGTCTCCTCTTAGTCGTCTTTTCTCTAGAGTAAATAAACCAAGTTTGTCTAGTCGTTCCTCATACGTCAAGTCCTCCATTCCCTTAATTAATTTTGTTGCTCTTCGCTGTACCCTCTCTATTTCTAGTATATACTTTTTCAGAACTGGTGCCCAAATCTGCACTGCATACTCAAGTTGAGGTCTTACCCAGGGCCGGATTTACATCTCAGGCGCCCCTAGGCACAACACCCTCCGGCGCCCCTAGTCCCACCTTTGCCCCACCCCAACCACTCCCCTCACTTAGCCACACCCATTCATTAACCACACCCATTTTGTGGTCATACCCATTTTTAGATTTTTTTTATTCTTCACAGTACTGTGGCAATGAAAACAAACAAAAGGAGGTGCAGTCTTCACCTTATAAAACACCATATGCGCTATATATAGCATACATAAGTTATATTCACATAACTGCACGGGGAAGGCTTGGTCATTTACTCTGCAGTGCTTTAAGGGCAAACTAAATGGACCATAGGAAACAAATTAAAAGCCCCATTTAAATCCTTTTTTAAATGGGGCTTCAGTCCTTGATGCTGTAGAGGTCTCCAGTACATTGTGAGGCCTTCCAGCTGTTGCTAGACTACAGCTTCCATCACCCCAACCATGTGTTTGTAGTTCAGCAACAATTGGGGGAGGCTCATCCCAGATGTACACGGTTGATAGCTGTTTGGTAGTTCACAATCAATACTGATATTAATTATTGTTTTCCCCACATGCCTATACAAACCACTGTAAGCTTTTCTAGACTGTAGTAGCCTTGTGGCAAGGAAGGTGCTAATCTGGGGTAGGCAGCTAATTAGCAAGCCAGCGTGCCAATGCTGCCATCCGTCCAACAACTGGCCCGTTGTCTGCTCTGCACCTCCACTGAGCCAACCACACTCCCATGCACTATGCTCAGCTGACTTTGACTGTGTGCATCACCGTCGGCAGCGTAGTGAAGATGTCACAGGGGGGCCCGGCGGGCGGTGAGACCAATGGAGTCTGGAGGCAGTGGCACGCAGGCACAGCATTGGGGAACATGCTACTGTCTCTTGTGCACATGCGCCCACAAGGGCGAGCGCGCACAGGCAACAGCTCACTTTACTTTTTAATTAAGTGGCAGTGTGGCACAGCATTATTTATTATGCACCTTGGGGTGGAATGTGGGCGTGACAAGGCCTTTGCCAGGCGCCCCTGAAAATCTGGCGCCCTAGGCAAGTGCCTTGTCTGCCTATTGACAAATCCGGGCCTGGTCTTACCAGAGATTTGTACAATGGCAAAATGATGTTATCCACTCTTGCTTCAATACCTCTTTTAATGCAAGACAGGATTTTGTTTGCCTTTGCTACTGCTGTTTGACACTGGTCACGATTTCCAAGTTTGTAGTTGACAATGATACCCAGGTCTTTCTCTAGCAACGAGTCCCCTAAAATGATTCCATTAAGTTCATAAGTAGCCTTGGGATTATTTCCTCCCAAATGCATGACTTTACACTTACCCTCATTAAACTTCATATTCCATTTGTTTGCCCAATCTGCCATTTTATATAAATCCCTCTGTAGAGAGCAATTATCCTGTTCTGAATTAATTACCCTGCATAATTTAGTGTCATCTGCAAATATCGATATTTTGCTTCTACATCTATTTCTAGGTTATTTATAAACATGTTAAACAGCAGCGGACCTAATACTGAACCCTGAGGTACTCCACTCTCCACTTTAATTGTATTGATGAATTGTCCATTTACAACCACACACTCTTCCCTATCCTTCAACCAGTTTTGTATCCAATTGCAAAGGTCATCTCCTAGCCCAGATTTCCTTATTTTATACCCTAGCCTTCTGTGTGGCACTGTATCAAATGCCTTTGTAAAGTCTAGATATACTACATCAACTGCCTTGCCATTATCAAGGTTGCTGCTTACTTCCTCATAGAAGCTGAAAAGGTTCGTTTGGCATGATCTATTCTTCATAAATCCATGTTGATTCCTGCTAAATATCTTATTTTTTGTGTTGTAATCCTGAATATAGTCCCTTATTATCCCTTCTAGCAGTTTTCCCACTACAGAGGTCAAACTCACAGGTCTATAATTTCCAGGTTCTGTTTTAGTTCCCTTCTTAAACAGAGGCACTACATTGGCTCTTCGCCAATCTTGTGGCACTGAGCCTGTGGTGAGAGAATCTTTAAAGTGTAAATATAGGGGTTTTGCTAGCACTGCACTGAGTTCCTTAATAACCCTTGGATGCATACCGTCAGGACCCACTGCCTTGTCAGTCTTAATTTTGTTCAATCTACCCATGACATCTTCTTGAGTTAACCCAATATCTGATAATTGTATTGCTTTATTAGTTACTTGTTGAGGCTCTTCTACCATTCCTTGCTCCCTTGTATATACTGATGCAAAGAAAGTATTTAGAACATCAGCCTTTTCCTTATCCTCACTAATCGACTCACCCATCTCATTCTCGAAAGGTCCAATACACTCCCTCTTATGTTTTTTCTATTTATATATTTGAAAAACTTTTTGGGATTAGTCTTGCTTTCCCTTGCAATTCAAGTTTCATTTTCTATTTTTGCTACTCTAATTGCCTTTTTTCAATCTTTGTTGCACTCTCTGTATTTTAAGAAATTAATGTTCAGTTCATTCAGATTTAAATAGTTTGAATGTTTTTTTTTTTCCATTTCCTTCTTTACATGTGCAGTTACCCACATTGGCTGTGACTTCTTTTGCATTTGTTCCCCATTGGTATATACTTTTGGGTACATTTCCGCAACCTAAATTTGAATTCTGACCATTTATCTTCAGTATTTTTGTCTTTCAATAATGTATCCCAGTCTATGTGTTGCATTGAAGCCCTTAACAATTTGAAGTTAGCTTTTTTAAAATTAAGAGTTTTGGTTGAACCTATACAGTTTTGCTTTGCTAGACTGATCTCAAATGTAACCATGTTGTGATCACTGTTTCCCAAATGTTCACCTACCTTTATATTGGATACCGTTTCTGTGTTATTCGTTATCACTAGGTCCAATATATTGTTATTTCTTGTCGGCACTTCCACCATTTGTGACATGTGGCTTTCACGAAGTATGCTCACAAACCTGCTACCCTTAGCACTCTGACAGGTCCCATTTTTCCAGTTGATATCTGGATAAATAAAATCTCCCATAATTATAGTATACCCAAGCTGGGCAGTTTTCCTTATTTGCAATAGCAGTTGGGCCTCAACATTGTCATCAATATTTGGTGGTTTGTAGCATATACCCACCAACACCTTTTTTTTTTTTTACCTTTTACACCACATTTAGTCTGCCCACAAGGACTCCACATTTTGGCCAGTTTCCTCACTAATATCTCCCCTCAAAATTGGACTTAGCTCTGGTTTCAGATATAAGCACACACCTCCCCCTTTTCTATTAATCCTGTCTCTCCTAAACAGGGAATAGCCATCTATATTTAAAGGCCAGTCATGTGTATCATTCCACCATGTTTCTGTTATACCAATTATGTCCAATTGCTCATTAACCGCCAGCAATTCTAGTTCTCCTATTTTATCTACCATACTTCTTGCATTTGCTAGCATACAATTAATTTTGAAGTTTTTACATATATCACTCTCTACATGCCTTTTATCTACGTCTTTATTTACTAGGAAGTCCTCCCTATTTACTACATTTATCCCCACCTTTTCTCCACCCCCTGATCATTTATTTGGACCCAGTTCCTATCTGCTCTATGTACCCAATTTTTGCTATCTATACCCTCCCCCCTTCTTAGTTTAAAAGTTCCTCCAAGCTTCTTAGCATTCTCTCCCCTAGCAAAGAAGCTCCTCTACCATATAGCTGCAATCCATCACTTCCATACAGATTGTACCCAAGAGCAAAGTCAGCTCAGTGCTCTAAAAATACAAAACCCTCCTTCCTACACCAATTCCTGAGCCATGCATTAAGCTCCCTGAGCTCCCTCTGCCTACCTGCACTGGCGCATGGCACAGGTAGTATTTCAGAAAATACTACCTTAGAGGTCCTTGCCTTGAGCTTGCATCCTAAATCCCTGAACTCATTCTTTAGTGACCTCCATCTTACTCCTACTTTGTCATTGGTACCAATATGTACCAAAACAACTGGATCACTTCCAGCCCCTCCCAATAATCTGTCAGTGTAACGGTTTTATTGACACTCAGAGACAGTAAGTTAGGTAAAACACAGTTTTATTGAACAAACTTAAAATGGCAATAACCCTCACAGGTCCAGTAATATATGCACAATATAGTACTGACACAGGACAGGTTACAGTAATAAATACCCACACGGGTCCAGCAATTGTACAATACAGTAATAACAATATACTGACACAGGTCAGGTAATTCATGTGATACTCAAACGAAGCAGCAGTGAACGGGTTACTAATAGGCCAGGAAGACTGACAGGGCCTATTAGTGCGATGCCCTTAAGACTCTCACTTGGGAGGGAGAGTATAAATAGTGAGTAATGCCACAGGAGTAAGCGGAGGCCCTTAATAAGCTTATAGACTGCCGTAGCAGTAGCGGAGGACAGACTGTATGCCCAGAGGATGCCCAACGGAGACTGCAATGCCAACAACCGGTGGAGACTGGCCTTTTCACCGTGGGGGTAGACGAATGCTCAGACCAATGTCGACTGCCCGAGGTGGATAGTAGCCTGAGGTGCCCAAGGAAGACCAACCTCAGCTGATGGCAGGAAATTGGGTCTAGTGTACCGGGGGCACAGAATGGAAGGCTCACACCGGAGTGTCGCCCGCACAACATGCAACGTAACCGAGACCAGGCTGCAGGACTGATAATGCGGTAAGCAACACTGCCCGGGTACCAAGCCCAAGGAGAGCCACAGAGAGAGCAGCAGACAATCCTGGACAGATAGGGAACGGAGGCCCAACGGGTCGGTACACAGAACAGGAACAACAGCCAATCAGAATCGGTGCACAAAGCAGGAACGTCAGCTGGGTGGGTTGGTACACAGAGCAGGAATGTCAGCCAGGCCGGGTCGGTAAACGGAGCAGGAACGTCAGCCAATCCGAGTTGGTACACAGAGCAGGAACGTCAGCCGGGCTGGGTCAGTACACACGGCAGGAACGTCAGCCAATCTGAGTCAGTACACAGAGCAGGAACAGATGCAGCAGAGTAGTCAGGCAGTCCGGGTCATACACTGAGATCACACGAGAAACTGGAACAAGCGCTGGTACAGAATCAGCACGAAAGGGCAACAGCGAATACTGGGCGGGCCAAGGCCACTGCAACCAATAAGACTGACAGAATGTTGCCATCATAGCACGGGCACCATGATAGTCAGCCCTGTCCGCAACATGCCGAACTCGAGCACCCGGGAGACAACATATTGTTCTGCATACACGTTCCTGGCATCAAATTACCCTATCTACCCCTATTACCGCCACCTGCCTTGGTTTTTGCCTACTCTGCATCCCATCTAGCTTGGAAGGAGGACTGTTCCCCTGGCTGCTAGAGGAATCAGCCCTCTCCAGTGTTACCAATTCTGAGCTATCCTCATCAACATCTTCACACAATCTTGCAAATCTGTGCAAAACTCAGAACTGGCCTTCCTCTTCCTCTGCCCACTACCTCCCCTCCTTACTGTTACCCAGCTGCCTACCTGTTGCTCCTCTTCTACAACTCCACCCTCTTCACCACTAACCCCACATACTACCTGCTCTGTGAGTTCTAAACCCCTTTCCAGGTTTCCAATGTCTCGCAATGTTGCAATATTTCTTTCCAAGTCCAATATCTTAGACTTTAAAAAGAAAATATGCTCACATTTGGCACAGCGGTATGACACCTGGAACGACTGCTCCAAGTGTTCAAACATGTGACAAGAAGTGCACTGCGTAAGATTGCCTAACCTGCTGTCATGCATGCTTGGTTTTACAATTAAAATAGATTTATACTGTCCTCTAATGCTCACTCTAAGGTAAGTAACCAAATTTAATTGTGAATGCAGTAGATCCCTTGAAATTATCATCACCTCAGAGCTCTGCTGATTTCCAACTCCAGATTCTTTCTAACTCCTTCACTTGCCTGCAGTCACTTGAAAATGCAGTCTCAAAGAGCACGCCCAAATGAGCCTAAGGACTGTATTTATAGTTAAACAGCAGCCAGGTGACTTCCCTATCATGGTGCCCGTGATTGCTCTCTTGTTGTGTCAGTTACCTATAGGGGGCTCTGTATTGGCTGTCTGTTTGCAGCCTGCCCTGCATTGCCTATTTAGACTGAGCCTGGGCACACTTTGGTTGCCCTTTCGTGTTGTCTCTATGCTGCTCGTATCTACCTTACGTTCCTGAGCTTCCTGGGTCCTTTGCTGTGTTCCTGCTACCAGTATTCGTCCAGTTCCTGTAATTCCTGTCCGGTGGTTCCTGCTTCCGTTGCTGATCCAGTTGGAGTCGCCGCTTGGTCATCGTTTCCTGCTGCCAGTCCCTGCTGCCGTTCCTGATCCGGTTGACCGTCTGCATGCTGATTCCAGATTTCCACCTGCTGGTGCCTTTCCAGTTTGCCGTAGTTAGCTGACGTTCCTGAGTCGCCCTGGCGACATTTCTACCTTCTGCCGGTTTATCCAGTACGCAGGTACTGGTTTGCTCCACAGCCATCCGGCTGTTATCTCAGTATACGATTAGCGTGCCACGTACAGGGTACTGGTTCGCTCCCTTAGCCATCCGGCTGCTATTGTCAAGTCGCATAGTGTTCCCAGTGTGTGGGCACGGGTTCGCTCCACTAGACATCCGGCTGTTATTGCAGTACATGATTTGCGTCCCATGTACACGGTACTGGTACGCTCCACCGCCCTTGAGTCTAGATTCGTATTGGGCATTTCTGTCTTCCCTGTGCGCAGGTACAGTTGGTACCCAGGTATTCCTTGGCTTGCCACTTATGTTGACTTAGCCTTTTATGCCACCCCTGTGACTGCTGTTGCCACCTTTATAGTCACTGAGGCTATAGTGGTTGCCATTCACCCCTTACCAGGCTGCCTTGCCCAGTATATTGGTAAGGCCGGTAGAGCTTCTAATCTGGCGTACCTATTTCCTGGCTGCCTTGCCCGGTATATTGGCAGGGCCGGTAGAGCCTATCTATTCCTACTACCTACTTCCTGGCTGCCTTGCCCGGTATATTGGCAAAGCCGGTAGAGCCTATCTAGTCCTTGTACCTACTTCCTGGCTGCCTTGTCCGGTATCTTGGCAACGCCAGTAGAGCCTATCCATTCCTTGTGCCAACTGTCTGGCTGTCTTGCCCGGTATATTGGCAGGGCCGGTAGAACCTTTACTGCTATTGCATTACTGCTTTCCTGTCAATAAAGATATTTGCATGAATGTGTATGTTACCCTATGGGGTTGTCTTAAACTTTTCAATAAAGTTGTGTTTTTACCTAACTTTGCGTCTGAGAGTCTTAACAAACTGTGACATTCCCTTAGCCAATCACCCTTAATCACACAGGCCAGAGAAAAACCCAATGCACAGTTGTTTTTTAACCCTCGCAAAACCCACACAAGTGAATTTTTTTTTTAAACCTTAATAAAAAAAACCAAACACACTCTCATGTACTTAACCAGATTCTTTCTAACTCCGTCACTTGCCTGCAGTCACTTGAAAATGCAATTCAAAAAGTATAGTGAGTCTTCTGTGTTGTCCAATAGCAACTGCCAGTAAGAACTCCTTTCAGAGTCTATATCAAGCAGCGAATGGCATAATGCATACACAAATCATGATTTTCCTGTGCATTTACCATCCACAAATTCATCAATAACTGGATTGTGTCTTGCCTTCACTCATTCTTCATTGACACAACGCTGGATAGATCCACCAAGCCATTTGTAAGCTTCAGGCTGGAAGTCCCTTTTACTGATGTAACACTGCTCACCTCAGAGCAGCAAGACTGTCCAGATGGATCGCAGAGAGGGACAATCTTCAGTGAGCATAAGGAAAAACCTGAAAGACCTGACAAGGGGGGCAGGGTTTTCACTGTTCTCACAGTAAGAAGATTGTCCCTTGCTGTGAGCTGTCTAGTCCCAGGACCACATTCTATATCTGAGGGGAGGTGGTTTATACTAGGTAAAAGGGGCGGGAGGAGGATACTTTATCATTCAATTACTCTTGAACTACAGCTGTGACTGTTGTTTGAAGGACAATTTGTTAAATCAAATAACTTTTAAGTAACAGAAAGGTGCGCAACACATTGCTTCTCACCCATCAGGCCCTTAAAGGGCAACTATCATACCTGGGAACTTTGTTCTGTGCTCTCCCTGGAGGGGAGTCCTGAGGCACCGTTGGGGGGAGAAAAATGATGGGATTTGTGCCAAAAAGGGGACGTGGCTTAACTGTGAGTGGGGGTGGGGCTTAACAGGCTAGAAAAAAGAGGAAAAAAATAGGCTGGGGAAGGAAGAGAACAGAGTGGGGAGTAGGAGGAAAGACTGAGAAAAAGCAGAAGTGGGCAGAGTTTCAGTAGAAACAACCCACATCCAGAGACTCAGCCCCTGCCCCTGAGACCTGGTAATGCAGAGTGAAAAGTGGAGCAAATCCAGCGAGTTCCCACTATGGCAACTAGGACTAGGATACTGTCCTATTAGGCCTGCTCCCCTGGGAGCAGATCTGCAGGTTTAGCTGGGTGTATTGTGTGCACTAGTGGACCAGTGAGAGAAGCGTAATGGTCTGAAAACAGGAGGGACACACACAAATATTTAATGGGGCTTTTAACTCTTTGAATGCAGCACAACAGGCCTCTATAGCATTTAAAGCATTCAAAACTGTAATTTAAATCAAGGAGAATTTGTATTTGTCCCCTATGTTATACTTGGCTTGCTCCAGACTTGCACCTATTTGTTTCCTGAATACAACATATCTGATAATATGCGCCTATCTCCATTTGATGAATCCTGGCCTTAAAGGGATAGTAATACTTCGTTTTATCTTTATTTTATTTTGTAGGCATTAAAAAAACATGAAGAATGATATAAGTCTTATAAGATATTCACAAGCAAAGTTTCCCCCTCCCGCCCCTTTTTCCTAGTGTAAGCCATCTCTTCTCAGATGTGAATCTGGTTGTAAGACCAGACAGATAACAGCAGGGGACAATCTTCTTCCTATGAAAACAATGAAGACCCTTCCCCCCCTTGACAAGTTTTTCAGGTTTTTCCCTTATCTTAATTAAAGATTGTCCCTCTCTGTAGTCTACCTGGGCACCTCCCTTCTGATCTGGCTGAACAGTGTTACATCAGTAAAAGGGTCAGGAGGGGGGTACTTTGTTATTGAATTACTCTTGAACTACAACTCTGACAGAATTTAAATAAAATTCTCCAGAGTCCAAATACTATGATGATTAATTAGAGCTGCTTTTATTATGAAACATTACTATCCCTTTAAGCACTTTGATACTGCTACTCTGCGCTTACTCTTGCTTGATGAATCTCAGCCTTAACCCCATGGATGCTAGAGAGGTCTCCAGTGCATTGCTGCACAATATGTTGGAGACCTCTGTAGCCTTCAATGGGTTAACACAATATCAGTATCAAATGTAATACAGTGCGTTTTTTATACTGCAAGCCTAACCATATAAGTAATAGAGGGGAGGAACACATTGCTTCATAATGCATAGCGCATCCCTTGGATCCTCGTATGATGAATCCTTTCAGTGCCAGGGGCTTGGGGAATTATTTGAACCATGGATACCGGACACATTTTCAGCATTTGTGCTATCCATCTGTTTAGGAATATTTCCCATAGTTATATATGGAAAACTATATATTGCTTTATTTTCCAGAACAAATTCAGCTTTTTCATGGTGCCTCTTGTGAAGTTAATTTTGTATTCTGCTACAAGCTATGATGTCATAAATACAAATCACATGTAAAAGGTGTTTTGCTAAAATAGCTGCAGGTGTGCGAGCGTGCATATGTGTGTGTGTGTGTGTGTGTGTGTGTGTGTATATATATATATATATATATATATACACACACACACACATATAAATAGAGAGTAACAAAGTTGATGAGGCTAAAAAAAAAGACGTGTCCATCAAGTTACTGAAACTATTTACAATTAGTCCGCAATTGAGTGATAAAATTCCTTTGTCAATATGGCAGTCAGATATCTCCCTGGATCAATATCCTATCTGGTTTGAAACCAGCTGTCATAATTCTCAATAGTGTTCTGAGCTATAAAGGTACCCATTACTAAACAGTATATAGAAAAAAAATGATGTTTTTTTAAAGTTTTAATTATATTTTAAAGCCCTGCAACCCCCAAGCATACTGATAACAAATATGTATAGTTTTACCTAAATGTATGACCCGAACAGATCCCTAATTAACAGGAGTGCAAAAGAGTAGTTTCAACTTTATTAACTAAACTGCACATTCCCTTGGTTACGTGGTAAAACTACCCCAAACAGAGCTCAAAAACACATGTAAAAGCATGTATTTCCTATAAGTATACAGTCTTATGAATCTGAAAATGTCTGGAATTTATTTTTACATGAAATGATGAAGCAAACAAACTTTGTTATAAATACTGGGTTTTAGAAAGTTTGCAGAAATGTAACAATCTACTACACAATATCATGAAGGGATAGAAAAGTTTCCAAATAACTTAAGCTTCAATCACTCTTCATCATTTTTCTACTATGCAGAGCTTTATTACAATGCCATACGGTGTATATTTCATGTGTACTTAAATTATAAATTGTCCCCCTCCCACCCCTTTTACCTACGCATTGCTGCCCTCTAGCACACATGCATTACATGTGTAAAACTTATTTAGTTCTCTTTGTGGGGGATCAAGACCATCCTGATACCCTACAATCTGTTTATTGGCCAGCTGAAAGGGCTGGATAATCAATGTCACTGACTGTGCAAGCGAACATGAATCCTCTACCTCCTCACTACCTGCATGTCCAGGTAGGAGTGTGTGCATGGGTGTCCGGGGGGGGGGGGGCAAGGGGGGCACTTGCCCCCCCTACAATTGCCCCCCTCCATATAAATAAAGGGGCTAGATGGGCTGGCCTGGTGGTCATATTATGGCTTTGCCCCCCCCTGGAAAGATGTCTACGGACACCACTGAGTGTGTGGGCTCAGGGAAAGCCTCCCATGTCATCAGTGACATCATTAGTGTTCAGTGCTTCTCAACCTGCACCTTGAGGGACCATTAATATTTCAGAACTGAGTATTTCTCTGCTTGAACATGTGACTGACTCAAAATGTGAGCATCTGATTAACTCACTTGTGCTCAAGCATGGAAATGTTCAACTTGGGAACTGTTAGCATACCCTGGGGGCACAAGCTGAGAACCATTGCATTGAAAATTACAGTTTAGAAATAGATTTTAGGTATCTAACATAAAATAACAACATTTTACATTTGCTACCTAAAAGTACAAGAATAATACAAGCCAATATATTTTTAGTGTTAGTATTCCTTTAAATCTGTCTGCACATTTTGTAATGAGAGACAATAACTACTTTAGTTAGTTTACTGAGATTAGTATCCACCCTTCTATTCAGAAACGCTGTTACCTTTATTTCTTCCTATTTACAGAGAACTAAACACAATTACTTTGAGACACCTATCAAGACTTCTGTGGTAGCGGGACAAACTAGGAATAGGCAGGCATGGGTGCCCCCACAGAACAAATGGAAGACTAGATTTTAGGTCTCATCAAACAAACAGGGAATTTTTACAAGTGCTAGCATGGAGTACTGGGCATTTACTTGTATATAACCCCACATTATGTCTAAGTGTCAATGCTCCTTTAAATAAAAGTATATTAAAAACAGGATGCTAAATTAAACAAAATAAAGGAGGGTTTTCTTTTGACCTTTATGATTTCTCTGTGGAATTATATTCTTTTGCATTAATTTTCTCTTATTTCTAGTGAGTAATAGGTTAGCAAATCTATTTTGCGGGAAAAGATTTATCTTTCCCTTTGAAGTTGTGTTTGTCTAACATTAGCTGTGCTAAGTAAAACTTCTGATCAATTGAGGAAGATAGTGACCTCATCTCACGCTGTCCTTATAGGGTGTTTTAATGATTTTGCTTATAAAAAATGTTAGATGGCAACTGTACACATCAAAATAATGAGGGAAAGGCTGACTAAACCTCCTAATAATAACCCACAATTAGTGTTCCATCTAAATACATGCTAAAAAAAAAATTAGAAGAAAGGAGTGCACAAAGCATCTGAGAGCAAAAGTCTAAATGGAAGTATATATCTTGTTTGATGTGCTTATTCTCACAGGAACTAGATATAAAAAAGCACAATCATGTAAACAGGTATCTTCCAATCATCAGTTAGCCTCTGGAGATGAATAGAATCACATCAATCTCCTCTGATCATATACCTTACTTTTTCTGAACTCACCTGAAAGAGAAGAACACATGGCACAAAGGCCCTCTAAGGATCGAACTGTAGGTACTAGCTCCCTATTCACCAGATTGAAGAATAATAAAACGCTCTAAGAAATCACATTTGTGTAGTCCGGATGAGAGGCACCGATCTAAGGAGTAGTATATATAAAAATATTTTAATAATAATATAATAACAGATTAACAATTCTGACGTTTCCCTACGCGTTTCGTAAGGGATCTCCTTGCTTCGTCAGGCACTGTTTTTCTAACATTAGCTGTGCTGTGCTAAGTAAAACTGATCAGTTGAGGAAAGTAATGACCTCATCTCACTCTGTCCCTATAAGATGTTTTAATGATTTTCTTTACAAAAATTGTTAGATGGCAACTGTACACATCAAAATAATGAGGGAAAGTCTAACTAAACCTCCTAATGATAACCAGCAATTACTGTTCCATCTAAGTCAGGAGTGTCCTACTGCATCACTAAACAATCCCTGCTTTTTCCCAGGTGCTGTAGTCAGAAGTTCGAAGCTAATGACTGCAACACCTGTACAAAATGAAATATATCCCCAAAACCTATGCTGTCTTGGCCATTTAAGGTTTTAAAGAATACATGTACCATGCAGCCCAGCCCAGTTTTAATTGCATCTTTAACTATTTCAATGCAGTTTACTCTCCATAGAGGAAGCATTGTCCCCACTTATCTTAATCTAGACAGAAAATCCAAGACCGGAATTCTTTAAAGTTCAAGATAAGCAGCCTATCACAAATGATGCCATTTGCAAAGATCAGTGACAGACACTTGTGGGGATTTCTCAGTGATCGATTATATTTCTCTTGACTTGTATATGTAAGGTAGGGTAATATGGAAAAATCAGTGGCGTAACTAGAAGCCACCGGGCCCTGGTGCAGAAATTGCCATGGGCCTGGCGGGCCCCCCCATCTTCACATTGCCCCATGTCCATCTCCTACCTCCATCACCCGCTCCCATGCGGTTCTCAGTTATGCAGAGCGCTGGGAGATGAAGTCATCTCCCATCGCTCTGCAATACTAGAGCGGAGGGAGATAGCTGAGCTGCTGCAGGTACGGGCTGCGGGTGAGTGGCGATGGGTTCACAGGGGGTGGCCGGGCCCCTGGAGTGATGGGCCCGCTACCCCTATTGTTACGCCACTGGAGAAAATTATCTAAATGCCACCAAATCAGTGTTCCCTCTAAGGTTAGAAATGGGAGCGACCCAGCATAGAAAGAGCTAAAAGAGCTTGCTTAGGAAGAGCTGCACTGGAATTACGCATGCACCATGCAATCCTGCCCAGTTTTAAAGGGTCAGTAATGTTTGTTTATAATTTGATTTTATTTTGTAGATAAAAAAAAAAAAAGTCCAGAGCAAGTCCCATTTCTCAAACCTTTTTGGTTTGAGAGATATAGGGGTAGATTTAAAGGCAGGCCTTAGGCAAAAAAAAAAACACCACCGGTTGTTGTAACGTTTAGTAAGCCATTCAAAGGGCCATGCAGGGGTGTTTCTAGGTTCCAAAAAGATCTGAGGCTAGAGACCACAGGAAAAGTCAACATAGTGCCTGCCACCCGCGGTAGTGATGATAACGCTGTAGTGAGGAATGAGTTATCCTTACACAATGTAAATGTTTATTTTACTAATTTAATTATAATGCAATGCAAAGAGTTAAAGTGTTAGTAATGTCCACAAAACTGTTTTTTTTTGCATTTAGAAGAGCTTAAAAAGCTGAGCTAAATGCAAACAAACGTATCTCTCAAAACGCTATGGTTTAAGAGATACAGGCGTTTAAAGTTTGATCTCTCCTACTGACAGCTGTAAAGCTGTCAGCAGGAGATCCGTGTCAGCCGACACGGAGGCGCTTGAGCAGAGTCGCGATCTCATTAGTTACCACGAATCCCTTCTTTGAAATGGTCTAAAACGAGTGCTTGAAAACCAGGCACACGTTTTAGACCATTCCAATGAAGGGATTCATGGTAAATAACGAGATAGCGGCTCTGCTCAAGCGCCTCCGTGTAGGCCGACACGGATCTCCTGCTGACAGCTTTACAGCTGTCAGTAGGAGAGATCAAAGTTTAAACGCCTGTATCTCTTAAACCATAGTGGTTTGAGAGATACGTTTGTTTGCATTTAGCTCAGCTTTTTAAGTGATTCTAAATGCAACAAACTTTTTTGTGGACATTACTAACACTTTAAGAAGTAAGCCATTTTATGTTCAGCTCTTGCCATTTTTTTTTGTTCTAACTAAAGACACAATGGTCCATGTTTCTAAATGCAAACTGAAGTTATTTTGGAGTAAACCAACTGTACCACAGCAGGACAAATCAAAATTCCTGTTAAATAGGGGTTTTCACCCTTTTAATGCTAGAGAGGTTTTCAGTACATTATGAAGCAATGCATTGGAGACCATCTAGCATTCAAGAGGTTAAAAAGCTTTATTCAAGTGTATTGGAATTTAAGAATTTTTATTTGCCCCCTATTGTGCAGTTGGTTTACTCCAGAATAAAACCAATTTGTTGTAATACATATGAGCCATTAATCTATACTTGCAGCAGCTCTGTGTTGTTAATATAAAGCACACACATATAGTTACATAGCAGCTGAAACACACTGTATTAAAATGTTCTATTTACTGACAACTGAAATGTGAGTACATGTCCTGAACTGCATTTACAATGTAATGTACTCATTTACCTATGTTAAGTACATTAAATTGCAATGTACATCTTTTTTTTATATCACAGAGCTTACAGCTGAAGTGGTGCTACACTAGTGATACCACAGAGCTTACCAGGGGCCCACCAATTTTATTTCTTTGTTGAAAATTGTTTTTGATGCTCAGAAATAATGACCAGATATTACAAGCCAAGAAGGAGCTGCGTCAGAGAGTTTGCATTCTGTAGAGCAGGGGTGACCAGACTTTAGGGTTCTACTCTTTTATTAGTCATTCTAACACCATCTACTACTTTACCAAGTTTTTGGACAGTGCAGCTTAAGCCCCCCACCGCAACACACACACCACTCCTCTTTTTTATGTCCATTTCAGATTCTGCAAACCAGGCATAATGCACGTCTGTATGTCCACATGCCCTATGCTGCTTTGCATAATAACAGCAGGGAGACAGTGGGGAATGGGAAGGAAAGAGTCAGTGAAACAGGGAACCCTATATAGGTAGAAACAGGAACCACAAATATTAACTGTTGGGATAAAGGGAAAAGAACATGGCAGGGAAAGAGTGTGGCAGGGAGGATGGGGTGATGCTGCAGTGACTATTACTTCTGAGTTGTTAGACTACAACTCTTATCATTCTCAATCAGCAAAACAGCTGGCTCAGAATTATTAGAGGTGTAGTTCATTAACAGTAGGAGGGCCTCAGGTTGCCCAGCTTTACCTACAGTCATGTTTGTATAATATAAACCTCCCAGGGCACCTCAAACTGACACACATTCACACCTCAGGACTCTTCACACACACACACACACACACAAACACACACACACACATTCACACATGTAAACACACACACACACACTTTATTTGTTTTATTCCACTGATGCACAGACATTTTTCTAACAATAAAATCATTGCAAGATTAATATTGCTTACCATGTAGCAGTAGTGCCTGAGGACAGATGAACTACTGATACACTGTCTGATACCCCAGCCTTGTTCCACTGGTTACCCATAGTCAGTCATACACTTTCTGATTGCCAGAATTTTTCAATTGGCCACTGGTAGCCACAGAACAACACACATATACTTTATGATACTCCAGTCTTGTTCCAATGGTCACTGGTAGCCACAGATTCCCCATATACACTATGTGACCCCCACCAGCTTTGTTCCCTTGCCCACTGGAAGCCACAGATTCCCCACATACACTGTGTGGCCCCCCCCACTGTGTCCCTCTGTCCACTGGTATCCACAGATTCCTCACATGTGATTCCCAACCATCCTTATTCCCTGCTCTCCAGTAGCCACTGATTCCCTACATAAACTGTGTTACCCCCACCAGCCTTATTAACCCTGCCTCTGGTAGCCAAAACACACAGACTATGTGACCCTCACCATCCTTATTTCCCTGCCCACTGGTAGCTACATATTCCATACCTACACTATGTGACCCTTCCTTATTCCCCTGCCAACTGATAGCTACTGATTCTCTACATAAACTGTGTGACCCCCACATGCCTTATTACCCTGCCCACTGGTAGCCACAAATTCGCCTACATACACTATGTGACTCCCCCCTTATTACCCTGACCACTGGTAGCCACAGATTCCCAACATACACTATGTGATCCCCACCAGCAGCCAACCCAGAAATTCTCCAGAAATGCTATGTGACCCCCATCACCCTTGTTTACCTGCACATTGGTAGCCATACTATCTCCCCCAGCTATACGTCGGCCGCATAAAACACATGATTTACAGTGGTTTTAAAAGTAAGTGTACAAGAATAGCTAATGAGCGTAGGCGCAACAAAAACGCGTAACAAAAAAACCTGTATCGCACCTGTTTTCGTATCACCGGGTGTCCAAATCACCCGTTAAAACACAGCTTAAGTCAAAATTTAACATTATGGCAGCTGTTGACTAGCAACCCTGATAGATGCACCAACAAAATTCAAACCTACAGCCAATCCCAAGGCCCAAACTAGCAAAAATGTTAAAATACACCTATATATACCCAAAAATAACTGTCACACGCTGTCTGTGTTTCGAGTTTTGGCGAGCTAGATCACAGGACCCAGGAGCGGAGGATAGCGATTATAGCAAGGGAGAGAGGAGCTGACATTGGAGGTAGAAGGAGTTTTTTGGAGTTTTGAGAGAAGTGCACTAATTCGACACATATCACATATTACATACACCCATACAAACACATACACATACATACACATAGTCTTATTTTTTAATGGGATGGGGAGAGTAGTGGAGGAGGAGGGTCAGGAGGGCATCCCTGAGCAGAGCAGGGGTGGGGGAGGGAGATCCGCAGGGCGGAGGGGGACCCGGAGAAGAGCAGGCACACAAAGGAGAGGGTCAGCTGTGTCAATGAGATGAGGGGGACCTGTCGAGGAGCACCCTACACAGTCAGGGGCAGAGCAGGCAGGACACTCTGGTTCCGAATCCTTGTTGGCCGGAGCTGAGTGGGTAGGATCAGGGATCCCTGATAAACCAAGGAGGAGAATATGGCTCTCATGGAGGCTGTCCTGGAGAGAGAGAGTGTCCTCCACCCGAGGGAAAAGGTCCCTGGCCTGTCAGCGAGGAGGAAGGCAGCCTGGAACCAGATCTGCACCCGGGTGAATGCGGTGGCTCCATGCAGACGGGACATGAAGTCCATCAAGAAGTGATGGGGCGACGGTGGTCAAGAACAAACTGTCCGAAATTGCCAAGCACGCCCATGGCACTGGAGGTGGCCCACCTGTCCCGATCGCCTTCTGCAGATGGGAGGAGATGGTGCTGCAGAATATGTCCCCTACACTGATCGAGGGGGTCCCTGGTGGATCTGACACTGGGGATGAGAGGAGCCTCTACACTACCTGTAGGTGCATCATCACATAACCACATCAACCAACACAACCATCACACAGTCACACCTCAACACATGCCCATCATTCATCCACACAACTGCACCAACACAGCACCCTGAGGGTTAAAAACAGGGCACAATACAAGGACAATGGCAAGGTTCAACCAGGCCCAAACCTGTCCAAGTCCCAATTCAACCCTCATGTTGCTGTGCTGATCACACACAATACACACAAACCATGCTCTACAAAGTGTTGTATGTTAAACATCATTATATTTCATAGACAATGTCACCCATGTACCCACAGGGAAGTCAGCGCATAACCCCTTGAGTGCTAGAGGGATCATCAATGCATCGCTCAACAATGCTTTTGCAACCCCTCCAGTACTCAAAGGATTAACCAGACAACAAACACATAGGGTAACTTGTCACCTTTTCTTCAAAAACATACCGGCCATGGCATTCCCTCCATAGACTTAACATTGGACAGAAGCCAATTTTTTACCGGCCTGCCGGCCTTGCAAAGGTCCCATTGTATAGACTGCATAGAAAACATTGCAGATGGGGAAATGAGATCACTGGAGACGTCAGCATCATGTTCAGTTCATCAGGTCTACTTCACTGCTTACTGAATCACAAAAAGGATGGAGCAGGTCACAAATCACAGTGTCTCTGAGAATAACTGGTTATATGTGCAGTACACAGGCCTAAAACAACTCCACAGCATTAAAGGTGAAAAAGCAGGCCTTGGTGTTGTGCATGCAATCATTTTCTCTAACCTATATATCTCACATTTGATTCACACACGGATCCTCAGGAGTGCTGATGCCATGGATGGATGGTAAACCAGCCACTATTTGCAGGAAACAAATGTGTCCCAAATATGAACCATTGTAGTTTAGTCAACAACAGACCATGAATTATGGATATCTATGATTGAGTACCGTTGGCTCACTCAGAAGGATAGATGTGCTCATCCAGGAGGAAAAAACACAGGCCTCAAACAAAGATATCCTTCAATACTGGCTTGATTGTTGCCCTTCAGGATTCAACTGGAACAGACCTCATGGACAGGATCCTGTCAAGTACATCAATCTCTGATTGCCAGGGTGGTATCCCATGTATCACAATGCAATGCATAGGGTACCATTGTGAAAACCAGAGAGTGACATGTAAAGTAATACAAAATCTTGCATTGTACGGGATAAACTGATAACATAGGGATGAATACCACTTGAATCCCACTGCAGATCTATTCCAAAAGGATATGTACACAAAGAAAAATGGTCAGATATGTATGTGGATAGGTACCTTGCAAATGGGTACAAATATGTCCCAACAAGAACCAAGAGATCAGTTCAGTATGTGTGATTGCCTTACTGCCCATATATGTGCACCCATCACAAACTAACTCTTATTGATATCATCAGAATACACATACCTAGTATATTCCACCTTACTTAGATGGGATATACGAGGTATGTTTGTATTCCTGATATCAATAAAAGTTAGTTTGTGATGGACATATATAGGCAGTAAAAATCGCATGTACTGAATGGATCTCTTGGTTCATATCTAGTAAGGATATGTTTGTACCCATATGAAAGTACATATCAGACCATATTCCTTTCTGTGTACCTTGCATGGGATGGCAATGGTTAATTTCACCTTGATGTAATATTGTAGGCATTGTAAAAAGATATGGATCCATGTTAGTCCTACCCTCATGGTTAGACAGATATTGCTCTATGTGACAGATGGAGATATCAGTCATTTGACCACATGGGGGCTCGTCAGCAGAGCCAAAATTGCACCATTTGGAGATGAATACTTCATTGGAATGGTCCACATAGTGTGCTTGCAAATCATGCCAACATGAATCTCCTTTACAGCTGACATGAGGGCAAGGTGAGGTGGGCTTTAAAAATGTTATATCTCTCAAACCATAAAGGTTTGACAGATGGGACTTGCTCCAGATATATATATTTTTTAAGTCTACAAAATAGCATCAAATTATAAATGGACATTACTAGCCATTTAATTACTCTTTCATCGCTGGATTACTCACAGTTGTTCACCATACAGGGAACACTGGACACCATTACAGCAGTACAAAAGCATACACATACATTATGTCATGTGTCAACCTCAATAGATTTTTATGGGCTCCACCAGCTTGAACCTGCAGGATGGGTAAGACAGATTTACCTTGTATTCTCTTTTTTGATAAATAGGCAGGTACCAGATATGGGGCTGGATTCAAATGCAGGTGCTAATTTTATCTCCAGGTATCCCCACAGACCTCAATAGGAAATTTTTGGATAAAACTTAAGGTAACATTTATCTCCTGCATTTGAATCCAGCCTATGATCTGTCAATTAATGAGCTGATAAATGTGCAAGTAAACTGGAGTATTTACTTGTTTACTTGTACATTCAGCCCTTTGCTGTTTGATTAATTCTGGCCCAATAACCACAGTTAACCAATTCCATTTGCATGGATTCCCCAAAATGAATATAATGTCAGAGCCAGAATTATCAATAGGCAGAGTAGGCTACTGCCTAGATCTCCAAAATTTGTGGGGTGCTTTAGCCATGCTTCCACAGCCACACTCTGAATTATGTATGTGGTCGAAGCATACGCAATACCCCTGCACCAGTTTTTTACCCCTTTACAGACTCTTATCTTACCCTTTTTGTATGCAAGAGAAAGATCTCTTTTATTAGGCCAAGGGTATTTTCTTCAGCAGAAAGCAGTCGATGGGACTAGGGGTGGGTCATGTGAGGAGTGGGGTTGTCACCATGGGCTGAGCTAAGGCAACCTACAGTGCCTTGCCTATGAATGCCATGGGGGTAAAGCCAGCCCTGTAATTAGTGAATGAATTAATGAATTAATTAATTCATATGTTTATTTATATAGCGCCATAAGTGTACGCAGCGCTTTACAATTTCAGGGTTTAAACAATACAGGGTTACAGGTGCTTTGTAGAGTGAAACATTGGGTGCGAGGTCCCTGCCCGAAAGCTTACAATCTAAAGATTTGTGCTGGATATCTGTGGATTTGGTTACTTGTTGCTGGACTATAGGACTCCAAAGTGCTGCCACTGATGTTTTTCTTCCCTTCTTAGAAGTCTCCTTGAGAAAGTCTGAGGTCCTGAGGTATTTATTTTTGATAACCCATCCATGAAGAACCAATTTTTATTAGTCCACCTGCATTGCCATTTTTCATTCTACCAAAACTTCTGGCACGGTTTCAGCCTCTGGAGCTGAATTCATTTGTTGTACTTTACCCCTATAAAGGTTTAAATACAATTCTTCCACTCAGCATTTAGACCTGATAAAGATACTATTGAAGTGTTAAAATCCGGACGTCAACCTTTATTTAAAGCCCTAGTTAAACTATTTTCAATATGCCTAGTAGTCGGCAAAGTGCCTGAAACATGGAAAAATGCAAAAGTCATCCTACTGCACAAAACAGATGATAAGGTGCTACCGACCAATAAGCCTGTTGCCAGTGGTCTTCAAGGTTTTCACAAAGGTACTAACAAGAAGAATGGACACAATACATAACATGGCACAAACTAAAGAACAAGCAGGCTTCAGGATCAGTTTCAGTAAAATCAACCATATTCAGACAGTACAAGTTATGGAGTGGCATAATGTATCCTTTCATTATGCATAGCCTTCAATGGCTATGAAAAAGCCTTTGACTTAGTGTGATGCAAGCAATAATTAATGCCCTGATAACCCATGGAATGGAAAGAGCTTCCATCAATATCCGACAATCAATATATGAAAATGCAACTGCATCAATACAGGTCAACAATGATAAATTCCAGATCAACATAGAAAAAAGAAGTCTAACAAGGAGACATAATCTTCCCCAATCAATTTTTTGCTTGTTTAGAAGAACTATTCTACAAAATAAATTGAGTGAGAAAAAGGACCAAAGATCAATGGAGTATCCATCCACATCACTTATGTTTTGCAGACCATATCATTCTCTTTGCCAGTAGTCCTGAAGAACTGCAAGAATGCATTGAAGAGTTACACCAGGAAAGCAAAACTTTTGGTCCATACCATGGAAAATCAAAATAGATGGACAAAAACTTGACGAAGTTGACAGGTATGTTCACCTTGGACAGGAAATGTCAATAGATGGAAAAACCATGATGGAAGCTGAGTGACAAAATTGGGATGGCAAGTATTTGGAAAACGTAGTAGTACTGTCTTTAAAGGGATAGTAACACTTCGTTTTAACTTTATTTTATTTTGTAGGCATTAAAAAAACATGAAGAATGATATAAGTCTTATCTCTCAAACCTTTATGGTTTATGAGATATTCACAAGCAAAGTTCCCCTCCCCGCCCCTTTTACCTAGTGTAAGCCATCTCTTCTCAGATGTGAGTCTGGTTGTATGACAGGACAGATAACAGAAGGGGACAATTTTCTTTGTATGAAAACAATGAAAGCCCTTCCCCACCTTGACAAGTTTTTCAGCTTTTTCCATTATCTTAATTGAAGATTGTCCCTCTCTGCAGTCTACCTGGGCATCTCCCTTCTGATCTGGTTGAACAGGATGGGATACTTTGTTTGTGAATATCTCTTAAACCATAAAGGTTTCAGAGATAAGACTTATATCATTCTTCATGTTTTTTTAATGCCTACAAAATAAAACAAAGTTAAAATGAAGTATTACTATCCCTTTAAGACAAATTTTCCACTCTGCCTCAGGAGAAAGGTTGTTGACCAATGTGTCCTCCCGGTCCTCACGTATGACTGTGAAACATGGACATGCCAAAGCCATATGAAAACTTAAAGTGGAACTTTCAGATCTTACTAAGTCGCCATGCATTCATTAAATGCATGGCAACTAGCTTGGAAGTTGATGTCTTACCTTTAAAAAATAGCAGATTGTAAAGAAATCCTTGCTGTTTGGGGACTGATGGGCAGGTTAGTGCGGTCAGTCCCTTCCGGTAACCTTATGTTGCACTGCAGTGCCACTCAATGGAGACCGGGACTGACAGCGCAGGCAAGCAGACAAGATGTCTGCGTTGTAGCCTGGGTTCCGGTCTCCAAACGGCAAGGATTTCTTTACAATCTGCTATTTTTTAAAGTTAAGACATCGATTACCAAGCTAGTTGCCATGAGTTTAATGAATGCATGGTGACTTAGTAAGATCTGAAAGTTCCGCTTTAAGGTTACACAGAGAAGTATGGAGGGGTGAATTCTCAACATAAGAAAAAGAGACAGAAAAATGTGTTCTTGGATTAGTCAGCAAGCAAAGATATATGATATCACTGAAAAAGTAAAGTACCGGACATGGAAATGTTCATGCCACATAGCAAGAAGACCTGACGGCAGAGGAAGCAAACACATTTTGAAATGGAGTCCACTCAATATAAAAGCCTAAGAAGAAGACCAAAGATAAAATTACCAAATTTGTTGGTACGCAGTGGTAACAAAAGGTTCAGGACTGAAGTTGTTGGAGGCTTGCTGAGGAGGCCTTCATTCCAAACGTTGATTTAATTTATATATAGCATCAATTCTTCTAGGTACACTTGCATAGTTTTTTAAGGAACTCAGCAGGTACGTTGTTCCAAACATCTTGGAGAACTAATCACAGTTCTTCTGTGGATTTAGGTTTAGGCAGCCTTGGTTGATTCTCACTCTTCATGTTATCCCAGACAGACTCAATGATGTTGAGATCGGGGTTCTGTGCGGTCATACCATCACTTCCAGGACTCCTTGTTTTTCGTTACTCTGAAGATAGTTCTTAATGATTTTGCTGTTTGTTTATGGTTATTGTCATGTTGCAGAATACATTTGGGGTCAATCAGATGCCTATGCACCTCAGCATTAAAGAGACCATTAATTCTGACCAAATCCCCAACTCCAATTTCAGAAATGCAGCCACAGACTTGCAATGAACCTCCACCATGCTTCACTGTTGCCTTCAGACATTCATTCTTGAACTGCTGTCCAGCCCTTCCCTGAACAAATTGGCATCTGCTACAGCTAGATATTTATAATTTTGACTCATCAGTTCAGATCACCTGCTGCCATTTTTCTGCACTCCACTTTCTATGTTTTCGTGCATAGTTGAGTCGACTGGCCTTGTTTCCACGTCGGGGGTATGGCTTTTTTGCCCAAATCATCCATGAAGACCACATCTGACCAAACTTCTCCAGACAGTAGATGTGTGTACAAGGCCCCACTGTTTTTTGCTAATTCAGAGCTGATTGTGAAGGGAAGTAAACATGATGTTTCTTTCATCTGCTGCACTTAGTTTCCATGTCCGACCATATGTGTTGCCCATTTCTTTGTGCTTCTTCAAAGGAGCATGGACAGTACATATCGAAACCCCTGTCTGGCTTGAAATTTCTGCCTGGTAGAAACTTTGCTAATGCGGTATAACTACCCTGTGCCTTGTTGCTGGGCACAGGTTGCCATGGTGTATGACTTTTGACATTAAACTGTCTTCAGCAACCTCACTTTGTTAGCTGGTTTTGGCTGTTTCTCACCCAGTTTTATTCCTCCTACACAGCTAATGATTGTGTTGCAACTTACATATTAAACTGATGATCATTAGCGCCTGTTTGGTATAACTGTTTAATCATTACCTGACTATATGCCTACATAATCCCTGACTTTTGTGCAAGTGTACCTAGAAGACTTGATGCTGTTTAGATTTTTCTTCTGTTCACTCACTATGCATTTTGCTAATTGCTAAAAACAATCTATTACAGTCTATTTTTGAAAGCATTCTTACTTTACAGCATTTTTTCACACTTTCCTAAATCGTTTGCACATTACTGTATACATACATACGAAGAAGTGTCTGGCACATACGCCCAATAATATGTCAGTAAGGAGGAGTTATTCAAATTTCCTCTATACTGGCATTCCTGTAAGTTTAGCCATGTGGTTATGATTTTCACAGGGATGGCCAGTGTGTGAGAAGCTCAGTCCCGTCAAAATTTCTACAGGAAATCTCACTTTCACACATCTCTCACAGAATGATTTACTTTACATCCTCCTACATCTTTCACCTTCCGCCACAGATTTCCACCTGTGTCAACCACTGCATGCAAATTCATACACAACAACTCTTCCATTCACTTAACTCTTCTGCTGTGCTCTGCATTAATGTTCTGACACACAACATGCCTTTTACGTCCATCTACCTCTGTCCAAATATGCACCGTACACCTAGTACACCATGAACTTTGCCATCTCCTCCATTGTCTACCTCCTGCCACACACATCTGCCTGTGTCCTCACAATCACGCAATTAATCCACTGTACTGAAACTTAAACATTAAAGGGATAGTAATACTTCGTTTTAACTTTATTTTATTTTGTAGGCATTAAAAAAAACATGAAGAATGATATAAGTCTTATCTCTCAAACCTTTATGGTTTATGAGATATTCACAAGCAAAGTTTCCCCCTCCCGCCCCTTTTACCTAGTGTAAGCCATCTCTTCTCAGATGTGGAATGCAGTCCATAGACTGGACAGATAACAGAAGGGGACACTCTTATTCCTATGAAAACAATGAAATCCCTGCCCCCCTTGACAAGCTTTTCAGGTTTTTCCCTTATCTTAATTGAAGATTGTCCCTCTCTGCAGTCTACCTGGGCACCTCCCTTCTGCTGTAGCTGAACAGTGTGACGTCAGTAAAAGGGGCGGGAGGGGGATACTTTGTCATTGAATTACTCTGGAACTACAACTCTGACAGAATTGAAATAACACTCTCCAAAGTCCAAATACTATGATGATTAATTAGAGTTGCTTTTATTATGAAACATTACTATCCCTTTAAGTATCACTACAGTAGATTCAATGTGTGATTGTGAGGAATATGAAGAGAAAGGAGGACCAGTGAGAGTTACAGATACAACCCCAAGGGAACTGCCAGCATGGTGGTGTGATTTGAAGAAGACCATGTCCCACAGTGAATCACAGAGACCCGACTGGGGTACTACTGACTCAAGGTATTTACACAAGAAGGTACCCAGGAAGTGCAATTAGTAACATAGTAAATTAGGTTGAATAAAGACACAAGTTCATCAAGGTCAACTTTTGCCTCATACCCTAGTGACAATAGAACTATATAGCTTTCTTGCTACCAAATAAGTTAGTCTTTATCAGACCTTCCTGATTTGCCTACTAATATACAGTATAACCCTGTATGTTCCCTATTGAAAGAAATGGATCTAATCTTCTCTTAAATGTATCCATTTTATCTGCCATAACCACCTCCTTGGGCAAGGAATTCCACAATTTAACAAACCTTACTGCAAAATACCCTTCCTCTGTTGAAGTCTAAACCGCCTTTCCTCTAATCTCAAGGGGTGTCTCCTGGTCACCTGATCAGGCCTTGGAATAGCTCACCACAGCCATCCTTGTATTGACCTCTGATATACTTGTACAATGTGAAAAGATCTCCTCTTAGTTGTCTTTTCTCTAAAGTAAATAAACCAAGTTTGTCTGGTCGTTCCTCTTACGTCAAGTCCTCCATTCCCTTAAATCATTTTGTTGCTTTTCGCTGTACCCTCTCTAGTTCTAATATATCCTTTTTCAGAACTGGTGCCCAAAACTGTACTGCATATTCGAAGTGAGGTCTTACCAATGATTTGTACAATGGCAAAATGATGTTATCCACTCTTGCTTTTTATGAAAGACAGGATTTTGTTTTCTTTTGCTACTGCTATTTGACACTGGTCACTGTTTACAAGTTTGTAGTTTAGAAGGATACCCATGTCCCCTAAAATGATTCCATTAAGTTCATAAGTAGCCTCGGGATTATTTTTTCCCACTTTACACTTTCCCACCTTAAACTTCATATTCCATTTGTTTTCCCAATCTGCCATTATATGTAAATCCTTCTGTAGAGAGCAAATATCATGTTCTGAATTAATTACCCTGCATAATTTAGTGTCAGCTGCAGATATTGATATTTTGCTTTCTACATCTATTTCCAGGTGATTTATAAACATTAAAAAGCAGAGGACCTAATACTGAACCCTGAGGTACTCAACTCTCCACTTTAACTGTATTGGAGAATTGTCCATTTACAACCACACACTGTTCCCTATCCTTCAACCAGTTTTGTATCCAATAGCAAAGGTTATCCTCTAGCCCCAGTTTCCTTATTTTATACCCCAGCCTTCTGTCCGGCACTGTATTAAATGCCTTTGCAAAATCTAGATATACTACATCAACTGCCTTACTGTTATCTAAGTGGCTACTTACTTCCTCATAGAAGCTGAAAAGATCAGTTTGGCATGATCTATTCCTCATAAAACCATGTTAATTCCTGCTAATGATCTTATTTTTTGTGTTGTAATCCTGAATATAGTCGCTTATTATCCCTTCTAGCAGTTTTCCCACTGCAGAGGTCAAACTCACATGTCTATAATTCCCAGGTACTGCTTTAGTCCCCTTCTTAAATAGAGGCACTGCATTGGCTATTCGCCAATCTTGTGGCACTGAACCTGTCGTGAGAGAATCTTTAAAGATAAATATTGAGGGCTTGCTAACACTGCATTGAGTTCCTGAAGAACCCTTGGATGTATACCATTAGGACCTGGTGCTTTGTCAGTCTTAATTTTGTTCAGTCTTCTCATGACATCTTCTTGAGTTAACCCAATATCTGATAATTGTATTGTTTTATTTATTTGGCTCTTCTACCATTCCATATTCCATTGTATATACTGATGCAAAGAAAGTGTTTAGAACATCACCCTTTTCCTAAATGTCTATGATGGATAGATGAGCAATCACTCTAAGAGTTTACACTATAATCATGAAAAACAGGGCAGGGAATTTATTGCTGGCTCCCCTATCCTTCTTTTGCGTTCTGAAGTTTGTACTCAGATCCACTTTGACATATTTGTCTCTGATTGTAGTATCCTGTGTTTTCTGCTTGCTCCCTGGACAGCACCTCACACTTGTTCAGTCCCCTATCCATTCCTCAATTTCACATGCTATTCATGTTGTGACATTTCCTATCATCTATATATAAATGTAGCCTTTAGGATCCCTTCACACTAGTGCACCGATGGATTTTTTTTTTCCTCTATGCCTTATGCGCATATTATATTATTTAATTTCATCTAATAAACTACGCTGAGATACCCCGTTGCACTCTCTTTTTGTTCTTTTCTATAACCATATTTCCCAAGGCGACCCCTGTACTCAATAGCTGCACAGTTATTGTAAAATCATTGCGTGATAAAAAATTGAAAGGTTGCTGGAATCCTTGAAATGAACATTTGGACTGTACACCTGTATCATCACATCTAATATCTTCATATCATCCTATTATCATCCTCCAGTCATTCTTTCACATTTCACCTTACTGGAACGTGCAAAGAGATTTATAGACTTCTCATGAAAATTGTTTTGGGGTGGATGTAATTCCATGTGAATAATATCATAATGAGATAATTACTTTGTTGAGTGGTACTATTCATTACAGATATTTTCATTCATATTTTATAAATATTTGCAGGTCATTCTTTTGCTTCTGTGATCCAAGAAGATGGTGGGTGCTAATTATACATCTTTCAATGTCTCTTTAACACTTTAAAACACCAGAGGGTAAATACATTACTAGTAAGACTAATTTCTTATTTTACTAAATCTTGCATTATGATGTTTAAATAAAGTCAGTTCAGTTTAACAGTCCCAACCTAAAATATACCACATTGCTTTTAATTAACAAAACCACAATGATCAGCTGCAGAACACCATGTATTGAGTATAAAGGAGAACTGGTCACAGCGTGCAATGTCCCAATTCCTTGGATGGATGCCACGGGTGTAAAGTGTTCTGTTTTTATGTAGCTTGATGATAAGGACACTGCCCTGAACAAACAGATCTTGTCTATAGGCACTTGAGGGAATTTCATTATGAGTGCTAAGTAGTGATGAGCGAGCGTGCTCGGCCGATGCTCGGATCGGCTCGAGCATCGCTCTGCTCGGCACATGGCGGTACTCGTCGAGTACCGCCATGTGCTCTCCCGCCATGTTCGGGTGGCGGGGATCTGTGCCGGAAGAGGCACAGATCCGAAGACGCTCCGCTGGACCACCAGGGACTGGAGGTACGGGGGCATTGCGGAGATGAAGGGGGCATTGCGGAGATGAAGGGGGACATTGTGGAAGAGGGGCATAGACTCTATGCCCCTCTTCCACAATGTCCCCCTTCATCTCCGCTATGCCCGTCTTCCACAATGTCCCCCTTCATCTCCGCTATGCCCCTCTTCCACAATGTGCCCCTTCATCTCCGCTATGCCCCTCTTCCACAATGTCCCCCTTCATCTCCTCTATGCCATAGAGGAGATGAAGGGGGACATTGTGGAAGAGGGGCATAGCGGAGATGAAGGGGCACATTGTGGAAGAGGGGCATAGCGGAGATGAAGGGGCACATTGTGGAAGAGGGGCATAGCGAAGATGAAGGGGGACATTGCGGAGATGAAGGGGGACATTGCGGAGCTGAAGGGGGCATTCGGAGATGAAGGGGGCATAGCGGAGATGAAGGGGGCATTGACCAGGCACCCTCCCCTCATCAGAGCAGGGGGTGCCTGGTGTCGCCCCATTCATTTCAATGGGGCTCGGGTGCTCGGCCGAGCACTCGAGCCTCAGGGGGTGCTCGGTCAGAGCACCCGAGCACCCGAGCATCGGGGTGCTCGCTCAACACTAGTGCTAAGTGCCTCTTATTTTAAAAAAGTCAACTTACATGAAAATATAAAAACAATATTTGCTAATGCTTAGTTTCTTACTTGAAGTGGAAACATTACGAATTTACAGTGTACAGGACCCCTTGTCTTCTCCTCCCATAGCTGGGGCTGTGAGCTCCTTAGAGACAGCTGGTGATTCTTATTGGCTGCTGTGATATCGAACCCATTTACCCAGCTAATTGCAATGAGGTTCCCACTGGCAACTTCAGCTGTTGTAGGAGATGGGACAAGAAGCTTTGTACAATTTGATGTTATTATAGGTGAGAAGTAGTGATTATTAAGCCAAACAAATGTATTTGTATCTTGATTGTGTTTTTAAAAAAGTGAGGTTTCTTAAGTAAATATAAAAAGATAATTCATGTGAATACATACAGATTAAGGGAAGTGGGTGTTTACTGTTAGGAGGTTCTGGATTGTTAACCCATTGAGTGCCAGAGGTGTGTGCAACGCATTGCTTTGCAATGCATTGCACACTCCTCTGGCATTCAAAGGGTTAAAGAAATGTAATTTTCTATGGAACCTCTGCATACACCTCTTTTTAAAAATAAATATTCAGCTGCACTAAATGAAGATGGTATATATTGGTCTACTAATAAGCAGACTAACTGCCCCATGGGAGGGGTGGGGGCAAAAGTAAAAATGCACCACGTTCCCATTAATTTAACCCTTTGAGCACCAGATAGGTATCTATAGCGTTTTGTTGCAATGGCACTCAGAGGGTTAAATATGGCTTAATACACTTGAGTTCTACATTGCTGCAAAATGCTATGGAGATCTTTCTAGCATTGAAAGAGTTAAAAGCCTCGTTTCAGTAAACAGAAATTGGTAACTGTCTCGCATGGTGCAATTGCTTTGTCCCAGGATAGCTGCAGTTCCAGCACATCAGTCTCACTGTGTTCTGGCTGAGTAACATAACTAAGGGAGCTAGTGTATGCACTCACACAGGGCCTTATACACAAGAGAAAAGAAGAAATTCTGGAGCAAATTAACTGGATTTTAACCCCTCGAATGTTAACTGCTGTTGAGAATGATGGGAGTTTTCAACCTTCTCAGTTTTAAGTACCTCTACCATTATAAATGTATTTGCAACTATCCTAAGACTCATTTAAATTACATTGAATTAATACATTTGCATATGTGTGTAAACTTTACTATGAAAGGGACTGGTGATTCTAGAACATCGACACCATGGGGTGTACAGAGGCACACTCACTTAAAACAAGACATCTTAATAAATAACCGAAGGACAAAGAGGTGGTAGTAGAGCCACAGACTTTACTGAATAAATAATTAAAACAGCTTATACATAAAACATCAATACATTTATCATATATATAACATCCCGGTTTCAACACAAATTATCTGTCAGCTATGCAGCCCAAGAGACCCCTTAACTCAATGTAACCAATGCTATACTTTGCCTCACCCTCCAGCCAGGACAACCCATAAAGCAATCTTCTATCAACTTCATTATTATAAAATACACACTGATGGAGGGTTGGGCACACTGTGATAAGGCTGGCAGGCAGTGAGCAAAGCAAGAAAACACTGCTCAGCGTTTCTATAAATATGCTTTTTCTCCCACTCTTTTCCTTGCCTAGCTTGAGCCAGGCAAAGCTACCAATCAGATCACTGGCTGCCAGCCTTCAGAATCCACCAATAAGGTTCAACCTTACCTTGGTTCACAATTCCCTTCAATGTATTTAATTATTTATTCATACTTGCCCATAAACCTAACCTGGGGTGCCCCGCGCCCCATGTAGCCCCAATCCTAATTGAATTGGGCCCATATCTTCTCTCACATACACACACACACACTCCTGCATTTTCTCTCTTTCAGACACATGCACCCTCATAGGCACTCTCACATACAAAGCACAAATACTCTCAAGTGAACTTGCTTTAATGGGAACTCAATCACACGCCCCCTCTAGACACACAATCTTACATTCAGTCACACTCACTCATACAGATGCACACAAAGTCATTCATATATATATACACACACACACACACACACACACACACACACACACACTCTCTCAAAAGTGAGCTACTGGACTATTGTGCCTTTCACACGCTAACTAGTGCCTCAATGTACTGAAGTCAAGCAAGCTGAAAAGTCAGCCATTCAGAAGATAATAACGATGCAGCATGGTTTTTCTGCACGGCCACCTGTTTGCCCTCTCCACAAGATATACTGGAGATTATCATGCTTATCCCAAATACCTATGAATGGACGAACCTAAAGGAGGCGGACAAGGGGGGTATGGTGGTTGTTTTGGATACAGTGTGTTATGAGAGAGAAGCATTAAGGCAATTGGGAGATACTGAAACTTATTACAAATTATCTAAGGACCCTACAATGGAATTTAAGTGCCTGCTGGACTCTCTGGTTGATAGAGGCACCTTAAGCATTTTTTAACATCTAGAGATGCGGAACTTTTTAAAATATCACATCCTGTGATATCTATTTTTCATCATCTCCCCAAGGTGCATAAGTCACTAGAGAATCCGGCAGGCAGGCCCATCATTTTGGGCATCAACTTGCTCAATGAGAAATTGAGCGAGTATGTTGATGCATGTCTTCAATCGTTGGTTCTTAGGCTTTGTGCTTATTTGAAAGACACCAAAAAGGTTTTACAAGAAATGGAAAAAATAATTTAGATGGATGGATATAGTTGGGTGAATTGTGACGTGTCCTCACTTTACTCCTGTATACCACATGAATTGGAGTTAAGGGCAGTCCAATTTCATCTATGTAAGTATATTAAGCATTCCATCGAGTTCATCCATTACTTGTTGGAAGTCATCCATTATTTGCTAACGCATAACCATTTCCTGTTTGGTGGCTCTTACTATCTCTAGAGATGTGGGACTTCAATGGGGGCCAAATTTGACCCCTCATACTCCACCCTTTTCATGGGTTGGTGGGAGGAGTCCCACGTCTTTGGAGATAGTAATCCATTTAGGAATAGCATATTATACTTCAGGAGATATATAGATGACCTCTTGATCATTTGGAAGGGTAATTTTGATGACATCACAAATGTTGTTGAATATTTGAATAGCAATATGTGTAATCTAAAGTTTAATATTAACTATGATAGGGATAACATCATTTTTCTAGATTTACACTTGTCTTCTTTGATTTTAACTGGTCGTGTAGTTACTGACATACATAAGAAATCGGTGGCAGTGAATTCTTTGTTGCATGCAGCAAGTTGCCATACACGACACACCATCAGGAGAGTGCCAGTGGGACAGTTTATGTGAGTTCGGAGTAACTGTTCCACTGAGTTATCCTTTGAACGGGCGTGTGTGGACTTGAGGAAAGATTTTTTGGATAGGGGTTATCCCTCATGGATGATTGAAAGGACTGAGGCACTAGCTAGGGAGAGAACAAGATATCACCTCTTTGATTCATCCTAGAGGAATAGCGATTCAACGACTGATCGGATCACTTTCAGTACAGCCTTTAGTGTGGAATTCAACCAGATTGTTTCTATAGCATATACCGATTTTAATGGCATACAGGAGACTGCAGCCTATTCTTAAGAATGGATGCAGATTCTTATCTAAAAGAGCACTCACCCTTGCTAGTCGTTTATCACCTAGAATGTTTAAAGGGGAAGGGTCATCTAAATGTTTTACTTGGTTGAAAACTACCAGCATGTACTGTTGTGGAAGTACCCGGTGTCATAGTTGCCAGTGGGTTACCTCAAATAAATACTTTGAATCTAGTTGTACTACATCAAGATATGATGTAAAACAATATATAAATTGTGCTACCAAATATATTATATACTTGGTTACTTGCATTGCTTGTAATTTACAATATATAGGCAAGACCAAGAGAACTTTACGTGAGAGGGTCAGGGAACATTTAAGTAGTATCAGATGTGGTGTACTCAGAATGGGAGTATCTCAACGTTTTGGCCAAATGCATGACTAACCCTGAATATTTTAGAGTTCTGGGCATAGAATGGGTTAGGGTGCCTTTAAGAGGAGGTGACAGAGATAGCTTATTATCACACAGAGAGGTCTTTTGGATTTTTACTCTTGCTACTAGAAAACCTCAGGTTTTAAACAGAGAATTTGATGTGTCATACTTTGTTTAACCTTGTGTTAGTTTTCCCTCTGTATCTATTCTGAATGCTCACATTACTTTTTGTGGGTTTTGGTTATTTTGTGTCTTTTTCTCTTACTTGTTATTTTGTTTCTGTTTTTAGCTGAACATTCTAATTATATGTGGTCATATAGTTTGTTGATGTACCATGGCTCTGTTTAGGATTATAGACGCAATGACTCTTTTACATGACCTTTACACTTTGTGATAACATTGATTTAATGTAATTGGACTTGGAAGTGATAGAGTTAATTCTTCTTTCCTTCGTTGCTTGTCCAATTAAGGAGTAGCGTCATTTCTTTTATAAAGCCATGGAGCAATATGGGTGTTTATGTCCATAGAAACATACAAGAAAAGAAGACTGCAAACCAGCTCTATGTGTAATATATAAAGACAACAAGTACCCTACTGTATTTTTGCAACTGACTATATATAGAGGCTGTATCTTGCCTCTGAGATGAAGAGCATGCACTGGTTATGCCCCAGGCTTGTAAACTTCTCCTTTATTGATATCAAGCCCAACCTCCACAGACCTCCAATAACATTAGGTATGGAACTTTATAAAAAAAATGTATACAAATAAATACATAAGTAAATATATCTCCCTGTGCTTTTTGTGATGTGCTCATCACTTTGTCGGGGTACAAAATTGTTTTCTCTTGTGCTCTTATTTTCTATAGAGAGTTTTTTATGTTTTAACCATTTTTTCAATTTTTCTGGGGCCTCTTCCTTTTGCCTCTGTTTCCTCTAAGCTTCCCACTGATGGTCAAAGGCAACCTCACTGAAGAAAATAATCTTAAAACAGGTATATGTACTGTTGGTATCATGTATACACAGGTGTGTGTTTGTGTGTGTGTATACACATTTAGAATCACTCTACCTACACAAGCACATGCATATAAAGAGTGTGCTCACAAATACAAATATAAAAATATTTGTTTAACCCCCTAAGCTCTAGTGGTCCAGGAAAGTTACCTTCCCTTAAGGACTGATTTGAACCTTGCCCACGTGTCGGCACACGTGACCTGTTGAATGTACCGGTACGCCGAGCAGGAGTCTGACAGAGACTTTTATGGTTTTGATACGATCAGTTTCAGACCCCGCGTTTACTTACAGTACTCCTGAAGGAGCTCTGTAAGTAAAAAGTATGTGACATGCTATAAATGCCACCGGTCTTTATACCCTTAAGGACTGTACTGGCACGTCAGCTGTCCTTAAAGGAGTAGTAATGTTTCACACTAAAAGCAGCTCCAATTACTCTTCATGGTATTTGGACCATGGAGAATATTAATTCAGTACTGTCAGACTTGTAGTTCAAGAGTAATTGAATGATAAAGTATCCCCTTCCCGCTCCTTTTACTGATGTCACTGCTCACCTCAGAGCAGCAAGATGGTCTGGATGGATCACAGCGAGGGACAATCTTTAGTGAGCACAAGGAAAAACCTGAAAAACCTGTCAAGGGGGCAGGGCTTTCCTTAGGTTCATAGTAAGAAGATTGTCCCTTGCTATGAGCTGTCCGGTCAAGTGCCAGATTCGACACCTGAGGGGAGGTGGCTTACATTAGGTAAAAGGGGCTGGAGGGGGATATTTTATCATTCAATTACTCTTGAACTTCAACTCTAACAGTATTGAAATAACATTCTCCATGGCCCAAATACTATGAAGATTAATTGGAGCTGCTGTTTTTGGGAACATTATTATCCCTTTAAGGTATTTAAAGTAATAATAAAGTGATAAGTACAGATGATTAAAAATAAAATATAATGCACTACAATATAGAATGAAAGCTGCCAACCCTTGAAAAATACTACCACACCAGAAAAGCTCATAAATATATACAATTTTCTGAGGCATTAGGGATGCTAAATATTACCATTAAAAGAGCAGTAGCCTTGGTTTTATGAAAATCTATATGTTATAGAGCTTTACCTGCTGAGTAAAACAAGGATACTCCCACCCCTGTCAGTTGTTTTATTCAAATGTGATAACAGTTAAAATTGTCTGGAAGCAAATTTACTGCGCGTTGACTTCTTAAAAGTTCCAACTGAGAACATGACTCAGCAGTTTCTATCACATTCTGTTTGTCATTGACTTTCCTCTCAGATAGAATGTAACAGAATAACTAATTGGAATCTGCCTACTAGAGGGCACTGGTAATGTAAAAAAAATATGAGTTTAAACTGTAATAGCTCTGGAAATATGCATCTCTCAGCAGTGTATAATTTTTTTACTCAACACAAAAAGCCCAACAATATATATATTTTTCATAACAGAAGTTTTCTGCTCCTTTAACCCTTTGAGTGCTAGAGGGGTATGCAACACATTAGTTTGCAATGCGTTGCATACCCCACTGGCACTCAAAGGGTAAAATCTCAAGACCATATAGTACAGATTAATTGTGATACTGTGAATAAATAAATAAATCTAAAATAGGATAATACCTCAAGTGACCTTATATATGCAAACAATGAGATATTGATGAAAGGGAATATAGAGAAATGACACTGGATGATTTGATTGTAATATCTGGTGATGACTCTCCAATCAATCATGAATTACATTCAGAAAAGAGAAAAGAACACACCATGTCATGTAAAATGGAAAAACTATTATATAACATTTGAAACAGTATATATACTAGTGTAAAAGCCAGTGTACACGGGCCAAAGGGAATGGCACCGAATGGGTTAAGATAGCCATGCACCCTCCAGTCCCTGCACCTGTGGCCTCAGTAACAGCAGTATACTAGTATAAAAGCCCATGTACATAGGCCAAGGTGAATGACACTGAAGGGGTTAACCCTTTGAGTGCCAGAGGGGTATGCAACGCATTGCAGAGCAATGCTTTGCATATCCCTCTGGCACTCAAAGGGTTAAGATAGCCGTGCACCCGCCAGTCCCTTCACTTGCAGCCTAATTAACAGCATCGCGTGAGGTACCAGGAGAGGGAGCACGTCTCTACCTTGTCAGTCTTGGGTGTGCGTGCGGGAGCGCGCCTTGACCCAGAGCAGGGCGTTCGTGTACGCGCCTTGCACCTCCGGAATCAGCTAGACATCTCTCCACCGGGGCCAGGGCTCCCTCACACACCGAAACAGACACTGGGCACACAGGGCTGGGAGAGCATCTGGGAAGATGGCTCGTTTTGTCCGTTCAGGCAACTCTACTGTGCATGACTGCATTGGCAGTCTCTACTGTGCATGACTGCATCGGCAGTCTCTACTGTGCATGACTGCATTGGCAGTCTCTACTGTGCATGACTGCATCGGCAGTCTCTACTGTGCATGACTGCATCGGCAGTCTCTACTGTGCATGACTGCATCGGCAGTCTCTACTGTGCATGACTGCATCGGCAGTCTCTACTGTGCATGACTGCATCGGCAGTCTCTACTGTGCATGACTGTATCAGCAGTCTCTACTGCGCATGACTGCATCTGACAAACAAACATCTGGCCTTTTATATAATAGGATATATATATATATATATATATATATATATACACACATATGTGTGTGTGTGTGTGTGTGTGTGTGTATGTATAGAGAGAGAGATTGGTATATCTGTCTATAGAAGAGGTAACCAACTGTGGTCCTCAAGAGCTACCAACAGCGCATGTTTTCAAGAGATCCTTGAATTAGCACAGGTATACTCAGCCAACCACTTATCATAAATAAATGGCAATAGTTTTTATATAGTTGGAAGTAGAGATGATGCAAAGCTGTCCATTTTATATGTATATAAACAAGCAATAAAAATACATTTGAAAGAAGATATCAAAGGGAACTCTCAATGAGAGCTCAGCCTGAATGCTAGCGAGAGAACAGGCTTTTAGCATATGGGAATATTTTTTAGCTGCCTTCAACTGGCTATAGTCTAGATATTGTTCTCAATACAAAATGCTGAAGTGTCATAGAATCCGAGTGGCCCATTACATGATTATTGTGGAGGCATATAGCTCGAGACAGTTACAGGACCAGCAAAAAAACCTGGTGTTGATATTGGAGCCTATCTTAAAAAAGTATCGGAATAATATAGAGGCCTTCCAAATAATAGCTAACTTTTATCGTAAGTGAAAAAAGTGTGCTTTGATCAGGAAAAAAGCTCTAAAAAGAGCAACACAATGGGAGAGAGCTGTAAAAATTTTAAAAAATATATATAGCTAAATAAAATATCTAGTAATGAAGTAACAAATGAATACATAAAAAAAATTATTATATACTGATACTGAGTAAAGTATAACAATCAGGGCTTATAATTTTAAGTCCTTTGCTACTAGCCAGACCTGAAAAGTTACTCGCCACTGCAAGCCAAAACATACCCACCAGGGCTGAATTTCTACTCGCCAGGGCTAAATTATCATTCGCCATTGGCTAGTGGAGAGTGGAAATTTTGAGCCCTGATAACAATGATATTCCTGCAAAAATTTCCATAAACGATAATATAAAACTGATATAATATATCGAGATGTAACAGTGCTGCAATGTAAAATAGTATGAGAGGTCTATAATAGTCAAGTATTTGGAGAAATCAGCTGCCCAATAATAGGATAGGGTATACGACTGAATATGTTCCCAGGTACACCCGTTCCGTGGACCCCGCTGTTTTATGTCCAGCTTATCTACAGTGATTTTCTTATATAGGATTTGTGGAGTTTCTCACCGTATGAACCTGGTATTGGATACAAGTAGTGATTCATTTGTTGATAAAGCGGACAGACGTCCTAAAAACAATTTTTGGCAGGAGTCTGTTTTGTTTTACAAAAGCTGCTTTGGATGTTCAAACATAGGCTCTGGACCCAGCAGTCTCAGTGGTCTCTTGTAACCTTGGAATGCTATCCAAAATATATGGATATTAAGATGGCAGGTTAAAATGGAGATGGGATTATCTCTTAGTTCAAAGGGGGCATATTTAAGGAGATCTATTTGGGAAAAATGGTTGAGTAGAATTGATCTCGTATATCCGAGCATATGTTAGTAGTATTCTGTGGTTGGTATATCCAGCATTGCTCCTTGCCATGTGTGTGTGTGTGGGGGGGTAGGTTGGTTAGTTTTTTTTTTTAGGTGAGTCATATAAGTATATGTTGATGTGCTGATGTGGATGATTTGTATTTTGATATAAAGAAAGAAAAAAAATATGGATATTACAGTTCACTGGACACCTCAATTATGAAATATAGATCGATCTCGCAGCTTGATTTGTGATTTCTTCCAACACATTTTGTATTGTTATACTACTTCTTCAAGGAATACTATTGTTAGTATTCCCTGAAGAAGTATTATAACAATACAAAATGTGTTGGAAGATCTAAATTTCATTAGATCTAATAAAATGTTTTAAGTATTCATTTGTTATTTCATTGCTGCAGCCTAGGATGTTTGTCAGATGTTTGTCAGAAGCCGTCATGCACAGTAGAGACTGCGTGCGTTCTTGCAGTCTCTACTACTCATGATTGCATAGCGTGAGTGAGGCGATGTAAGACTGCATTGCATGAAGCAGTCAGGTAGCGGCCGCTTAACCCTTTGAGTACCAGAGGGGTATGCAATGCATTTCAAAGCAATGTGTTGCGTACCCCTCTGGCACTCAAAGGAATAACATTACCCAGACCTTGGCCCATGTACACGGGCTTTTACACTAGTATTTTATATTTAGCTATATAGATATTTAATATTTTTACAGCGCTTTCCTCTTGTGTTGCTCTTTTTAGGGTTACAGGACCGCCCTCACTTGGTCAGCAGTATTCCATATATATCGTTCATAGATATAGGAATATGGAACTTAAGGTCTTTGTTTTTTTGTAAAGTGCAACAGCCATTTGTACTTGAGAAAGCAGTGTAATTCTTGAAATGTTTTTTTGGGTCAGATAAGAATTTTTGTACTATAATATTTTTTTAATATCTTTTTTACAATTATAAAAATATTTTTCTACAATCAGATTTGGAGCAGCATCTTCTCATGTTCCTGCATTTCGCTTGTTCTGCTGAGCAGAGACAGGCCAGTTTCTCTGTTTGCTATCCTAGTTGTTAGGAGGCATATGCCCCTTGCAACCACTCCAGTTGTGAGTATTTCTAATATCTTTTATGGACCATAAGCCTTAAGTCATTTACAGGCATTACTGGGCACCCTCTTGTGTGTTTTCTTTTCTCTAAGTATAATAAAACATTTTTATTTTGCAACACATATAAAGAATTAAATAAAATAGAAAGCCAAAACAAGCGTCTCTATGCGTTTCATAGCTGTATTTATTTCATCAGGACCAAATGAAATAACCAGATGGTTAGGAAATGTGTAGAGCCCCCTTTTTTATAAATTTTATTTAATTCTTAGCACAGATAGTTTGCTCTAAAGTTTGATGAATAAGGCTAATAATATGATAAATGTATCTAAAAGAGTAGGAAATTAGGTAAAGGCGACTGACATATAATAGAAGTGGGCAAGCTGAAGCCCTCCAAATGCTGAGGACTGTATCACCCAAGATATGTTTGCTGGGGATGAAGGGAATTGTAGTTATCACAGCTGAAGGAACTCGGCTTGCCCCCATTTAACAATGTCACTGTCTGAGTGTGGAATAACGCTCACAATCTAATGATTCAGAGGTCAATATTCCAATCTATTCCAATCAGAATAGATTGGAATATCTATTGTTTACAGCAGCAGAGTTCTGCAGATAAATCTTGTCACATTGAACTTTTGATGTAACCAGAAATCAGATGGTGTTATGCTATAGGAGGCAATGACCTATAACTGGAAGTCAATGCTCCAAAGTTTTTGTCCTCCATACATTAACACTTTAAGGAGCAGAATGGTGAGCATAACTTTGTTCAGTAATGGGTTATGATGGAACTAATACCACTGAATAAAAAATGAACCCTTATCTTATGTCATGACACTCCTCAAGGACTTTATGGTTTTCTTGTAGATTCATTTGTTCCAAAGTTGATGCATTTTTTATTCCTAAGTGTCACAGCCACAAAGGTTGACGTGAAAACTACTTGGTGGACTCACGGATCCCAAAGCTCCACTCGCTTAGTTGCCAATATTCTGTTAAGTCTTGCTCTCTGCCAGCTTCATTTACAAAACTTAGAGTATTTTATTTGCTGGCTGTGGTTCATCAACAACTGGTGTCCCCACACTTCTTCCACCCTGTAATATTGGTTCCTATCTCTACAGTTCAACTTTGGAACAAAGGAAGCCAGAAGAAAATTGGAAAGGCCATGATTAGTGTCAAGGCATTACAAGATAAGGGGGCATTTAATGTTCCTGACAGCCAATCACAGAGCACACTTGCCATATAGAAAAAACTGTAGGGGAAGAAATTTAGAATAAGGAGTAATAAGTGGTAAAACTATGTTTGGGGGACCTTCCATGCTTCTTCAGATTCCATGGGGCACTCGGTTATCAAAAGCTACTTCAGTCCCTTCCGGAGCTATCTCTCATCAACAGCAACCCTGTCACAGCTTTTGAGAATCTGATGCCACTGAAGTACCTCCATTACTCTTTGTTCGGCCCCCTGAAAAGATGGATCAATAAGGTACTCAATCACTTTAACTACTCCTTGTATAATCATACTGTTAGCAGCACTTGAGGACCAACATTTCCTACCCATGCTATATGTCCAGCATTAATAAATTTGGGTAGTTCACCCAAAACCAAATGTACTCTTGTGTTGCTCACCTGTCAAATTTCTTTCTACTTACCATGAATCAGTTATTTCATTTCTTTTTTTCTTTCTTTTCAAATTCAGTAATGTGTGACCACTGTGTGCAGCCTGTGGAAAAATGTGCAATACAACTGTATCTGCAATGTTAAAAGAGCAGTATACCCTAATTAAGAAAAGCGATTGTTGTGGGGATTTTGCTGTACAGCAAAACAAATGTGCTCCCAATGCTTAACTATGTTTCTTTAAAAAGATATTAAAACAATAGCTTGGCATTTTTCTGATAGCTTGAGTTCAAGATGTTTTGCAGCCAGGTGCCGCTCTTGTTATTACAAGCTGTAAAAACCTGAATGTCATAGACACAGCATTACAGTGGGCTCTGTGGGAATGTCACATGAGTATAGAAACAATCCGTGACTTTGACCTGCTTGAAAAAAAAAAACATTGACTTAGGGAGAGTGAAACTGCTACTGTAATGAAGAATCAGCAATGACTAAGCCATTACTTTTGCCAGCATCAGCTGTCATTTCACCTAAAATTAACTTCTTCTGAGCCTCTACTGCCCCTTTAAGGACTCTTTCTAAGTGTGTCTCACTCTGTATTCACTTCCATGGGCTGTATAGCTAAACAGAAAATGCAGGCAGTGCGAAAAAAGAGTGACACATTCAACTCTCATTATTCTTTTCAGGCTGTTTTCACAGACTAAAGACAGAGGGTGCTAATGTCACTGAAAATGGAAGGAAAATAATTTAAATAGCTGATTTAAGAGTAAGTACACATGTAACATGCATATATTTTTTTAAGTTTTCAAACGCTTTATTGGGTATTAGTAATACAAATCAACAGCACGATACAATAGAAGAGTTGGATTACAATAGAAAGAGTATGAAAACATGAAAAGAAGGACAATCAGACAGAACTTGCAATCCAATTAACAAAGGGAAGTCGTTGCAGAGATTAGTACAGCTGTGGAGCGGAGTGTGTAGCAACCAAGTTAAGAAGGAGAGGTGGAAGGAGGCAGTGATGTAGAGAAGTATAATAAGTATTCTAGAGGGGCCGAGGGAGACCTATGTCAGACGTGGAGGCAAATGAAAGCTCATCGAAGACATCTGAGAAGGGGGCAAGAGGGGGAGAGGATGAGAAAACAAATTAAAACAATCAATACTAGTATTATACAAATGGAAGTTGGAAGGGTGAGTGCATGGCATTTATGGAAGGGACCTTAACATGAAGGGAGAGGAGGATGAAATGCTACAGGTCTGAAGGGGAGAGGCTCCAAAGGATCAGAGAGGAGGGAGGTCAGCTGAGGCTGAAGAGGAGGCAGACATGGCCCCCATGGGGTGATAGGTGATCCAGGAAGACCATGTACTAGTGAAGTTGGGTAAATAATCAGTTGTTTTAGTGTAATATTTTTCCAGATGAACCCAGGCGTCTACCTTAGCTATCTACTCTGAAATGTGAGGGGGCATCCTGAATTTCCAGTGTATTGGTATCAGAGATTTGGCTACGTTAAGGAGGGAGTGGACCACATGTTTTTAAGTGTTTGTGATGTAAAATATATTATTAATGCTCATACCTGGGAACTTTTAATTGTTGTTTCCCCAGAGGGGTGTCCTCTGGTGCCGTAGGGGGTGTGTGCAACATTATGTGAATTGTGTCAAAAGGGGCAGGGCTTAAAGGTTGAGACAGAGCTTAAAAGAAGTCTGGGGAAGGAGGAACATGGGGGAAAGAGCAAAGTGGGCAGAGTTTCAAGATAAACTCCCCACATCCGGAGGAATCAGCCTCTGCCCTGGAGACCCGGTAAAGCAGTGTCAAAACCGGAGTCTCTGGGGCAAATCCAGAGAGTGCCCAGGTATGTTAATTTTGCTAAAAAAAATAACATAATCAAATAGTACTATTGCTTAATGGGAAACTATCATGAAATAAAGAAATATGGGAGTAGCAACATTATAAGCCGACAGCCCTCTATGTGCAGGTTTTCCCAGGCTTCTCCTACACACAGCTGGAGCTGTGAGCTCCAAATGGATAGATGATGATTTCTATTGGCTGATATGATGATGCACCCAATTATGAGACTGCAACTAGAAAATTCAGATCTTTTTCAGGAGGTGGGACAAAAAACTTGGGATAGACCTGTACAATTAGGGCAATAATTTGTAATAATGATACCTGTAGAGGTGGGAGTAGCAAACTAGCAATAGTTATATAGTAAAAACTGATTTAAATTTTTAATGTGTGCTGCCCTCTAAGAGGTTGAGCAATTCCAGGTGAAACAAGTTGCATTATAGGGAACAAATAAAAAACTCATATTTATTTAAATTGGACTGTTAACCCATTGAATGCTCCAGTACATTGCTCCAATATGCTTTGTGAAAATGACACTTAATATAATAATGAAAAGCAAAGTTCATTTAAACATAATGGACAACGCATGCCCCACGAGCAAGGGAATTCTTAACAAATTTCAGTGGCAGAAACAATCATTTCCCTAATCTTATCCAAGTATTTTCTGGTTGGGTTTTGAAAGGTTACATTTTAGAAATCCTGATGATTTCAGCCACTTCCCATTGTGTAAGAAAGTCCCTGGAGTGCTCTTTTGTACTGGTTGTTGCATTGAATCTGGGGCCAGCGGCCTGCTGGGTGAAGGTTTTTATCAGCAGCAGTTTAGATAATTGGTTGGCTTTGAGTGTGCTGTTTTCTTCTGTGTGCCCAGCCGGAAGTACAAAAGTAATGTCCTTTAAAGTTGCAGTCCCTTCTATCATCAAAGTAAAGTTTTAGGGACTTTTTAATGGGTTCATCTTATCACCTGTTTACATGTATCTCTGCTGGAATTTCATTTCAGTCATGGCGACTGGATGGTAGCAGGAGTCTCAGGACCATTTTAACCTCTTGTGGACCAGAAAGAAATTAGAAAAACTGCTTTGTAATGTGTTGCACTACTCTCTGATTCTCCACGGGTTATGCCATTACTCGGCCTAAGGCAAAGTATAAAGCAGTCATACCCCGTAAACCCTTTGATACTAAATTGTAACTTACATTTGTTTTCACCTCCTGCTAAATGTGAATATTCAATTTGACCTTACCTTAACTTAACAGAAAGTTGGGTTCTTACACAAGCAGGACTTGTCACTTCTCCACACTATTAGACATCCCCATTTATTTGTCCTACTTTTCACATGGAATCTGCCTGCTGTAGCAGCATAAGAAGATGAAGCCAGTTTCTATTCCTGACGTGAGTAAGAAATTATGCCATGTAATCTTACCAAGAGAGAGAACAAAGGTCTGCTGAGATTAGATTCCCACGCTATTAAAGGGATAGTAATACTTAAAATGGAAAAATACGTTGTACGGATTATCCCCCAGAGTAAAACAAGGGTACTCCCACTACTGAAAAAGGTTTCATTCAAAAGTTATTATATCTCAAATTTGAATTTTTTTACTTGCAGTATAACAGTGGCCTGACATTCTGTAGTTGCGCTATTACACCATCCTTTGGAGATTTATGATCAACTGACCAGAGCTGCTCTTAGGATGGTATAGCAGCAGCGCCAATTTCAGACAACTGTGATACTGCATTGAAAAAAGTCAAGTTTGTGTTGTAATTACTTTTGAATAAAATACTTTTCAGCAGTGGGAGTACTCTTATTTTACTTAGGAGGATAAACCTTACAATATATATTTTTTGCATATTAAGTATTACTGTTCTTTAAATCAAGTCTCTAAAACTATTAAACGGATTGAAAAACAAAAAAGCACAAGGTATAAGCAATTTAAAATAGATGCATTCCATGAGATTAAGAGCTGAATATTCACACCCATCTTCACAAAGTGCTTCATACATTGGCTTCATACATTGAGGCTAATGTACTAACTAGAGCAATTTTGTGACAAGCTAGATGTACCATAGTGGATATATAATAATATCCACTGATTTAAATATTATTTTTAACTCTCTGAGTTCCAGAGTGGTATGCAACACCTTGCTCTGCAAGGTGCTGTGCACCCCTCTGGCACTCAAAGGGTTAACACATTTCACTGCTTGACTGATAGACAGGACTTCAACGCATTTTAAAACAATCTGCCTAATTGGCTAGATGGCATTGTATGCCCCGTTTTATCCAGGAGCACAATAGGGAGATGGGGATCCAGCAGGATCAAAGCTGTGTTGTATTGCATACTTTAAAGGGATACTAATGGTTGAAAATAAATGCAGCTCTGATTAATGCTCATATGTTTTGGGCCATGTAGTGCTGTATTTCATTATTGTCCAAGGTGTAGATCAACAGTAATGAAATTATAAAGTATCCCCCACCCGCTCTTTTTACCTACATAATGTGCCCTCCAAGCTTGTCTGGATGGATCACAGCGATGGACAATCTTCAGTGCGCATAAGGAAAATTCTGCTCTCCTTCGTCAAGGGTGTCAGGGTTTTCCTTATGCTCACAGCAAGAAGATTGTCCCTCCCTATGTGCTGTCCGATTCCACATCTGAGGGGAGGTGGCTTACAGGAGGTAAAAGGGGCTGAAGTTGGCTACTTTGTAACTGACTTACTGTTGAACTACACCCCGGTCAATATTGAAATACAGCTCTCCGTGGCCCAAAACATATAACGATTAATCAGAGTTGCATTTATTATCAACCATTACTATCCCTTTAACTGTGGGGGCCCATTCGTGATTAGGCCAACATCAGCTGCCCACATTGCCCTATTGTTAAATGGCCCTGGGCTGTCTTTTCCTTTCCCTGTTCCTTTTGCTTGACTGGGATGCATGATCAGCAAATCATTTTGTGGCTCCGGTGTCATTTTTCCTTGACTCTTTTGCTCTTTGATAAACACTGATAAGAACAGACTGAGATGAGAACTGACAAAGACTACATCTAAAAGTTCACATATACTGTGCAATTCATTCAGTTGGTCAAAATCAACTAGATTGACCAGTTACATATATCAAGTCGGGTCAACCAAATTGGGTATTTTTGTCAGTCAGCCTGGGTTGGAATTTTTTAGCACCTGTTGATTAGACTTTTACGTGTTTGACCTCAGCAGACCAAACCACAGTGAACCTGCATGGGGCTGTGAAACCAGGTTGTTCTGGTCTCAATTTCAGATTGCCTGGATTTGGTCTGTGTGTGTAGGAACAAACAGCTATCTGATCGCTCACTCAGTGATCAAATTGCTGGTTGCCTGCAACCAAAATCACCCTGTATGTGGGCACCTTAACGTTATAGTAATACTTAAAATGTAAAAGCATATATATTGTAGTGTTTATCACCCTGAGAAAAACAAGGGTACTCCCACTGCAGACAGGTGTTTTATTCAAAATATTACAGCTCAAATTTGAATTTTTTAAGTACAGTATCACAGTGGCCTGACATTGTACATTGGTGCTGTTGCTACACCATCCTACGGACAGCTCTTGTCAGTTGACCATATATCTCCATAGGATGGTGTAACAACAGAGCCACTGTACATTTTCAGGCCACTGTGATACTGTAAAGTAAAGTTAGAGCTGCAATAACTTTTGAATAAAACACCTTTCATCAGTGGGCCAACCTCTTCCACCCCAAAGGAGCAAAAAAAGAGGGTGGTCATCAACTGTTGGAGGGTTATAGAAGGGGGTAGGGACCATCTTTTCTGCATCTGCTGTCACAGATCTACAGCATAGTAGTACAAGCCATAGAAGAGGTCACGCCTACAACAGATCTCCTGGTTGAGGCCAGAAGACATCTTAGGACCATAAGGTGATGCCCCAGTCCTTGTTAGTGCAGCTTAGCCAGAGATGGTTTTGATTTGCATGGGGCATTAGCTAAGCAGTAGGTCCTCTGTCACTAGGGTGGGCTATTGTCATTCACTGAAAGGGATAGTAATACTTAAAATGTAAAAAAAAATATGTTGTAGAGTTTATCCCCCTGAGTAAAACAAGAGTACTTCCACTGCTGAAAGGTGTTTCATTCAAAAGTTATTAATTTTCAAAATTGAATTTTTTAGGTGCAATATCACAGTGGCCTGAAATTGTACAGTGGTGCTGTTGCTACACCATCCTATGGAGATTTATGGTCCCGGGACCAGAGCTGTCCACAGGATCAACAGTGCCACTGTACAATTTCAGGCCACTGTGATATTGCTCCTAAAAAATTCAACTTTGAAAATTAATAACTTTTGAATGAAACACCTTTAAGCAGTGGGGGTACTCTTGTTTTATTCAGGGGTATAAACCCTACAACATATTTTTTTTTACATTTGAAGTATTACTATCCCTTGAAGTAAAGGAGTTGCTTGGAGAATGTTTGCCCCAACTTCACATGATAGATAGCTGGGCACAGTTTGGACCAATATTGCCACAGCTCGGTGTGCAGTACAAGCTGTGCTATCCAGAGTTCGTTCTGACTCTTTTGCTTGTAACTCCACATTAAGAGGTAGGAGGATCCTCCCTGGATAATAAATATGTTAAATCCTACTTAAATAGAACCATTTCCTCTTTATTTGGCACCTTTTACTGTTTCTTTATGCGTATTTCCATAGGGCAATGTGGGAGAATAAAAATATTTTTGGGTTCAGGAAAAATGTTATGTTGTGAATTATCTGGTTCCTGCTTGGTGTGTATGAGTGATCATTAGTAACTTGTGCTCTGGTATCACCCTATCACCTAAAATCAACTTTTATGATTTTTAAAAGAGCTTTCAAAATCACCTATATATAATATTAGTTATTTCTTATTTTGAAAATTGGTATATGCATTATTTGAATTTATAGATCATCCTAATTAACCCTTTGAGTGCCAGAGACTCTGTGGCACTCAAAGGGTTAAGGCATGCAGTGCATTCACATCTTAGGCCTCTGTTACATCCCCTTCTCACTGGCATTGCACAGCAATCAATTGTCCACCTTCTCTAGCACTAAAGGGGTTAAGTGTCAATGAGTGAGGTGGTAATCTAAGGATAAGAAATATCTGCATGGCTTAACATAATTAGCATAATGCCAGGGCTGGATTTACATCTCAGGAGCCTGTAGGCACAGAAATTTGAAGCACCCCCCAGTGGGCTATCTGCACTGGATACCTCCACAATGCTCCTAATCTCCACGTTGCCCCCCATCATCTCCATATTGCCCTCACATTGCCCCCATCATCACCACATTGCCCCCCATTAGCTCCAGCTTGCCACCATCATCTCATATATCGTCCTCACATTGCCCCCATCATCTCCATATATCATATTGCCCTCACGTTGCCCCCATCAGCTCCATACTGCCCTCATCAGCTCCATATACCATATTTCCTTCAAATTGACCCCCATCAGCTCCACATTGCCCTCACATTGCCCCCCCATCAGCTCCATATTGCCCCCATCAGCTACACATTGCCCTCACAATGCCCCCATCAGCTCCATATTGCCCCCATCAGCTCCACATTGTCCTCACATTGCCCCCATCAGCTCCGCATTGCCCTCACGATGCCCCCATCAGCTCCATATTGCCCCCATCAGCTACACATTGCCCTCACAATGCCCCCATCAGCTCCATATTGCCCCCATCAGCTCCACATTGTCCTCACATTGCCCCCATCAGCTCCGCATTGCCCTCACGATGCCCCCATCAGCTCCATATTGCCCCCATAAGCTCCACATTTCCCTTACCATCTCCATGTTGCCCTCACATTGCCCCTCTTCAGCTCCAACTTGCCCCCACCATCTCCATGTTGCCCTCACATTGCCTCCCCCCCATTGTCCATTTCCTACCTCCCCCCGTTGTCCGTTTCCTACCTCCCTGGTAGGAGATCTGTCGTCTGCTCCTCCTTTGGCACAGTCTTGTACCTGATGGCGCTCCCACGCGGTCTCCTATTCAAGAATGCAGAGCGCTGGGAGATGAAGTCATCTCCCAGTGCTCTGCATTCCTAAAGAGGCAACGAGGGAGCTCAGCACCTACAGGACTGTGCCAAAGGAGGCACAGACCTGTCCTGCCGGGGAGGTAGGAAATAGACAATGGGGGACGGTCAGTGTGAGTGGGTGCCGCCGGCGCAGCCAGCAAGGTGGCTAGTTTTTTCTTGTTTGTTTTTTTTAAAAAGAATATTTAAAAAAAAAATCCGAATGGCAGGCGCCCCTCGGTGGCATGCGCCTGTAGGCAGGTGCCTACTTTGCCTAATGGCAAATCCGGCCCTGCATAATACATAAAGCAATGAGCTGAACATCACTCTGGGCCTTAAAGGCATAGTAATGTTTCACAATAAAAGCAGCTCCAATTGATCTTCATGGTATTTGGGCCATGGAGAGTGTTATTTCAATACTCTCAGAGTTGTAGTTCAAGAGTAATTGAATGATAAAGTATCCCCCGCCCCTTTTACTGATGTAACACTGCTCACCTCAGAGCAGCAAGACTGTCCGGATGGATCAGAGAGGGACAATCTTCAATTAGCATAATGGAAAAACCTGTCAATGGGGGCAGGGTTTTCCTTATGCTCACAGTAAGAAGATTGTCCCTTGCTGCGAGCTGTCTGGTCGCAGGAACAGATTCCACATCTGAGGGGAGGTGGCTTACACTAGGTAAAAGGGGCGGGAGGTGGATACTTTATCATTCAATTACTCTTGAACTACAACTCTGACAGAATTGAAATAACACTCTCCATGGCCCAAATACTATGAAGATTAATTGGAGCTGCAGTTTTTGTGAAACATTACTATCCCTTTAAAGACATTTAGAAATCTCATGAATTCCAGACACTTGCTAAATCTGATAAATGGACACAGGGATGGGGAACCTGTATCTCTCCAACTGTATTTGGACTGCAGTCACCATCTTCCTTAAGTTAAGGACCTTAACTGATCATTGGCCAGTTGAGGAAAATTGGAGCTGTAGTCTAATAATAGCTGAAGGACCATGGGCTGTCCTCGCTCTGAGGTATTCTCCTACAGCTGAAATTGCAGTTTCCCAAGACGCATCCACAGCTACAGAAATGTATTCAAGGCTGTTCATTTTCAAGCATCCTAATTTATAACATCTAGGTATCCAATTTTGATGATAGTAGTTATAGTCCAGTAGTTGCTTGTGAGCCATAGGTTGCGCACCCTTGTCTAACAAGTCTAACTAGTCTGCATTTACTGTGCAAAACAGAGAGAATAGGATTGCCACCTTGAGACATATTCAAAAAACAAAAATGGAGCAATTCTGGGGCAAACCAACTGTGCCGTGGGGAGCAAACAATCATTCCCCAATTTCCCATTCATTTAAATAGGTGTTTAAGCCATTGAATGTTACATAGTTACATAGTAATTTAGGTTGAAAAAAGACTTGCGTCCATCCAGTTCAACCCTTTTCCTATTCCTGTTTACCATCGCTGACCCAAAAGAAGGCATCTGACTCAAAATGGCAATCAGATTTCTCCCTGGATCAACAAGCCCTAACTAAATATTAATCCCAATACTAACGTGCATAGCCCTCTATGTTATGCTCTTTTAAATAAGTATCCAGGCCCCTTTTAAAGGCATCTAATGTATTTGATAGCACCACCTCCTCCGGAAGTGCATTCCATACCTTTATTGTCCTTACTGTAAAGAAACCCTTCCGCTGTTGTAGATTAAATCTCCTTTCCTCAAGTCTAAGCGGGTGGCCCCTTGTCCTGTGTACTGTTCTGTTAATGAACAGGTCTTTTGAAAGCCCTTTATATGGGCCTTGAACATATTTATATAGTGTTATCATATCCCCTCTAAGACGCCGTTTCTCTAGTGTGTACAAGTTTAACTTTTCTAGTCTCTCTTCATAACTAAAACTTTCCATTCCCCTTACTAGTTTTGTAGCCCTCCTCTGCACTCTGCACTAGAGGGCCAGATAACTATCTGGCCCTCTAAAGGGTTAAGCCAATGAATAGTTGAGAGATCGCCAGAATAATGCTTAGGATTTGTAAGGCCCATATAAATCAATATAATCGATTGTTTTGTGCCAGAATTGTTCCACATATGTCTTTATACATATGGCCCTACTCCCTTAACGGTTTTGAGTGGCAGAAAGTATCCAATGCATTGCAATGCATTGTGTTGGATAACTCTCTACAATTCAAAGGGTTAATATCAACAACAATAGAACTGGGGTGGTCAACGTCTTTAAATGTTGTTCCACTACAACTCCATCATCTACAGTCAGCGTCAAGCTGTTGCTGGTCTGCTGTTCCCATCACCCTCCATCAGCTAATGACTGGCTGAAGGTGATGGAAGTTTCAGTGCAGTAGCAGCCAGAGAGCCCTTGTCCTGAGACTTCACCAGTTCCTATGAATCTTTCATAAGCAGCAAATATTAAAGAGATGAGGTGACAACCTTAAATGAGAGAAGCAAACCTTGTGCTATTAACCTAATTATATTTAATTGAGAAATACATCTGAGCTATTTCATTTTTCACAAAAGTGTACTGGCTATATATGTTTTGTCCAGAACAGCCTGAAAGAACACTTCAGATTTTATGCAATTCAAACTTTAATGCTTTACATTTTCCTAACTCATGATAACCAAACCCAATAGAGTTATAAGTATTAGGGATAATTGTGTCCTGTTTAAAAATGTATTTCATGGTTTTATTTTGTTAAGGGAAACACTGGCCAAGGTGTCCCAAGACAAGATCAAATTTAAAGAGGATCTTTCACCTTAAAGGGTAACCATTATGAGGATAGTTACCCTTTACATATACAGCACTCTCACCACAGCCATTGACACAGCTGCATCTGCAACTCTACGCTACCCACGTGTTACAACCTTGGAACACAAGACAAACACAATACCTCAAAGGTGCTCACGCACTGCCAAAAGGCACTGGAGGAAATCTCACTCCACAGCTGACTTCATACACTACAAATTAATTCTCCGTTCTTATAGCTCTGCCCTCTCCCTGGCCAAACAGTCATACTTTTCCTCTCTAAACGCTAATCTTTCCTCTAACCCAAAACATATTTTCTCAACCTTTAAATCTCTTCTACACCCACTAGTACAAACACCTTCCACTAACTGCCACAATCTCGCCACCCACTTCAAGGACAATGTTGACTCCATCAGACATGAAATATCATCACTTCCACTCCCACCCATCCAGCTTAGCCCTGTCACCTCTTCCACATACACCCTAAGCTCCTTCTGAAGCGTCACCAAGGACAAAGTTTCCCTGCTCCACACTCGCTCAAACCTAAACACATACCCTCTTGACCCAATCCCATCTCAGCTCACTCAATAACTTTCTCTACTAATAACTCCAACCCTTACTAACTTATTCAACCTCTCTCTGTCAACTGGCACCTTCCCATTCTCTTTCAAACATGTACTAATCACACCCATCCTAAAGAAACCCTCCCTGGACTCAAACTCACTGTCAAAGTACCGGCCCATCTCTCTCCTTCCATTAGCCTCTAACCTCCTTGAGCGTCTCGCATATAACTGGCTCATGAAATTCCTCTGCTCCCATTCCCTGCTAAATCCCTTGCAATCTGGATTCTGCCCTCATTGCTCCATTGAGACTGTCCTCTCTAATGTGGCCAACGACATGCTCTCCGGAAAGTCAAAGGCCACTGCTCCCTACTCATTCTCCTGGACCTGTCAGCTTCCTTTGGTAAATCACCTCCTCCTCCTCCAAGCCCTCACTCTCTGTGACACCACCCTCTCTTGGTTTTCATCATATGTCGTCAACTGCTCCTTCAGTGTTTCCTGCTCTGGCTCCACTTCTCCACCCCTCACACTGTCTGTTTGAACCACAATGTTCAGTCCTGGGCCCCCTGCTCTTTTCAATTTATACTGTGTTCCTTGGCAAGCTAATAAACTCCTTTGGGTTTCACCATCATCTCTATGCTGATGACACTCAAATCTATCTTTCCTCCCCAGACCTCTCCCCTTCCCTCCTGTCTCAGGTATCTGTCTGCTGTGTCTTCCTGGATGTCCTCCTGTCAACTCAAACGTAACCTTCACAAAACCAAACTAATTCTCTTTCCTCCCTCTCCAACCAGCCCTACCCCAGATATTGCCCTCTCTGTTAACAGCACTACCATCACGCCAACCCCTACAGCACTCTGCCTTGAGGTCACATTTAACTCCTCCCTATCCTTCATCCCCACATCCAGTCAATGTCCAACTCATCCCGCCTCCACCTCCACAGCATCTCTAGAATCCGACCCTTTTTCACCCAATAGCACTTCTCGACATTTGACTGTATTATTTAATGTCTCTGTACGTCTCTTCACTATTGTACAGCGCTGCGGAATAAGTTGGCTCTATATAAATAAAGAATAATAATAATAGTGCCCTGTCAGCAAATCTTCTCCCATGATGAAGCCATGGGAGAGCCACGGTGGAACAACAGGGAGCAGGTCCCTTGAGAGAGACTGAACTATGATATTCAAAAGCCTTGCCGCTCAGTCTTGTTGGGCTGTGAAGACATCCAAGTCCAACTCTAAGGATTGAATGTTCAAAAGAATAGTGAAAAGTTCTGTAGCAAATCATTTTCACTATTGGAGAGGACAAGAAATTCCCATTGATATAACTGGGGATTTTAAATCCTTGATTGCTAGAAAGGTCTCCAACGAATTGCAAAGAGATGCAAAGGAGACCTCGCTAGCATTAAAAGGGTTATAAAACATTTTTGAATCAATGGGAAACAAATGGTTTGCCCCAGAACTTCTACATTTTTCTTTTGAACATACAGTATGTCCCTTTAAGAGTCTATAGACACTGGAAAGTTTGAGGCTGTGAGCTACACATATCCGGACTGCGTTCCAGCCAGCTGAAGGCTGACAGGATTTTTTGGCGGGGCTGCCAAGTACAACCCAAGGTTATTTTTAACTATGTCTGTCCTTTAAGACAAATCAAGCTTGTTTTATAGATAATCAAAATCTTCCTATTTGTTGCACTACTCAGTTTTCTGAAAAATATATAGATTTTGAGAAATTAACCTTTATATTTTGGTGGCACAGTTCTGGCAGTGTGGAGTAATGGTGGCTCAACGCACAAACTAATTAGCATAAAGTCTTACACTGTTCCCAGGAGCATAACTACATACAAAAATAAACAAAAAGAGATTCCAGCAGCTCCAGTGTTAATGATTCACATAAATGGTACAAAATCATTCCTTCAGTGTCAGTTGCGGCAGCCCTACTTAGAGCAACAGCAGTGTGCAAATCATTGCTTCTCTCATACATAAATTGATAAATCATTCGCACCACTGCTGATAAACTTTTTTACTGAATAAACCAAGCAGTACTAAAGTGTATTAAAATATCCAGGCTTTATTCGAAAGTAAAAACATACCTACTGGGCGAAGAGTGACAGGACAGACCACAGAGGTAAGACTTACAGAGTGGGAAACAAACAATCAGATGTCAAAACAGATTAACACGTTTCACATTACGAGGGTGCAAACTGAATGTGTGAAGAGTTCACTCTTTTTAAATAGATAATTACCAATTAGCATTTGGGAAATTGATATAGACCAATCCTTATACTGTTTCCACTCTCAGACACAAATCACAAGACACAAAAAAACTGACGTGAGTATCAAGATGACCAAAAATGTGAAGGTGCAACAGTGCGGTAAGTGCACTCGTCAATTTTGGGGGCACAAGAACAGTGGTGATGCAACCCACATCTCCATGACCCAAATTGACTCGTTCCACTCTTTCCCCATGATGGGATCAAGCACACGCCACCTTCAAACATATATAAATACTAAACAGTCCCTAACAGAAGGACACTCATGATTACTCTCATGATGAGAAGTGTATAGAACTCACTGCAAATGTTGAAGCAATGTTATTCCCTGCTATCAAATGCATTCATCTTGGAGGGAAAAACAGTACTTCTGGAGCCATAATGATATAAAACAAATATCACTGTTACTAAGCAAAGAAGGTGTAATTATGTGGAGGTAGCCCCCACTGATCCAGGGCCAAGGGACCTTTAGCAATGTCTACAATCCCTTATCAGATATACAGTCATATGCATAAAGCCATCATCAAATGTCCCTCTTCACTGCAGGTAGTACCAGCCACTCAACACTTCAGACACACCAAAGTACCAGATAACCCCAATCCAAGTGTGTATGGATGATCACAGTTCAACCGCAACTACATCACATGGAGTTCCCACAAACCTCAACGTAATGGATAACATGTAATTCCCTCTCCTAGGTGATCTCATCTGGTGAGACAGTGAAGTACTGCCCCAAAATGCCAACATCACAGAGTTTTAACTCATTGACACACTGTTGCACCTTCACATTTTTGGTCATCTTGATACGTTAGTTTTTTTGTGTCTTAGGGTTTGTGTCCGAGAGTACAGTTAAAAGGATATTGCCCTTAAGTATTCATTAACACACAGTGACGTGTAGTATAAGGATAGGTCTTTACTGATTTCCCAAATGCTGATAGGTAATTATTTTTTGAAAAGACTGAACTCTTACACAATTGTTTTGCATTGATCATGTGGAGCACCCTTGTGGTTTGCAATGCTTTGATCTGTTTTGACATCTGCATTGCTTGTGTCCCACTCTGTAAGTCTCACTGTGAGCCTAGCAAGTATGTCAAATAAAGCTTGGATGTTTTAATATGCTTTAGTACTGCTTGGTGTTTCAATTAAGTAGATTATCAGTAGTGGTGCAGTTGTGACTGGGCCTAGAATCCATGGGGGCTCCATCTGCCCCCAGGGCCCAACAGGTCTTAGTTATGTACCTTGGAGAATATATTCCAATATTACCAAGCACTGATTTATACATTAATTTAGACAGTACCCCCACACTGGGGGTCATTTCTGATAGCACACCGAGCACTAATTAGCATAGTTAGCATACTGTGCTGGGAATTAGCATAAAGTGCCTTACTATACCATCAAGATATAAAGGTTATTTTCTCAAAAACAATTTAATTTACAGACAAATGATGAGTATAACATACAGGTAGATTTTAATTCTCTCTGAAACAAGCTAAACTTGTCTGACGTTGACAGGCCCGATTTAGTGATGGCAGAATTGGGTGCGCCTGTATGCATTAAAGCAATACATACCAACTGGAGCAGTCTTGTGGTTTAGCTAAAGCACAATCACATAAATAGCTTCTCTGGAAGATTCATACCACCTCCCCAGAAAGTCCTAACCCTTCTTCTAAACATGTTCGGAGCTACAGGGCCATTCACACAGTATAAAAGTGGAGTAATTCTGTGCCAAACCAACTGCACCACAAAGGAACAAATAACACTTGCAATTAATTTAAATGTCTCTTTTACCCCCTTGGAGTATAGAGAGGGCTTCATCGCATGGCCTCTCTAGCATTTAAAGGGATAGTAATGTCTGTGGTTTATGGTTTGAGAGACAAAGCGTTCTAAAGTTTCCCCTTCCCTGATATCAGCTGTAAAACTGACAGATGGAGATCCGAGTCGGCCGACCCGAGGAGGCTCTTCAGCAGAACCGAAATAGTGCGAATGAAAAAAAAATACTTCTTTGGAACCAAGCACACTTTGTAGACCATTCCAGTTAAGTATTTCTTTTTCATTTGCGCTATTTCGGCTCTGCTGAAGAGCCACCTGTCGGTCTCCGGACTAGGATCTCCTGCTGTCAGCTTACAGATGATGTCAGGAGAAGGTGAGGGAGATTGGAACTTTAGAACGCTCTATCTCTCAACCCATAAAGGTTTGGGAGATAGGAATAGCACCGATGGATTCCTTATTTTCTGCACTAAAATATTACTTTTTATAACATTACGACATTACTAACATTTTAATGGGTTAAAGACCCTATTTAAAGCTATAGGAATTTTCTGATTTTTTATTTGAGCCCCGTGGTGCTGTTGGTTTTCGCCAAAATTACTCTGCTTTTATTTTGTCCGTAAGGGCGACAGACACAGTGAAGATGATGTATTAACCCTTTCAGTGTCAGAGAGGTTCTGGAGCACACCTGAATAGCATGATAGGGAGAAATAAAAAGCCCCAAATTCTTATTGATTTAATTGGATATTTTAACCCTTTGAATGCTAGAGAGGTCTCCAATGCATTGCTTAGCAATGCACTGGAAACCTCTCTAGCATTCAAGGGGTTAAGTGACCAATTTTAGTCAAGGAGAATGTTTATTGGATCGCTGTGGCACACTTGGTTTTCTCCAGAATAAATCCAATACACCAGCCTCTGTCAACGCATTCCACAGCAATTATTCATTCCCTAGTCTAATGCAACTAAACCCAAGTTTACGCATGTTTAAGGATATTGAACCCTTAGGGATGTTTGCTAGTGATTTTCAGAATAGTTTCAGAGTCATGCACCTGGTGTTAGGGTGACTTTGAATCTAATGGGGTCATTACACTGTCCTAATTGCTAAGCGGCTAATTAAATACAGGAGATGAGTGGAGCATTTGCAGTGAATAGAGCAGAGTGCTCTGAACTTTTCCATTTCAACAGAGTAATTGACGGCTGAGTTAACAGAAATACTGATGATCTGTGCTTGCAGCTATCAAGGCTCATGTACTAAAAAGAAACTGAGTAATTGAGGAGAAATAAACATTATCATTGATTTAAATGGGGCTTTTAACTCCTAGAATGCTTGAAAGGTCTCCAGCGCATTGCTGTAGCATTCAATGAGTTAAAAACCCCATTTAAATCCATGGGATTTTGTTAATCTTAGTTTACCTTTAAGATGCAGTAGGTTTGTGCCAGAATTACTGTAGTTCTTCTTAGTACATCAGCATAATTATCCTATATTAATAAAAGGCCAGAAAGTTTGTCACGATGCAGTCATGCGCAGTAGAGACTGCCCGCATTTGGTCAGTCTCTACTGTGCATTTTATTGCATTGCGTGAGTGAGGCAGCGCAATCGCATGGAGCAGTAAGGCAGAACGCAGAGCAGATACGGGAAATGTTAAACCTTTGAGTGCCAGAGGGGTACGCAACACATTGCTTTGCAATGCGTTGCTTACTCCTCTGACACTCAAAGGGTTAAGAGGCCGGTCCTGCTATGCGCACTGCTGTTACCTCACTGCTCCACTGCCCACGCATACGGGCTTTTACACTAGTATTCCTATATTCAACCATGCATGTATAATATGCAAACCCCCCAAAAACCAAAAACAAGCAGTTAACCTGTTTTTTCCTTGCAGAGGTGTAAGCCCGAGAATCCTATATCACTGAGACAGTAGAAATCAGCAAGACTGAGTATGGAATACTGATGATTCCCTTTCACCTTCCCAGACATCTCTAAATGGGTTAAAGATGAACTATGTCCTAGGAATAAGTCACTTGTAATTTAACACATTAGCTTACATAGGTAGGTGTACTTCATACAAAAGTCAGTCATATCTATTTATGTTTTGCATTTTATCTGTGGTTTCCTGTATACAGTAATCTCTGTTGAAGCCTGAACACCTCCATACAGTAAGCAATAGGCGCCATTAGACCTATATGGACTGTAAGGGACTGAGGTTGTTATCAGACTGAAACTGAAACTGAAACAGGAGGCTAAAATAGAGATCAAATTCCAAAAAATCCAAAACAGTAAAATAAAATAACTGATGACTGTTTGAAGGACACCTACCTGCTCCTGATAATTAATGGCCATTTATTTTTAGACTACAGTTCCCATTTAAGCATTCTGAGGATCTGAAATGTTAGCATTTTTAGAAACAGAAAATTAGCTCCATACAAAATCTGCAAGAACAATGAGGGAAATTGACAGAAGTGTAAGCAATACACAGCCATTTAATGGATATTAAAATGTATGCATCCTGTAATTCCCAAGTGAAGTCCTTCTGTTATTATATATAATGACTCCAATGTTATGCTGGTGCATAAAGGTAAATGATTGCTGTGTGTTGTGATAAACTAATGCTAAGAGAATTCCAAATTCCTAATTATTCATGTTGGTTTAGTGCCAAACTGGCCAGCCTGGATGCATGATAAATGTGTTTTGCTAATCTCTTACCTCTAGGCCACATCTACATCAATTGCACTCCAAATAGAAAAAGCTAATAACATCTGTGAAATTTTGGCCTGGATTACAAGTGTCTTCACATAAGATTTTCAATAGGTTGGGTCTATTCTGTTTATTTGGCTGAAGAGATTTGTGCCTGTAGGGAAAAATTTTGTTTATATTTTTATTTATTTTTAATTATTATTATTTTTTGAATCTCAATGAGTGCAATACTCAAAGAAGAATTTCGTGGTTCAGGTGGTGTTTCTATCAGAATTAGCAAGACGCATTTTACATTGCAAAATGAAACTCTAAATGCAATCACTTTTTAGTATTTTATCATTTCAGCAACTATAATTTTGTGGATCACATGAATGAAATGCAAAGAATCATATTAGTGATGAAATAAATGATCCAGTAAGTTCCTTTTTGGTCAGAAACAGGCTGTTTCTTAAGACATGAAACCCATCTTGTGAAACAGCTGTATAAGTTTTACATTTCATAACTTAGAAAAAAAAAGTTGTTCTCTTCCAGCCTGCTTGTCTTCTTCAACCCTTTGAATGAACTTAAATGACACTCAAACGTTTAACAACTTTAGCATAAAAAAAAAATAAAAACAAACAAACAAACAAACCTGTGCTTCTCCACACAAGTCACCCAAGTGTGAACCCTATATAAAGCGTATATTATACCAGTGTGTTGATAAATTCAAAAATAATTAGGTTTTGGTTGCATATGGAGCGCTGCAAGAAATGTTTGCATCTGATAAACACATTTTTGCGCGCAGATAGATTTTGCACATGTTCTAATCTAGGAAGCTGAATACTGAATTTTTCTTGAATTGCGCATAAAAAATTCCTTTTTACAACAACACTACACAGACGGATAAATTCATTCTCAATACCACTTCCTGCATTAGGAGCATTCGCTATTCCACTCACACAGATTCGTTAATCCTGGCCACGCCCACAAAAAAAAATAAATATATGCAGCTGTTCGCTGATCTTGAATTTTTCATGCGCAATTCAACAAAATCATGCACAAACTTATTCCCTAGTGGTTTTCACAAGGGAAATAGAGATTGTGCATGTTTATTGCATTGCGCCAATAGTTTGGCCAAAGTATGTTTAAGCTTGCTTACCTTGCCGGTTCACTATTAAAATGTCGCCCTCAATTTGGTGACCAAGACAAGGGTGCATTAAATATGTCGCCTGCTTGAAAATGGTGATGTAAAAATTTCACATGCATGACAATGTTGCAGACCCATACAAAACACCTTGAAACTTCAATCCTTCAAACTAAGAAGACATGCGTAATAAAGAAAAAAGTCTAGTGAGCTGAGCAAAGAGAAGCGTTTGGTTTACCTGCATCAGAAGCGGTTTGCGGGGGCTGTGATGTGGCACTCAATTGGTTAATGGTATCACGCCGATGCTGCATGTAAACAAAACACTCCTCTTCACTCATTCTGCTCAGCTCATTTGGCAAACTTGACCATGATGTCCCATCGGCATGATTCCATTAATCCTTTGAGTGCCTCATCACAGCCCCCGCAAACAGCTTCTGCTGCAGGTAAACCAAACGCAGCAGAGTACTTGTCCTTGGCTCTAGAGGAGATATGCTGGAGGGCTCACTATACATCACTGGACATAAGTGCACAACCTGCTGTGTCTCTGGTGCACCACAAAGTTCTAAACACTAGAGGGAGAACTGCCCATTGTCTGCTGTGACAGAAAGCAATGCCTGTGATGGACTAAAGGACAATGTACATTATGCACAAAGCCTTAGACTACTATTACACTTCAACAATACTGCACTGTAGCTGCAGGTTTGATGTTAGGATCGAGGCTTAGTTCTCTCTAGTGTTTAGAGTTCTCTCTGGAAGCCATTTTCCTGTAGCCCAGCAGAAGGATCACTTTCTATCACAGTAAGAAATGGGCAGTTATCTTTCTAGTGTTTAGAACTCTGTGCTCTTTAAAGTGATAGTAATACTTAAAATGTAAAAAAAAAAATGTTGTAGAGTTTACCCCCCTGAGTAAAACAAAGGTACTCCCACTGCTGAAAGGTGTTTCATTCAAAAGTTATTAATTTTCAAAGTTGAATTTTTTAGGTGCAATATCACAGTGGCCTGAAATTGTACAGTGGCGCTGTTGCTACACGATCCTATGGACAGCTCTGGTCAGTTGACCATAAATCTCCATAGGATGGTGTAGCAACAGCGCCACTGTACAATTTCAGGCCACTGTGATATTGCACCTAAAAAATTCAACTTTGAAAATTAATAACTTTTGAATAAAACACCGTTCAACAGTGGGAGTACTCTTGTTTTACTCAGGGGGATAAACCCTACAACATATTTTTTTTACATTTTAAGTATTACTATCCCTTTAATACAGGATTTTGTGTTGTCACAGAAGGAGGCTACCTGGGACATATATTTAAAATCTGGGACTATCCAGGGGAATCCAGTACATGTGGTCACCCTAAGAAGACATCAGGGAGAGAGGAAGGAGTGGGAGAACTAAATGCAATGTGCTGGTGGCCTTTCCAGCATTCAAGAAGTTAAAAAGCCCCATTTAAATTAATGGGGATTTGTGGCATTTTTAATTGTGCCGTATGTTAAAATGGGTTTGTTCCAGAATTATTGCAGCTTCTCTTAGTACATTGGCCCAAGATTATTTGAATCCACAATCAGAACATCATTAATGTGTAACTGGCCTGTGTGTGACAGCAGTGTAGTACCACTGACATGTATAATGTAGATATAAGTTATAGGTTCATATTCCAAAATCCATATAATTTACAACGTGCATATAGAATGAACTGGTATTACCTGGATACTTCAACTAACGAATGGTTGTTATCACCCAACCCAGTCATTTATCAATACTGGAATATAACACAGTTTGGAACCCTTTGAATCACCCTCATCCCAATGATCTGGGGCATACAACTCAGACTCAGAGTCAGGAGCGCCGACAGGACTCATTTGCCTGAAGAGCGCAGGAGGAGACGAGTTTGTTTGTGTTGCCAGTCTGCCACTGCTGCTGCGTCAAGTGCTGTGCGGCTTGGTCCTGTTCCATTTCGAACAACTCTGACTGCTGCACCGGCCGACATGGGCACTCACTCACATCTTAATGGCATGCACCACTTGCTTACATACACCACGTCATGCACGCACCAGCCAGCCAATGAGGAAAGGACTATTGTAATACTCTCCTCTTTTATTGGCTGGTGGCATACAGTCTTTCTGGACTGACAGTGGCACTGGCAGGCAGGCAGAATAGGGCCCGGCTGAGTAGGCTAAGTGGACAGACTGGGTCGGGACTCGGGTGGCTTTGCTAATTGCTGCCTTCATGCCTTAATTCTGGGACTTTTTATTGTCCCAGTGGAGGATGATTCAGGACGCTGGACACAGAACAGAATTAAGGGATAGTCCAGGGCATTCCGGGACATGTGGTCACCCTACCCCCTTGCCAAGGTACCTAGTTTAAGCGCATCCTGCCTAATTATAATACCACCTATTTAACACACACACACTGCTATCTGTCAAATACATTCTGTATATGTCTACATCTTATACTTATTGCCCTAAGTTTAAAATTATCCCTGAGGAATTCTTGTGAGGAAACAGGTTGGGATTCAAACCACCTAATTAAAAACATAAAGATAAAAGTATCTAATATGAACAGACAGACCTACTTTCAAACAGGGTGAGCTTGCAGTGAGTAGGCGGAGACGCAAGTGGGCCGGAGCTCCCTCAATCCACTTTATAGGTCTCTCCCACCCACCACTACATGTTACATGGACCTGTATGTATCACGGTGCCCGTGATTTGTGCTGTTCAGTGTCTATCACTTGCTGAGTAATCATGATTGGCTGTCTGTGATTAGCCTATCACGGTGCCCGTGATTCGTGCTGTTCAGTGTCTGTCACTTGCTGAGTAATCATGATTGGCTGTCTGTGATTAGCCCTCCTCACACAGCCTTTTTAAACGCAGGCTGAGCACTTCCAGGTTGCCCTTTCGTGGTGTTTCTGACTTCACTTTGCCTGACCTGCTGGTCAGGCTTCTGGGCCTGTTCCTGCTGATCCTGTGTTCCAGTGTTCCTGTATGCTAGCGTTCCTGTGTTCCAGTGTCCCTGTATGCTAGTGTTCCGGTGTTCCAGGGTGCCTGTATTCTAGTGTTCCTGTGTTCAAGCACCTCTCGGGTTAATCTTACTGAGTTCCTGAATTTCCTGCTCCAGCCGTCGCTCCGGCGACATTGTTCTTCTCGCTGCTGATCATACATTGTTGGCTCCAGCGTACGGACGCTGGTTTACTCCACTAAACCTGGTTGCGATTACATTGTTGGTTCCAGCGTGCGGACGCTGGTTTACTCCACTAAACCTGGTTGCGATATACATTGTTGGTTCCAGCGTGCGGACGCTGGTTTACTCCACTAAACCTGGTTGCGATATACATTGTTGGTTCCAGCGTGCGGACGCTGGTTTACTCCACTAAACCTGGTTGCGATTACATTGTTGGTTCCAGCGTGCGGACGCTGTTTTTTCCCCCTAAACTTGGTTGCGATATACATTGTTGGTTCCAGCGTGCGGACGCTGGTTTGCTCCATTAAACCTGGTTGCGAGATACACTGTTGGTTCCAGCGTGCGGACGCTGGTTTACTCCATTAAATTTGGTGGCGACATTTACTGTTGGTCCCAGCGTGCGGACGCTGGTTTACTCCATTAACCTGGTGGCGACATCTATTATTGGTCCCAGCGTGCGGACGCTGGTTTACTCCATTAACCTGGTGGCGTTATTTACTGTTGGTCCCAACGTGCGGACGTTGGTTTGCTCCTGAATGATCCAGTACTTTGGCCAGGTCGCTGTCCACTCTTATGCAGTCGTCTGATTATCCCTGGCAATAGACTTCTGCTGAGTAAGACCATAATTCCTATTTCTCTCTGCTGTCTTAGTCATCTGACAGCTGGTCTACTCGCTCCTTAAGGTTGCCTTACCCGGTATTGGCAGGGCCGGTAGAGCCTACTACAGTACTCCTTTGGGCTGCCTTGCCCGGTATTGGTAAGGCCGGTAGAACCTTGTACATCACCATCTTGAAGGTTGCCTTACCCGGTATTGGCAGGGCCGGTAGAGCCTCCATTCCGCATTCCTTTGGGCTGCACTGCCCGGTATTGGTAAGGCCGGTAGAACCTTGTATTTCACCATCTTTAAGGTCGCCTTACCCGGTATTGGCAGGGCCGGTAGAGCCTCCATTCCGCATTCCTTGGGCTGCCTTGCCCGGTATTGGTAAGGCCGGTAGAACCGGTATATGTCATCTCACGGTTGCCTTACCCGGTATAGGCAATGACTTTTATTTAGAAATCTGACTTATTTCAGGAACTTGGGAAGAACTCTCCCAAACCCCCCCAAATCAGGCACCCCAGACCTCTAGTCAAAGCAAAACCTGCGCCCAACTGCACTCAGTAGGGAGGACTTATCTGGTATTACTGCCTACTGCACACCAGGGCTATTATGATGGCTACTTCAAAATCCAAGGAAACAAACTGAACGTGATTACTCCACCATGGCCCACCCACCAGTTTAAATATATATAATAAAACCTATAGCTAGTTTAGAAGAATAAGAAAGAACTGAAATAAGGTTGATGAGTATGAGACACATGTTAAAGTCCTAACAGATACATTTTTAGAATGTGGGTATAATGTGTCACAGATCTTAGAGGCTAAAACTTAAGCTGGTACTTGGAAGTAAAAGGATTTGTTAAGAAAAGTGAATAGAAATAGGAAAGAGGAAAATAGACAACTGCGATTTATTGTTAACCGTTGTGATAAGAGTGCATGCATATAGAAACAAAACTCTGGCTAAACATTGGTGTGTTTTAAAAAGAGATCTGATACTAACTGATATTCTTCCTTGTCCAGATGTACTATTCAGGAAAAATAAATGTTTTGATAACATAATTGCACCTAGTAAATGAAGTAACAATTTATTCAATTTATCTGTTCTATTTATAGTAGGTTGTAATAAATGTGGGGTAACAATTGTGTTGCATGAAATTGTATTTTAAGTGTTAGTAAAGTACGATTATAATGTCATGTTATATTGTGGATATTAAAGCACACTTTGTAGACCGTTCCATTGAAGTATTTCATTTTAGACTGCAGTAGTTAGGCTCTGCTGAAGAGCCACCAGTTGGCCCCAGGACCAGGATCTCCTTCTGTCAGCTAGCGTCAGTGCAAGAGGAGGGGGGGGGGATTTTAAAATGTTATATCTCTCAAACTATAAATGTTTGAGAGACGGAACTTGCTCCAATCATATTTTTTTTTGTAGCATCTACAATATAACATGACATAATTGGACGTTACTAACCCTTTAACTACAGAACCCTTAACAATTTAAGTTAGGTTATCCTATGAAATATGTTTTTATTTGTGATTCCACCTTTGCAGTTTATCTACTGGAATGCTCATGTTGTAAGCAGTATATTGGATGAACAACGAGATGTTTGAAGACATGTTTTATGGAACATAAACACTAAACACTTAACCCTTTAAGGACTGGGAAAATCTGAGGTTGTTTCCACTTAAAGGGATAGTAATGATTCATAATAAAAGCAGCTCTAATTAATCATGATAGTATTTGGACTTTGGAGAGTGTTATTTCATTTCTGTCAGAGTTGTAGTTCCAGAGTAATTCAATGACAAAGTATCCTCCTCCCACCCCTTTTACTGATGTAACACTGCTCAGACAGAGCAGAAGGGAGGTGCCCAGGTAGACTGCAGAGAGGGACAATCTTCAATTAAGATAAGGGAAAAACTTGAAAAACTTGTCAAGGGGGGTAGGGCTTTCATTGTTCTCACAGGAAGAAGATTGTCCTCTGCTGTTATCTGTCTGGTCTATGGACTGGATTCCACATCTGAGAAGAGATGGCTTACACTAGGTAAAAGGGGCAGGAGGGGAAACTTTGCTTGTGAATAAAGGTTTGAGAGATAAGACATATCGTTCTTCATGTGTTTTTAATGCCTACAAAATAAAAATAAATAAAATAAAGATAAAATGAAGTATTACTATCCCTTTAAGGACCAGAGCAATTCTGACCTTTTTGACTATGTCTTTGTTCAACAGTGTTTTCCCTCTAAGTCTTTTATTTCATCCCCATAAATTAAGCAGGGTTTGTAAAGAGGCAAATATGGTAATTCACTCACAACCTTGAGAAAGGACAGGTGTTTTGCCCAAAACGTGTTAGTTTTCTGATTCTCTGCAGCCTGTTTTTTTTTTTTTTGCTGAATCAGACTGTAAACCTTGATACCTGGATGTTTTCCAATAAAAAAGCCATTGTATGTGGCTCAAGGCCACTGATGGTATGATAACCAGCTCCAGATAATGTCTACTGTGAGCTCTGTTGAGGAGTGGTGGAGACAGTGTCTGGAGAACTAAGACCATCCAGAAAACTTGTGGATCTGCATTTATAATGTACTTGTGTGTACATTAATTTTGGTAAGTGTATTTGTATTTTTCTTGTGCGGACATTTATTAAAACTTCTACACTGTGTTATCCCTCTGTTGTGCTTTTTAAGTTTCCATAGATTTCCTTGGTTTGCTGCAGGGTGCTTGCTCTAGGCATTATAACTTGTCTGGTATCCTCCTTAGGACACTGTGTCATGACACTAGTGAAAGCGGTTGCAGAAAGCAGGGCTCATGTGAAATACAGCTTAAGTCCAGCACAGTGCAGTCACATTGAGCTCACCAAGTCTTCTACTACAGGAGCAGACTTGTAAAGGTGGGACTATCCTAGAGATAATATATAAATAGGAACTTTACCCTAGGAATAAGTCGCTTTTAATTTGGTTAATGCATTAACTCACCAAGCTGGTGAGATAGCTCAGTGGTAAAGTCCGTGACTATGGTGCCTATTTAAATCACAACTTTGCGGGTTCAAATCCCAGCAGGGTCGACTCAGTCCTTCTGAGGTCGATAAAATGAGTACCATTGATTGGGTAATAATGACATCTATTATTTCAGCTGCCGATTTGGTTAATTCCGAGATCGTGCACTGAAAGCGCTTTGAGTCCCACTGGGAGAAAGGCGCTATATAAATACTAGTTATTATTATTATTAATTGTGATCTCTGTTCAAGTCTGCCCCTAGTTCATACCTCCTCACAATAAACAATAGGCATCAAGAATCCTAAATGATTTGTATGGAACATTATTTGATAGCAGACAGAAATACATTGAATCTTAGACAACTAGCAGAAAACTAAAACAATTAATTGCAAACAAAATCAGGAAATATAAATAACTGGCAGCTGTTTGAAGGTCACCTTCATAGGTAAGGCCTCCTGAAAAACAAAGTAATGGCCACTTTTTCTTATGGCATGCTAAAGACTCCTCATGCATCATGGGGTTTCAACAATGTCAACTCCATCTCAGGGCATCTCTGTGGACCCCCTTCATCTTCCTGGTGAACAACAATAAATTAGGAGGGAGATGCTACAGCATGTCTATTCATGTCTGGAACTGCTACAATGTATTGAAATAAATAGATGATAGATGTAATTATGAGGTTAACATTTATAAAAATTGCATAATAAAGAAAGTGTATGTAAAATTGTCACAAAGTAATATAAAGATACGTATAAACATTTAGTAACATTTTCACTAAGTACTAACTCCAGTCAGATGACTTTTTGTGAAAAGTGGAGCGGAAATGTTCTTGTCCAAATAAGAATTGTGTCGCAGCATATGTATAAAGAAATCTTATAATTTTGCAAAAAAAAGGCAATTTTAGTGTTAAATCTGAACATAAGGTATAACCTGTTCTTAATTGAGGTGTATAATTACAGCTTTGTATGCAAAAAAATATTCTCACTAGCAAATTTTGTGCAAATTTTCTCTGAATATTTTCAGATAGACATAATCATAAGCATGACTTCTTTATAAATATGATCTATCATTGGATAAATTAGAGACACTTCTTAAACATAGAGTAAGACTGCTTTTTATATGTCTTCCCCATAGTTACATAATTCATGGGGCTAAAAAAGACATGCATCCATTAAGTTCATCCTTTGACATATCACCTTTGTTGACCCAGAGGAAGGCAAAAGCAAACTATTGATGCAATTTGCATTAAGCCCCAAGTAGGTAAAAAAATCCCATCCTGTCTCCAAAAGGCAGTCTGATATCTCTTTTTTCTCTGGATCAAAAGCTAGAAAGGTATCCAATATGTTTTTGAAAGCAAGAACTGTGTCTGCAAGCACAGCCTCCCAAGGAAAAGAATTCCACACCCTTACCCCCATACTGTAAAATATACATGCCTTTTGTTTAACTGAAAGTACCTTTCCTCCAGTTTTAATAGATGGCCCATTGTTTTTGCTCAGCTCTTTGAGTAGTTCCCCAGAGAGTTCTTTGTATTAGTCTTGAATATGTTTGTGAATAGCAATAGTACCACCCCTTAAACATTTCTTCTCTAAATTAAACAAACACAGTTTAGCCAATTTCTCTTTGTAACCATAATCTCCCAATCCCCCTTTTTCTGTTTTGATGCATTTCTCTGTACTGTACTAATAGATATGCCAAATCTGGCTGTTTGGAAACTAAATGAGCCAATACCTATAGAGGTTAAATAGCCAAATGATTAATTCACTCAGTCCTTTCATTTGACTGGCTGATTAGTTTTGGAAGAACGTGGATAAGACTGCAGTTTTGTGAGGGCTGGCTCATTATAGTATCTGACACACTGATGAAAGGATCTATCGATCCAGAAACGCGTTGGTGGAACTCTTGTTAATCTGTTCACCTGTCAATATGTTTTGATTATTCATTTATTATTATACTAATTTTAATCATATTGGATGATCTCCTGAATTAGGAAGTCTGGAGTTAACCCTTAGAGTTCCTGTACAGGGGAGGGATCATACCCCTGTTGCTATAAACCGGTTTTATATTTAACAACCTGATGATTGTCAATTGTGAGTACAAGAATTACCACTATACAATTTTAATATTGTTGATTCTAATACAAAGCGCCCCACCCCCCACTCCATTTTTCCTGTGTTTCCAGAAAGTGAAGCACAAAACCAAACAGCCAGAAAGATAGAGAGGGTGCTAGGCAATATTGCAGTATTTTAATTAGTGAAATTAAGGCAACAGAGGCTCACACTAATGGCTAACAGGATGAGCATCCATCTGAAAAAAGGAGGAGCTGGAAGGACTGTGATTCATCCAGTGAGTCAGAGGAGGAAGTGACCACCACCAGCACAGAAGAGTTTGGAAGCCCTGATTCCCCAGACCCAATGATGCCCAGTCCCCCGACACCGTTTCTTGGGATCTGGGGGAAAATAGAGTAATCTTCAACAAAGGCACAGTAAGAAGTAGGTAGCTTTGAGAACAGGACAGGTCAGCTACCTGTGCCTGCTCCTGCTGCTGCCAGTGTGCCTTCTGATATTCATGAGGAGGAGACGATGGCATGTGTGACAGCAGGGGACCCTAAGTCACACTTGCCAGCTGCGTGGTGGGACTAGCAGTCAAGGGAGCCCACAACATCCCCCTGACCATGTGATTCCCCTTCAACTGGCATTGTGCCTCTGGGATATACTGCTGAGGAATGCAGTAATAGCATCAGCAAATATCAGCTACCTATGCCTGCTGCAAGTGCTACCGGTCTGCCTTCTCCACCTGTAGAGATGGCAAGTGTGACAGTAGGAGATAATCTGTCACATTTGTCATCATTGCCAACCAGAGAGATTATCATAGAGCAGCGGCAGCAAGGGACTGGTGGTGGTGATGAGCGTGATGGTGGACAGATGGGGTGGAAGACACATTAAGGAAATTTTTAGCTGAAAGAGTGAAGGAATGGGAGACCGAAATGCAATTGGGATGGGCAGCACCACCTCTGCCAGTAGTGAGACTGTGGAATTTGCTGAGTTTGCTGCTGCTGTAATTCCTGCTGCTGCTGAGTTGCAAGGGCAGCAGGCCAATGAGGAGCAGGCAAGTGTTAAACAGACCACTGTGGCCACTGTGGGAATGGGGTCCAGCAGTAGTTGTGATGCTGGACTAGAACAGGTTCCACTTGCAGCAATACTCCTAGTCCTAGATGCAGTGCTGATTCTGAGGCAGCAGCAGCAGCAGCATCCGCTGCCCCAACCAGTGAAGAGGTTTGTGGAGAAGAAGAAAGAGGCCATTGTTTTCCACATTTACCCTACCCTCTGAGGTCATAGGTGTGGGACTATTTTTCACTTGGGGCAGGCACAGTGCTGTCATCTGCGACAGCACTGTGCAGAATCTGTGATAAATCAGTGAAAAGGGGAAAGTAGGGAACTCTGATCCCACATGGCAATGTGGTGGAATATAATCGCAGGTATGGAATCAAGCAGCATCTAAGGATATTCCATTCAGCAGAATTCATCATCATTATTATTAAGAATGCAATCCAGAGTCCACAAAATCATCACTGATTCCTCAGGGCCTGTGCCTTTAACAAGCCTGAGTCCCAAAATTCAACACTGATTCCTTAACCCCTTAAGGACCGGGAACATCTGAGGTCGTTTTCCCTTAAGGACCGGAGCAGTTCTGACCTTTTTGACTATATCTTTGTTCAGCAATGTTTTCCCTCTAAGTCTTTTATTTGATACCCTACTTATATGGATAACCCACCATTTACTTTATTAAAATTAAAAAAAAAGGTAAAAAAAAGGTAAAAAAACCATCATTTTTGGTTTTTCTCTTTGGATCAATTGGGCACAAAGGGTTAAAATTTTATGGAGACTGCATGAAAGGTATGACCGGTCAGTCATACCTACAAAATGCACAATTTAAAGTGCCCACTGTCCCCCCTGGGTGAAAATCCCCATGTCCCTTTTTCCCACCCTATTTTGACACTTTTTTTATCCGTGACATTTGGCGGTGTATATAAGTGTATTACATAGCTCCACAACAATCACACTTCCACTTTTGTTTAATTAGATTTTTTTTTTTTAAATAAAAAATTTTTGTGTTTTAAAAAAAAAAAAAAAATTATTGCAGGTCAGAAATTGACCTGCATTTAGCAAGCCTTTGGCACCAGCAGTGAAGGGGTTAATACCCCTAGCTGCTGTATTTTCTTTCACCACTAGGTGTCTCCTGTCTACTTCTGTCTCCGTTACTTTCATAGCAACGGAGCCAGAGGCAGACTTGACAGACACAGACAGCATGCTTTCTTTGCTGTCTCTGTCTGTCACTTTGCTGGTACATGTGATCGCTGGAACGGCGATCGCATGAACCAGCAAAGACAAGAAGGGCTGAGACTGAACGCCCCGATCTCGGAGCATTCAGTCTCAGCCTGGAATTAATGATAGCAGCGTGCACGGAGGCACGCTGCTATCATTTAAGCCATGACGGTCCTGGACCGTCATGGGTCATTAAGGTGTTAAGGCTTGTGACTAATAATCCTGAGTGCAACATAATCATCACTGACACCAAAAGGCTTGTGACTAAGAATTCTGAGTCCAAAAAAATAATCCTAGATTCCTCAGATGTTTCCTCGGGGCTTGGACCTAACATAAGTCTAAGTCCAACAAATCGATTGTAAAGCTGTCAGCAGGAGATTCGTGTCGGTCGACACGGTAGCGCTTGAGAAGTGCCGAGATCTCGTTACTTACATGGAATCCCTTCATTGGAATGGTCTAAAACGTGTGCCTGAACACTAGGCATACGTTTTAGACCATTCCAATGAAGGGATTCCGTGTAAGTAACAAGATCCCGGCACTTCCCAAACGCCACAGTGTCAACCGACACAAATCCATAGCGGTTTGAGAGATACGTTTTTTTGCATTCAGATCAGCTTTTTAAGCTCTTCTAAATGCAAAAAAGTTTTTTTTTAGACATTACTAACACTTTAAGTACATTTGGGTGTTTGCCATTAGGTCCATATATTTTATTCAACATAACCTTTTTCAGTCTCTGTTGGAATTTTTCCTCAATAAGCCATATACATGGTGGGGGAAATGCTGTGATTCTCTCTTTGGCCAAAGCCCCCCATTGTTGCTTCCTTCATATATAAACAAAATATTTAATATGTCAGCTGTTGCCTCATCCTTACTAATAAAGTCACATTTCCCAGTTTTAAGGGGCCCAATATCAGTCTGCATCTTTTTACATTTATTTATCTGTAAACATTTTTAGGATTTGTCTTGCTCTCTTTTGCAATACCTTACAATTTGATAATTATTTTTCTTAGAGGATTCCACTTTATAGTTCATAGTGCTAGAATTATCCTATGGGAAACACAATTAGTAATCATCTCACACACTGGTAGTCACAGGAGCACACATACACTGACTGTCACCCCAGTCTTGTTTTACTATCCTCCATTACTGTGGATTTCCTTGTTGTTCTTCATTGAACCTGGGAATTGCACAGAATATACCACAGGAACCACTTATTTAGGTGACAATTAATTCCCTTGGCACTGACAGGGTGTAAAACCACTGAGCATTTTTTTCTCATTGATGTTGCTGTTACTTTCACTTCAAACATTGGACCATATTCAAGAAACTGAAATGGTGCAATTTGGAGCAAACCAACAACACCATAGGCTACAAATAAATGTCATACTGATTTAAATAGGGCTGTTAATCCAGTGAATGCTAGAATTCATAACAAATTGCAAGCCTATTTGTATTCATTGGGTTTAAATCCATGTACTGTTGGGTTTGTGGGGTCAGGGGAAAACAGTTTGGGAGGCTGCTTTTTGTATATATATATATATATATATATATATATATATATATATATATATATATATATATATATATATATACATGTACACACACAAGCCATTACGAAACCAGCAGACCAATTACCATTACAGGAAACTAGCAGGTTAGTGCACCACTATAAGAAACTAGCAGGCCAATTACCATTATAGGAAACTAGCAGGCCAATTACCACTATAGGAAACTAGCAGGCCAATTACCACTATAGGAAACTAGCAGGGCAATGCACAATTATAAGAAACTAGCAGGCCAATTACCATTACAGGGAACTACCAGGTCAATTACCATTATAGGAAACTAGCAGGGCAATTACCATTATAGGAAACTACCAGGTCAATTACCATTATAGGAAACTAGCAGGGCAGTTACCATTATAGGAAACTATAAGGGCAATACACCATTATATGAAACTAGCAGGGCAATTACCATTATAGGAAACTAGCAGGGAAATGTACCATTATAGGAAACTATCAGGGCAATTACCATTATAGGAAACTAGCAGGGCATTGTACCATTATAGGAAACTATCAGGGCAATTACCATTATAGGAAACTGGCAAGGAAATGCACCATTATAAGAAACTAGCAGGTCATTTACCATTGTAGGAAACTAGCAGGGCAATTACCATTATAGGAAACTAACAGGCCAATTGCCATTATAGGAATCTAGCAGGGTAATGTATCATAATAGCAAACTAGCAGGGAAATGCACCATTATAGGAAACTAGTGTCAGGTCCGTTGAGAATAGGAGGAATAGAGAGCTGGTACTGGAAGGCAAGCGAGGCTAGGGTGCGACGCTAGTGAGCGAAGTTAGGGTGTATTGGAGTCCTATTGGAGTATCCGTGCTGCAGCCAAAACTGGAGTAAAGGTGCTGTCCGCGAAGCCAGATGTCTGACCCCAGTTGAGCCAGGGCCGGGACCAGCATGAATACCCCTCAGACTTGAAATCAACACTCTGGTACCAGTAAAGGGATAATTCATAAGAATTGACTGAGGAGAGAAAAATAGGGACCCTGGATAAAAGAAAAAACACCAGGAAGGCTCTGAGGAGAAACAAACCTCTAGTGTGACACAACAGAAGACCTCCTAGGACACTAAGTCCCTAGACCAAAGTGTAGGTAAATAGTCAAGGTGAAGATAACAGGATATAGGCACTCCAATCTCCCCAAAACTAACACAGCACTGGACAAGAATCTCCTGCCATCTATCTACGGTTGAATCCAAGTGCTAGGCAGCACACAAATAATGATGTTGTTCCCAATCACTGGCAAAGGGTACACTCTACGTAAAGAAAAGCTGTCTATCTATGGCAAGCTCCCAGAAGTAGTGGGTCCACAGAAAATATATTACAAGAAGAAATAAAAGGGAAGCCCAGGTCGCAACAAAAACTTCAACAACCCTGGCTGTCTATCTACAGCCGAGAACACACGGAGGAAGGACGCGCAGCTTACCTGCAACAGCCTGGAATGACTGTAGCTGCAGACTGCACTGAAAATAAATGGGTGGCACTTTAGCCACAGAATAAACTCTTGAAGGAGATCACCAGAGTAAGCTAGGAGGCTAGAGTGACCCTAGCCTAAGAAAGGCTGCCAACCGGCTGTAGGCTACACGGGCCTGCCACAAGAATGATGAGCAGGGCCTGTAGGGAGAATTTCTCCCGAGTCCGAAGCAGCCTACTCCCCGCTGGTGGTTGTGACAGACTGGTAAACAATGCGGGCAGGAGCGGTGAAGAGAGGCAAGCGCTCTTAGCTCCAAAGCACGTGGAACTGTACCGAGGTCCGTAGATATGGGAGGAGACAGAGGCCTGGTAGGAAGAGATAGCAGCCGGAACAGCACAGCTGCACCATGGAGAGTAAGCCAAATACCAGCGGGCGAGAAAGGAGGTCAGACAAGCCAAGGATCAGAAACAGTAGGCAAAAAACGACGTACCTGAGGTGTATAGAAAGAGAATGGTCAACACATCAGGGTCCAGAGCCAAAAATCAGTAATCACCAAAAATACAGTACACAAGGAAAATTCAAAAGAGTAGTCAAAAGGCAGTCTAAGTCAGCAGTAGTACAGGAATCTTCAGTAACACCAAACAAGCTTGATAAACAGGCATCTAGGTAAGGGCTGGACACACCTCTAAGCACCAGCTGACCAATCCCAGACCTGGGACATCAGGCGCTCAGGAAAGAGGTGTAACAACTAGCAGACCAATTACCATTATAGGAAACTAGCAGGGCAATTACCATTATAGGAACTAGCAGGGCAATGCACCATTCTAGGAAACTAGCAGGCCGGTGTATTATTATAGGAAAATAAGAGGACAATGCACCATTATAGGAAACTAGCAAGGCCAATTACCATTATAGGAAACTAGCAGGGCAATGCATCATTATAGGAATTTTTCAGTGCAATTACCATTATAGGAAACTAGCAGGGAAGTGCCCATTATAGGAAACTAGCAGGTCAATTACCATTATAGGAAGCTAGCAGGGCAATTGCCATTATAGGAAACTGGCAGGGCAATGTATCATAATAGGAAACTAGCAGGGAAATCTACCATTATAGGAAACTAGCAGGCCAGTTAAATTATAGGAAACTAGCAGGGCAATGTACCATTATAGGAAACTATCAAGGCCAATTACCATTATGGGAAAATAGCAGGGCAATGTACCACTACAGGAAACTAGCAGGGAAATGCACCGTTATAGGAAACTAGCAGGCCAATTACCATTATAGGAAACTAGCAGGGCAATGTATCATAATAGGGAACTAACAAGGCCAATTACCATTTTAGGAAATTAGCATGGCAATTATCATTATAGGAAACTAGCAGGGCATTGCACCATTATCGGAAACTAGCAGGCCACTTACCATTATAAGGAACTAGCAGGGCAATGCACCTTTATAGGAAACTAGCAGGCCACTTACCATTATAAGAAAGTAGCAGGGCAGTGTACCATTATAAGAACCTAGCATTACAATGCATCATTACATGACACCATTAGCCCTTCAGCCCCTAGTGTTTTTCCCCTCTCCCCCATTCTCTTCGGGGGTCTTTTATCCCCTCTATCTCTCCCTCTGTCTTTTATCCCCTTGTTCTATACCCCAGTCCACCTCCCCTCCTCCAGTCTTTCCCCTCTCTTTCCACTAGTTTTTCCTCCTTTTCCCACCAGTTGCCCTTCTCTTTTTCCCTCTTCTGTAGTCTTTTTGATTCATCTCTCTCCCTCAGTCTCCCTCTTCTCCTCCCATCAGTATCTCCATGGTGAATATTGTATGACACATCAACCTGTTAAATCCCATTTAAACCAATGTGGAACTTTGCAAATTTTATTGCTTCTCTATGTGAAGTTAGTTTACCCCAGAATTGCACCTCTTTAACCCCTTAAGGACCCTTGACAGTCCTGGTACTTCATGGCTGGATTTGCTTTAAGGCTGATGACGTACCAGAACCGTCATGGAATTCCGGAATCGGATTTTAAAAAAAAATGCTCCGTGGTCCTTAAGTGATCACCACGTGCATGCGTGGACGGTCCTTGAGGGGTTAACTACCTATTGTATCAAAGTTATTACTAACACACACAATCTTCTAAAAGGCATACATAGGGAATCAATTTATATCAGCCAAATTGGCTACATTGAAACAATAACACAGGGGAAAATGTCTGCATTTAATATGTAGGAAAACCGTCACTAACGAGAGTTAAAAAAATTCTACTAGAAAAGTTATGATAGCATAAAATCACCAGTACGTTTATAAAAAGTCAGAATGAATAAATGTATGTAATGGTAGAGTTTTATTCAATTTATAAATCTTTGAGCCAATTAAATGAACAACTCACAGCATGAATGAATCAGCAACCACTAAGAAGCTGCAATATGGAATGGAAACTTTAGTGACGATTTACTAATATGATTCTGCAGTCTGCACCACACTTGTATCTGAAACCAGTGTCTTAGTTCCATATGTGCCTAATTTACGATTTACTAATCTACTTATGCTGAAAGTTCTCCTCTGTATGCTGCTTGTGCCAAGCGAGGAATACATTTTTAATGATGGTAGAGAGTGTGCACCGGTATTTACTAAAGTGATCATTCGTTGTAGTCCATGGGTGGGCAATGTGAGGCCTTCCAGTTGGGAGTTTAGTCCCCCACAGCTGGAGGGCCTTACGTTTCTAAACCCCTCTCTAGTTCACACTCCTAATTGCAGGTACAGGAGTAGGAATCCAATGTCCTGGAACAGAAAATGAGCTGTCCTGGCAGATTCGTACATCCCCTATTATTGGTGGGGTGGTGCAGAATTAAATGTATCCATAAAGACATTATCAGAGCCAGGGCTCAAAACTTCAAGTCCTGCGCTATTAGCCAGGCCTGAAAAGTTACTCGCCACCAGTTTCCACACCTCGCCCCACCCATATCCCCGCCTTTAACCCCACCCATCTCAAGTTAAGTTCTCTTTGATGAAATTACACTGTTCTTCTATGTTTTAGTCAGAATAAAATTAACAAAAATGTTCAATAACAAACAAACAATGTACATAAGTGCATAAGACATCAACAAGTGGAGGCAAAAATTATTTGGTTTAATTGCTCAAACTCTTAATAAACATGGTACAGTTGATATGCCATAATTTGTCTTTATACATAAAGGCCTTAGTAAGCAACACAATGCTTAACCTTTTAAAGGCCATGGGATGGTCTAACAATAGCTCCACTGTAAAGATCAGGCTATTGAGGTATCTCTTTAACTTGTTTTACAGATTGTTACTGAGGTAGGTGTCAAGTATATCTGCAGTTTAGTCTACTAGCAATCAGTACTGGATATCTTGGCTGCCCAGGGTGACAAGTACAAAATAAAACATAACCTTTATTAGCCAAAACCAATTAGAAACAAAAAAAATAAAGGGTGCAAAATAAAGAAAACAAAAAAGGGAAGTAGCACAAAAAATATATAGATGGTGGTGGGGGGGAGTAACTGGCTCTCCACATAGAGAGATATGTGTGTAACAAATACAGGGCCTACCAAATTCCCACAACTATAAGCACTATTTGTATTGTTTTCCAAGAAACGGACACAGAGAGCAAGCTCCCTATACAGAGGAGATCCTCTCAATGTGTCAGCTTATGAAGTGGGCCAGGACAGACGGTGCGGATCTTCCCTGTATAGGGAACTTGCTCTCTGCATAGGACTTTGTTTTTCCAGGTCAGTTATCTGCCCCTACTAAAACACACACACACTGTTAGCAGAGAGGCTAACATTGGCAGAAAGGAGGACTCACATTACCATCAGGGAGATACAATCTGGGTGCATGTAATGCACACACTGGCAGCAAAGGGAGACATAATGTATCAGCAGGGTAGGGTGACCAGACGTCCCCATTTTCCGGGGACAGTCCCCGGATTGAGGGCACTGTCCCCAGACAGGATGTGTCCCCGGATATGTCCCCGGATGATCCCTCAGGCTCAGCCACATTGCTTACTCAGGAGATGCCGAAAATTGATTGGCCTCATCATAAGATGCGTGTGCAGCGTACTTGGAGTAATTACGTAATACACCCTGCCCTCCTCTCTAGAAACAGTGAGTGAGCACACTGCACTGTTCAGAGTGGGAACGGTAATGCCTGGCAGAACATCTCCTGACCAGGTACTGACATACATTGAGTTTAATGAACTATTCTAACTTTACCGCTGTGGCAATGTGGAAGTGGCCAGTGCGGGGAAGAGGACAGGGTGGGTAGTGTGGAGGTGCACAATTTGGAATTGGACAGTGTGTGAGGGTGGGCATTTTGAGAGGGTGGACAATGTTGAGATGGATAATATGGGCAGTCTGGGTGTGAACAATGTGGGCAGTTTGGAGTAGGATAGTGTGGGCAATGTGGGTGTGGACAGTGTGTGGGTCGGACAGTGTCAAGGTAGACAATGTGGGCAGTGTAAATGTGGACAGTATAGACAATGTGGAGGAGGGCAGTGTGGGGGTGGATGGTATGTGGTGGACAATGTGGGCAGTGTGGAGGTGAGCAATGTAGAGTAGGACAGTGTGGGCAATGTGGGATTGGATAGTAGATGCACAGTGTGGGCAATGTGGAGGGGGACAGGGTGGGGGGGCAGTGTTGAGGTGGGCAATGTGGAGGTGGGCAGTATGTGGAGAAGGACAGGGTGGGAAGTGTGTGGAGGAGGACAGGATGGACAGTTTGTGGAGGAGGACAGGGTAGGCATTGTGGAGGTGGACAATGTGGAGTTGGACAGCGTGGGCAATGTGTAGGTGGACAGTGTGTGATGTGGACAGTGTTGAGGTGGGCAATGTGAAGTAAGTCAGTCTGGGCAAAGTAGGGGAGGACAGTGTGTGTGGGAGGACAGGGTGGACAGTTTGTGGTGGAGGAGGACAGTGTGTACAGTCTGCAATTGGACAGTGTACTGTGGGCAATGTGGGAGTAGAAAGTGTGTGGAGGTGGGCTGGGTGAGGTTGAAGAGTGTGAAAGTGTGGACAGAGAGTGGGCAGTGTGTGGACAGGGTGTGAGGGTGGACAGGATGTGGAGAAAAAAATGTCCCCGGATTTTATTTTAAAAACCTGGTCACCTTACAGCAGGGGGAAAGCAGAAATTTGCAACAGGGAGAGTCTCACACTGGCAGCAGACACACACACACACACACACACACACACACACAACACATCTTACTTTCAAAATTGAAAACAAAAAACCAGTGCACTCTTATTCATGAATATCTTAGTGCACCCAAACATTCAAAACTCCCAGATCGATAAATGGTGGTGCTACAGGTACCATAAAGTAGAAAGAATACAAAAAAGAAACCTGCAAAACTAGCACTCTTCCAATTATATCGAAAAGGGGTATGAGGGTGCATCCGTAGGAAACTGAGTAAAACATAACCTTTAATTCACTTATGCGTTAAAACATCAATACGATAAGTAATGATGGGTCAATGTATATCTATTGAGAACTATGAAATATCATACAAACAATGGAATAAAATCTGTACCCTAACTAAGATGTTACCGAGGCACATTCCGGATTGCCATTCAAAACTATCTATTGGGTCTTATGTGTCAACAATTCCCAATACATGTAAAAAACTAAATATGCAAGAGAGTACCCTCTATCCGAAAATATCTAGAGTCTGTACCCTAACTCAAATGTTACCGGGGCATAATCCGGATTGCCAAAGTTGCTGACTAAAGAAAAATATCTAATATTCTCAACATCTTAGAGGCTTAATGAAAAATTCCTCCAGTATTAGAGCACTGAAGATGTTAATAATATCAAATAAAGGAGAAAAAATCTCCGATTCAACACAAAAATAAAAAGGACAAAAATTCCCTATTGCAAAACAAAAAATAAAAAACAGAAAACAGGATAGACAATCCCTAAAACCAAGACTGACGCGCGTTTCGCATCAAAGCTTTCTCAAAGTCAGTGCAAACAAAAGAAACCCGAACACCATTTCGCGGTCACTTTTGAATTAAACAGGGATCCACCTCCAATTAAACATTGGTCAGAATGATTCTGACGTCGAATCTCAACAGTTAATGTCAGCATATCGTGAAAGTCCCTACCTCCAACCTATATCGCCTTCTCATCACCTCAATAAATAATCAACCGCGTGGACTACTAGTCACTGTTCAATAGTTACAAAAGACCAAAATCGATGTCTATTTTCTCCAATACGTAATTTCATATATATGATGAAACATAATGGAAAAGTGACTATTAGAAAATGCCTATATCAAGACATTCCAAATAGTAACAATAGGCACATAAAGGAGGCATCATAGGGTATCACAATAATGGGAATACATCATGTAAAATACACCCTTTAATGTATCCAGACATAATGGTGCAATTAACTCTTAAATCGCCATCTAGATAACTCCATCATAATACCACAGAGCAATCCGATGGACTGCAGGGTTAACATAGACTATCCTGCCGTCTAAAACATTAATGTAAGACAGCTACATACATCGTATACCTTGTTGCAATCCTGTATATTGTACTTAAAGAAACAATTAGTTTCTCTGCTCTCATGCACATAATATCACCACATCAATTATGCAGTCTGGATATTTATATATACAATCCCAATTTAATATATCAAATTCATCAAAGCAATTAAAGGTGTACTTGTAACGAAAAATCCTCGTTAAGCCCATTAGGATACAATGTATTTAATTCAAATATACATCTGTTTTCACTTTGTAACAAAAGTCTATCTAGATCACCACCTCTAATGCCAAGCTTAATTTGTTGCAAACCCCAAACTCTCAAATCTTCTGGTTTGCTATGATGAAAATGCAAAAAATGTTTGGCCACTGGAGGAACTATTTTATCAGTGATAGAGATATCCTTACTGGCATTGCGTATGCTATAGATATGTTCTCTTACTCTATGCGATAATTTTCGTGTTGTCTTCCCTACATATCTGAGACCACAGGGACACTCCAAACAATATACCACACCAATTGTTTGGCAGGAGATAAACTCCTTGATTTTTCTCATCCGTCCATGTCGATCTTTTACAGCCTTACAAGTTATCATATATTTACAAACGATACAGTGACCACAGGGAAAAGATCCCTGTGTCGAGATGGCTCTTTGAGTGTGCAGATGACTGTGCACTAATTTGTCCCTCAAATTAGGTGCTCTTTTCCAACAAATGTTCACTTTGCTATCTAATTTGTTATGCCAATGACGATTCAATATGTTGGTAACAGAACTCCATTGACAGTTAAATGTAGTAATAAACCTAATTTTGTCTTCCTTATTGTCAGGCTTCCTAGAGTTAAATAGCAAAAATGGTCTCGAAGTATAAAGGGCCCTTTTATAAGCCCTTCTAATACAGCTATTAGAATATCCTCTAGCTAAAAAGCGACCTTTAAGTTCATCAACCCTGATTTTGAAAGTGGTCACATCGCTACAATTTCTTCTCAACCGAAGGAATTCCCCTACAGGGATATTACTTATCATTTGTTTTGGATGATGACTGTCTGAATGAAGCAAACTGTTAGTTGCCGTGTGTTTGCGATATAAATCAGTTTTGAGAATACCATTGGTACTTCTATAGATGCGTACATCAAGAAACACCACACTAAATAAGTCATATTCCAAAGTTAATCTCAAATTCATTTGATTATCATTCAGATGGTCTATGAATTCCTGCAAGATCTCAACAGACCCATCCCAAAGGATGAACAAATCATCGATATAGCGCAGCCACAATAGAATATTGTCGGTAAATTTAGAATTTTCAGTGGAGAAAACAACTGTTTCTTCCCACCATCCCAAATAAAGATTAGCATACGATGGAGCACAAGAGCTACCCATGACAGTTCCACGCAGCTGTATATAGAAATGATCTTTGAAGACAAAAAAATTGTTATACAACACAAACCTCAATAGATCCAGGATAAAGCACTTTCTGCCATCACTCATGTTAGAATCTCTATTGAGATAATAATTAATGGCCTGTAAACCAATTTGATGTTCAATAGAAGTGTATAGTGATTCAACATCACAGGTAACTAAAATGGTAGTAGAATTGCTAGGTAATGCTTCTATCCTGGATAAAATATCTGTGGTGTCTCTGATATAAGAGTCTAAATTCACCACAAAAGGTCTCAAAATGAAATCAATAAACTGACTGGCATTCTCTGTAAGACAGCCATTGCCCGATACAATCGGACGGCCAGGCGGATGTTTGTCATTTTTGTGAACTTTAGGAAGCAAATACAAAGTTGGTACTTTAGAGGAATAACTCTTAAGAAATTCACACTCAGATTTGGTGATATATCCTTCCTCAAAGCTTTTCAATATCATAGTGTTATATTTGCCTTGCAAATCCATTGTTGGATTGCCTAATAGTCTTTTATAGCAATAATGATCTCGCAATTGTCTGTGTGCTTCAGCTATATACATTTCCATCGGCCATAACACAACATTGCCCCCTTTGTCAGCAGGCTTTATGACTACATCTTTCCAACTTTGTATTTCCTGGAGTGCAAATTCTTCCTCTCTAGTCAAATTTTTATTGGTAATCCGGTCAGAGATCTTGAGGATATCAGACATAACTGCCTTATTAAACGACTGAACTGCTGGACATATTGAAACTGGAGGGGTAAAAGTTGATTTTTTACGAGGCATATCAGGTAAATTATAATGTCCTTTAGACTCATCTTCCATTAGTTTAAGTAATTCATCTAAAGATTCTTCTGCTGTCGAGTCTACATTAAAAGTTGAAGAAACATCACTAGAATCTTTTTTATTAACAAAAAACTTATATAGAAGTAATTTGCGGTTAAATCTATATAAGTCAACAAGACATTCAAATTTGTTAATTTTGTTGGCAGGAGAGAAAGAAAGACCTTTCTGTAATACTTTAATATGATGCGGTTGAAGAGAATGAGACGATAGATTAATGATTTGTAACTGATCACATTCTATCGATTGTCCCAATAATTGTGTCCTCTCTGTTGATATCCCCACACATTGCGATCTCTTAATTCCCTTCCCCCTCCTAGTTGGCCTCTTGAATTTCTGGGAAACCTGCTGCGTCTCCCTCTCCTTCCTAGAAAAGAGGAAGGTGGAGTGGGAAAAGACTGAGCAGTGTGTGAGCTATGCGGATCAGTATCAGATTCAGATGCCGAAGACTCCATCATTTCATTATTAGATTCAGGTCTAAATATGGACCGTGGTTTACGTCTTGTCCATGAATATATTGAGCCTTTCCTGAATTCTTCAAGATCCCTATTAAACTTTTTTATTTTTTTGGAAATAACATCATTTTCCAAAGTATCAAGATCTTTATTCAATTGTTCTAAATCAGTTTGATATAAATCATTAGTTCCAAAGTTCTTCACTTTCTCCTCCAATTCTTTAATTCTTACTTCAAGATTAGTAATAATCTGATTTTCGTAATCTATAAGTATCTGCATATAACCCCTGGAGCAGTTATTAGATGTTTCTTCCCATCGTTGGGTAAATGTTGTATCAGTAAAACTGAATGATGGCAACACGTGTACTCTCAAACCTCGGGGAATGATTTTCTCATCTAAGTACTTTTGAAATGTTTCTTTGGTCCACCAACTTCTAGTGTGTTTAAATTGGCATTCTTTAAGTTCTCTAAAAATAGATGACCAACTGGAATCTCCAACAACCACATGACTCTGTACTGCAGAAGAAAAAACTTCTTTAGCCCTATTGACCCATCTACTTTGTCTCGATGAATATGTAAAAGTTGTTTCCATTATTACACAAACGATATTCAATGAATTGGTGCAACTAGTACAGAAAGTCACTTGTAGAAATGTGTCATAGAGAAATCAAAATTGAAAACAAAAAACCAGTGCACTCTTATTCATGAATATCTTAGTGCACCCAAACATTCAAAACTCCCAGATCGATAAATGGTGGTGCTACAGGTACCATAAAGTAGAAAGCATTGCTCTTCATGTACTGTTTCACTGGAGGGCTTTTGTCCGCCCAGCCATCAGCCACTTGCTGCAACTGGCTGTTATAGCCAATCGCGTTTCTGCCACTCCACTTGGCTTCAGATTTCCTGCATTGCTGGTGTTAGCACTGTGTTTTAGTGCTAACATTGGACCATTTAAAATTGCTTAATCGGAGGTCGCAAGCCACCGCCGTTGAGGCTAGGAGTCTGGGACAAATGGAGGGCAATTTCTGAAACCCTTGGAGCATATCCCTACGTAACATAAAGGCCCACTATTTTGGGGGGCCCCAAGTCCAGAGGGGGCCTCCGCTACGCCTCTTTCTGTGCCGGAGAAGGCACAGACCTGTAACGGCAAGATAATAAGATAGGAGGATGTGGAGCCAGTTAAGTAGCAGGCACTCACTAAAGACAGCCCTGCTTGAGGCCCCCTTCACCCTCGGGCCTGGGATAACTTAGTGCAGGCCATGATGACTGTTCATGACCGACCGCTCAGTCTGCCCCTGGAACTGATCAACTGAGCTGAGTAGCAAAATACAGGTACAGAGAATGACGGAATTCTTAACCCTTTGGGTGCCAGTGAGGTAAGGCATTGCTTCTTAAAGCGTCTTTCACCTTTCTGGCACACAAAGGGTTAAGCTGCTGTTCAATGGGGCACTCCGGCAGCTAGCAAGTATGAAAGGCTATTTTCATTCAGGGCTTCAATTTCCAATTTTCAATTTTGAGCCCTGATCAAAGCCATTATAAAAATATGTATTTTTAACCCTTGAATGCTAGAGAAATCTCCAACACATTGCTTTGCTATGCGTTGGAGACATCTTTAGCATCCAAGGGGTTACATGCAAAGGCACGTGGGAGCAAGCTGTGCTGGTGATGGAACAGTCCAGTCTCAGTCATGTTGCATTACTGGATTTTAGGAACTGTGTCGTTCAGCTTAAACCATGCACCTTTTGATTTTTAGGGATGCAAACGGACTTTTTTTTCATCATTTCACTATAGATTGGGCTTTTAACCCTTTTATTGCTAGATAGTTCTCCAACATATTGAAAAGCAATTAGTTGCAGACCTCTAGCTGTCAAGGGGTTAAACATTCCATTTAAATCAGTGGGGGTTTGTATTTGTCCCCATGAGGAGTTTGGTTTACCCCAGAATTACTCCAGTTGCCTGTAGAAACTCTAAAGCAGTTAAAGGGACCCAGATTCACCTCAAGGACAACACGTGTGACCCTCAATTATTCCAAAGGAACATACATAGTTACAAATTTTAAATAGGAATTGATGAAAGCAGATGAACCCCTTGCATGCTATGGGTCGCATGTGATGTCCTTGAGGTGAATCTGGGTCCCTTTAACTGCTTTAGAGTTTCTGCAGGCAACTGGAGTAATTCTGGGGTAAACCAAACTCCCCAATACAAATTCCCACTGATTTATATGAAACATTTAACCCCTAAAATGCTAGAAAAGTCTCTACTGCATTGTTTTGCAATGTGAAGGAGCATCTCTAGCAGTGTAAATCAGTGTCAGTCGGTGGAATTGTTATGTGTCCCCAAAGATGCCGATGGTTTAGCCCAGAGTTGCACTGCTCCATGTTTATACATACGGCCCTATTCGCTCCTCAAGCATGCTTCAACAAAACATTATATGTAATAGATAGATAGATAAACGCAAACTGCAGTTATTCTCAAGTAAACCAACTGCACCATAGTGGACAAATAAAAATTCCTGTTAAATTAAATTGGGCTTTTAACCCAACTGAATGATAGGTCTCCAATGCACTGGATACCTCTTTGGCATTCAAGGGGTTAAAAAGTTCTATTCAAGTACATGGGAAATATTGACATTTTTATCACGTATGTGCAGTTGGTTTACTCCAAAATAACTCCAGTTTTAGTCATAAATATGGGCCAGAATTTCCAACTTTCTCGTATCTCTGGATCAAGTTTGCATAAATGTTTACTTGGAGTTAGAATGCAGACATATTCCCTTATAAAATGAGCCTTGCATAGAATACATGCATAGAACCAGCTGGATCCACCTTCTAATTAACAGGGAGCATTTTGTCCTGTACAGTATCCTGGCTGATACCTAGTGTTGTAACAAGTCTATTGTAGTTTCTTGTTATAACCGGCTGGTTCTTGCAGGGCACAGAATGCAGTGTATCTGAGGATATGAGCCAGATTATAATGCGGATTTGGTAATCAGACTCACAGTGAATTTGGATTCATTTGACAGAAATCAAACAGAAAATGTCATGAAAATAAATTTTTTTTTAAATGAAATATAGTATTAAAAAGTAAATTAGACAATTTGAAAATAAAAAAATCATAAAGAATTTAACATAAATACTTAAACTAATTCTAAAAAATAAAAATATATAAAAATAAATTTAGTAACAAAGTTGATAAGGCTGAAAAAGTCTAGCCCATGCCATATCATCCCTGTTGATGCAGAGGAAGGCAAAAAAAAAAACCAACAAAAAACATTGAAGCCAGTTAAGCCCCAAGTGGGTAAAATACATTCCTTCCTGATTTCAAATGGCCTGGATCAACATCCTATCTGCTTTGAAGCCAACTGTTATAAGTCTCAATACTGTTCTGTCCTAGGTAGTTATCCATTACTTTTTTTGAAAGCAATTACAGTATTTGCAAGCAAAAGAATTCCACTTTACTGACATCATGTAAAAAAAACCCTGCCTTTGTTTTAGTCGAAAACACAATTTCTTTAGTCTTAATGAATGACGTCTTGTTCTTTGCTGAGCTCTTCAAGTAAATTATAAGTAGTTTTTCATATAATGTTATAGTTTTATCAGCTATGCTATATAAATGCATGGAAACAGAGAACATGATTTATTTAACTTATTAAACAATTTAAGCAAGGAAACACCCCTTTATGGTGAAGGTCTATAGACCATGATATCTTGGCATGGGCTGGTACACACACAGCCAAAGTAGCTTACCTGGTGATGGACCTGTTACTAAGCATGTCCTGGCCACCCCCCCCCCCCACCTTTCATGTCAGCTTATAATTTTATGCTGCTGATTTTCTGAGTGGCAAAGCACACTTTTCAGAGTACGTTTGAGTGGAGCCTGTGTTTGCCCTGTGATCTAAAACTAGAACCTTCCAGCATGCCACACAGGAACAGTGCCCAGGAATGCCACATTACTGGCTCTTCATATGCTAAAATAAGGGTATAAAATAAGGGTACTCCCACTTCTGAGAGATGCATATTCCCCATGTTTTTTTACATTAGCAGTGCCATCTAGTGCTCAAATTCTAATTAGCTATTCTGTTACATTCTAATGGAGAGAAAAGTCAGTGACATACAATTCTCCATAGAATGTAATCGAAACTGTTGAGTCACTTCTTGTTAGTTAGAACTTTCAGGAAATATAAGCACAGTAAATTCACTTCCTGATTATTTGAACAAGTACCTTTGTTTTACTCAGAAGAAAAAGCTCTATGACATATAGGTTTTCATAAAAAAGTGAACTGCTCCTTTAATACACTACAGTTTTAACCATTTCCTTCCCTTCTTTTCTTGCCCTGAGGGAGAAATCCATCCCCCCCATCTTCCCACTGATTGAAAGGACAGACTTCTCTTCTTAAAGCAGAACTATCACATATATATATAAGTGCCCCCAATTCATTTTTACTATATTGGTAAGAATAGACATACTTTTATAATGCTTTTTAAGTTCCGGAATTATGTAGAAATCTAAATTCAAAGGGGACTCAACGCCAGATGACAGCACAGACATCTTGCCACAGAGGCATCTTTTCTCCTGCACTGTCCGGCCCTGTCTGTACCGTGTGGTACAATGCAACTCCCCCTTAGTTTATTTGCCAATCAATCAGGGGACGGGACAGACAGGGCAGGCGCGCAGATGCCTCTTGAGCAAGATGTCTACAAAGTCGTCTGGCGGTGAATCTCCTAAGAACTTGGATTTCTATATAATATTGGCTCTTAATAATGATTGTAAAAGGATTTGTATGCTTACCGCTATAGTAAAAATGAATTAGGGGGCACTTATATATGTGTGATAGTACCACTTTAAGTAAGAGCTTGTCCCACACACCCAGGGTGGGGGAAAAAGGGTTCACTTTAAAAATGTTGCCCAGTATTGGGCGACCAAACAGAATGTACATTAAACATGTCGCTGGCATGAAAAGGGTGACAAGAGAATCTTGCCCACATCAAAAGGGCGAGATCCTCATGTCTCGGGCTTAAGCGTTGCTCACATTGCAGACTCATAGTCAGGGGTTCAAAAGCACAGAACAGCTTCAGGCAATTAGTCTTCATTCCAGCCATCAGCCTGTATTCTTGCAGTCTGCATGAGGAAAGCAGTAAGTAAAGAGCTTTTTCTAATATGTTACAGAATTGATATACGCTCAGAGCTGTCTCTGGACCCTATCATTGTGCCATCTGCTCCTGATACCCCTAAACAGTGAAATCATTTGTATTCTGTAGTGAATTTCTTTGCAAATAAAGAATAATTTGGATGAACGTGGTCTAAGCTGCAGTCGGTCTTGTATTTATGTCAATATGGATGTTCCATTAATCATAAAGTTTGTTGTAGCTCGGTGCTCCTCCCTTTCAACCTGTGTTACAGTACCATGTTACAGTTCCCATAAAGTTTGTCGTTGCTCCACCCCCCTTTCTCCACATGTTCCAGTACCTAGTTACAGTTCTCTGCATGCAGGCTCTCTCTGCAGAATGACAGGGCTCTGTCTGTGTGCGCAGCAGGAAAAGAACCAGCCTGAGTGCTGCACCGGGCTCTCTCTCCCTTTCTTTGCATGTGGGCTCTCCCACTGCAGAATGACAGGGCTCCCAGTGTCTGTGTGTTGAACTAAAATCCCTATCATAGACAGAGGAATAATTAACTGCACCTTAAGGTGGAACAGGCCAGTAAAGCGATGCTTCTTACAATGATTTTTTTATTTTATTATGAGCCGTGGACAGATGGTGTAATACATGTTCTACTGTGAGCCTGCAATGTAAGCAATGCTGCTGTGGTTTGTGGCTTTGGGTGAATTAATTGGTGCAAAGAGTTTCACAATAACAGCTGTGTTAAAATTATCTAAATATGAGTGTGAAAAGAACTGCAAATCCATATATCATGTGCTTAGTTCCAAAATGGAGTCTGTAACCCATACAGTTGAGATTTCCAAGATGGTATCAGACCATGTGCTGGCTCCAAAATGGAGTCAATCAACATGCACTAGATCCAAAATGGAGTCTTTGACCATGTGACTTGAGATTTCCAAGATGACGTCAGACCATGTGCTTGCTCCAAGATGGAGTCAATGTAAATGTGCTGAATCCAAAATGGAGTCTATGAACAAAGACACAGGCTGTGTGGCTTAGCACAAGCAGAGTAGCTTAAATTACTGCTCACACTGACAACTTAGGCAAAAAAGTTTTGGGAACCAAATGCAATTGCATAATTAGGGATGGGCAAAACTTTCCGCCTCAAACTGAAATCGGCGAAAAATGGCACTTTCCGCTTGGCAAAAAATTTCCGGCGAACAGTGCTGATTTTCCGCTTCTTTCCACTTTTTTGCCCATTGAAATCAATGGGAACATAGAAGTTACACACAACACATTACAAATAATATTTTATTTCCCAAAGGCACAGTATAAAATGGGCACGAGGGTGCCTGTTTTGGTGGGGTGTGGGGAAAGAATCAGTTGAACAGGGGATGACTTTTGGGGGGTTGTTTACTGGGATTGGGGGCACTTAATAAAAAAGAAATCCTAAATAAAATAAAAACCATAAGACATGGTATAAAGGGGTCTGAGGAGGGTGCCTGTGTTGTTGAATTAATGAATCATTTGAACAGGGAATTTGTTTTGGGGGGGTTTCTTGATTGCTATTGGGGGACAGTTAATAAATAAAAAAATAAATCAATAAAATAAAATAAGACATTTGTATTTAAAGTGACAGAGACAGGAACCCCCTGACATAAGCTGCCACTGGGGTGGACTGATACTTGACTTGATAAGAGGATTTTAGTTTTACCTGTTAAATCCTTTTCTTTTAGTCCATACAGGTTACTGGTAACTCTGGGAGGCGATCCGCCCCTTAGTAGGCAGGAACAATTCTCAAAGTGTATGCAGGGGGTGGAGCCTCCCTTCCCTCCTTGGCTGCAGTTAGTCAATCAGCTCCAGAAAGATATGAGACACTAACTACGACTAGATAGTAGAAGGGAAGAAAACTCCTGTGAGCATGACCCCGAAGGACCCCCACGGTCTGCCACAGGAGAGCCAAGCATGGTCCCTTGACAGGGTGGGAGACCAGTAACTTGTATGGACTAAGAGAAAAGGATTTAACAGCTAAGACTAAAATCCTCTTTTCTCTGTCGTCCAACACAGGTTACTGGTAACTTTGGGATGTCAAACCATTGAGTTTCCCAGAGGCGGGAATTAAGACAAGGACCAGGCGCAAGGCCCCCAAAGTCACCAGTGCAGATATGAACCATCAGAACAGAGATAGCCCAAATACAACTGAAGTGTCAATGGACACTGAACAGGGGTAACAGCACCCCTGGAATGTTACACAGCACACTGAACTAGAACCAACAGGGTTCAAAAGTGAAGGAAACACCAAGAACCAAGGAAAATCCTAGACAGGCAGTACTGCCTCCAGGATTTACCTCCCAAAGCTGGCATCAGCCGATGCCAACACATCAACATGGTAGTGCTTCGAAAAGGTGTGCACAGATGACCAAGTGGCCGCCTTGCATAAATGATCAGCGAAGGCCTGATTCTTGTAAGCCCAAGAGGCCCCAATAGATCAAGTAGAATGAGCCATGACCCTGAAAGGGACAGGCTTCTTCCTCAGCTCATAAGCCTTGTGAATAGTGGACTTGATCCAAGAAGCAATAGTCACCTGAGACAGGTCCCTGTCAGCACACCAGGACAGAAAAGTCAACCAGACACGATGGTAGATCTTGGAAGAAACCGGCTTACGGGCACTGAGCATAGTAGCCACCACACCAGAAGAGAAGCCCTTCTTCTTCAATATTGAGGATTCAGTTTCCAAGCTGTCAAAGCTAGCCGATGGACATCCTCCTTCCACAGGTAACCCTGTAGAAGAAGATCCGGATGGCAGGGGAGCCGAAAAGGCTCCACCACTGACAGATCCAAGAGCTCCGGAAACCAAGACTGACGAGGCCAGTACGGAGCAATCAGAATAACTGGGCAAAGCTCCAGTCGCAATTTCCGTAACACCCTGTGCAACATGGGAAGGGGAGGAAAGATGTAAGCCAGAGGAAAGAACCATGGGATGGACATCACATCTACTGCTAGAGCTAGAAGGTCTCGGCACCAAGAGCAGAACACTGGAACCTTCTTTTTGTGTCTTGTCGCCATCAGGTCGATGTAAGGGGGACCCCATCGCTGAACAATGAATTGGAACACCTCTGGGTGCAACTCCAACTCTCCGCTGTCCACTGTGTGTTGACTGAGGAAGTCCGCCATGATGTTGTCTATGCCTGGAATGTCCACCGAGGATATGGCAGTCACGTGTTCTTTTGCCCAGGACAAAATAGCCTTGACCTCTAACCAAGCAGCGAGACTTCTTGTTCCGCCTTGCTTGTAGATGTAAACCACAGCCATGGAATTGTCGGACTCCACTCAGATCGGACAGTCTTCCAACTGAGATGCCCAGTGTCGCAGGGCATGAAATATCGCCCGAAGCTCCAATATGTTGTTCGGAAGGAGGGACTCCTCCGGAGACCACCAACTCTGAGTGCTCAAGCGACCCAGGACCGCATCCCAGCCAGAGATGCTGGCATCCGTCGTCACCTTGGTCCAAAAGGGTACCAGGAAGGACTTGCCGTTCAGCAGGTTGGAAAGGTCGAGCCACCATGACAAGCTCAGTTCCACATGAAGAGGAAGAGAAAGAAAAGTGTTCAGAAGATCCGGATGACCCTTGCACACCAGGATCACGAACCTCTGGAGCTCCCTGGTGTGTGCCATGGCAAACGGAACCGCTTCTATGGTGGATAGGAATTTCCCCACCAGAGATGATAGTTTTTGGACTGGAACTGGATCCTGAGACAGAATCGCTGAAACCCTGTGGGCGATCTGGTGAGCCACCTCGTCCGTTAGGAACATCATGCTCTTCTGAGTGTCGAAGAGAAGGCCCAGGAAGACCAGACGCTGGGATGGGACAAGATCTGACTTGTCCAAGTTGATGATCCACCCGTGATGGGTGAAAGCCTGAATGCAGATCTGAACTTGCTGATTAATAAGTTCCGCAGAGGGGGCTTTCAGAAGCAAGTCATCCATGTATGGAGTAACTCTGATGCCGTTCCGGTGGAGGATGGATATCAAGGCACCCAGGACATGGTTGAAAACCTGAGGAGCCGTCGCCAGACCAAATGGAAGAGCTGAGAACTGAAAATGTGCCCTGTTGCAGGCAAACCGGAGGTACTGCCGGCTCTCTGGGTGACTGGCAATGTGTAAGTACGCTTCCTGAAGATCCAGAGAAGCAAGGAATTCCCCCAGGGACATGGCAGCAATCACTGTGCACACAGACTCCTGACGATAATGAGTCCAGGTCACAAAGGAATTGAGATTCTTCAAGTCCAAAATAGGTTGACAACCACTGTCCTTTTTGGCGACCACAAAGAGGTTTGAGTAGAAACCCGAACCCCTGTCCTGGATGGGTACCAGCTCTAGAACATCCTTGTCCAGAAAAGCCTGAACAGCGCTGTCGAACAGACAGTGTTTCTCTGCACCCTGAGGCATGTGAGAAGGACGAAAGCGAAAGTAAGGGAGAGAAATGAAAGGGATCTTGTATCCTTCCGTCACTAACTGTAAAACCATGGGTCTGCCACTGAGTCCTCCCAAATGCTGTGATAGTGTCGTAGATGACCACCCACAGATGAGTGCGGACCCGGGTTTGGAAAGTCATGCCGAAGAAGTCTTGGAAGCCTTGGGCTTGGAGGAGACCTTGGGCTTCCATTGTTGTTTGGGCTTGGAGGAGGTACGCGGTGCTGAGGGAACTGTCTGGTTCGCTGGACGTGTCTCATTCTGAAAGGAACGAAAATACCGGTTACGCTTAAGCGGCAATTTCTTCCTTGGAACCAAGAGTACTCTTACCCCCTGTGTCCTCACTGATCAGATCCTTAAGATCTGGCCCAAACAAAGAGGTACCCTGAAAAGGTATATAAAGTAAGGCTTTCTTAGAAGCAGTGTCAGCAGACCAGATCTTGATCCAAAGAGCTCGTCTGGCCTCCACAGATATGGTGGGAACCCTAGCCACCAAATGGATGGCATCAAATAAGGCAGCAGAAACATAGTGCTGTGCCTCAGATATGTTGGCAAGAAGGCGCAACTTATCAGAAGTAGGTGCATCCTGAAGGACAGCTTTGGTGAGCTGTTAGGTCCAAACTGCAAAGGCCCGGTTCGCCCACGCAGCGGCAAACGCTGGACGCATAGCAGAACCAGCAGTGGCAAAAATGGACTTGAGGGAAACCTCAAGTTTCTTGCCAGTCCAGTCCTTCACAGCAGAGGCATCAGAGACTGGCAAGGCAGTAGATTTAGATAGCCTGGATACAGGGGCATCCACTTTGGGGGGATGAGCCCACTGAGCAAGTGAAGCCTCAGAAAAGGGGTAAAGCATCGCAAATTTCTTGAACACAGAAGCTTTCTTGTCCGGGGATTTACATTCCTCAGACACAAGGCGGTCAAGAGGGAGGGGTTAGGTGGAAAGTAAGTAAGGGGCTTAGCAGGTTCCTGGAATACATCAGAGGGATCAGAAGGGACCTCCTGAACTAGGGGAATGTTAAGAGTAGTTAAGACGGCCCTATCAGGCCCTCAGCGGATCAGGATCAGCCTCAAAAGAGTCCCCAAAAAACTGAGAGGACCCAAACACAGAACACTCCTCAGCATCCGAATCCACCAACAGTTCCTCCTCAGAGGAATCTGACATGTCAGGTACTCTCTGAGGTTTGGGCAGGGAAGACCTGACTGAGGAGGGGGCCTGCCAACACTGAAAGGCCCCCTGTAACTGGAATGGAAAGAGTTGCAATGTGGACCTAAGTTCCCTAGTCGCAGCCTTGAACTCTTGCACCCAAGCTGGCTCTATGGCATGGATGGATGTCCCTGGAATGCTGTCAGGGACATCAGAACATGCTGGGCATAAGTGACCTGAGAATTCTCTAGGTAGCCCTGAGTGACAGGAAGAGCAATGCGCAATGGGGGATACAGAGACCCCAGCCTCCTTAGTCTTAGGTCTGGCCCCCAACTCCAGTTGTATAGACATTCTCACAGTGTCAAATAACCTACTGTACAATAAATCACCCAATTAAAGTGTGTAGGATTAAAATTTCACCTCAGAAATTGCTAAAATAAACTTATCTGGCAGACGAAGGGTTAATCTGCAGAGGAGAGAAGTAGATTGCAAGCCCTGCGTAGGATACTCGCCCAGAAATGCTCACAAAATGGCTGCCATGGTGGGAGCCAATCAGAAACAAGGGCACAAAGCAAGTGCTAATGGAAAATGTAGTTTTTCCCAAAAAGTACCCCAAACAGTGCCAGAAGCCCCCTGATTTCTCCAACACACTGGAAACATGAACCAGATGATAGAGCAAGGGCAGACAAGTAAAATTAGCCATCTCTGAAGTCACTAGATTAAACGGTTGCAGAGATACGTCCCAAACAGTACAGTCCCATAGGAGTGAATGGAGCAATGGCGTCTATGTGGTAAGGCGCACCTTAAAGGTGCAGTACACAATACCAAACCAGCAGTTAAAGGGCTAGGTTACCACATAAACCTGCTCCAAACACCCAACAGACATACAGATATACCCAATGAGTGCAGGAGTGTGCAATAGGAACTCCAGGAATACATCCCTGTGCAGAGGGGCACTGTGGGACAAGTGGACCTGCAGCACTCAAAGGGTAGCTCACCTCTCCTGCAGATCTTCTGTCTTCTGATTACCATGTATCAAGAAGTACCTCAGTGGGTAACTCCTGAGGAAGCACTTGGAATCAAGATTCTTTAATGTCAGAGTCTCCGGGGCAAATCTGGAGAGTTCCCAGGTAAGAATATAGGTCCACAAGAATTCCTTGTCTAGGAATCCAGCCTTGATTATTGGTAGAACCAGATTTAGCCAGGATTGCACAGATCACAAATAGCTGCTCTTTCTGCTAGTAAACTGTCCAGTTGCTATGTGGATCCTGTTAAATTCAAATCTGGTTTTCTAGGAAACCCATATGTATTAAAGATGGAGCTCACTGCTTTTTGATGCATGCAAATCAAGTAAAATAAAACCAAATCCGTGAACCTTTTTCTTATGTATCAAATTTTATAATGATTCCATCGTGTATGTCCTTATGTCACTAAAAATGCTGATTTCACACTCCTCTAGAGTCTGGGTTGTAATACTGGGAGAAATTAGGATTATGAAATATTTTAGTTGCAGAAGACTAAAAACGTTTTGTTCTTTGCTGTGACATCTGGTGTAGATCAGGATGATTTGTTACCTTAGGTCTACCCAGTTTCAGTAAATTGGTTCGCTAGGATTTATCAAGACTCTATCTAAAGCATCCCTATCTCTGCATTCTGTTGAGAAATAACAGCTTAAAGGAGCAGTAAACTTTTCTTTATAAAACCTATATGTTATAGAGCTTTTCTTGCTGAGTAAAACAAGGACACTCCCACAGCTGCAAGTTGTTTTATTCCAAAGTTATAACAGTTCAAATAATCAGGAAGTGAGTGACAGAGTCATTATTTCCTGAAAGTTCAAAATGACATGAAATGACACATGGGTTTCTATCACGTTCCATGGAGAATTGTTTGTCGGTGACTCACTTCTTTCAGTGCAGCAGAATAACTAGTTGAAATCTGACCAGAAAAAGTTGTTGTTAATGTAAAGAAATGCAATGCGTTGAATACCTCTCTGGCATTCAAAGGGTTAAAGAGTAATTATCATGTTTTACTAAGTCTGTAAAATGGAGCAGATTTTGTAAAAAGCCTGGGTCTGCTCTGTACAGCACCCAAATGACTCCTATCAGTCATTCTGGGGTTAGAAAGTTGATTCCCTAGGTTGAAATGCAAACCAGAAGTCTGTGACTCTCAGCCAAAAACTTGCACAGTTTGTGTACAAGGTACACTACTTAGAGACCCACTGTGTCAGACTTTTAAGTCTGAGCAAGAGAGCCTAGGGGACATGCATCTTGTAGGAAGGAAACTGTTCTGTGCAATGCTGCATCGATACACTGGGGGAGCATCACGGATCTCCTTTCAGACCCTGAACCTGCTACTCTGTTGGTATCCCGGGGCTCACATTGCACCCCCAGCTTAATTAGCAGGTATGTTGCCAGGGCAGCAGATCTGCATACAGGGCATCTGTCAGTCCTATAAAACAGACTCATCACTTGGAATGAAGTTTGCATATTTGCAAACCTCATGTAAAACTACAAATGCATCGTGCTAGCCAAAGGCCATGCTTTACTTTCATGTAAGGGTGCATCTGTACCACAATAAGCATACTTATCTTGATTGTACTGATTACCTGGGACTACATATGATGCATTAATACCAACTATATTGAAAATAAGGGCATATCTATACTAGCACATTATCCACTTACGACACATTAACATTCATGCAATATTATTTACATTATCTTATTAAGATATTGTATTTTCTATTCTTCAGTAGGTTACACCAACAAGATCTTCCATATTACTATACAGACTATTGTTTACACTGGTACACCTTTAGTTTCTTGTATCGTTTGTAGTGCTAGTTTTTATTTTAATAATTGAGCTAATCCTGTGTTTGTTTCTATATCCACCATTGGAATAAAGTGTAATTCATTATTTTATATCCTTTTTCTGCTATTGAAGACATACTACACTATGTGCATTTTTGTTTTTCATGTACCTTGTTCATTGGATCTAAGACAACTGGAGACTAACTTCAGTGGGAATCAGAGAATACATGTATCCTCACACTTCTATACTGAAGGTGTCTCATTAGGGTGAACATTTACTTCTATTCCTACTGTTAGTAAGTGTATCATGCCTTATATACGTTATGCTCCATCCTACTCAACACTACCTACCTTAAGGTTTCTAGCACCAGTAAAATATACTTTATGCTTCAGAAAATACACAGAAAGTTCTAATATTCTGCAAATAACTTTACTCTTACTTTACATATAAGGACATTGAAGTGTCTGTTGGGTTTGTGTCTGAATGACCTGTGATACATTTCCAGATGCGTATTCTGCTAACTACACAAAACAACAAGCTATACATTCAAATAAACATCAGATCTGCAACTCATCATTACTCTGAACAGAAAGGAATGGGTAATATGGACTGAAAATATATTTCTGCTATATTATCTTAGTCATTGTTTGATTTTCTGTTTCCCTTCTGTTGAAATAGGTCTGTTACTGGAGGTCATGTAAGTCCATGGGATTATGAAAATTGAAATAAATGAGGACAAGGGGAAAGAGAAAAAGGAAACTAAAATTGTATTCCAGAGCAAGCCAAATGCACCAAACGGGGAAAATAAAAAAATCCTATTGATTTTATTGGGTTTTAAACCCTTTGAATTCAAGGGGCTTCAAGCCCTAATTTTGGAAATTTGGGGAATTTCTATTTGTACACTGTGATGCAGTTGGTTTATTTGAGAAATGCTCGCCATGTGCATTCTGCATAAGATATGAAGCAGTGCAATTGTGGTCAAACCAATTTCACCATAGGGGACACATGACAATTGTCAATATTGCCTCTGATTTAATTGGGGCATTTAACCCCTTGAATGCTAGAGAGGATTGCACATATAATGAAGCAATGTGCTTGGGACCTCTTTAGCACAGTGATTCTCAACCTGTGATTCTAGTTGCCCTGGGGGTACTGGCCCATAGGCAGGGGTTTCTTTCCAAAGTAAGGACCTGTCCTCAACATAGATGTGCTGGGCTGCCCTTAGCAAATGTATGAAAGCTATGACAATGGATGTGCTCGCTTAATGTGGCAGAGGGACAGCCCAGCATGCCTTATGAGTGGGCATATCCTGTGGAACTGGATTAAACCCTTGGGTTTTTTAACACTAGAGGACATTAGAGGACAAGAGCAATTTTTGCCTTTTTAGTATGCCTTTGTTCAGCTGTATTTTCCCTCTAATTCATTTAGCACATTCATAAATTATATACTGTTTTTTAATGAAAAGTAGGGATTTTTTATGGTATTCATATCTATAACCCATTGTTTAATTTGATAAAAATGAAAAAAAAACACATTTTACATTTACTATTATAATTTGTGCTCAGTTATTTAAGTGTTAACAAGGACTGAATGTCCATCTAAGATGAAAATCCCTCTGCCCCTCTTTCCCATCGTGTCCCTATTTTTAGGAAATCAGACTTTGTGTTGTTTATATGTGTATCACATTGTTCCTCTGCAATAAAACTCACATTAAAGGGTTAGTAATGTTTCACAAAAACAGCAGCGTCGATTAATCTTAATAGTATTTGAGCCATAGAGAGTGTTATTTTAATACTGTCAGAGTTGTGGTTCAGGAGTAAATGAATGATAAAGTTTCCCCTCCCTCTCCTTTTGCCTAGTGTAAGCCATCTCTTCTCAGATGTGGAATCTGGTTGCTAGACCAGACAGATAACAGCAGGGGACAATCTTCTTCCTATGAGAACAATGAAATCCCTGCCCCCCTTGACAAGTTTTTCAGGTTTTTCCCTTATCTTAATTGAAGATTGTCCCTCTCTGCAATCTACCTGGGCACCTCCCTTCTGAACTGGCTGATCAGTGTTACATCAGTAAAAGGGGAGGAGGGGGATAAGACTTATATCATTCTTCATGTTTTTTTAATGCCTACAAAATAAAATAAAGATAAAATGAAGTATTACTATCCCTTTAAGTTTAGTTCTTAGGTTTACTGTTCCTTTAAAAGTCACATACTCTTAAGGCAAAGTTCCCCTTTTAAGTATAGCACCTTGTAACATTCTTCATTTTATTGTGTCTGGTTTTCAGCCTCCATTCAGTCTTAATCTAAAGGTTGTTTTTAACCTTTGACCCAGGAAGGGAAAAGTAAACACTTGTAGAGAAGCCTTTTTGTTTGTTTGGTTTCCATTTTCAAGGCCTGTTATAAATCTGTGGCAGCTCTCACGGTCAGGAAACGAAAATACATCTTGAACCTAATACAAAAATGGAAAAATTCTAAATCAAAGTAACTGCACAATAGTAAACAAATACAAATTGCCCAAATTCTCACTTATATAAATGGTACTTTTAACCCATTGAATGTTATAGGGATCACCAACTGATTGCTTCACAGTGCATTGGAGACCTCTTTAGCATTGAAGACCCACTCTAGCATTAAATCAACGGGAATGTCTGTTTATCCTTTATGGTGCAAATAGTTTGAACTAAAATTGCTCCTCTTTCCTTTAGAACATTGAGGGCAGTATTGAGTAAGCTAAAGTGGTGCATTCAGGAAAAAATTAACTGCCCCATAGGGGAAACATAAAAATTGATTAACTGTTTTAGCCTCAAACACTTCTGTTAGAAGCTATTCCATTTTTCTATCAATTTTTCCATAAAATATTTTTTTTCTTCAATTTCCTCTAATCTTTCCACCCGCTCCAGTAGGTCATGCTCTTCTGTTCTAGTATTCCTTTTATTCTGATAAATCAAACCCTCCTGAACTTTATAAAATCCATTAATATTTTTGAAGGTTTCCATCAAATCACACCTCTCCTTTCTATCCTCCAAGCTATACATATTAACCCTTTGAGTGCCAAAGGGGCACAAAACACATTGCTTTGCAATGTGTTGCTTGCCCCCTGGCACTCAAAGGGTTAATGCCATGGAGTCTTTCTCAATAAAAAAAGACTCCAGATGATAGTCTCTTATAGAACTAGAAATGGTTTTCCAGTAGACTGTAAGCTGTCACGAGCAGGGCTGTCTGATCCTTCTGATCTCCACATTTCATTTGTACTATTTAATACCTCTGTATGTCCATTCCCTATTGTACAGCGCTGCGGAATTAGATGGCACTATGTAAATAAAGAATGATAGTAAATAATACAACTCCTCCAAACAGTCTGAGAGAAATTGTTAAGATGCTTGCAATTGGCTCAGCTTTTACAGTCTTCTTTATAAAGGCCATGCCATTAGGGCCAAATGCTGATCCAGATAGCCAAATGGGGTGTCTGCAGTTGGTTAGTCAAAGAGCATTTGTGAGATTGTCTGTGTGGGATTATTTTAGGTGGAAATTGTGGACAATAGTATATTATTGTATTGTTGGTCTTGTACCCCGCATACACATTTTCCTTCTTCTTCTGGCGAGTAAGGCATGCATCCAGTTTATCACCAGGCAGAAGGATGGGAGGCTATTATTATTAATTATTGTAATATATTCTGCATCTCTGTTTAGGAGAAACAAGGAACAGAAAGTGACATTCATGAACAAATCAAAACAAATGTCAGTTAGGGAACCTATGGCGCTCCAGGAATGATGGGTACATTTCACATTTTTTTAATCAAATTTCCTGTACATTGAAAAACCATAAAATGTCCTCTGTTTTTGCTAACCCCAATAAATTTCCCATGAGGATGTTGCTGTTTTCTGATATTTCCAAGAATTCCCAAAGCCATGCAGTCTCAGTGCATGTGGTTCTACTGCTACCAGTGCAGTTGAACAAAGCTGGGACCCCTGGGAGGTCATCATTTGTGATTCTCTGGCTACCAGTGCAGTAGACAGGCCTGGTAGATCAGTGCGTGTGATTCTGTGGTCACACCTGCAGTTGAACAAAGCTGGGTAGTCAGTAAAGTAAGTGTGGTTCTGTGCTACCAATCGGCAGGGCTGGAAGGAGGGGTGATGAGAGACTCTCCAGCTGTTTCCAGACTACAACTCCCATAATTCTCTGCTAGCTGAAGGCTGGTGGGTTAATGATGGTATTTGTAGTCTAGCAGCAGCTGGAGGACTGGGGGTTAGACCATGGAAATAAAATAGAACACTGTTGTTTATGAATGTATTAAAGTGTGTGTGTGTGTGTGTGTGTATGTATAAGTATGTGTTCAAATAGACATATAAGTGTGTATGGACATGTACGTATGTGTGGGTGCATGTGCATGGATGCAAGTATGTGTGTGCATGCATGTGCATGGACATATAAGTATATGTGTGGATGTATATGTATGGGTTCATGTGTTGGCCTGGATGTATAAGCTTTGTGTGCGTGTCTGTGAGTGTGTGTGTATTTGAATGTAGAAGGTTGGGTATGTATAGATAGATATTAGTGGGTGTATGGGTGAGAATATTAAGGAGACTCCTTATAGTGAACCTGTCACCTTGATTTAAGTTTGCATATTTGAAAATGTGATTACAATCTGCTTATGTGTCATCTTAGCCAAAAGACCAGCAAATGTATACTTGGTACGTATGCTAATATATGCTAATTGAGGTACCAGTGAGGTACCAGTGAAGTTGCATATGCCAATGAAGCATTTTCAGCGACATTTCCTATGGTAATAAAGCATTTACAGTGACATTACATATGATATTTAATGTTTTTGTTGATGGTTCATATGCCAATGAAGCATTTCAGTGACATTTCCTATGGTAATAAAGCATTTACAGTGACATTTCATATGATATTTAATGTTTGTTCATATGCTAATGAGGCACTGTGCTGCACCTGGAGACTTTCACTTACACTTTTCCAGAAATACTATTGTCACTATTTCTTAAACTATACATCTGTGGGACTTTTGGTTATCATGAAATATAGGCAGCTTTGAATGAAATTTTAGAATATGCAAATCTGAATCAAAGTGACATGTCCACTTCTCTTTACCTATTGCCAAAGTTTATCTCCCCACTGCTTACTGTAGATCATCTCTCCACCTCCTGCAGTTTATTTCCCCACCACCCACACAGTTAAAGCTTTCGGGCAGGGACCTCACACCCAATGTTTCACTCTACAAAGCACCCGTAACCCTGTATTGTTTAAACCCTACAATTGTAAAGCACTGTACACTTGTGGCGCTATGTAAATAAACATATTCATTCATTCCCCTGATGCTCTCATAACTCCCATCCTCGCTAGCTCCAGACACTATCATTCAGGAATAAGTGAAGGGTCAGCTGAATCTCCTATAGAAATACCTCTGGCCAGTCGCGTGTATCTCCAGTCGCCAGTCCTGAAGCTGGCATATCCCCCCCCCCCCCCCCCCACACACACACACATACCCACTCTCAGGCTGCTCACTACCTGTATCAGGCAGCCACAGACAAAAATCATGCAAAGTCGTCTCTCCGTCGCTGAATGTGGGAACATTTAGTGGAATATTTGACTGCACAGAGTTCCTGATTGTCCCGCACAATCTGTGTTTGTGAGGACCTAGGAATAACCCCGCTTACTTTACTATGAGCAGAAGAGCCAAATGGCCCCTCTTAATTTTGCCCTTGTCTTTTTTTCAAGAGGTAACATATTCAGTCAGTAGCTAAACGTCTGGTCAAATTGAAGCATAGTGCATGTACTTACTATAGGGGTACACAATGCATTGCGAACCCCTGTGGCACTCAAAGGATTAAGATAGCCAAGTGCAATGAACATAGCTTGTGGTCCTGTTAGCATTTGTCATGTCTGTCTCCACAAATGTGACATCCAGGACTTACAGTAGATATTATCTCTTAAACGAAGGCATAATTCACTGGTGAATTTACTAGCTTTAGTAATTATTAGGAGGTGTTGGTGCTCCTTTAAAAACTGACATAATTGACCCTGGCACATAGCACATTGCAGCCGTAACATAGCTGATTCACTATTGTTTTAGCAGTTAATAGAGTATTATGAGGGGAAGGTAGTCAGACACAAGTTAAACATTGCAGTTTATGAACAATGCACAGACTTTCCTTCCACCCTTGAGAGTAGGATACATATGGCATGCACAAGCATCTGTGTTTCTGGGCATTTTCCACCAGCTGCCTTTGGAGAACATTAAACAGGAAATTGATGCCACGGGGCAAAATCTTCATTCTTTGCAGTATGTCTTACACAACAAGTCCAGATTTGCTATGGCTAGACTCACTTCCTGCATCGTGCATCTGCCTTTCCCGGCTTCACACCACTGGGAAAATCTCATACTCTGTTTTTTATTAAAGCACTCATGCAATTGTTCAAAACATTTCTTTATTTCAGCAGGCATTTGTGAGACTGTAATTTAGGGGAAATGAAACTCCTATTCCTGGTTCACAGAGCATTTGGGTTCCACTTTCAGTTACATACACAGGTTTCTGACCATGCTGCTTAGTCATGAATTATCCACACATTCACTATCTACATCTGCTGTATCATCCACCTCGTCATGCGGAATAATGCCCATGGAATGCTTCATTTAAGCACACACTAGAGATTGAATAGCGTGCTATATTAGTAACTTGAAAGTGATTAACAAGAAACACACTCATTTATGATTTTAACCCATTGGAGACAAGAGCAAGCATCAATTCAGATTCCTATATCTTAACCCCTTCATTGCCAGAAGGGCACGCAAGGGTTAAGCCCTTGAAAAACAGGGTTGTGCAACACATTCTTTTAAATGCATTGCACAAGCCCCCTTTTTCAAGGGATTAAAGAAATGGTAAAGAAAAATCAGGGTAGTTTTTAGAAACTTTGATACTCCTGGAGAAGATGTGAACGGAGGCATCCCAAATATATTAGGATTCCCTTAATTTTATGATAAACAAAAAAGAAGCTGAGCGAAGATAGTTAGGCACTACTTAAATAGATGCAAAGGATGATGAACCCCTGTTAGTTAACACTCACTGCAGAAGATGCCCTGTAGTGACGTAGTGTAACCAATCACAAGAAAAGGAAAAATTACTTATTAGGCACGCTATCCACCCTATAATTAAATTAATATAATGCCTTGATATTTCATACCATATTGTGTGAGTGTGATGTATACATAAAATATAACTTTTATTAAAATTTTTGATAAAATCACTATGAATATAGAAAAATTAAATGCGTCATTCCACACATGGTGGAGGTGATCTGCACACCACTAACTGATAAATATTATATATACATAGTGAGATAACGTAAGTTCTCACTAAAGATGAATAAATGGTACTCTCACTATTGAATTAATAGGATGATCATTCCCCTTAAATAGCCTATCTAATTAGAAGAAAGATTCCTGATAGAGCTACGATCTATAGCATTTATAGAGATTCCTACAATATACTTGTAGAACGCAGGTCAGATAGTCCAGCAACAATGTCGCTCACCGACATGAATACAATGACGGTCGCAACATGTGCTATACTAAGAGCAACAATGAGGCTCTGCGGCATGAATACAATGCAAGTTACCGCATATGCTACAAACTGACAAATAAGCGGTTATATAGTAAAGCTAGGAATGAGCAATTAGATATTAAGCGACAATATGGCTCATAGGTACAATTTAAGTTACCACTTTTGCTATGGATTAAATTTGCATATCCTCCTTCATCCTATATAATAATTCGCTAATTTATGTTTGTCAGAAGCTGTCATGCGCAGTACAGACTGCCTGCGCCACGGCTGACAATGGAGCGGGGTGCTCGTAATTCAGAGAGAGAACTACTATCTTAATTTGGAGCTCCCCGATCCGTTATCATCCGCAGCACTGGCAGTCTCTACTGTGCAGGACTGCACCACGGCTGTTGCTGCCTGGCACCGTAGCTCGTGTACATGGGCTGTTCAACTAGTAGTATATAAAATGCCAGCTGTGTTTATCCCGAAGCAGTCATGCACAGTAGATACTGCCCGCGTTCAGGCAGTCTCTACTGTGCATGATAGCATCGAGTGAGTCAGGCGACGCATGACTGCATTGCGTGAAGCAGTGAGGTAGTGGCCTCTTAACCCTTTGAGTGCCAGAGGGGTGAGCAATGTATTGCAAAGCAATGCACTGCGTACCCCTCTGCCACCTCAAAGGATTAACATTACCCGGACCTTGACCCGTGTACACGGACTTTTACACTAGTTAATAATATAAACTGCTACATCGTAATGACATAATATAATTAAGCTAAGGATAGTATCCAAGTATCCAAGCAACAATGTGGCTCCCCGACACAGCTACAGTGTTAGTTACCACTTGTGTTATGCTCTCAAGATTGCTATATTATGAATGACAGCCTCAGATGACTACTTTCAGAGTATTTATATTACTGTCCAAAGTACTAACTAGTAATGCTCCAAATTGATCAATATTTGATCATGGTGTGCTAAGAGAACCTCCAACCAGTATATAGTCACACTGAATTATGCATAACGCATTTTGCCCGAGCGTTGTTTTTTTCTGAGGCAAATGCAGTTGTTCGGACAGTGGAGGTTTAAATACCCTGTGTCTAGTAAATTAGACCAATCAGATCAAAATGATAAAATACGCCATAGAGGACATACAATGTCTCCATGATAGGATGGAAGTTCCATATTATCCACTCACATTTAAACACATATAAATAACTAGCAAAAGAGGCATGATGTTGCCCGTGGTGATTAAGCCCTTTCAGAACTTCAGGGGTATTCAACACAATAATAGACAATGTTTTATCTACATTTGCAGCACTGAAAGGGTTAAGTGTTTCACACTCACAGATAGATCCGTGCAGTATAATGTGTTGGATACCTCTTTGGCACAGAAGAAACAGAAGACATTGGGCATATTCTTTCTTTTCATTAAATCCCTTCATTGGCAAAGAGGGTTCCAGCACATTCCACTGCATGGATACCTCTTTGCCTCTCAAACATTTGAGAGGCATAAACCATTGTGAAGCAAAATGTTAAATGACCCTGAAGCACTCAAAGGAGTTAATCACCAGGGGCAACTCCGTGGCCCTTTTGTTATTTATATGTAAAAGGTACAATTCAATAATTAAAAGCAGTGCAACTGTGGAGCAAACCAACTGCACCACGGGGCAATGTGAAAATTCTCACTGATTGCGATTAGGCCTTTAACACCTTGAATGCTAGTTCTCCAAATCATTGCGAAGCAAAGAGTTATAGTCCCCTCTAGCATTAGAGGGGTTAAAAGTCCTGTTTAAATAAATGTGAATTGTAGGAATGTTGATGTTATACGTGGTGGTGTTGGCTTGCTCCAGAACTGCACCTCCAGTGCTGTACTCCCGACAGCTGGATAGCCTCGAGGTGCCTACCCCAATTTTAATTGCTTCAATACTGTGTAGTGATGGCGAGAACACACCCAGCACAGCAGCACCTTCACCAACACATCCTCTTGGAATAGTAACTCCAGCACTGCCACTGTTCTGCAGCCTGCCCCCACCTCCCATCTGCCTTACAGCAGGGCAACCAAGGGGTATGATGACATCACAACCTGGAATTGTTAATAGGAGGGGCTTCTTACACATGGCTACAAAATTTCTGCAATAAAAACCCCTTGCAGAGGTGAAGCAGAGGTGAAGAGCCACCTGGTGTTCAAGGTGTTTGCTGAGGATATGAGTTTGTGGTTGTCCTCACATGTGAAAGGCTTGAAAGCTGTAGGGGTTATATGCGACTCTCCCACTGTTATTGATCTCCACATTGCCATCATTCTCCGCATCTGGAGAGCCACTGATTGGATAAGTGTTTGAAATATATCAAACTTAACCCCTTTAGTGGCAGAAAGGTATCCAGTGTGCGTTGCAAGGCATTACATACCTTGCTGCTGGACTTCTCTTTCTCTTTGCAGGACAATCTCCATCTTGGAATCAAGTAAATGTAAGCTGTTTTCATTTGTCCTCCTTTTGCCAAGCTCAGTGCCTGATGCAGTCTGTTAACCCTTTGAGTGCCAGAGGGGGTGTGCAATGCATTGTACCCCTCTGGCACTCAAAGGGTTAATATCACCCCAGAACAGTTTGGTCGACTCCTGAATGAAAATAACATGACATAGGAGCAGTTTATTGAATTCTACCAGCTTGAGCCACTGGTTTACATGCTGTCTGAAGGAGGATGCATAGTCAATGCATAGCTAAGGAGGAGGAGGCGGTAAAAGGCTGATGCCTATTAAGGAGGAGATGTGTTATTGTTGGAATGGAGACAGTCCACCATGTTTTCTTTTCAGCCAGATGCTGGAGGCGGGCCAAGTCCTTGCAGACATTTTCACAGGAGTAGGCATGAGCCGAACCCCTGCCTACTGCTGTGAAAATCATGCCCCTCTGTATCTTTCAGACAGGCAGTATGGAGGAGACATGAATATCTCCTCCTTACTGCTGCCCCTGGGTGGGTGTATGTGGCAGGAGACAGAGAATCTGGCAGTCTGCCAGCCTTCTCTTTTTATTAATATATATATATATATATATATATATATATATATATATATATATATATATATATATATATATATATAAATAAATATAGATGTAAAATAACAGACAAAATAAGTATCTTGTAATACTTTTTTTATTGGACTAACAGAATTTTGGATTGACAAGCTTTCGGGAGAACCTCCCTTTCTCAAGTCTAAAGCAATGCATTGCTTTAGACTTGAGAAAGGGAGGTTCTCCCGAAAGCTTGTCAATCCAAAATTCTGTTAGTTCAATAAAAAAGGTATTACAAGATACTTATTTTGTCTGTTATTTTACATCTACATCACTGGACTAATACGGCTACAATCTCCACTCTACTATATATATATTTATATATATATATATATATATATATATATATATAATATATATGTTCCTATTGACAGACAATAAAAAGATCTATATCAGAGATGAAATTCCACAGGCGGTGAAGTGGAAATTCCACAGGTGGAAAAGAACATAGGATCTAAAGTTTAAAGGGATAGTAATACTTAAAATGTAAAAGTTATTACATCTCAAAGTTGATTTTTTTAGGTGCAATATCACAGTGGCCTGAAATTATACAGTGGCGCTGTTGCTACACCACCCTATGGAGATTTATGGTCTATGGACCAGAGCTGTCCATAGGATGGTGTAACAACAGCACCACTGTACAATTTCAGGCCACTGTGATATTGCACCTAAAAAATTCAGCTGTAATAACCTTTGAATAAAACACCTTTCAGCAGTGAGAGTAACCTTTTTTTACTCTGGGGGATAAACACAGAGTAAATACAATATATTTTTTTTACATATTAAGTATTACTATCCCTTTATTGCTGCAAAATAAAATCTAATGCATGTAGGACACAAAAAACAAGTGGTGGAATATAAGCTTAATGGTAGTGTGCTGATCCCAGCAGAAGAAAGGGACTTGTGAGTTGCTCTTTCAGATTACTTGAATGTAGGCAACAAATGCACTAAAGCTATGGGAAAAGCTAACAGGGTACTGGGTTGTATTGGTAGAGGCATTAGAAGAAGCAGGTTATGTTAGGTACTGATGCCACTTAAAAGATCATCAGTTCAATTTCATCTAAAGTACTGTGTACAGTTGTGGAAACCGCATCTCCAGAAGGACATGAATACATTGGATGCATGTCAATAAAGAGAGTTAAAGGATAAAGTCAAAGACTTAATATATACAGCTTGGAAGAGGTGTGTTGATATGATAGAAACCTTCAAATACATTGAAGGATTAAACAAAGTTCTGGAGAGAATCATTTTCTAGAAAAAGAGGATTACTAGAACCACAGGACATAGACTAAACAAAATTAACCTTATGCATTTCAGAGAGGTACTCAGTTCATCCCTCCTACAATATTTTGCACACTTCTCTGGCACTTTGAAAGGTAAAGATAGAATACTCAAACCCAAAAACAACTGTGAAGCAATGTACTAGAGAGCTATCTGGCACCAAAGGGGTTAAAAAAATGTATACACGAACATCAGTATTTCCTATTAGTGAGCATAAGGCTGTATGCATAGAGGAAAGGTGAGCAATTCTGTAGCATATGATCTGTACCGTAAGAGACAAATAAAAATCCCATTGCATTCAATAGGGTTCTTAACCCTTCGACTACGGGAGACGTCTCAAATGCTTTACAACCCCCCCTCCCCCCAAAAAAATAAGGGACAAATAAAGATTCTCATTAATTTAAAAGCAGATTTTAACTCCTTGGATGCTAAAAATGCATGGGAGACTTCTCTAGCATTAAAAGGGTTAAACACTCCATTTAAATCAATGAGAATTTTCATCCCTTCCCCACCTTTTGTTGCCACTGGTTTTGCTACAGGATTGCTTATACTTTTTGGATACCTTCCATTGGTTGTCACTCTTATCAACTCTCATTATATTTATTTCCCATCTGTGCATAGGGCCCCATGCAGTGTTAACCCTTTGAGTGCCAGAGGGGGTACACAACTTTTGCAATGTGTTGCGTACCCCTCTGGCACTTAAAGGGTTAAGTCCTGGAGAAGTTGGATTCTTCTTGCAGATGAGTGGGAATCACAAATCATCTGTCCTGACTCAGATCTCTTTAGGTCAGCATTCAGGAACTTAAAAACTGCATTCTGTAAGTCACACTGTATTTGCGTGCTGTCTGCATGGCTTGTAAATTACAAAAGGAATCCTGTTTCCACTACAAATGCATTACCCAAACCAAGACTTATTTCCCTTCAGTTAAGAGCAAATAGATTTTTTTTTGTCCCTTTTTAATATTGCATGGTCAGTGGTCAATTACAGTATTTCCAAGCACATTTTTTATTGTTGGTATTTTCAAATGGTTTTAATTTTATGAAAATCATATTGTGATTTAACCATTTTAGTGACAGAACATTCATTATGTTGACTATTTTCCTGCATTTTTCCTTGGTTTTTGTTCCTGGCACAGAGCAGAATGAGACCATATAAGCAAGGTGTCTGCAGACATTTTTCAAGGTGGGGCAAAGATATAATATGACCCGCAAGTCAGCCCGGGGCAATGTGTAGGGGGAGGCAAGTGCCCATGCATATAAGGGATCACTCATTGGATTAATAGAATTGGTTCTCTGATTGGCTGCTATCTTGATGATGTCATGACTTTACATTCACGAGATTTTGGGAATTGTGTTACTATTGCTTTACTAGCCATAGAAATGCATGTTTAAAAATGGAATGTTAATTGAACTCAATAGTTATTAAAACCGAATGCACATTCACCATCAATAAAGTCTTATGGTACGTTCACATTGGCAATATTAGCATAGCTTTTTGAGTGCTGACATAAGCTTCCAGAAAGAAACAGCTTGTGCCTAATGATATTGTTCACAGGGTGAACTTCTCCTTGCAGATGGCACAAGATGTGTTTTATGATGGGCAAATCCAAATTGCTGCATGCTTGATCTTTATGGAGCAATAGTTCCCAGAGATTTCAACAGAAGTGAGTGAAATAAAATCAGTGGATTCCATCCAAGACTCCTAGCTAGTATTTTACCCTATCATACGTTCAACCAATAATAAAAATAATGTACCTGCAATAGGGTAGCTCATATTTTTCCAAGAAAAGTTGAAAACAGGCATTATAATATGTGGAAACAGTTAATAGGCAAATGCTTTATTGACTTTTTTTATGAATAAACACAGTTTTGCATTGGCATTCCTGTTGAGGAGATAGATCCCAGTAAAAACTGACTAGAGTAAAAAAAAGTGATCCCAACGAAAGGTTAAACAGGGTTCAGCAGACATCCATGTCCATATTTAGCCACGTCTGAAATTGCGAAGTTTATAGGTCTTAAGTGCTGGAAAACAAACAGAACATCTTGGTGGGCACAGCTGGCCGCTATTAAAGAGCAGGTTCCCAGTGGGATTGTGGTTTCCACAATTCCAAGTGTACAATGTATTGTAATGTACAATCCACCCTCTACATGAACAACCAACCAATGCAACAACGTTACAGATATTACAGACACAGCTTTTCCAAATAAAAACAACACTTGATTTAATGGTTTCCTTCTCAAGATATGTTTGGCCTTCAACTTTTGTTTTATGTAATTTTTAACCCCTCGGTAGAGTTTCCTTCAAAGTAGTGAGGAGCAATGTGGTAGAGATTTTTTGTACAGTTAAAGGATCCATGCATTTCTATTATTATTAACCCTTTGAGTGGCAGAGGGGTATGCAATGCATTGCTTTGCAATGAGTTGCGTACTTCTCTGCCACTCAAAGGGTTAAAAAAAGAGCATGCATTGAAAGGCTTTTCCTGGTGAGTAAAACAGGGGTAATACCGCTGCTGGGAGATGTTAAACTGAAATGTTAGCACAGTTCAAACTGATATGGAATGCTGGAGCTGCTACTATCACATTCTATAGAGAACTGTAGTCTGAGGCTCATCTGTGCAATAAAATGCAATCAAAAAACTGTCTGGACAGAAGGTGGCACTCTTGCTAATAGTATAACAACAATCTCAACTTTAATAAGTTTTGAATTTAGCATTTCCCTGCGGTAAGAATACACTTGTTTTACTTAGCACTAAGCACTATGATGTGTTTTCTATTATAAAAGTTTATTTCTCCTTCAGTGTAAGTAAAGGCAATAGGGGGGACATGCTAATATGATCTGTGTTAAAGGGGATGTCTCACCTTATAAAAAGGTGTTACCATCCGCTTTGTTAATAAAAGTTATTATAGGAAAGCTGAGTTATTTTTTTTTAAATCAAAATACTTATAAAGATATTCCATCTTGAAGTGCAGAAGAGCTTTGCCAAAGAATCAGCGTGTCCCATTGTGCTTACCAGCAAAGCTCTTCTGCACGTCCTATTTCTCCTCCCACCTGCCTCCCAGCTGCCCCAGGGAGCGGGTTCACGCTTCCCTTCGGTGTGCTGTGAATGGCTCCTAGCTTTGCAGCAAGCTCCGATAAGCATTATACTGAGGTTGTAACCTCAGGATAATGCTAATCGCAGCTTGCTGTAACGATAGGAGCCGTTCACAGCACACCAAAGGGAAGCATGAACGCGTTCCCTGGGGCAGCTGGGAGGGTGATGGGAGGAGAAATACGACGTGCTGTAGTGCTGTGCTGTGCACATAATGCGGAAGTGCACAGCACAGAAATGGGGATATCTTTATAAATATTTTTTTTTTTTTTTTTTTTTAAATCTCAGCTTTCCTAGAATAACTTTAAAGGGATAGTAATGTTTCATAATAAAAGCAGCTCTAATTAATCCTCATAGTATTTGGGCCTTGTAGAGGGTTATTTCAATTCTGTCAGAGTTGTAGTTCAAGAGTAATTGAATGATAAAGTGTCCCCTCCCACCCCTTTTACTGATATAACACTGCTCAGGTCAGAGCAGCAGGAAGGTGCCAAGGCAGATTGCAGAGAGGGACAATCTTCAATTAAGATAAGGGAAAAAAGCTGAAAAACCTATCAAGGGGGGCAGAGTTTTCATTCTTCTCACATTAAGAAGATTGTCCCTTGCTGTTATCTGTCTGGTCAAACAACTAGATTCCACATCTGAGGTGAGCAGTGTTACACTAGGTAAAAGGGGCAGGAGAGGGATACTTTATCATTCAATTACTTTTGAACTACAACTCTGACAGTATTAAAATAACACTCTCTATGGCTCAAATACTATGAAGATTAATTGAAGCTGCTGTTTTTGTGAAACATTACTATCCCTTTAATTAACAAAGAGGATGGTAACACCTTTTTATAAGGTGATACATCCGCTTTAAAATAGACATTGGAATTGATTTTTGTGTGCTGTGCCTCCTACTTCCTATGTACTAAGTTATCTACGTAGAAAGACTTCTTCTTTTCATCACGTGTGCCAAGGAGAGAGAAGTGTGAGAACATTAGGGATTACAGGGTGTTACAGTCTTTTTTTATCTTATTTATCTATATGTACTAATAAAAAGCAGATAAGGCTGGTGTAATATTATATTAGTCCATTTTCCTGCACATGTTATAGTGATGGTGGTCTGGGCTTGCTTGCATTGGCAGTGTGGACGCCGATGTGCATTATAGCGATCATATATGCTTGTCATACAGGAGCATAATTGCGTTCTAATGGATAATCACAAAAAATGAGTGGTGCGTGCAGATTCATACTTTACCCCCATTAGGTGCACAGAACTGTAATACACTAAGGCTGATGTACTTAGGAACAACGGTGCAATTCTGGGGCAAACCAACTGAACCACAGAGAAGAAATGAAAATCCAGTTGATTTAAATTGGACTTTTAACTCCTCGAATGCTGGACAGGTCTGGAGATCTGTCTAGTTTCAGGGGGTTAAAACCCCCATTTAATAAGTGTGAAAGCCTGATAAAGCAGCCTGATGTGAAATATAACATCCAGGGCCTCCACATGAAATGGGAAAAAATACTTAATAGGAGACGTAAAAGACGTTAAGTGTTCCACAGTCAGTGTCTAGCCACAGTCTGCTACCTGGAGCTAGCTAATTCCTGTGCACTCCCGGCATCCAGATACCTTCACTCCCTTCCTTCTCAGTCTTCTACTCCTGCTCTATGATATGCCTTTATTTTTCACATCTCAAAATTCAACTAGTTGTTTACTAAGTTTGTTCCATGCTTGAATAAGAAAAGGATAAAGGAATGAAGCATGAAATGTTTGTTCCATGCAAACAGATGTATTGGCTAATTTCATTCAAGTATATTTGGATGTATTATGTCCTTTTGTATTTTTTTTCTTTGTTTTTGACACTCTAAAACTCAGTAAAAATGTATAAAAAAATGTGAAAAATGTTTTTGTTTTATTTTTTCTTTCTCACTTCCCTAGCGTGCAGTTGGTTTGCTTCAGAACTGGCCCACTTCTTTAGGGTTTACTATTGAAATGTCGCCCTCTAGTTGGCGACCCTTAAGCGTGCTGCATCAGAATGTTGCCCTTTTGATGCCGGTGATATTCTGATGTTGCCCTTTTGTTTTGGGCGACATTATGATCTTACCCTTTTGATGATCACCACACCAACCATCAGAGAAGGTGTATTATAATGTACAAACGTGAGTGAATTATTGCTTCTCTATCCAGAGAGACATTTCTTCCAAAGAGTGATTTATTTTTACCTTATGGTATAGTCTTTTGAGTACTAAATGATTTACAAACAGTATGATAGCTCTGTGCTAAATTCATCAGGCTCATATTACCAAACTTTTGTAAGCTGAACCCATGCCCGCAGTTCATAGTCATGCCAGTTTATAGATTATTCCATGCAGGCCTCAGCTCCAGTAACTGAAATCGATCTATCATGGGAAATGAATGTGTTCTATTCCATACGGGTGTTGTGAATGACTTTACTGAAGAAGACATGAATGGCTGATATAATGTGATCTCATGCTGCGTTACATGTCAGCTATGGTCAAGATTCCTCATAGTGGTACTGACAGATAATGTATAGGAGACAGCTAATCAATTAGGTTATAGAACCGAAGGACACAGTTTTATTATATAATACTAGTTTAAAAGCCCGTGTACACAAGCCACAGTGCTACCCAGCAGCCTTGGCTGGTGCCCGGAGCCTCTCTGCTCACTGGCCGAGCTGCAGTCATCCGCAGTACAGAGTGCCCGAATGCACCGCAGCTTTTACGGAGCAGGGCGCTGTGAATTAAGACCCTAGACTACGGTCCGAATTCGGAGATCCCCGCTCCATATCAGCCGCGGCACGTTCGGGCACTCTGTATTGTTCATGACTACAGCGCGGGCAGTCTCTACTGCATGACGACTTCTGACAAACATCCTAGTGAATTTTTATATAGGATACAGAAGCGTGCACCAGATTTTGTTTTATCACTTGCTCTTTTTTGTGATTTCACTTTTCCATATTTGTCATCTTATATACTGATTATTTACCCTTCCAGTGCCAGAGGGGATGAGCAACACATTTCAGAGCGCTCAAATGTTTGGATGCCACATTTTGAACCTAACACATAGTAATGATCCCACAGATTCCTGGCCTAAATATTTACATTTCAAAGTGTCAGAGATACTGCATTGTTTCATACCTATGGTCCTATCTACAAAAGAAAAGCAGAACAATTCCAGGAAAAAACAACTGCATCATGGGGGGAGTAATAAAAATCCAAAAAATTTAAATTAGGCTTTTAACTATTTGAACTCAAGAGAGTTCTCCAATGCACTGATTTACAACAGGTAGGAGGCTCCTCCAGCATTCAGTTGTCTAAAATCTGACTTTAAGCAAATCTGAGTTTGGGGAATTCTTATTACTCCCCTATAGTGCAGTTTGTATGCTCCAGAATTTCTCCCTATGTTCATAGAGCCATATGTGTGAAGAAATCCAGTATCACTGACACTTTAAAATGTAAATAAATAGTCCAAGAATCTCTGGGTTTATTACTACATGTTGGGTGCAAAGTGTGGTATTTAACCCTTTGAGTGCAAGACGGGAAAACAATACATTGCTTTTGAACATAGGGCTTTTCGAAACAATGCACTGGTCACCCCTTTGGCATGCAAAAGGTTAATGTGAGATGTAAAAAAATGTGGTTACTGTAATGTAACGCCTTATGGACCAGAGCAGTGCACATATCTGCTCTTTGAAAGGGTTAAATAATCTAACATGGAAGTCACGTTCACAACAGGACAACTGGCAGCAAGAGAAGGGTCACTTTTAACATGTGCAAAAAGAATTATGTTGCCTTAGATACAGGAAGCATTCCACATCAGATCAGTCAACTGTCAGCTGTTTAGCTAAAGACAGTGGTAACACTGTATGTGTGCGTGTATGTGTGTGTGGGGGAATGGAATGTACAAGTCCACTGGTGCTGCTCAACTCTGAGCTGGAAAGCTGGCTTCCTACTACCACGCCTGTACTACCAGCTATATTCTAGTGTATGATCACTTTAGTGCGCACTTTCCACCAGCAAGCAATCCCTGAACACCTTCCCCATGGCATGTACACAGAAAATCAGTAAAGTGATTTCACTTTTCTCAGCACTTTGTTAGCCAAAGCCCCCATATACTTCGCACTGTCCTCACCTTGGTACAAGTGTTGTTCAGAGGAGCAGCTCAGTTAATTGGCATTAGAAAGGCATAGCACTAAGGGCTCGATTCAACATACCAACAAACTGTCCCAATTTATGCGGGACAGAACCGATTTTAGGACCCAAACCCGCTGTCCCGCCCGCATTGCAGTATGTCCCGCTTTCCCCACTGAAGCTTTGCCCATACTATACTAGTACCGCTCCACCAGTCTACTGCAGCACCACGCTCATCACGAGAGCACATTCCTGAGCTGTGAGATGCTCACTACGCGTGCGTGCCACACTTGATAAATGCACATGCACGTAGTGTTCGTGCCGTATTCTGCTGCCCTCAAGAAGTCTGAGTGTGCGGTAAACAGTGATTGCAGCAGAAACCCGATGCTCCTGAGAACAACCGACATAAGCTGGGAAACCCAGAACATCCAAAAGTCTTGTCCTGGTCTATCCTGCTGTGACAGGTACAGTAAAAGAATTTCTAATGACAGTCAGTCCTCCATGGCGTGTCTCAGTTCAGTTAATTGTGCGGGGAAGGGGGGGGGGTCTGACATGCCTGGCCACACGGTGCTTCACGGACGGGGACAAGTGAGCACACTGACTGCTGCCTCAGTGCCTGCCTCAAAGTTACACCGGAGGCAGCAGGAAGAGGATGATGATCAGATAGCCTAGCCGTGAGCTGAATAATTTCTTCATTCCAGTGCACATTTGGAGCCTGACTAACCAGGCATACCAGCAGCCTCAGTAGCAATCAAAAGCTGCCACTGCTGGCCTGGCAGTATTATGGCTTCATTGGCATAGTGTGCTGCTAGAGCTTGCAGCCAGCGCTCATCTCGTTCGTTGCGCTAACCCTTTCAAGGGTGTGCAATGCATTGTATACCCATCTGGCACTGAAGGCACTCAAAGGGTTAACCCTTTGAGTGCCAGAGAGGAATCCAACGTATTGCGTTTCAATACACTGGGTACCTCTCTGGCACTCAATGGGATGTTACAACTCAATAATAATAAAAAAGGGGAGTGGGTGCTGACTCTAGTCAGTATGCTCAGCTGCAACATAAATGCCTTGTCCATGGGTCCCTAGCAGGTCATATGTAAGTCAAGGGCAACCTCATTTTTTTCAGTAGTGGACATATGATCAGAAATGTATATATGTGCAACACACAACAGATACAAACAGGGCAGTGCTCAGCACAAGAAACTGTAAAAGTAATTTACCTCTACCTGAGGCCAGTATAGAATTATTACTTGCTGTATAATATACAATTGCAAGAAACTAATATGTATTAAGTGAGGCTACCAGGGCATCATACATCCCAAATGTCCCTCTTTGAGATGTAAATCCCTCTGCCCCTCTATTCCACCCTGGTGTCCCTGTGTTTAGGTGATCAGACTGTGGGGTGTGTATATAAGTGTATCACATTGCTCCACAACAATAAAACTCACATTAATGTGTGTTTATACTTCAGTACATGTGTTTATAAATTACTATGTGTAAATAAATTACTTTGGTCTTGTTCTAAATCATTTATTCAGTTTCACAATGTCAGTAGCTCATAAAATAACTTAAAATTCTCAGTAATGCTCCGCCCAGCAGTCACACCCCCAGCAACGTCAGCTAAAACAAAATTGTCCCTCTTTGGCCATTTGAAATGTTGGGAGGTATGATTCAATAAAGCATGGTAAATCAGTAGGTAAGGCAAAAAGCATTACTGAATGTTAGCCATGTCTGTGTAGTACAGCTATGTATAAGCCGTCTACCAGAATGGAGAAAGAGGGTAGGCCGCACAAACACACGTTGCTTTATAAGATGTCTTGCACCTTTTCTTTCCTCACCACAGTCGCTAGATACGTCAACTTCAAAGGAAAGGAGCTAACATTCAACATGATCTAGCGACGCTAAACTTATCAAAACAAATTAAAAATCAGAGCCAATCACAACACGCTAAAGTAAGTAAAGTAAGTCCATTCAGATAAATGTATATATACCCCAAAATAACTGAAGGTTCTCAGAGCTACAGCACAGGGTCCAGGAATGGAGGACAGACATAGCAACAAAGGAAAACAGGAGTGCACAGGAGTGGGGAGAGGAGAGAATTGCATTTAAAAAATACACATAACACACTTTGGCACATATTGCACACATCGCATATGCACACAAACACAAACACACACATCTTTTGTTATTGGACACCCAACGCATCTTTATTTTTATTTTATACAGTGTGAGGTACTGCTACAGAGTAAATGTGATTGAGTGCCTCTGTGAGTGACTGGGTGTGAGTGGCTGTGTGAGGGAGTTTGGAGAATGATAGCAAAAGATGGCAGGGAGAATAGTGGAGGTAGGAGGGATGGGGAGAGGAGCAGGAGAGGATGAAAGACAACAGGGTCAGGGAAGGAGGGGGGAGAGGGAGACCAGATAGGCAGAGGGGTACCCAGCAAAGGGTATTTGGATGTGTCCAAATGGAATGATTTGCATCATGTCAGTGGGACTTAATCTGATAGGTGGGGTTGGGCAGTTGGAAGGAGGAGTTTGCCATGAAACAGGCAGGAAAGTAATCAGAACAGGGCAGGAATGGGTGGGAAAGCAGGCAGGGTTTCCACTGAACTCACCTAGCTGGAGAATCAACCTCTGTCTCAGGAAACCTGGTAATGCAATCTGAAAACCGAAGTCTATGGAGCAGATCTGGAGAGTTCCTAGGTATACGTACATACACTGATATTCTAAAGACCGGAACAGACCAACTGCCCAATGCAAAAGCAAAAAGTTACCCCATTAATGGGGCATTTAATCCCTTGAATGCTAGAGAGGTCTAACATTCAAGGTATTCAAATACCAGTTTAAATCCAAGAGAAGTTTGATTTGTCATCTATGATGCAGCTGGTATACCCCAGAATTATTCTTACCTTTAAATAACATGATGCATTGGGAGTTATGAATGAAGGTTACAAAGATGCAAAATAAATCAAGCTTACAGTTCCTCTTTAACCTCCTGGATGTTAAACAAGACAGCAGTGCATTGCTTCTCAATGCATTAAAGACATTGGCGTAACTAGTCTTTCGAGGACCTTGGTAGAAATATTTTTTGGGCCCCTAACTAAAAAAATATTCTCAGTGGGGACTATCTAGAAACCATCAGGCCCTAGGAACAATGGGCCCCTTAGTTGCCGGGTCCCATTCCAACCGCACCCCCTGTAGTTACTCCCCTGATTAGAGATGTTTCTAGCATCTAGGTCTGGGGTGTCTGTACTTAATGACATAGGATCAACGTTTCTCATAGTCATCCTTACCTGATCTATTAGCTTATCAACAATCATCTACAGTTGCCATCACATGCAATCACGGTGCACATACTCATATATTGGCTGTCTTTAGAGTATAAATTGGGCCTAAAACATCATGCACAAAACTGTAAAACATCTGTTAAAAACAAAGTATTCTGGGGAAAACTAACTGTACTATAGGGAACAAATAAATCTTTCCAAATTCTCATTGATTGAAATGTGCTACTTAATGCCTTGAATGCTAGAGACGTTTCTAATACATTGAGGAGCAATGGAATGGAAACATCTTTAATATTCAAAAGTTTAAAACCCCATTTAAATCAATTGGAATGTTTAGTTGTCCCCTATGGTGTAACTTTTAAAGACTGTGACCATATTGACTCCTTCAGTGTTTGAAGGACTTGATGAACACTACTCAGCATGAATCTTCTTCCAGCCTAAAAGCAGACACTTAGAGATCTGCTGGTAGGGCGCAATCTACCAATTTGGCATCCTGTATTGCATTGTGAATTGGCATTAGGCAGAGGAAGGGCCCGGAAATCTATTCCAGCTCCTGATTTTGAGTGAAATCATATTAGTACCATACAGGTGAACTCCAGTTTTTATATTTAACTAGCAATGTGGGACAGCTTTGCCCTTCATGGTATTTAGGTTATGTATAATTAGTCCTAATGTGCACTTAAATGGTATAATGAAGGCTGTGTTGAAGTGTGTTGTTTTGTTTTAAATTGTAAATGTGTAGGAGGCTTAGAAGAGGATGCTGTACATTAGGGGTGGCTACATTATACATGCAGTGTGTCCTCCCAGGCTAAGCAGGTTTCTAGTTATACCTTGTGCAATGCAATGCAGACTGCTTGGTGTGCCCCAGGTGTTGGCCATGGTTTGAATGGTGGAACACAGGCAACATGTCCTAAGTACCCATGAAGCAGGGGCTTGTATGAAGTTGTGACAGAAGTGTAGACAGTTACATAGTTGATGAGGCTGAAATAAGACATGCATCCATCAAGTTCAGCCCATGCCAAGAACACCCCTGTTAATCCAGAGTAAGGCAGAAAAAACCCTGAAGCCATTTCCAGTTTAGCCCCAAGCGGGTAAAAAATTCCTTCCTGACTCCAAATGGCAGTCAGATTGTTTCCTGGATCAACAACCTATCTGCATTGAAGCCATCTGTCATAATTTTCAATGCTGGTCTGTGCTAGATAGGCATCCATTGTTTTTTTTGGAAGCAGTTACATTATCTGCAAGTACAACATCACAAGGCAAAGAATTCTATAGCTTTACCACCCTTACTGTAAAAAATCTCTGCATTTTTTAGTCGAAAGCCCTATCCTCTAGTCTTAATGGATGACCTCTCATTCTTAGCTCAGCTATTTGGGTAAATAATTAATTGGATAGTTCTTTGTATTGACCTTGAATGTATTTGTAAATTGCAGTTTTATCACCCCTTAGATATCTCTTCTCTAATATAAACATCCCCAGTTTGGCTAATCTGTCCTTATAACTCAGATCCTCAAATCTCTTTATCGGTTTTGTTGCACATCTCTGCACTCATTCCAGTTTACCAACGTCTTTTAGACAGATTTAGACTTCATGTTGTCCTCCTGGTGGCTGACAAAGTTGTTTCTGTTGTACAGGTGCATGCTCCCACCAGAGAAAGTGGTCAGATGTGGGAGGTCGAAGGAAAGCAGCACAGAGAGGGGTAGTGTTCTGTTGCTACAGCAAAAACAATGAGATAACAATGTGTATGTACACTATTAGGGCATTGTATGTAAAGCATACATATCAAACCATGTAACCCCCCTTACCCTCTACAGAGGTTGCACAGTGTTCCCTGTGGGTCATGTTTATGTTGTGGGATGTGAGAAGATCAGTGCTTCTGCTTAGGAAGCAGTTTAGGACATGTGGAAAGTGCAGTGAGTCCTTTGTAATTTTAAATAGACTGCTGTGTCCCAGTAAAGTTTCCTACATGTATGTGTGTGTTGGCGAGGGGACAATTATTCCTCACACATAAATATACCATTTTCTGAAGCCAGAGGGAGAGAGGTGAACCAGAGGGAGTGTGTGTTTATCGGGCATCCAAAGTGAGTCAGCCATGTTTTTTTTTTTTTGCAAGAGTGGTGCTCCTAGTGTAATATAGTTTGATCAGGATCACCTTCACCAAATCACCACCGTACTTACAATATTTATAACCACTATAAGTGATCAGTAGGACAGATGAGGGATTCTCAACTGCCCTCACTCAGGTGCTCCAATTGAACCAGGATGCAGCTCTCCAACATAAGTAGGAAGACCTGGATGCTATTACTACCAGTTCTATCACGATAGGCCAGCGTTGTCTATGGAGTGAGTATTATTTTCATACCTCTTTCTTTGAATATTGAGGATTGTGCCCCTTCTTGCTGTTGTTTCTTGTTATGTTTTTTTTTGTGCACTTGGAAGTTGAGAGTAGGCCAACTCCTTGCAGAGATTTTGACAGGAGAACTTCGGCCCCCTGTCCACACCTGTCAAAATCATACCCCCTGTATCTCCTGGACAGGCAGTATGGAGGATATTTGAATAACTCCTCCTTACTGCTGCCCCTGGGTGTGTGTGGCAGACACACAGATGTCTCTTATATAAATATAGGTTACAAGGTTTTCAGGGACAGAGGCTGATTGTCAGGGCTCAGTGAATTTCCTTGTAACTATGACAACTTCATTGACAGTTCTGGTCACTCTCTGCCCTTTTTGTCCCAATTTAAAAGCAAACCCCTCCTCCCAATCCTGCTCATCTCCATGAAGCCTCACCCACTTTATGGTGTGAATCACATAATTTGGACTCTACTACCTCCAGATAAGAATGCCCCAAGTATGATTAGTACGTTCATCCCAGTGTATTGAAGAATAATTATGGCATTTTTCTCTTTTAACCCTTTGTTGATAGAGATGGCTTCAACGGACACCACTGTCATTCAAAGAGTTAAAATTGATCTTCAAAACCAAAGCCTAAGTAGACTATCCACCTGTTTTTTTTTTCTTTTATCTTTCACCCTGTAAATCTCTGGCTCTTTTCCGTGTAGACTTCAAAAGGTCTTTAGAAGAAAAAGAACATTCACTGAAATCTCACAGATATGGCATGTTCTTCTTTGAGAGCTATTATTGCAACAAAATGACAGGTTTGGCAGATGTATTAACTTACATTTTGGTCATATTTTAAGAGTAAAATGTATGGTTTCAAAAACTGAAATCACTAGGTCTAAAACTGTTGATTTCTCTGAAGAAACCCTTATAAATTAAAAGGCAGTGGCATTGCTAGGTTCCAAAAAAGATAATTTAATACTGGTTTGTGTCATCTGTATTGTAAGAATAGAAACAGGATGCTTGATATTCCCCTACTAGCACTTTATTTGGGCTAATTTTAGGGAGGATGGTTGATATTCTCAGTTACTGAAGTCAAAATAAGGCCTTTATTATTTAATTGATAAATCTAGTAAATACGAAGCATTGATATATACTTTACTTTTACATTTATAGAAGTAATCCTATTTTCTCTTTGACTAATATATTTGGACATTTTCATTCTCTTAGTGCCTCCATGTTGGCAGTCATTTATGACATTATTCATATACTGTATTGGGCACTGAATTATTTTAATGCGTATTTGATCCATACAGGATACAGGGTGCATCTCTGCAATGTGTAGGGAGAACTAGGTATATTTTCAGTGACTATTTGAGTTCCTCTGCAGGGTCTATTAGTATCATCATGGTTGAAGTATCTTGTTTTCTTTTGTTTTTTGTTTCATAGCCATTAACACTTTTCTTTGGAAATGAAAGGGTTAAAAAGTAGCCGACTTACCAGCTAATGCATGGTGATGGCCCTGCTCTCACTCTTATAACGTCAGCACCAGTAGGAATGAGGGATGCTACGGCCACTGCACTGTTCTGTTCGTCCTTTGCCCAGCCTGCCCTATCCATTGGATGCTAATGTTTCAAACTGCATCTCGTTTATTTGGAAAAACAGTGAGAGCGAGAAACTCCCTGAGAAAAGAAACCTGCATTTGTGGCACTTATCCACAGTTAAAACTTACATTTTTATAAATTATGATTAAAATTAGAAGGAAAATGGGGATTTGCAGACAAAGAGTAAAAAGATATAAATAAAAGAAAGTTAGGACTGTCACTAGGGGGCATCGAATAACATGCTAGTGGGTATGTGGAGGATCACCTTATCTACGGTGATATTGGGATTAACAATTATATTTATAGTATTTGTTAGAGGGTTTGAAATTGTATTAATCTGTATTTAGACTCACTTAATCAGCCGAGTAGGGTAAATAAGTTATAATACCTTTAATAGTATACATGCATTGTTCATTTATCCTTACCCCAGTGGGGTTCACTAAATCTGAAGGTAATTTTATGATCTGCGGGAAATGGAGGCTTCTCATGTACGAGCTGTTATTATCGCTTTGTGTATAGTTTGTGTCACAGTTTTTGCCACTATGTTTCTTTTATAACACCTTGTATGTTGTAATTCAGAGCCGAGTCAGAACTAAGTTCCCAAACTGGTTAGATCAAGAACGTGTATTACATCATAAGATATAAGATGTCTATACATTGTTACACTTTTGTGAATAGGGATAGCTGAGAGATGTGGCATCTATCCAAGAAACTATACAGGGGACTCGTCGTTGCTTAATAAGTATTTCAGTGCATTGATAATAGTATTGTGTGATAAGTATCCGGTCCGATCATTCAGCATGGAGTGACTCCCTGTCTAGACTATCGGTCAGTTATAAGTCAGCAACAGATTGTATTCATTATGTTCTGTAATTAGATCAGTATTTACAAAAAAATAAGATCAGACAGCTATAAGATATCTTATCCTTGTATCACCCTCTACGGTGTATCACCTCCGATTCCTGCTTAACCCCAGGCTGGAAACTAATGGCTAATAGCTACCACATGAGTTATAGAAGCCAGAGTACGTTAATTAGATTACAAGAACCCTCTACGGTGCATGACCTCTGATTCCCACTTAGCACCCTAGTTCAGACAATCACTTTCTCATTTATGGTGTCGGAGAAGGCGAGGGGAGAAAGAACATATTTTCTCCCCTATGCAAACTCTCTGTTGCATAGACTGCAGCTCATTGTAACTGCATCCCCTGCTCGCATTAACTCTTTGAATGTCAGAGGAGTACAAAACTCAGGTTTTCAGAATCGGTTACTGGGTCTCAAGGGACCGAGGCTGATTCCCCATTTCTGAGAGTTCAGTAGGAACCCTGCCCAGTTTCCTGCCAATTCTGCCCACTCCTACCCTGTTCTGCTCATTCACCTATTTCCAGAACAATTTCCACCTCTCAGCTTCCTACCCACACCATTTAAGCTCCACCTACATTATGACACAACTCGTATCATTTGGACCCTCACATCCCTAGCCCTATATGTTTCTCCAGGTGCCAGGAAGTTCTCAGGTATGGGGATAAGTAACCTTAAACCTTCCAGCAGTTGTTGGAATACAACATCCATGATACTTTGTCAGTCATTGCTCAGCTCAGGAAAATGGGAGTTGCAGCCCAACAATAGCTAGAGACTGCAGGCTGCCTTCCTATTCTAGTCACCAACTGTAAAATATTACACTTTTCCATTTAGCTTCCGCATTGCTTGAATTGTCTTCATGGCTGCCCAGTCTGTTATCTGTCATTAACTACTGGGATGCTGTTCCTGCTGTAGCAAGCTCATACATCATACCTCCAAATTGCTGTCACTACCAGCATGCGGTGATCAAAAGTAAAAAAAAATATGTCAGACCTTGTGGGAGGGCATCAGGACCCCTTCTGATACCTCTATCCCCCCCCCGCTATTGATCTTCCATTCGATTTGGCTGGAAATCAAAATTGGCAACACAGGGGAACAGCATAACTGCTCTGCTTCTATCCTACCCGAACAACCAGATAGGAGTGGGAGGGATCGGGGAAAACCTTCAACATCATGTCACCAGGTACAGTGAAGATTAACCAGTTTATTAAGATAAGCAAGAGTAAGCACTTCCCCACCCTTAGCAGGAACAGGCATGAGGACAGTGCCGAGTCCACTACCCAAGGATTGACACTGAACTGTAACAGGTTTTCAGTAGCCTATAGAGATAGATGGGAGCAGAACCAGGCTTGGTTCTCTACCTAGCAAATGGAAACCTTGAACGCCAGGAAACCTGATCACTGGAGCAACAGCTAAACTCCCAGACGCAAGACAGGCAGACAGATGTCTCGAAATAGTGACTCCACCAAGGAGTGGTAGGAGAAGCGAGACAGAGTGTAACTAGTACTCTGAAAGAGTCACGGAACAGGTCTACTAGGTGGGCAAAGGGTGGAGGCAAGAGAGTGGAACATAGTCAGTGCAACACCGGTAAGTATGTGAAGGCAATACTGTACGTAGGCTACAGAGCAGAGGGTTACGCAACAGGCCCAGGAGGCAACGGATACAGTGGTACAGGATGGAGGCAACGGAGAGAGAGCCAACCAGCAACTCTACCACGGAGGTAGCAGTTGCACTACACCGATGGAGCACGCCCACAACTAGCCCACACAGGTGGTAGTCAGACTGGAGCAAAGGACAGCACAGAGCGTAAGTCAGACAAGCTACAGTCGAGAGCCAAATCGGGTTGTCAGCCACAGCCAAGGTCAAAACAGAGCAGGAAGCCAGACAAGCCAGGGTCATACACAGATTGGGTAGTCAGGCAAAGCCACAGAATCGATCAGGAGTAAACCCGGCAGCCAAGCAAAGGTCAAAAGAGAACAACACTGAAGAAACAACTCCTAACCTCAATGAGGTTTATAAAGCAGCAGAAGGAGGCGGGACCCAATTAGGCCCAACAGAATAGACCCATAAACAGGTGTCCGGGCCAGTGCCTGTAACATGACTTTAGTAATGAGGAAGTGGCCGGCGGCCATACAGAAGTAAGAGCACAGGATCGCTTAGGCCTCAAAGGGAGACTGTGATAGTACCCCCCCTTTAACGACCTCCTCCATGCGGACGAGGACCAGGTTTAAGCAGAAAGCAAGCATGAAACCTGCGGAGCAATGCATGAGAGTGAATATTACCACTCAGCACCTAGGAGTTCTCTTCGGGACTGTACCCCTTCCAATGCACAAAATACTGAAGACGACCTCTGACTCTGCCAGAGTCCAAAATGGACTGGACTTCGTACTCCTCATGGCCCTCAACTTGGACAGGACCAGGCCGGACAAGTAGAGTGGTATAGCGATTACAAGGGTTTGAGCAGGGAGACATGAAATACATTATGAATGCGCATACCAGCAGGGAGTTCTAGCGCGTAAGAGCAAGGGATAATCTTATGAAGAACCCGGTAGGGGCCTACAAAATGAGGAGCCAGTTTCTTGCAAGGCACCCAGAGATTGAGATTATGGGAGGACAGCCACACTCTCTCCCCACTCAAAACACCTGAGTCAGACCGCGTCGACGGTCAGCATCCTTCTTGTAACGCTGACCGGACCTCTGCAGGCATCTTTGAACTTGTACCCAAGTGGAGCGGAGCTGCCTAAGATGCTCATCCAGAGCCAGAATATCTTGTGCTTCAAAAGACTCAGGTAGTAGAGTGGGCTGGAAGCCGTAATTGATCAGGAACGGAGAGTTCTGAGAAGAAGAGCTTATGGCACAATTCCTGGCAAACTCTGCCCACAGTAAAAAATCTGCCCTGTTGTCTTGATGGTCCGAAATGAAACAGCATAGAAACTGTTCCAAGTCTTGGTTGGCTTCCTCAGTGGCACCATTAGATTGAGGCTGGTAGGCGGAGGATAATGAATGACAATCGTATGCCCATCTGACCGCAGAAGGCCTTCCAGAATCGGGAAATAAACTGGCTCCCTCGATCCAAGACCCGTACCTTGGGTACTCCGTGGAGCCTAAACACCTCTCTGGTGAATATCATGGTCAACTCTTTGGAGGAGGGAAGCCCTTTCAGTGGCACATCTTAGAGAATCTGTCGACAATCATCAGTATGACCGTGTGACCCTTAGATGTGGGTTAATCGACCATGAAATCTATGGATAGGTGTGACCAAGGACGCTCGCCATTAGGGACTGGCTGGAGTAGTCCCACAAGAAGGTGCCTGGGAGTCTTACTACGATCACATGTAGCACATGCTGCTATGAAGGCAGAGCAGTCAGCTCTGAGACTGGGCCACCAGAATAAGTAAGAAATGGACCAAATCAGTTGATCCTGGCCAATATGCCTTGCTGCTTTCGAGGAGTGATATGTCTCCAGCAATCTGGGACGGAGTGGTTTGGGAACAAAACATCTACCATTGGGTTTGTCCGCTGGAGCGGTAGCCTGGGAAGACAGAATCTCCCCCCCCCCCCAACGGGGAGGTGATACTAGTGTGAATGGTCGTCAGAATATGATCGGAAGGAATGATGGGAACTGGTGGACTATCCACCTCAGGATCCAATCCAAATTGTCTAGAGAGAGCGACAGCTCTGACATTCTTGGTACCAGGCAAATCCAAAACTACAAATTTGAACCTGGAAAGGAATAATGCCCATCTGGCCTGTCTGGGCGACAACCTTTTGGCCTCAGACAGATACGTCAGGTTTTTGTGGTCAGTGAGAATTAGTATCGGGGGAACTTGTCCCCACCAACAGGTAGCGGTATTCCTTAAGTGCGAGGATAATGGCCAGAAGTTCTCGATCCCCAATATCGTACAGACTCTGTGCCCTAGACAATTTTTTTGAAAAACACCCGCACGGAAGTAGGGGTTTGCCAGGAGCCGAGCTCTGAAACAGGAGGGAGCCTACTCCTGACTCAGACGCATCAACCTCCAAAGTAAAGGGCAGGGCGGGGTTGGGATGAGACAAAATAGGAACCCTGGGAAACACGACCTTCAATTCCTCAAATGCTCGGAGAGCACTGGTGGACCAGTTGGATGCATCTGCCCCCTCTGTGTTAACCACAGAGGAGAAATTCTGTATGAATTTTCTATAGTAATTTGTGAACCCCAAAAAACCCTCGATGGCCTTCAAACTCACTGGACGGGGCCACTGCAGAACTGCTGATAACTTGAGTGGATCCATGGCCAGTCCGACACAGGAGATCACGTATCCCAGAAATTTCACCTGGGACTTGTGGAACTCGCACTAATCCAATTTACAGAATCATTTGTTTTCTCTTTGTAATTGTAGAACCTGAGTCACATCCTCCTGATGTGCTTCTAAGGTCGGAGAGCGAATAAAGATGTCATCCAAATATACTACTACACACTTCTGTAGTAGATATCTTAATACATCATTGATAAATTCTTGGAATGCTGCCGGAGCATTGCATAAGCCGAATGGCATCACCAAATATTCATAATGACAGCTACAAGTGTTAAATGCCGATTTCCACTCATGCCCCTCTTTAATTCTGACCAGATTATAATCAGCCCTTAGATCAAGCTTAGTAAATATTATAACCATTCATCCAGTCAAACAGTTCCGTGATTAACGGCATGGGATAAGCGTTCTTAACCATCAGTTTGTTTAGCCCTCTGTAGCCGATGCAAGGTTTCAATTCCCCATCCTTTTTCACAAAAAAAAAAAACAGCACCGGCTGGCGAGAAGGACTTGCGAATGATCCCTCTGGCCAGGGCATCAGACACGTATTCCTCCATGACACGATTCTCCTCCACAGACAGAGGGTACACCCAGCCTTACAACATACACACCTATTGACTTTACACCTCTCCCTAATATTACACAAAAGGGATGATTTTGACAGTAGCTGTCAAAATCTCTGCAATGAATAACACAAATTTCTATTTTCATCATCCTCCCCTATATTCACATCCAAGTGCTTTCATTTCAAAACAGTAAAGTCACATCTTAATCTCATCCACTTCCTCCGGTATTATGTCTGCACTGGCAGAGGCAACATGCTGCCCATTTTAATTCTTCTGACCTTGTACCTCCCTGCATGAGTTGAGCACTGCAGGGTTTGGGAATTATTCTTTGTTCTGTGTCTAAACTCAGCTGTTCAGATGGGAGTGATCTGGGAGTTGGCTGTGTACCACCATACTCACACTGCTCTGGAGTTGAGATCTGCTCTGGAGTCGAGATCTGCTCCCAGAGTCCTGAACTGAGGGACTGTCAGCGAGTCCTGCTGTAGCAAGTAGCTAACTCATACACCACCCTCTTTGGAAGCCTGCGTCTCTCTCACTACAGCTAACAAGGCTTCCACTTCACATCTCTAAGCCATAAGGTATATTAAGGGCAGGGGTGTATGGCAGGCAGGGGACTATGACCAGAAAAACAACAAGGCCTAACTAGCACTCTGTATAATGAGCTCAGATGCGTTCTCCAAGCCACCCATACCCTCACTACAATTAAAACTGTCCGCTTTTTCCCAACCGTCTTCTGCCTCAGGAAGTCTAATTGAACCCTTTGAGTGCCAGAGGGGTACAAAACACACTACAAAGCAATGCATTGCATACCCCTCTGGTACTCAAAGTATTAAGAGCCAGACCAAAGCCATCCATCAGCACATCACACTAAGGGTAGGAGTATGATATTCACATGTATTATAATAATAAGTCCACATGGTTGTGCAAGGAGCTCACTTACAATGCTACAGAGTTAACATACCAACAAAGTGTCCCTCTGGCACCCAAATCCCCTTGCCCCTTTCCACCATGGTGTCCCCTCTTTCCCCCTTTAGGAGATCACACGGTGTTGTGTGCATATAATCGAATCACATTGCGCCACACCAATAACACTCAGTAATGTTTGTTTAACCCCTTAAGGATGGTCGATCGTGCATGCGGCCGTCACTTAAGGACCACGGACCTTTTTTTTTTTTTTTTTGGCTGGATCCACTTCAAGGCTCCCCGAATGGCGTGCAGCCACGGGGGGAACACGGAATTCCATGACAGTCCAGGACCATCATGGGTCCCTAACTCAATTCTACCCATGATGGTCCTGGACCGTCCTGGGTCTTTAAGGGGTTAAATTTCAGTAGTGTGTTTATAAGTTAGTAACTGAAACAAGTCTTGCCCTTAAATTATTTATGTACTTACACAAAATGTAAAACAAAAAAAAAAAGCTAATGCCCAGCCATTAGTTACAAGACTATATCACTCTCTATATATTTGATCCATACTGATCTACACATGCAGTCCGTGGCTAATATCCACAAGGAATTGGCCCAATGCAGAAATTCATCTAACTGGACATAATATTATAAGATAATTGTTTTACTGATTCTTAATTTTCTACTTTTTATTGTCTAACATTTATGTGCAATATTTATTGATTTTATACCTTTTTATATATGTTATTAAAACAATACTACACTTGATGCTGTACTTTGCACTGTCTTGCCCTCCCCTTTTTCTTATCTTCACATATCCATCTACCTGACACATTGGAGTGCTCTCTACAAAAAAACGCAAACAGCAACGGCATGCCATTGGTTTTAAACTGTTCTTTAGGGATAGTTTCAGTCACCCATTAAACACTAAATCCTAATCCCTATATTTTACAGCCAACCATTATCAAATGGATTGCATATCCACATCATATTGAGTCATATCCAAGCTTATTGTTATTACTGCACTAAATTATATGTGTATCAAGAGAAAGTGATATGTACTTTGCACTTGTTCCGAATCTAAATATATTTTGCCCACCCCACTGAACCCTTTAAAATTGGTTCTTAGGTACTGAGAGCAGTGTACCCATTTCCAATGCCATGCCTTTGTTGCCAAGTATTTTGCTACTAGCCCTCTCCTTCACTGTGTTGTCACCTCTCCCATATCTTATGTACAATCACACAGACACACACGTCTCCATATACATTCAAATAGACCTACGCACACAGGGATATTGGCAATGGCAGGCATTTTTCTGCTAGTTTACACCTAAAATGACTAACTTCAATGATAACGTCGTCCCACACTGCTAGTATCTCTCTCTCTCTCTCTCTATATATATATATATATATATGTATATATTAGTATAGAAGCCTGTGTACATGGGCCAAGGTCCGGGTAATGTTAACCCTTTGAGTGCCAGAGGGGTATGCGTACCCCTCTGGCACTCAAAGGATTAAGAGGCCACTACCACTACCTCACTGATCCACGGGATGCAGTCTTGTGTCGCCTCAATCATGCGATGCATTCATGTGCAGTATAGACTGCCTGAACACGTGCAGTCTCTACTGCGCATGACTGCATTGTGACAAACATCCTAGCAAATTATTATATAGGATATATATATATAAATATCCAATCAGAGCAGACTTAGCAAAAAAAAGCAGGGGACTATTCTGTGCATCCCCTAAAATGGCTCCTTTGAATTGTGGCTGGAGTTGATCCCCTTGGCTCGAATGTAACCCAGAAGTCTGTGGCTCTCACTGACAAACTGCAGCTTTGTGAGTGTGTCACCCAGGGCTGGTGCAAGGATTTTTGCCACCCTAGGCAAAACATTATTTTGCCGCCCCTTGGCTCCACCCCTTGTGTCCTAACCCTTTATGCCCTGCACTGTATGTGTTTAAGTGTCAGTGTGTTTGTGTGTTCCCTATATGTGTATAAGTGTCAGTTTGTGTGTGTGTATCAGTATGTGTTTCCTGTATGTATATAAGTGTGTCTGTTTGTTCCCTATATGTATAAAAGTGTGTCAGTATGTGTGAGTCTCTGTAAGGATATCAGTGTGTAAGTATGTGTGTGTGCTTCTCTATATGCCTATCGGTGTGACAGAGTGTATGTTCTCTATATGTGACTCTCCCCCCCTTTGACTCTGTCTCCCCTGTCTGACTCTTGATACCCCTCTTGACTGCTGATCCCCCCTTTGACTCTCTCTCTCCCCGTCTGACTCTTGATCCCCCTTTTGACTGTTGATCCCCCCTTTGACTCTGTCTCCCCTCTCTGACTCTTGATACCCCTCTTGACTGCTGATCCCCCCTCTGACTCTCTCTCTCCCCCGTCTGACTCTTGATCCCCTCTTGACTGTTATTCCCCCCTTTGACACTTTCTTCCCCCGTCTGACTCTTTATCACCTCTTGACCCCCCTTCCACTTACTCTTCCCGGTGCACGTCTCTCTCTCCCAGTGAGTACGTTTCGGTGCTCTCCCTTGTCTGGATATTTTTTAAATGTAGTACAGCGATGCCCGTTTCTCTCTCCATCTCCACTCCTTCAATCCTGGTCCAGGACTGAAGGAGTGGAGGGGGAGAGAGAAACAGGTATCGCTATACTACATTAAAAAAATAGTCAGCCAAGGGAGAGCACCGAAACATACTTTTTTTTTACTTGGGCAGTAAGTGGTGAGCAGGGGGTTGGTGGTCCCCGATGTGCCCCCAGAGAATGTGCGCCCTAGGTGGCGCCGGCCCTGGTGTCACCCATAGACCCACGGTGCTGGGCTTTCAAGTTCAATACAATGGCTCTGTGGGGACATACATCTGATGCTCACAATGCAGCCCCAGTTTAACTGGCAGATCTTCTACCAGCAAAGCAGATCTACTGATAATTGCTCTTTAGGTCTGTGTACGTGCATGTTATTCACATTTGCTCCAGACCATGTGTGCAGGCCCGGACTGGCCATCGGGCACACTGGGCATTTGCCCGGTGGGCCGGTCCGGTGACCCAGTCTCCGTAGTAGTACAGAGCGTTGGGAGATGACATCATCTCCCAGCGCTCTGCATTACTGCGAACCGCGCGCGGGAGATGCAGCTCTGTGCCGAAGGAGGCACAGATCACACTAATGGTACGCCGCTAGATCACCAGGGATTTAAGGTAGGGGATCAAGGGGCATTGCGGAGATGAAGGGGCAGTTGATGAAGGGGGCGTTGTGGAAGGGGCATTGTGGAGATGAAGGGGGCATTGTGGAGATGAAGGGGGCATTGTGGAAGGGGCAATGTGGAGATGAAGGGGGCATTGTGGAGTGGAAGGGAGCATTGTGGAAGGGGCAATGTGGAGATGAAGGGGGCATTGTGGAGTGGAAGGGAGCATTGTGGAAGCAGCAATGTGGAGATGAAGGGGGCATTGTGGAGTGGAAGGGAGCATTGTGGAAGCAGCAATGTGGAGATGAAGGGGGCATTGTGGAAGGGGCAATGTGGAGATGAAGGGGGCATTGTGGAAGGGTCATTGTGGAGATGAAGGGGGCATTGTGGAATGGGGCATTGTGGAGTGGAAGGGTGCATTGTGGAAGGGGCATTATGGAGATGAAGGGGACATTGTGGAAGGGGCATTGTGGAGATGAAGGGGATATTGTGGAAGCGGCAATGTGGAGATGAAGGGGGCATTGTGGAAGGGGCAATGTGGAGATGAAGGGGGCATTGTGGAGTGGAAGGGAGCATTGTGGAAGGGGCAATGTGGAGATGAAGGGGGCATTGTGGAGTGGAAGGGAGTATTGTGGAAGCAGCAATGTGGAGATGAAGGGGGCATTGTGGAAGGGGCAATGTGGAGATGAAGGGGGCATTGTGGAAGGGTCATTGTGGCGATTAAGGGGGCATTGTGGAAGGGGGCATTGTGGAGATGAAGGGGGCATTGTGGAGATGAAGGGGGCATTGTGGAAGGGGCATTATGGAGATAAAGGGGGCATTGTGGAAGGGGCATTGTGGAGATGAAGGGGGCATTGTGGAAGGGGCATTGTGGAGATGAAGGGGGCATTGTGGAAGGGGCATTGTGGAGATGAAGGGGACATTGTGGAAGGGGCAATGTGGAGATGAAGGGGGCATTGTGGAAGGGGCATTGTGGAAGGGGCAATGTGGAGATGAAGGGGGCATTGTGGAGTGGGGCATTGTGGAGGTGAACAGTGTGGGGAGGAGGATGGGGTGGGCAGAGTGTGGAGGTGAATATGTAGGCGGGGGCAGGGGATTGTGTCGGAGGGGGGTGGGGACATCAAAATGCACCTTCACCCTGTGTATACATAAATCCTTGCACCGGCCCTGGGTCCGGTCGTTTAAAAAAAAAAAAAAAAAAAAAAAGAGCGAACGTGCCCCCCCCCCCATGGGCTGCTCAAAAAATAAAAATGGGCTGCTCAGCTTTAAATGCCCGGGCCTATTTTTTGTCCCAGTCCGGGCCTGCATGTGTGTATGTCTGTGTGTGTGTTAATGGGGGGGAGCAACCTTAGATTTTGCTCCCAGGCCCAGTAGGTTTTAGTTGCAACCCCTAATCATAGACTATGGCTCTCTGTAGTAAATCATAAGAACAACACCACCTGGTCACAATAATAGAAATGTGAAACTCATTGCTTTGCAATATGCTATGCACAACCATGGCACTCAAAGGGTTAGTGTGTATAAAAAAAATGAAAACCATTTGAACTATACTAACTTTTAAATGAATAATCTCACAGCTGTAAAGTCATATAACATATAAAATAGATTTACTGCTTCTTTAACTGGCAATGAATGTTTATTGCCTTTGGACAGATCATGCTCATGCTGATTCGAATAAATCCCTATAACATCATCATTATACAGTGTCACATTGTATAAGAAGTAATGTGATCACTTATGGACACGTTTTGCATTATTTTAACTCCTCATTTCAATTTGCTTATCTTGCTTATTTCATTTGCCTTTTTTTTGTGTTATGCCTCAATTACATATGCAAAATACAGCATTTCCAACTAAAGTGGCTGAACAGGGTAGGGTTTGTTTTGCAAACTGTAACCAAATGTAATACATGTGAGCAGTGCATGCACAGCAAGATACGATGTCCAGGCAACCGTACAGAGTCCTTCAGGTCATCCAGTTCATATATACACTGAAAAAGTCTATACTGACAGTATAGACTACAGGGCGACTGAGTGATTAATGGTACCAATAAACATCCATCTGTGCTTAGCTGGTGGCTGAAAAGTAACTGGGGGAGATGCATTAAAGTGTGATAAAGAGGAGATCACTTCACCAGATTGATGAACGATCCAGTTCCTGTTATCCTATGTACAGTTGGGAGATTTTAGTACACTGGCTCCATAGCATGTCATAGGAAGTGGAGAGTTCATAACACTACTCAACTGAAACACTTCAGTGTTGAAGAGCTCACTAGCATTCAGAAGGATGCTAGTGAGGTTTGCAACACCATACTGAGAAATGCAAAATCTCATTGAATTAAATGGGGTTATTTTATCCCTTAATTGCTAGAGAGGTCACCAACACATTGTTTCACAATGCATTGGAGACTTCTCTAGCAATCAAAGGTTTAATGCCCCATTTAAACCAAAGGAAATTTGGGGAATATTTTATTTCTCCTCATGGCGCAGATGATTTGCTCCAGAATTGCTGCACAGTCCTAAGTCTAATTTAGGTTAATGGAAGGTGAACACTTGCAGAGTCAGTTCCTGATTCTGCAAACTTTCCTGCAGATCGTCTTCTGGTTGATCTGCAATTGGAAATATGGGATCTGCACAGGAACAAACTTCCTCACAACTCCAACACAATATTATTACAGAGTTGCACAAAGCCGAATCCTGCTGTCTGGGCAATAGGAGTAGAAATAGTGGGCGAAGTCTAATCGCGATTAGGGGGTGTGGCTTCAAAAACTAGTAAAAAAGTACCTAGTATAGGCTGGGAGGGAAATGGGAGGAACTAGGTGGAAAGGTGCCCCAATGGGCAGAGTTTCAATAGAAACTGCCCAAACCCTGGATAATCAGCTTCTGCCCCGAAGACACGGTAATGCAGAGTGGAAACCGGAGACATATGTTCCAGATGATTGTCCAGACGTATCTGTTGATGAGTTAAGATTAAAGGGATAGTAATGTTTCATAATAAAAGCAGCACCAATTAATCTTCTTAGTATTTGGGCCATGGAGAGTGTTATTGAATTATAAAGTATCCCTCTCCCGCCCCCTTTACTGATGTAACACTACTCAGCTCAGAGCAGCAGCAGGGTGGTGTCCACGTTGATTGCAAAGAGGGACAATCTTCAATTAACATAAGGGAAAAACCTGTTAATGGGGGCAGGGCTTTCATTGTTCTCACAGTAAGAAGATTGTCCCTTGCTGTGAGCTGTCTGGCTGTGGACCAGATTCCACATCTGAAAGGAGGTGGCTTACACTAGGTAAAAGGGGCGGGAGGGGGAAACTTTATCATTCAATTACTCTTGAACTGCAACTCTAACAGTACTGAAATAATACTCTACATGGCCCAAATACTATGAAGATTAATTGGAGCTGCTGTTGTTTTGAAACATTACTATCCTTTTAAAACATTTCTGAATACAAGGGCAGTGGTCTTTAATCACAACCAATTAACTGCCTTTAGCATTTATCACTCAATGTAAACAGCACAAACAACTTTAAATGCTCTCTGAGAAGGGCAATTTACACATGTTGAAAAGTATGTTTAGGATTGTATTTCTGGGAAGTAACATATGAATAATTGATTTTAACATATGCTAGCGGCAGTTATAGTATATTTAAAGTTATATCACCCTATTTCATTTTTGGTATTAATATTCCTTTAAGCTGGTTTAGACTTCAGGTTTTAGTATTCATTTAAAGTAGACCTGTCACCTTGAATTAAGTTTGCATATTTGCAAACTTTGTTCAAACTCCATATACATGATGTTAGCCAAATAACCAGCACATACACAGTTTATAACAGAGATGGATAAAATATGGTCCACGGGCCACATTCAGAATGCTGACCAACTTGATACAGATCATGGGTCTACTTCCCACCAATTTTTACTTTTAAAAGTGAAGCCCATATCTCAACCCAGAATCTCTGTTCACCATTGTTTCCTGTGTTCTCAGAGTCATCAGCACTCAAGATTGCATCATAAAGGCGCTCTGACACTGCAAGGTTACAAAAGGGCAATGGTGAATACAGACGCAGGGTCTGGATGTGGGGGCCCCACCAACTTAATTTCTAAAAGTAAAAAACGTGTGTGATAAGTTTATATGTGTGTGTGCGTGAGGCAGAGAGAGGGAGAGAGAGAGAGAATATGTGCAAATGTGTGTGCATAAGAGTGTGTGTGAGTGTATGTGTGTGAGAGAGTGAGTGTGTGTGTGTGCATGTGTGTGTGAGAGAAAAAGAAAGAGGTGGGAGGAGAGTGACCTTGAGAGAGTACATGCACAAAATGACAGCTCTGACCCACTGCACAGACTCTAATCCTAAATCCAGCCCTTGGGCTAAAGGACTTGCCCACCCATAGTTTAGGAGAATCTGATACTTCTGGAAGGTGATCCGTCTCTTGTAAATTCTCAGTAATAAGCACAACATACCTAACTCCTTTATTCCCATCTCTCAAACCGTTATGGTTTGAGAGATGTAAGAAAAGAAAGACCTTCGCTCCCTCCCCCTTCTCCTTCCCCCTTCTGTATAGCGGACATCATGAGATTCTGCTTCCGTGAACAGACGGCTGCTCTTCAGGAGCGCTGTCATCTCGATATCTCGGTATTATTACTTCATCGGTATGGTCTAAAACATGTGCCTGGCTTGCAAACACATGTTGTAGACCATACCGATGAAGTAATTATACTGAGATATCGAGATGACAGAGCTCCTGAAGAGCAGCCGTAAGTCGGTCGACCGGATTCTGCCTCTGCCAGCTTTACAGCTCGTCAGGCAGAAAGGGGAGGGATCGGAGGTCCTTCTTTTCTTACATCTCTCAAACCATATTGGTTTGAGAGATGGGAATAAAGGAGTTAGGTATGTTGTGCTTATTACTAGCTTTTGGCTTCAAGTTTTCTGGGGGGGTTACTATCCCTTTAAAGGGCTACAATCACTTTTTACTAAGTCTGCACTGATGGGAGCAGACTAAGTAAAAAAAAAAAATAAAAGGATGATCTATGAAGCCTCGCTGGCTCCTTTTAGCATATGAACACTCATATAACTGACATTCTCAGTTGGTAAAGGGTCTGCACTATTGATATGATACTTTAATTACCATATTGGGTTGCACTGAGAGAAACCAACATGCAGAAATAAATGTATTCATATCTCCTAAAGTATATATCTTCTGGCCTTTTGGCTAACATGTTGAATAAGTATTTCTTTATGAAGTTCACAAATATACAAATGTTACTCAAGCTTGCAAGTCCACTTTAATCACTTGGATGAAGTATGCAGTGTATCGTTTCTCAATGCATTAGAGACGTCTCTTGCATCTAAAGTATTAAAGGCCATAGGGTGAATGTACAAATGTAGCAGCCCAGCTCCAATGCCAGTGGCTACACTGGGGGTATGCACTAGAGAGTATGATCACTGTAGTGCATACCAGCAGAATATTCAGCCATCGTTAAGACCTTAATGGCATCAAGCCTGCATGTGCAGGAAAATATCACAAATTTTACATTTTTTTTCCATGTGCCTTGTATAATACATGGCATTAAATGAGGCATAGAAGAAAGGAAATGTCCTTAGACTGCCCCATTGCCCTCCCTTTGGCACATGCAGCTGTAAGGTAAAAGTGTTTGTACAACCTTATGCTTGAAATTTGTTGTGCAACTCACTTGTCTTCAATGGGCTAAATATAGCTTGCACTGTTCCTTTAAGGCATTTATTGTACCTTTTTTTTTTTTTTTTTTTTTTTTTTTTTTTGCTCAAAACAACCCTAACACGCACTCTGAAATGTTCAGGACACACCTAACATGTTTTTGATCATTTGACAAAGAAGTAATGAAGGAACAAGTGCATACAATCAGAATGTCAAAAACAATCACATGTTGTTCCCTTTTAATTTTTAGACATACAAGATACAAAAAAAAGAAGAAGGAGCGCCAATAGTGGGTTCTCCAACACTACATATATCTTATATTAAACAAATCATGTATCCACTCACATTTCAAATATGTTGACAATCAGGCATACGTCTATTACCAACTGATATAGCATGCTGGGTACTTTGATGTATTAACAGGCTGTTAAAGTGTTAGTAATGTCCAAAACATTTTTTAATAGACTTGTAGAGGCTAAAAAAGGTTCTCATTGCCACAAACCCCATTTCTCAAACTGCTGTGGTTTGAGAGATATTGCCAATCAAAATTCCCCCTTCCCTTGCCTTCTCCTGACGTCAGCGTCTAGCTAACAGCAGGAGATCACAGTCCGGGGACCAGCCGGCAGTCTGCAGCAGAGCTGAAATCCCGTTATTAGAAAATAATTACTTAATTGGAAAAGTCTACAAAGTGTGCCTGGTTTGCAAGCACACTTTGTAGACCTTTCCCATGAAGTAGTTCTTGTCTAATAACAAGATTTCGGCTCTGCTGAAGAGCCTCATTATGTCGGCCTACACGGATCCCCTTCTGTTAGCTTTACAGCTGAAATAAAGAGAAGGGGAAGGAAGGGGGAACTTTGACTGCCAATATCTCTCAAACCATAACGGTTCGAGAGATGGGGTTTGTGGCAATGAGAATATTTTTAAGCCTCTACAGACCTATTAAAAATTTTTGGACATTGCTAACACTTTAAGGTTGAGAAAGCAGAGGAGAGCTGTGAAACGCATCCCAAATCAATCTACAAGCTTGCTGTATATAAATAAAAATGTTTATATTTTGTTATAGAAGAACGACTAATTCTATTTTTATTTTTGTTTTTATTCAGTTTTTTACTTTTTATTGCTATTTTTGTGGTGGACTATTGCTACATCCGGAATAATGTAATAACGGGGAAAGACGCTATTGGACCCAAGAAGGGAATGGGTAAAGTACCCTGCATGCTATATCAGTTGGTAATAGACGTATGCCTGATTGTCAGCATATTTGAAATGTGAGTGGATACATGATGTGTTTAATATATGATATATGTAATGTTAGACAACGCACTATTGGCGCTCCTTTTTTTTTGTATCTTGTATGTATGATCTGCTTCCACTTTGTGGATGAAACTTGTCTGGAGCTGCTGGGTGGTACTGCTGTAAAGGAGGCGGTTATAATCATATCCCTTGAGCCTTAAAGGGATAGTAATGTTTCATAATAAAAGCAGCTCTAATTAATCATCATAGTATTTGGACTTTGGAGATTGTTATTTCAATTTTGTCAGAGTTGTAGTTCAAGAGTAATTCAATGACAAAGTATCCCCCTCCTGCCCCTTTTACTGATGTAACACTGCTCAGCCAGAGCAGAAGGGAGGTGCCCAGGTAGATTGCAGAGAGGGACAATCTTCAATTAAGATAAGGGGAAAACCTGAAAAACTTGTCAAGGGGGGCAGGGCTTTCATTGTTCTCATAGGAAGAAGATTGTCCCCTTCTGTTATCTGTCTGGTCTATGGACCAGATTCTATGTCTGAGAAGAGATGGCTTACACTAGGTAAAAGGGATGGGAGGGGAAACTTTGCTTGTGAATATCTCTCAAACCATAAAGGTTTGAGAGATAAGACTTACAGCATACTTCATGTTTTTTTAATGCCTACAAAATAAAATAAAGCTAAAATGAAGTATTACTATCCCTTTAAAGCTGAGCAACATATACATGCTTCATCCATCTCTTTTGTGAGTATAATACTTACTGGTGGTGGTTGGTGAACACTGGAAATCACGTGATATTACACTAGAGGCTCCTCTTGTTTTTTCTCTTTTTTTCTGCACATAATAATTTCTATAAATATACATGTGAAACTAACAATTTACATACTTGTCAAAGTTTTTACCCTTTGAGTGCCAGAATGATATCCAACGCATTGCAACACAATATGTTAGATACCTCCCTGGCACTCAAAGGAGTAATAGAAAAAGCATAGCACCTAAAAATGGTCCCCAAGACACCCCAAAGTGCCACAGCACCCTGGGTTAGATCTACGGCTTTAAGGTAATCTGAGCTTAAAACCCTCAAGCAGAATATTCGCTTGTATTCACATTTCATAAGTCACCTGTCAGCATCTGCCATTCTTTTGTTTGTTGCAACCTGTTCAAGTCCAATGGATTGTGAACATTCAGGTTTGCCATTGTGATATGAATTGACATGACAAACCAATGGAATATCAAGACTGTGGGTAAGCAGGTCAATGTGTTCCAATATCCAGCTCCTTATTTGGCTGAATTGATTTGCTTGTGTGATATTGTTTGCATGAGAACAATTACCATACATACCACTGCTGTGGATTTGCAATTAATGAAAATGTGGACATTATAATATTGATGGTTCGAGAAGCATTTGAAGTATGTAACCCTTGGAGTACCAGAAGGGTGTGCAATACATTGTTTACTCGTCATTTACTCTTCTGGCACTCAAGAGGTTACAGTGGCTCTTCATTTGTGTTATTTACATACCTGGTAACTTTTGAAATAAGCTCACCCTGAGATCCTTGATATATTAACCCTTAATTATCCCAAGAAAGTAGTTTCTAAGGGCCATATGTTCAAAAGAAATGTGGAGCAGTTCTGGGGCAAACCATTTGCACTATAGTGGAGAACTAAACATCCTCATTGATTTAAATGGGGAGTTTAACCCCTTGCAATGCATTAGAGACCGCTCTGTAGCATTCAAGGTGTTAAAATCCCCATTTAAATCAATGGGGATTTTTGGATTTGGTTTTACTTTTCCCTATAATGCAAATAGTTTGTCCCAGTACTGTTCCACTTATCTTTTGAACATACAGTCCTAAGTGTTGTGTCAAGCTTGCTGTAACCCAGGGTGATCCTGTCTGTCCTCAAGGAACCTTTAACACGCTACAGTTCTGGAATATATACAAGCAGGACTTCTGCCACTCTCCACTAATATGGACATTAAAGGGGACAGTAATATCGCATAACAAATGATTATAGTTTTGTAGTGCTTTAAATATTAAACTACATGCAAATAATCCTATCTCTCAAACCGCTATGGTTTGAGATATATTCGCATTCAAAGGTCTCCCCCTCCCTCCCCTTTTCCTGACGTCAGTGCTGTGCTGACAGCAGGAAATCCCGGTTGGGGACTAGCCACCAGCTCTGGTGCAGAGCCGAAATCACGTTATTGAAAAAGAATAACTTCATTGGAAAGTTCTACAACATGTGCCTGGTTTGCATGCGCACTTTGTAGGCCGTTCCAAAGAAGTAGTTTGTTTTAAATAACGTGATTTTGGCTCTGCTGAAGAGCCTCCTCGTGTTGGCCAACACGGATCTCCTTCAGCCGACATAAAGAGAAGGGGAGGGAGGGGGGACCTTTGAATGTGAATAACTCTCAAATCATAGCTGTTTTGAGAGATAGGATTTGTGGCATGTAGTTAATTTTTTAAGCACTACCCATTTTTATGGGACATTACTGTCCCTTTAAATAAGGAATACATTGGGGTAAATTATATAGTATAGTAGGAAACACTGGATTCTTCACCCTGAGAATTTAAAGGGATAGTAATACTTCATTTTAACTTTATTTTATTTTGTAGGCATTAAAAAAACATGAAGAACGATATAAGTCTTATCTCGCAAACCTTTATGGTTTAAGAGATATTCACAAGCAAAGTTTCCCCTCCCGCCCCTTTTTCCTAGTATAAGCCATCTCTTCTCAGATGTGTATCTGGTTGTAAGACTAGACAGATAACAGCAGGGGACAATCTTCTTACAATGAAAACAATGAAAGCCCTTCCCCCCTTGACAAGCTTTTCAGGTTTTTCCCTTATCGTAATTGAAGATTGTCCCTCTCTGCAGTCTACCTGGGTACTTCCCTTCTGATCTGGCTGAACAGTGTTACATCAGTAAAAGGGGTGGGAGGGGGATACTTTGTCATTGAATTACTCATGAACTACAACTCTGACAGAATTGAAATAACACTCTTCAAAGTCCAAATACTATGATGATTAATTAGAGCTGCTTTTATTATGAAACATGGTTCAAAACCTTGAGAGTTCCTGGGTATGGTTAGAGACGTGTATGGCAGTTGTCAGTTGTTACATATGCGCAATTGCCTATGGCTATTAGGAGGATGTGCTAATATGCTTCCACTCAAAAACAGGCAGGGAAATATATTTCTTAGTGTTACAACAGCCTAGTTTCAGTTTACTAAGTTACTTAAAGTGAATATTCTCCTCTGCACTCTGCATGCACTAAGGGAAGGACAGTGAGAAAGTCTATGGATGCGCTGAGCTGCATTCTCCTCCCCTGTGCTTTGTTTAACACTATGTATTAACAGGGAGTAACATTACTCCCCTTTTATTGCCTGTTATAGAAGTAATGTCTAGGGCTAGCTCATAAATGCCTTAAAAATGCACAGTGTGTGTGCTGCAGTGCAGTAAAGGCTCAGATACTCTGGTGCATACGCCGAAATTCAGGGGCATGAGTAGGAAGCCTAGATCCCAGAGCTGGAAATGAGCGGTACAAACAGATTTGTATATTCACCCCATTATATAGTCATTGTCTTTATGTATAACAACAAAATGGAGGAACCCAGGGCTAATCGGATGCACCATAATAGACAATTACAAAGTCTCATTGATTTAAATAAAGCATTCAAGGGGTTGAAGCCCCATTTAAATCCATCTGGGCAATTTTAATTTGTCTGCAGTTGGTTTGCTCCAGAATATCTCTTCATTACTTTCCTGAATACGGCCCCATGTTTCTTATCTGAAAAGTGTTGTGAACCAGCCAGTCATGAACGTTTCTTCCTCTTCTGGTTCTAATAGATATACATGCTAGCAGACAACATTTTAAATCCTTATGTGAGAGGAGGGCATTGATAGCACATTGGACAGCCTCCTCCAGCCTCTATCAGTAGACAGAGCTCTGTTCTAGCTGCGATGGATGTCACAATTACATCACCATGGGGATGGGCTCAAGAGAATTTCTACAAAGCAAACTCTTAAGAGTGGAATGTTCTCTGCTGTGTGGATGACACACTTGGTACAGAGCCAGAGAATGAGTGTTGACGTCACTCTAGAACAGGCTTGTCAAACTCAAATAAATTCCCTCTAAAATGAACCGTAAATTCAACAATTCCCTCTAAGGAGGGCCGCAACAATGGTTACCGATATCTATATTATTATTTTGCTGAGGAGGTCTGGAGAAATGGAAGACAGGTAAATAGCTGGCTATTCTACGATCAGTTCTTCTGATAATGAGTCTAGTGTCTAACTTACCTCTAGATCAGTTGTGTGCAAAGTTTGGAGATTACAACTCCCATCATCCCCAAATAGCCAACAGCTGTAAAGCTGAAAGTTAGCTACACCTGTCTAGAAGGCGAGAGCAAACCAACATGATTTAAAGGGATAGTAACAATTAATATGCAAATAAATATATATTTTTGCATATTATGTGCTACTATCGCTTTAAAAATTAATTTTGACTAGCCACACTAGCTAAAATGAGAACTCCTGTTGTGAGCTGCAATTTATTAGCTAAGGGACTGCATATTTGACATGCCTGCTCTAAGGCTCTCATAATAAGCTACATTAAAGTCTAATGTGACCACATATCCTTACATATCAGGGACTCTTATTAAAAGCATGCACACTGCAGGGTTGCACTGATTACAGTGCAGTTCTGTAGAATTAAGTTTCATAAGTGTACCTGATTTAAATAGATATGTGGTCACTTTAGCCCTTTAAGGATTGGATGGGTATGTAATACATTGCTTTGCAATGAGTTATGCTCCCCTCTGATCCTAAGGTCTAACCCTTTGAGTGCCAGAGAAGTATACCTCTCTGGGACACAAAGGGTTAATAGGGGCATTTATGGAAATATGATGTTCAACAGTACAACAGACATAGTCCATATTTGGTGACTATAGTTTCCATCATCTCCAACCAGTCAATGGCTAGTCCAAGATGAACCCGATATGCTGTACAAGTTGCAATGCCACCAACAGTATCAAGTTATAAGGACCTAATTATCAAATAAAAATGGAGCGACTGTAAGGCAAAATACATGTGCCATGGTTTTTAACCCCTATAATGCTATAGACATCTCCAGAGCATATAAGGAAAAAAAGTGCTATTGTCTGTCTTGGGGCTTTTTCAATGATAAATGTGGTAAAATTGTTTACATTTTTTCTTGGTAAATATGTAATTTAACCCCCTGAAGGTTAGAGACATCTCAAACATTATTTTTAACTCTTTGAGTGCCACAGGGGTAAGCAACACATTGCAGAGCAATGCTTTGTGTAACCCTCTGGCACTCAAAGGGTTAAAAACTGAGTACTGGCCAGGAATAGTGCTATAAAATACTTTGTATAGTAGTCTTGGTACAGCCTGCACTAAACGTTACATGGCTGATTTTGAACTAAAATTTATATTTTTTAATCCTGCAAATGGTTCTCACTTCATAAATATAGTTTGTTTTTATTTATTTATTTGTTTGTTTGGTCAGTCACCTAGAAGCTGAATTGTGTTTCCCAATTAATTCATGTATTAATTAGCTCAATGAGCTCGTACATTTGACTAAACAATATCATTATAGCCAGACATCTTTTTTGGGTGTACTTGTTTTACTGACAAATTGCAAGTCACGTAAAAAACTGATTCCATATATGAGCAGATGCAGATTTTCAGTGTTGTTATTCATTCACCCTCTTTGAAGAAGACATTAGTCACAGAGGTCTAGAGCTGCAAGAGTAGAAGATAGGCCAAATAATTCAGGCACTGTGTTCAAAAGATATGTGAAGTAATTTTGGAGCACATCAAATGCAACATAGGCTCTAAGTAAACATTCCCATAACTCTTACTGATGTATACAGGCCTTTTAAAAGTCCTCCAGTTGGGTAATAAAAGACCCAGCTAAATCAAAGGGAATGCTTATCTGTCCAATAGGATGCAGCTGGTGTGCCCAAGGTTTGCTGTATAGTCCTTATACACGTTAGGCCCTTAGCACGTTCTGTTCAGGAACTACAAGCAAGACTTCATATAGAGAACGAATGTATTAACCATCTGAGTGCCAGATAAGTATCCAACACAACAAAAACAGTTTTTTTAGCTAACTAAACTAGAAGGCCCAAAAATACACTAGCTGTTGCTGCACCCGTGTGTGGCAGAGAGGTATTGAATGAATTGCTTTGTAATGAGTTGTAATGAGTTTGATTCCTGTGTGGCACTCAAAGGGTTATTTATTTAGACTTCAGACTTCTTAGTGGGGCATCATCCTTGGCTACTGATCTCCCTGCTGAGTCAGCTGTGAGATCAAAAGAGGCTATGAAGGGGTGCAAGAGAGCTTCCCTGCGTCCATCTTACCCCATTTGCTGGGTAGGAGTGGGCAAGCTCAAGAAAAACCTCTCACATTAATGTGGTGGGCTTTCCCTCATTGACATAAAACAGTTCGCCAATCCCGCCCACTCCTACTCAGTACTCTGGGTAGGATGGAAGGAGGGGAGCTGTCTTGTCTTGCTCACCTGTGTCGTCTCTATTGTTCCAAATGGCTAGGAGTTCAGCAGCTGAAGGGCATCAGTAACGGTCCTGATGCCCCACCTCAAAATCAAGAGTTGGTCCCAAATAGCTTTATGTATAAAAGCAATCTGGAGCAATTCTGGGGGCAAATAAACTGTACTACAGGGGACAAATAAAACAACATATTCTTTGAAATGGATATTTTAACTCCTTGAATGCTAAAGTCTCCAAAGCAATATGCTTGAGACCTCTCTAGCTTTCAAGGCCTTGAAAATGTTCATTTAAATCACTGGGGTTTTAGGCAGTTCTCTTTTACTCTATGATGCTGTTGCTTTGCCTCAGAATTTCCCCAGTTTGCTTTTGAACATAAGGCCCAAAGAATCATACACAGTTAAACATGGAACAATTCCTTGGCACACTAACTGCACTGTGAAGAACTATCAATTTCACATTTATGTAAATGGGGCTAAGAAACGCTTTCAAATCCCTATTTAATTTAGGACAATTTTATATGCACCTATGGTGCAGCTGGTTTTCTCTAGAATTCCTCCAGTTCTTAGTAAATAAGTCCCACTTTAGAGCACTGGGAGGAATGTTCCAGAGCAGAACTTCTGGTATCGGGGGACTCCTTGAATGGTGGGTGGAGTCAGGCTTGTAAAGGCATTCAAAGCTTAATTTATTAGTTGTGTAACAGGTCATACTTGAACAAGACATCTGTAACAGCTGGAATGGCATTATGCACAGAATAAATCTATTCTTCATTAAGAAAATACGAAGTCACTGGATACTTTATAAAACTGGTTAAGCTGGTTGGTAAAGGACAGGTCTGAGTTTCAGGAACCAATATGACTAGCTTGTCCTATTATTTTGGTTGTTATACTAATTTATACTGACCTGGAAAAACATTATAGAAGTGCAATTTGTTTTAATCCTTCTTTGCGTGTAACAGGTGTGTCCATTGAGAAGCAAAGTGTTGGACATCCTACTGATACTCAAGGGTTAGAAAGGGAAGTATATCCATAAACTGGACCCGTCACTTTGAATCAGAATTTGCATATTTAAAATAATTCATTTGAAACTGCCTGTGTTACATGTTAGCCAAAAGATCAGTAGATGCAGAGTTTAAGAGCTATTGGGGCAAATGTACAGATTCACAAGTGCATCCACAGTGGAGTGTCTAAAGGTAGTGCCTGCAGGTGATGGTATGTAATACAGCAGATGACTGCTGTAGTACATACAGGTGGACACACTATGGGGGTTGGACTTTAACGTCAGCAAGCTCCACACACCAGCCTTTAGCATGCACAGAGAAATAATGTGCACTAATGCCATTTCTTCTACTCTTTGCTTAGTACATTGGTCTGAGAAAGGCATAGAGGAAAGAATTAATACTGCCCCTTGACCTCCCATTGGTGAATGTGGTGTAAAGAAGAAGATTTTTTTTGTCTACGTAGCATAGTAAATTGAGGTTAGCCACTCATAGGGACAGAGTGCTGACTCCAGCACCTGTTATTGCTTTTTATTGGAGCAATGCATTCTCCTCATTGATAACTATGTTTCTAAACAGTGTGATCTCTATTACTGCAGCATTGTATGCTAATTAATCATTGTACTACACAGAAAGCTTAACTAACAGAGAATTCTATACTTATAGAGATCACAACCCAGAAATAAAAGTAATAATCTGATGCTGACCCGTTGGTTAATTTAGGCAGTTTTGAATGATGTTTTCAAACATGCAACCTTAGGTGTTTTGAAGCTGGCTTGCTCTGGAATTGCACATCTAAGAACATAAGGCCCTTAATGCATTCACAGGAAAGTCAGGGCACCAGCTGGGCATGTAGGAGGAAATTCCATGTTATTCCTCCTCTTCTCATTTCTATTGGTGTCCTAGCAATGTGGAAAAGGGGATTATTGTGACATAATGCACTGTTGCTTCAAGGCATTTTAGGACATATGGGGGGGAGATTCACTATGCGTTGATAAAAAGGTGATAAAGTGGAGATGACTTCTACGGTTTATTACTTCTCCAGTTCCGATGTTATTCTATAGAGCCTATGCACTAAGATCTCCAAAGCTGAAGAAATCTTAGTGCATAGGCTTCAAAGAATAACATAGGAATTGAAGAAGTGATAAACTGGAGAAGTCATCTGCACTTTATCACCTCTTTGTGAATCTCCCCCATGCTATTTAAAAAAAAATACACTGATCTCAAGGTGATACTTCCTGAATAAAAAAGACATGTTTCTGCTACTCCCACGAAAGCATCATGTCAAGGTTTAGCTATATAGCAGCACAAGCAAAAACTGTTTCAATTGCACTCCATGGATTACCTAATGATTATAGAAACATAGAATTTGACTGCAGATAAGAACCATTCGGCCCATCTAGTCTGACCATTTTCCTACAGTAAAAACTTGGTCTTGGTCTTTTCTTACGTTACGGACACCCATATGACTATCCCATGCATACTTAAATTCTGTCACTGTATTAACTTCTACCACTTCTGCTGTGAGGCTATTCCACTTATCTGCTACCCTCTCAGTGAAGTAAAACTTTCTTGCATTACATCTAAACTTATGTCCCTCTAGTTTTAGACTATGGCCTCTTGTCCTAATATTTTTACTCATTTATAATAATAATAATAATAATTTGTGATTTTTATAGCACTTTTCTCCCTGTGAGACTCAAAGCGCTGTACAAATCTATAAACAGACATACAATTTAAGGGTTCCTTATGGTCACATGAGTTGATTGAATGCCTGATAAAAGAGATGGGTCTTTAGCTTTTTTTTGAAAGTCTGTAATGATGGTGCCTCTCTGATTGAGGACGGTAAAGAGTTCCAGAATGTGGGGGCAGCGTGGCTGAATGCCCGGGAACCTGAGGTTGTCTTTATTCTGGGCACTGACAGGAGGGATCTGTTTGCTCACCATAGTGAGCGGGATTGAATATAGGGTGTCAGGAGCTCTTTCAGGTACTGTGGGCCTTGATTATTTAAGGCTTTGAAGGTCAGCAGGCCAATTTTAAAATATGTCCGCCATTTAATTGGAAGCCAATGCAGGGAGTGGAGAATGGGTGCTATGTGACATGAGCGGGTTTTATTGGTCAGTAGTCTGGCTGCTGCATTTTGTACTGTCTGCAGGCGATGGAGTTCTTTTTCTGGGAGGCCCAAGTAAAGTGCATTACAGTGATCTAGATGAGAAGACACAAATGCATGGACTAATGTTGAAATATTCTTCCATCCTGCACTTTGTTGAATCCCTTCATGTATTTGGATGTTTCAATTATATCCCCTCTCTCTCTTCTCTCCTACAAGCTATACATGTTCAGATCCTTTAGTCGATCCTGATATTTATTTTCCTGTAAACTAGTGACCATTTTAGTAGCCCTTCTTTGAATTTTCTCTATAGTATCTATATCCTTCTGGAGATGGGGTCTCCAGTACTATACACAATACTCTATGCGAGGTCTAACTAGAGATCTGTAGAGTGGCATGACCACTTCCCTTTTTCTGCTACTAATGCCCCTAGCTATACAACCCAGTACCCTGCTTGCATTCCCCACCACTTTATTACATTGCCTGTCTACCTTTAAGTCATTAGAACTAATTACTCCGAAATCCCTTTTCTCTGACAACACAGTACCCTTAATAGTATATTTTTCTTTTGGAATTTTATGTCCCAAGTGCATTATTTTACATTTATCAACATTAAACTGCATCTGCCACACTCTTGTCCATTCTTCTAATTTACCTAAATCATTTGTCATTTGGCTTATTCCCCCTGCAATGTCTACCCTATTGCAGATCTTGGTATCATCTGCAAAAAGGCATACCTTTCCTTGAATACATTTTGCAATATCACTAATAAAAATATTAAAACGAATGGGCCCCAGTACAGATCCCTGAGGTACTCCACTAGTAACAATACATCCGTCCAAATATTCTCTATTGACTACCACCCTCTGTCTCCTGTCACTCAGCCATTGCCTTATCCATTTAACTATTTTAACATCCAGACCCAAACAGTGCAGTTTATTAATGAGTCTTCTATGAGGGACAGTGTCAAATGCTTTACTGAAATCTAGATAAACTGTATCTACTGCTCTCCCTTGGTCTATTATTTTAATTACCCAGTCAAAAAAATCTATGAGGTTAGTGTGGCAAGATCTCCCTGCTGTAAACCCATGCTGTTTGGCATCTTACAAGCCATTTAAATTCAGATATTCAACAATTATTTCCTTTAACATAGTCTCCATTAATTTTCCCACTACTCATGTAAAACTTACTGGTCTGTAGTTACCAGACTCTTCCCTGCTACCTTTTTTGTGAAGCGGTACTACATCTGCAATCTTCTGGAACTATTGCTGTCTTTAGTGACTGATTGAATAATTCTGTTAAAGGTTTTGCCAGAACACACTTAAGTTATTTTAATAACTTTGGGTGTATCCCATCTGGTCCCATTGATTTATCTATTTTTACCTTAGAAAGTTGAATTAGAACTTCTACCTCTGTAAACATGCATGTTTCCCATGTCTTGCTATTTCGTTTTTCTAACAGAGGTCCCTTCCCCTCATCTTCCTCTGTAAAAACTGAACAGAAATATTCACTGAGACAGACAGCTAGCCCTTTATTCTCATTTGCATAGTTTCCATTTTTTGTTTTCAGTCTAACTATTCCTTGTTTCATTTTCCTCCTTTCACTTATATATATAAAAAATGTTTTATCCCCCTTTTTTATTGACTGGGCAATTATTTCCTCTGTCTGTGCATTGGCACATCTAATAATGCATTTGGCCTCCTTCAGCCTAGATTTGTACCGATACCTATCTTCTTCCTTCTGTGTCTGCTTATATTTTTTAAATGCTTCTTTTTTCTCCTTTACTATATTTGCCACTTCTGCTGAATACCACAGTGGTTTTCTTTTTCTTTTATCCTTGCTGACATGTCTAATGCAATTCTCTGTTGTTGTTAAAGAAATATATAGGATTATAGAACAAAGTATTCAGTGATACCTCTGGACCATTTCATCATAGTTGCTTGCATAAATCACAAGTAAAGTTTAATTAATTATGTTACTGCCCACCATTGTTTACTACCAATGTAGTTTGTGAAACTCCAGGTAAATGTATTTGTGGAAGGAGGGCAGCATATGAATTGCTAACGTTACAAGCAGTAGAACTTACATGAATTAAAGAGTACAATGTTAAGAACATGAATTGTATGCAAATAGACGCCTGAATGATACAGAAAGGTATACAGTACTCCTTCAAGGAACACTAGCGCCTAAAATGATCTGGACTCATACACACTTAAAGTGGAACTGTCACTTTGTAACAAATAGGCAATTTGGAAAATAGTATCCCAAATTACCCATATTTATGTTAGTAATTTTTAATTTCAAGCAACAGTGTATGAGATATTAACTTTATTTATCAGTTTATAAAGCTGAGCTACTACTTCATGGTTGTAAGTGACAATTGGTAATACAGTGCTTTGTGGAATGTTGAATTTTTGAATCCAGTAGGTATGCACTAACTGACAAATAAATAAAGCTAAATATCTTAGAAAAATATATTTTTTAAAATAAAACATGTGTAACATAAAGTTATCTTGTGAAAACTCTTTCAAAATCACCCACTTGTTCTCTAGAAATCCTACTTGTTTTTCAAGGCCTAAAATCTACTCTTACATAAGCTTTATGGAGGCTCCCGTTTCTGTTTTTTTTCTAGGGCTTCCATTACCATAGCAACCTTGACAGGGTGTCTAAGTAGTGATTGTTTTCCATTGTATTTCTGTGGACTTAGATAAGTTAATGTATTTTCTAAATTAACGAGCAGTGGGTACTAATCTCAATACATTAACAGTATGAACTCTACACAAACAACTAACCAATGTGTTTATATATATAATAGTTTATACATGCATTAACATGCAAGTTTAGGATTAGATTTTATAGATCTAACATAAAATAACTACATATTATAGATGTTAGCTGGAAGTACATGAAATTGAAAATTCTATAACCCAATTTAATCTTTAAGTGCTATCGTCCCTTTAAAGGTCAAACATAGATTACTGAGGATATATGAAGAGTTATGATATAGAGGACATTTAGTAATTAAAGGGGATGTATCACCTTACAATTTCTTTTTACCATAGCGTTTGTTAATAACATAGTAATAAGAAAGCTGTTTGTTTGTTTTTTAATTTAAATATTTCTAAATATATTGCTTGTTGAAGCTTTACCGATCAGCATAATGTGTCACGCTGATTCTTGACAAAGCTCTCCTTGACTGTCTAATTCTCCACCCACCTCCCTCCCTGCTGCCCCATGGAGTGCGTTCACGCTTCCCTTCGACATGCTGTGAATAGCTTCTTTCATTATATCAAGCTCCGGATAGCATTATACTGAGGTTGCAACCTCAGTATAATGCTAACTGGAGTTTGATATAACAATAGAAGCCATTCACACCACACCGAACGGAAATGTGAACGCACTCCCTGGGGCAGCTGGGAGGGAGATGGGAGGAGAAGAAGCACATTACAAGGAAGTGCACAGCACAGAAGAGTAAATAACTTTAAAAGTAGGTGTATTAAAAAACAAAAAAAAAAGTTTCTTATTACTACGTTATTAACAAAAGCTATGATAAAAAAGTGTATAAGCTGATACATCCCCTTTAAATCCAAGCTGTCCTATGTTGCCCCAAAGTGGCACCGTTGACTGGGTCTGCTATTCATGAGGAATCGGATACCAGGATAGCACATGTTAATGTGTCCACACTCCCCCCATGGGCATACCTTGCTTGGACCAGTGTACATCATACCCTCATATGGCCTAGGCTCTGTAACTGCATTCTACCTCCCAAAAGGCCACATGTGCTAGCAGTGGTTTCCCTATACACCCACAATAAAGAGCATAGCTACCTATAAGATTACCCAATGTATAGAGCCTCTGGGAGTTATATACCAAAAAGGAGGGAAGGCAAGGACTTGAGAGAGATAGAAACGAGGACTGATCAGGCCTGAGAACAGCATACCATGTCTGATTCTGAAGCACAGCATCAAGACTGAAAGGTGGACAAGCTACATGCTTTAAACCAAATGTTATGGTTGTGTGTATGTGTGAATAAACTGTCACTATGCTGCTTTTAGAGAATATCCTTCTTTTCTTGCTCTTAATACAAATAAAAATAGTGGTTTTGTTTTGTGTTTTTTTTGTGTGTGTGGGGGGGCATTTTTAGAGAGCAGCAGACAGAGGCTTTCATTTTCATATATATCACTACCCGTCACCCTGTTCCCAAATCCATCTACCATCACTTCTTCTCTTTGGTGTTGTGACTTTTTTTTAAGATTCATAAGAGTTAAAAGTAAGACTTTTAACATACATGTGGCTTCTAAGTCATGCTTTAACCCTACAAGTGCATATATCCCTTTGGTTGGGTTTAGCTTTAATGGTTTTATTTTATGCTTTAGGACTGTTGTAGCTGTGCCATAAAATATATTTGCCTCTGTATTTACATTGAGTAGTGAGATCATATTATACAATGGTTCCATTTGAATAGGATTGACAGTGTTTACAGCTCCAATATGTATTCATTATACATGTATACAGAACTGCTCTACAACAATGGTGCAGAACAACACATTTACAAAGCTGTTACTGGAAAAGAACTCCCTTTAATTCAGCAGTCTGTTAGCAAGCTAAGGAAGTGATGAATGCTGACATAGCAACAAGTTGTTGAACCCGGTGTTTGAGAATAATTATAATCATACGGCATTTTATTCACATGAGTAGCTAGCTAGCTGTGGGTCTGTTTTCTGATACTGTAATGTGCTGATATGACCCATGTTGGGGCAACACATGGCAGCTATTACCAGGGTACTGAAAAGATGAAAGAAGCACTCACCCTAAGAGATTCATGCATTTGTAGGCTTCACATATGAATTAGGAGACAAAATTTATGTTAAATTTTCAAGTCCCACTTTTAATCCTAGCAAATCTTCAAAAATGTCTCAAAATGTAAAATCTGCCACAATGAAGAATATTGTATCCAATTAAAATGGGTTATACATGCAATTCTCAAATCTACATATATTCACTCAATAATGGAGAAGTGACGATAGGTGAAATTGTGAATTGGATGAACAATGGTGCTATGGATGAAAATAATATTTTGATAAAAATCTTTGTCTGTTGCCATCTACAAATGTCCTCTTCCATTCTCCAGAAAACAATCTTTATTTGTACAAAGCACAAAACAAGAAGGATCTTCTCTAAAGGTAGTGTTTTGACAATTTATTTGCACACACACAAAACCATAACACATGTCCCTTGGTTTATAGTATGTAGCATGTCCACCTTTTAGCCTTGATAAGATGATCTTTCTCTGGAGCACCACTAGATGAAGTGATGTGACAGAAATGAATGTCTGTGCTAAGCCAAAAGAAAATGGCCTCTACAAATATTTCTAGACACTAGGGAGGACTGTGCCCTACTTGCTTATGCCAAAGAAGGAGCTGCAGCACCATTTATGACTATGACTAAGGCTTGGTGGCCATTTTCGTGTAGCACAATTCATTTTCTATTCCAGAAGTCAATGGTCAATTTTCCCTCTGATGGTTAGAATTCTGTGGTTCAGAATCTTTATTCCTGGACTGATTATTGTCCCTTCGTGGGACGTGGGAAACACATTTAAAATCCGTGACTATGACAGGCAATCCAGGAGTTTTAGTCACCCTATAGGGAACAAATGGAAAGTCCCCACTGATTTAAATTGAGCATTTAAACACATGAATATTTGAGAGGTAATGCATCAGGTACATTTACAGCATTCACATGGTTAAAAGCACCATTTAATTCTATAACAAATTTAATTTCTGTCCATGGTGTAGTTGCTTTGCCCAAAAATTGTTCCAGCTCACACTAATTCATCAGCCTCACTGCAGTCATTGTAATGAGAGATGTCTGCCCAGCCCACTTTCCTCGTGGAATAAGACTCTTTCAGTTGAAACCAAGTTTTATGCCAAACTTCCAAGTGCTAAATTCTTAACAGCACAAAGCACTTCAGGAAAGACAATTAAGACATCATTAGAATATAACAACCCCTGAAGAAAGTATTTGCATAAGAAATGTTAGAAGGGGAATCCTTTTATGGGACAATAATGAGCTAATTCAAATGAAAATTGCTGTCTCTGCAGTACATAATGCAGATCATCATATGAGCAATGCATTAAGTACAACAGCTGTATTGTCCAGATAAACAATGTAGGATGGGACTGGCTTGTACTGCCTTTCAATGAACCATACAGTTTACAGTTCAATGGATAATAAATTATTTCCTTGTTTCTTGATTGTTTGTTTTTGATATCCACATCAGCTACTGTTTCTGCCAACCACTCTACAGCTCTTTCTCATGGTTGACAGAACTATAGCTGTCCACTTCTACAGTTCAGTTGCCCATGTTGTAAACTCACTTTTCTTGAGTACCAGACTATAACTGGCTGGCACCAGGGGTATCATTTATAGGGTATGATGCAGAGGGTGCAGTTGTGATTAAGACCATCAGCCCTAGAGTTCAATAGGCTCTTGTTAAACCTCACAGAGAATTTTGTGGAAGGGGGCCCAAAGAAATGTTATACTATTGGCTGGATACCAGGTACACTATTGGATAGATGTCCACATCTCATTGGAGGTTGAGATGTGTTATGGAACCTATAACAAGGCTCGTTTATTGGTTGCACTGTAGGCTCCTGTGCAGACATTTCTTGATGAATTTTTACCATGTTCCTGTGTGACTGTAATAAAGATGCACATAATGTGATAGATCTGTGTGAAAGGCACCATAGATCAGCACTGGTGTAGTCATGTGTGACGCAGGCCAGCTGAGGATGATAAAAGTACTGTAACAGCTGGATAGCCAATGCAGCCCTGCATTAACAGTCCTGTTTAACTCTTTCAGTGCTGGGTCACTCAGCTGTGTTCACCTATGCAACCTGCAGTGTGCACTTTTCATAAATGACTAGAATTAAGGAACAGTAATGTTTTACTTGCTTAGTAGAAAAGGGTACCGTCACCACTGGGAGATGTGCATTCTGAAGTTATTATTACAGCTTACTTAATTTTGAATTAAAATGTGGTTTCTTTTTGTGGCTAAAGGCTAGTGCTGTTACTATTCATGCCTGCAAACAATTGTAGTCTAAGAATAGTGGCAGCACGATTGCACGATTGTAACACACCCCAGCTTAGCTCTCTAGCAGCTCTTTACAGCAGCTTTTGGAGTCTGCTTGGTCTGCCAACATGTGGCTCACCAGCAGTCAAGTACATGCCTAATTTTCCTCCTTAGGTCTGCCTCCTGTCCTGTCAGGCAATTTGACAGAAAATCAGTAGCCCTGTTTTGATTTAAACATCCCCAGATCTCCACAGCTACCACAACTGGAAAAAGTTGAAAATAAAAACAAGGTCTTGGTTAGCCGTGACTCAGTCTACTTCAGACTTCAGAAACCAAACAGCTGCACACTACTTTCCTTAGAAGTAAGTCCCAACACCCTGTGACCAAGCTGCATCAGTAAACAAGCCTAGCTCCCATTAGTACATGTTCTTCCAACTTGAATAAAAGGATGTGGTTCCTTAATTCCATCTGACAAATGCCTTTTGAAAATCCTACCCTTAGGAATGATTCTACATCCACAAATCAGCTTCCTTAATAGCGACTAGAACGTCCACAATGTTACTTTATTAGCCCTGCCTAAAAACTAAAGCGTGATCTTTTAATCTGCACACCAGCTGAAACAAATCAAGATCAGTCCTTCCAAAGAAAGTCAAGGTTATTAGCTCACATGTTATTTTCTGCAGGAGAAACCCCAAAATCCAAAGCAATCTGCATACCTGGGAACTTTCTGTTATGGGGACTCCTCTGGTGCCACTGGGAGATATCATGAGTGGGAGGAACAGGGTGAGGAGGGAGGAAGAGTAGGAGGGAAATTGGAGGAACAAGCTGGGAAGGTGGAGAAGTGAGCAAAATTTTCAGTAGAACCCACATCCGGAAAATGAACCTCTGCCCTGGAAATCCAGTAATGCAGTGTCAAAATTGGAGTCTCTGGGGAAAATCCGGAGAGTTTCCAGGTATGACGATCTGACATATTAAAGTCAGCAGCACTGGATATATGAGTCCTGCAGGCTTACATGCCATAAATCATCCAGGTAACATATAACCAATGACAATCCAGACTCCTCCAGCCTGATTCACTCCATGAAAGTGTTAAAGGCCTTGAAATATTGCAGGAAATAGCACAACCCATGGACATGCCCCGCATCTTCAAAATTGCAGCTCAATAAAGGCATACAATCTGGATGAACAGGAAGCAAATGAAAATCAGCCTCAATATCAGATTTGGCCATTAAAATCCATTAACCTGTTACCCTAGCTAGCCTCACTTCGTAATCAAAAGAAGTATACCTCACTGACAAAAAATAATTATTAATTGCACCCTTTACTGAACTCCCTTTCAGGTACACCTAATGATAGATCAACCTGAAATTTCCCTCATTATTTTCGGCAGTACCTCTAACAAAGAAATCCACAAGTTACACATGGGTTGTTCAGTAGGTTTGTTTAACATATTTTCCATTCTGCCCAATGCTACTTCCTTCAACAGCTTTTCCTAAACAATTTCTGGGTGATCTCTGACTGATTTCCACTAATGCAATGATGTCACGGTTCCCAGAAATAAACCAGGAGTCAGTACGGTAAAGTAAAACAATCTTTTATTAGAATAATCACAGTAATGCACGTAACCAGATAACACACAGAGGGTGATCAAAGAGGCAAGCACTTTATCAGAAATAGCAGTCCGCCAATAGATCCACCACACTGTCCGAGACTAGGCCTCAGCCCACTGGAGCCTCAAGGTAATTCGGAACGCCCAAAGGACTAGCAGTGACTCAGCCTTCAGTCAGTCTAGGAGTCTGATAGAGCCCCAGGTCCGCACAAGGAGGGGTGTCTGTGGAGTGGGGACAAACACACGGAGGAAACAGACAGAGCCCCCTAGTCAGCACCAGAAAGGATAGTCAGACATGCCGGGTCATACATGGAGCGGGTAGTCAGCCAGAGCCACAGGTTTGCACCAGAAAGGATGTCTAAGCCAAACTGGAACGCACAAAGATAGTGGTCAGACAGAGCCACAGGTCAACACAAGAATGGATGGACAGACACGCCGGGTCATGCACAGTTCAGGTAGTCAGCCAGAACCACAGGTCCGCACCAGACTGGGTGTCCACTACACAATGGGAGCAGGCAAAAGAGTAGTCAGACAGAGCCACAGGTCAGCACCAGAATGGATGGTCAGACAAGCCAGGTCATACACAGAGCCCAAGGGAAACAGAACTGTATTGTACAACAACGCAAGGGCAACTGAGTCAGGACTCAGTCAGCCCTTTAAACCCCAGGAAGTAGGTAGGAGGAGCAGCTCAGAGGGAGGAAGTAGGTAGGAGGAGACTACAGGAAGCAAACACATAAAACAGAGGCCTGCTGCATGCTTGAAGCCTCGCACCTGCAGATGACGCTGAAACCAAGGTAAGCTGTAACAGTACCCCCCTTCAAAGGCCCCCCCTCCATGGAGCCGGCCGGGGTTTGTCAGGGAATCGAGCATGAAACCTCCGTACCAATACAGGAACGTGGACATCACTGGCAAGTATCCAGGAGCGCTCCTCAGGACCATAGCCCTTCCAGTGAATAAAATACTGTAAGCACCCTCTACTCACATGGGAGTCCAGAATGTTCTGTACCTCATATTCCTCGTGATCTGCAACTCTCACTGGAGCTGGACGAACAGGAGAAGAGGTATACCTGTTGCAGACCAAGTGCTTCAACAATGACACGTGAAATACTTTGTGGATAAGCATATTGGCAGGAAGATCAAGAGCATAAGCCACAGGGTTAATTCTGCATATCACTCGGAACGGTCCAACAAAATGAGGAGCCAACTTATTACATGGAACCTGGAGGTGCAAGTTTTGGGAAGACAGCCATACTCTATCTCCCACCTGGAAAGTAGGTGCCGGCAGTCACCTACGGTCAGCCTGCTGTTTCTGCCGCTGCGCGGAATCACGTAAGGTATGCTGTACCCGTGCCCATGAGGAACCGAGTGCCCTTAAATGCTCATCCAGAGCCGGAATCTCTTGTGCTTGGAAGGCCTTGGGTAGCACAGAGGGTTGAAACCCATAATTGATCAAGAATGGTGAACTCTGTGAGGAAGAATTGACTGCACAATTCCGGCCAAACTCTGCCCAGGGCAACAGGGTAGCCCAATTGTCATGGTGGTCAGAGATATAACAGCGAAGAAATTGTTCTAAGGCTTGGTTGGACCTTTCTGCCGCACCATTTGACTGTGGGTGGTAGGCAAAAGAGAATGCCAGCTGAATTCCCATCTGAGCACAAAAGCACCTCCAAAAACGGGACACAAATTGGCTTCCTCTATCAGACACAATAACCCTGGGTATGCCATGTAATCTAAAGACCTTCTTGGCAAATATCACTGCCAATTCCTGTGCGGACGGCAAGCCCTTGAGAGGTATGAAATGTGCCATTTTCGAAACTGTATCCATGACCATAAAGCCCATGGAAATAGGAAGTTCGCCCATGAAAACGATAGATAAATGGGACCATGGACAGTTCCTATTAGCCACAGGCTGTAGCAAGCCGACTTGCAGGTGTTGAGGAGTCTTACTCTGCGCACAAGTTGTGCAAGCAGCAGTAAAAGCTGCACAATCCGGTCTGAGACTTGGCCACCAGATGACTCTAGACAATGACCAGATCAATTGGTCCCGACCAATGTGACCTGCTATTTTGGACGCATGCTATGTCTCCAACAGCTTAATACGTAACTGAGCCGGGACAAAACACTTCCCATCCAATTTTTCATCTGGAGCCGAGGCCTGGGCAGCCATGATCTCTTCTCCGAAGGGAGAAGTGATGCAAGTCCGTATGGCAGCAAGGATCCGATCAGCTGGAATAATCGGGGCCGGTGGAACCTCCTCTCTGGAAATGCACCTGCCTTCACATTTTTGGAACTCGGGAGGTAGGAGACCACGAAATTAAATGGAGACAAGAATAGAGCCCATCTGGCTTGCCTGGAAGACAAGCGTTTCGCCTCTGATAAATTAATCAGATTTTTATGATCCGTAATGATCAGGATCGGAGAGGTAGTGCCCTCTAGGAGATGCTGCCGCTCCTTCAGAGCCAAAATAATGCCCAAAAATTCTCTGTCCCCGATTTGGTACACCATCTCAGCTTTGGACAGCTTTTTCGAGAAATAGCCAAATGGGCGTAAAGCTTCACCGGAAGTTGAGCATTGAGACAAAAGAGCGCCACAGGTCCGCACCAGATTGGGTGTCCACTGCACAATGGGAGCAGGCAAAAGATTAATCAGACAGAGCCACAGGTCAGCACCAGAATGGATGGTCAGACAAGCCAGATTATACACAGAGCCCAAGGGAAACAGAAATGTGTTGTACAACAATGCAAGGGCAACTAAGCCAGTTTTAAAGGAAAGGTCAGGAAGGATTGCGTTGTTCTAGGTGCACAGCACATCAATATCAGGGCCGGACTGGCCTACTGGGATACCGGGAAAATTCCCAGTATGCCGGCTTCCCTGGGGCTGCTGCCTTCATGAGAACACGTGACATGCCAATCCGCCGCAAGAAGAGATAGATGATTTGTTTGAAGAATGAGGATCGATGGCTGCCGGGGCAGGGCCGTGTCCAGTGTACTGTCAGTCAGAGTCAGACAGTGCAGTGGAGGCAGCCGGCTGGGTCTAACTCTAGACTCAGTGACGTGACGTCAGACGCAGCAAGCAGGCTACGCAGTGGCGTGAAGAAGAACAACACTGCGTGACTGCGTTTGTGCACCACCGGGCAACCCGCAACTAAGTTAAGTGCCACTGCCCACTGCTGCACCACAGAGAGAGACTAACACCCAGGCCAGGGAGAGCTCGCTGAGCGGGAGCAGAGGCTGGAGGCAGCAGAGCGAGACAGAGTCAGACAGCTTCCAGACTCAGTCCTCCTGTTTGCAGACACGACAGGCAAGAGTGGGAAGGGAATTGGGGAATGGGGAAACTGTAACAGGCACAGAGGCCTAACAGACAAAAACGGAAGAGAAAGAGATCATCGAGAGGGGGAGAATTAGGCAAAGGGGGATTAAGAGAGGCAAGAGGGGCCATCAAAAGTGGGTCAGGTGAAAGAGGCAGGGAAAGGGGGTTCAAGAGGGAGAAAAAGACAGAGGGAAGATTGGGGAACTGTAACAGGCAAAAAGGGGAGATCATTCAAGAGGGGGAGATAGTCAAAGGGGATCAAGAGAGGCAAGAGGGACATCAAGAGCGGGTGAAAGAGGCAGAGGGGGTCAAGAGGGAGAAAAAGACAGAGGGGGAACTGGGGAACCTGTAACAGGCAAAAAGGGGAGATCATTCAAGAGGGGGAGAAAGGCAAAGGGGGATCAAGAGAGACAAGAAAGGGCATTACCAAGAGCGGGTGAAAGAGGCAGAGGGGGGTCACAAGGGAGAAAAAAAGAGGCAAAAGGAGGAAGGATCAGGAGGCAAATGGAGGGGGGATCAGGAGGGGGAGAAAGAGGCACATGGTGGGATCAAGATTCAAGAAGGGGAGAGAGAGGCAAAAGGGGGATCAAGAGTCAAGGAGGAAGAGAAAGTGGGATCAAAAGGGAGAGAAAAAGGCAAAAAGGAGGGGGCTCAAGAGTCAAGAGGGGGAGAACGAAGCAAAAGTTGGGAATCAAGGGGGGGAGAAAGAGGCAAAAGGGGGGAGTCAAGAGGTGGTATATATATATATATATATATCTTTATTGCTCTGGTGGTGGCATTCAAATGTGTTTTAAAATGCATGGTTTCCCCTTTCATGAACAAGAAAAAAATGCAATTATGCTATGGGGCTGGTATATTGACGCAGTGCTATGGGGCTGGTAAGCAATTTTTTCCAGGGCTGGTTTATTTTCCCAGTCTGGCCCTGATCAATATTTTTTGCTTTTCTTTCAAATAAGAAGGGAAAAGGAAAGGTTCCCACCAACATAAGTCAGACCTATAACTTTAAAAGTATATGTAGAAGAAGTAAATTAAAAAAGCTCTAACGAAATATTACCAAAAATCAAAATAAAAATGTCTTCATGTCAAAACCAAATAAACAGAACCCTGATCATTCAGGATAAGCTTATAATAAAATGGAATGGGAATGTGTTAGTGCCCCTCCTTTGGGTATTGTTTTTGGTCTCTCTTTAAAAACAGTTTTGCCCATTAATTCAATAGGGAATGGTTATTATATTTTTTATTTTTTTAAAGATGACCTATCACTTTTCAAATCCTTCCCTCCACATCTTGAAAGGATTTTCCTGAATATTCCTCCTTATCACTTTTTTCCACCCCTCTGGTGGAAACTGAGAGGCTCTTGCAGCCTATGAAGGTGGAGATGGGGGATTTTCTACACACATGAGTAAGTAATTATACAGCTTTATATGATCAAGCCAGAGAACAATGCTCTGCTGAGATTAGATTCCCTAAGTACTAAATCAGAACTCTCTAAATCTATTAACCTGTTTGAGCACTCATAGGGTTAACCTTATGGCAAAACACAAAGCACAGGATAATTTAAATATATACATCTGATGAGATTCGAGCTTTGTATGTAGTAGGTCCAGTTCAATATGATTCAAAGGGCCTAATTCAACAAGTGGAACAATTTAGGTTGAAACCATCTTCACCATAGAGGATAAATGGAAATTCCCTTTCATTGAAATGGGCTTTTAACCCTTTGAATGCTAAAGAGGTCTCCAATGCATTGGTTCACATTTACTTGCTTTGGGGGTTGCAGGTAGAGTGTGTGTGTCTATTTAACCTTTTAACGACCAGAGGGATGTCTAATTCATTGAGAAACAATGCACTGTACCCCGTCTTTCTTAAAGTGTTAAGACTACCATTTGTAGTGGGCGGAGTCTGCTGTCCTGTGGGCCTGCTTATAACTGTCCGCCACCATGGAAATGACATCAAGGTCTGATTGAAGAGTGTATCTTTTGAACAAACACAAGGAATACTAAGTATATCTGGAATAAATTATCTGCACCAAAGGCAAGCACTCGTAATTTCCATTTATTTAAATAAGGCTTTCAACCACTGAATGATAGGCTGGTCTCCAATGCATTGCAAAGCTATGTGCTGAAACCTCTTTGGCAGTCAAGAGGTTAAACCCCATTTCAATGAATGGTGTGCTTGGGAAATATTTGTCCCCATGGTGCAGTTGGTTTCTCCATAATTACTCCAGGGGGATATGCACTAAGTGGAGATGCTATGGTGATGTGTGTCTGGCAATGCGTGAGGAGCACATCACCTTGGTAATGTTAACACACATCACCATATGCCTAAGAATAAGGGTCCAAGGGGAGGGGAGGAGACATTCCCCATTAGCATAAAGGGTTGTTGACCTGCTGGAGATGTAGAAGGATTGTCCTTCCATCCACATCGCCAGCAATAGCCAACCCTGATGTCTGAGAACATCCTCTCTGCTTCCCAGGGGGAGAGTGTAGAGGATCCTTTCATCATCACGAACAGCATCACTCCCTTAATCATTTGAGTGACCTAAGGATGTGCATTGCACACCTCTGTGACACTCAGAGGTTAAAAAGGCACATAGGAGGGGTGGCAGAAGGGACAGAGACATCACTGGCCCAAATATAGTTTGCCTATGGCTCATTAAACATCTACTCTATATAATGGGCTCTAGCAACAGGTTAGAAAGTTGGTTTGAATGATTTACTTGGACAGTAGCTAATTTTGTATATAGAAATCTGACATCCAGGGCATGTTACTTGACCTATATATCCCCCCACCGATTGCTCCTACTTAAGGTCCAATGCTTATTTCCAGTAGTCTCACTAATCATCTGTGCTTTGTAATAGTACAGTGTTCCAGCATTCTTCACTCTCTGCTTCCATCCTAAAGTCCTCTTTTTTTTGTTATTACAAACAGTTCCCTACCAGTGGCACAGCTCTAGGACTTCACTTTCCCACCCCTCCTCTGTCCATTCCCCACTTTCCCTTCATTCCTCTGCTGGTTCGCCACTTTGCCCCCTCCACTGTCTCGTTTGCCGCCTTCCTGCAGGAACACAGTGAAAGGGACAGAGGAGGCGTGGCAGAAGGGACGGAAGAGGGGTGGCAGAAGGGACAGATGAGGTGTGGCACAGTGGTGAACTGCTGGAGGAGGGGTGGGAAAGTGGCAAACAGGTGAAGGAGAGGTGGGAAAGGGAAGTCCTAGAATGGCACCATTGATAGAGAGCTGTTTGTAATAACAAAGAGAGCATTGGGGGTGAGAGCAGAGAGTGAAGAATGCTGGTACACTGTACCCTTACAAAACACAGATGATTCTATCCAATGATGCGGCAGTAAGAGGACTGGAGGTTATACCCACTATGAGCGCATAAGAATTGGAATTTAAGTAGGCACAATCGATGGGGGGATATATAGTTCAAGCACTGCACCCCAAATGTCAGATTTCTACATATAAAACCAGCCCTATGTCCCTGTCCAAGGAAATCATTTCCACTTAGCCAGCCTTTTAACTTCAAAAAAAGGAAGAAGGGAGAAAGAGACCATAAGCACACCTGATTACCAGGTTTCTACAGCCACCACCAACACCCAATGGTGCATACTCACAAAGAAATAGTCTGGAACTGGCATATACCACCAGAACTCTTGCAACTGAGGTTAAATAAGTGCCCTCAGACACTTTATCCCCAATCAGATTCTAGGCTGCTCCCATACTACTCGCTCTCCCTGGGCGGCACAGAAATCCCAAGTATCATAAAAGAAAAAAGAGCACCCAAAAAGTGTAATACAGTCAAAACAAAATAAAAATAAAACTTGAATTCAATTGCACTCATGTTTTCAAATCAGTGGATCTGACGATCAGGCAGGTGGAGAAATTACACCTGTCTCTTGGGAGAAAATGATCTCCTCTTCAGATTTCTGAACAACAAAACAAACAAGATGACTGTTTCCTCGTAATTAAAATGCTTTAATCAAACACATGAAGTGTATAAAAATAATAATAAAATGCAGGTGTTTAAGCACATCACTCCCTGCCTACAAACACATCATTACTGGCATAAAGGTAAACCCTCAGAGCCGGGCTAAAAGCTAGGCAGAGAGGGACATGAGTGGGGCTAGTCAGAGGAAGGTGATAGGAGGAGTTGGCTGGGGGCACAGGATAGGGGGTGGGTGAGAAAGGTGTAGTCTTACTGTTACTGAGTCTTACTATCCCTGTTGTTGGGGCTGTAGAAGGTGACTCTGCATCAGCTCCAGTCTCTTTTGGGCAAACTTAATTTTGCCTGTTGCATCCTTCCCATGGGGTGGGTGCTCTGTCGGGGGCTGTCATTTGCCACTGCTGAGGTTAGGCTTCTTCACCATTTCACCTGGCTTACTGTGGCTTTATAGGCAGATTTGGGGGTTTGGGACTCCTTCTTGGCCGACTTCAATGGTCGGTCGCTCTGGCAGGAGAAGGAGCAGTCTTACTCTGAACTGGTACTGTTTACCAATGCTCCTGGGTCCAAGAGTTTTGGGGGATTCTTCCAGGGGCGGTGATTTGCTGTCCCCTGGCCAGTCGTGGGTTGCCCAGTGTTTTACTAAGAACCTGGTACTCCTGGAACTTTTTCCTATTGTGGTGGCGGCTGAGGTGTGGGGCCCTTTGCTGCGGGACAAAGCTGTGAATTTCATTGCGATAACATGGATGTGGTGGAGGCCCTCAATGGTTTTAAGGCCAACTCTTTGACTGTGGTGGCCTTGCTACGTAATTTGGTGTTGGTGTGCCTGAGGGGGAATGTGTGGTTTAAAGCAGAATTACCACCAGAAGTAAAATCGCCCTGCAATAATTAGACATTTGATTATGTTGGTCATTACTCTCAGTCGATACTCACTTTGGCCCTACTGCATATTTTTGCTAAAACCTTTAAATTGAGCCCGAAATGCCTACAAACATATTACCTGCATACAAACACATCACTATATGCCTAAGCACATTACATCTGCATACAAGCAAGATATTACTTACTTATAAGCATGTTACTATCTAGTGTACATAGAAGCACATCAATAATTGCATACAACAACATCATTACATGCACACAAGCACATTATTACCTGCATACAAGTAAATTATTTCTTACATACAAGTACATCACTGGTTACATCATTACCTGAATGCAAGCACATGAATACTTATTTACAAGCACAATTGTACATGCAAATACATCATTACTGGCATACAAGAACATCATTACTTGTGTACAAGCACTTCATTATCTGCACACAAACACACCATTACCTGCATACAAACACATCACTACCTGCATACAAGAATATAATTCCCTATAAAGCAGCACATCATTATCTACATGCAAACGCATCACTACCTGCATACAAGAATATAATTACCTACAAAGCAGCACATCATTATCTACATACAAGCACATCACTATCTGCATACAAGTAAAATATTACTTAGATACAAGCACAATCCTACTTCATGCAAACACATTATCACTCCCAACATACAAGAACATCATTACCTGCACACAAGCACGTTACTACCTTCATACCAGAATAATATTACATACTTAAAATTATCATCACTAATCACATACAAACACTTCATTACCTGCATACAAACACATCACTATACATCATTATTTGCATATGAAGAAATCCTTATCTGCATACAAGCTCAATTTTACTTATATTATAAACATACAAACACATCATTAGTTGCATACAAACACATGATTACCTGTGTAAAGCACATCAATACTTACATATATGAATACTATCAATACCTGCATACAAACACATCACTACCCGCATACAAACACATTACTACCTGCATACAAGCAATATATTACTTACATATAAGCACATCACTTGTTACTGTATATACAAGCACATCATTACCTGAACAGAAACACATCATTATATAAGCACATCAAGCACATACACATAAAATATAAATTACATACATGCACATCACTAGTCATGTACAAGCACTTCATTACCTGCATACAAACACATAGCTATCCATACTGGAACATCATTTCCTTCATACAATCAGATCATTATATGCATACAAGTATATCAAGCACAAGCAAGTAAAATATAAATTACATACATGCACATCATTAGACATGTACATGCACTTAATTACCTGTGTACAAACACATAACTATACATACTGGAACATCATTACCTGCATACAGTCAAATCTTTATATGCATACAAGTATATCAAGCACAAACAAGTAAAATATAAATTACATACAAGCACATCACTACATGTACATGTACAAGCACTTAATTACCTGTTTACAAACACATAGCTATACATACAAAAACATAATTATCAGTTTACAAGCAATTCATTATATGCATACATGCACGTTAAAACAAACACAAAAGCCACACAGAAGATCTTTCTAAGAGAAGTAGTTTCTACTAGATCGGTCCATCACCAACACCACTATAGATATTTTTAGTAATATACTGCCTCCAGGTTCACTAGCCCACAGTGGCTCTCAGCTTTAAGTAGCAAGAAACCTAATGTTAATTATCTAAAGTTAGCTTGCATATATCCCACATTTCCTTCTGAAGAGGAAGAAGAAAAATCCAAGTGTAGATAGCACACCATACTGGGGTGAGAGCCAGTAATGGCAGATTAACCTGGAGGCAGGATATAGCCTTAGAAAAAAGAAGGCATGTCTGAACTGGGGGTGGCAAGAAATGTTGGGACAGAAAGTGAGGTTGCAGAGGGTGGTCTAAGAATAAAAGCTATAAATGATGCCGTTTCCTCTTTAGCAGGATTCACTAAAGAGTATTAGAAGAACTCCACAGCGTCCCTCCCACACTCCCCAGGTTGTTGTTGTTTTTACAGGGGGTGACTTTGTTGGGTTTGTGGTTTTTGTTTATTCACTGTTTTCTCGGGGTGGGTATTGTTTTGTATGTCACAGCTTTGTGGGCACTTTGGGACCTTGCCAATGTTTAGAAGGTCATTAAATTGGATATGTTACATGAAGATGGTAGGCCAGTGGCCTAGGGGTAATGACACCCGGACTGTGTCGCGGGTTTAGACACCGGCCTCATTGAGCTGCATTGACCAGCTAATGGGGTGCGGTAAGGTGAGACAAGTTTGGGGGTTTGAGCCTACGGCTCAAAAAGGGAAGATAGGCAGGTGTTGGCCTATCAAAATTGGTTATTGGCAAGGGCTTAAAGTTTAAGGGAACGTTATGTTACAAAATGGTTAACATGTATTAATAAATAAAGCTGTGGCCTGAGTAAACCCATACTTAGTGGTCTGTGTTTTCTTGAACCAATACCCTATGCATAAGACATGTGAGTAGATTTCCAGAAGTTTCTATAGTGCTGTTGGTGATGGACTGATCTACTTGAAATTATTAAACTTAGAATGATTGTCTGCACTGCACTTGTGTTTGTTTTGTTTGCAGTAAGAGATTTAGTGGGAGCCCAACACTACAGAGCGAGCAGCGGAGACCTTCCATTACTGAATAGTCTGGACATAATATCTTTACTCCTAAAAGACCTATTAAAGGACACATGGGTCTGTATTTAAACTTAATTCTTGTTTGTGCACCTTGTGTTATGTTTCTTTTAAATTTTGTGTAATACAGTTTATTATAATATTTTTGGGTACTTATTAAGAGAGAGGTATAGTGACTTTAGGTAATAAGTGGATCTTTTCTATAAAAGCAAACCAAGCAAATGCAAGTAAAAAATGAATTACATACAAGCACATCACTAGTCACATACAAGTACTTCATTACCTGCATACAAACACATAACTATACATACAAGAGCCTCATTACCTGCATACAAGGAAATCATTATATGCATCCAAGCACATCATTACCTACCACAAGCACTACTTACATACAAGCACATAATTACCTACACACAAGCACTACTTACATACAAGCACATAATTACCTACACACAAGCACTACTTACATACAAGCACATAATTACCTACACACAAGCACTACTTACATACAAGCACATAATTACCTGCATATAAGCACAGCATTATCTGAATATAAGAAGATTGTTACCTGCATACAACCACATCACTACCTTCATAGAACATACCCCCCAAGTGTTCCTCTTTAGGAGGGACAGTCCCTCTTTTAGACTCAAATCCCTCTGTCCCTTTTTCCCACCCTGATGCCCCTCTTTTTAGGAGATCAGACTTTGTGATGTGTAAAGAAGTGTATAATGTCTCTCTACAGCAATTAAACACATTAATGTTTGTTTATGTGCAGTGGTTCTCAAGCTTTTTTTACTCAAGGCACACCTAACACGCAGTCTAACATTTTTGGGGCACCCCTATCACTTTAAGTCATTTGTCAAGGGTGTAATGACGGTTACCAATACATAAATAAAGAGTTATTGTTAGACCTCACAACTAAAATAAACATATTGTGCATAGTATTATCCTTAAACAGACATTTGGAAGTCTACATTCACATTTTATCAAAGCCTTATAGATACAAAGGGGCACCCTAAGTGTATGTCCATGGCACACTAAAGTGCCAGGGCACCCTGGTTGAGAAACACTGTTTATGTGTTTATAAATGTGTTTATAGATGAGTCTGTGTAAATAAAACACTTTGGTCTTGTTCTAAGTAATTTATTTGGTTACACAAAGAGGTGTCAATAGGACATGAAATAGCCTAAAAATTATCAGTAATGCCCAAACTATCAGCAATGCCCCAGCAACATCACCAAAAACACTAGTGTCCCTCTTTGGTCAGCTACATTAAAGCACTTTGCAGCCTGCATACAAACATGTCACTGCCTGCATACAAACACTTCACACTGCCTGCATATAAACACATAATTACCTGCATACAGCACTTCACTGCCTGCATATATACACATCATTACCTGCATATGAGAAAATCACTGCCTACATATAACAAATCAAGATTGTCATGCAAGAAAATCATTAACTGCATACAAGCACATCACTATGCATACCAGTAAATCACGACCTGCATACAATCACTTCACTACCTGCATATAAGCATTTCACTATCAAAGATTCCTAGGTACTCCTACCCAAGCTTTTGTTCTGGGATTTAAAGGGATAGTAATGTTTCACAATAAAAGCAGCTCCAATTAATATTCATAGTATTTGGGCCATGGAGAGTGTTATTTCAATACTGTCAGAGTTGTAGTTCAAGAGTAATTGAATGATAAAGTATCCCTCTCCTGCCCCTTTTACTGATGTAATGCTGCTCAGCTCAGAGAAGCAAGGTGGTGACCAGATGGCTTGCAGAGAGGGGCAATGTTCAATTAGCATAAGGGAAAAACATGAGAAACCTGTCAAGGGGGGCAGGTTTTAATTGTTCTCACAGTAAGAAGATTGTCTCTTGCTGTGAGCTGTCTGGTCTGTGGGCCAGATTCCACATCTGAGGGGAGGTGGCTTACACTAGGTAAAAGGGGCAGAAGGGGAAACTTTATCATTCAATTACTCTTGAACTACAGCTCTGACAGTACTGAAATAACACTCTCTATGGCTCAAATACTATGAAGATTAATTGGAGCTGCTGTTTTTATGAAACTTTACTATCACTTTAAGTTGAAATGTAACTACATGCCATATGTGCACTATGTGCTTGACACATTTTTCCAATCTATAACAAACTTGTCATGCCCCTATCTGCTAAGTATGGCAGAACCAGAAACACAACTTTCCACTTCTGAAAGCTGTAACAACCTAGGGACTGGAAAGGGTAAAATACAGGTTGAAACAGAAGTAAATTTGGACACAGATTCATTGTAATTGTGGAGAATGATCTGTCTTCCCTGTTTGTTCTGTTAAATGCACATTTGCTGAAGTCTAGAATTCCACAGAGTAAATTAAGCATAGTACCACAACTAAGAATTATCCAGCTTCTGAACCCAAGGGCCCCTGCGGGTTTAAAGTTGTGATTATCTATATTACCCACCTCAAGTAAATATAATAGTTTAGTGTTTTGTCAGCCATGAAGTCTGACAAATATATTACTGAATTCATTTAATTCTGGATAAATCTGTGTATAGCTGGGGTGAACAGCCTGTAGCCCTGCAGCAGTTGCTGAACTACAACCCCCATTATCCTCCACTGGCCAATGGCTGAGAGTAGTAGGTGTTGTAGTCCACCAACTGCTGGTGTAAAAAGACAAAATTTTCCATAATTACTTGAGGGGGAATGCATGTCTCCGAACATTTCAAATGTAGATGAAGGCATGGTTGGTAGGTGGGACATTAACAACATTTTTAGTTTTTTTCCTAAAATGAGGGACAGAGTGATTTGGGTTTCAAAGAGGGACTGTCCCTCCTAAAGACGGACACTTGGGAAGAATGGGAATGCCTGCACTACATTAGGTTCAAGAGCCAGTTCTGGTGTGCTGCACTTGCCTACTTTTATTATCCCAAAATGTATTGTCTTTATGCCACTTACTCTAAATACAGGCGGTGGAGGAGTGTATGGATATTTTGGGGACATGTGTTTCTATGTTTTTTTTTCTCACCATGTACTAACAATGTACAATGGAAATGAGTGCATTTTTTCAATTTTCCAGTGAATATTAACCCCTTAACAACCCTTGACGGTCATAGTACGTCAAGGGTCGATCTGACTGAATGACCCATGACGTACTATGACCGTCATGGAATTCCGGACTCCCCCCGTGGCTGCATGCCGTTCGGGGAGTCCAGAAGCAGAAGAAAGAAAAAAAAAGCTCCATGGTCCTTAACTGACTGTGCCGATCGGCCGGTTGTTAAGGGGTTAAAGGGCAGGTGTTCGGGGCCTGTTTGCTTTAAAGTCTTAACGGTGTGTGTGCTGGGTGTGTTGTGTTGTGTGTGTGTTCTGTCGTGCTGTGTGTATTGTGTCTTGCTGTGTGTGTTGTGTCATGCTGTGTGTGTTGTGTCGTGCTGTGTGTGTTGTGTTGTGTGTGATGTGCTGTGTGTGTTGTGCTTCTTGTGTGTGTGTTATGTTTTGCTGTGTGTGTGGTGTGTTGTGCTGTGTGTATGTGTGTGTTGTGTTGTGTGTGTTGTGTTTTGTGTGTGTGGGTGTTGTGTATGTGTTGTGTCTTGTTGTGTGTGTTATGTTGTTCTGTGTGTGTGTGTTGTGCTTGTGTGTATGTGTTATGTTTTGTCTGTTATGTTTGTTGTGTGTGTTGTGTAGTGTTGTGCTTGTGTGGGAGTCTGTGCCGTATGCACTAAACTTGTTATTCATTTTAAAGCTAATGTATACATGCAGAAAATAGCTCTACTGGTAAATTCATGCATTCCCCCCTTGGCCTTTTCAGCTGATAAACAGTTAACCAGAGACGCTTCTGCAATGCACTGTAACATTACATGTCTGAACAAGCTAGTTAGATAGAAGATTCTTTCTCAGAATGCCCTGACTGTAATGCTTCACTACATTTCTGTTACATCACTCCAATCTCCTAAATATCCCTTGTTTTGAAGAAGGATAACCTTGGAGATCTAATAGAAACACTGCCTGAAAAGATTCATTGTGACACAGGAAAGCCTAGTTACTTAAGGAAACAGTGGCCTGCTCATTCTGCTCATTATCTCACCAGTACTGTTAACCTGTGGAGATGCAAGACAGAACTAGCTGAGGACAGTCTGTTCCTACACAAGGAAACAGGATATTTTTAATGAGGTGATATGAATGTTCATTATTAAAATCCCATTTTTGCCTGCTCATTGCACGTAGGCTACATTTTTACTGACAATGCCATAGCCATAAGTTAAAAGATTTAACCCCTTGGGTGCAACAGAGGTCTCCAACACATTGTTCAGACTTCTCTAGCATCCAAGGGGTGAAAGCAGAAGTAACACATCGAAATAATAATCTCCTACTTACATTATTATGGCTAGACAATAGTGGTTTTCAACAGTCCTGGACTTGAGAATTTCCCAGGTAAGTTCATCAAAATGGCTGTGCCTCTGATTATCTCACGTATGTTCAAGAAAAGAAATGCTTAAAGGAAATTAATGGCTCCTAATAATAATCTCCCCCAACACGCATTACCTTACTATGGTCAGAAAGGCCCAATAGCCCCAATTAATTTTGTCCCTGTATCCATGTTCAATAGATAACATGTTCAATTAGTCTTGGATATCATGCCCATGGAGGCAGACATGACAGTTGCAGGCATTTTTTCAAACAAGCAGGTAGATATATTGCTTGGTCACCTGTGTAGCAGGTGAAGTTCCGTAGATTTACAGCTCAGTTACCTGCGTAGCTGGGGAAAACAAGTCGGTGCATTGTTCTGTTACCTGTGTAGCTGGGTAAGTCAGGTAGATGCATTGCTTAGTTACCTGTATAGGAGTGGAAAATGGATAGATGCATTGCTTAGTTACCTGTATAGGTGGGGAAAATGGATAGATACATTGCTTGGTTACCTGTGTAGGAGTGGAAAATGGATAGATGCATTGCTTAGTTACCTGTATAGGTGGGGAAAATGGATAGATACATTGCTTGGTTACCTGTGTAGCTGCAGAAGACAATTGGATGCATTGCTTGGTTACCTGTGTAGATGCATTGCTTGGTTACCTTCTTAGATGGGGAAGACAGGTAGATTTATTGCTTGGTTAACTGTGTAGCTGTGGAAGACAGATAAATGCATTTCCTTGTTACTTGTGTGGCTGGGGAAGACAGGTAGATGCATTGCCTAGTTGCCTGTGCAGCCGGGGAAGACAGGTAGATGCATTGCTCAGTTACCTGTGTATCTGTGGAAGACAGGTAGATGCATTGCTTGGTTACCTGTGCATCAGGGGAGGACAGGTAGAAGCATAGTTCAGTTACCTGTGTAGCTGGGGAAGATAGGTGAATTCATTGCTTGATTACCTGTGTGGCAGCTAGATGCATTGCTCAGTCACCATTTTAGCTTGGGAAGACAGAGAGATGCATTGCTCAGTTACCTGTGTATCTGATAAAGACAGATAGATGCATTTCTTGGTTACCTGTGTAGTTTGGGAGGAAGTTAGATTTTTTGCTAGATTACCTGTGTAGTGGGGAAGACAGGTAGATTTATTGTTAGTTACCTGTGTAGCTAGGGAAGACAGGTAGATGTATTGCTTGGTTGACTGTGTTGCTGGGAAAGACATAAATGCATTTCCTGGTTAGCTGTGTATCTGGGGAAGACAGGTAGATGCATTGCTTAGTTACCTGTAGAGCTGTGGTAAACAAGTAGATTTTTTTGCTTGGTTACCTGTATAGATGGGAAAGGACAGGTAGATTTATTGCTTGGTTACAGGTGTAGCTGGGTAAGACAGATAGAATTATTGTTCTGTTACTTGTGTAGATGTGGAGATGGGAAAAACAGGTAGATTTATTGCTTGGTTAACTGTGCAGTTGGGGAAGACTCCTCAATCAACTCGGCATATACTTTGAGATGGTACCACATGCCTTCCCTTCTGAGCAGAGTAAGGTTGGATTTCTGATTTCTCTCCTCATTGGTAGGGCTAACCCACTATGGGAGACAGACAAACCCATTGTGTATAACTTTACGGAGTTTGTGGACTCCTTCAGGATAATTTTTGATAGGCCAGGCCGCGTGGCCTCTGCTTCAAAAAACCTTATGACCATTCGTCAGGGCGCACATACTGTGGCGGACTACTGTATTGAATTTGGCATCCTGGCTGCGGAAGTAGGCTAGAATAATGAGGCCTTGATAGCCGCCTTTTCCCAAGGGCTGTGTGACATATTGAAGGATGAAATCCCGGCGAGCGAATTACCTAAAGATTTGGACAAATTGATTTCGTTTTGTATCCTGATTGACACTAGAATCAGGGAGAGACCCTAATTTAGGGAGAGCCTGTGGAGGTCCACGGAGAGAGGGGCTTCTTGTTCTTCAGGCCCATTCTATCCTCCCTTGCCTCCCATGCCTCCTGGGCTTGTTTCTGACAGTTGCGAACCCATGCAAGTTGATGCCATTATCAGGGAGAGAGGACTGTTTCGTGAGCGCCAGCGGAGGGCTCCGGGCAGATTGTCCTCTCATCCTTCTGACTTACCTCCCACAACTCCTGTACTGGCTTCTGAGGGCAGTGAACCCAGGCAAGCGGGTGCTACCCGTCTTTCTAAAGAGGAGAGGGCCTTCAAGAGGAGGGAGGGACTCTGTACTGTGGTGGATCTGGACATTTGTTACGTTCCTGTCGAGTCCGTCCAGGCCGGGGACAAATCATTGGCGGCATTTCACTTTCCCCAGAGAATGTTTCAGATAAACCCATGTTGAAGGCCTGCATTTATTGAGCAGATAAGTCAATATCAGTTCCAGCGTTTCTGGACACAGGGGCCGCTGGCTGCTTTATTGATGCAGAATTTGCAGCCAGTAATAATATCCCTTTGAAGCCGCTTGCTGCTCCTCTGGCCAAATAAACCATTGATGGATGACCCTTGCAACCCTCACACATTACGCATGAAACAGCTTTGCTATCCTTGAGGGTGGGAGCCCTCCACAATGAAACCCTGAAATTTCAGGTGATTAATTCTCCGCATTATGCCATCGTTCTGGGGTTTCCTTGGGTACAGAAACATAACCCCAGGATGGATTGGCACACGTGTGACATTGTGGCTTGGTCTCCACAATGCACTAAGTCCTGTCTGTCATGTCCTATAAGACTCACTCACACTATTGCTCCACTCCTCCCCGAGGAGTATGACACATTTAAAGAGGTCTTTAGCGAAAGTAAGGCCTGGTCTTTACCACCACATAGGCCTTATGACTGCGGTTTGGAATTGTTACCTGGTACTACGCCTCCTAGTGGTCGTATCTACCCCTTATCTGTTGGGGAAAATAATGTTATGGAAGAGTATGTTTCAGATGCGCTGGCAAGAGGCATCATTCGTAAATCCACATCCCCCACTGGCGCTGGATTTATTTTTTGTCAAGAAAAAGGACAAAGAGCTACGTCCGTGCATTGACTTTCGTGGTTTAAACAAACTGTTGGTCAAGAATGCTTATTCCATACCTCTGAACACTGAACTCTTTGACCGTGTCAAAGGGTCTAAAATATTCATGAAACTTGATCTGAGAGCTGCTTACAACTTAGTGCGAATAAAAGAAGGGCACGAGTGGAAGATAGCCTTTAATACTTGGAGTGGGCACTATGAATACTTGGTTATGCCCTTCGGTTTTTGCAATGTCCCCGGCTGTCTTCCAGGAGTTCATCAATGATGTCTTAAGAGAACTCCTACACAGTTGTGTGGTTGTTTATTTGGATGACATCCTCATTCACTCTCCAATGCTGGAGATCCATCTCTCTAATGTATCCAAAGTCTTGAGCCTATTACGCGAGAACAACTTGTTTTTGCAAGTTGGAAAAATGTGAATTTCATAAGCCCCAGGTAACGTTTCTGGGGTATGTCATTTCCACCTCCGGGTCACCAAAAGTTGTCTGCGGTACTGGAGTGGCCTCGTCCTATGGGACTCCATAGATTTCTGGGGTTTGCTAATTACTACAGAAAATTTATAAAGAACTTCTCTTCTATTGTCAAACCACTTACCGACATGACTTCTGAAGGGGCCAAGACCTCTGAATGGTCCCAAACAACTATCTTGGATTTTGAAAAATTGAAGGCAGCTTTTGCTGCAGCTCCGATATTGGTGCATCCCAATCCCTCCCTGCCCTTTACCCTGGAGTTTAACGCATCTGAGATTGGAGTGGGCGCCCTGTTATCACAATGTTCATCTCTTGGGAAGGCCTTGCACCCTTGTGGATATTTCTCAAAAAAACTGTCCAAAGCGGAAATGGTATATGAAATTGGGGGCAGATAGTTACTGGCAATTGTTCTGGTCCTGAAAGAATGGAGGCACCTCTTGGAGGGCACTAAAACTCCTATCTTAATCTTAACTGACCACAAGAACCTCATCTATCTTTCTGAGGCCAAGTGCTTGTCTTCCAAGCAAGCCAGATGGGCGCCGTTCCTTTGCCGCGTACCACCCGCAATCTAATGGTGCGGCAGAAAGGTCAAACCAAGCCTTAGAACAGTTCCTCCACTGCTATTTCTCTGACCACCACAATAATTGGGCTACCCTGTTACCTTGGGCGGAGTTTGCCAGAAATTGTGCTGTTAACTAGTCTACTCAGAGTTCCCCTTTCTTGGTCAACTATGGGTTCCAGCCCTCGGTTCTTCCCGAGACCTTCCAAACACAAGCGATTCCGCCTCTTGACGAGCATTTGAGGGCACTCCGTTCCTCTTGGTTTCGGATACAGCATACCCTACGTGGTTCCCTGCAGCGACAAAAAAGGCAGGCTGACCGCAGGCTACTGCCGGCACCTACCTTCCAGGTAGGAGACAGAGTATGGTTGTCTTCCCGTAACTTGCACCTCCAGATTCCTTGTAACAAATTGGCTCCTCGATTCATTGGTCCTTTCCGTGTGTTGCGCAAAATTAACCCGGTGGCTTATGCATTGGAGCTCCCTGCCAATATGCGCATTCATAATGTCTTCCATATTTCTCTGTTAAAGCCCTTCATCTGCAACCGGTATACCTCAGCTCCTGTCTGTCCTGCTCCCATAAGAGTTGTAGATCATGAGGAGTATGAAGTTCAAAATATTCTGGACTCCCGTTTGGTTCGAGGTTGCTTAAAGTACTTTATTCATTGGAAGGGATATGGCCCAGAGGAGCGCTCCTGGATTCCAGCTAATGGTCTTTACGTGCCTGTCTTGGTACACAGATTTCATACGCGCTTTCCTGACAAACCCCGGGGGGGGGGGCCTTTGGAGGGTACTGTCACAGCTTGCGTCATCTGCAGGCACGAGGCTTCAGAGTGTAGCATGCCTCTGCATTGCACACTCCCATGATCCTCAAGAGCAGAGGGGTAGGAACCCCCCCAAATCTGGGGGGATAGCATTTTTACTGTCCGGGTGTATTCTTATTCAGTAAGCTGAGAATTGTTTATAACATAAAATTTGAAGTGAGTGTGAAATTTCTCACAAAAAAGTATCAGGTACAGTTTTTACATAAAAGTAACAGTTCTTTATTTATCAGGTCACAGATATTAACCAAAAGTTTGGCATATATTTCAGTTATTCCACTTAAAAGAACTGGTAATAATACTTTAAGTAATGTACTATTGTTTAGATTTTGCCCCCCCAACAGCCCCCTAGTGTGTCACTTTGTCACCCCCAGGCCCTCTGTACCTTCTCTGTAATGTGGCCAAGCTGACCGCAGTAGAAGAGCTTCTGACAGGAAGCTTCTTGTTGAGCTCGGCAAGCAGCTTCCTGTCAGACCAGGGTAGAGGATACAGAAGCTCCTCTACTCGTGGGCCACTCTGCTCGGCCACGCTACAAGGGGGTGACCAGCAGGAGGGAGTGCTGTGCAGTTTGCTCCCCCCCTGCCGGTCACCCAGTGCCTGAGTACCCCAGGCCGGTGCTCCTAGGGGAGATTTCTACATTATCTGTCCCCTGCATGATTTCCTGGGGGGGGGGGGTGCATCCCTTCCACCCCCCTCTGGTTCCTACGCTCCTGCTCAAGAGGCTAAACACAACACCGGGATATCCAGCTAGTACTTAGCAATACCGCTGACTGCATTTATTATGACTGAGGCAGAGGTGTACAACCCTTTGAATGCCAGAGATATATCCAACACTTTATCATGAGCAGTGTTTGAGGCCCTGTGGTACTATTGAAACAGTTGTCTCCTCCTCCATGATCCAAGGAAATATCTGACTGACATTTGGAGCCAGGAAGGAATATTTTTACCCCCTTGGGGCTCATTAGGAAATGGGCTCAATGGGTTTTTTTTTGCCTTCCTCTGGATCAACAGGGATGATTTCGCATGGGCTGGACTTGATGGATGCAAGTCTTTTTTCAGCCTCATCAACTATGTTACTATGACATCCAGGACTGATTGACAATGTCATCTTGAGACAGAGATTCTCAGCTCCACTTTTCAGGGCACACCAACAGCTTCAATATTAAGCAGAAGACACTCAATCACAATGACTGAGCCACTGATTATGAATCTGGGATATCTTGAAAAGCTGCACTGTTGGTGTGCCCAAATGATTAACATTGAGAAACGATGTTGACTTGAACCAAGGAACAATTCATTAGGATTTTCTCGCCATAGTAAGGTGAATGATTGTTATTAAAACATGTAAGCTTTACTTTAAATGTTGTAGCTCTTTATTTTTGGAGTGCTGTAGATCTGTGTGTTCAAGAGCACAGTTCAGTTTGGTGGAACACAACTCAGCAAGATGTCTTTCTGTGATGAACAATGCAGAACTCCGGGCAGCTGCAATGCGGTAGGAAGGTGAATACAAATGAACAATGTGTGCTTCACGCTTTCCTGAAACATTCTTTTATGTGAGGAACTTATTAAGCAGTATTTTAGGGATACTGTTTGGGCATTGTAGATTCCAAGCCAATGAGAGCACATTGCAGAGTGTGAGTCATGGATCAGAACAGTTTGTTCTCTATAGTTGTGGAACTGGATGCAGGTTGCAACCAGAGGCAATAAAGATAATCCTGTTGAGTTAACACTGGAAGCAACCGCTTTATGGGTTTAGGCACATGAAACTTGTTAGTGTTTGTCATCTGGAAACTGATTCATTAGCGGATATCAGTCTGAATCAAGGAGCATATTTAACTGTTTAAGGACAGAGGTGTGCGAAGCAATGCTTGAAAGGAATAGTAGTACTTTATTTTAACTTATTTTAGTAGTGTATACTTATTGATTTTCCAATTGGCTTTCATTTTTTCTTTATAAGGGGAATTATACCCCATGGATAAGTAGCATTTAATTTGTTTAACCACTGGAATGCCAAAGGGGTAAGCCAGTCGTTGTGAAGTCAGGTGTATCTATCTATCCTGTATATATTTTACATTGGGTGTCAAAGTAGATTTGCAATTCTTCTCTAAACCAGATACTGGAATCAGTTTTCTAGCCTTACTAAACTACTTACACCTACAATTCTCTCCTTTGTGCTGCTTTCTCTTAGTGGAGTTTAATAGGGGATTCTGTAAGTTTCAGGGCATCGCTTTCCTCTAATCCTTATTTAATGATATGTACTAAACAAAGGACGGAGGAAATGATGTAACTTTATTCCATTTTACTAAATGTGACATAGGATTGGTGTATAAAGTACACTGGTGTTAAAGGGATAGTAATATCTGGTTTTATCCAAGTGTTATATTGTAGATATTAAAAAATAAATTCATTGATGTTAGTCTGGTCTCTCAAACTTGTATAATTTGAGAGATATACGATTATAAACTTCCCCCCTCTCCCTCCCCTTTCACAGACATCAGCCTCTAGCTGACATCATGAGATCCTGGTCCTGGGACTGGCCAGCGGCTCTTCAGCAAAGCCGTAACAGCTCTATCTAAAAAGAAATACCTCATTGGAACGGTCTACAAAGTGTGCTTGCAAACCAGGCACACTTTGTAGACCATTCCAGTTAAGTATATATTTTTAGATTGCACTATTTCGGCTCTGCTGAGGAGCCGCTGAGCATCGCATGCTGACGTCTGTGAAAGGGGAGGGATGGGGGAAGTTTATAATCATATATCTCTCAAACTATACAAAAGTGTGAGAGACCAGAATAACATCAATGAATTTATTTTTTTTAATATCTACAATATAGCACTTGGCTAAAAACAGATATTACTATCACTTTAAAGAAACACTAGCGCCTAATAATGAACTGGGGCTATACACATGTAATTATCTTTAATTCATGCAGCATCTGAAAAAATTATCGATTTGTTTCACAGGCCTAAAGTCTAGTCTTACATATGGTCTGAGGGAGCAGACTCATTTCTCAATATAAACAGCACATAAATGATTAACCATTTGAATGCCAGAGAGGTATACAACGCATTGCTTCTCAATGTGTTGAATACCCCCTGGTACTTAAAGGGTTAAATAGATGCTTCATGAACAGTTCAATTTACATATGCCTTAAAAACAAGTTTAGTATTATATTTTAGTGATGTAATATATGAATAATTAATTTTTACATATGCTACTTATAAATACATGATAACCAAAGTTATATCAACCTATTTAATTTTTTGGTGTTAGCGTTCCTTTAAACTTTTACCAACAGAGTAGTGTGTGCACAGTACGTATTAAAGTGATCATACACTGTAGCACATACCCTGAAGGGCAGCTGCGAGGGCAGTCAGAGGAGTCGAGCTGGTGGGTTTGTACATTCACCCCATTATACTTGCAGTTTCCTGTATTTAGTTATATCTACTGAAGTCTGCCTCTAGATCAATGTGTTAGACATCCCTGTTACACTCAAAGTGTTAAGCCGTATATTTAGAATTAAGAGTAAAGTTTAACATTTTGCACAAGCCATAAACCCCCTTGTGTCAGAGGTGAAATACACTGGTCTACAATCAATAGTTATTGTTGTACTACAACTCTCCCATCATTCTCAGCCAGCCAACAGGATCTGCAGTCCAATAACAGCTGAAGAGGAGCAGCTTGTTCACCTTCTCATGGAATTTTGGTATTACAAGTGGTTCAGTGAAATGATGCACTCTGCTCAGAGAGAATAACATCACACTAATCCCTTCTTAATCCTGATGAGGTCTCATTCTGCTCTTACAGGATAACCCTACACAGTAAGGCATGTGTACTTACCCTGGGACAAACCTGCACCGTAAGTAAAAAGTACAATTAGCATTTATTTAAATTGGGTTTTTAAAGGGATAGTAATGTTTCACACTAACAGCTGATCCAATTAATCTTCATAGTATTTGGGCCATGAAGAGTGTTAGTTCAATACTGTCTGACTTGTAGTTCAAGAGTAATTGAATTATAAAAGTGTCACCCTCCTACCCCTTTTACTGATGTAACACTGCTCACACAGAGCAGCAAGACTGTCCCTCGCTGTGATCCATCTAGACAATCTTCAGTGAGCATGAAGAAAAACCAGTCGAGGGGGGGAAGGGTTTTCCTTATGCTCACAGTAAGAAGATTGTCCCTTGCTGCGACCTGTCCTGTCAAGGGGCCAGATTCCACATTTGAGGGGAGGTGGCTTAGACTAGGTAAAAGGGGCAGGAGGGTGACACTTTATCATTCAATTACTCTTGAACTACAACTCTGACAGTATTGAAATAACACTCTCCATTGGCCAAATACTACAAAGTTTATTGGAGCTACTTTTTTTCTGAAACATTACCATCCCTTTAATAAGGTGACCAGATATCCCTTTAAATGCAGAATGTTCAACAAAATGTAAGTCTGGAAGATGGAACAGGAAGTGTGCATTTTTGATAACTGCCTTTCATTTAATAACTCTTTGAGTGACAGAGACTTCTCTAGCACTCAAAGGGTTAAAGAGATATCTGGTCCATTTAGCTTTTAAACCTCTGAATGTTAAAGAGGTCTCCTCTACCCTCTGAGTGCCAGAGGGGTATCCAATACATTACATAGCATTGGTACTTAAATGGTTAAAGGGATAGTAATACTTAAAATGTAAAAAAAATATATATTGTAGTTTATCCCTCTGAGTAAAACAAGGGTACTCCCAGTGCTGAAAGATGTTTTATTCAAAAGTTATTACAGCTCAAAGTTGCTTTTTTAAGTACAGTATCACAGTGACCTGAAGTTGTACAGTGGCGCTGTTGTTACACCATCCTACGGAGATTTATGATCTATAGACCAGAGCTGTCCATAGAATAGTGTAACAACAGCGCCACTGTGATACTGCACCTAAAAAATTCAACTTTGAGCTGTAGTAACTTTTGAATAAAACATCTTTCAGCTGTGAGAGTACCTTTGTTTTATTCAGGGGGATAAACACTACAATATTTATGTTTTTACATATTAATTACTACTATCCCTTTAACCCCTTAACGACCCTTGATGGTCATAGTAGGTCATGGGTCAATCTGAGTTAACGACCCATGATGTACTATGATCGTCATGGAATGCCGGGCTCCCCCCGTGGCTGCACGCCGGTCGGGGAGTCCAGAACAGGAAAGTAAAAAAATAAAGAAAAGAAAAAAAAAATGCTCCATGGTCGTTCAGTGACCGTGCCGATCGTTAAGGGGTTAAAGGCCCCGGTTGATGGGAATTTGCATTCATCCTCTATTTTATCCGCAATTATTTTGGCCCAGAATTCCTTAATTTCTCCTTAATACATCAGCCTCAGTATGGTTATATCTGCTTACCTAACAAACTCGATATTCATAATATTTATGGGTTGTTTGTCAAATAATAATTGGTAGAAAATGGATCTGACAGGTATAAGATGGATCTCAGGGGAAAATGACTGAATCTTGTGACTGTAAAGCAGATAACATTTGTCCCACTGCTGGCAGTCATTAAATGGATTATTCTTTGTCCTCTCTAAAAGTCTTCAAGGTAATCTTTAGCTGAAGGCACAGGAGTCGATTTTATTTAACCTCTTAAGGACTGGCCGATCGCGTACCAGGTAACTTAAGGACCCCGAACCATTTTTTTCCCCCAAATCTGATTCAGGGCTCCCTGAACTGTGTGCAGCTGCCCAGGGAGCCCTGAATTCCATGACGGTCCTGGCACGTCATGGGTCCTTATGGCTCGCCGACCCATGACGTGCCAGGACCGTCAAGGGTCCTTGAAGGGTCAAGGAGAATTATACCATTAGGCATAAATGACTCTTGTTTAACCCTTTGAATGCCAGAGGGGTATGCAATGCATTGCTTAGCAATGCGTTGTGCACCCTTCTGGTACTCAAAGGGTTAACAGAAGGACTTGGGTAGGTGTCCCTCATATGGTGGTCTGGTTATTATCTGTGCAGATTTTTTTTTTTGCATCGGAATTCTGTTGTATATTGTAGCTCGTGACGTCCATTACACCATCTGCCTCATGTACATTGGAGCTATAGAACAACAGGTTGAGCTCATATTACAAATAGTGATGTGTGTAGTTTATTGTGTAGAAAAAAGAACTAAGGATAATGAATAATAAAGCATAGTTATCAAGGCAAAGCTTTGCACATCTGGAGCAAAACCACTGTGCAACATTTATTTAAAAACTGCAGATACATTCAGTGGTATTTTTTTTAACAATATGTGATTGTTTTTGGTCCAAATTTACTATATTTTGCCATGGTAAATATGCACTTTATGTGCCCAAGAATGCTAAATTCCTTTGCACTTATTTGCCATTGTTTTACATTCCGGAGACGTTAGTAAATAATACGCTTGGGTCCTTTCGACAAAGGGAAAAAAAAATAAAAAAAAGAGCAGTAATGTGTTGAAGACCTCTCTAGCATTCAAAGGGTTAAATGCTTCATTTAAATCAATGGACATTTTTAATTCCGCTCTATTCCACAACTGATTCGCTCCAGAATTACTCATCTGTTGCCTTCTGCATTAAAGGGATAGTAATGCTTCAAAATAAGAGCTGCTCCAATTAATCTTCATAGTATTTGGGCCATGGATAGTGTTACTTCAGTACTGTCAGAGTTGTAGTTCAAGACTAATTGAATGAAAAAGTATCCCCCTCCAGTCCCTTTTACCTAGTGTAAGCCACCTCACCTCAGATGTGGAATCTGGTCTTGAGACCAGAAAGCTCACAGCAAGGGACAATCTTCATACTGTGAGAACAATAAAAACCCTGCTCCCCTTGACAGGTTTTTCCCTTATTTTAATTGAAGATTGTCCCTCTCTGCAAGGCATCTGGACATCACCTTGCTGCTCTGAGGTGAGCAGTGTTACATCAGTAAAAGGGACGGAAGATGGATAATTTATCATTCAATTACTCTTGAACTACAACTCTGATAGTATTGAAATAACACTATCCATGGCCTAAATACTATGAAGATTAATTGGAGCTCCTTTTACATTACTATCCCTTTAAGTCAATAAGTTACAGAGGAGCAATTCTGGAGCAAACCAACTGCGCCATAGAGGACATATAAAAATTCACATTTATTTAAATGTGTTTTTTAACAACTTTAATGCTAGAGAGGCCTCCTCCAACACCTTCATATGCAATGTATTGGAGACATCTCTAACAATTGTGGAACTTTTTAATTCTCCCCTATGGCAGAGTTAGTTTACACCACAATATCTTCTCTCTACTTCTGCATAAGGCGCTTAATCTGAATTAGTTTCTATACAGTACAATATTTCAGTTGTATCTTACACACTAAAAAATATATGTAACAATTAACTTAAAGGAGCAGTAAACCTTTTTTATGAAAAAAACATTGTGGGGAGCTTCCTGTAGAGTAATACAAAGGTACTCTCACTGTTGGCAGATGCATCTTTGCAGTTATTACAGTTCAAACGGTTGCTTTTTTACATTAACAGTGTCTTCTAATGGTCAGATTATGAGTTATTCTGTTACATTCAGTTTGAAAGGAGACTCACTGACAACAGTTCTCCACAGAATGTGACAGAAACTGCTGAGTAACTTCCTGTCAGTTTGAAATTTCAGGAAGTCATGGCACTTTTACTCAGTTCTTCACAGTTTGAACACATATAAATTTTGAATAATTCAACTGACAGCAGTGGGAGTATCACCCTAATAAATATTTTATTATGTAAAATGATATTGTTCCTGTAATCTAGTAGAGGTGCCACCTTTGTGTTTGCTTTGATTTTTACTACAAATGTTTTTTCAGCATGTTAGGTGAAACTACTGTAAAAACAAACTGGACAAATTTACATTCTCTCACATGTATATTTACTTACTTAAATAAACAATGTTTATTAACAAAAGGCACACAAATTTAACTATTAACAATGAAAAAATATTTACAATATGCAGATAATTTAGCGGCAAGTGCACTATTGGTCATTTTCATTTAACATTTATTACAAATTGTAGGTTGGTTTATATTTTTTTCAGTCTTTCACAAATTTAAATAACGGTTCCTAAGAAACACTTAAGCAGCATACTTTCCTTTAAATGGAAACAGTGTTACTAACTTCTTCATACTGGATAATAAAATAAGGGTAGCTCTGGTCATCATTAAATATAACAAAGATCTGAGGCTCAAAGAAATTGTCCACACAAGAGTCATAGAGGTCACTGGTCATGTTCCCTGGGTTTAGTGGAGGAGGCCTCCTCATGGTGTGATTTCCAACCACGTATCTTCCTGTTAATACTTTTGCTAAGAACATATAGTGAACTCCTTTTGGGGATCGTTTGGAAAAGTTGTGGGAGTAACTTGCCTTCCTAGCAAAGTAACTGCCCTGTCCAAACATGGTTGCATGTTTTCCACATACTCGAGGGTCAAAGTTATGTTTGCAGATTCCATCAACAACATCCTGTGAAGTTCCATGGAACAGATGTCTTTCATTCATGATCCTGTCAAGGCCGTTCATTTTTCTTGTCATAAATTCTTTCTTCCTAAATAACGGAGAGAAAACTAGATGTTATAATACAATCAAAAACATCAAAATAATCTATCAATACCAACACTGATACCCCAGCTATGCTGGACTACTGATTTCTTCATGCTACCTCAGGATGATGGGAATTATTTTCTAAGACCAGATGGAATTCAAGTCTCATCATTTCATCTTATCCTGCCTTAGCGCCACTTTGCACTGAATATGTCATCAATGAATTATAATCAGGTGCCTAGCTGTCATCCATATATAGGTCTGACTCAGTGGAACAGGGATTTTAGATATAATTAAGCCACAAACAGTATTTACAGTAGCAAGTGTTAATGAACCTAAGTGTGCCATATAACAAGGCACTGAATACAGGCTGGGACCAGTGGGCCCTGTGTATAAAAGTGGGATGTTCAATTCTGCACCATAAGGGATGCTTAAAATCCCCCCCACTGCCATTAATTTCAATGGGGCATTTTAACCCCTTGAATGCTAGGTGTCTTCAATGCATTGTGTTGCGTTTGAGACCTCTTTAGAATTTAGGGGTTAAAAAAAATCAATTTAAAGGGACAGTAACACTTAATATGTAGAAAAATATATATTGTAGGGTTTATCTTTCTGAGTAAAACAAGGATACTTCCACTGCTGAGAGGTGTTCTATTCATATGTTATTGCAGCTCAAACTTGAATTTTTTTTAGGTGCAGTATCTCAGTGTCCTGAACTTTTACAGTGGCGCTGTTGCTACACCATCCTATAGACAACTCTGGTCAGTTGACCATAAACCTCCGTAGGATGGTGTAGCAACAGCGCCACTGTAACATTTCAGTCCACTGACATACTGCACCTAAAAAAACAAATGTTTGAGCTGCAGTAACTTTATAATAAAACACCTCTCAGCAGTGGGAGTACCCTTATTTTACTCAGGAGGATAAAGCCTACAATATATATTTTTCTACATATTAAGAGATACTATCATTTTAAATCCATTGGATCAGTTTGCTTGCCCCAAAATGGTACAACTCCACTTTTATACATACTGCTACTGTGAAACCATCTATCTGTCTATGTCACGAGATGCAAGAACATTTGTGATGTTAATGTATTTATTTGTCAGTAAAGACAAACTAAGTTCACCCTATAGAGGAAAAATAAAAATTCTGGTTGATTTTCACCCTTTGAGTGCCAGAGGTAAATTGCAACGCATTGCTTTGAAATGCACTGCATACCCCTTTGGCACTCAAAGAGTTAACCCCTTGAATGATACATTGCTTTTCATAGTGTTGTAGATCTATGTATTGGTGAGCCATCCTGAGCTCAAGGGGTTTACGTCAACAAGAAATGTGGGAAAATTTGTCAGCCCCTTTACTAAAGCTGGTTTGTCCCAGAATACATATTAATTAACCCCTTAAAGACCATAGGAAGTATGCAACTCATTGCTCTTCAATGCATTAAAAAGAAATGGTAATATTATCCAGTCTTAAAATACACTGTAGTTTTCCATTTATTTTTCCTCTAGATTTTCAGACCCGAGGTGTAGGTCTATAATTCAGAAAGTCAAGGAAAGTGTGCCATCTATTTTGCTACCGAATAACAGAGCAAAAAACCCTTTCATAATTTCTTCAATTTCCTCATTTTTTGACAGGCACCTTTTTGAGTGACAAATTACAGAGCCATTTCTACACATAACAGAAACACAGGTCTGGTCAATGTTCAGAGAAAATCTGTCAGCAGCATTCAACTGAGATGAAAATATGTGTGTGTTTGAAATAGTTTCTTGATCCCTTTTCTCTACAAAAAAGGAGTCATAGGCTTGAAGTGATTTTATTATGCTGTAATCTAACATCTCCCTGGTCTTACATCTGTTGTTATTACATTTAACCCACGGAGTACCAGAGGGGTTCGCAATGCAATTCTGAATGCTCATAACATTGTCATTTTCATTGTATTTTATTTAACCCGTTAACCACTGGTGACGTGTCAGGACCATAACCGGTAAACTTGCTTAATGGACTGGTAATGGTCCTGGCACATCACCTGTTTTGCGCTTACAGCACTTGTGCAATAGCGGGGTCTGAAATTAACAGCTCCAATTCCAAGCGCTCTCTCTCAGACCCCCATCTGACACGCTGGTACACATCATCAGTCATGTGTTCTGGTGCGCCGACCAACTTTAACTTGATCATTAAGGGAAGTTCGCCGCTTGTCCTTAAGGGGTTAAAAGTGTTCCCCTCCCACCCCTTTTCCATACACCATGATGTCGCCCCTCAGAGCAGCAAGCCAGTTCTGATGGAGGGCAACGAGGGACAATCTTCTGTCAGCATAAGGGAAAAAGCTGCCCTCCTTCATCAAGGTGGGCAGGCTTTTCATTGTACTGATAGAAAGATGATTGTTCCTTTTTGCGATCTGAGGGAAGGAAACATGTATGGAAAAGGGGTGGGAAGGGGACACTTTTTAATTAAAATAAAATGAAAAAGACAATGTTATGAGCATTTAGAAAGGTATGTTTTGTTAGAAAAATGTATATTGAAGAATCAAGCTTTCAGTAATATCTAACCATTACTATCTCTTTTAAGAAGAACAATACCTCCCTCCCAATTACATTGATATGCTATGCACATTTAAAGCTATCAAACGGCAAAACTTAGCTCTGAAGCCATTTCTGCATGTTCCATGTCTTCTGCTTGATCACCAGTTCAGACATTTGTGCGTGTGGTGTTTTCTCAGGTCTAACATTGCAAAAGGGGACCAGCCACAAGACATGGAAGTCTGAATGCTTTCTTTAACCGCTTTATCAATACTATAGGACAGAGAAGTTACCATAATTGAACTTTCAAAACAGAGAAACCTTTGGCATATCAACTGGGTTCAATCCGTTGGAGGTTTCAGGGGTGAGTAATGCATTACAATACAACTATATATAAATAAGGTCTAATTTAAGATACACAATGTTTCTGCAGGTTTATATCTATGTGGATCTTCGAAAACCTTTAGCATTGTTTGGAGGCCAGCAGCAGTAACAAAAGTCTTATTATTCCCAGTATAGAGTGACTCAGGTATCAGTACTGGTCTAAAAGAGGCACTGGGCACAATAATGCAACAAAGCAGGAAGCAGCATTGTCACTAATTCAAGGCAGGCACCTGCACCTACAGCAGTACAGAGTAAGTTGTGGTGAGCATGGTGAAGCTTTTCACACTCACTTCAGAGCATATAATCAAAAGAATTGTGAAATAAAGTTCATCTACAGGAAACATGCACAAGTGTTTCTGTTACATAACAAGATTCAGCAATTTGCTATTTTTATAGGTCTTGCAGGTATTGTAGCAAAGCAGACACTTATTATTTGAAATTTTGAAAACAACTTTTTTCATTTTTTGAACCAGTTCATCTCCCCCCTCTGTCACAATTATAAAATTGAGATCTATTTTAATTTTGCAACATATAAAATATTTATTACCTTTTATATTTCTCCCATAGGAAAAGGTTCTGAACTCGCATTATCTTTAAAATCCGGAACTTGGTCTCTGGCACCGTTTTGTGAAAGAGGGTATAGACTGTTCTGTAGCTCTTGTCTTCCTTGGGCATAGGCACTTGGACAAACTCATGGGCAGAGTCCATGGGGATCCATGTTTCTGGATAGAAGTTTGGGGATGTGATGGCAACAGGAGATAACATTTGCGAAGATGCAGATTCAATCATAGGAGGTGCCACTGGAGATACCCCACTTAGTGTCCTAGGATCAGACAAAAGGAACAAACCTTCAATGTTGGTACCAGCTGCAGGTGAAGGACAGAAAAACCCCACTGGTGTCTCCAACCTCTTTAGCATTCAAAGGGTTTTAACTACATCCTTCTAACTGAACGCCAGAGGAGTAGTCAATGCACTGCAGAGCAATGCATTGATTATCCCACTCAAAAGTGTTAACAATGAGAATCCAGAGGCAAATGAAAATACTGTACTATGAAGACATGGAGCTATTGTGGAGCAAACCAACTGCACTATAGGGAACAAATAAAAATTTCAATTTAAATTGGGATTTTAACCATATAAATACTAGAGGGGTGAATTGGTGCTTTCAAGACCTCTCTAGCATTCAATAAGGTAAAAGTCCCTTCTAAGTCAATGAATTCTTATTTCACCCCTACAGTGCTATTGGTATGCCCCAGGATAGCTCTTAGTACATCAAACTCACTTTTCTTATAAGCAACTACAAGTTTCAAAATGGGAGAGTATAGGATTGTTTAACCTAAATTATATACAAACATGCCAAACGGACTTCAACACAGTGACTTTTATCAAACCATTGTCTCATAGCAAATAATGGGTTACTTCTACTGAGAGATCAGGCCGAAAAAAACCCACAATTGTTGGTCATAAATTCAGCAACATTTTAAGCTTCTTTGGAATAAAAAGAAGCAGTTTTATAGGAGAATTGATTTCAAGCTGAGTCAGTGCTTTTTATGGCACAATAGCCAAGGAATTATTTCTTTAGCTGCCTGTATTCTGTAGTCAGATTTATGCAAGGCCCCAACATAAAAAAAGAAGAAACTAAATAATAAAGGTATTGTGTTTATGCAAAGTAGTTGTCAGCACAAACGAGCTTGCAATTCATCTTCCCTTTCTGCATATGAACAGAGAACATTTGTTAACATTTCATGTGGTTTCACAGCACATTCAGCCACAGAACAAATTTTATTTGTGAATTTTCCTTTACCTGTACCTGGGAGGACCCTCTGAGTGCCGGGTGTGGGGGGTGCAATGCCAATCTCTCTCTCTCTATATATATAATCCTATATAATAATTTCTCTAAGATGTTTGTCAGAAGCCGTCATGCGCAGTAGAGACTGCCCAAATGCACAGAATGCTGGGAGTTCTGTGCTAGGAGCATTCTGTGCTTTAAGGCAGTCTCTACAGTGCATGACTGGGTTGGCGGCAGGATGCAGAGCAGGACCAGCCTCTTAACCCTTTGTGTTCCAGAGGGGTATGTACCCCTCTGGCACTCAAAGGGTTAACATCACCCGGACCTTGGCCCGTATACACGGGCTTTTACATTAGTGTAATTATAAATGGTGCCAGCTGGAATATTTACTGATGTTCAGAGTTTGCCTGAGAAGCAAATAAATTGTGCCATTTGATTACTGGCTACTAGGAAATTTGATTACATAATGAGAATTCAAATATATGTACATTACTCATGTATGTGTGTTGGGAGGATGTAACCCTTACGATCTCACACTCCTTTACAGCAGTTAGGAAAAACAGCCTTTGCAGAGGATAGGAAGGGGATGGACAAAAATGTAATAAGAAAGAATCTTTAGGATCCAGCTCAGGCCCTAGATTAGATTGCATTTCATAAATCTTATCACTGGTTTTAGCGAACAGATTCCCACAGTCAGCTGATAACGCTTTGAGTGCCAGGGGTATGCAACGCATTGCTTTGCGATGTGTTGCATACCCCTCTGGCACTCAAAGGGTTAAATGTGTAGATAAGAACCTTGATTATGTCATCCACTCCATGTAATTCAGACCCAAGAGTTATATATGTATAACAAGTTTAGGACCCCGAGCTAGGGAATTATTTCAAACACATTAACAGAGGGGTATCCAATGCATTGAAAAGCAATGTCTTGGATAACCCCTTGGCACTTAAAGAGTTAATCATATATGTTCATTTTAAACCTTTAAAGATCAGAAAGGGTGCAAAGCATTGCGCACAATAATCTGTAAACCTTTATGGTCCTTAAAGGGTTAAAGCAGGAATGTCAAACATGCGACACATGGGCTGGCAATCTGGAGCCGTCCACAGGGAGAAAGTTTTTAAAGGGATAGTAATGTTTCACAATAAAAGCAGCTCCATGTAATCTTCATAGTATTTGGGCCATGGAGAGTGTTATTTCAGTTCTGTCAGAGTTGTACTTCAAGAGTGATTCAATGACAAAGTATCCCCCTCCCGCCCCTTTTACTGATGTAACACTGCTCTTCTCAGAGCAGCAGGGTGGTGTTCAGGTGGATCACAGAAAGGGACAATCTTCAATTAGGTTAAGGGAAAAACCTGTCAAGGGGGGCAGGGCTTTCATTGTTCTCACAGTAAGAAGATTGTCCCTTGCTGTGAGCTGTCTGGTCCCAGGAACAAATTCCACATCTGAGGCAGCTTACACTAGTTGAAAGGGGCGGGAGGGGGCAATTTTATCATTCAATTACTCTTGAACTACAACTCTGACAGTATTGAAATAATACTCTCTATGGCTCAAATACTATGAAGATTAATTGGAGCTGCTGTTTTTGTGAAACATTACTATCCCTTTAAGTGCCCCGCAGCCCAGCATCAAGAGGTTAAAATCCTCATTTGTTCCTGTTTGCTTGTATACATAAGGTCTCATGTTTTCAGGGTATCTATCTTTGAGCACAGGTGGGTGAATCACTGGTTTAGTCACTTTAACCCTCTGAATGTCAGAGACTTGTCCAACACATGGCTTTGCAATGTGTTGACATTTCTCTTGCAGTCAAAGCATTACTTGATCTTCCTGTGTGCACCAGTAAGAAGGAGCAGACAGTATATGGGTGTGTGAGTCTGACATTCCTGAGATAAAGCCTGTATTACTCTACTGTTGATTTGTCTTTATACTTTGTAGCCCCATGAATCAGTGCTATTCATTATGCTGATGCTCGATAAATAAACAATAGTAACTGCCCAAGATGGGGTTAATAAGGAAAGGCTGATGTTGATGTAGGATTACAGCATGTACAAATTTACCAATCATTCATAAACAACTAGCTTTCCCAACAATACGGACCATATGGAAGAATTCAAAAGAGACAACATCTCTGGAGAAAAGCAACTACACTATAAATAAAAAGACTTATTGTTTTAACCCTGTGAGTGCCAAGGGGTTTGCAACAAATTATGTAGTGCCTTTAACCTCTTGAACACTGAACAGGTCTATAATGCATTGCGAAGCATTGAGCTGGAGACCTCTCTAGCATAGTAAAGGGTTTAAGAGCCCCGTTTAACCGTTTGAGTGCCAGAGGGGTTTGCAAAGCATTGTTTTGCAATGCGCTGCGTACCACTCTGACACTCAAACGCTTAAAGCAATTCTGGGAACATTTGGCCTAGATCTGAGTGGAGTTGATAACTTTACTAAGGGATTTATCTACAAATATCTCTGTTCCACGGGGCTCCATCAAATAAAATCAATAACAGAACTTATCATTTGCAGTGTAATCTATTCCTTTATTTGCTCCCCATGGTGCAGTTGGATTGACCTAGAACTACTCTAATGTTCTTTGTGTAAGAGTCCAATTAACCATGTACAGTCCAAAGTGCTAATCTGGCCTGTATCGTTTATATTACTGTGGATTACCAGTGACAGTTTCTAGATCAGTGAGAACGGTCTAGTCAGACATTAATGAAAAGCACCAGAGCAATTTCTCCAATAATTAGGTTACTGGCAAAAGAAATGGGAAATTTCAGAAAAGAAAGAAACAAAGAGCAGAATTGTGTTTCCAATTAAAGTAAAATGCTTTAAACAGCAAAAAGCGTCTGCACAAGAACTAATAAACAAAATGTAAACATACACTTTGGGATAATACCTTCCTACTACCAAATCACTCATCTCACTCATTCTATACCTCAATATCACACATTACACCAAGGTGAGAAGAACAAGGCCTTCAGTTGCTACTGGACTGTAGCTCCCATCTTCTTCATGAAAGGATTTATATTCCAGCATCAGAGGTGGGCAACATGTGGCTCTCCAGCTGTTAGACATCAGTTCTTAGAAGCACAATGGGCCATATACCCAAAATACAGAGGACCAATTTTGGGGAGAAAAACAAATAACAGCTGCATCGCAGGAAATTAAACATCCCATTAATTGAAACGGGCATTTTAACTAGTAGAATGAAATGTGTTGGAGACCTCTCTAGCACTCATGGGGCTAAAACCCCATTTAACTCAAAGGGAGTTTTAGGATTTTTACATTCCCCTATAGTTCATTTGGTCTGTGCCAGAATTCCTCTACTTTGTCTTTATACATAAGCCCAATAGCTATTTGGTGTTAGGCCAACAGCAAGTAAACTACAGCTTCCAACCGCTTATTGAACTACAACTCCCTGAATCCTAAACCGGAGATGCTGGAAATTGCTGTCTATAACAGATGGGGAGCCACATGTTGCCCACCCTAGTCCATATAAATGGAACAGTTAGCTCTGTGCCTGGCTACAATAATTTCACCTGCCCTTACGTAACACTAGTATGTAAATATCCCTTCCACAGTGTACTCTGACGCATGGACTGTAACAATGAGTCCCGTGATTATCAAATTAAAGTAACCACAGAGAGGGTGTGTCAACTGGCACATCAGTATCTACGTACATAAAAAGGTGTCAAATACTATTCAGCTTAGAAACAGGGGGTCTATGACCATGCTGAGAAACCTATCCACACTTAAGTTCATGAGGAACAACCCTGCTAGGCTCAACAGTTTGTACATTCCTATTTGTCCAATAAATACTACTTGCTCCATCTCTCTACTACCTCATTAACCCCTTCGTGACCATTGACGTGCCAGGACCGTCACGGCGGTCAGGCACTTAAGGACCAGTGACAGTCCTGGCACGTCATGGAGTTAAGGGCTCCTGGCGTGCTGCTCCGGTCCTTAAGGGGTTAAAGAAAACACCATGGGCTGGATTCAAATGTAGGAGATAAATGTTACCTTCCGTTCTATAAAAAATGTTCCTACTGAAGTCTATGGGGATACCTGGAGATAAAATTAGCACCTGAATTTGAATCCAGACCCATTTCAGCTATGAAGATTCCTCTATCTAGAACAGGTGTCGGCAACCTTTGGCCACTGGGGAGCTGTACTCTCCAACAACTAGAAAGCCAAAGGCTACCTAACCCTGATTGCAAGGAACGACGCTGGATACTTCTCTGGCACTCAAAAGGGTTAACATTTGATTGCCAGAGGGGTACATACCCATCTGGCACACAAAGGGTTAAAACTATCTGATATTTCTTTAAATTTAAATGTAGACGCTCCATATGCTTAAATGGATAGTAATGTTTCACAAAAACAACAGCTCCAATTAATCTTCATAGTATTTGGGCCATGGAGAGTGTTATTTCATTACTGTCAAGCGTTGTAGTTCAAGAGTAATTGAATGATAAAGTATTCTCCTCCAGCCCCTTTTACCTAGTGTAAGCCACCTCCCCTCAGATATAGAATGTGGTCCTGGGACCGGACAGCTCACAGCAAGGGACAATCTTCTTGCTGTGTGCTTAAGGAAAGCCCTAACCCCCCTTGACAGTTTTTTCTGGTTTTTCCCTTATGCTAATTGTAGATTGTCCCTCTCCGAGACCCATCTGGACAATCTTGCAGCTCTGAGGTGAGCAATGTTACATTAGTAAAAGGGGCGGGAGGGGGATACTTTATCATTCAATTACTCTTGGACTACAACTCTGACAGTATTGAAATAACACTCTCTATGGCTCAAATACTATGAAGATTAATTGGAGCTGCTGTTTTTGTTAAACATTACTTATCCCTTTAACCCCTTAGTGACTGCGGCGGGCACTTAACGCCCGCCGAACATTTTTTTTTTATTTTTAAAAAAGAATCTGCAGTCCCTGAATGGCGTGCAGCAGCACGGGGACCCGGATTTCCGGGACGAACATGTATGTCCTCTGTCCACAAGGGACATCTGCTCGGGACGTACATGTACATCCTCAGACGGTAAGAGGTTAAAAAGGAAAAATAAACTCATATCTGCCATTAATGTGCATACATATCCTGAAGCAATGTGGGTCTCCAGCTGCAGTTGACGTACAAGTCCATTGGAAGACTGGAGTCAGGTTCCAATACCAGCTGCAGAGTCAAAGCTTGCCCATCCCAGCAACAATGTACCTAGACCAGGGGAAGATGACTTTGAGGTCTCCTGCTGTTGAAGACTTCAACTCCCCTCATCGTCAAGAAGCCAACAGCTGTTTAGGGATGATGGGAGTTGTAGTTTCCAACTGCTGAAGAGCCAAAGGTTGCCTACCCTGGGTCTAGATTGCACATCTCTATACCAGTTACAGCAGTACTTTGGGAATGGCCCTTCTACAAGGGCACAATGACCTTGGAAAAAAACAGGACTTTGTTTTGATTATCCAGATCAAACCGATCCTTAGAAACACTGTTAACTATCAGAGAAAAAGACAAGTGTGCAACACGTTTCTAAGCAATACTTTGCACACCTCTCAGTACTCAGTAGGTTAAACCCCTCAGTGTTTTCTCATTTACCTCTGTAGCATTCAAGTGGATAAAGCCCTATATGAATCAATGGTGACTTTGGACATTTTTATCTGTGTAATACTGTGCAGTAATGGAGACCTCTCTAGCATTCCATGAGTTAACGTCCCTTTTAAATGAATGGTAATTTGTATTTATTCCCTATTGTGTAGTTAACTGCTCCATTTTTAGTTCTGTGCATCTGGACATAAGTGGCTTATTTACTAATGTCTCTAGTGTGCAAAGAGAGGACAAAAATAACTGCAGGAGATTTATCCTTGTTTTCCCTTCAGGGAATTGTCCCTTAGTGAAATTATTTTGCAGAGGGAAGACTTTAGTAAATAACGTCCCCACTTCCAGATCCTTAACCCTTTGAGTGCCAGAGAGGTTGCAATGCATTGGATACCTTCCTGGCACTCAAAGGGTTAAGGATAGAGAACAGAGCCCCTAGGGCTTTATGCTCAAAAGAAAAGTGGAGGCATTCTGGATCAAATCACAGAGGACAAATGAAAATTCCCCAAAATTCACTTTGATGATTTTAGATTTTTGCTCCAGAATTCCTCCACTTTTGAAAACAAGGCCCTAAAGCAGGGGCAAGCAACCCGAGTCCCCCCAGCTCTTGAAGTATTAAACTCGCATTCCATGATGGAAGCTGTAGTACTTCACAGCTGGAGGCCCTCAGGTTGCCAAACCCTTCCATAAGGCTTTCAAGCCTAAACATGCCACACTATGAAGCACATTCAGAGTATTAATGGAGAATGTGTTATGCAAAGGTTAGTAAGCCTCATATAACTTCTGTGATTACGTGCTTAACCTGAGAGGGAACCTTGTACTGCTGATCACCAACAATACAGGGAAAGAGCTTGGTTCAATCTGCTGCGAGCCCCAGCGTGTACACCTGCCAGTCAGGGTTTCCTGCCTTCCACTGAGAGGACAACATGTTCCTAGATCTTGGGGCCGTGCAGTCCTGCTTCCAGCTGTGCAGGAGATGCCACAAACAGCCTTTGTACCGCTTGGTTCTAATCAAAACAGATTACATGCCGGCTCTTCCTTGATATATGTGTGTACACCCAAACTCTAAGCTGACACAGCCTGGGAACAAGATGAAATTGCCCTGTACCTGTACGCTCACCGTGTTCTCAGAGAACATAAAGTAACAGGGAGATATTGATACTGCTGATCACTGTGTACTTGGATTTAACCGTATGAGTGCTAAACTGCACAACCCTCTTGATTCAAAGGTTTAAACCCCATCTTTGTATTTATTGTCTATTGTCCCTCTAGTGCTTAACCCCTTCGCATCCTATGACGTACCTGGACTGTCACGCTGGTCCGGCACTTAAGGACCAGTGATGGTCCTGGCACGTCATGGAGTTCAGAGCTCCCGGCGCAGCTGCATGCCGCTCTGAAAGCCCTGAACTGGAAGTGATAATAATAAAAAAGCCCCGTGGTCACCAAGTGTCGGCCGCGCGTGTTCCGGTCGTTAAGGGGTTAAACTGTTTAACCCTTTGAATGCCAGAGAGGTATGCAATGAGTTGGATCCCTCTCTGGCACTCAAAAGGTTAAAACCAGTGGTTACCAAACTGTGTTTCCGGCAGAAGTACAAAAGTGTTCCACTGAACGTATGTATAAATGGTGGACAGTTGAACAGTACAAGGATGGCATAAACTGACTGAAGCTGATGTTGTATGAAGAATTACCATAGGGCATAAATACAAATTTGCATTGGTTTCAATGGGGCTTTTAACTCCATGAAGCAATGCACGGTCAAAAAAGACCATGGGAATATTTATTTTCAACCCACGGTGTAGTTTGTTTGCTCCAGAATTGATCCAGTTCATAGTACATCAGCCGCTGGGTGTAGTTCTGTGACTATCAGGGCAAAATTGAAATACTTCAAAATTAAACATTTTTTTTATTTTGTAATAAACAGTATAATCTAGCTTGCATTAAGGAAAAAAATATATATATACCATAAAATAACCTTATAACAGATACTTAAAGGATCACTAACATATATTAATTAAGGACCCAGCCCTTCTGTTGATCTGAAACTAAGTGGAAACCTGGAAGAGGAAACAAAGAAGAGGACCCCCCAAATATAACCACCGAAAGTAGCTCTTTATTATGAGACTCAGGAACTCTATCTGGACCACTATGTTTTAAATGTTTTTAAATGTTATCTGTCATTTTTGTGAATTCAATAAACATTTATATATTTTTGTAATTCTTACGTCACTTTTTTATGAGTGCCTCTAATAAAGAGCTACTTTTGGTGGTTATATCTGGGGGGGGGGGTCCTCTTCTTTGTTTCCTCTTCCAGGTTTCCACTTAGTTTCATTATTGTTTATTGGCTCTAGAGTGCCCCTTACCATTATGGTATGTACACATCTATAAGTGACTTTATACATTCCAGTGCCTATCCATTCTATAGATGTAAAAGCTTCTGTTAATCTGTGCTGAAAATCCTAATGGCTACTATGAATAAACGGTGTATGGACAGGACCCCCAAAAACAGGGAAGGGATGGGAGGAGATTCACTAAGCGGTGCTAAAGCGGAGATGACTTCTCCAGTGATATGACTTCTCCAGTTCCTATGTTATTCTGTATAGCCTATGCACTAAGATCTCCAAAGCTGAAAAAATCTTAGTGCAGTGATTCTCAATGTTAGTCCTCGGGGCAAACCAACAGTACAGGTTTTCAGGTTGATCCTGCTTAAAGGGATAGTAACACTTCGTTTTAACTTTATTTTATTTTGTAGGCATTAAAAAAACATGAAGAATGATATAAGTCTTATCTCTCAAACCTTTATGGTTTATGAGATATTCACAAGCAAAGTTTCCCCTCCCGCCCCTTTTACCTAGTGTAAACAATCTCTTCTCAGATGTGAGTCTGGTTGTATGACAGTACAGATAACAGAAGGGGACAACTTTCTTTGTATGAAAACAATGAAAGCCCTTCCCCCCTTGAAAAGTTTTTCAGCTTTTTCCATTATCTTAATTGAAGATTGTCCCTCTCTGCAGTCTACCTGGGCATCTCCCTTCTTATCTGGTTGAACAGGGGGGGGATACTTTGTTTGTGAATATCTCTTAAACCATAAAGGTTTCAGAGATAAGACTTATATCATTCTTCATGTTTTTTTAATGCCTACAAAATAAAATAAAGTTAAAATGAAGTATTACTATCCCTTTAATCACAGGTGAATAATTAGTGGGTCAGTCGTTGTGATTGGTTCACCTGTGATTGATTAGTGATATCATGAAAACATGACCTGTTGGTGTGCCCCGAGGACTGGAGCTGAGAATCACTGTCTTAGTGCATTGGCTCAATAGAATAACACAGGTACTGGAGAAGTGGTATCACTGAAGAAGTAATCTCCACTTTATCACAGCTTAGTGAATCTCCCCTCTAGTCTTAGCACTGGATATTGTGTCTGTGAACTGTTCTGGTCAGTTCAGCATAACCCACCATAGGCTGCTGTAGCAACAGAGAACCCTGTACAATTCAGGCCATGAAAGTACTGCGCACACAATTTTACACCTTTGAACTATAATAATTTTTGAATAAAACATCTATCAGCAGTGAAAGCACTCTTGTTTTACTAAGCAGAAGAAACCCTGCAATATATATATATATATGTTTTCAATACTAAGCATTGCTATGACTGCGTTTTATTTTTCATTTAATATTGGTATTGTGCCAGAGAGGCCTCAAAAGCATTACATTGAGAGTCCTCTCCTGCATGCAAGGGGTTAAATGGCTTGTTAGCCTTCTACAGAGATCTCATCTCCCACCATGGCTTAATCCTTTGAGTGCCAGAGAGGCATGCAACGCACTGCAGCACTCAAAGGGTTAACACTTGAGAACACTAAGTTTGACTCAGAACTCTATCCCATTTCCCAGAAGTCCCTCTGTTTTAGCCATTTAGTATCCAAGCTTGATGAGATGGGTCACATATGTACAGTCATACACGGTAACTCTTTATACTTCAGCAGGATCTTTTTTTAGGTCTGGTTATGGCAAATACAACCAGCTGTTTTCACATAATCCACTGAGTCATCCATCTTTTACATCCGTTACTAAAGATATCCAATAAAAATATGGGGAAAAAACAGATCATGTTGGGATACTACAAACAAGCATCATTCCCCTCACGTTCCAGTGAGTCAACCAGTAATTAGAATCATCCCAGCATCTTTTTTTTGTTGCATATGAATAATTAAAGTTTTGATAACTCTTAAATGGCTTGCAAACATCACTTTTTCTGTTTAAACAGAAAAAACAGATTTTCATTGTCAGAATCAACCTTTGTACATCTCCAGGGAGTCTCACTTGGAAGCAAAGCATAATGGTGGCAGAAAGTGTAACCCAGGGGTAGTCAACTGCTGGACCTCTAGCTGTTGGGGACTACAAGTTTTATCATCCCTAACCAGTCAGCAGTCTGGTGAGGATAACGGGAATTATAGTTCAAGAACAGCTTAGAGTGGTGAGTGGTGCAAGTTGCTCACCACTGGCCTAAAGCAGAGAGTGAAATCCAGAGAGTGTACTAAGGAAAGAATAACCCTTTGAGAGCCAGAGGTCTACACAACGCATTGCAGGGAATGTGTTGTGCACCCTCTGGCACTCTAATGGTTACAGTAAGGAACTTTCCGGTAAATTGTCCAGTTCCCATGTTATTTTATGGAGCCTCGTTTTTCAAGCTGGAGAGTTTTTCTTGCATAGGTTGCACAGGATAACAGAGGGAATGAAGAGTTGTTATCTTATTGAAGAAGTTATCTTCACTATCACACCTTAGAGATAGACACCCACCTAAGGAAAGTGGGTAGCCAAACTACTACAAAGCATTTCATGCCAACTGTATTCCTGAATGAATAAGACAAACACAACTCAGTTAATAATAAAATTAGTGAGAAAACCAAAGAACTCCCTCCCCATAAAAAAAAACAGTAGCAGCATGGAAGACTTTAAGAGAAGAAGTCTGTTGCCAGCCATTTTATCAAAGAGGTGTTCCAGTAAAACTGGGACAAATCAACCAAACCAAAAGAAGCCCTGAAGGCCATAGGCACAAATAATGTTGAGCAATGAGTCTGTGACCTCTTTAGCATTTTGGGGGGTGGTATTCACTAAGGTGTGATAAAGAAGTGATAAAGTGGGGTTGACTTCTCCAGTGATATCACTTCTCCAATTCCTATGTTATTCTATGGATCCTATGCACTGACATTTCTTATGTTTTGGAGATCTTATATATATATATATATATATATATATATATATATATATATATATGCTGAACAGAATAACATAGGAAATGGAGAAGTGATATCACTGGAGAAGTCATCTCCACTTTATCACCTCTTTATCATGTCTTAGTGAATAACCCCCCAGGAGTTGAAAACTCCACTTGGATCAATACAAATGTTTATTTCTCCCCTGTGGTGCAGCTGGTTTGCTTCAGAATTGCTCCTCTTTGCACTGCGCATATATCCCCTAAATCTTAAACATGCAATACAGTCAGAAGATTGTGTTTGTGAAGATAACTTACTGCAGATGTGGTAAAAGCATCACAGGGGATCGAAAGAGGGGCCTGCGTTTGATCTCCTTCCTGAAGCAGGCATTCTGCTGGAAGCCGTCTTTGATGTTCAGTATGTATTGGTTGTGCCACGTAACAAAGCGCACCTCCTTCAGGCCCCGACAGTTTGCCTCTTCTATCAGCTTCACAACAGGCTGTTTCACAGAAGAACAAAGCTTGTTTAATAAGTCATTCGGCTTCCAGCTTATTTATTTGAAACACAGTGAATCAAATCTGGGAACACTCAAAATGAGGTGTCCCTGAGATATTTAAAATAGTAACCCTTAAAGTTCCCTAGTATGTAGATTGCTCTACAATCCAGTCAGTCTACAAGGAACGTATAACATGCTGCAACTTTAGGAGATCACTGTTTGAACGTGCACTAGACAAACAGGACTCTGCCTTTCTGGTAGAAATGGATCTGCTTTAGAGACTAAAGTTGCAGTTCATTGGTGCAGATCAGGTAGTTGGTAACGCTGGACTCTTTCACCCTGGGGATTTGTTCCTTCAACCCTGAGAGCTCCCAGGTATGACAATGATAATTTAACACTCTCACTACCAGAGGGCTGTGTACCACATTGTGGAATATGTCCATCTGGAACTCCAAAGGGTAAAAATGTACATCACATTGGTCCACTATCCCCCCTTCTTTTAACCCTTTGAGTGCCAGAGGGGTATGGAACGCATTGCTTTGTGCTTTCCGTACCCCTCTGGCACACAAGGGGTTAATAATTATTATATTTTTTCCATACACCATATCATTCTAAAATTGTTTTTAGAGAAGTCAGACAGCTCTTTTTTATTCTGAAATCATCAATGACACATTAATTTGGAAAAAAATTCCAATGGCCACTATTTATTCTCAGTGGACTGTTGGTTCTCCATCTGTTGGGGACTACATCTCCCTTCTTTTCCAAAATGTCAGAGAATTGATGAGAATGATGGGAAATGTAGTACCCAACAGTTTGAAAGCCAAAAGGTTGACTACTACGTAAGCTTTAAAATAGGTTTTGACTTTTTTTTTTTTTTTTTACATTATTTGTGAATATTTCAACAAAACCTAATTATTAGCCTTTTACTTCACTACAACAGCTGGAGACACACACAGTGTGAAATGTATGAATCTACCAGTGCAGCTCCACTGGTGGTAGCCACCAACACAAGTGGCTACACCCTAGGGTATGCACTGTAGTACAGACAGTGCACACATTCCTCTGCTCTTAAGACTTTAAAAGGATAGCAATACTTCGTTTTAACTTTATTTTATTTTGTAGGCATTAAAAAAATATGAAGAATGATATAAATCTTATCTCTCAAACCTTTATGGTTTAAGAGATATTCACAAGCAAAGTTTCCCCCTCCTGCCCCTTTTACCTAGTGTAAGCCATCTCTTCTCAGATGTGAATCTGGTTGTAAGACCAGACAGATAACAGCAGGGGACGATCTTCTTACAATGAAAACAATGAAAGCCCATCCCCCCTTGACAAGCTTTTCAGGTTTTTCCCTTATCTTAATTGAAGATTGTCCCTCTCTGCAGACTACCTGGGCACTCTCTTCTGCTCTGGCTGAGCAGTGTTACATCAGTAAAAGGGGCGGGAGGGGGATACTTTGTCATTGAATTACTCTTGAACTACAACTCTGACAGAATTGAAATAACCCTCTCCAAAGTCCAAATACTATGATGATTAATTAGAGCTGCTTTTATTATGAAACATTACTATCCCTTTAAAATCAACAAACCCCTTACAACTGCTCTATAGAATGCACAGGAAAGCAGTTACTCCAAATAAAGTAACCACTCCAAAATCCTGTGCACAAGGTGCAGATTAAATAAACACCCCAAAATGCTCTTACATTTCCCCACTTTTACACAGGCAGAATTAAGAGGGGAATGTAGATGTAAGTAGCTGTAAGTAGCTTAGTAAATTGCCATTAGGCAGGGGCAGGACAAGAAAATCAAATGCAGAGCCTGGCTTTGATCCAAGTCATATTCAAACATCAACACCCAGTGTCTCATTGACTTTCAGTCCAAGACATCGGCTTTGAAGCTGTGAAAGCCTGGTTCAGTCCCCAGTGTTAAGAGCTCCCTGTGACCTTAAAGGGATAGTAATACTTCGTTTTAACTTTATTTTATTTTGTAGGCATTAAAAAAACATTAAGAATGATATAAGTCTTATCTCTCAAACCTTTATAGTTTATGAGATATTTACAAGCAAAGTTTCCCCCTCCCGCCCCTTTTACCTACTGTAAACAGTCTCTTCTCAGATGTGGAATGCAGTCCGTAGACTGGACAGATAACAGAAGGGGACACTCTTATTCCTATGAAAACAATGAAATCCCTGCCTCCCTTGACAAGCTTTTCAGCTTTTTCCCTTATCTTAATTGAAGATTCTCCCTCTCTGCAGTCTACCTGGGCACCTCCCTTCTGCTCTGGCTGAAGAGTGTGACATCAGTAAAAGGGGCGGGAGGGGGAAACTTTGCTTGTGAATATCTCATAAACCATAAAGGTTTGAGAGATAAGACTTATATCATTCTTCATGTTTTTTTAATGCCTACAAAATAAAATAAAGTTAAAATGAAGTATTACTATCCCTTTAAGCACTTCACTACCTCCCTGTGCCTCAGGAACCAAAAAAAGTAGATTGTAAGCTGTACGGGGCAGGGACTCACTGTGCCTGATAAACTTTGTGTAAAGTTCTGTGTTCAAATTGGTAGCGTTACACAAAAATAAAGATTATATATAAATATTTATATATATATACACAGTCCACAGGTATAAGTACTCTTACTTGTTCATTATTATGGGGTGCAACAGAACAATACAATATACATGAAATAAGCTGCACACTCATGGTTTTCAAGCAAAAGCAAATAATTTACTGGTATAACATATGCAACATTTTGGTCCTCGAGGACCGAAACTTTACATTTGTTATACAAGTAAATTGCATAAAGGACAGCCTGTTTTTGTAAAAGATATAAGCACAAATATTATACATAAACTTGTAAGCCAATTTCCATAGATAAGAAGAAAAGAAACTGATATCCTTCTGCTGACCTTTTGTGTAAATTGTATGCATACATTCCAGATTGTAAACTGCCAAAAGGCACCAACAGTTTCCATTAGCACTGATACAATGGAACAGAGAAATTGTGCTGTATAGGGTTACAAGAGTGGATCCTTACCTCCGAATACTCTCTCCATCCAAAGTGGTCTCTGCAGAAGTATTTCCATACAGTGTGATAATTGGAGGAGACGCTGGAGGAAGTGGGCGTAGACAGCCGTCGGATTTGGTCAAATTCAAGAGAGTCAAAAATTTTCATACAGTTCAAGTCTACAAAAAAATCGTGTCCCCTAGAAATAAAGAGAGGAGGTACATTGGTGTAACAAGCATTTTATTATTTTACCTTACTTGACCAACCATCAGCAAGAAATATGTAATCTTTTTAGTGCCAGGGAAGTTTGAAAGGCTATATTGTTTATACCCCCATGATACCAATGTAATAAAACTAACTTTGAGCAGTAAACATTTTTTGTATGGAAAATATATGTTACATGGCTTTTCCTGTCAAGTAATACAAGAGTACTCCTGTTTCTTCATTCAGAGGTTGTGATAGCTCAAACATATTTTTAGTACTGAATTTTTTTTTCAGTGGTCACCAGGTGGAACTTTTCCTATAACTTAGTATGGAGAAAGATAGTCAGCGACTCAAGTTCTCCCTTAGAATGCATTATAAAAACAGTTGCCTCTTGCACACCACTTGGAGTTGCTGCAAATGGTTTGAGCCTTAATAACTTTTGACTGAAAAATCTCTCAGCAGTGGCATCAGCATTGTTTTCTCAACAGGAAAAGCTCTTCAACATATTTGTGTTTCATAAAAAAGCTAAATGTTCCTTTAAAACATTTGTTCAGAGAAGCTTGAAATCTACACTTCCATTATTAATAGTGTGAATTCTAGAGGCCACCCTGTGTATTGCTTCTCACTGCAGTCAAGATGTCTCCAGTAACATGGGGTTAAAGGCTTATACATAGTATGGTGTTTTGCACTGAGTAAAGCAAGGTTACTCCCACTGCTATTCAAATGTTATTACTGAACTTGCATTTTTTGAGAGTTTAACATTTTTTGTGGCCATTCCTTATTATCTTGGCCCTGTCGCTATTTTTGTCAATGGAGCGTTTGTGTCTGCGACTATAATAACCTTAAAATGAAGATATATACAGTAGTGGGTGAAACATTGTTTCACTCCTTTGGAAAATAACAGAATATATATTTTTTAATTCTTATATATTTTTGGCTGTAAACCTTTACAAAGTTATTTTGGAGTGAACCATCTGCAACACAGGGGAGAACTAAAAATTCCTGTTAAATTAAATTGGGCTTTTAACCACTTAAATGCTAGAGAGGTCTCCTCTCTGGCATTCAAGGGGTTAAAAAGCTCTATTCAACTGAACAGAAATTTGGAATTTTTATTTGCCCTCTTTGGTGCAGTTGGTTTACTCTAGAATAACTCCAGTTTTTATAACTATGTGCCTATTTCTCTATAAAATCAGTATATGAACTGAAAAACAGGAAGACAACATACGAGTAAAGTTATGTACATAAGTCACATGCAGTCAACTGTTGTACCTCCAGCTGTTGGGAAATAAAAATCCCATCAGCCTGGTTGGAGATGATGGAATTTTTAGTCCCAACAGCTGGAGTGACAACAATTGACTTACCCTGTACGAAGGTGAGATAACTTCTATAATGTTCTAATTCATATTATTTTATAGATTCTGTTAACTAAATAGTGAAAGGTCCCTCAAATAAGAAAGCAGAAATCACATAATACAAACTTGGAAGCAGTAACCAGTGTCAAATAGCAGTAGCAAAAGCAAACAAAGTTCTGTCTTGGGTATTGAAGCAAGAGTGGATAACATCACTTTGCCACTGTACAAATCATTGGTAAGACCTCACCTAGAATAGAGGTCTCTGGATAGAGTACAGTGAAGCGCAACAAAATTAATTAAGGGACTGGAAGACTTAACGTATGAGGAATGTCTAGACAAACTTGGTTTATTTACAATAGAGAACAGATGACTAAGAAGAGACTAAGAAGAGATCTTGTCACAATGTACAAGTATATGAGAGGTCAATACAAGGATCTCTCTGGTGATCAAATAAGCAGGGGCCTCCCCTTAAGATTAGAGGAAAGGAGGTTCAGCTTCAGAAGAGGAAGGCTTTTTTACAGTAAGGGTGTGTTAATTGTGGAATTCCTTGCCCAAGGATGTGGTAATGGCACATACAATAGATACATTTTAGAGAAGATTAGATACATTTCTTTCAAGAGGGAACATACAGGGTTATACTGTGTATTAATAGGTAAAACAGGAAGTACAGATAAAGACTAACTTTTTTGGCAGCAGGAAAGCTACATAATTCTCATTTCTCTGTGTTATGAGGCAAAGGTTGAACTTGATGGACTTGTATTAGAATGACTAAAACAAGCATATTGTGCATAACAATTTCCATAGATATAAATCTAAAACTTGTGTCCTCTGTGGCACTCATGGGGTTAACACTTTTGGCCATATACAGAAAGCTAAGGAGGTGCAACAAACCAACTAAATTGTGTGTGTGTGTGTGTGGTGGTGGGGTATAAAAATTCCCTGAATTCTCACTGATTCATTGCAAAGCAATGTGTTGCAGACCTATCTAGCACTCAAGGGGTTAAAAAGTCACGTTTAAAATCAACGGGAATTTTTATTTGTCCCCTATGGGACAGTTCATTTCCCATTAATTATTTCTTCTTAGATTCTTCAATATGGTTATTTGTGTGCCAGAGTCTAACACACCTCCTGGTATTCAAAAGGTTAAACATAATTTGTCCCTATCAAGTAACATAACTTCTGTGTGTGCGGAACTGAACTCCAAAATAGTCCCATCGCAGTCACTCATTTAATTGAAAATCAGGGGGAACGAATAAATTAGAAATGCATCATCTGTTACACAGCTGTGAACATAGATTGGAAACAAAAAGGATAACGAAACTGGCCGAGATCCCGCAAACAAAGTTGCTGATGGGAACTGAAAGTACTTAGCCCTTTGTAAACTATCTATGCAACTTTTCTAAACACAACAACACAGCTTACACACTTCACAAACACCCCCCACTGTACTGCTGGCATATTTAAAAGCACCCAGTCGCTTTTAGGCAAAAGAGTCAGGAAATAAAAAACATGATCAGGAAGTGTTTATCTTATAAAAACAAACCATGCATATAAAGGAGTGGATGGGGGGGTGAACATATGAACTCTGAGTGCCAGAGGGGTATCGCAATGCGTTGGATACCCCTCTGGCACTCAAAAGATTAACCCTCTGAGTGCCAGAAGGGTGTTCAATACATTGCAATGAATTGGACGCCCCTCTAGCATTCAAAGGGTTAATGCAATCAGCCATTTTTGGTGCAGCATTATGCTTTGGAGTGTTCAGTTCTACCTATACAATCAGTACCTGACAGGACATCCTGTGGCTTCCCAGCTGTTAGACTAAAACTCCCATCATGCTCAGTCAGCCAATTCTTCCACTCTGGTGGTACGCTTTGTTCCAAAGTTTTTAAAGCACAAACTTTTTTAAATATTTAACTGTTAGAAAAGTGCCACCTGATATCCACCTAGTGTTCAGCCAGTTCTACTACTGCACTGTATGGACAAGGAGAGCCACTGGCTACAGTTCTACATAGAATGTGTAACAGCTGCAGTACCTGGTGACAGTTTGAATTGTTATATATTTTGAATAAAGCAGCTGTCAGCAGTGGGGATGGTCTTGTTTTATTCAGCAAGCCATCAAATGAACCATGGGGGAATGAAAAATTCTCCATTACTTAAACAGCAATTACGCTGGAGAACTCTCTGTCATTCAAAGGATAGAAAGCTCCATTTAAAGGGATAGTAATGTTTCATAATAAAAGCAGCTCTAATTAATCATCATAGTATTTGGACTTTGGAAAGTGTTATTTCAATTCTGTCAGAGTTGTAGTTCCAGAGTAATTCAATGACAAAGTATCCCCTCCCGCCCCTTTTATTGATGTAGCACTGCTCAGCCAGAGCAGAAGGGAGGTGCCCAGGTAGACTGCAGAGAGAGACAATCTTCAATTAAGATAAAGGAAAAACCTGAAAAACTTGTCAAGGGGGGCTTTCATTGTTCTCATAGGAATAAGTGTCCCCTTCTGTTATCTGTCTGGTCTATGGACTGCATTCTAGATCTGAGAAGAGATGGCTTACACTAGGTAAAAGGGGCAGAAGGGGGGAACTTTGCTTGTGAATATATCTTAAACCATAAAGGTTTCAGAGATAAGACATATCATTCTTCGTGTTTTTTTAATGCCTACAAAATAAAATAAAGATAAAACGAAGTATTACTATCCCTTTAAGTCAAAGAGAAAAGTGGGATCTCTTGGTGGGCCCCTTTTTTAACTATATTCTGTAGGTAGAGTAGTACAGATTGCACCTCTGCCACTCTGTCCTCTGTTTTGTATCATACTATATAGTGGAGCAGTTCCAAGGGCTCCATCTTTATACATACTCATAGCTGGGAATTCTCCAAAATTGCCCTGTAGACTCCGGTTCTTGCTCTGAATTACCAGATCTCTGGGGACTGAGGCTGATCCTCCTTCCTCACCCTGTTCTGCCCACTTCCCACCCACTTCATTAGACAGCCCGTTAATCCCCGCCACTTTTGTGACGCAAATCGCATCATTTATATCCTCCCACCATCATCACATGAGTCCCCTCCACAAACTCTAGAAGAAAAAGTTCCCAGGTATGCATATACTTCTAGGTTGCAGTGCAAACATGTGGGGTGGGGCCCCGGCATTATTTTTGTACTGGCTCCAAGATTTGTGATAGCAGCCCTGGTTTCAAGACATGTAGCATTCAAGGTGTTTAACCATAATCCGGGTTTATAGTTTATCTTCCATGTACTTAATCTGGTGTACTATTTAATGTTTATTTTCATAAGATTTTCTTTTGCCCTAAACATTGTACATTCTTTCTGAACAGAAGCTTTCCATCCTACTGTGTATGTGCAGAAGGAATTCTTGGTTTGAGTGGAACTGCACGAGCATTGCTATTTAAACATGTGCTTAGCAAGACTATAAATAATAATTTGCATGAGAGAAGCAGAGGCTGAAGCAGTGTCTCTCACGCTATCTGCAAAAGCTGAACATTTTGCAATAGAGATGCTTACCAGAATGTTATCACTAACTGAAAACACTCACTATCTTTAGAATAAAAAAGTTATTTTAGAGACATGTGGTATTACACACAATGACTTTGCTCCCATTTCCAATGTCTAACTGTATAAAAAACATTCACATACAAGATAAAAATAAAAGTTAACCCTCCGAGTGCTAGTGGGGTCGCTAACACTGCTTTGGTGCTTTGTACCCTCGTCTGGCACTTTCGTTAATCTTTTAAGTGACACACAGCACCCCATGGCACACAAAAGGCAAAATGTCAGCGCCGCGTAACTTAAATAATTGCTCCAAAATGTAAACTTTCTTAAAATAATTACAATTTGCTTTAGTTTTTGTCTGGAGTCTCAGTCATAAAGGCTTATTAAAGGACCACTATTAACACCTAATATTAAACCCCCAATTATGTCCAGGTGAGCTCTTACCAGTGACGTAAGGAGTGGAATTAGTATCTCTCTCTTCCTGCTACTAATGCCTCTTCGCCCGGTTTGCTTTTTCTGTTGTTGTACTGCATTGCTTGCCTATCTCCAAGTAATCTGAAATAACTTTGAAGTCCCTTTCAAGTTTTTATCAGCAAAGTAACATTAACCCTTTGAGTGCTGGAGAGATATTCAGCACATTGAAACGAAGGACTCGATCAAAATGTTGGCGACTGCTGCTTTTTCTGCTGATGGCATTTTTTTCCAGCTCAGCAAGCTATTCGAATGTCCGTGCTGTGAAAAAATACCGGCACAAAAAAGAGCCGTCGTGAGTTAAAGTTAAGAGGTGTTTTCATCCACCGAAAAGGATGAAAACACTGTAAATTGCAATTCAGATGTCTGAGTTAGCCAAGAACAGGTGATAAGGGACTCAAGTTATCGCAGGAAAGTTAACACCTATTTTTTTTAAACTTGAGTCCCTTATCGCCTGTTTAAACAGCCGACACAGACGCTTGAAGTTAAAAAAAAAAAGTCCTCAGTGGATGTATTGATATGGGGCTCTAAGCACCATATCAATACATCCAAAGTATAAAAATGTGTCAGACGTTAGTAGAATTAACCCTATGAGTGCAAGTGGGGTATAATTACCCCGCCAGCATTCATAAGGTTAACCCGGCTAAGTTAAAAAAACATAACATTACAAGTAACACTTACCATTAATTTTGATGTGCAACGGTGTCCTCAGCTTCCTGGTCATCTTCTGTCCTTCTTTTCTATCTTCTTTCTTTTCTTCTATCTTCTTCCTGTAATAGTAAAAAAATAAGTTTGAGTTGAAAGCATAGATACGTTAACCCCTTGAGTGCCAGAGGGGTACGCAAAGCATTGCAAAGCAATGCGTTGTGTACCTCTCTGGGGCCCAAAGGATTAAAGTATATAGTAGTGTACCAGTCTTCAAATAAAAATCCCCCATATATAATAATACATGTTAGGAAATGTTTGCCATATATCGTAATGCCATGGTATCTCTATTGTCTATAAGTAAATAAAAAGCCAACTCAGCTTAAATCGTTGCTGTCTCCGCCGCTGTGTGAGGTGCTGAGAATAAGGTGGCACAGCCCTCGCATCTTCTTCTTCACCACGGGCCGATGCCCGCTCCGTTCTGAGGGAATTAGAATTGAGGCTGCCCTTATATATGGGCAGCCTTACTTCTAATTCCCTCACAGCCACTGGCTGGGATATGCTTACGCACCTCCCAGCCAACCAGTTTAAAGCACAGACACTCAAAGCTGATTGGCTGGGAGATGCATAAGCATATCTCAGCCAATGGCTGTGAGGGAATTAGACGTAAGGCTGCCCATATATAAGGGCAGCCTCAATTCTAATTCTGTCAGACCGGAGCGGGCATCGGCCCATGAAGAAGAAGAGGGGAGGGCTGTACCACCTTATTCTGTCTCCGCCGCCTCAGCGCCTCACACAGCGGCGGAGACAGCAACGATTTAAACTGAGTTGGCTTTTTATTTACTTATAGACAATAGAGATACCATGGCATTACAATATATGGCAAAAATTTCCTAACGTGTATTATTATATATGGGGGATTTTTATTTGAAGACTGGCACACTACTATGTACTCTAACCCTTTGGGTCACAGAGAGGTACACAACGCATTGCTTTGCAGTGCGTTGTGTACCCCTCTGGCACTCAAGGGGTTAATGTATCTATGCTTTCAACTCAAACTTATTTTTTTTCTTTTACAGGAAGAAGAAAGAAGAGAAGAAAGAAGACAGAAGATACAAAAGAAGATAGAATGGAGACAGAAGGAGACAGACAATGGATGACAGGTACGTTTAACACAGACTTTTTAACGATCGGTGTTTGAAAGTATGTCAGACACCGATCGTTAGTTTTTTTACTGTTAAGTTCCCAAAACTGACGTTATTTAGCAGCGTTTTGGGAACGTAACGCAAAAAAACGGACGTTTGGACACAACACCAGTTTTGTCTCCTAACGTCCGTTGTGCTAAATGTTGGTAGGGCATTTGAAAACCGATCAAGACATTTTATTTTGTCAGTCGGTATCCATTTTGTCCTGCCGACATTATTCTACTCCAACATTTGGATCGAGCCCTAAATGTCTCCGTGGCATTGTAATGGCACCACTCAGTTTCTCTGTTCTAAATTACAGAATTTTCTTGCACTCTTCAGCATTAAACATGATTCTGTTCTCTTGTCCATTCCTCCACTATTCCTAAATCCTCATGCATTTGGTATATCTCTCCTGAAGTCAACTGTGGTGCTGATTTTTGTATTATGTGCTATCATGTGCTAAAAAAGCATAATGCGTTGGTGACGTCTCTAGTGTCCAATGGTTCAAGAGTTAAGGGACTGTTTTCTGCACCCATTCACTTCTTTAGCAGGGAAGCTTCAGTCAAGTTTCTCAACCAAAAAGACAATCTACGTAAGATCGGCACATACCGTACAAAGATTTATCTAACCGTGCAAGGTATAAACAGCAAAGGACAGGAATGTTACGTGACTATCAAAATATTGTCAGCTGCCGGAAAGCTGTCACAATCTGGAGTCTGATCTCTTTGACAGGAAGCTCTTGAGAACTTTACTTCCCATGATGTGGTCAGGAAAAAAACGTCAAGTGATTGCAATATCCAAGCACCTACTTGAAATAAACACTCTGGTACCTAGTCGGCAAAATGAGGTATAAAATGCATTGTTTTACATAGTGTGTCATTTTGTGTTCAACTTGACTTTTTTACATTTAACCCTTTGAGTGCCAGAGAGGTATCTAACGCATTGCGCTGCAAACCCAAAGGGGTTAAAATTGCTATGACACCTGTGGTTTGTTCTGTGTCTCCTGAAAACAAAACACTTCTTTGTAAACATAAGCACGATTGCTAACTACCAAATGAATGCTATGAAAGAGACAGGGGAGGTAAGAACAATATACATTCAGCCTTTCCTGTTGATTAAAACAAGGGTACTTACACTTCTGGAGGGATGCATCATTCAAAAGTTATTACTATATAAATCTGCATGGTAGTGTAGCATGTAAAGTTACTGACTTCAATTGTTTAGTCCAGCACCCTGCTAGCCATGGGTGTCTCTTATCTGTCACCTAAAATGGACGGCAGGAGTTGTTTGGCTGTTATTTTTTCTACTACCAGACGTGGTAAAGCATAATAGCTCTATAACCCTTTTTCAGTGCCAAAGGGGTGTACAAATGCGATGGACATCCCTCTGGCACTCAAAGGGTTAAACATGAGTGCCACAGAGTTATCCAAAACATTGCAGTGCTATATGTTAAATACTGCTCTGGCACTCAAAGGGTTAATTTAAATATACCAGTACATTTATCATAATTTATACAAACTTGTAAGGTGAAGCAATCCAATTGTATCAATGGGAAGAAACAAATGTCTTTTATTCCCTTGAATGCTGGAGAGGTCTCTGATGCATTGCTGCAAAATGCGTTGGAGACTTCTCTAGCAATCAATGGTCCCATTGTAGCAATGGAAGATCCCATGATTCTGTCCGCAATGTGCTTTACTAAATAATTCCATAACAACCCCAATGATGTCACTGCTTGCAATACACCGACAAATGACCCCCTGAGACATAACACACCCTCAACACCCTTCCTTCGCATCACCTGCTTAAAATCCATGTGTCCCTCTCTAGTCTCACGAGGCAGCCTCGATAATTATGAGTTAAGCTGCATCTGATTCAGAGTGGGTGTTAGTTCACTAGGCACAGTCCTCACCATAATATCCAATATAATTAAGGAGTCAGCTTTCCCAGCGGGTAGGAAGACTGCAGTGATAAAGCACGTCGGCAGTATGCGGAGGCCGTGTAATGAGGATCATGCTATTTTTACTGCTACCATTAGAGAAATTAGCTTGTCTTTTGGTTTTCTTGGGAAATGTGAGCTATCAAAATCGTGTAAAAAGAAATGCAATAATTCCAGTTGTAGATTGTGCTTTTATGGCCAGGTTGACATTACTAGAAACTAAGAGGAAATAATGGTTACTGTACACACACACTTATGTGCGTATGTGCCAAAATAAATTTCTTACCAAAATAAAATAATATAAAATAAATATATATATATATATATATATATATATATATATATATAGATCTTTTACCTATTGAATATATACAATATTTCATATACACTTAAGTTCATGCACACCTTCGCTGTCTCCTAAAACTCCCAGCTTCTATAATTTGCAACATGTTGGACACTTGTCTGTCGCTCAAAAAGTTGCAGAGGAGGCTGGATAACCTTAACTCTATCACAAGTGCGGATACCAGTAATCATGTAGACTCTGGCTGTGGGTCAGCACCCCTCTTACATACAGAACAGTGAAATGATATGAAAAAAATACAACTGCACAGAGAATCTGAATTGTCTCCCAGGGAATGCGCAAGTCTCACTGTTCAAAACAAACTGTATCAAATGCAAGAAGGCTCTGACCTGATTAAAAGGGATTAATAAGGACAGTCTGTAAGTAGGAGCTGTGAAACAGCCTTCACCATGTGCACGTGTAGCTATCTGGCACTGAAAAAGTCTACGTGTGTGAGGGACAAATACAAATTCCCACTGATGAAGCAGCTGGTGTGCCACAGAAAATAGTTCAATCTTTTTAGTACATAAGGCTCAGAAAATGTGGTAGATACAGCAAGACCTTGAAAGTGAGGCTAATGTATTATTATTAATCCTTTGAGTGCCAGAGAGGTGTTTTTAAAGCATTGCATTGGGCAAACTAAACTGCTACTTAGGGAACACATTACAAACTGACAATGATTTAAATAGGAATTTAACACCTTCAACGTTAGAGAGGTATTCAAACTGCCCCTTGGCACAAGCAGTGTTAAGGGGAAGAAATCTTATGTACATAGTTTAGTTTATTAAAATGACATTGAGAATAGAGAACTGTGTGTCCATTTTTGCATTGCTCTGGACAACTGACACTGCAATATAAACAGGACATGAGGACTGTCAAAAGCTCTTTCAGTAATGGGTCACATGATAAGGTCTAAGGTCTATATGAGCGCCACCTTCATTTCTTATTGATAACACGCCCTCTACTCAAAAAAAAAAAATATATATATATTTTTTTTTTTTTTTGCAGTTATGCAAAAGCAATAAAACAACACTAAAATTAATAGTAAACTTTAGTCCTATAAAAGTACACAGTTACATTCACTAGTCAGTTTTAATCAATTCAATGATTATTGGGATTTAACAGATAAAATTCTTCAGAACTGTACGATAGCAGGGCGCAGGTTCTAGTATACGTGTACTAGCTGATTGGTTTAAAAACGTCTGTCTGGCCACACCCAGGTGCCATTTGGCCTGTGGGCTACATGTTGGCCTGCGATGGCAGAGAGGCATACTGATCTCAGAACAGCACTGTAGACCTGGCAAGGATTTAATTACAGAATGCACAAGTTGTTATGTGGAATGTAAACTTGTATCCTCCATTTTGATTTTTAGTGAAGGAAATTATAGGGTGAGAAAACTGTCCTATATAAAATAAAACCAATAAGACTCATACACTATGAAGTATTGGAGCTATTCTGGAACAAACCATAGGGGACAAACAAAAATGCCCCAAAGTCCCACTAATTGAAACGGGGCTTTTAACCATTTTGGAGGTAGAAAGGTTTGAAATCCATTGCACTGCAATGTATTGGAGGCCTTTCTAGCATTCAATGAGTTGCAAACTCCAATTAAAGCATTTTTTTTATTTGTTCCCTGTGGTGCATCTGGTTTATCCCAGAATTACTCAGTTTAGCTTAGTATATCAGCCTACCACCATAGGTTCCAACTAAAGGTCTTCAGAAATTGAACTAAGATACTAATGACCTGAGTAATCAATTATTACTTCTTAATTTCTATAGATTTAAAGTGTCTTAGAACTAACTCTTGCATGCTTCATGATCTCATAGGAGACAATCCAATTAGCAAGTTACAGTATAACACACCTTATGGACAGCAAACAGCCCTCATTTAAACCTGCAGAGCTTTACTTCTACATCTGAAAAGAACATTGTGACACTGAAGTCAGATTTATTTTCACTCCTAGTCAATACAAAAATTCTGAGCGTTATTTTAATAACTAGATTCTGTCTGACTCTGCAAGCCTAATAAAGCCAATTTAAACCGTGCTTAATAAATCAGTAGGGGAATGCTATTACCTTACTGAATCATAACTGTCTTTCATGGGGAATATAAAATGTCCCTTGTGAAGTGAGTAGTTCATGTGGAAGCACTTTGTGTTCTGTGCATTCTGAGCTGCTGATAAAGTGTTTCAGATAAGAAACATGAAACCATTGAGCAAGATTATCCTTTGAAAGACAACCATTGTGTAGCAACTACGTGAGCCAGGAAGAAAGGACATTACAAAACAATTCACAGCATTAAAAAGCTAAACTATAGAGGTGCTTACATACAGGTGATATAAATGTAGAAGCCCCCTACTGACAGCTGTTGGCCATTCACTGCATGAGCACTGCAACCTTCAATCTAACCTGTGTGCAAGGTCTGTTGTCAGCCCCATCGACCACAGTGCAGATAATCCCTGTTGTAACTTTATGTGTCCTTGTGTGAATGTCCTTGTGTGAATGCAATAAAGATGCAACATATTGGACTTTGGTGTGTTCACGCAAGAGTTGCCTAACTGAAAGGCAACACTGTCCAGCAGCATACCTTTCAGGATGTGCGATGTGCACTGTGTTGATGTCACCTGTGAGAAAGGGGCCAAATACTACATGTTTTAACCCCATGGGTGCTACAGACATCTCCAAAACATTTCTTCAATCATTCATTAATTCATTTATTCACTGCTTCACAATGCACTGGAGATGACTATAGCATCAGATGTAAAAGTCCTTCATGAAGCAGTCTGCAAATAATAACAATAAATATATTATTTTGCATTGGAAGTATGCAGTTGTATTTCACTGCAGATCTTGGTTTGGCAGTTAGTATTTATCTCATAACAAATATCTGTATTGCCATTGCATTGTTTTTTTCTCTAGAGCAGCTGGGGAAGGAAATGTTCTTGCACTGATCACTTCCTCCTGTGTCTTGTACAGTACAGCCTCCAGGCTAGGAACTAGGGATGGGCAAAAAGCCCTGTTTTTTTTCTCCTGGGAATTTCTGCAGAAATTGCCATGCTTAAAAACCTCATAAAAATTTCACTTTTTCAATAACCCCAAGAAATTTTCTGTGAGACCTATGCCTGAGAATTTCTGCTGAGGGTGTCAGATTCAGTATGTGTGGTTCTATGGCTGCCAGTGCAGTGGCACAAAGCTGGGACTCTGAGGTCAGTATGTGTGGTTATATGTCTACCAGTGCAGTGGGACAAGGCTGGGGACTCTGATGTCAGTATGTGTGGTTCTATGGCAACCAGTGCAGTGGCACAAAGCTGGAACTCTGAGGTCAATATATATAGTTCTATGGCTACCGGTGCAGTGAGACAAGGCTGGATAGTAGGGAAGGGGTGTTAAAGGGATAGTAATGTTTCATAATAAAAGCAGCTCTAATTAATCATCATAGTATTTGGGCCCTGGAGAGTATTATTTCAATTCTGTCAGAGTTGTGGTTCAAGAGTAATTGAATGATAAAGTATCCCCCTCCTTCCCCTTTTACTCATGTAACACTGCTCAGCTTAGAGCAGCAGGAAGTGTCCAGGTAGATTGCAGAGAGGGATTCCCTCAATTAAGATAAGGGAAAAAGCTGAAAAACCTGTCAAGGGGGGCAGGGTTTTCATTGTTCTCAGTAAGAATATTGACCCTTGAGGTGAGCTGTCTGGTCGATGGACTGGATTCCACATCTGAGGAGCAGGGGCTTACACTAGGTAAAAGGGGCGGGAGGGGGAAACTTTATCATTCAATTACTCTTGAACTACAACGCTCACTTTAAGGTATGTGTGGTTCTAAGGCTACTATGAACAAGGCTAGGATTGTGGCTCTATGACTAGCAGTGCTGTGGAATAAGACTTGAGGACAGCATTTGTGCTACAGATGCTAGTATGGAGTACAGGGTATTTTAAAGTGTATAACTCCAGTTTACTTTTAGGTGTTGGTGTCCCTTTAAATGGAAAGTTAAGTTATATGGAGAATAACAGTGCTGGTTTAGAACAAGCATACTGCCTAGAATCTATTTTATGGGGAGGTTAAGAGTTAATATTTCAAAGATCTCGGGATCTGTTCCTTTTGAATGATCCCAGGTATGACCACCATGCTACACTTCAGAGGAGATGGGATATATATTTATCCTTCCAGCTAACAGAGAGGTCTTGCTGCCTGCAGATGAATAGGATGAGCTCTAAAGGCATTATCATAATGAGTTTTTAGTTTCCATTACACAAGTCACCCTCCTGAAAATGAATGGCCTCTTTATCTCCTGAAAGGCAGGAGGAGGGGCAACCCTTATCCCATAACATGAAAAGGAAAAACTGTACTGACTTGCAACGTGGGAAGAGACTATGTGGAACAACAGGAATGTATTACAGAGATACAGAGTTTTATAGCACTTTGAATCAACAGCAGTCAAACATGGGCAGGAAAGTTGCACCTCTTGCCAATGGCCTTTTATCATATGTAAGAGAAATGTTAATATAACACAAGGGTGGAAAAATCCTAGGAGTCTGGGAGACCAGGTTTACTAAAATTTCACTTATGGCTCCTAAATCTATGGGTAGACATACAATACTGTCCCTTCACTGGCCCAACCTGACAGAAAAACACTTTTAAAGGAGAACAAATGCTACAAATAATCTATTTTATGTATGTTGCATAATTGACCTATCTTAACATATTCTTTTAGATAACAGCAGGTTTGAGTCTAGATTTAGCATGAATTTAAAGTAAAACTAACACATCCTAACAATAAACATCCGCGTATCTTAAAAGGATAGTAACACTAAATATGTAGAAAAATATATATTGCTGAGAAGTGTTTTATTCAAAAGTTATTGCAGTTCAAATATTTTTTTTTTTTAGGTTCAGTATCACAATGGCCTGAAATTGTCAGCTGACAAGGGGCTAGATTCTATTACAGGTGCTAATTTTATCTCTGCTATTATCTCCACTTTTCTCCATAGACTTCAATAGGAAAATGTGTGATAAAAAGAGGTGTTAACATTTAGCACCTGCAATAGAATCTAGCCCCAGATCTGTGCATAAGTGTAACAACAACACCATGGTACAATATCAGGCTACGTGATACTACACCTAAAAAAATCATGGTTGAGCTATATTAACTTTCTAATAAAACACCTCTCAGCAGTAGGTATCCTTGTTTTACTCAGGAAGATAAAATCTACTATATATTTATGTACGTTTCAAGCATTACTATCCCTTTAAATCGACACAGTAAATACTAATGGCCACTATGAATCAATACTGTGTGCTTTGGGTCTCAAAAATCCTGAATTAGTGCTGGATACCATGTTCATGGAGGCAAACATATTTCTTTTTGATGGATTCCAGGAACACAAACTCCTCCCAATGAATGAAGTCTTCCTAGGAAGCCTTCACTGGGATTGGTTTGGGGTGCTTGAGTCTTGCAGCAGAAAATAATGTCTGCTTCCATGGACATTATTTACAGAACTAACTAAAATATTTGCTGCTATCTATTCCATACATTATTGATTTGTAGAGGCAATTAGGATTTTATGCATAGGTAAGTGGGGGCTAATTATTAGATGTTCATTTTCCTTTAATAGTTGATTTTTGCAATTAAAGTATTAAGCTTTAAGTGTCACATGGGGTATCACTGAAATGGTTAAGGTTTGGGTTTTTAGGGATTATATATTGATTACGTAGGTTGATTTTCTCCAGTTTCCTTCTAAGGACAGGTATAAATACTTGTGATTTTTTTTTCTTCCATATGACAGAGTCTTCTCCTTCACCTGTCTTTTTATCTTATTTCATAGCAGTTAGGTTTGGGATAAATCGTTGCAGGTAGTCAGAAGGGAACACAATAAGACAACTGTCTTTAAGAATGCATAGGAAGAGGTTAATACATTGGCTAGTTACAGTATCAGGTCAGGTGAATGTAACTTCTCCTAAGACCAGTATATACCCATTCATTACCCATGAATGAGCTAGTCATTTTTTCTCCGGAGTATGAAAGTTAAGGGCACCTTGTCCTCAGTAAGCTATTCCTACTAAACCACCATCATTTTAATGCAAAGGCTGTTTGTGTTCCCAAGCACAAGAGAAAAATGGCATTCTGAAATAGGCAGTGAGATTAACTCATTAAGGACCAGAGGGGTGTGTAATGTATTGCCTTATAATGATTTATTCAACCGTGTGGTCTTTAAGGGGTTAAACCATAGGAGGGAAACATGTGGCTCTCCAGTCGATAAACTGTGGCCTTCACATCATCCTCAGATGGCAAATGATGAGTGTTCTGATCCAACAACAGTTTTGTGAGTGTGTGTGTGTTTGTGTGTGTGGGGGGTGACAAGAGGTACACCCCCTGGTTTAAATTCAGCAGTTAATTTAACCCTTTGAGTGGCAGAGGGCTGGAGTTTCCAAAGCAGACACTCCAAAGGCACTGGAAGGGTTAAACTGTTAGTCATTTTTAAAAAATAAGCTGCTCTTCTATAAAAGGACACGGATATAAAATTTAACCCTTTGAGTGCCAGAGGGGTACGCACTGTATTGCTATGCAATACATTGTATACCCCTTTGGTACTCAAAGGGTTAAACGTATTTGAATATTGATAGATACTGACATAAGGAAAAAAGTTTAAGCTGTTTTTTTTAGCAGGTAAGGGGATCATTTTATCCAATGGTTTTCTTCTTTCATGGTCAGTATCAGAGTAAGGAATAGTGCAGAACATATAATGACTATCAGGTTGTACTGTATACACGGGCACACATCTCCTGTGCAGGAAGCAACCTGAGGTAGGTTACTGCAACGTTTCACTGAATTAAACACAGAAACCAAGGAAGCTGCAGCAGGAATAAGATGCAAGCAGCTTATGGAGGTGCCACAAAGTGAGCTCACATGAAAAACACTAGAAGTTGTGAATCTCATCACAATCTCCATTAACTAACCAACCTGTTTAGGAGTCTACAATCATTCATGGTTGATGCAGACATTGGCCATCTATCAGTCACATCTCCCCAAGAAATGAAGGACAAAGTGGGTAGTTATCAACAACTATTGCTATAAAAATCATCTTACAATATTTTCACTGTGAAATTATATGTACTCTGTCGCTAACCAAGAAGAGATAAAGAAGTGAGGGAAAACTGTCCCGCCTCCCCGCACCCACCAGTCTGATGAAAAACAGTAGTGATAAGATATATCTTAATCTCTGTCAAGGCATGTAAACGGTTACATGCATATCTGTTGATGTTAAAACATGCCCTTTGCTTTAAGAACAACTTGTTTTGAAAGAATTTCTATCCCTTTAAAACTGTTGGAGTGGATAATTTTTCTACTAGTTGAAGAGTTACATGGGCCACAATGCCACTGCCAGCCGGCAGAGGAGCAGTCATGTGCAGTAGAGACTGTCCGCGCCATGGCTGATATAGAGCTCTGTATCAGCCGCAGCACGGGCAGTCTCTACTGCACATGACTGCAGCATGCGCAGCAGTCTCTACTGCACATGACTGTGTCGTTACACACATTTTAGCGAATTATTATATAACTAGTTGAAAAGCCCGTTACGCGGGCCACAGTGCCACTGTCAGCCGGTCGCGGGGCAGTCATGCACAGTAGAGACTGCCCGCGCCACGGATGATACAGTGCCAGCCGGACGCGGTCCAGTCATGCTCAGAGAGACTGCCCGTGCTGCGGTTGATAACAGAGCGGGAGCCGCTCTGCATCAGCCTTGCTGCTGGCAGTCTCTACTGTGCACGACTTCGGTGTTACACATGTTTTAGCAAATTATTATATAGGATAAGGAGGAGGAGGATAAGTGAGATTGGGAACCAATACCCAGGAGACGTTAATTAATTCCCTTGTATTCATTCGTTTCTTTATAACCTGGTTACAGTAACCAAATACTTAAGAAAAATGAGATAGGTTTTGCCCATGAAAGATCATTAAAGATAATAAATCATCGGTAAAATAGTTTTCATCTTCTGTAATCAGCCATAATGAACTTTTCGACTGCTTTGCACAGGGCCTATAAAAATGTATGATAACGCTGATGCAGGAATGCGATCTTTTAGCCACCCTTGGTAAACAACCTGAAAGAGCTGCCCTTATTTTGCAGTGAAACGGAATTACAGCAAGTGCGAGAGGTCAAGTGTGATAATCTCATTCAAATATTTAACACATGACTGTGAAGTTTCATTGCAAATTCCCCCTTTGCCCTCATTTTAATGTAATAAATCTACTATACTCCGTATCCCTCCAGAGATTATTTGCATGATTATAAAGTAATATTGTTAAATTGAGTAGAGACAAAACACGTTTTTACTTTATGAAAGGAACATCTACTTATGCTCATTAAAGGAACAACAACATCTAAATAATATGGGCTTATACACACTTCAATATCCAAGTACTTCCGGCTAGCCTCTGTAAAAAATGTATTTTCTGAGGCCATAAATCTAGCCGTATATATTATCTCTGGGGGTTTCCATTTCTAGGGCTTCAAGGTTCCCATTAATACAGCAATCTTGATAGGTAACAACATTTTACAGATGCTAGCTCCAAGTACATGGCATTAAAAACTACATAACTCAATTTAATTTTTAGATGTTGTGTTCCTTTAAACTTATGATTACCCAATGAACCTACAAAGAGGCCGATGTAGAAAATGGTACTATTCTGCGGCAAACCAAATGCACCATAGAGAACAAATGAAACGTTCCTTTCATGGAAATGGGGAATTTAACCACCTGAATGCTAAACAGGTCTCCAATGCGTTGTTTCTGTAAGGATGAAGGGCAATGCAATACAACCCCTATTATATGAGATTCACAGTGAGGTCCACCAACATGATTCCTTTCTCTCCTTTATCATAACCATGCCCCAAGGTACAATGGGCAGGTTTGTTACACAAAGGCTGCTGTTGTAAATCTCACTGTGAACCTCCTGTACCAGAACACAAGGGTTTGATAAAGAGGAAGTAATGTGGATATGGCACCAATGTTGGAGATCTTAATACATATGGTTAATAGTATAACACAGGAATTGGAGGACTTATCTATGCATTATCACCTCTTTATCATGCCTTAGTGCATAACCCCCATTAATTAGTGGCAACAATGATGATGTTTGCGGACATGTAATCTTTAATCAATGCACTGCGGAAGGACAAGGCAGACAGGGGGTCACATCTTGAAGTAGGTGGGGGAGTAGACATGCCTGGTGCAAACCTGGGAGGCCCTTCCTGTCACTGTTCCTGGGGAAAAGGTCATTGGGTATTTGTTAACAACATATGCCACATTGAGAAAGATAATGCTAGTAAGAAGAAAGCACCATGTGACCAGAATAATGCATCCATGTGGGGTGGCTATAAGGAGGAATTACGCAAAACTGCTCCATACTGCCTGTCTTACTGGTCCAACCATGGGGCTTGATTTTGACAGAAGTTTCCAGGGGGCCACAACCCACTGGCCCCTCCTGTCAAAGTCTTACTTTCAGGAAGTACAGTACACGTAGATGTGCGACTTTCACAGAAGTGTGCAGGGGGGAGAAACCCTTCTGCCCCTCCTATGAAAATCTTTGCAGGAATTCTCACTTCCTCCACATTTCAATGGCTTTCCAATGCTCTCTTCCTCCCCATTTCCATGACGCTCTTCCATCCATAACATAACAATTACACCTGGGGGCGTGATTTTGACAGGAGTGGGCGGGGGGCAAACAATCAACAACACATTAGTACACCTTTGCTGAAAACATCACAATCAAAACTCCAGTTTTGCCACCTCACAATTTCCCTCAAACCATCCTCCGTTCTGCCCCCTTCAAAACCACCCATCAAAATAGCACTCACACCAGTTTTGCACCCTCCACGCTGCCCCATTAAAATATCCCTCAAACAAACTGTTTTCCCCCTCCACAGAAAAAGCACTACAGAGCTGCTCCTGTAGCCCCAGAGAAAAAGAGGGAAATCACCCTCTTACCTGCACTGTACATAAAGGCCAAAAGGAAAGGCAAAACCACAGTCTCACAAAACACAACAAAGCAGTCTCAGGCACGGGGAGTCCTCTAGCTGACTACTGACTGATGGGGAAAGCTGGGACAGGCCTAAGGATAGCAAAAAGAAGCACAGACTCTGCACTTGGGAGACTACACTACACAGGCCCTTTGCGATCAGAGCTGGCGACACCAGATCCAAGGCAAATACATGTGCAAAGCAGGGAAAGTACTTTGCCTCACAGTGTACAAACTAAGGACAAGGCAAAAGGTATCACGAATGTTAACTGTCGGTATGAAATAAACAGTGAAATCATGTCTGCACCCCATGTTATTATATCTGCTGTACACGTTTTCACTGCACCTGACTCTTTCATTTTAATATTTAACCCTTTCACTGACATACAAGTCTTGAAAGCATTCTTTTGCCATGCCTCTCTCTCACTCAAACCGTGTGGTAGCTTTCAGTTGGGTTTGGGATCCTTCTTACAATACTGTAATAATCCTTAATATCCATATACCAACCCTACAATCTGATATGGGAAATGTCAACACTCTCCGTGACTAAATTGTTGGTTTTTTTTTTTTTAAACATTTGTTTTTTCACAAAACAATAATGTAGACAAACATTCACACACAAATAGATACACTCAAGACAGCCACGCAGACACACACATTCATACGTACACAAACGGACACACACTCAAATAAAGGAGTAACTTCAAACACAATGAAATACATACAAAAACACAATAAAACCAGTGTTTCATCTCTGACAAAAACTGTGGATGCTGCTCTACTGCCGTGACAGCTCTACTAGTATATATATATATATATATATATAGAGAGAGAGAGATAATAAAGTGTATATATAGAGCTTAGTGCATTGGAATAACAAAGGCATTGTAGAAGTGGTATCACTTCATCATAAGAGATGGATTTTGGCCGGCTTTCCACATTTTCTAAAAATTACATAGTTTATTAAAGTGAGTCTTCAAAAAAGCAGAACAAAAAGAATAAATTAAACAGCATGCTTTTAAATATATCTTTTGAAATAAAAAAAATGTAATTTTTGGTGATAATGGGGAGGTAATACAAATTCCCCAGGGACTGCACTAGGGATAGACCCCACAGACTATGAACGCTGGAGCACGTACTGGCAGACACACTCCACCATTGTACTAATTTAACATTTTTAAGGACCAGAGGGGTATACAACACATTGTATAGCAATGAGCTGCACACGCCTCAGGTTCTTAACCCCTTAAGGACCAGCCGAGCATGTAAGCAGCTGACACTTAAGGACCTCGGAGCAGTTTTTTTTCATTCTTATCGGAATCAGAGGTCCTCGAGTGGCTGCGTACATGTACATCATGGGTCCTTTATAAGCGTTCACCCCATGACATACATCTACATCCTTGGTCCTTAAAGTGTTAAACAGTTAATACCAGCTAGCCCTGCATGGCAGCCCCACAGCATATGCAGGGAGATGGCATACACCTCTGTCATTTATTTTTTGCCTTGCTTATTATATTTGGCTAAACATGGTTTATAGGAAAGGAATACCCACACTGTTCTCCGCTGTGCAAGTGGGATTAAGGGGACCATTTTGTGTACGTAGTTTAGAATTTGATATCACGCAGGGACAAAATACCAAATCCATTGCCTGTTACTCAGCGGAATTGGCATGGAACATTCACTAACCCTTTGAGTGTCAGAGGGGTACGCAACGCATTGCAAAGCAATGCAATGCTTACCCCTCTGGCACTCAAAGGGTTAAAAATGGACCTACCGAGAATAAGGGGCTCTTAATTTGTTCAATGGAAGAACTTACCTATGAAGGGATCTCTCAAACAGCAGTCAGTTACCTCTCTTTACTGTTTCTGTTTCCATGTGAACTCTGTTTTAGTCTACTGCTAGCTACTTTTTGTTTTTCAATCTGATAACAACCAGGGTCCATTACAATCCATTCAATCTACTGCAGCACATTGTTTGTTGTGAGGCGCGACTCAGAAGTAGACTTCAATAGGGATAAATATATACAGTAACCTGCAGATCTAATGCAATATATAGAGATCTATAACTAACTGCAGTATAAAGGACACCTACCTAGATAAAGCAATGTGTTAACCAAATGAAGAGCCACTTATTCGCAGGGTATATATTCTTCCTCTTTCATATGTTTCATAAGTGCAGTATTGTCAGTAAGTTGTCAGATATAATAGGAAAGCATTTTTAAACAGAAAAAAGAATATTAACTACCTTAAACTGTGTCGCTCATTTCAAGCTGCACAACCAAACAATAGCAAATGACTGATTATGTAGGACAGTGGAGGGCAATGTGGATACCTCCAGCTGCAGCCAGACTATAACTCCCATCATTACTTGCCAGCTGATGGCTGGTGAGGAATGACGGGAGTTGTAGTCTGGCAGTAGCTGGAGGTCCTCATGTTGCCCACCACTGGTGTAGGACAGTCTACACATGAATTAGAAAAGCAAGTCTAGCTTTAAATGTCTTGAAATAAAATGTTTTAACAGATAATATATTGGAGTACATGACACATAAATATCTATAATCTATTTTATTGTTTAAATCTCCCATTAAAGACCAGAAGAGGGAAGCAACACAAAGAGACACATTGCACTGAACACCTCTATTAAGTATTCTTGATTTTCACAGCAGCGGAAAAGTCTGTTCTGAGCTTATAACATACAGGTGACAGCTGCTCCCAAAACTTTAAACTGTTTATTCAATGAAACATAAATAGTGAATGAATTTGTGATTGCAGATTCCTCAGGACCATTCTTCAAAAGCCTCCCAACTAGCTTGGATCGCTGTACTGAAATCCAATTAGCTTAATTTCATATGGAAATGGGAAAGGGAAAATGTGCAGAATGGAATTCATTACTGATCATATCCAGACAACTGAGAGCATGCATTTCAAAAAGCTTTTTCACCCATATGGTGTGTGGCTTTGTAATTTTTGTGCCAAGTTGTGTGGGACTTGTTTCTTAAAGGAGAACACCTCCTTATAATAACTCTTCACATATCATAGTATTGCCAGGATATTCTAATAGCCCCTATGCATTTACCTTTGTGCCTTGATTCAGAGATTACATCTTCCATCAATCCTGAATATCATGCCCAGACACTTGCTGGCTGTTTTGGGTTTTTTTTCAAACTAAACCAGGCAAAGTGAATATAACTCTTTAAAGGGCCTGATGGGTGTGAAACAGGTTAAGATTACTGTGTGCAGGAGGTAGAGTTTGATGTCCTGTGGTTCTTCTGTTAACTGTCAAGCCTGCCTCCATGAACATGACATCCGAGATTTGAGGAACTATACAAACAGCAGTAAGTGTCTCTTAATCTGTTCAGCTGCAAAACCTACCTAGGTAGCTGCCTTTCACAGCAGTCAAAGATACTTAAATGCTTTTCTTGAAACTGTTGAAGTGTTCAGAGGGGATTTCCATTTCACAATCTAATCCTCTTACATAGAGCTGGATTCCATTGCAAAGACTTCAAAAGTAGGAGTTTGAGATAAAAACCAGCTTTAACATTTATCAAAGGAATCCAGCCCATACTCTGCAGAACAGTGGGATTTCTCATTCAAAGTGTTTCTGTCTATTGTCTGTTGTTAGGCAATGTAATTTAACCCCTTAAGGTCCAGTGACGTGTCAGGACCGTCACCGCTATCCTTGCCTGCTGGAGAGCTGTGAGTAATAGTGGGTACTGAAACTGACCTCTCCAAGAGCGGTCACTATCAGTCCCTTGTTCTGCGTGCCGACACACATGATCAGTCACATGTGCCGGTGCATCAAACTTCTCTTTGTGGTCCTTAAAGGACAACACACCCCAAGACCTCTGGTCCTTAAGGGGTTAAATGAAGATTATATATGCGTGTATGTGTGTAAAATACACATTTATTTCAAACTCTTGAATGCAAGAGACAACTCAAATGTGACACTTAATGCAATGGAGATGTTACTTACTATCCAGGGGGGTTAAACTAGCTGTGAACAAAATTATTAAATGCTCAAGAGCTAGCTAGACATTAAAGGAACACTATGAACTGCAGTTTTATAAACTTAAAAATGTTTTTTTTCTTGAGGCCTAAAATCTAGTCTTACGCAGACATTCCTGCCTTTTCCAGGGTTCCAGGACTCCAATTACAATAGAAATTGTGACAGGGTGCCTTAGGAGTTATACTGTTTTATTGTATGTTAATGGGACCGAGATAAGATATCAGCTGTTCTGAATAGAACAGCAATAGGCACTAAACTCAATACATTAGCAGCATTAGCTGTGCACAAACAATAAACCAAATTGCAATGCATTGCAAACCTCTATGGCACTCAAAGGGTTAAGCCCCTCAAACGGTAGAAAGGTTGCAAAGCAGTACATTAGAGACCTTTCTCTAGCATTCAAGGAGAGTAAAAAAAAACACTTAAAATGAATAGGGATTTTATATACCACCTATGGTGCAGTTTGGCTTGCTCCAGAATTGCATCTTTATACATAAAGCCCCTTGTGATTTTGGAAAGGTCAGAATCTCTGCAATGTTGCAACTGCTTCAACGTTTCTCATTGACGTTAGTATCGAGTGCTTTGGCAGATGGTGTTCATGTCTAATTACCTTCACAAAATGCAAACGGCAGTTCCTACATTCACTGAGAGATTTCAACCTCAAACTGAAAAGTTCAGTCAGCTTTTTACAACAGTTCCTAATGAGCCAACGGATTTGTTTGAATGAAACCAAACCCCAGCTGTGTGTATTTAAGAGAAAGGATGTCAAAAGTTTACTATTAATGTCCAGATTGTACCATAGCTATACTAGTTATTCATTCCGTCAGTCCGTCCCACAGCGCTCTATCACAAATAATAAAGAGGTGATACATTATCAGTTTGGAAAATGTGTGTTTTTGATCACAACTGCTGAATATTTAACTCCTTAGATGCTAAACAGGTTTCACTACCATCCACGGCAGGTTAAATGAATACGTTAAAATACAATTTGCATTTTATTTATAACCCCACATTTTAACACTCATAGATATGTATGTGATTATTCTTATTCCAAAATAAAACTGGAAGTGGATCTCTTACCTACATAGCTCTTAAGACTCCTTAACCCCTTAAGGACCTATGACGTGCCATGACTGTTACTACGGTCCCAGTACTTAAGGACCGGTGAGAGTCCTGGCACGTCATGGAATTCTTGTATGGCAGTGCGGCTGCACGCCGCTCTGCCATCCCAGAATACTATGCGCAGATAAAATAAAAAACCCTCCATGGTTCTTAACGGCTGTCCGAGCGCTAGATCGGGCACACGTTATGGAATTAAATGTATCTATTTAAACTACCTATAACTGGTGTTTTCTGCTCTGATAACGGGTTAACGATTTTTTTGATCCAGTAGTCAGGGTATCTAAGCAGTACTTTGTAAGACTGAGCATGCATAATTAAATACTCAAATGTCTACAAAATCACCTCTTGTCACCTTCTTAGGCTGCTCAAACCAGTTTCCACCAGAGGGGTGGAATAAATTAATAATGAGGAATAATCATGCAAATTCATTCAAAATGGTAGCTCCCACTGAGGGGGGAGTGATATGTCCTCTTCAAATGGGTTTTCTAAGTCTAGGCAGTTACCTGACAACTATGGTATCCAAGCCTATACTTAAAAACTCCGCCACTGTCTCACCATTTGGCCCGTAGATCACCACGATTTGCAGGGCTGAGTGAAATAAGTGCTTCACCTTGTGTTTCGGCGAGAGGATGTTGGTGAATTTGCAGACAAAGGCTTCAATGGAGCAGACAGAAATTTCCCCTGAAGCAGAGAGTGAAGCACTGGTGTCACCTAGCCCTGCAGATCATGGAGACTTGGAGGTCAAATAGACGAAGGAGGGCAGGATTTTCCTTATACTTACTGAAGATTGTCCCTCGCTGCACTCCACATCAACTGGCTTGGAGAGACATAGTGACACAGTGGAAAGAGGAGGGAGGGGAATCCTTTCTGATACAATGACGTTAAACAGCAAGCCTGATAGTACTGAAATGCAGCTCTACGTTGGACAAATAGTATAAAGAAGACTCATGTTGCACCTTGTTACAAGTATTACTATTCCTTTAATAAAAGGCATAGTGGCAAAACCACCCAGCCATTTGTGCCCTGTATTAATCTCATAAGGGTCCTTAAGAGGTTAAAGGGACATTATCACCAAAAAATGAAATGGGCTCATATCCAACAAAATATGATGTACCCCAAGACAGCAATTTTTTTATATTCTTTTGTGAGAAAGTTATAAAATCTTTCAGAATAAAAGGTAAAAGTGGCCTTTTAAACCCATAAACACAGAAAATGTTTTTGCGATAAGAACCCACTTAGTTCAGTTTACTGGAACTCTTATCTCTTATTTGTTTGCTTATCTAAATCATGCCTTGCATTGCCCTTATCACCTCAACAAACAAAGAGTGGGCCAAATGGCCATGCACAGCGGTGTCTAGGAGAATAGGAAGTGTTAATAATATATTAAGTACATTTTTACAAATACTGGCTATTTAAAAGGACAACAATCATTTTCATTTTAGGTGATAACTTCCTTTTAAAGTGGACATTCAGCTATAGAATTATTGGATCTTAATATGATTAACAGAAGGACTTACCTACAAAGGTGTACTTCACACACACCAAAGTATAGCCAAACACTTTTTTTTACATTCTCTATCGATATCACTTCTCCAATTCCTATGTTATTCTATGGGGCCTATGTAGCAAGATCTTTCAGATTTTGGGTATCTTAGTTCATAGGGTCTATAGAATAACAGGAACTGGAGAGTTTATCACAGTGGAGAAGTTATCTCCCCTTTATCACACCATAGGGCATTTCCCCCATTGCCTATGTTATTCTATGGAGACACTCCACTTGAAATGTCTTACTACATAGGCTCCATAGAATAGCATAGGAACCTAAAAAATGAACTCACTGAAGAAGGTTTCTCATCTTTATCCTCTTTTTAAAGTGATAGTAATACTTTAAAAGAACTTTACTTAATATTGTAGCCCTTACAAATACAAATTAAATGAGCCCAGCGGCATCTCTCAAACCTGTATGGATTGAGAGATAGCCGCTTTCAAAGTTCCCACTCCCTGAGGTCAGTGTTCTAGCTGACTGCAGGGGAATCCTGTCCCGGGACTGGCAGAGGCTCTTCAGCAGAGCCGAGATCACATTATAGAAACAGAAATCCTTCACTGAAATGGTCTTTTACCTGTGCATGGTTAGCAAGAGCACGTAGAAGACCGTTTCAGTTAAGGATTTCTGTTTCTATAACGCGATCTCAGCTCTGCTGCAGAGCCACCACTTGCCCAGGGACAGGATTCCCCTGCAGTCAGCTAGAACACTGACTTCAGGGGAGAGGGAACTTTGAAAGCGGCTATCTCTCAAACCATATAGGTTTGAGAGATGCCGCTGGGCTCATTTAATTTGTATTTGTAAGGGCTACAGTATTAAGTAAAGTTGCTTAAATATTACTATCCCTTTAACAAGAAACAGCCACTACTCAGATCTGAAGGCATGAGAGACACTAAGGGCCATATGTTCAAAGGGATAACCACAAAAAAATTGTTGTATGAAAGACAAGTAACTGTATGCATGAATGACATACTTTCTATAGCGTATACGACAAAAAACTAGTAATATCTGTTGTGTACCACACAACTCCAGAACTGCCAGGCAAAAGGGCGTGGCAAGGGTGTGGCTAAACTATTCTCTAGTGTCGTATAGAGGAAAAGAAAATTTGTCGTAACTAACAGAAAAAAGTCTTGCATAAGACAAAATTTGTACATTACGAAAAAAGTGGAGGGAATGTGAAGTTCTGAATGCGAGAATTTTTGTCTTTAGTTAAGACATTTTTGTCATTGGTTAAGACATTTTTTGTCGTTAGGTAAGAAAATTTCAGTCAGGACAAACGACATATTTCCTATCATAACTGACACTCTGAAAATATTAATGAGCCCAACGACACTGTACTTTGAAAAGTTGTTACAAACGACAAAAGCTATTTCGCTACTTCTTTGAACATATGGCCCTTTGAGATGTCTTCCTGCAAAGGTTGTGCAGAGCTTGCATAGCACTACTTACTAAATAGACCCCTAAAAGTGACCTTAGTTACAGATCATGAATGTGTAGTAACTTAAAAAGAACACAAATGTCAATTTCATTTGAGAAAGCTTGCATATACTGGTGGTTATTGTAAATCACAGGCCAAAACACACATGGTATCAGTATGCATATTCAAGATATATCAAAAGCTTTATTTTCACTACATGGGGCAGAAAACATATGGGTTATAATCTCCTTGAGTGGACATACCTAAGGATATTTCTTAGAAGACATTTTAAAATAGTGCTGTAAAAATAAAATAATTAAATTAATTAAAGTGAAATAATAATCCAGAAATCCGCTGTTATAAAATACTTTTAAATTGTAATGTGCAATTGTGCATTCCTTCCTTTGGGAATAATCACTTTCAGTCTGGACTTTGATTGAAGGCAATAAACAGCTTTCATCTCAGCTTATTAACACATTTAATGACCGTAAGAGCCAAAATATTCATAAAGTACATTGCCCATTTGAATGCCAGAAGGGGTGCACATTGATGTGTCAGACGGTTAAGGGGTATAATAAACCAAAAGATCAGTCATCCACATTAACATCACATTATGAAAATATGACATTCAGTACATTCCATCCCGTCACTTGAAAAGTCGTAAGCACATGCATGCATATACTTCAGAACAATCACACGTGTGTGTTCATGGGCAACATATAAAGTCTGCATTCCATCTTTAGACCTAGAGCTTATGAGGATCTAAGGAGAAAAGACAGCTGAAACACTGAATAACATACACTGTCAGCTGGCGATCTGAAGGAACTGGATTTAAAATTAAATAATACACCAGGAGATTATGGAATTTAACAGCCCTTTTTGACCCCAATTCCTATAAAAAGTGAAGCTGATCAATCTAAAATGATATTTTAAATCCATTATTTTTATCTAACCCTTGAAATGCCAGAGGGGTATCCAACACTTTGCAAATCAATGTGCTGGACACCTCTCTGGCCCTCCAAGGGTTACAGATTGATACTGTTTCCTTCAAATTAGGGGGTAAATGAGGTGAATGTACAAATCTGCCTGCTAAACTCAGCTGACATTAGCTTCCTATACCAGAGGCGGCATTCAAGGGTAAGCACTACAGTGTATGATCTCTGTAGTGCACATACCGTCACACACACTCCACCGTCATAAGACTTTAATACTACTGAACCTCATACCTGCCCTTGGCGTGACATGGGGTTATGCAACGCAATGTAATGCACACGTCTCTGGCACTCAAAGAGTTACATGACAGAAAAAAGTAGCTTACTAAACTGGCATTAGGCAAGGGTATGAATAGAAAAAATGATTCCAGTGCTGGATTCAAAGAAGAAATATATTCACACACTCACTCAATATGCCACATTTTCAACCATATAAAATAACATAAAAATGGCTAGCATACATTTAACCCTTTGAGTGCCAGAGGGGTATGCAACTCATTGCTAAGGGAGATCGCCAATGCAATGCAGTCCTAGTCTTCACAGTATTAGGGGATGCCAATTAAAAATAGAATACAGAGGATCATCCAGTTATTAAAATGCTTCATGATTCTTTAGAACAATGTTGGAAGTAACAGATTCCCAGGGCATGAATAAGCCATGCCATGGATACTGTGTTTTAAACCAGACAGGGTAAACAACTACAACCTGGCTGGTTACTAGTGAAGCTGGGCTCAGCTCAGCCTTTTCTCATCAAGTAAAGTGCTGAACAGACATTTCCTTGTTCTGTGCACCCAGCACTGATAGCTTGTCTGGCCACAAGGGATTAAATAGCTTTGGCCAAATAATGTGGTAACCATGTAAATCATGTGCCACTCTAGCTTGTTTGGAAGCTCCTCTGCAAAGGCTCAAAACAACTGTTATCCATGTCCTGTTGCCAGGAAACACAACATGGCTGTGAAATACTAGGAAACAGGTTGCCGTGACCATGATGATAAAAAAAACTTTATCAACACACATCGGATTGTAAATCTTCATTTCTGGGTTCACTGGGACACTATTACCAACAATGTGTTAAGAACCACAAACCAACTGTACCAGAAAGAGAAAAAAACAAAGTTACAAAATCCCCACTTAGTTACGTGGGACTTGCAAGAGAAGGCTCCAACACTTTGTAAAACATTGAATTTGCATTTATTTTACCAGCTGCTCAAGTTGTCATGATTGCAATGTGGAAAGAACATTCATTATGTTTTACAAATATTTATCAGTTTAACCCTTTGAGTGCCAGAGGGGTACGCAATGCATTGCAAGGCAATGAGTTGCGTGCCCCCTGGCACTCAGAGGGTTAATAAATAACCACAAGTTTTAAAATCAAAGCAAAATGACTGATTGTTGGTATTAATGTCAGAATGATCAGTGTGCCCCGTCTGAAGAGATGACCTGAAAGTAATTTGCTGTCTTCTGACTCTCCCATAGTGCCGAGAAAAATGTGTAAACATTAGAGAGTAGTGCAGGTAGCTCCACTCCTTAATATGTAGTCTAACAAGCTCTGGTAAAAAAAAAAAAAAAAGCTTGCAACCCTTAGAGTGCCAGAGGGGTATGCAACCCATTGCTTTTCAATGCATTGCATACCCCTTTGGAACTCAAAGGATTTAAAATATCTCTAGCATGCGTCACAAGTTGCTTAACTGTTAGGTGCCTGTAAATAATAAGATCTACTGCGCATTAACACCTGTCAACTCTTCCTGGTTTCCAGGGACAGTGCCTCTTTTGGGCTCCCTGTTCCTGCATCCTGTTGTCTCTTTGTCTTAAAACTGAGTTTCAACTTAGTCACATAGTAAATTAGGTTGAAAAAAGACACAAGTCCATCAAGTTCATCTTTTGCCTCATAACCCAGAGACACAAAGATTATATACCTTTCCTGCTGCCAAATAATTTAGTCCATCAGACTTTCCTGTTTTGCTTATTAATACACAGTATTAATACTGTATGTTCACTTTTGAAAGAAATGTATCTAATCTTCTCTTAATAGTATCCATTGTATGTGCCATAACCACATCCTTGGGCAAGGAATTCCATAATTTAACAGACCTTACTGTAAAAAACCCTTTCCTCTGCTGAAGTTGAAACCTCCTTTCCTCTAATCTCAAGGGGTGTCCCCTGGTTATTTGATCAGGCCTTGGGAATTCATATTTTATGTGCCTGCCACTGAAAGTAAAGTAGGATATGAGGTTCTACACATGTTAATATTGTTTATTTATGTGATTTCATGTTGTATTTAGGTATGGGCAATGTCTATTCTACTGAGGAAATGCAATTATGTCTGTTGTTCTTTGTGCTGTACAGTACTATAGATCCGTAGTGACACTTTGTCATGGGACTGTCCAGTGGAAAAGAGTCACTAGAAATGTTTATGAACTTTATGAACATTGAAACACAATTACTTATCAGTCTAGTGGTGGAGTTACACTGAAAGAGGTCAAAAGGTTTAGGTATGTTAAAATGACTACTTGGGAATGGGATAGGTTTTAACAGTTTGGATGCTAGTGAATTCTCAAAAAAAAAACTCTCTAGCATTCAAAGGATTTAAAGAATTAAATCCCAGAAAACCATTTATATATGAAAAAGGATACACCTAGTTAAAAGGTACGCCTTTAAATTCCAAGTCCGTTTTTTCTTTAAGGGGTACAATAAAAGATGGCTGCAGGGCCATACAAAAGGAAATAGCTAAGCCACTAATCTGAGATAGATGTACAGAAAAAAAACAGACTTAAAATTGTTTAACTATATAACTGTTCAAGCTAAAGACACTCTAAAGGGAGAATTAATCAAACAGCAATTAGAACACCACATCAGATATTCTGGCCTTCACAGCAATCATTAATGGATAAACTTTTGGTGTTAATCTATAATTGTTCACATTTCTCTGTTTTGCATATGTGAATTTTCTGACAACACACACACATACACACCCTTACAACCAAATATATATATGCATACAGCATACAACATATACAAGCATAGATGTGTGTGGAATCTGCCATGTATCTCTCTCACTCATTGATGAATAAGTAAGTGGCAGGTAAGATCTGACCATGGATGAATAGGCAAATGCGTAATGCACAAGAAAATCATAGGATTTTCTTGTGATTCAGCCATTCACCACTTAATAAATCCCAGCCTAAACATTCCCATAGGGAATGAAAATGTCATATGGGGGAATACAATAAAAAGTGATAAAACTGTGATAAAGTGGAGATAACTTCTCCAGTGATATCACTTCTCAATGTCATACTATAGAGGTTGTGCACTAAGCTCTCCAAAGAGGGATAACTGGTTCCATAGAATAACATAGGAAATGGAGACGAGATATCACTGAAGCAGTCATCTCCATTTTATCACCTCTTTATCAAACATTAGTATTAGTATATCTCCCCCCAGGGTGTCTTATATACATACATTTGTCAGTAAAAGGGGGCAACATTGTTGGGGCCCCTGACTATGAAGCGGATAAAATAAAATAATAATGACATCTCATGTATATTTCCATCAAAACTGATTTAAATTACTTATACACAGGCTTGTGTTAATTTCTTAAATAATATTTTAGTAAAACAAGACTACTCTTGACTAACAGTATGAGTGTTTGCCTTTGATCATAGAAAGTTTTACCAAATGAAAGTGCGGTGCTTTGAATACTGACTGTAACGAGCAATGGTTCTTAACCAGGGTCTGTGTCATTTTAGTGTGCCATGGGTGGTCAATCCGATAACTTCCAGCTGCTGCTGGACTACTACTACTATCATCTCCAGCCAGCCAATGCCTGGCTGAGGATGATGGTAATGGTAGTCCAATGACATCTGGAGGGCTTTAGATTCTATACCCCTGTCCTACAAATAACCAAATCCCTTCACTAGAGTTAAAGCCACAAAGTCTTTTTTTAAATTACAGATTCTATTTAAGAACTGTTCCATAATTTTTTTCTACCTTTAGGAATTTGAAAACAAAAATTCAAGCAGCCTATTTACATTAAAACAGTTCTCATGTAAAAGCAACAAATGTAGAAAAATAAAAGGTTACAGATGACCTGAGGGGTTTAAACAAGTGACATTCTCGTCATTTCTTATGAGGTTTCTCATTCCTTATATGGGGTATTTTTGGAGACATGCCAGTAATTCAATATGAACTCTAAGCAAATGACATCAGGCTTATACATATCAATGCAGAAAAACAACTTTCTTAACCCTTTGATTGCCAGAGGGATGTTGAATGCATTGCAAAGCATTGCGTTGCCCACCCCTCCCAGAACTCAAAGGATTAATAGCTATGATGCCAGGGAGATCCCAAAAGCATGCAAAAAGGCCTCTAAAGCATCCCAGGGGTATAATTCTGGAGCAAACAAACTTCAGCATAGGTAATAAAACTTACAATTAATTTAAATGGGGCTTTTAACCCTTGAATGTTAGTTCCCCAATGCATTGTTTGGTAGTTTGGGAATTCTTATTTGTCCCCTATGGTGCATTTGGTTTGCTCCAGAGCTGCACCCATTTTCCTCAGTAGGACAGTCTCAATGTTAAACACTAATTTATGGGTGTAACACAGATACTTACTGATATCTCATTTTGATCCGGTCACTATCCGGACTACAGTAAAGTCTTTCCAGATGCTCTTGTGAATCATCGTTCACACTCTGCCAGATTCCAGTAGCGCTCCTTTTAACTTGCCAGTGATACGGCAATACTGTGTGATGTTTTTGGCAATCGTTACCATAAAAGCACAAGCCCTGTAAGAAATCCACACAAATGTCTATTCCATCTTTTTGATGAACGTGATATTGCAGCTGATTCAAAAGTTCAAATACAAGAAGTAGAGATGCTTCCTCCGTTTTGTCCTGAAACATCCCAGAGTCTGAATTATTATTTTGGTTCAAGTTGTATTGGTCTAGACAGCTGTTATCCTGGAATAACCCAGTGGAGTAACTTTCTAATAGCTTGTCTAGGCAGTCTGGACTGGTGGAATCAACTGAGTTTGTTTGTAAGAGTGGATCTTGGAAAGATCCATTGGCAGTATTAGTAACAGTAACGCTAGAGTTTTCAGATGGAAATGTTGGTTCGGTTGTCTCAATGACACTTGTCTGGTCTTCTCCAAGGTTTTCCTGCTCTGTATGAACAGTGGGTGCCTGGTCCGACAATGGTAGAAGACTCTGATTCCCTGAAATCAGTGTATTGTTGGTTTGTGGGCATTGCTGGTCCATCCCTAGTGCCTTTTTAACAAGAGGTTCACATAAATTGCTAGCATTTCCTGGCTGATTCCTGGACACAAAAATTCCATCAAGAGTCCCAGAACCCAAGAAACTAGTAAGAATTGGCCGTAAAGCATGAAGAGTTTCCGCGTCCAATAGTTTTTGAGTCTGCTTTTTTTTGAAACATGGTTTTATTGGAGGGATTTTGCTTGAAAGTCTGGAAAAGTCCCTTTCTGTCATGTCTGGGTGCTTTACGGCCGTGCATGGGACATTCACGGAACGCCCATCGTCGGATTCTGTATCCATAACTTGTAATGAATCTTCCATGACACTGATCAATAACCACAATCACACCTGTGGATAAAAGCATAAAACACAGGCCTGAGTTATAGTGTTAACTATTCAGCAAATCCCCAATGCCCTCTCCACCGCCTATATTTGACCTTAAAAACACAAAGCATGTATGGCATTACACTAACAAAATGCAGTATTATCTCACACACTGAGGCAGAGAAGTGGGAATGCATGCTATGGGCTTTATGCAGAAAGAAAAAAAACATCAACTGGAGCATACCAAGCATAATACATGGGTACAGATAAAAGTTCCCAAAATTCCCACTGATTTAAAGGGGAACATTCACATTGCAAAAAAATTGGAGCACTGGTTTTAACCCCTAAGACAATATTAGCGCTGGGTTTTGTTTTAGTTTTACCTACCTAGGAGTGGAGATATTAGTCTTTAAAAAATGCCACTTCCGCAAACTGCTGCACGGAGCAGCAGGACTTCCCACTTCCCTCCCAGCTGCCCTAGCGAGTGAAGCAAGAACACGCTCGCTAGGGCAGCTTGGAGGGAAGTGGGTAGTCCTGCTGCACCGTGCCGCACATACACGGTGCCGCAGTATGAGGAAGTGGCACTTTTTAAAGATTAATATCTCCACTCTTAGGTAGGTAAAACTAAAACAAAACCCAGCGCTAATATTGTCTTAGGGGTTAAAACCAGTGCTCCAATTTTTTTGCAATGTGAATGTTCCCCTTTAAATTGGGCTAATACAATGATAAGCATTGCATCGGAAACCTCTCTAGCATTCAGCAGGTTAAAAGCCCAATTTATATCAATGGAACCTTTTATGCCACAACAATGCAGTACAGGTTTACAACTCAGTGTGCTGGAGACCTTTCTAGCATTCAAAGGGTTAGAATCATCATTTAAATACATGAGAATGTATATGTGTCCCATGTGGAGCAACTGGTTTAGCCCAGAGCTGTTCTTCTCTTTTGTGTATAAAACCCTATATAGCACATTATAGGTCTTTGGCTCATCTTATCTTTTGTTGCGGTTCCACTAGAACACTAAGAAGGCACACAAACCCTCCTAACAAAACATAGAGGCAAAAGCAGACTTACACAGCTTTAAGGTCACATAGGCACACACCCTGTCTCACTCTCTATCTCCTTCTCTGGCTCACACCCAGTCTGACACATTCACTTGCCTGTTTCTCTTTCCCAACTGAAAGACTCACTCAGCCTTGAGGTGACTTCCACACCCAGCATCACATCACTCAGTAGAGCACTGCTTTATTTAGGGATTATTTCAAGATTCCAATCAGTGCTCTAAGTTAGCCATGGGAAAAAAAAGTAAATACCATGTCGGAATCATCATTCCTTAACCCCTTAATGACCCACGACGGTCCAGGCTCGTCATGGGTTGTTTTGCCTTAACACCATCCCAACAATGGACGTACATGTACTTCCCGCAGAAACTGTCACTTAATGACAGAGGACGTACATGTACGTCCTGTAAGTCATTGCAGGTGATGGGGAAAAAAGTTTGCCGGGTGTTAAGTGCCGGTGTCACTAAGGGGTTAAGGGCCCATGACGGTCCTGGACCGTCATGGGTTAAATGATAGCAGCGTGCTTCTGTGCACGCTGCTATCATTAATTCCAGGTTGAGACTGAGTGCCCCAGTACCGGAGCGTTCAGTCTCAGCCACTTTCACTAGTGCCGGGTCATATGATCACTGCAGCAGCGATCACATGTACCAGCATTGTGAATGAATGAGGCAGTATGGAAAGAATACTGCCTCTGTGCCTCTCCTCAACCTACCTGTCCCTTACTCTCAAAGTAAGGGACAGAGAAGCAGAGAGGAGACACCTAGTGTTAAAAGAAAATGCAGCAGCTGGGGGTATTAACCTCTTCACTGCTGTGCTGGAGGCTGGCTGAATGCAGGTCAATTTTTGACCTGCTATTTTAAAAAAAAAAAGACACAACACAATTTTTTTTTCCAAAAAAAAAAAAAAATGTTATTAAAAAAAATCAATGTCAATTACCAAAATTGGGAGTTTGATTGTTGTGGAGCCATGTAATAATTTTCATGGGTAAAATAAAGTACTTAGAGGGAAACACAGTTGAACAAAAAAGGTCAGAATTGCTCCTGTCTTTAAGTAAAATCGACCTCAGATTTTTCAGATCCTTAAAGGGTTAATCAGATTGCACGTGAGTTTAGTGGTACATGTATGGAGTGGGTTTTTAGAAGAGTCCTGTGCCTCACAACAGTTTCAATTTAAATGCCCTTTGACCAAAGAGAATTACCCATTATTTGTCTTATCGATTCCTATACTAGGACATACTGGGGTGAATGTACAATGGTGATTCCACACTAAAGCAGGTGCTGGAATCAATTTTTTTCATCCCTGCGCCTGCCTAGTATCAGTTTACTAAGCTATTTATGGCAGAATCCCTCCTCTTAATGCCACTTATGCCAAGGAGAGGACAATGGGGCTGTATTTGGGCATTTTTGGGAGCTCCTCTCCTCTATGCCCTGTTTAAGGTTGTGCACGAAACAAGGAGTAGAAAATGTGGTGTGAGTATATGCCATTTCCCTGTGCATGCTCTGGGGCTAGCATTAAGCTCTTAATGAGGCTGATATTGTTCTACAGTGCTCATATGCTGTAGTAATGCATACCCTAAAGTGCATCACTGGCATTAGAGGCCAACACCAGTGCATCTGCTCTGGCAAAGTAGTACATTCACCTCATTGGGCCTTATGTATATCTAGAGCATTTCTGGGGTAAACCAACTTCTCTTTAGGGCAGCAAATAAAAAGTCAACTTATTTATATTGGACTTTTAAGGGAGAGGTAACACCTGCTGATAATAACCCCCACTTACCTTTGTATGTTCAGTAAATCCTAATGGCCTCTGTACATTTTAGTTTAAGAGAGATAACATTAAACAGTCCTGGATGTCATGTCTATGGAGGCAGCCATGACAGTTGCTAGTAAGGAACACAAAGCACAAACTGCACCTACTGCACATGGTATTCTTAACCCTTTAAGGACAAGCAGGGAATTGCTTCACTATACCTTGCATATCCCTCTGGTCCTTCAAGTTAAGTAGGCTCATGCCTGCTTCAGTATAATAAAACTGCCAGCAACTGCCATGTCTGCCTCCAGGGACAGATATCTAGGTTCGACTGAAGAAGTTATCTCTTGAACAAAGGTAAAAGGGCAAGATCTGGAGATAATTTCTCCAGTATGATAAACTCTCAAATACTTCTGTTATTCTATGGAGCCAGTGCACTAAGATTTCTTCACATTTGGAGATCTTCGCGCATTGACTCCACAGAATAAATGAAGGACTTGGAGAGTTTATTACACGGGAGAAGCCATCTCCACTTTATTACTTCTTTATCACACCTTAGAGTGTAACACCCCAGATCTTAACTCAAATATCATTATAGGAATAAGGGTCTCTTTGATTTACCAAGGTTGATCTCCTGCATGCAGCAGTCAGACACATCAATATACTTTATTTCTGTGCATTTGATCTCTGTTGTAGTCTACTACTAGTTATTTCTGTTAACATTCTGATACAGCAAAGCAAACTTTGCAATTCATTCAAGTCTACTGTAGCCTATTGTTTGTTTTGAGTAGTTGTGGACTAAAGACAGACTTCAACAGAGATCATGGAAACCATAGATACAGATACTGGTAAAGGAGATCTAGCTAGGTAAGTCCTTCCGCTACACAACTGTACATTAGGGGACAAATAAAAATTCCCCAGATTTCCATTGTTACATTTATTCCCATACTGTCTGTAATGGAGATCTCCATTTGTTGTTGGCCACTGATCGGCTGTGGATGATAATTGTAATCCAAGAACAGCTGGAGGGTCACAGGCTGATCACCCTGATCTTGGTTATAAGATATCTAGACCAAGGCCTACAATGTGAATATGCTTTATAAATACATGACAATAATGTTATACACCAAATTCTTTTGCTATAGGCTAGCCATTTAGTAGATGTAGAAAGAACCATATATTACCTATTGCAGGCATAAAAATTAAGAGGAAGCTCTCAAACACTTGATAGGGTAAAGAAACAGCTTCCCAAATTACTACATTTCTGCTTTGAAAGGAACATGCTTTTTATGAAAGTATTTTACCAGGAAGAATATGCTGGAGGGTTATTCCCAAAGGCGTGATAAAGTGGACATGACTTCTCCAATGATATCACTTCTCCATTTCCTATGTTATTCTATGAACCCTATGCACTAAGATATCCAAAACTTAAGAAATGTTAGTGAATTGGCTCCATAGAATAACATAGGAATTGGAGAAGTGATATTACCTTAGAAGCCACGTCCACTATCTCATTTATCTCATGATAAACGCCTTAGTGAATAACCCCAAATAAGATTGTCTCTCATTTTCAACTATGTCATTTTATCTACCTCAGAAGGATGAAAGGCTGAGTTGACCTTGCTGGGACTAAAACCTGTGACCCTGAGGCTTGAATAGATTTTACAGCTGGTGCATTAACCCTCTGAGTGCCAGAGAGGTATCCAGTGCCAGAGAGGTATCCAACTCATACCTCTCTGGCACTCAGATGGTTAACCAAATGAGATCTATGTTGTGATAATGTAATAAATTGCATACAGGTGTGGTTAACACAAGACTTGTCAGCAGATCAAGTTTATTGTTATAGAATCAATATTTGAGGTTTCATATTTAATAGAAAATAATAATCATTATTCCTTGTTATGTAAGAGGTCAATTTCCAATATAAATGCTGATGCATTGTACCTCACTGGTTTCATCACTGAACTTAATTCCCTTTTAAATTACTGAAAAACATCAGTGAGATTGTATTTTGTCTCTGGAACTTATGGGAATTGCATCAGGAAGGAGAAACAAAAAATTGAGGCTTCATTTTGAGACAATAATAAAATCAAATGTGCAGATTTATTTTACTTAAAAATTATAATGTCCAAAATGTGTATCTTGTTTGTTACATAATCAGAAACCCGTTGGGTGCTAGAGACGCCTCCAATGCACTACTAACCAGCATGTTGAAGATATCTAGCATGCAAGGAGTTAACAGATGCCTGTCCAATCATTATTATATTACTTTAACCCATTAAGGACCAAGGGGTGAGCAACGTATTGTGAAGCAATGCAGTACACAGTCTCTTTGGTTCTTAAAGGGTTAAACTTGTTACATACACGCAGCAAGTGTGGAACAAATGATCTTCTGTTCGCAGTTTTTAATGGAAAAAACAGAAAAGGCTGTTACAGCAGTACAAATGATTGGGACTGTTTGCATTGTAGTAGTACTGCAAGTTCCATATCATAAAGAGCGATTCTGATACGTGTAAAGGGTGCATAAAAGGTTTCATTCTGGAGCAAACCAGCTATATCATTTTGGGGGGAGGGTGTAAAAAAGAATTCTAATTATTTTACATTGCCCTTTTAACTCCTTGAATGATAGTTGGATGTAATGGAGGTCTCGCTAGCATTCAATGAGTTAAAAACACCATTTAAAGCACTGGAAATTTTCATTTAACCCCTATAGTAGTGTTGGTTTGCTTCAGAATTACTCTATTTTAGCTTACTGAATTGAACTTATACGGTAGACTGCAATCAACTAAAGAGAGGTGCAATTTTGAAGCACACCAACTTCTCCACAGGGGCCAAATAAAATTCCCATATGATCTAGCCTTTTGAATGCTAGAGAGGGTCTCCACAATACATATCAGCGACAGCTCTAGCATTCAAATGGTTAAAACCCCATTAAAATCAGTATGAATTGTCACTGGTCCCCTATGGTGCATTTGGTTTGCTCCTGAATTGTACCTATAGTGTTCTACCCAGATCCATAGGAGTTTAAAAGCAATACAAATAAGAAATGCATTCAAACAAAGAAGTAGGCTTGGATCTGAGAACATTACCATAGTATGACATTTGCTCTATGTGATAGACTGATTGCATTATATTGTGAATTACATATACACCAAGCAAATTGTCTTATTTATTCAATTATACAAAACTGATTTAGAATGTTTAAACTTTTCTTTCACGCCTTTATGTAAAACAGGTACAATGGCTTTGTATCATATTATGGGATGTGCACACTAGGAGCCCCTTAGCACTCACAGCAGGACTGTGTGAGATCAGAGAGTGCATGGGTTGACTTGTCACCTACCTAATCACAGTCCTAGTGACAATAAACATTACGGGCAAAATGCACAGTCTTTCCAGTGGGTGGTTGGACAAAAGTTTCCAGTACCCATAAGTGCATGAGACAAGCCTGGTTTATTGCTATTATTACTATTATTCCCCTGCTGCTTCCATCTGGGTTCAAATGCCTCAAATGCCAACAGTTAACCCTTTAATGAGAACACAAGTATACCCCTTCCTCTGGCACTCAAAGGGTAAATAATGTACAGTGCCTCTCTCTCTCTCGCACCTATACAACACATCACTACGATTTTAACCCTTGAATGCCACAGGGGTGTCTGACGCATTGCGTCGCACAACCCTCTGGCACTCAAATGTTCAATTAAAATCAAGATTCACTTTTACAAATCATTCTTAACCCTTTGAATGCCACGAAAGTGCTTAAAGGACTGAACGTCACAAAATTGATCCTCAGCATGGCATTGTAAGGGTAAAACCAGACATCACTGGGAAGCCACAAACTCTTCATTTAGTTCCATATCATCAGAAAATCCAAGTTTCCCCGTAGTCTGCACAACGATATGATCCCAAGTGAATCCTTTGTTCTTTCACAGACACCGCACCCCGGAATAAGATGAACCCCCTCATTACCGAACCCAGAAATAAGACGAACCCCCTCCTTACCGCAAATACAGACACCGCACCCCGGAATAAGACGAACCCCCTCATTACCACCTGACTGCAAACTCCAGACACTTTAAAGTTACAAGTCGAGACAGTAGAAGAGTTAGAAGAGGGGGGCTGCAGAACTGGGTAATTGCCACAGGCAAGGCTGACTTACCTGCCTGGCAGAGAGATGAGCCGGGAGGTCCTTGTAGTCCAAGATCTAGGTTAGTTTAATCCTGTTACTACCCCAGTGCTGAGTCTGTGTGGAAGGTGGAGTCCTACCCTGCTCTAGTCGGTTGCTCTGTACGTGACAAGCGACCCATTCCTGCGTTCAGCAGCTCATGTACAGCCCAGACTGCCTGAGCCTCACATGTAACATAAGGTTGTTTTAAATATTGCTTCCTGTAGCCACTCCTAATGGAGCTTGCACGACTCAGGGAGGAGCATATGGTAAGCAAGAAGCAATACTCTGCAGACTACATGTGGGAATAGGAATGCACCGAGTTACTTAGCATAAAGCAGGAGGTGTATACTGCCACCTGCTGGATGCAGCTTGACTCGCAGCTAGACGTGTAATGTACGTCTCTCAGAGAGCCTTATGCACGATGTAATGGAGCAGTTCTGTGGAATACCAGTCACACAGTTGGGATACTTAAAACTCCTATTGATTTACGTTGGAATTTTAACCCCATTTTGACAGTGTGTTAAATGACCAATTGAAAATTAATGGGAATTTGAAATTGTGCTGTGCCCTTTGATGCAACTGTTTTTTTCCGCAATTTCTCCATTTCTTGTTAGTACATCTGCCTCACTTGGGGGATTTGTGGAGTGATGCAAGAAACATGCGCAAGCGCTATTTCCCATGTGAAAACCACTAGGGAATAGGTTTACGCATGATTTTGTTGAATTGTGCATGAAAAAATCAAGATTATCAAACAGCTGCTCATATTAATTTTTGTGGGCGTGGCCAGGATTAACGAATCTGTGTGAGTGGCATAGCGAATGCGCCTAATGCAGGAAGTGGTATTGTGAATGGATTTATACATCTGTGTATTGTTGTCGTAAAAAGAAATTTTTTTATGCGCAATTCAAGAAGCGTTCGATATTCAGTTTCCTGAATTAGAACATGTGCAAAATCTATCTGTGAACAAAAATGCCTTTATCAGAGGCAAACATTTCTTGCATCACGCCATCGGTTCGGTTTTGGTTGAACCACAGGAGACTTTCCAGATTGTTCTTGGACTAGAGTTCCTGTCAACAACATACTGCTCATCCATATCTTTCAGTTGTGACACACTGCTCATCCATATCTTTCAGTTGTGTCAAGATTTCAAAGGCAGTTCCTATTGCTTGGCTCCTTGCCACCATCTTTTGATCAGAGATTTAAATTAATTTTAACATCTAGGACGACAGTTATCTGGAATGATGCAGTGTCAATAAAGGGTTATTAAGACATGTTCTTAATCTGCATAATATTAGTTATTTATCACAATCTGTATTTAAATTCATGTAGGGTGACCTTTCATCAATTTATGACTGAGCAGAATATTGAGCACAGACCACTTAAATAATAACTTTGATGAAGATGATGATAATAATCAGAAGTGTTTTGAGAACATTTGAGACACATGGCAAAGATGTGAATAGATTTGGAAACTAAAAGGCCCACTGAAATGGGAGGCCCACGGCAAAACCCTGGTATGCACATTTATTAAAATGTCTGTGATAATAATAATATCTTTAAATTCAACTGGACACCGAACACAGTTCAGAGAGCATTTATTTAATCTTGTTTAAGCTGTTTCTATTGAGATATGTCAGTTGAGAGAGATCTGAGTCCACTACCTGGCTATTCATACAGCCTGTTATCGTATCTTACCTCAGCCCCTTCACAGATAATTCTGGACACTCTTTCAAATCATAAGTAAAACTAGATTTGTGGTCACAGAGAAACAGAGATTATATATATATATATATATATATATATATATATATATATATAATCTTCAGCCATTGTCGAGCCACTGCAGGATAAAGGCCTCCTCAGCAAGCCTCCAATAGCTTTTGTACCTTTTGTTGTCACTACCCATCTTGTCTCTGGTGTTCTTCTTGGGCGTTTAGTATAAGTGGAATCCATTCCAACATTCATTTGATCCATCTACCATCAAATCTTCTTGCTATGCGGCATGCCCATTTCCATTTCAGGTGTTTTAATCTTTCATTTACATCATAGACCTTTGTTTGCTAATGAATCCACGCATGTGTTTTTCGGTCTCTTTTTATTATGTTTAGAATTTGCAGCTCCAAACTTCTCTGTGTAACCATAAGTTTTTATATGGCTTTGGCATTCAGTGTCCATGTTTCACAATCATACCGGAGGTCACACTGGTCAAAAACCTTTCACTTTTGGCAGATTTATGTGTATATACATAAATATATATAAATTCATATCATTCTCATCAACCATTGTCCATCCACTGTAGGAGGAAGGTCTCCTCAGCAAGCCTCCAACAACTTTGGTCCTCTGCTTTTTTTTGTTTAATATTTCTTTTTTGAATTATTTGAATAATGACATACAACAACACATACACAAAGAGACAAACACAAGAAATCTCCCCCCGAATCTGCAAGCATGAAACAATAGCACTGCATGTCCAACAGACCACACTCAGACACCCAGGGGGCACCAAACGAGCATCCATAGTTAGTGATAAGAGAGTGTAGCATCTCCCTCCAGGAACTCAGACCAATGGGTAGCATGTGCCAGGCCTCTACCTGCCGCGGTATAGATCAAGTCCTCTGCAGAGTATATCGACTCGACTGAGAAGTGTAAGATTGTTTCCAGTGTCTAGGTATCAACACTTTAGCAGCGTTTATTAGGTGAATAGAGAGAGAATGAGTATACCTGGGTATAGGATGAGTGGTGTGATGGAGAAGAAGAGTCAGGGGTTCCATGTGGAGAAGAGGGTCTGCCAACTGCCTAATCATATCCATCACTGCCACCAGATGTGGAGGAAGTTGCCCCTCAGGGTCTTACACCTCCAACAAGTGTTTGGGACAGCGGGATACAGTTTGTGTAACAGAGTAAGGACCCTATACCACCTGGTTAGCATTCTGTACGCATTCGCCTGTATTCGAGAAGACATGGAACATATATGAGCCAATGTGGAAATCTTGGACCTGATAAAATGTGGTTTAGAAGCATGGGCATGGGACAACAAGAGCCTATGGTTATTAGAGATCAATTCACATGGCGGTTCGACTGAGAGGCAAAGAGCCTCCAAAGGTGTCAAAGTAGTGGACTCCCGAGGAGAAGTTGGCAGAGATCAGACAAAATGGCAGAGCTGTCCATAAAAGTAAGGCAAAGACTGATGGCAGTCCTTCCCCTCCAGAATATTAGGTAAGGGACGGAGCCCACCCTGTGATGGAACATCTCACAGTGTAGAGTACGGGGTCCCCTCAGGTAGCAGATGTAGACGGGGTCACAGTGGTATCCAGGAGGAAAGTCCGTGTTATGAGTTAAGGAGAGGAGAAGGGCAATGAAGAATTCTCTGGGAGGAGGCGAGCCTCCTCCAGACCCGCAATATAGATGGGATGGTAGGATGTGAGGGATCAGAGAATAGCTGCTGGTTAGTGCCCCATCTGGTCCTCTGGCTTTTGTTGCCACTATGTACAAACAAATTTGGCAATTTCATTTACCCATCTTGTCTTTGATCTTCTTGGGCATTTAGTATAGAGTGGAATCCACTCCAAAATTTGTTTGGTTCATTTACCACCAGGTCTTCTTGTAAGTGGCCGGCCGATTTCCATTTCAGGCGCTTTACTTTTTCAGTGATGGAATAGATCTTTGTTTGCTGATGAATTAACGCACATGTTTTTTGGTCTCTTTATGTTATGTTTAGAATTCGCTGCCCCATACTTCTCTGCATAAAGTGGAACTCTCACCTCTATTAAACTTGTCTTTTTCTTAATGTTCCTTGGACTGAATCTGTAATCTGTGTTTGTTTTTTTTTTGTTTTTTTTTTAAATATAGTGATTTATTACCCAAGATAATGGCTTTTAAAGTTAAGCCAGTGACGCCAGTTCTGTACAAGCTGCGGTAAGCTCTGTACCGCAGCCTGTCAATCTTCCTCTGTTCGCCAGAGCTGTACCGTAGCTTGTACAGAACTGACATCACTGGCTTAACTTTAAAAGCCAATATTAAAAAAAAAAAAAAAAATACCGATTACAGATTCAGTCCAAAGGAATTTTAAGAAGACAAGTTTAACACTTTGAATGCCGCAGGGGTACGCCTCTGGCACTCAAAGGGTTAATAGAGGTGAGAGTTCCCCTTTAAGGAACACGCGGTCCAGGGTGGGGAACTCTGGAGCACCAGGGCACATTGGGTTTTTTGGGATACATATTCTATGATCACATCGATCAAAGTGAGGCATGCAGCTGTTCTGTGATCACAAACTTCAGTGATGTGGTAGGACAGTCTCCGGTCCTTAACATCTGGACAGACGTGAAGATCCGGGCATGTCACGCGTCGTTAAGGGTTCACAAAGACACCCACAAAATGCATGCTGCATGATATATGGGAATCATTGCAGCAAACTAGTAATTTATGCAGCCCTATAGTATGCATTGTTCTGCAATGAGTTGTATACCGCTCAGGCACTCAGAGGGTTAAAGAGATGATCTGACAACTCTACCTCTGTAGAATTCAAGGGGTTAGAACCCCCATTTCAATTTACAGGGGTTCTGAGCAATTTGTAATTTTCCCATATGGTGCAGTTGGCTGGCTCCAGAATTGCTTCACTTGTTTTGTGCATATGGTCTTTTATGTCACCAGACTCCATTATGGGCTGTATGTTCAAAAGAAAAGTGGAGGAGTTCTGGGGCAAACCATTTGCACTATAGGGGAGAATTAAAAATACCAAAAAATACCCAGAGACTTAAACGGATAGTAACCCCCCTGAACAACGTGACGCCAAAATACAGCAATCATACAAACATACTGAACTCACTTAGTCCCATCTCTCAAACCTTTATGGTTTGAGAGATGTAAGGCAAGACAGACCTCCGCTCCCTCCCCCTTCTCATACGCCCGCTGTATAGCGGACGTCATGAGATCCTGCTACCAGCACCAGACGGCAGCTCTGCAGGAGTGCTGTCATCTAGATATCTTCGTATTCCGATGAAGTAATTATACGGAGATATCTAGATGTCAGAGCTCCTGCAGAACCGCCGAAAGTCGGCCGACCGGATTCTGCCTCTGACAGCTTTACAGCTTATCAGGCAGAAGGGGGAGAGACTGGAGGTCTGTCTTGCCTTACATCTCTCAAAGCATAAAGGTTTGAGAGATGGGACTAAGTGAGTTCAGTATGTTTGTATGATTGCTATATTTTGGCGTCAAGTTGTTCAGGGGGGTACTATCCCTTTAAATGAGGATTTTAACTCCTTGAATGCCAGAGAGTTCTCCAAGTCAATGGGAGCTTTTAGCACTCCCCTTTACTGCAAATGGTTTGCCCCAGGACACCTCCACTTTTTTTTATTTTGAACGTATGGCCCTATATATTTTGTTTAGAAATCACCTCAGACTATATTAGAAGCAACCAAACAGCTAGTTAGTCATATTATAATAGCAGCTCGGTGTCTGTCAGCTTTGTGGTGGAAAAGACTGGTAGCTCCTGATCATAATATAAATGACTGGCTTGAATGCAACATGGTGAAAATCACAGCAGCATCACAAGGGGGGTGCGGACTGCACCGGGTGACACCCTCAACAGAGGTGACAGCTGCAGTGCCGTCCTCGCGCTATTCATCTCGTGTGATGACGAAAGCAAGCCATTTGTTATAAATAGGTGCTTCATGCGCCAAGGAGAAGTCTGGCCTGCCATTTTGAAGTGAAGCCTACCTACCTGGTGCACTGGTCTGTGCAGGGGCAGAGGCTTTTTCTTCTGCCTGGAACGGCGACACCGGAACTGTCAGTGTGTCGGGGAATAAGGTGAATGGTGAATAAGGGGACAGCTCGGGGCCAGGATGCACAACAGAACAACATTGTGGATACACGAAAAGAAAAAAGCCAGGATGAGGATCTTAAGTAAGCAAGGCACTCAGTCTCAGCCAAGAATAAATCAGTAGCGTAGCCCATAAAAGTAAAAATTAAAAATAATTTTTAATATAAATATCTACACAAAAGTATATATAAGAAAAAAAAACATGACTGGACTAAGGACCCCCATCCCCCAAGTACCACCTCAGTATACCTATATCTAGTCCAACATTAAAGGTATAGTAATGTTTCAAAATAAAAGCAGCTCAAATTAATCTTCATAGTATTTGAGCCATACTGTCAGAGTTGTAGTCCAAGAGTAATTAAATGATAAAGTATCCCCCTCCCACCCCTTTTACCTAGTGTAAGCCACCTCCCCTCAGATGTGGAATCTGGTCACAGACAGCTCACACCAAGGGGCAATCTTCTTAGTGTGAGAACAATGAAAGCCCTGCCCCCCTTGACAGGTTTTTCAAGTTTTTTCCTTATGTTAATTGAAGATTGTCCCTCTCTGTAAGCAATCTGGACAGCACCTTTCTGTTCTGAGGTGAGCAGTGTTACATCAGTAAAAGGGGCGGGAGGGGAATATTTTATCATTCAATTACTCTTGAACTACAACTCTCTCAGTACTACAATAACATTCTCCATGGCCCAAATGCTAGGAATATTAATTTGAGCTGCTTTTATTTTGAAATATTACTTTCCCTTTAATGAACAGTAAATTCTCAGAGTAATAAAACCCTAAACAAAAATACACCACGAATTATAAAATTTGCATAAAATTTGACAGAGAGGTCATTATGACGTCTCTGTTATATATGTAAATACTTTATTGATGAATAACAGTAATACAATAAATTGTAAAGGATGACATACAATCATATTCTACATCATATAACGCTTACAATCTCCTAATATTCAACTGTATTCAAAAAGAGAATTTAGCAGTTTTAAACATTCCCTATAGGGCTAAAGAATCATACATGAAAGATCAATCATATACTATTTAATATATCAAGTCAGTAGTCTAAGTACGTCAAAAAGGCATCAAGACTCTGCAGAGTCGAATCCTAGATATGTTGAGTAACTACCATATATGCAGTATATTTTTTAATCATTTGTGGTGTATTTTTTATATTATCTGCGTATATACTGTGCATTAGTGTTGGACTAGATATAGGTATACTGAGGTGATGGGATGGGGGTCCTTTGTCTTTCTCCAGTCATGGGGGGGGGGGTCATATATACTTTTCTGTATATATTAAAAAATCTTTTTTACTTTTATACTATATTGGTCTACTCAGTAGACCAATATAGTATAAGAGTAAAAAATATTTATTAATATATCTACACAAAAATATAGATGAAAAAAACCTATGACTGGACAAAGGACCCCCATCGCCCAAGCACCACTTCAGTATACCTATATCTAGTCCAACACTAATGCACAGTAAATACACAGAGTAATATAATCCTAAACAAAAATACACCAAAAATTATTAAAACACTACACTGCTAAAAATATAACAGAGACAGAGAGGTCCAGGGGTTGACACAATGACACCAATCCTAGTGACACTTCTGGAACATCACATCTGACCTGCATGATAAATTAGTTAAATTCCATTAGATTTGGTTTCTATGGCTCCTTTACAATGGAAATTAATGATCCATAGTACTTCTGCTAGGCAAAATATCAATTTTTGGTTACATTTATTGATACCTAAACACATCTTTCTAATTCATTCACTGTGTACATTAAAATAAAGCCATTGCCTTAAAGAAACACTAACACCTAAAATGATCTGCAGCTTTATACACTAACATACCTTGTATTCAATACTAGCTTCTGTATAAAAATCATCTATTTGTTTTCTGAGGTCTAAAACATAGTACATAGTACATTAGCTATTTTAACAAAGACTTAGTGCATCTACTGTAAAATGTCTGAGCAAGAGATTGTGTAAAACTGTGCAAGTATGACAGAAAGCAAGTGTTTGTGTGTGTTTAAGTGTCTAACAGTATGTTTTGCATGTGTATGTGTATATGTGTGAGTATGTATATGTGTGTGTGAGTATATTTGTATAAGAAAGTGTTTTTACATGTGTGTGAGTAAAACAATTTGTGTATATGTGTGTTTGTGCATGTACATGTATATAATTTGTGTGAAACAATATGTGCTTGTATGTGTGAATTTTTATGTGTGTGCCTGTAAAAGAATACATTTAAGGACATTTGTTTGTGCTTAAAAATAAAAGGGACTACAATGCATTGCTGTGCCTGTGTGTGGGTGTGTTGCAATGCGTGTGTTTGTATCATCCCCTATCTTATGATGGAACTGTAAACTAGTAAGTACTAGTAACCCATAATGTTCAGATCAGAATGTTCAACAATAACATTCTGTCTGACCTCTCTCACTCACTTCCAATACCCTACCAGGCACGACCAGGAATTGCACCAAAACACTTTGTTTTCAGAACAGTTTGCTCCACTGGACTGGTGTAATAACAATACAACACATCAAGAGACTGGGGGCTAAAGCTGAATTTATTCCCTGTGGACATAACAATAGTCATTGTTGTGCAATGTGCCCAGCCAGGCTTGCTCAGAATGCACAACTCTGCTGGCTGCAACAGCTTTAGTCTAGTTGTATAGAATAGATTACAGCCAGTCACTTGCTGGTAATTCTTATGACAGTTTAGGTATTGAGTAGTGATGAGCGAGCATGCTCGGCCGAAGCTCGGTTCGGCTCGAGCATTGCTCTGCTCGGCACATGGCGGTACTCGTACGAGTACCGCATGTGCTCGCCCGCCATGTTCGGGTCTCCTCCCCGCACGTTTCGCAGCTGCTGCGCAGCCAATAAACGTGCGGGGAGGCTCTGACATCAGTGTAATGCCAGCAGCCATGTTGGCTGCTGGCATTACACTGATTGGCTGGCCAGAACCCGTGATCGGGTGCTGTATAGCACCCGACGCGCAAGTTCAGCTCATTCTTAGCCAGGGAGAGATGCGCTTAGGCAGGGAAAGTCAGTGTAGGGAGAATAAAATTGTTGAAACTCTTTCAAGACCCAAAAGTCCTTTTTAGGACTGTTGTGTGTGGGGGCAGCATTTATATTTTGTTTGGGGGGGCACAATTTCCTTTTTTTTGTGGGGGGGGATATTTATAAGGTGACATATAATACTAGATGCACAGGAAGTCAGTGTAGGGAGAATAAAATTGTTGAAACTCTTTCAAGACCCAAAAGTCCTTTTTAGGACTGTTGTGTGTGGGGGAAGCATTTAATTTTTTTGGGGGGCGGCAGAATTTCATTTTTTTGTGGGGGGGGACATGTTCTAAGGTGACATTGTACTAGGTGCTCAGGGACAAATATTTCACAGTGCAGTGACAAGCTGACATATTCTGTTAGGTGCACAGGGCCAATGATTTTACAACGCAGCGACAAAAAGGGCCATTTTAAACGTGTGCCTAGCCATAGATTATTGTCACATTCTGTTTAGTGTGCAAATTCACAAATTAACGTCACATATTCCGTTCACTGTGCCTAGCCGCAGATTAGCGTCACATTCTGTTTCGTGTGCCTAGCCGCAGATTAGCGTCACATTCTGTTTCGTGTGCCTAGCCGCAGATTAGCGTCACATATTGTTTAGTGTGCCTAGCCGCAGATTAACGTCACATATTGTTTAGTGTGCCTAGCCACAGATTAGCGTCACATGTTGTTTAGTGTGCCTAGCCGCAGATTAGCGTCACATTCTGTTTCGTGTGCCTAGCCGCAGATTACCGGCATATATTCCGTTTAATATGAAGAAGGCGGGTAAAAAGGGACGGGGAAGTGGACGTGATCCTGATAGCTCAAGTAAATATACAGCAAATACTGTTTGGTAACAATTTTTAGCCTAAAATCGTTTTTATCTTCCTTTTTGTGTGTTTTACGGTCAGTCTGTAAAAATGGCGTACTACGGGCGAAACATCGTTCCCAGCAGCGACGTTGGAGTCCAAGATGCATCCAGACATCCTCCCTATGCTGTCCCTGAACCATTTCTGTGGTGTTTCCATCATTTTCTGACCTTTTCCTATGAACCAGGCACCCTCCCCTCATCAGAGCAGGGGGTGCCTGGTGTAATGCTCGAGTCCTCCCATTGACTTCAATGGGGCTCAGGTGCTCGGCCGAGCACTCGAGCCTCCGGGGGCGCTCGGCCAGAGCACCCGAACACCCGAGCATCGGGGTGCTCGATCATCACTAGTATTGAGAAATAACCTGCTTTTTCAGACACTCCTAAAATCAGCTGAAAAGGGTAATATTATTTTTTTGCATTCCTCTATTGTATTTAACACTTTTAATGTCAGATGAATGTGCAAACCATTGAGCATGGCTCATACCACTTTCACTCAAATGGCAAATAACTAGCCAATGCTCCTAAAATCAGCTGAAAAGGGTAATATGCTATTTTCCTGCATTCTGCTATTGTTCTTTGCTCCACAAAGAAGAAGTACTGGAGGAATACTTTAGCAAACCAGCTGCACCATGGGACAAATAATTCCCCAATTTCTCATTGAATAAATGGAGCATATTGAATGTAACAGGCATCTCCAACACACTGCGAAGGAAAGCATTGGAGACTTCTCTCATTAATTCAGTTAAAGAACCCCATTTAAGTCAGTAGACAATTTTTATTTATTCCCTAACAGGGGCAGCAGGTGATTTTCAGTCAGATCATGCCAAGTCAATGACATTTGTACCTGTTACCATGACACTAGTACAGCAATGAATGTATATATATTTTTATTTATACAGCGCCAACAGGTGTACTTAACACTTTACAGTTTACATTTACTATAGAGGGGATACAATAAGTCCAACAGTAAAAGGGATAGTAATGTTTCACAATAAAAGTTGCTCCAATTAATCTTCATAGTATTTGGGCTATGGACAGTGTTATAAAGTATCCTCCTCCCACCCCTTTTACTGATGTAACACTGCTCACCTCAGAGCAGCAGGACTGTATGAATGGATTGCAGAGAGGGAGAATAAGGAAAAACCTGTCAAGGGGGACAGGATTTTCTTTATGCTCAAAGTAAGAAGATTGTCCCTTGCTGCGACCTGTCTGGTCCAGGGACCAGATTCCATATCTGATGGGAGGCGGCTTACACTAGGTAAAAGGGTGGGAGGGGAACACTTTATCATTCAATTACTCTTGAACTACAGCTCTGACAGTATTGAAATAACACTCTACATGGCCCAAATACTATGAAGAGTAATTTGAGCTGCTGTTTTGGTGAAACATTACTTTGCCTTTAAGTGGTTATACAGACAGTTATCATAAGGGGAGCACCAGGTGAGCATACATTAGGATAAGAGGTCCCTGCCCCATAGAGTTTACAATCTAAGCACTATTGTATGCCACCAGTAGAGAAATACAAAATTACAGAATGAGGTGACCTGGGACCTTTCTTGTTAGAACTCATCTCTGCCAGGGGAGTAACTACAGGCTGTGCAGAGGGTGCAGTTGTGATGGGGATGAAACCAAAGGAATCCATCGGTCCCAGTAAGATTTAGTTATGTTCCTGGGCAAATATTTTAGCATTAAGGACCCAAAATAATGCTTGCATAGGGGCAGAGGCGTAACAAGAAGCCTCCGGGCCCTGGTGCAAGAAGTGCCACGGGCCCTGCCCACCACCACATTGGCCCTCCTCGACCACACTGACCCCCTCTACAATGCCCCTCAATTTTCACAATGCCCCCATCTCCTACCTCCCTGGAGCTTCAGCACTGTCCTCTTAGTAATGCAGAGTGCTGGGAGATGATGTCATCTCCTAGCGCCCTACATTACTAGAGAGCTGGAGGGAGATTGCGGGCACCAGACCGAGGGGTCGCAGGGAGCGGCCGGGCCCCTGGAGTGACAGGCCCAGTCGCAGGTGCGATCCTTGCGACATCTATAGTTACCCCACTGGATAGGGGACCCTCCAATAACTAGTTATGCTAGATGGATAAGACACAGGGGGTTTTTATTCAGTCCGTTGCACTCAAAGAGTAAACAGGTATTCTGTACACTAATTTAGAGTATAAACTTTTGGAGCTTCTTATCAGTTTTAATTATTATATTTTATAATAAGAATGTTATAGCATTGTATTGTTGGTCTTCTTTTTCCCATTCTATAGCACTGAATGGAGGAATTTATTTTATCCTATGATTAAATGAGTGATAACAAGGCTATAACAATTACCTCTGTTAGTTCCGGTGGCTGACCTTTAGTTTTACCTTGAAGTGTAACCAAATGTTCCGCATATTTGTGTCTCCTATCCCTAAAAGGATAGCATTTCTAATAAATACAATATTGTAATCTGCAGTGTTTGCTTTTATAAATAGTGCCTGAATCATACCCTGCTATATACAAAGATATCATATTATATATGTTTCTGAAGACTGGGTGTGAATAGGTTTTTCTGCATGCAGTGTAGAGGAGAAGGACTAACTTTGTGGAATAAATGTATTTTGTTACTCTATGGACTTTTACCACTGCTTTATTTGTCAGCTGGTAAAGGTTGGCAAACATCCTATATAATAATTTGCTAAGGATGTTTGTCAGAAGCCATCATGTGCAGTAGAGACAACTGTGTGTGCTGCAGTCATGCGCAGTAGAGACTGCCCGCTCCGCGGCTGACACAGAGCAGGGCTCTCCGAATTCAGACCGCGTCCTGTCTGCGAACCTTCCTGGGGCCGCTTGGTCCCAGGAAGGTACGCAGGGAGGAAACCAGTCTTAATTTGGAGCACCTGCTTCGCATCAAATGCAAAGCAGGCAGGTGTGCAGCCGCAGTGCGGGCAATCTCTACTGCTCATGACTGCAGCAGTGGCACTGTGGCCTGTGTAAACGGGCTTTTCAACTACTTGTAATATATAATTCCAAAAGCATGTTAATAGTTTATTTTTGCTAATTAGGAAAATAAAGAGTGCTTGAACAAAAGAAAAATATAAATCAAATCAATATTTGTTGTGATTTGATTTAAATTTTTCTTCTGCTCACTCATTATGCATTTTGTTAATTGGTAAAAATAAACTATTAACATGTTTAGTTTTGAAAGCATTCTTACTTTACAGCATTTTTTCACACCTGCCTAGAACATTTGCACATTACAATATATGTTAAAGGCTAGGCCTGAATTTGTGGGAGGTGTTTGGAGCATGTAAATACCGGCCCTTTTCTCACACTCAGGGCTCGATATCATTGAGCTCAGTCATACCGACTATCATTTCCAGCATATTTTGCCTTAGAATTTCGACATTTCCTGTTTCCACTATACCAGAATCAGTCACGTAAGTGCATGCAGCAACCTTAATGTTTTCCGTCAAACAGTCTCATATGTCCTTCACAGTATTCTCAAAATCCTGTTTAAAGAAAATGCGTTATCATCCTCATTAACACCAAGCCACATCTCTCCCACCGGATGCAGCCACATACATAGGAAGCGAGTCATGGCTCTCCACACTTACATAGGCATCATTTTATATTTCCCCCGGCAGCTGATACAAGTCAACTCCATGATAAATCTTTCTCTTTGCTTATCACTATACCCATACAAGTACACCCACAAACATTTACCCTTTCACAGGCTACAGGTATCGTTCCATTCAGTAATGCCATTCTTACATAGTGATCATCAACAGGACTCCAGCTCCCATAATTCAATCCCACATGTAGCACTGGAAACATGTAGTAGCAGCCATGTCACGTGTCTCTACCTCACTCTCCTTATTAGCTCTGCTCGCCAGAGTCCACTAGCATAGCCGACACATCAGTTTCAGATCCCATCATTCTCCCCTAGTAATTATTTCTAATGACTTAAAGGTAGGCAGGCAATGTAATAAAGCAGCGGGGAATGCAAGCAGGGTGTTGGGTTGTATAGCTATGGGCATTAGTAGCAGAAAAAGGGAAGTGGTCATGCCACTCTACAGATCTCTAGTTAGACCTCACCTAGAGTATTGTGTATAGTACTGGAGACCCCATCTCCAGAAGGATATAGATACTCTAGAGAAAATTCAGAGATGGGCTACTAAAATGGTTACTGGTTTACAGGAAAAGACATATCAGGATAGACTAAAGGATCTGAACATGTATAGCTTGGAGGAGAGAAGAGAGAGAGGGGATATGATAGAAACATTCAAATACATGAAGGGATTCAACAAAGTGCAGGAGGGAAGCACATTTCAAAGGACTAAAAATGTTAGGACAAGAGGTCATAGTCTAAAACTAGAGGGACACAGGTTTAGATGTTATGTAAGAAAGTTTTACTTCACTGAGAGGGTAGTAGATAAGTGGAACAGCCTACCAGCAGGAGTGGTAGAAGTTAATACAGTGACAGAACTTAAGCATGCATGGGATAGGCATAAGGCTGTCCTTAACATGAGAAAAGACCAAGGACCAAAAAAGGTTTGAGGTTTTTTACAGCAGGAAAATTGGCAGACTAGATGGGCCGAATGGTTCTTATCTGCCATCAGATTCTATGTTTACACACCTCCGGAATGTGATAGTAGCATGCAGGATGAAAGAATTCACTTTACTTTATCCCCCCAGCTTACCCATCCCTTACATCCAGCTAAGCACTTCACCTCCCACCATTCTCCCCAGAAAGCACATAAACGGCACAACATTCGCGAAACCGACTGTACGGTAGCACAATAAACAATACTTTTCTTAGCCTCAAATAAAAATAATGTTTTCTGTGTTAGTATACGAGCACACACACATATTTTTCTTGTCCCTATTTTAGCAGTTAATTGTATTAGTATAACCCCAGTATGTGCAACTTGCCATTTTTATTTATGTGGTTATAACATCTTAACCCTTTGAATGCCAGAAGGGTGCAACTCATTGCTTTGCAATAGTGTTGAGCGAGCACCCCGATGCTCGGATGCTCGGGTGCTCTGACCGAGCACCCCCTGAGGCTCGAGTGCTCGGCCGAGCACCCGAGCCCCATTGAAATTAATGGGGCGACACGAGCATTACACCAGGCACCCCCTGCTCTGATGAGGGGAGGGTGCCTGGTCAATGCCCCCCTTCATCTCCGCTATGCCCCCTTCATCTCCGAATGCCCCCTTCATCTCCGCAATGTCCCCCTTCATCTCCGCTATGCCCCCTTCATCTCCGCTATGCCCCTCTTCCACAATGTCCCCCTTCATCTCCGCTATGCCCCTCTTCCGCAATGTCCCCCTTCATCTCCTCTATGCCATAGAGGAGATGAAGGGGGACATTGTGGAAGAGGGGCATAGCGGAGATGAAGGGGGACATTGTGGAAGAGGGGCATAGAGGAGATGAAGGGGGACATTGTGGAAGAGGGGCATAGCGGAGATGAAGGGGGACATTGTGGAAGAGGGGCATAGAGTCTATGCCCCTCTTCCACAATGTCCCCCTTCATCTCCGCAATGCCCCCTTCATCTCCGCAATGCCCCCGTACCTCCAGTCCCTGGTGGTCCAGCGGAGCGTCTTCAGATCTGTGCCTCTTCCGGCACAGATCCCCGCCACCCGAACATGGCGGGCGAGCACATGGCGGTACTCGACGAGTACCGCCATGTGCCGAGCAGAGTGATGCTCGAGCCGATCCGAGCATCGGCCGAGCACGCTCGCTCAACACTACTTTGCAATGTTCTGTACACCCCTCTGGCACTCAAAGGGTTAATGTTTCATAAATTACTGTGCATCTAAGTAAGCAGATCACAACACAGGGCTTTATGCCCAAAAGACAAAAGGAACAATTCTAGAGCAATCTAGAAGTACAGTTGTGAGAAGTAAATATAAATATTCCCATTGATTTAAAGGGATAGTAATACTTCGTTTTATCTTTATTTTATTTTGTAGGCATTAAAAAAACATGAAGAACGATATAAGTCTTATCTCTCAAACCTTTATGGTTTAAGAGATATTCACAATCAAAGTATCCCCCCCGGTCAGCCAGATCAGAAGGGAAGTGCCCAGGTAGACTGCAGTGAGGGACAATCTTCAATTAAGATAAGGGAAAAAGCTGAAAAGCTTGTCAAGGGGGGAAGGGCTTTCATCAGGGGAGGGCTGGCCAGGGGGGCAGAGGAGCAATTGCCCCCTGGGCTGGTCACATGTCTGGGCCAGTGGGCCACTGGCTCACTCAGTCTCCCAATTGCTGCTGTAAATGGAGATACACTAGTGATACCACAGAGCTTACAATTGAAATGGAACTACATAAATGATACCACAGAGCTACAATCCAAATAGCACTACACTAACAGCATAACCCATTCCCTTGTAAGGTCTGTGGTATCAATCATGTTGTTGTACTTAGATTGTAAGCTCTATGGTATCACTAGATTAGCCGCATTTCAACTGTAAGCTGTGTGGTCTCATCTACCTTACTTAACAGCATTAATACCAATATTAAAAGTAACTAAAGGGGATGGACTGGGACACTGGGCTGGAGCCACTGAAGAAATGGGCCAGTAGATTGTATTTTCCCCCCAGTCCACAAGTTGCCAGCCCTCCCCTGGCTTTCATTGTTTTCATACAAAGAAGATTGTCCCCTGCTGTTATCTGTCTGGTCTTACAACCAGATTCACATCTGAGAAGAGATGGCTTACACTAGGAAAAATGGGCAGGAGGGGGAAACTTTGCTTGTGAATATCTCTTAAACCATAAAGGTTTGAGAGATAAGACTTATATCGTTCTTCATGTTTTTTTTAATGCCTACAAAATAAAATAAAGATAAAACGAAGTATTACTATCCCTTTAAATGGCTTTTCAAGCCCTTGAATGCTAGAGAGGTATTCCAATGCATTGCATGACTTAAAGTAAATTTTTCTTATGAAAAAATATATAATGCTGCTGACTAGTGTTGAGCGAGCGTGCTCGGCCGATGCTCGGATCGGCTCGAGCATCGCTCTGCTCGGCACATGGCGGTACTCGTCGAGTACCGCCATGTGCTCGCCCGCCATGTTCGGGTGGCGGGGATCTGTGCCGGAAGAGGCACAGATCTGAAGACGCTCCGCTGGACCACCAGGGACTGGAGGTACGGGGGCATTGCGGAGATGAAGGGGGCATTGCGGAGATGAAGGGGGACATTGTGGAAGAGGGGCATAGACTCTATGCCCCTCTTCCACAATGTCCCCCTTCATCTCCGCTATGCCCCTCTTCCACAATGTCCCCCTTCATCTCCTCTATGCCACTCTTCCACAATGTCCCCCTTCATCTCCGCTATGCCCCTCTTCCACAATGTCCCCCTTCATCTCCTCTATGGCATAGAGGAGATGAAGGGGGACATTGTGGAAGAGGGGCATAGCGGAGATGAAGGGGGACATTGTGGAAGAGGGGCATAGCGGAGATGAAGGGGGACATTGTGGAAGAGGGGCATAGCGGAGATGAAGGGGGCATAGCGGAGATGAAGGGGGACATTGCGGAGATGAAGGGGCCATTCGGAGATGAAGGGGGCATAGCGGAGATGAAGGGGGGCATTGACCAGGCACCCTCCCCTCATCAGAGCAGGGGGTGCCTGGTGTAATGCTCGTGTCGCCCCATTAATTTCAATGGGGCTCGGGTGCTCGGCCGAGCACTCGAGCCTCAGGGGGTGCTTGGTCAGAGCACCCGAGCATCCGAGCATCGGGGTGCTCGCTCAACACTACTGCTGACTAAAACCAAGGGTAATGCCACTGGGGAAAGATGCACATTTCCATGGTTATTGTAATTTAAACGCTCAGGTTTTACATTAACAGTGCTATCTGGTGGATTCCAATTAGTTATTTTGTTACATTCTATTCAAGAGGAAAGTCCCTGACAAACAATTCCCCTTAGAATGTGATAAAAACAGCTGAGTCATGGGGGGGTGGGAAGATTATGCACTAAGGCGTAAGTAAAGTGGAACTACCACCTATTTTAAACTTTATGTCAAATAATTCCCCATCTGGTGACTAGCTGCTCAGCAGTGCTAGTCGCCAGAATAATTACCTGGTTAAATAGAATTATCCACTGCTCCGGGGCTGACAGGCATGGAGAGAGCAGACACACACAGTGTGATTCGCTTCCTTACAATTTGGACTGTTAGGACATTTGAATAAAACTACTGGAGCCCTATAACTTTTAGTTTTTCATAAAAAAAGCACTGCTTCTTTAACCCCTTAAGGACCGGCGGTCCTGGGACATTTCCGTCCCATAATGACAGCATAGGAGCACTTGGACGCGCCGGTACACGTGACCTGTCACATGTATCGGCGCGTCATTATGGGGCCTGATAGAGATTGCTCCGATCTTGGAGCGGTCAATTTCAGGCCCTATTTTTACTTACAGCGCTCCCGGTAGAGCGCTGTAAGTAAAAAGTATGTGACGTACTATGACCGTCATCGGTCCTTGAGTATTTCAAGGACCGTGACGGTCCTGGTACGTCAAGGGTCCTTAAGGGGTTAAACCCTTGTTTAGCACAGCCTCCTGACAACAGAAATTATCCATTTTTTAGTACACAGTATATTCCCATTGTTAATAAACTCCAAGCCAGCAAAGAATATGGTTAGACAAGGCACCCCATATAAAATACAAAATGAAAACGTATTGAACAGACAGTAAACACACATATGGGGTTGTACACTAAGACGTGATAAAGTGGTGATAAAGTGGAGATGACTTCTCCAATGATATCACTCCTCCAAGTCCTACGTCATTGTATGGAGCCAATACACTAAAATGTCTCCATCTTTAGAGATCTTAGTGCATAGGCTCTATAGAATAATTGGAGAAGTGATATTAGTGGAGAAGCCATCTACGCTTTATCACCTCTTTATCACACCTTAGTTCATAACCCCCATAGAGTGTCCAAGTTCAGTCCTCAAGAGCTACAAACAGTCCAGCATGTAAGGATTTCCCTGTTTGAGCACAAGAGCTTCAGATTAACTCACCTGTTCTTAGTCAGGGAAATCCTTACATTCTGGCTTATTGGTGAGGACCGAACTTGGACATGCCTGGTTTATGTGAATGCTACTGTGTTTAAACCTTTAACGACTGGGCGCGCACATGCTCACATTTATGAACTGATTTAGGGCTCCCCATGCGGTGTACAGCCGCATGGGGAGCCCTGAATTCCATGACGTGCCAGGACCGTCATTGGTCCTTAAGTGCCGGACAGCTGTGATGGTCCTGGCACATGAGTGGACATTAAGGGGTTAATGCGCTCTGTTCAATAAATCTTTTTATTTTTCTATCCTTTATGGAGTGCCTTGTTTAACCAGATCCTTCTCCTATTGGAGTTTTTTGTGTTACACATTGTCCGGAGCACCTTTCAAGTGTTTCAGGAAATCTAGCAATTGTAAGTATTAGTGTACCATTTTCTTTATTGTGACCCCACTGTTAGTTGCCCTTTGGGAGGTGCTGAAGCTCTCACTTTCTCTTTTATTAGAAGAGTTTGACTTGTCAGTTTCTCTTTACTGAGGAGAACCACAGCTCTTTTTTCCCTTATTGAGGTGCATCCGAGTTCTCAGCTTTCCTTTTCTGCAAGGCATCTAATCTCAGATTTCATCTATTGAAGGGCATTTAAGCTCAGTTTACATTTATTGAAAAGCATCTACGTTCAGTTTCCATTTATTGAGGGACATCTGAACTGTTTCACTATACATACAAGTGTCTTCAGCTCATCTTTAACCCCATAACAGCCAGAGAGGGATGCAATGCACCTCTGATTTAATATTCAATTTAAATCTAGGGGATTTGGGGGAAATTGTATTTTCCCTGTATGAGGCAGGTGGTTTGCTCCAGAACTGAGTTTCTTTAGGTTTTTTAATATGGGCCAAAGTTCTCAATATACAAGTGAAAAACCCAGCTCTATGATCTGCAGCTAAAGCACAGGACATTATTTCAGTACTTATAACTGCTTAACGTCAATTTACTAAGCAACATATGACCCAAAACCTCCCCTTAATGCCCTATGGGCCAAGGAGAGGACAATTGGGCAGCCTGTGGGAATTTCAGGGCTGTATTTCCACTATGCCTTTCTTGGTCAATATTCTAAGCAAGGTGTAGAAGAAGTGGCATTAATGGATGCCATTTTCCTGCACATGTTATAGGTCTGGTGGAACTTGCTGTTATAAAGGTCCAATGATGGTAGAGTATGTCCTCTGGTATGCACTATAGTGATCATATGCTGTAATTCATACTGTTGTATTCATTCATTTGCCTCACTGCTTTTACTGGAAAATGTGCCCCACTGATGTTATAAAAAAAGCACTAATGGGAGACAAAAAACTACATTATGATTAGTTTATATAGGCATTTAACTCGGCCTTTTTGCTCTGAGTTAAATGCACCATACTTTATGCAGTTTCTCTGTATTGGACTTTTCACACAAGGGCTATTTTACTTTGCACCAAGCAGCCCAAATTAAACTTTCCTGTGCTCTATGCATGATTCTGGAAATACTTAGCAGGGCTCATATGCATGGTTACTATGGTGCTGTCAAGCTGATAGTTCACAAGGAGGATTGGATCGCTGCTTTACTCACCTCAACAATCCAATCAATGGCCTCCCACGTGGGTGTCAGCCACTAAAGCTTAACTAACACCTACATGGCCCATCCGTCAACTACACCTCTGAACCAGCTTCCCAGTGATGCCATTGCCAGGTGAACACAGGAGCAGCAAAGGTAAATATGACTTGGGTGGCTTGGAGCTGCAACAAAATTTTGTTAAATCACCCATGCAATTCAATCCTTACACTAATTCAGACTATATTGAAAAGCAAATAAAGTTTAAAAAATGACAAGAAGATTGATTCACTTTAAGTATTTGAACCAGGACATCATTCCTCACAGTACGTTCATTACACACTGTAGCATGCTCAGAACGCTTTGTGTACATTAGTGAGGGCTGAGAAAACATTAGAGAATGGGAAGCAGATTTCAGCAGCATTGGGATCATTATAAATTATATTAGTGAGTTCACTGTGTGTCTGACTGAAATGCTGGAAATATTCACTTGCCAGCTTGCCATTGTTCTGACATAAATCGCAGCTTTGTACATCACACCAATATTTCACATTATCATCCATCAAAAGTGGTTAGCTAAATTCATAACTGATGCAGTGAGACCCATGTACTAAAAATAACTGGTGTAATTCTGGGACAAAGTAACTGTACCATAGTCAACACATAAAAATTCCTATTAATATAAATGGGTCTTTTAACACATTGAATTCTAGGGAGGTCTCCGCATCGGAGACCTCTCTAGCATTCAAAGGGTTAAAATCCCCATTCAAATCTTTGGGGATTTTTACCTGTCCGCTTTGGTGCAGCTGGTTTGCTTCAAAATTGCTCCAGTCAACCTCAGAGCATCACGCGCATGAATGCGCCAGTGCAGTAGCTTGGCATGAGTCTCTAATGCCAGTGGGTGCACTGGTGGGTGCGCACTATAATGTATTATCTTTGTTGTGCATACTCATCCAGCAATAGAATGTAATGTCAACAAACCCCATATGCCAACCCCATACCATGCATAGGGTAACTGACAGTAATGACGACCCATGCACCATGTTAATACATTGACCATTTTGGCGCTGACTTGCGGAGCCACCCACAGTCTTCTTGTCCTCCTCTTGGAATAAGAGGAGTTAAAGAGATAGTAATGTTTCACAAAAACAGCAGCTCCAACTAATCTTCATAGTATTTAAGCCATAGAGAGTGTTATTTCAATACTGTCAGAATTGTAGTTCAAGAGTAATTGAATGATAAAGTATCCCCTTCCCGCCCCTTTTACCTAGTGTAAACCACCTCCCCTCAGATGTGTCCCTGGACCAGACAGCTCACGGCAAGGGACAATCTTCTTACTGTGAGCATAAGGAAAACCCTGCCCCCTTGACAGGTGTTTCAGGTTTTTCCTTATTCTCCCTGAGATCCATCCGGACAGTCATGCTGCTCTGAGCTAAGCAGTGTTACATCAGTAAAAGGGGTGGGAGGGGGATACTTTATCATTAAATTACTCTTGAACTACAACTCTGACAGTACTTAAATAACATTCTTGATGGCCCAAATACTATGAATATTAATTGGAGCTGCTTTTATTGTGAAACATTACTATCCCTTTAAGGAGAGGCCTTATGGTGTACATAGCTTAGTGCACTAGGTGAATGTGATTCCAGTGCCTGATTCAGTATAGATTTGCTGTTGCACATTCACCCAAGTGTTTTTCAGTAAGACACCTTTCCCAGTACACAGGTTAGGATTCATTTAGTTGATATGGATACTTCCATATGTGGCCTAATGCACACAAGCACAGCAGAGTAATTCTGGGACAAGACACCTGCACCGTTAAAAATTCCCATTGATTTAAATGAGACTTTTAACAATGCACTGTGAAGCAAAGTGCTGGAGACATATGTAGCAATCATTGGGTTAAAATCCCTGTTGAAATAAATGGGAATTTTAGAAATTTGTATTTCTTCCCTATGGTGCAGTTGGTTTGCTCCCGAGCTGTTCCTCTTTCCATTGATGTCACGTCTACAGTACATGTAAGCAATATGCACAAATACTAATTCTCCTTATAATTTTGCATTGAGCTCGATGACAGACCCCCTCCTTTTTATCAAAATAAATATAACCCTTTTGCTGTCGTATTTATATTATTTATCTGCCTTTTATTTATTTTGTAATAGATATTGTACAAACAAGCTCTTCCATCATTTCCTTTTATCTAGACAGCCACAAACCTATATAGTGCATATGCTTACTGCTGAATGCACATGTATTAAAAGAAAAAACATGACAAACTGTGCATCTCATAACCATTCTTTGCAGTCTATATAATCATCTCAGTGCTGTGTTGCATACCTCTCTGGCACTGAAAGGTTTAATAGAGAGCTATCGCAGAGCATTGCAAACTTATGTTGAGCTTCAATTAATAAAAATCATTAGTGCCAGTGCTTATTGCCTTCCATTAAATGTATTTGAGGATGCAAAGAGACATTCTCCATGCATCCTCTCAGTCAGGCCTCCATAGTGGCTGCTTCTGGCTCCTGCAGCCTAGCATCACCTTGTTTCAAGTGCAACAAAAGTCTGGTCTGCGCCGTGATCGCTCATATCTGTTAAATGGATCCTTTTGAACCAGCCTTTTGACACTCCTGATCATAATTGCTTTTTCACATTATGGATACTGTTATTTTGCAAAGTAATACGGAAGTCTGTTGCTGAAACAAAGCCTCTTTCCCCCATGTGTCTAAAGCTCCCTTCCCCTGTGGGGGGCATGACCCCCAGTTTGGGAATTCATGATCTATGATATTGCAGAGCACAACAGCTGTTTCAATACCTACATTACTAATAGATAAACAGTGTTAAGAGACCAAATAGTTTTATTAGTTGAATGCTGTCTAATCATTGTAGAGCAGAAATACACTCTACAACTGTCAAATGATTACTCTCATCATGTCTGAGCTTTAAAGGGGAATAAGTGGTTCATGACATGATTAAAATGTTTAAAACATGGCCTTACATAGATACGTGCCTTACAAACGTCATACATGTCAAAATTACAAAATCATTTTCAGGGAATCTTTGGGGGAGATTTAGAAATGTGGAGTTAAGCAAAAAGAAGCTTTAACATGACTGTAACAGTATCTTCAATAGTTATAAAACTAAGAACACCAGTTAAGGAGGGCTGTACTGGAGTAACAACGTTTGTAAAAAGTTGCGCAGTGAATTTATAAACAAATGTTGCTATTTGCAACAGAATTTTTGCCAGAATCTTAACACCAGATATTTGCTGACCTTAAGCATTCCAGACGTTAACATCTGAGTAATAAAAAAGTTTTCAATCATTTATAAATCAGTCCTGAATCCGACTCCTGGAAAACGACATCATCAGCATTTTTAGTTACCATCATGGCATCTGGGGATTATTTAAATTCTGGGTAAATTCTTTAGAAAGTTCCCTGTGAGGACCAAAACATTGACCTAATAAAAATTTCACTGATTACCTACCTAAAGTTCCACAGGTGCTGTCCTGGTTCTTTTTATCATGCTATCCATATTTGGGATTGTGCAAATGGGCATTTAACATTTTCTAGAGCGAGTGTTTTCACCAACTTCTGCTACATATAGTATATATATATATATATATATATATATATATATATATATAAATACAGCATAGATACAAGCTAAAAAAAGGAGGGCTACACCAGTGGGTCTTCTTGATTCAAGGTCCATTGAGCACCTTTCTTAAGACATCATGAGAAAAGCCCTCCTTTTTTCAGTTTATATATATATATTTCCAGACTGGTGTTTGACAAAAAACATTGTTTGCCACTACCTTTTTTCTGGTCCCATTCCTGTGACTCTGTTTTAGACAACCTGGCTCATGACTTGACACAACATGAAGAAAAATGCATTTCAATAAATACTATTTTATCTTCTGTTTATCATGCAGTATACTTGTCAAAAATTGTAGATAACTACTGTAAACCTGCCATATCTCACAATAAATAATCTAAATAATTTGTTTGCCATTGGGAAATGACAGTCCATCTCCCACATAGAGAATTACAGGAGGACAGTAATCAGGCCTTAACTTGTTCTGCACAACTGTGTCATATAAATATGTTTTCCAAACATACCTATAACTGTCTCCCCATGTTGCTGCTTTGCCCATTGCTCCATAGTGTTATGTACATAATTAGTGTGCTATTACACAACGTAATGCATTGGAGACCTCTTTAACATTCAACAGGTTAACTTACACCTGAATAACAGTTTGGAGCTTCAGGCAAATTCCTTCTTGGTCGCACATAGAATGGTGGAATTGCTGAGATACGTTCCATGTTGCTCACCTGTGAGGGCTCACACTGAAAAATGACACTTGGTATTCCAAGCCTCCAGCAATAAATGCGTTGTATCATTTTTCTGTAATTAATGTAACCTAAACTTGAACCTTGGTAACATACAATGAAAAACAGGTCAAGCTTCCCTAGCAATTACCAAAAATGCTTAGACATTCAAAGTATGTCAAAACTATTCCAGCCAAAGCAAATGCTCCTAAGACGTTAAAATACAAAAGTGTATGAGGGATTTGCATTGAGGATGAATTTTTAGGCAATATCTAGGGAGATAATCTCTGAATGACAGGTGTCACCTCACCTTATGCTCTAAGCATGATGCATTCTTGTGATGAGGCCAAGAGCCATCATTTATTTATCTATAAATGCCATTTTCCGTAAGGGGTTAGTGAGGTTTATATATCTCAACTTACTGTGGGGGATGGACTATTCCCCTTACTCTTATAGGAGAAGGACGACATCCATTTAATTGTTCATTGACCTGGGAGGGGCTCAGTGTCTCATCTTATCCATGCTGAAGTGGTCACTGAATAATATAACTTTTTTAACTCATTAACTCAGGCCTCCAAAATAGACCAAACTAAAACAAAGCAGGAATAACAAAGACATATGCCATTACTGACACATGGAGCAGCCAGGTACCTACTGATAGATAGGCTGATATTTTAGTCCCAGCCTATCAGAGTATACTAGGCTGTTTGACTGGTCACGAGGAACCAGTATAAAACACAGACAGATTAAAATTACTCTCAGTTAAATTAGACAGTGCAACTAGCATTCAAGTGCTTAAAATATGAAACCTCAATTATGTGTACATATTTTTGTTCCATTATATGCTGTTAACATGTAGTATGGGAGTAGCCAACCTGAGGCGCTTCACTTGTGGTGGACTATGGCTGGTGAAGGATGATGGGAGTTGTAGTTTCAACAAATGGTGGATCTCAGGCTGCCCACCCCTGATCTAGTAAGAGAGACTGTGTTACAGCAACATTTTTTTTCTCTTAGAATAGATATATTTTATACATATTATGTGTAATTTTTGCCTCTGTACTGTGGAATATAAGTTGGGGTTCTGGGTAAATACAGAATGATGCATGTATATATTAAGCAAACTGACAAGTACACAGATGAAACAACTGCAAGCAGTATGGTCAATATATTCTGCAGCATGTTCGAACAGAAAACATCTGTAGATGAAATTGGATTGTAAATAATTTAGAAAGACAATCCTGTCTCCAGAGATCAGCACGTTTGATACCACCTGGCCCTATCTAGATTGCAGACTATGATTACCTGGACCTTTTATTCCTTTTTCTTTTAATTGGATTATTCAAATGCGAACCTGCTTATCCCTACCAACAGAATAATGGGACTTGAGATCAGATATGAAGAATGGGGAAACATATTAAATGTATATGTTAAAGGAATAGTAGCCCTTTCAGTAAAAATAAAGTACATATATATGTTTATCTGGGTTATGAGTCAAAGGATGAACTTGATGGACCTGTGTCTTTTATCAACCTAATTTACTATGTTACTGTGTACAGTGACCAGACATCACCTTTAACCGGAGACACATAGGAAAAATACATACTGCAGGGCTGCTTTGATTTCAGTACAGTCCTGAAATATGCCTATTTCCTATGTGTCCCTGGTTAAAGGAAAGGTCTGGTCAGCCTATTACTGTGTTACCCTCCACCACAGTACAAATCTCCTCCCTCTCATTCACAATGTATAGAAATTCCCCTTTCACCACAGTACACAACTCCTCCCTCTACACTCACCCTGCCCTTCTCCTCATCCCCTTGCACTCCCCTTTGCCTTATAGTCTCCGGTGGGGGTGAGGATCATGCTCATTTCAGCTGCCAGGCGATGAAGGGCTCCACGTCTAAAGAGGTCTGATCTAATTTTTTTAAAGTACATTAATTAATTTGTGGAATACATCTGAGCAGGCCTCATTTTATATTTTATACATTTTGGGAACCGTGGGATTACCAGATTTAACCATTTGAGTGTCAGAAATTTATAAAACACATTGCAAAGCAATGTGTCGCTTTCCGCAGTGCCACTCAGAGGATTAACACAAGGACAACCCTGTGTCAAGACCATACCTCCCAACATTTCAAATTGCCAAAATGGGACACCTCTGTTTTAGGGGGTGTTGCTGGGGGCGTGGCCAGTGGGTGGGGCATTACCGAAAATTTTTAGGTTATTTCATGACCTATTGGCACCTCCTTGTGTAACCTAATAAATGACTTATAAAAAGACCATAGTATTTTATGTACACAGACTGATTTATAAACACATATACTGACATTTAAACAAACATTAATGTGAGTTTTATTGCTGTAGTGCAACATTATACCCTTACATACACACCACACATTCTGATTTCCTAAAAAAAGGGACATCAGGGTGGGAAAGAGGGACAGAGGGATTTGGCCCTAAAAGAGGGACTGTCCCTCCTAAACAGGAACACTTAGGAGGTATGCCAAGACTGTTGGTAATATATAAGGGCAAATTGCTTATACTTTTTTTTTTCATTTCTACCTATATATGCCAATCTCTGTTTTTTATTTTCCATTCACATTAGCCTGGGAGACAGCCCAGTCAGAGGAAGGGTGTTTGTGACAAGAGGCTTTTAGAGCTTTTATTGTTATTTCTTTTATTTTTGTAGATGAATGATGTAGACACACAAGACGTTGCAGGCACCATTGTACCGCTGGCATGATTTTGTAACAGGTTTTTGTTTCTCGATACCTCTCTCTTAGGGAAAGCAGGAGAAGCCTCAAAAGGGAGCCTCGCAAAGGACATTTTTGCTACAGTGTAATAAACACATTATTTACTATTTGTAATATCTACCTCATTTTGTCACGCAAAATGATATAATCTAGAGCAGTGCTACTCAATGTTAGCTCTTAATTAGGGATATCCATGTCACCTGTTGGTGTGCTTCGATGACTAGAGCTGAAAGTCACTGATACAGAAAAAGGTAATAAAGAGATAGATACAGGGGTGATTTCCTAAAAGGAAAGGTTTCAGTTCACCTCATTCTTGGTTATCACATTGTTTTACTTGCCAGTTTGTTGTTAAAGGGATAGTAATACTTCATTTTAACTTTATTTTATTTTGTAGGCATTAAAAAAACATGAAGAATGATATAAGTCTTATCTCTGAAACCTTTATGGTTAAAGAGATATTCACAAACAAAGTTTCCCCCCCTTGTTCACCAGATCAGAAGGGAGATGCCCAGGTAGACTGCAGAGAGGGACAATCTTCAATTAAGATAATGGAAAAAGCTGAAAACCTTGTCAAGGGGGGAAGGGCTTTCATTGTTTTCATACAAAGAAAATTGTCCCCTTCTGTTATCTGTACTGTCATACAACCAGACTCACATCTGAGAAGAGATGGCTTACACTAGGTAAAAGGGGCGGGGAGGGGAACTTTGCTTGTGAATATCTCATAAACCATAAAGGTTTGAGAGATAAGACTTATATCATTCTTCATGTTTTTTTAATGCCTACAAAATAAAATAAAGTTAAAACGAAGTGTTACTATCCCTTTAATGGTGTATGTGTGTTTTCTGTTTTGTTAGGATTTAAAACAAACAGCAGTAAGACAGGATAGAGGCAGACAGGCATAACACAGAGAGGGCAGGAAATTGGCCAAACAAACTGTATACATGTGAACTTATGATAAGAGAAGCATAGGAAGAGATAATAAAGGTTTAGGGAGGCTTAACCCTTTGAGTGCCAGATATGTGTCCAACGCAATACACTGGATACCTTTCTGGCACTCAAGGGGTTAACAGCTTGAAAGCAGACACCCACGACAGCAGATTTTAGTGATTCCAGCCTTCCTGTATAAAAGCATTGTTATAATTCATCCCATTAAATCACTCTACTCCCTTGAAGAGAAGTTAAGGCAAGGTCGGGCAATTTGCAGCCCTTCAGTAGTTGGCTGATTGCTAATGATTGGTGATAACTATAACCCATACACAGCTGGAGGGCATATGTTGCCCATCCATCAGGTAAAGAAGGTATGTCTCAAATATAGTTGAGGTCTGCATAACAATTACCTCAAAGGGGGTGGCTACATAGACTTTTCATCAGGAGTAAATAATCGATACAGGTGAATATTCCAGATGTCTCACATACACATTCTTGCTCTCATCAGGTAAACACAATTAACATAACTGCAAGTCCTGGTGGAGGGGTAATATAGACTTTAACAAATTAGGAAAAAAAAATCTGGGACAAATTAACTGCACCATAGGGGACAACAAAAAAACAGTGTGTTGGGTGACTCTGGCACTCAAAGGGTTAAAAATGCAATTATGGGTCTTAGAAAAGTACAAGTAAATGGACACATAATAAAGAATTATAATGTTAATTTCACACACTAGAGGTGGAAGTACTGATATGATTTCACACTAAACCAGGAGATGGAACCTATCTACTAGTCGTACGCCTGCCTGGGGCTGTGCTTTTTTCCTGCTCCTTGTTTACATCTGTTTATTAAACAAGGGGCATACAAAATGAGGTGACTTTACTAGATTTCCTTGCTCATGCCAGAGGGAGTTATTCAGTTCTTGCTGGCATTAAAGTTTTAATAACGCTGGAGGGTGTGCGCACTGGTAGGCACTAAAGCAATCACACATTCTTTAGTAGTTGAGGCTAATAATGGAGCGCAACATAGGATCTAGTCTGGTGGATTTGTACATCCTCCAAATGTGTTACAAAACAGGTGAAATCAGGCAACAGTTTGTAGGTTTCATAACAGACATGTTAAAAAAAAGTAATTGTTGCCCAGCTACCTTTTATATTTCATATACAAAAACACATTACACATTAAACTAGAGACAGGGCATTATATATTAGTGACCACCCAGCAACTGATGGGGTCAGCTGTTGTTAAACTACATAGCCCATATTTCTCAGCTGGCCTTTGGGAGTTGGAAAGCCACTCTTGACCACCCATGCATAGACCCACACATACAGTACTTTGCTGACTGTCCTGTTGTGAACTCTGTGCTCTTGAAGAGAAAACAAAAGGATGAAATAAGAGGATTTGCAAACACTCCCCAGGTACAATAGGCTGTGCAGTGTGTGGGTGGCAATGATAAGGAATTGAGTACTCTTGATTGTCTGGGGGTTGCTATTCATATAGAAATAACCACTGACAGAAACTGAATTCCTGTCTTCCATGCTAATTAAACAAGACAAGAGGTCTTGTGGATGAAAGAAAACTAATTGTGGGGCAAACCAAGGACACTAATAGGGGAGAAATAAAAAGTCATATTGATTTAAATGGGGTTTTCAAAACTCTGTTGATGCTGGACACATCTTTAGAAGCCCCATTTAAATCTGTTAGGAATGTTGGGGAATTTGTATGTTTCCTCCTGGTTCAATTGAATTATTCCATAATTACTCCGGATTTCTTTTGTGCATAAGTCCATAGATTGCTGAATAGCTTATCAAACACACATGGCTATAACTAAATATCCCCATTCCTACAAAATACATTATGAATAGAAACCAAACAAAATAGAAGTATCACAGGACTGAGGATAACAAGGCAACCCTTTATTTGAAAGCTGTATAACGTCCTTACTGCAATCTGTTCTCCATCATGATTCCTACCCTTTGAGCTTTTCATTGCAGAGACAGGGACTAAGCCAGGGATACGACCAAACAAATATTAAGTATGAGTAAGTAGCTATGTGTGTACGTGCGTAACTAATTTACAGTCTCAAACTTGCTGTAAACTGTTAGATTTTTGAGTACTAGAGGGGTACCCAACACATTGCTTTACAATGTGTTGGATTCCTCTCTGGCACTCAAAGGCTTAAAGGAATAGTAATACTTTATTATTACTATCCCCCATATTGTACATATTTGTAAAATTATTTAATAGCACCCAGGTTCATCTCTCAAACCTTTATGGTTTGAGAGATAACCAAAGGCAAAGTTCCCCCCTCACTCCCCCTTCCCTGAAGTCAGCATTGTACTGACTGCAGGGGAAGTCTGTCGTATGACATGGTTGCAGCTCTGCAGCTGAGCTGAGATCCAATTAGTGAAATATAATTATTTCACTGAAACGGTCTTCTACATGTGCTTGATTTGCAAGCACATGTAGAAGACCGTTTCAGTGAAATAATTCTTTGTCACTAACGCGATTGCGGCTCTGCTGCAGAGCCTCATGATAAAAGTCAGACTGGATATCCCTGTAGTCAGCTACAACACTGACTTCAGGGAAGGGTGAGGGAGAGGGAAACTTTGCCTACAGTTATCTCTCAAACCATAAAGTTTAGAAAGATGAACCTGGGGGCTATTGAATTATTTTACAAATATGTACAATATGGGGGATAGTAATAATAAAGTATTACTATCCCTTTAAAAGTCTGTCACACTTTCAGGGCTTGTACACACTGGTAACATTATTGAGCACTGGACAATAACATAGAAAATAAATCAGGACCCAGTAGGGTGACCATATTTCAGTTTTGCCATTCAGGGATTCTGCAGAGATGAAAGAACACCACAGAGTTCTATACACTGAAGTGAGAACTGCCTATCAACTGCTGTGACAGAAAGAGATGCCTGTGGTGGGCTACAAGAAAATGTACATCACATCCAAAGTCTTATAGTAGCATTACATTACAACAAAAAAGAGGCATCACTTTTTTGTCACAGTTGGCAATAGGCAGTTCTCCTTCTAGTGCTCTGGAGTCTTCATTCCAGGACTTTGTATTGACCAGAAGGGGGTTGCTGGGGACATGGGACAGACATTTAAGATCCAGGACTGTCCTGGGCAATTTCAAAAATGTGGTCACCCTAGACTCCAGTCTGTTTGTATGAGCGACTACCACCTCAAATGAACACAGTTTGTTGCAGTATCACTTTTCTGTAATTTCTCTTCAATCAGAGCAGCATGCTGGAAAGGTTCAGCACACCTGATGGATTTTATTTAACCTCTTGGGTGATAGAGAGGTCTCCAACACATTGCACAGCAATACTCTGGTGACCTTCCTAGCAACCTTCCTGTTTGCGTGTTTTTTTGTTTGTAGGCTACATGTATTTTCTGTGCCATGCAACAGAGAATGGAGCAGGAGTTGAAGTTAAGTGAGATGCGGTGTATGGTCATGGGTGGAGCGAATTGAATCTTTGGTATCTTTTCTAGCTATGCCTGAGATGTAAAACATAGCTCCCAACATTGTTATTTTAGGTGGTGTTTCTGGGGACATGGCGGCAGGCAGCGCATTACTGGACATTTTTAGGTTATTTCATGACCTACTGACATCTATTGGTGTTAACTGAATAAATAATTTAGAGGAAGACCAACTTTTATTTACAAAGGCTAAATTATAAACACAAATACTGATGTGAATTTTATTTCTGTGGAGCAATGTGATACACATTGTGACAGAGTCCCAGGAATAGTGATGGAGGGTGTATATATATCTCCCCAGATCCTGACGGGTATCTACCCTTATTAGCCCCAGGGAAATATAATGTATAGGTAACATGTTATACATTGCAAATCTGTGGATTTCGGACTAGTTCTCACTCCACAGTTTAATAGTAACTGACAAGTGTCAGGTGAAGAATCCACACCAGGAGTTCTATCACTCCCTACTTTCACTCACCTTAATCTGGTAATTGGTGCAGCTAGCAGTCAAATACTTCCCCCTGCAGTGAGACAGGATCTCTTTTGTTCGAGTTCCCAGAGAGGAATGAATTAACCCTTTGAGTGCCAGAGGGGTACGGAATTCATTGGGCACTCAAAGGGTTAACCTCTGAAAGCCTGCAACTTGTGAAGTTAACTTGTGCCTGCTGGACTGTGTTGCTGTATGTTTATTTGTCAAGCTGGTAAACTGTCTAGTAGTCCAAATACAGTCAGGAGCTGATGTATTTAGTTAGTGCTCAGTAGAGCAAGGATTTTGTTTTGTTTGTGATGCTGCTGTCTCCCCACTTGGATACAAATAAACAGGCAAAGACTTGAATTATCCTCCTCCTGTGTGTGAAGTGTCTCTGCAACCTAGAAGGCTGATCTCAGGACAACACATTAAAAGGTACTTTTGTCACCACATTTACAAATCTCACTTCCTGATCTCCTAAAAAGAGGGACGCCAGGGTGGAAAAGAGGGACAGAGGGATTTGGGACTCAAAGAGGGACTGTCCCTCCTAAAGAAGAATACTTGGGAGGTAAGTAAATCTGGTCCTAAAGAAAGAATACAACTGAGCTGGGTCCATTGGCGTTCAGCATTCCGTAGATCCAGGGGAGGGCTGACCTGGGGGGCAGGGGGGCAATTGCCCCCTGGGCTGGTCACATGTCTGGACTGTTGGGCCACTGCCTTAATCTCCCACATGCGGCTGTAAATGGAGCTACACAAGTGATACCACAGAGCTACAATCCAAATGGAGCTACACTGTAACATAAACCATTTCCCTTGTAAGCTCTATAGTATCACTAATGTTAATTTACTTAACCATTTGAGTGCCAGAGTGGTATCAACGCATTGCAATGTGTTGGATACCTCCCTGGCACTCAAACAGTTAAATTATATGTATTATAAGTAGTGTAGTTCCATTTTAACTGTAAGCTCTGTGGTATCACTCATTACTTTGCAACATTAAGGCCAAATTTAACGCTAAGAAAAGGGGGGTGGGCTGGGACAGTGTGCTCGAACAATAGTAGAAACGGGCCACTTGATTGTATTTTCCCCCCGGGCCACAAGTTGCCAGCCCTCCCCTGCGTAGATCAGTGGTTACTATTCATTTTTCAAGTAATGACAAATATAGGTGGAAATTATGTCTATCAATAATAAAAAAATAAGTCACAAAAGGGACAAGAAGACTACAGTATTATTTTAGTTTGTACTTACTGTATATATCAAGTTTAATAAAAGAAAAATACATGGATTCAGTAAAGTATTGGCATTGTTCAATACCAGAATAAGTACAGTGCCAGATCTAAACATTAGGTGACATGCCAATAGAAATGTGCCAAGTGCTGATGTTTCCCTGTATGAGTTTGTACTCTGTGTGAGAACTGCACGAGCCTCATCCACTGGCTTCTCTCTGCCTGTCTCAATAGTTATTCTGTGCTGTGCAAGGTCACCGATTAGCTCTTTGCTGCAGGCTGACACACAGAAAGGTCAGCTCGCTCCCATGTACATGGATCCTGGCAACCATAATCTCCAGGGGAGATGTTCTCCAAGCTCCCAAATACAATTAGACAACAAACTTTTTTATTATTTCATTTTAACCCCCTAGGGTGGAGAGATCTAAAACACATAACACAGTCTTCATCTCCTGTACAGGTTTTATTGCTTAGTGAAGGGACTCTTTAATTTTATTTAACCCCTGGATATTAGAGACATGTCCGACCCAATGCATTGTCTCTATTAGTGAAGAGCAAAATGGTTCTATAGTTTTGGATTTCATCCAACACAGGTTGTTTCTCAAGAACCACATCTTGCAAAACTGTAGTTTTGTTTTTTACTTTTGCATAGCTCCCAAGTGTCCCTCTTTAGGAGGGACAGTCCCTCTTTTACACCCAAATCCCTCTGTCCCTCTTTCCCACCCTGATGTCCCTCTTTTTAGGAGATCATACTGTGTGATGTGTATATAAGTGTATCACACTGCTCCACAGCAATAAAACTCACATAAATGTTTGTATAAAGGTCAGTATATGTGTTTATATATTAGTCTGTGTAAATAAAATACTTTGGTCTTGTTAAAAGTCATTTATTAGATTACACAAGGAGGTGTCAACAGGTCATGAAATAGCCTAAAAATTAATTGGTAATGCCCCTCCCACCAGCCACGCCCCCAACAACACCCCCTAAAACACAAGTGCCCCTCTTTGGCAATTTGAAATGTTGGGAAGTATGCTTTTGTTTGCATTTCATTTAGCAACTGGAAATGCAGTCATGTGATTGACAATAGGAAAAGAAAAACAGGTTCACTTATCTTCATGTCAGTACAAATTCCCCTAGCACACCATATAAATCTGTTTAATAGTGTACTACTGGGACAATGGATGGCAATGTTTTGGACCTATTGCTTAACCTTGACAAAGGACTAGCTACATATCTCAAAAGTTGCTGTTTATTGTACTAATGGGTTGCTATTAGATTATGACAAGGAATCACAGCGGACCAACCAATTATAGCTCTCTATGTAACTGAAAAAACAATTTAGAACAAGATCAAAGTATTTTATTTACAGACTAATTTATAAACACATAAACTGAAGCTGAAACAAGCATTAATGTGAGTTTGATTGCTGTGGAGCAATGTGATGCACTTATATACACGCCATCTAGTCTGATCTCCTATAAAAAGGAACATCAATGCTCCCTTTTCTGCACTCCCCTGTGCCTACGTCCACAATTAATTCTGGATCAGCTAGGATGGACCTAAAAAACTTTTCCAGGTCCTGTGAATTAATATGTGAAATGAATCATATAATTTATCTAATTTCTAGTTTCTAGCATCCAGTGGGTTCATTTACAAAATGCAATAGAAAAATCCTACACTAACATGCATTTGTTTGTGAGTCAGTAACAATGTTGTCATTCCTTTTTCTTTATGGGTAGCAATCACCACTCCACCCCTCTCCAAAAATACCCAAGTTTTTTACTAGGGCATTTTTTTGCATGTTTTCTACTGGAAGCTTGAATATTACATCCTTTTACTGGTTTTAACATGGAACTAACATCTTATAAGAACATAGGTGATTTTTCAACATTATTTAAATGTTAGCTAATTTTTATTCAGAGTAATAGTTCATGATACTTAGCCTGATTTTATTTAATCAGGACAAGGGCTAACCAGGATGGGTGAGATTAGAAAGGGGAAAAGGTAGGGTTTGTCTGGAAAGTGGGAAAAAAACATAAAGGAGTAGACAGAACAGATCATAGGAGTGGGTGAGTCTACTCAGGAACTCTGAGTTGGAGAAAAAGAAGCCTTGAAGAGACTGCAGCATCAAAGTGATTTAGCAAGCTCTCAGTCCCTGGTGACATTGCTAAAGGAGACATATAATATCTAGGATCCCCATAAGATTAATGAAAGCTTCCAATGGGCATGTTGGTATTTGTGGAAGAAATAGGCACATAGAATATTGCATAGCTAGGACAGCCTCACTTTTCCTCATCTACAGGATTACATACTGTTTTGAAAATGTATAACTATTTAGAAACGAAGATAAGGACTATAGATGAGTAAAACCCACACAATTCTCTTGATAGATCAAATCTGAGGACCTGGAGAAAATTGTGTGTCAGTCCGAATCCATTCATAATGGAAGAGAGACGTTGGAGAAGGAAGGAAAGAGAGAGGGGGTGGCAGTGGGGGACCATGGGGAAAGTGAAGGTGGCAGATGGGGAGTGAGAATGTGTCAGCAGAAAGCATAGGGGAGACGAGGTAGCAGTTGGCAGCTTGAAAAGTGTGGGGTTGATTGAAGAGAAGCAGTTTGCTAACCGTCAAAGAAGTTCCCCTACTTGTCCAGACAAGTAACCAAACATGAGCTCGATTTTATTACCCGCGCTAAAACCGGCATTACAAGAAAAACAAGTAGTGTAAATTTTGCAAACATGTTACGTCGGTATTCTATTGCAGAACCACAGTAAAACAAAACTGGCGTAGACAGCACTTTTCAGAGTAGTAACAAACCTGCCGCTGTCTGTTTTTTTTTGACTACCGCCTACAAAAAACATGTAAAATGTCGAAGTCCAAGGCAATAGGCGTACATTTGACTACAGAAAGATCAAGTTCAATGTTAGATGTGTTCTTGTAAGCTGTCTGAATACTCTCTCTGAGCTACTAAAAAGCACAGAGAATAGCAAACAGCTAGAAATAATATAGAAGTAGAAGATGAAGGGAAACCCGTGCAACAAACATCCCTAGGACCGAAAACGCAGTACCGACAAGGATTAGGCAGAGGCAGAAACCGAAGACTAGCAGAGGTCAAAGGGCAGGCGGCAGGCAGCAAACCGTACAAAAACCGGAGCAAGAGGTCAAAGGGCAGGCGGCAGACAAGGCTAAACCGGAGACAAGCTGAAGGTCAGGGGCAGGCTGATGACAGGGGCAGGAATCCAAAATCCAGGCCAGGGATCAAACCGAAACAACCAGGTAAGGGAGACAGAGCTAGGTACACCACTGAAGTGAACAGAGCTAGAGGACCCGACGAGTGAGCGAGGAAGCGAGTGTGTGCGCTTCCTTTATAGTCCCTAGGACGTCTGACGTCACGACGGCCGACGCCGCGAAACCCGGAAGTAACCGGTACCCGCTTCTGCGCATGCGCGAGCCGACCGCCGAGACCGGAGCAAGGTAGGCGGAACGGAGCAGCGCTATAACAGTTCTCCACATAACAAAATCCGACAGAGTGCCCCATTTCGACATATTAACCCCCCCTTTTAAAAGTTGACTACAGTGCTTTCTTTCACCACATTAATCCGACAAATATTGTTCATAGTCGACAATTTAACCCTTCCCCTTCCAAATCCGACTTGTGTTTTCTTCCACCATATTAATTAGACTCCACATAGGTAATATGCTCTTTAATTAATAAAGGGGGCAATTGTCGCCCCCATGCTAGAGAGGTGTCATGAGTGGTCATGATACCCCTCTTGAGGTCTGAAGTACATTTTTAATACAAATTACATATATAATTTAAAAAAAAGAAAATCATTGTTACACATAAATTAAATATTTAATTACATTTTCACACAAATTACATATATAATAAAAACAAACATTTTTTTGATACATATGCAGGTTGCCTATTAACCCAAAGAGTACCAGAGGGGTAGCAAACACATTAAAATACCTCTCTGGTACTCATAGGGTTATTCTTGCAAAACAAAATACGAGGGCATGTCGAATATAATAGGAGAAGAAAAATGTCAGATAAAAATGGTGAAAGAAAGTCATGGGAGCACTGTAGTTGACTTTTCAAGGGGGAGGGGGGTTAAAATGTCAGATGTACAATATTCGTCGAATTAATATGGTGAAAGAAAGCAATGTAAGTCAAATTTGGAAGGGGAAGGGTTAAATTGTTGACTATGAATATTTGTCGAATTAATGTGGTGAAAGAAAGCACTGTAGTCGACTTTTAAAAGGGGGAGTTAATATGTTGAGGGGGGGCACTTTATGTCGGATTTCTTTGCTGTATACTGTATTACACACTGATTTTGTTCGAACAACGATGGTTTTGAAACTGTCGTTATGGCTTCTACGCCTCAACCTCTGAGGCGCAGAATTTCTGACTTAAATGTAACCACAAAACAGGCGGTAATACTGAGCGTGACTAATAGGATACTAATTGCACATTGTTTTTAGTTGTTTCCTATGGGCTTTTTTCAGACTGGCGGTAAGTATAAATACTGCTGATTTTGTTTTCACAAGTCGGGTAATAGGATAGCAAAAACTGACTTAAAAAAACATAGCGCCTGTTTTATTTTTAGCGCTAGTAATAGTATTGAGTCCCAGGAATCTATTTGATTGATGTTTATAGAATAAAAAACCAAAAACCAGACACAACAAAAGAAAAATACATAACGATACTGTACGCTCCAGATTGTCCTAATAGTCTGTCCAGCAGAAGATGTTCCTCATTGTCATTTATACCACAATTCAGCTGGTAGTATGAAATGAAAGAAGCTATTGTATAGGAGATGACAGATCTGGCCACAACACTGACATTCTTTTCTGCATGTGCCAGATTTGTCTTCTGGTATACCAGAGCTTCTTAAATTATATGTGGTGGATTGTGGCAGATTGTGGTGGATAGCTATATCAGGATCCAGAACATCTTCTGCTGGACTATTATTTGAACAGTTTGGAGGGCACAATGTAATTTATTACCAGAGGTTGGAACCCTGGATATGCATAAAACCCAAGATGGAGAGATTAGAGCTTTTTGTTTGTTTTTATTATACCATTATATATTACACATAGTGCTCTTTTTCTTTGGTTTTGTCTGTTTTGCTTATTCTGTATAGATTCATTCTCAAGATTTTGTGTCTCATGATAATGCATGTTTCATACAAAAGACAAGCTTATAGAACTGGTTTGTTCATCCCTAGTGAGGAACCCTGAAACCTGAGCCCAACAGCAAACACCAAGTATGCCTATGCATTAAAGGGATAGTAATGTTTCACAATAAAAGCAGCTCCAATTCATCTTCATAGCATTTGGGCCATGGAGAGTGTTATTTCAGTACCGTCAGAGTCGTAGACTAATTGAATGATAAAGTATCCCCCTCCCACCTCTTTTACTGATGTAACACTGCTCACCTCAAAGCAGCAAGACTGCCCGGATGAATCTCAGAGAGGGACAATCATCAGTTAGCATAAGGAAAAACCTGTCAAGGGGGCAGGATTATCCGTATGCTCACAGTAAGAAGCATGTCCCTCGCTGTGAGCTGTCTGCTCCCAGGACCAGATTCCACATCTGAGGGGAGGTGGTTTACACTTGGTAAAAGGGGCGGGAGGGGGATACTTTATCATTCAATTACCCTTGAACTACAACTCTGACAATATTGAAATAATACTCTCCATGGCCCAAATACTATGAAGATTAATTGGAGATGTTGTTTTTATGAAACATTACTATCCCTTTAAATTGGCTGTGATTTTGTATAATGTCTCTGTTTATTATACAATGAAGGCTAGGAACAATGTTTCATATGTATCAATATGTTGTTAATTAAAAATAGGTTACAAATACAATTATGTGTGATATGTGAAGTTATTATACAAAATAGTGACAGAAATATAAATTAGTGACTCATAAGACAGATCAAAAGTGTCCTCCCAGAATATGCATATGTAACACATTAGTTCAAGAAACAGAGACAAAATAGTGACCATATAAAAAGATTTACCAGCCAAAAATTAGACATCCAAGGAATTCATAGTCATAATAATCTACTATTTTATAGTGACTTATTAGTGAGAGGCTGATACATATGTCCTTGTACACTTCCCGCTATTAAATGGGGTTTGCTTTGAAAATTGTGACTAGTTATTAACATTTCTCTGTAAGAATGATACATATGGATGTCACACATTTGCCATTAAAGATCTTTTTATTAACAGGATTTGTGAAACACATTGATACCCACCGTATGTCCCATATGCTATAACTGCAGAAATATTTGAAAATAATATTTAACTCCACCCTGTCCAGGAAGTTTAGAAATGCATTGCAGAGAAGTGGCTAGGCATTGAAGGGGTTAAAGGTCCTCCTACGATGCATTTAGTTGGCCCCAGGATTGATCCACGTTTGTATGTGAATGTGCACTGTAAAATCACATGTTCCAACCAACAAAATGTTAGCTGAGTACTGATTTCTGCATTTATATTGTTTTGTGGCATTGAATGAGTTAAGAGTTGTAAAACGATCGAGGACTTTGGGATCTGTGTATGCGAGTATATATATTTCTACATGGTTTCAGGTCAAATCCGCTCTTCTAGTCAGTTCAAACTGACATTTTATATCCTGAGTCCTTAACAGAACATGGCTTATAAAACATTTCATGAATTTTATAGGTCACTGTCAAAACATCTCTGTAAGATGGAGTTGCGAAAGGTAATAAAAGGATCACAAGTATAAACGTACAGTGCTGGAAAGAAGACAGCTGTCTTCCAGGGATTTGTAATGTTATTGTTGCAGGTTTAAATGATCTTCCCTCTCTGGTTCCCTCTATGTAATCGGCACCTACATGGGTGAAGACCTTGCCTACCATATCCTGAACTTGTTCTACCTATACTGCTTCCCTTCTGGTTTCTCATATCAGAGAAAAGGACATGGAATCAGGGGTAGTAGAGATGAAGAAAACAAAATGACTCAGAATACACAGCTATTTTAACCCTTTGCATGCTAGAGAGGTCTCCAACTCATTGCAAAGCAATGCTAACATTCAAGGGGTTAAGACCATAGCAGTGCATAACGCATTGAGAAGCAATACTTTCCATGCCACTCTCATGCTTATTGAGTTAAGGAAAAGTTTAAGAAGAAATTTCTGATAGGGCAAGGCAGTTACAAATATGATTTACTTTTTATGAAAATGCTTTGCAGATGTCTATAATATTCAAGACACTAAAAAAATGAAAGGATAGCAATCTGAATTACAAATACCCTCCCCTGATATATATATATATATATATATATATATGTGTGTGATTTTTCCTAGTGGCCATTGGGTAGAGCTAAAACTGGATCTTAGCCCAGGTGGTGCATGTAAGAAACACCAAGCTCTCACTAGTGTGCCCAGTAACCACAGTTTTACCCACATGCTCAGTTAGCCTCATAAGATGCTTAGTTTTTGTCAGTGCACACTTACAGGCTGATTTTATCAAACTGTATTACACTAAATGCCTATTTTTTTCCAATCCTATATGGATTTATAACTACATGAAAAGACACGTTCTAATACATGTTCCAGTACGTAACTTGCCGCTATACACTCTTGGTTATTATATAATCCTTACATACCTCCCAAGTATCCCTCTTTATGAGGGACAGCCCCTCTTTTAGACCTAAATCCCCCTGTCCCTCTTTCCCTCCCTGATGTCCCTCTTTTTAGGAGATCAGATTGTGTGATGTGTATATAAGTGTATCACATTGCTCTACAGCAATAAAACTCACATTATTGTTTGTTTAACCCCTTAAGGACTACGTGAAGTACTATGACCATCATGGTTCTTATACCCTTAAGGACCAGTGACGGTCATAGCACGTCATGTACTTTTTACTTACAGCGCTCTACCGGGAGCGCTGTAAGTAAAAATGGGGCCTAAAATTGATAGTTCCAAGACTGGAGCAATCTCTCTTAGGCCTCAAAGCGGCGCCCCGGTACGCGTAACAGGTCATGTGTACCGGCGCGTCAGCAAGGATCAAAGCTGTCCTTAAGGGGTTAAATGTCTGTATATGTGTTGATAAATTAGTCTGTGTAAATAAAATACTTTGGTCTTGTTCTAAATCATTTATTAGGTTACACAAGGAGGTGACAATAGGTCATGAAATAGCTTAAAAATTCCTGGTAATGCCCCGCCCAGAAGCCACGCCCCCAGAAACACCCCCTAAAACATACATGTCCCTCTTTGGCAATTTGAAATGTTGGGAGGTATGTCCTTATGTACATCACTTTGGTTTAGAATCATTGCTATTGTTGCTAGTCACTATCTAAATTATATATTGTGTTATGTATGCACATACTGTATGTAAGATTGATTTTTCCCATTATGATCTGATATTTGATGTACTTGGAACTGTTACCTGTCCACATTCTCGCCTCATAGGGACCATCCATCGTGATAAAATTTGAATCACTGTCAGTTGTTCAGCTTGTGAAAATTAGCTTGTACTGACCACCAGGGACTGGCAGACTGGAGGGACAGCAATGTGTAATGTTAATATCTGGCTGGCTTGTCAGACAGTACTGTTTAATTTGCATACACTGATTATTAAATACATTTAAATATTACTTTATAGAAGCTGATAGGGGATCTATAGTTGTGTGAACAAAGGTCCTACATTATTTGACATTTCCAGGTCTGATTGGCAGTCTCTTCAAACCCTGCACGTTTCATAAAGAACAAGTTGTGTAATTTCCTAGTACAAAATTGCATTAACAATATACATATGTTTCCCATTTGGTGATATGAGAAATTGCAGTCAGAGCTATAGCCCAAAAAACCCTATGGATTATCATGTAAAATGTGAAGACTGTAAAGCCGCACACATATTAACTAAAATGGCAACAGCCCATTTATTTTGGCAGTGATACGACACAACATTTCTGGGAGGTGATCAATATTCAGGTGAACTGTGGGGCTACAATGCAGTGAAAAGGCTATGCCTGCACCAGTATGCACATTGACCATCAAGTCTTGGATGTGCCCTTATCAGCTGTTGTTATCTACCAAAATTGGCAGGGTGAAGGGCCCTGCTACATACTGCATGCTTTTTTCTTTATTTTTCTGTTCTTTTCTTTCTTTTTCAGTACAGTTAGAGATATTACCATTTAAAGTAAAAAAAACAAACCAACTATGAGACTGTGGCCATACTGTAAATGTTGCACATGCTCAGTAGAGAGCTCACAGTGAAAAAATAATCACTTTAGGTATAGTACTGGCTTTTGTCCATAAATATCACTACAGGACTACCACTGAGGTTTGAGGAAACATACAATGTCAAGATAAACTTAAAGGGATAGTAATACTTCATTTTATCTTTATTTTATTTTGTAGGCATTGAAAAAAAATGAAGAACAATATAAGTCTTATCTCTCAAACCTTTATGAAGTTTCCCCTCCCGCCCCTTTTACCTAGTGTAAGCCATCTCTTCTCAGATGTGGGATCCAGTCCATAGACCAGACAGATAACAAAAGGGGACAATCTTCTTCCTCTGAGAACAATGAAAGCCCTGCCCCCCTTGACAAGTTTTCAGGTTTTTCCCTTATCTTAATTGAAGATTGTCCCTCTCTGCAATCTACCTGGGCACCTCCCTTCTGCTCTGTCTGAACAGTGTTACTCTGACAGAATTGAAATAACACTCTCCAAAGTCCAAATACTATGATGATTAATTAGAGCTGCTTTTATTATGAAACATTATTATCCCTTTAACAACTGGTAAATAATGGCACAAATGGAAAATATACTGTAAACTCACCCGGATAAACATCAGGTCAAAAGATCTAAACCAATAACCAAAGGTGATGTGAAAAACAGTGTGACAGGAGCTTTACAACATACCCAGTCCTAGAACATATTCCCAATACCGGGGCAATATAACTGCACCATAGAGGAATAAACCACACTCATTGATCTAAATTGGACTCTTAACCCCTTGAATGCTAGAGAGGTTTTAAACACATAGAGCTGAGGGTGTATGTATGCAGTTACTGGGACAGCTTAGGACAGCTTGTGCTCACACCAATCTATGTATACCATTCTTTAAAAATGATACATTAGTAGTTAACCCTTTGAGTGCCAGAGGAGTACACAACGCCTTGCAAAGTAAAGTGACTTTGGTGCTGAAAGTGTGCAGTCTGTGAATGTGTTTGCGCCATCAGCCGATAGGTCCCCTTTTCTTAACTAGGACTAGAGGGCTGAGCAACACATTACTTCACAATGATTTGTACACTCCTCTGATTCTCAAAAGGTTAATGTTAATTCAATTTTTGGCAGACTTTCAACCCAGGTCACCTTGACCAAAGCATTAAGCTTATTCTAAAGCTTCAAGTTTCTTGGGAGGATTAACTTGGACATTTCCTTAAATTAATATGTTAAGAATGAAAACAAGGGTCTCCTCCCAGCATCATTGCCGCTGTTATATTTAACATAAAACACTGTTGCCTCATTTCAAGGTTAATATGCTGGCTGCAGAACAAAAGCATAGCAAAGGAAAATTCACAGCTCTAAATTACTTTGACTTATATTAAACCCGTGCATGCTAAGGAGGCAGCCAAATCAATGAGACTGATGTACAAAGAACATCAGTATGTGGGAGATGAACTAAGGTTCCATGTGTTGGAGATTTTTTTTTTCTGGGCAGCAAAACATAAGAAATAACTAAATAAAATAAAAGGTAATTGAACCTAGAAGTATATCCCTCGAAAGTACATAAAAATGTATATATTTATAGTTATATATATATATATATATATATATATATATATATATATATACCTAACATGTGTATTAACGGTTTACAGTTTACATTTAGTATAGGAGTAATACAGTAAGTGCAGTAGTTAACGGGATAGTAATGTTTCACAATAAAAGCAGCTCCAATTAATTTTCTTTGTATATAGTCTATGGAGAGTGTTATTTTAATATTGTCAGAGTTGTAGTTCAAGAGTAACTGAAAGATAAAGTATCCCCCTCCCGCCCCTTTTACTGATGTAACACTGCTCACCTCAGAGCAGCAAGACTGTCTGGATGGAATGCAGAGAGGGACAATCTTCAGTAAGCATAAGGAAAAACCTGTTAAGGTGGATAGGGTTTTCCTTATGCTCACAGTAAGAAGATTGTCCCTTGCTGTGAACTGTCTGGTCAAATGACCAGATTCCACATCTGAGGGGAGACAGCTTACACTATATAAAAGGGGCGGGAGGGGGAAACTTTATCATTCAATCACTCTTGACTTAAAAATTTGACAGTACTGAAATAACATTCTCCATGGCCCAAATTCTATAACGATAAATTGGAGCTGCTTTTTTAGTGAAACATTACTATCCCATTAAGCGGTTATACAGATGTTATCATACATTAGGATAGGAGGTCCCTGCCCTGTATGGCTTACAATCTAATTTTATTAGTGTACATTAAAGTTCAAAAGGTCCCAGCAATCAATCCTAATTATAAACCTACTGTGCAAACTTCAAGTGAAAATAATGTCTATGATGAAGTCAATGAAGACTTATAAAATAGTAATTGTAATCCACTGGGTAAAGTGTGATGAATAATGAAATGAAGAATTAAATTGAAGTGAAGAATATCTGTGACAATTAAACTATGAGTACCCTTATGTATCCTGCATCCATCCAGTTAATATCCATTCAAAATTAATCCACACTGACAAGAAGAATGATTACAAGATAAATCTGATTATAAACTAAAGATAAAACTTGATATTAATGTAAGAATTTTTCTTAGTGCAAAATGCTGATTCTATAAACGTGCAGATGCAAAAAAACATTTTTGATCAACTGAATAAAAATAGCACTCAGAAGATATACATTCCAGACTTTATTTTTTAATTTAATCGGATAGCATGAAATAGTGGGGGAGGACAGCTTTTTTTGGTCTCTCAGCATCCCAGGGTTGAATCCCACCTCACACATCCTATATAATAATTCGCTAAAACGCGCGTAACGCCACAGTCATGCGCATTAGAGATTGCCAGAGCATGCTTCAGTCATGAGCAGTAGAGACTTCCGGCTCCATTTGGAGCGTCCAGCTCTGTATCAGCCGCGGGCCGTCTCTACTATGCATGACTGCCCCGCGACCGGCTGGCAGTGGCACTGTGGCCCGTGTAAAGGGCTCTTCAACTAGTACACAGTATAAACAGCATAGGCAATTCAGGATCTAAAAATCTAATTTTAAAGGGATAGTAATACTTCGTTTTAACTTTATTTTATTTTGTAGGCATTAAAAAAACATGAAGAACGATATAAGTCTTATCTCTGAAACCTTTATGGTTTAAGAGATTTTCACAAGCAAAGTATCCCCCCCCTTCAGCCAGATCAGAAGGGAGATGCCCAGGTAGACTGCAGAGAGGGACAATCTTCAATTAAGATAAGGGAAAAAGCTGAAAAACTTGTCAAGGGGGGCAGGGCTTTCATTGTTTTCATACAAAGAAAATTGTCCCCTTCTGTTATCTGTCTGGTCATACAACCTGATCCACATCTGAGAAGAGATGGCTTACACTAGGTAAAAGGGGCGGGGAGGGGAACTTTGCTTGTGAATATGTCATAAACCATAAAGGATTGAGAGATAAGACTTATATCATTCTTCATGTTTTTTTAATGCCTACAAAATAAAATAAAGTTAAAACGAAGTATTACTGTCCCTTTAATGTATACATATAGCTTACTCTTACTTCATGAAAAAACCACAAAGGAAATTACTGGCTGCTCAAAGGTAATAAAATAAAAATCTGGGTAGTGCTATCAAACAATCAATAGCTGTACACACGTAAAAATACAAATAGAATCTAAACAATAAAAAGTAACCTGTTACTCCAACAAATCACAGATGGTATAAAATGCATTTATTCCAAAGATTTCTGTCCTGAACCCGCCCCCCCACACACACACCATAACACCCTAAAAGTACCCATGCACAAAAACAAACACACTAACAGTCCCAATTAAATAAAAATATGCACAACCCCCCCCCCCCAAAAAAAAACACCAAAAATTAAAAACTACAGATGGTACCCTCTATACCTATAATCTGAAGGGAACTCTGTGCACCGAAGTGCTAAGTATCAGGAAAAAGATGAGTTTAAATACCTGGAAGTGCTAAACATTTCACATATAGGGAGCATGCACATTCTGACTACCAGCAGTAGATTCAACAGGCTTACAAAATGCATGACCAGACTCCAGAAAATATGTGCTCAAACTATGAATGCGCTAAAGCTGGAAAATACACTTGTAAAGACAAAAACTGCTCAGTGAGAGTGTAGTATCTGTTCTTATCAGTTTAATATCTGATACGTCCCCTATCTGGGGACCATATATTAAATGGATTTTTAGAACAGGGAGATGGAAGAAGAGCTTGCTCTGTCCACTCCACGCATTGACCTGGTATTGCAGTACCTCTAGGAACTGCACCACCATGGTGTGCATATTCTCTGACATAAATACAGACCTAACAGCATCCTCTCCCATGAAACGACCTCAGGGTGCTACTAGGTGAAAACTCTAGCTCTGAGAACTAATCAATAATAAATTAACCATCTGAACTAGCTGCTTCATCCTCAGATTCAGTCAGATTGTCCATATCCAGATCAGAATCCACCAAGGAGAAACATGCAGTAATTGAGCTGGATGTTTGAGTAACTGGTACCTGTATGGTATACACAGAAGAACAGGAAGAAGATAGAGTGGATAGCAGATTCTTGCTCATTAGTACAAAATATGGTTAATCCATAGTGATTGGGTGGTCTTCTGGGTGGGTGGGTCTCAGGGTTGGCTTTATACTGACTCCTGGAGGGTAGCAGATGGAAGAATGGAAGGAAGTGAGTTATGACCACTTCTTTGGCTTCCTGAGATACAACAGGGACTGGAGGGATACTGCAGGAAAAGGACATACAGCAGCAAAGGAGACAATACGCAAGCTGAGATAGAATTTGGTTAATGTAGTAGGTAGCGACTCCAATATGCCCTGTAATGGAATGGGGAAGTGATACTAGTTAAGAGTATATGAAATTTCCTGATCCTCCTCCTGTTCTTTTCCTCTGATGAAAAGGAATCCTCACAAAGCCTACTTGCATCTGTTCTGGTGCAGATTCCCAGGCAGAGGCAGCGAAAAGGACTGGAAATCAGGAGATCCTTCATGGGGCCCCAGAGAAACAGATACTCTTGGTGAAGCACATGTAGACTTAAAGGGATAGTAATACTTCGTTTTAACTTTATTTTATTTTGTAGGCATTAAAAAAACATGAAGAATGATATAAGTCTTATCTCTGAAACCTTTATGGTTTAAGAGATATTCACAAACAAAGTTTCCCCCCCCTGTTCAACCAGATAAGAAGGGAGGTGCCCAGGTAGACTGCAGAGAGGGACAATCTTCAATTAAGATAATGGAAAAAGCTGAAAACCTTGTCAAGGGGGGCAGGGATTTCATTGTTTTCATACAAAGAAAATTGTCCCCTTCTGTTATCTGTACTGTCATACAACCAGATTGACATCTGAGAAGAGATGGCTTACACTAGGAAAAAGGGGCGGGGGGGGGGAACTTTGCTTGTGAATATCTCATAAACCATAAAGGTTTGAGAGATAAGACTTATATCATTCTTCATGTTTTTTTAATGCCTACAAAATAAAATAAAGTTAAAACGAAGTGTTACTATCCCTTTAAGGCTATCTGGATGGACAGGCGTACAAGAGTTGTTATGTGTAATGTGTTAGACAAGCTGAAACAGAACTGATCATTTAAGGCAAGGTCATTGCACAGAGTGTCTCCAACTCACCTGTGAAATTCAGCAGCATACTCTTCTTTTTCCCTGTCAACATCCAGAGTTGCCCAGAAGCTCAGAAAATATTTTCTGGGATCAATGTAAAAGACGGAGAAAGCATCCAAGAATGCTGAGTGACTGAAAAGCACAGGGTCTTGGATTTCAACACATAATGGGCCCAGGTAATGGGCTGAGCTAACAGATTTTTGTGCATAAATTATACAGTTACATTAACAGGAAAGCACATCCACAGAAATACAGAAATGGTTGAATAACATTATATATATATACATATATATATATATATATATATATATATATATATATATATATTGAAATTCAGATTTTTCTCCTCCCTCTATCTCTGACACAGGCTGGGATAATCATCTGACACACGGTACCAATATTCCCCATTGTACTTTTATTGTTGCAGACACACCAGTACCAGTCAGCTCCCTTCCCCATAATGCCATGCTTCCTGGGGCTGCGGTGTGCTTATTTTAAACTGATTTACCATCTCTCGTGGGTAATATAAGGCTGGCCACACCAAAAGAAGCAAGAGGGCTGTGAAATCAACCTATATTAAGTGCCTCTCCATTCAGTATGCATTGATTCCTGTGACCTTATGAGGAAAGGGATGGGTAAGTGTTCATATAGTACTGTTGCTCCCACTAACAAGAAAAATGTTCCAATAAGAATTTAGTGGATCACTAATATCTAAAAATCAAATGTAGTTATATACATTAAAATATAATGTACTTAAACTATCATCTGTAAACAAATGTATGTAATTCTAGACCCCCTAATGCATACCTCCCAACATTTCAAATGGCCAAAGAGGGACACCTTTGTTTTAGGTGGTGTGTGGGGTGTGGCTGGTGGACGGGGCATTACCAAGAATTTTTAGGCCATTTCATTACCTATTGACACCTCTTTGTGTAACCTAATAAATAACTTATAATAAGACCAAAGTATTTTATTGACACAGTATAATGTATAAACACATATACTGACGTGTAAACAAACATTAATGTGAGTTTTATTGCTGTAGAGCAACATTATGCACGTAATATATACACCACACAGTCTGACCTCCTAAAAAGAGGGACATCAGGGTGGGAAAGAGGGACAGAGGGATTTGGGTCTCAAAGAGGGACTGTCCCTCCTAAAGAGGGACACTTGGGAGATATGCTAATGTCTCTCTGACAGCAACAGAACTTTTGCAGCCCCCTGAAACAGTTTTGCTGACCATATTGTTATACTCATCTTTTTAATACATTCCACAGGTAATCCAGATGCAAGAAAGACTGTCAACTATTGCTTTGTGGGAATGCACAGTAAGCAAGATCTGTATGACAACCTATGGGGTCACTTCAGATCTTTCACATGAGTGTTAATGGAGGATGTGATGTTCATCTCATCTTCCAATGAGTGACCAACCCGTGTGGATACCAGCCAATAATATTGTCTGGCAATAGTTGCCAGTGTGAAAACACCATGGTCCATCATGTTACTTTTCATCACAGGAGACATAACCAATGTAGCATTACTGCACTGGTGTCAACTATGTGAAAGAGGTCTTAACCCTTAGACTGCCAGTGAGGTACACTACTCTCCTCTGGCACTCAATAGGTTAAATATAATAATATATATTTTTTAATTTTGGCATGGATTCCATTGCAGTTGATAAGTTTATCATGGGTTTTAGTTACAGGATTCTCTTAGACTTAATTGGTAATCTGTTAGATAAAACCAGTTGCAAAGTAATCTAGGCCTGTATTTTTTAAACAGTTGGATTACTGTCCTTTACAATCACTGTTTGATTACATTTGTTTGTTCAGCTTGTAATCAGGTTGGTATTCACCCCTCTACTATTAAGAAAACCTTCTTCATTATTCCTGACAGTGTGCAGACATTACTTTACTATGACTTCTGAGACACTTTTGGCAACGAAGGGTCTCAGGCTCTGCACAAAGAAAGAGCGGATGCCTCAAAGAAAGTAATTAACCTTCTGAGTGCCAGAGTGGAACACAGTGCATTGCTGTACCACTCTGGCACTAAAAGGGTTAAGAATATATTTTATTCCTTGGGTACCTTTTATAGAATGTTTACAGATGCTGCCTGGAGTAGATTGAATCTAATATATATAGAACTCAAATTAATTTTAATTTTAGATGTTCATTTAAAGGATAACTATTCCTACAGAATAAGTGAAAATAAAAAAGTATATATATATATATATATATATATAGCCTATTTTCAAAGCTAGCATCGGTAACATTTCTCTGAAAGACAATGTCTAAACCCAGTCATATATATGCCCTGAAGAGGTATCTATTCATGCACTGTTTAGCGCTCCCTGACCCAATTAGCATAAATATTAAGCATGTGATAGGTGTCTCATAAGTGATAGGGTGATATTGTCTGTAAACTGTTAGATACAACAGAAAAGCTTTTTTTGACCCCTTGAGCACCAGTGGGGTATGCAACTTATCGATAAGCAATTCATTGCATGTTCAGCTGGTCCTCAGGAGGGTGCATACCAATATCACAACCCCATTTCAAATGATAATATATACGGATCTGTTCTGACTACAGTGGGATAGCAATAACCAATACTGTCCTCCTATCCTAAAATGTTTCTTTTATCACTGTTACAACAGATTATGAAAAAGTCTTATAATTGGAAAGTATTCATTCATGGGACCAGTGACACAGAACAATCTTATTCACATAGATAACATATCAGTTCAGGACCTGTGCTTGTGAGATCATCCAATCTGTCACATGGAAACTATTCAGTCCTGACAAAGATGTGTCATAATGACGTGGATCTCAGCAGGTTACTTCTATCCTGTGAGTCTGTGTCATCTGAGAGCCAATGTGTAAAACCTTCAACAAGCAGACAGATAAAAGTCTTCCTGCTGCAGAATAAAGTGGTTCTCCAACATTATCTTGTCTTAGAAACAGTAGAATAGGTAAGTGTGCCTGGAGACAATTTAGATACTAACAAAAAAAGAATAATACCCGCACAAGCTCAAAATATAAACAATATTGCCAAGCATACTCACAGACCTCTGAAACGTAAATATGTCCAATACAATTTTAAATTGTTTATTACAGAACAAGTGATAACTTTTCTGCTTGCAGAACATTATGCAACTTTTTAAAGTGGACAGTTGTTGCTTTACACTCTTGAGTACCAGGGGCTGTGCGCACACCCCTGGTACGCAAAAAGTTAACCCTTTGAGTGCCAGATGGGTACGGAATGCATTGCAAAGTAAAGGGTTAAAAGTGTTCATGGCAGTAAGTGTTGTCAGCAAACAGTAATCCTTCTTTCTGTTTGTGTCTTCCAGAAAAACAGCCCCCTGTGAAAAGGTTGTGCCTGGCAGCACTGACTGGAGTGGGATGATGAAATGTGCCCACATTCATAGCTATGCCTGTGTATATGATGAAGACAAAGAATGCATACACCCCAGTAGTAGGTGAATAGGTTAAATGAATTGTTTTGTGCCTAGGATGAACCAACACATTCCTAAGTAAATACGATTCTGTGGGAGAAAGAATGGGTATGTGGTCATTAAGAATCAGTACCACAAGGTCACTCTAAATACTTTGCCCATTTCCCAATAATATCATGTGACCAGCAGTGTTACAGCAGGCCCATATGAGCAGAAATCTAAATGCTGTTATGTCCCAACAGTTAAAGAGGAATGTACCCCTAGAAATAAGTACAGTATCTTTTAATTTGTTTAAAAGGAGTTGCCTTCGTATAACAGTCAGATATATCAATCCGTATTGTTCACAGTTTCCTGTATTTATATCTATTCCCATTTTTAAGTATTTGCACACACTTTCCTCCAATGGATTACTAGATGACAACAATCTGAAATGGAAATTCTGTAAAAAAAAAAAGCTCACAGCCATGGTCTTAAATAGCTTATTTTCTTTATCATATTATACATTTTAACCCTTTGAGTGCCAGAGGGGTATGCAACACATTGCTTTGTAATGCATTGCACACCCTCTGGCACTTAAAGAGTTAAAGCTGGGATTCATCAAGATTAGACCAGTGTAGCATATATGCTGCTCTTTGCCACTTCTTCTCCAAGGTCATTGAGTAATTGACAAATAAATTTGAGTATTGATCAATCATAGTATCTCCCTGTTTTTCTTATGTGAGGCATGGAAATATTCATGAAATATATATAATATGTGTGTATTTATGTGTATGTGTCTCATTTTAATGGGATCTACCACCTTGAAGCTTGTGGATACAATTGGTGACTCTGTCTTGTCGTTGCTCATTAATTAATAAATGAGGCCCATAAATCGCAGTCATCAGTGAACTGGCAAATGCTACTGAAATCCTTATTTTTTTGCACATTTTGCCATTTGTTCACAGTTTCCTGTATTTATATCTATTCCCATTTTTAAGTATTTGCACACACTTTCCTCCAATGGATTACTAGATGACAACAATCTGAAATGGAAATTCTGTAAAAAAAAAAAGCTCACAGCCATGGTCTTAAAGAGCTTATTTTCTTTATCATATTATACATTTTAACCCTTTGAGTGCCAGAGGGGTATGCAACACATTGCTTTATAATGCATTGCACACCCTCTGGCACTTAAAGAGTTAAAGCTGGGATTCATCAAGATTAGACCAGTGTAGCATATATGCTGCTCTTTGCCACTTCTTCTCCAAGGTCATTGAGTAATTGACAAATAAATTTGAGTATTGATCAATCATAGTATCTCCCTGTTTTTCTTATGTGAGGCATGGAAATATTCATGAAATATATATAATATGTGTGTATTTATGTGTATGTGTCTCATTTTAATGGGATCTACCACCTTGAAGCTTGTGGATACAATTGGTGACTCTGTCTTGTCGTTGCTCATTAATTAATAAATGAGGCCCATAAATCGCAGTCATCAGTGAACTGGCAAATGCTACTGAAATCCTTATTTTTTTGCACATTTTGCCATTTGCCTCTTTATAAATCTCTGCCAAAGTGACTTAGCTATAGCATGGTTGTGCAACCTAAGGCCCTCCCAATGCTGAGGACTATAACACTCAACATCCCCCACCAGCATGATGGGAGCTTTAGTCCTCAACAGCTGGTCAGCATTATGTTGCCCACCCGGAGCTATAGACTTCAACAAGTTAAAATTATAAAATAAAATGATACAGACCTATTGGACACAAATTCGGTGTGGGGGTTCATGAAAGCTTCGGCAAATCAGAGGAGTTTGGATAACCATCTTCAATTATTTCCCATGACCAAACTTTTCTGCCAGTACTATGGATTATCAAAGCTAATGACATGCAAACATTTTGAGGAAAACCCAATTCATTTTCCTATCCATTACATTAGAAACCTGCTTAGAATTCAAGGAGTTAGAATATTTGCTCCCTATGATTCAGCTGGCCTGCGCCTCTTTTGCCCTTATCTTATATAATAATCTTATATGCTGGGCGCATTCTGTGTGTTTGGGCAGTGTCTACAGCACATGTCCCACCAGTGAGGTGGGGCAGTACGCAGAGCAGGACCAGCCCCTTAACCCTTTGAGTGGCAGAGGGGTACGCAACGCATTGCAAAACAATGCGTTGCATACCCCTCTGCCACTCAAAGTGTTAACATCACCCGGATCTTGGCCCATGTACACAGGTTTTTACACAGTACTGTATGTTTGCACCTATAAGTCCTATCCTGTCCTTACAATCACGAGCACCATACACCAAACCCACAAAAACAAACATATCCAGGAGTGGTTCATCTACACTGCTGTACAGCATGGTTTTTACAGAGATCGATCAGTGTGAAATTGAAAAAGATTGATGTTAACTTTCCAGTGTAATATGAGGTTTAAGTGCATTAGCTTAAAAGCTGCCAAAATCCAACTATAATTAGGAGGTTTCTATGTTGTAGAGATAAATCAAAGATGAGGGTTTAGCCTGAATATATGATCTGCACTTCCCTATTTTTAATTAATTTGACCAGTGTATGCTCTGCTTACTGGACATTTTCTTCCACAAAAGAAAGTGAATTAATGACAAAGCAATTTTTTTTTAACATGTGGTTATTGTATGATGGTAAAACACTTTAGAAATACTGAGCCTTCAGTTGAAAATGCTGGCTATATTAATACAATAGATAAAGGATAGAATTATATATTTTTATTATGGATGTCGTAGTGATTTATTCACACTTATTTTATTACCTTCTTCCCTTTCTTTTATATACTTTTCATCTTTTGATTTTTGGATGACAGTTTTCTCACAATAGCAACAGAACTATACCACCCCCTTGCTACAGTTCTATCACCCCAGTGTTCCCCCACTGATACCATCACAGGGGGTTTCAAATGACTGTCCCTAGTGAGCACCAGTGGAATATCACTGGCTGATGTCCACGTGGGTTGCCCATTCATTGGTGGTTGCAATGAGCATCAGGACCTCCAGTATAGCTTCAGTCAATGATCTACTGGCAGGCCCATAGGCCATTGGAGATTTGCCCATCCACATCTTTTCTACATTCCTGTTTGAAGAAAGGAAATATGCAGCCTGCTGTACTTTGGTGTGCTCATGCCAAAGCCCAGCACAGTACTTATCAGCATTGGCGACACAACCATTGCTGCATTGGTGTGTCCAAAGTAAACGGGGCTTAACCTTTTCAGTGCCAAAGGGGTGATCAACACATTGCAAAGCTTGTAAAGATTACCACCTTAGAAGCTAGAGAGGTCTCCGACACATTATTTAGCAATGTGCTGTAAAGCCCTCAAACATCAGAGGTTAAAATAAAAAGGCTATCAGGCAATAAACATGAAATCTCCTGCCAAGTCTATGACTGGCACTAAGGAAATATCAGTTCCACATACAGTAAGAAATGATAACAGAAAGTGGCAGATTCTGTGACAGATGGGGACTGTATCACGAGGAAAGAGAAGCTAGGTTAGTGACATTACAATAATTGGACAACAACAGCAGATTCTGTTTTTTTATCATCTAATGATTTGTTATTTGTTTGTTGCCTGTGTTTGTGCGAATGGTGCATTTCCTTAGCAATTTATGGCAGATAATGAGCACTTTGTGTATGAAAGGGAAAAAAATGATCTGACAGTGTTTTCAAAATAAAGGAATAATTTAAAGCCTAAAGGGATCAAAGGAATGAGTATTCAGTGTGTGTGAAACACTATTATGAGTTATAATTACCAACTGGACTCTGTTCTGCTCTAAGCCTGTCTGTTTGCCCGTGTGCTTGAATGAACACATTGCAGCTGATGTAGGAAGAAAATGGAGTAATTCAGGGACAGAAAAAAACACCACCATAGGAAACACATACAAATCCCCATGGATTTAATCCTTGGATACCTTTCTGGCACTCAAAGAGTAAACTGGGGCTTTTAACCTGCTGAATGCCAGAAAAGTTGCAAATCAATGGCTTGGAGACCTCTCTAGCATTCAATGGGTTAAAAAGCCCAAGTTGAAACAATGGGATTTTTGTGAATTTATATTTGTCCCCATCATACAGTTGGCTTGTTCCAGAATCACTCCAGTTCATCTTAGTACATCCGCTTCTATATAATACTTGTGTTCAATGATGTTCTAGTCATTACACTTAACCATTTAAAGTGGACCTGTCATCCTACATCAACTTTAGTCTGTTTTATCGAATTATAATCTGCCTGTATGTTGCACTAGCCCTTTATGTTTAACATAAGTCATTTTTGAGACTTTAACCTTTATGTGCTGATGGCGGATCAAGGCAGTTTATGCTAATTCCCTGCATATTATGCACAATATTTTTGAGGGCAAATGTATCACAAACTTTGCTGTTAGGAATACCCCAGTGTGGGCATTGTCTGGATTAACCCTTTGAGTGCCAGAGGGGTACGCAAAGCATTGCAAAGCAATGCGATGTGTACCCCACTGGCACTCAAAGGGATAATTCATAGCACAGGGTGTGGTAATACTGTCCCAGCACAGAAACAAATTCACATAATTCTACATACTAAGTATAACCTCCGCTCCACCGCAAACAACTCGCTACGTATACCACAATACAAGAAAGAAGCAGGAAGAGCTGCCTTCTCCTACAGAGCGCCAATGGCCTGGAACTATCTGCCTGAAATAACCAGATCTGCTCCCAGTCTAAAATCCTTAAAAGTAAATGCTTCTCTATATCTAAAAACAGAGTGTAACTGTTTATAATTCTAAAATTTCCATATGAATATTTGTATGTATATTTAATAACATGCAATTTGTATAAATAAGCAACCCTCTACTGAAAACTGTTCAGGACATACTTGAAAACGAGAGAAATCTCAATGTATTCTTCCTGGTAAAACATTTTCTAAATAAAATAAATAAACTGCCACACTGTGCCCCCAACACAGGTTTATTTCTCAAAAACACTTATATTATTATTATATTATTAGTTGTGACAAAGTATAGAACATTTTAGTAATTGTCTTTAACCCTTTGAGTGCCAGAGGGGTACGCAACGCATTGCAGAGCAAAGGATTAAAACTTATTATAGTTCGCGTAGGGTGGCAGGTCGCCTTAAGTGTTAAAACTACAGTGATAACATTGCTGTCCGATTCAGTAGATTGGGGTCCAAAAGATGTTCTGCACTTTGTTCTCTACAGGAATGACACACACTTCTGGATCAGTAAGCTGTGGTTCACTTTTCTGACTTGAATGTAGCTGTGATCAGGGCTGGATTTACATCCTTTGTGCCCCCTAGGCAAGGCACTCTAGGATTCCTGCCCATAACTCCACCCATGGCCCCACTCTCAGTACCATCTTCTATTTCCTGGCACAGAAAATATCCATGGTCTATAACAAGCAAAGCCATAGAAAGGTTTTAACCATTTGGTTGCTAGAGAGACTTCTAGCATCCAATGGGTTAAATAAAAGCTTGTAAAGGGGTAGAAAAATGGCACAGGGACATTGAGATTGCTCTGACCACACTCACAATTCAGAATGTGGGTGTGGCCAGCACAATTGAAGTGCCCCTCAAAATCTGGACCTCTTGTCAGTTGCCTGCTCTTCCTGTTGGGAAATCCAGCCCTGACTGTGATATTGTTCTATTCAAGCTGTCTGTCTTGCTCCTGCAATATGCCTACATTCCCCCAGACATCCCATCTTGGGGGAGGTATGGAGAAGGTCTAGCTGATTAGTGTCCTATGCTAGCATCAGCAGTTTATCATTAGCTAAAGGCCTTGTGGATAGTCTATTGACTGAGCGGGGCCGGATTTATAACAAGGCAGAGTAGGCATCTGCCTACAGGTGCACCCCACAGTGGGGCACCTGTCATTGGGATAATTTTTTTTTTTTTTAATTAGCCTCACCACGCAGTGGCGTAACAATAACCCACCCACCCGGCACCCGCAACATAGTGAGGTCTGTGCCTTCTTCAGCACAGACCTGTACCTGCTGAGCTCCCTCATCAGCTCTTTAGTAATGCAGAACGCTGGGAGATGACATAATCTCCCAGTGCTCTGCATTATTGAAGAGAAGACCGCGCGGGAGCTCCAGCAGCTACAGGTCTGTGCAGAAGGAGGCACAGACCTCTCCTGCCATGCTGATGGACCACCAGGGAGGTAGGAAATGGACACTGGGGGGGGGCAATGAGGGTAAAATGGAGATGATGGGGGAAATGTGACGGCAATATGGAGATGATAGGGGTGCAAACTGGAGCTGATGGGGCAATGTGAGGGCAATATGGAGATGAGGGGATAATGTGGAGATGATGTGGCAATGTGAGGGCAATATGGAGCTGATGGGGGAGAAGTTGGAGCTGATGGGGGCAATATGGAGCTGATGGGGGGCAATATAAGGGCAATATGAAGGTGAATGTGCAATGTAGAGCTGACTGGGGGCACTGTGAGGGCAATATGGAGATGATGGGGGCAATATGGAGCTGATGGGGGGCAATGTGAGGGCAATATGGAGATGATAGGGGCAATATGGAGCTGAAGGGGGCAATGTGAGGGCAATATGGAGCTGATGGGGGCAAGTTGGAGCTGATGGGGGCAATATGGAGCTGATGGGAGCAATGTGAGGGCAATATGGAGATGATGGGGGGCAATGTGGAGATTAGGAGCATTGTGGAGGTGACCAGTGGAGATGGCCAATTGGGGAGGGGGGCTTCAGATTTCTGTGCCTACAGGCTCCTGAGATGTAAATCCAGCCCTGATTGACTGAACTTTGCTATGCCCATCTCAATGTCTCTGGTGTGAACAATCTTTACTGTGGTCCATAGGCCACCATGCTCTGCTCTGCTTTTCTTGGATGAACACAGCTGAGCTGTAGAGTGATACATTAAACTGTTTTCATTCATGGCACTATTGCTAGTGTGAGCAATGTAATAGAAAGCAATGTGTTGTATGGTACGTAACCTCTTTAGGACCCTTGACGGTCCCGGCACGTCATGGGTTGGGAAGCGATAAGGACCCATGATGTGCCAGGACCGTCATGGAATTCAGGGCTCTCCGCGTGGCTGCACGACATTTGGGGAGCTTTTAACCGGATGCTAAAAAAAAAAATAATAAAAAAAAATGGTCCATTGTCGTTAAAGGGATAGTAATACTTCCAAATTTCTAATCCCCATATTGTAGCTTTGCTAAAAAGAAATTTATTGCCCCCAGTGTCATCTCTAAAAACCCTTATGGTTTGAGAGATAATAGCATGCAAGGTTCCCCCCTCCCTCCCATTTCCATGAAGTCAGTGTTCTAGCTGACTGCAGAGGAAGCTGTCGTACGACCGTCTTATGTGCATCAGGCGGCTGTGCAGCAGAGCCGAGATCGCGTTTATAAAAAAATAATCCTTTCACTGAAACGGTCTTCTACGTGTGCTTAGTTTGCAAGCACGCATAGAAGGCAGTTTCAGTGAAAGAATTATTTTTTATAAACGAGAACTCGGCTCTGCTGCAGAACCTCCTGATGCACATAAGACCGAATATCCCTGCAGTCAGCTAGAACGCTGACTTCAGGGAAGGGGGAGGGAGGGGGGAACTTTGCGCGCTATTATCTCTATTATGTGTATTTGTGATTTTACTATTATTTTTATTGAAATAAGTGCTACACTTACAGCTTCCAACTGGTTTCTTTTGTTCACTTTTCATCTTCTTCCCTGAGATATGTAGCCCGTGTTCATGACATGAAATTTCAGTGTGCAAAAACATACACAGGTGCAAAGCAATGCATTTATAACTACATTTCTCAGGAACAGGGCACTTTTTTAAACATGTTAATTGATAACACCTATCTCGGTCAGAAGATTTGTTACATGTCTATTCAGTAGATTTGGCTGTAGTTCTGATGAACTTTTCATGAGAACACAAAATGTTATAATGGAAAAATAATTAATTTCTTCTGGACTTTCATTTGTTTTTCTCAGATCTGGACCAAAATTGCAGGGTTTGTGGGGAGTGGAAATAATTCCTATAGCTGGAAATAACTCCTAAACTGACAAATTACAGTGAAATTCATAATTGCATTCAAAAGCTATAAGCTTTTGGAAACTGGCATTTAACATAAAACAGCTAATCACTCTACAACTATAGCAGTGCAACTACAATAAACCTAGCACTAGAGGACTAATAATACAGTTGTTATTTTGGAGGCCAGTGTTGTCTGAGCAGAATATACTGACACAAATGTAAGTGATGGATTGGCTACAATACATTTAACTCCTTGGGTGATAAAGACATCTTCAACACATTGCTTACCAATATCCACTATGCTTCAATTTGCTGTCCACCGACAATAAAGTGGTTGACCATTGTGCTGTTCACACCTTTCTTTGCAAACATAAAATCATTCATCTTATTTTGTTGATCCCCTGAACTGCTCTTGAAAATGACTAGAAAAATGTTGTTAAGTTAGGAGAGTTGCTAAGCCCCAGGTCCCTACTCAATTGAATTTAATAGTTAAATGAATGTGTGTTTGTGTGTGACTGTTTGCGGTGCGTGCGTGTGTCTGTGCGTGTTTGCATGTGTCACTAGGTGTGTACATGTGTCTGTGTGTGCACGTGTCATTGCATGTTTGCATGTGCTATGTACATATATGGGATCTTGTATTACATCTAAGTAATGTGAAGTAAATATGTGTAAGTGTGTATATGTGTGTGTCTGTGTGTGTATGAATTTGTGTTTGTGTGTGCGTGTGTATATCTGTTGTACACCATGTGTGCATGTGTATATTTTCTTGTATATCTGTATGTGTATGGGCATGTGTGATATATATATGTGTGTGTGTGTGTGTTTATGTGTGAGTGAGTGCAGATGAAAAAGATTGGTCATATAGCCTGAAGAACATAATGATATATAAATCTGAGATTACAGGGGCAATGTTTAAAATGAAACATTGTTTATATTGCCCCCCCCCCCCGAAAAAAATCAAATAATTTATAATTAGAATAAAACATATTTTAGATCAGTGGTTTTCAACCCGTGCCCTCAGTGGCTACTAACAGGCCAGGATTTGAGAATTTCACTTTAAGAGCACAGGTGAGTTAATCAATACAACTGAGCCTCTGAGCAACACACTTGTGTTCTAGCAGGGAAATTCAGTCCTGGCCTGTTAGTGGCCACTGAGGGCATGGGTTGAGAACCACTGTTTTAGATGATGTAATGAAATGGGAGATATTTTACATATATTGTGGAAGGGTTCAAAATTAAAATGAATTTGGGATAAATTAGAGAAAGGGAAGAAATATTGAAAATACATATTAAATTAAAACCAATAACTTCTATTAGGTGATAAAATACAAGGGGGAAGATTCACTAACAGGTAATAAAGTGGAGATGACTTCTCCAGTTTATCACTTCTCCAGTTCCTATGTTATTCTATGGAGCCAATGCACTAAGATCTCCAACGTTGATGAAATCTTAGTGCCTCCACAGAATAACACAGGAACTGAATTGATATCACTGGAGAAGGTATCACCTCTTTATCACTGCTTAGTGAATCTCCCCCAAGATCTTTCAAATAATGTAACAGACTTATAAATTACATGTGTATATCAACAACGAGCATAATAGCAACTAACTGGTTAAAAAATAAAATAATATGGAAATATGTAATATCAACAATTAAAAGATTAATGTTAATGGAAAATGTATTGCTATTAATCCAGCTAGATTACAAAAACATAAGATATATGAGATCCTATGATTGCAGTATTGTGGATGGAGAAAATGTAAAATGAATTTAAAGCGGATGTATCACCTTCTAAAAAGTTGTTACCCTCCTCTCTGTTGATAAAACTTATTCTATGAAAGCTGTTTTTTTTTTTTTGTTTGTTTTTTTTAAATCTAAATACTTTTAAAGATATGCCAAATTCTGTGCAATGCACTTCCGCATTATGTGCACAGCACAGTTCTTCTGCACATCGTATTTCTCCTCCCAAATCCCTCCCAGCTGCCTCAGGGAGCGCGTTCACGCTTCATTTCGGTGTGCTGTGAACGGCTCCAAGTGTTACAGCAAGCTGCGATTAGCATTATCCTGAGGTTGAGCGTGCTCCCTGGGGAAGCTGGGAGGCAGGTGGGAGGAGAAATAGGACGTGCAGAAGAGCTTTGCCGGTCAGCATAATGGGACACGCTGATTCTTTGGCAAAGCTCTTCTGCACTTCAAGATGGAATATCTTTAAAAGTATTTCAAATTTTTTTTAAAAAAGCTCAGCTTTCATGTAATAACTTTTATTAACAAAGATGTTGGTAACACCTTTTTATAAGGTGATACATCCCCTTTACTTTACTGCTTATAATGTTTTTATTTTGTTTCTGTTAAATAATAAAAATAAAAAAGTATATGTATGTGTGAGTGTGTGTTTTTATGTGTATTGTGTATGTGCATGTATATGCGTGTTTATATATGTGTGTGTGTGTGTGTGTGTAAGTGTAAATTGGCATGTGCGTTTGCCTATTATGTGTATATCTATGTGTGTGTGTGTGTGTGTGTATGAGTATGTGCATCTGTGTGTTATGTGTTTAGGAATGTATGTGTGTGTGAGTGTGCCTGTATGTATGTGTGTATATATGTGTATATCTGTGTGTGTGTGTGTGTGTGTGTGTATGTGAATATGTGTGTTTGTGTGTTGGAACGTGCTTTTATGTATGTGTGTGTGTGTATGTGTATGTGAATGAGAGATAAGGCTCAAGTAAGAGCAGATAAGTTGACACGACACAAACAAAACACATCTTTAGTTTCAACAGCCTCCTGCTGAGTGTGCCTTTCAGCTATTGTACATGTATTAGATGTATAAGTACAGGCCAAACCAGCTGAAGCTACTTAGGTTGCCTCCTTTGACACACACATATACAAACCTCCTAACAGTTCAAATGGCCAAAGAGGGATGCTTTTGTTTTAGGTGGTTTTGCTAGAGACACAGCGAATGGCCAGGGAACTATCAATAAAGTTTAGGTTCCTTCATTAAAGCTCTTTATGTAACTGAATAAATGATTTAGAAGACCAAACTATTTTATTTACATATATTAATTTATAAACACAAATACTGAAGTTTAAACAAACATTAATGTGAGTTTTATTGCAGTGGAGCAATGTGATACACTTATATACACCCCACACAGGCTGATAGCCTAAAAGAGGGACACCAGGTTGGACAGAGTTTACAGATGGATTTGGGTCTTAAAGAGGGAGGTATGGGTATCCTTTTAAAAAGTTGCATGCATAATAGCCTGCAGCTTCACTCCGTAATTATCATGTCGCCATAGTGACAAGGGCGACATGTGAATCTCACCATGCATAACAGTGCAAGATTCTCATATAGATCCATGAAAGGTCGCAGAGGAGATCCACTTGATGGAATGCCTCACTGAACAAACATAAGATCTCACTTGCCATGCACTGGGCTTCCCTCTGGCATGCAGTGGGTTAAAGAATGATATCTAAAGCAATAATAATAAGTTACAATGTGCCCTTTATTTAAACTGTATATATCTGGCACCTCTTTAAAGAAAGAAAGAGGACAGACAGCAGACATGGGGCGACATGAGAATCTTGCGCTGTTATGCATGGCAAGATTCTCATGTCACCCTTGTCATTATGGCGACATGATGAATGCAGAGTGAAGCCACACGCTATTATGCTTGCAACTTTTCAAAAGCGAACCGGAGGTATGTGCATACAAGCACATGCACAGACATGTACCTTTGTATATGAATGAAGCTGTTTAAAAATCCACATATTGTAATTTATATTACGTTACACAGGGCTCAAAAGCCCTGTATTCAGTATGAATATAACCTTTCTCTCGCGGTGCTAGTGTCCCCCCTCCTCCACTCTGCAGTTTGGCGACATGAAAATCTCGCAACGGGCCAGCGCCACTATGACAAGTTCCATCCTCCCGCATCATCACGCGCCCCTGCGGGCCGTGATGACATAACGACAGAGAAGAGGAAGAGGGCAGAGGCACCGGAAGAGAAGCGCTTGCTGCCAGCAGACTGATCGTTACTGTCTGTAAGCAAGCGCTTCTCTTCCGGTGCCTCTGCCCTCTTCCCCTTCTCTGTCTGTATGTTATCACGGCCCGCAGTGGCACGTGATGATGCGGGTGGGCAGGAGGGATAAAGAGAGGTGCAAGGGGGGAGAAAGAGGCACAAGGGGGAGAAAGTACATGGGGGAGAAAGCGAGAGACACAGGGGAGAAAGTACATGGGGAGAAAGCGAGAGACACAGGGGAGAAAGTACATGGGGAGAAAGGGAGATACAAGGGGGAGAAAGTACATGGGGGAGAAAGAGAGGCACAAGGGGGAGAAAGAAGAAGTACATGGGGAGAAAGAAGTAGTACATGGGGGAGAAAGAGAGGAGCAAAGGGGAGAAAGAAGTACATATGGGGGAGAAAGAGGCACAAGGAGGAGAAAGAAGAAGTACATGGGGGAGAAAGAGGCACAAGGGGGAGAAAGAGAGGCACATGGGGGAGAAAGAGAGGCACAAGGGGGAGAAAGAGGAAGTACATAGGGGAGAAAGAAGAAGTACATGGGGGAGAAAGAGAGGTGCAAAGGGGAGAAAGAAGTACATGGGGGAGAAAGAGAGGCGCAAGAGGGAGAAAGAAGTACATATGGGGGAGAAAGAAAGGCGCAAGGGGGAGAAAGAAGAACCTGATATGGGTGGAGTTAAAGGCGGGGACATGGGTGGAGTTAAAGGCGGGGCTATGGGTGGGGCTAGGAGTGGAAACTGGTGGCGGGTAACTTTTCAGGCCTGGCTAGTAGCTCAGGACTTGAAATTTTGAGCCCTGCGTTACACATATATGTACTTTTCTTGTGGAAAGCATATCCATGTTGCATTGGAGCTGTCTATACATTCAGACATTAATTAATAGCCACCAGAGTTATGCAACTTTATCAAGTTAACGTTCTCTGTTTCAGGGCTTTTTTTTGTGGGGATACTCAGAGGTACTTAATACTAGCACATAAAAACACATTACCCTATTTGGAAAAACAGTCCTGCTTATTTTAAACTCATGTTTTTTTATTATGCTCTGGCTAGTGAAACCTGATATCATTGATATCGACCAATCACTTTTAATAATGGCTACACTTCTAGCTTAGGCCATGACACCAGATCACACAAGTTCAGTTCATACTGTATATGAAGTTACATCTTAATACAATATACACAATTATGACTTCTCTAAAGTTCCCCTTTGCCTCATTTGCTCCTCTGCCAAAACTCCAACTTTGTTTAGAGTGAGCAACAGAATTATTTTTTTTATTTAAAAAACAAGGTTCCACACTGGGAAATTATCACATATACACTCTCAGAAGGATCCAAGAATAGCAAAGACAAAAACCTTGTTACAGTGTTGTGCAAAGTTTTGTGATTAGATCCATCACACAGAGCAGTGTCAGTCTTGATAAGTGGCAGGTCTGTCCCCTGCTATTCCTTTCAGAAGTCACAAGGTTCACACTGGCTACTTCTAGACTTTGGATTCAAGTCAATGCCCTTCCAACTTGTGAGAGACTAAGTTAAAGGGATAGAAATACTTAATATGTAAAAACACTATATTTTGTAGGGTTTATCCCCCTGAGAGATGTTTTATTCAAAAGGTATTGCAGCTCAAACTTGAATTTTTAAGTGCAGTATCACAGTGGCCTGAAATTGTACAGTGGCACTGTTGCTACACCATCCTATGGACATCTCTGGTCGGTTGACCATAAATCTTCATTGGATGGTGCAGCAACAGCGCCACTGTACAATTTCAGTCCATTGAGATATTGCATCTAAAATGCAAGTTTGTACTGTAATAAATTTTGACTAAAACACCTTTCAGCAGTTGGAGTACCCTTCTTTTTCTCAGTGGTATAAACCCTACAACATGTTTTTTTTTTACATATTAAGTATTACTGTACCTTTTACCCTTTTAGTGCTTGCAAAGCTTTGGACACCCCTCTGGCACTCAAATAGTTAAAGCAGTGGGTGTCAAATATATTTGAACACTTTGGATTCCAGCATTTCAGGGAGGTCTCCAGCTAATGCACCACTTCCCTTAGGCATCCAGGTTTCTTCTGTCATGGGCCCCATGGTCAGGAAGCCATAAGTATGAGGGCAGCATTATTTTCTCTCTTGATAAAGATGGTGAATTATAGCCTGTCAACTATTCAAAAATATTGATTTATTTATTCATCAAGTCAATGACGATACCGATCTATAACAGACATCTTCTGGCAGGTGGGTGAATAGGTTGTACGGGCCTACTAGTTCATGTGTGCTTGGTAATTAGGTATAAAATAGTTTAACCCTTTGAGTGAGCAAAAGCATTGAAAAGCAATGCATTGGGCACCCCTCTGGCACTCAAAGAGTTACCAATCTCAGGCGGAAGCACGACTTAAAGTAACCCAACAGAAGCAGTAATGTTTTATTATGAAATGAATAAATAAATAGATAAAAATGTAATAAAAAAAATATACTATATCTAAACATAGACTTTGACAACAAGAAGAACTGTTTGGCCCATCTAGTCTGCCCATTTATCCTACTGTAAGAGCCTCAAATCTTATTTGGTCCTTGGTCTTGCCTTATGCCTGTCCAAGCATGCTTAAAGGGGGGAACTTTGCCTTTGGTTATCTCTCAAACCATAAAGGTTTGAAAGATGACCCTGGGGGCTATTAAATTATTTTTGCAAATATCTACAATATGGTTTGAGAGATAACCGAAAGCAAAGTTCCCCCCTCCCTCCCCCTTCCCTGAAGTCAGTGTTGTGCTGACTGCAGGGGAAGTCTGTCGTACGACAGGCTTACGGCTCTGCAGCTGAGCCGAGATCCCGTTAGTGAAAAGTAATTATTTCACTGAAACTGTCTTCTACATGTGCTTGGTGTGCAGGCACGTGTAGAAGACCATTTCAGTGAAATAATTCTTTGTCACTAACGCGATTGCGGCTCTGCTGCAGAGCCGCATGATGAAAGTCAGACTGGATATCCCTGCAGTCAGCTACAACACTGACTTCAGGGAAGGGTGAGGGAGAGGGAAACTTTGCCTACAGTTATCTCTCAAACCATAAAGGTTTGAGAGATGAACCTGGGGGCTATTAACTTATTTTGCAAATATCTACAATATGAGGGATAGTAATAATAAAGTACTACAATCCCTTTAATATTAAATATTAGTTTTAATATTAAACCCCTTATGAAGCCGTAAAAGATCTTTCACGGAGAAACACGTTGGGCAATATGGGCAATGTAGCGGGGGACTAGTATCTGGCTGCCAGTCTATCCTTTGAATAGGTATATTTTCCTTTCATGCTTATCTTCCTCTATCCACTGTGTGATATGACTTATGGACTCTAGTGTAATTACTTAGTGCCCGACACTGATTCATTGAGGCTCTAGGGTTTCATTTTATACTATTTTCTATACTTTAAACTTTCACTTATATAAGAACAGATTCTGGATTATGATTGAACTGCTGTTTTGATGCCGGTGCAGGGTGAATTATGTCATGCGTCGAGAGTGCTCAATTGAATAAACTGGTGTGAAATGCTTGCACAGTTGTATGGTATTGACCTCTAACTTTGATACACAGCTTGACTACTTTGTACATTTATATTGCATGAGTAGAGATATTACTCTTGAATGATTTTAAATATCCTCTTAACACTTTAGGTACAATTAAGGGAACAATCACTGTGTTTTTATCTAGTAGAGTAAAAAGTTAAGTTTTAATGTTGATTAAAGGGCAATATACACACAGAAGGGCAATATACACACAAAACTGATATACCTCCTCTAGGTAACTTGAACATAAATATTGTTCATCTGTTTCCAATGGGATTTTTTTTATTTCTTTGTCTAGTCCTATAACTACAGCTCTGTCATTCTCTCTGTCTCTGTCTCTCTCCAGAGACAACAGTACTCCAGAGTAACAGGAGCAAATGTAGTCCAGTAGTAATAGTAGTTCAGAGACAACAGTAACAACAGTGCCATCTGGTGATCCCACTACAAAATTGCAGTTTGGTTTAAAAAAAAAAAAAAAAAATCAAATATACATTACCCAAAACACAAGCAAGTTTGCGCTTAAATACATTTTGAATTAAACATCTTCCAGCAGTTACAAAACAAAGTTACATGTTTACAGAAATAGAAACAAAAGTACAAATAAATAAGTAAATACATCAAAATAAAACATTACTATTTCTCTGAGGCTGATATATACAGTCACATACTCAAAAATATTATCCAAACATGCTCCATCATGTGTTCCCTGCAAAATAATACAAGGCATTTAGGATTTACTAATGATCAGTAGATTATAGATAAAGCAGTTACTTCTCTTTCATACCATATCGATCGTTACTGGCTGACTATTATTCCTTGTAATGGAAGATAAGGTGAGAGCCTTGTTTAACAAGTGCACTAAAATTGAAAGTGCACTTTGCTTGATAAGTGGATAATTTTATGGATGTATTTTTTTTTAATACTAGTTGTAATATCATATACTGTTTTATGTCACCTACATATTATTAATGCAATACATTGATATATCAATTTTCAGTTAATATTGATTTTTTCTTTATTTCCTAGCAGCATTATAGGTATTTTTAACACAGATTAATTATCTATTTATGATTTGTGGGATGTAATGAGCACTTTGCGGCTTCTAACATTTATATGTAATACTTCTAAATGATTTGTAAGATTATTTGCTTTTGCACTTTGAGACTTTTAATATTCCTTCATATATTATTGTTTGTTTAATTATTTAATCAGTAGAGCTAGCCCTATTTCTTTGGGAAAATGTAGTCCAGCTGCATGGAATAACATTGCTCAGCCCTGCCAGAACCCCTTGAGGACCAGAGAGGTTGGTGAGGCATTCCTTCGAAAATTATTTCTTCACCTCTCTGGTTCTCAGACCGTTAAAGAGTTGGGTTCCTTATGCATAAATAAAATATATACTTCCCACTCGTTTAACAAAAACTGGAAGATTTTCTACTTGAGCATTGTTCCCAGTCCCCATACCTTTCCACTAACACCTCATAGTTTTTATTTGACATTTTTAATAACAAAACAATACAACAAAAGGCAATTATAGTCAAGTTGATACCTTTATTGGCTAACTCAGGTTAGCCAATAAAGGTATCAACTTGACTATAATTGCCTCCTGTATTTCTACGGCTAACATAGTTACCAACTCTCATCTTTTATGAATACAACAAAGGAAGACAGAAAAGAAAGACAAATGATTTAGAAAGAGGCGAAGAAGAAGAAGAACTAGCTGTATAAGAATGGTGAAGTAATAAAGGATGATACCGCAGGTGACTCACTCATAGCAGCAGGGACATTTGAACCCTTTTGAGTGCCAGAGAGGTATCCAGCGTATTACAATGCAATGCGCTGGATACCTCTCTGGCATTCAAAGGGTTTTAATGCATGGGCATACGAGGTGAAAAACAAACTCTACACAGGAGTTGAAAAAGAGTCAAATAACTTCCTGGATGCCACAGAGGTGTCAAACAATTTCTTCACAATGCATTGGGAGACCTCTCCAGCACCGAAAGGGTCAAGATGGTCAGTGTAAGTGTAAAAGGAGGGATGATCTGAGAAAAATTAAAGCTGTTAGCACTTTGAATTAAAATAGAGGGTCTGTGTGTGTGTCTCCTTATATGGTTGTGTGATGTAATAGAGGTGCATTATGTCCTTTTCCCACTGTACAAGACCACACAGTGGGCACTGTAGGAGAAACCTCTGAGGGCAGCATGTACATACCTGGGAACTTTCAAAATGAGCTGACCCTGAGATCATAAAAATATTAACCCTTAAAGTTCCAAATATATATATATATATATATATATATATATATATATATATATATATATATATATATATATATTCTTGGCCATAGGTCTGTGCTATCAGTAATGCTGAGATGCTGTAATCAGTCAACTAAGAACCATTAAAAGGATAGTAATACTTAAAATGTAAACAAAAATGTGCTGTAGGGTTTATCCCCCTGAGTAAAACAGGAGTACTCCCATTGCTGAAAGGTGCTTCATTCAAAAGTTATTAGTTTTCAAAGTTGAATTTTTTAGGTGCAATATCACAGTGGCCTGAAATTGCACAGTGGCGCTCTTGCTACATGATCCTATGGACAGCTCTGGTCCCGGGACCATAAATCTCCATAGGATGGCGTAGCAACAGCGCCACTGTACAATTTCAGGCCAATGTGATATTGCACCTAAAAAATTCAACTTTGAAAATTAATAACTTTTGAATGAAACACCTTTCAGCAGTGGGAGTAGTCTTGTTTTACTCAGGGGGATAAACTCTACAACATATTTTTTTTTTACATTTTAAGTATTACTATCCCTTTAACATGAAACAACTTACAGATCTCACTGCACGAACACACAAAAAAGAAGGAGGTTGTGTCCCTCTGTATTCCTGGTATAAATGGCTAAAAAAAAAGTTAATTGGTGCAGATCATATAGAAGGTAACACTGGACTCTCTCACCCAGAGAATTTGGCTGTTCACCCTGAACATCTGTGATTTGGGTCAAAACCCGAGAGTTCACAGATATGTGCATGTAGCATCAGGCCTGCCTGTTGATTACTACTGTTCCAACTGCTTCTTCTACTGTTATAGAGCAATAGATATATGCAGTTTAACAAGGCAAAATAAATATTGTTTTCAATCTAAAATCAAGCAATTAAAATGTTTTCCATCCAAAAACTGTTTTTTCCCTGCCTGCAATTTACAGTTAGATACAAACCAACTATCATAAAAATTCTGCTTGTGCTTCTAAATTATTTTACATTATTGCTCATAAAAGCAGAACTGAGAAAATTGCTAATTGGCCCCAGTGTGAGAGCTGATTCATTTAGAGATTTGCTAATCAAGGTCACTTAAAAATCTATGTGCTAATTAAAAACTCACTAGAAGCAAATATATCTGATTTCTTATTAAAATTGTATGTAAAGTGGAAGGGCGATTCCAAAACGCATGTACGGTGCCTGCATTTAATAAATTAGAGCTGTATTCTTCTTTCATTGTTTATGCTCAGGGATAAAATGTGTAATGTTCTCTTCTAAGTGTTCCACTTTATCAGTGCTCCATGTTCTCCTCTTGTGTTCTAATGGTTCTTGTTATGTAACAGCTGTACAATGGCAAATGAATCCGAAAGGTAAAAATGGCAATTAAATGATACAATAAATCTCTAGTTCCTTCTAAAAGCAATAACATGAAATTTAGGTTTATAAGAAATCTAACCCTTTTAACCCGCTGAGGACCAGAGGGTGTTTGCAATGCACTGCTTCACCCCTCTGGTTCGCAAGGGGTTAAAATAATATGTTCTCTTTGGAATAGAAATTTACAGAATTACAGTGTAACACAGACACTAAGAATGATGCCTATACATCATTATAGTATATGCACAGAAGAAGTGCAAATAACATATACTTGTAAATCTGGAAAATATTTACCTTCAGAAAGCTGTAATCCATGGAAGATTCTCAACATTTTACGTTGTATTTATACAATAGCTGTACAAACTGACATGGATTTCCTTTGAAAAATAATAAAGTGCAAACAGATTTTATAATGAGGATCTAACATCTGACTGTACCCTTAGAACAGTAGTGGGCAACAGGAGGCCCTGGTCCACACTTGACACTCAGAGTCTTCTCCTACAATCTCCGGTCTGTTTCCTGGTGCAAGAGAGGTCAGTCACCATCACAGCAATGTGTTGGAGCCACTCTAGCATCCAAGAGGTTAACCTACATATTCCAACCCCTATTTGGAATTTTTAACCATAATGTACAGCCCGTTGGTGGACTTGATGGCTACATATGCAGCACTAAGTAAAATCTGGCTGCCTGTCTCTGCCTTAGAAGGCTTTGTTTGGAGCAGACTTGTTGACCTAGTCAGGGCTGCACTGGTATTTTACTGGGAGGCTGGTAAAAACTGGGCTTGGAGCCAATTATGTTTAGAGTGGAAAGAGGTGGCACCTGCAGCTGTCTCATCTGGTTGAATTTACAATTAGGTAGAGTTGGCAAACAGCTCCAAATCCACATTTTGAGAGGAGCATGCTCAGCTGTGCCGGCTACGTCCCAAGGAAAATCCCTGCAGTAGACGTGAACACCTGGCTTATTTATTTAATTTCTTTACAAATCCTTTTACTGACCACTGTTTATACCTTTAGATGCTAGTGAGTTCTTTAGTGGATTGTATAGCAATGTGATGGTGATCTCTCTAGCAACCAAGCAATTAAGGGCTGTGTGAGAGGAACAGATCATATTGGGCTATCTATTCCAAAATTCTGTGGAACTGGGTTCTGGAAAAGATCATTCTGGTCACTTTATTCCTTGGACAGTGTGGATGTAAAGCAAGCTGTTTACTTCATCTTTTAAATCTTGCTTAGCAATGTTTTCTACAAGATAGAATATGAGGGGGCCTGCAGGGAAGCAGTGTGGGTTATAATCCATGCTCAGTGACAACCAAGACTTAGGGGTCTAGAACCTGGGGTCTTTTGCTCCCAGACACTAGTTGGTGTACCTATCCACAGTGTGCAGAAACCTGCAGACCGTTGGGATAAGGAGGGCCCCACTCTCAGGATCATGTTTGTTTACTGTACCTCTTTGGTGCATGATATGGCTGAGGTGGTAAACCATATCTAGAGTTCTTTACTGAGACTTTTCTTTACATCTGATGGAACCTGGGTCCTAGAAGTCCTGTGACAAGCTTATTATGTCAGCATCAGCTGACACTTTTATATCTTGCAAATGGCTCATAGGGCTCTTTTATGGCTACAGAGAGCAGCCCCTGGTTAGATCACACAACATCATCTACATACCCATGTGGTCCAGAGGATGTAGGATATGGCTGCAAACCATGGCTCTTCACACCTATAACAAATCCACATACACATGCACAGGACCACTTCAATGAGGCTCACACTCAGGACCAGGAATGTTATTGGTCTCCTTAAAGGGATAGTAATGTTTCATAATTAAAGCAGCTCCAATTAATCTGCATAGAATTTGGGCCATGGAGAGTGTTATTTCAGTACTGTCAGAGTTGCAGTTCAAGAGTAATTGAATGATAAAGTATCCCCCTCCTGCCCCTTTTACTGATGTAACACTGCTCACCTCAGAGCAGCGGGGTGGTGTCCACGTGGATTGCAGAGAGGGACAATCTTCAATTAACATAAGGAAAAACCTCAAAAAACTGTAAATGGGGGCAGGGATTTCATTGTTTTCACAGTAAGAAGATTGTCCCTTGCTGTGAGCTGTATAGTCTTAAGATCAGATTCCTCATCTGCGGGAAGGTGGCTTATACTAGGTAAAAGGGGCGGGAGGGGGAAATTTTATCATTCAATTACTCTTGAACTACAACTCTGACAGTACTGAAATAACACTCTCCATGGCCAAAATACTATGAAGATTAATTAGAGCTGCAGTTTTTGTGAAACATTACTACCCCTTTAAAACAAGATTCCACTGCCTGGTTAACTCAGGGAGAGCTCTGCAATATGCACCTGGCAAAATCTGCGATATCCTAGCGTGTGCCATACTACACAGTATTGCAGTAGACACACGTGTAGTGTAGGATTTGGATCCACAACCCATTGTGGAGGTGCCTGTTCCCCAGCCTGAGGAAAAGGAGACTCTGAGGGGGTGGAGACACAAGACAGGCTCCACAGGGACTTCTTTACTTGTGAGTATAATACAGGAATCAAACACAATGCATGTATGACCATGATTAGGCATTGGAAATGTGTGCAAACACACTCAAAAAACACATTATGATATTTTTCACTCCACAGGATGACTGAGATTCACAGCCTTGAAATTGCCTGCTTTAACATCACAACGGCATAGCTGCCACTGTAATGATACATGCAGCTGACATGTCATGTTTGGGTCTAATGGAGGCTGCAAATTCAACTGATATCTGGAATTCCATTTGGGCATGATGGCATTGGCATTTCACTGATATCTACTATCCCCCTGTGAACACTGCTACACCCGATTGACTATGTCCATCATTTTCCGGAAGTATTCCACAAAGCAAATAACCAAGATTAGAGTTGAACATATTGATATGAAGCATATAACCCTTGCAGTGTTAGAGACATATGCAATGCATTGAAATGCATTGTGTGCCAAAACAAAAGATGTTTGTGTTTGTATGCAATGTGTGCAATATGTGTCAAAGTATATTATGTGTTTATATTAATTGAAATGCTCTATGTTCCCTACTCCAATGTATGCTTCTCTCTCTCTGTTGCTAAATCTATCCTCTGCTCCTGGGCCCTGTTATGTAGCTCTGAGAACGTCCAAACCCAAGCAGTGTGTGTCAGTTATTTTGGGGTTTATACAGGTTTACTCGAATGTACTTGTTACTTTGGTGTGTTGTGATTGGCTGTGATTTTGCACTTGTTTTGACAACATTTAGCATCGATAGATAGCGTTGACTATTAGCTTATTTCCTTTGAAGCTGAAATATCTGGCGTTCTTTAACAACTGAAATGAACACACTGTGAGGTACAAAAAGGTGTGATGCACGTTATGAGGCTACATGTATTTGTTTGGCCTACGCTCATTGACCATTGTGGTAAACAGCTTATTGCATAGCTGCATTACTCAGATATGGCTAACGTTTGGTAAAGCTTTTTGCCTTACTGACTGTTTTACTGTGCTTTGTTGGATCTAGCCCTATGCAGACTTAGTGAATTAAGATAATTGCTCTTTAATTATCTTACCTAGAACACCTGATGTCTAAGAAAGTTTTCCAAGTCAATAATGACCAAAATACATATATTTAGATCCATTGTTAGATTAAGACTATGCTTAGATTTAGGCTATAACTTTATGCTAGTACCTTTTAAGTTTGTGACACATCCACCAAAGGTGTGAACAATAATCTGGATTATGTTTAGGGTGATTGACTGGGAACAGACCCACTTCTATAACCTAGTTAAGGTACAGCATGGTATGTATATGATAAATAATTGTGTAGGATTATACCTTACAGGTAATGTATGTATGCCTTAACAGACTATAATAGGAAGTACAATAGGTATTCATACATTAAGAGCGGCAATCTTTGTCTCATTTTGATTACAGTTGAAATACATTAGAATAAACATTACTGGGGATTCCCATATGAGGGCCTACCAGTAGTCGAATATCTTTATTAATTGCAACATATTAAACTATTTCCAGTTTGAACAAAGAAAATATTTTGTTTTTATGCTCCTTGGATACTAGCAATATATCCAGTGAAATATTTTGGAGATCTCCTTAGGTTTCAATGGATCAAAGGAGCCAGTCTGAAAACTCAAACAAACCCCTACACCAGTACTAAACAGTGTCCACAGAGCAAAGGACTCCATGCACTAGATCTGTTTGCTGCAAAAAAAAAAAAAAAACTCTTCTAAATGGAGAGATAACACTATGGTAATGGATGGATAAACCTAGCACTAACCCTAACTACAGGATTATAATTTTTGGGGTTAGCACCATGATTAGTGATTACATAGCACGGAGCTCTCTGACAGTAAGTAGGGCTTGGATCAGAGCATTAAAAGTGCTGTTGATACAGATCAAATACACTACATGAAGAGGTTTATAGTTACAGGTTAATCAGGTTTAACTGCACTACTGGATAATTCTAGTTTTATCATGTAATTGTATTTCTTGTGAATTTAGCTTAGGACTACACAATGGTTCTTAAGCCATGTTCTCCAAGCCAATCAATAGTGCAGGATTTCAGGATCTCACATAAACACAGGTTGTCTTATCACTAGCACAGGAGTTTCTGTTAGAAAAAAATGATCCACTGATTGATTCCCCCATCTTCATGTGAGGTGATCCTGAACTCCTCCACTTTTGAGAGGAGGTCAAGAGAAGGAAATGATGGTCTGAAACTTTGTAAAAAAGCATTTCAAGCAAGTCAGGAAAATGTATAAATCCATTAGTGCAACCAATTGTCTGCACTTATTTGCAAAGCCTGTAAACCCTGCTTTATGAAGAAATCCCTCTAGTGTATATGCCAGCATTAAGACTTTAAAGAGATAGTAATACTTAAAATGTAAAAAAAAATATGTTGTAGGGTTTATCCCCCTGAGTAAAACAAGAATACTCCCACTGCTGAAAGATGTTTCATTCAAAAGTTGTTAATTTTCAAATTAGAATTTTTTAGGTGCAATATCACAGTGGTCTGAAATTGTACAGTGGCGCTGTTGCTACACCATCCTATGGAGATTTATGGTCCCGGGACCAGTGCTGTCCATAGATTCGTGTAGCAACAGCGCCACTGTACAATTTCAGGCCACTGTGATATTGCACCTAAAAAATTCAACTTTGAAAATTAATAACTTTTGAATGAAACACCTTTCAGCAGTGAGAGTACTCTTGTTTTACTCAGGGGGATAAACCCTAAAACATATTTTTTTTTTACATTTTAAGTATTACTATCCCTTTAAAGGGATAGTAATGTTTCACAAAAAAGCAGCTCTGATTAAACTTCATAGTATTTGGGCCATGGACAGTGTTATTTCAGTACTGTCCGAGTTGTAGTTCAAGAGTAATTGAATGATAAATTATCCCCCTCCCACCCCTTTTACTGATGTAACACTGTCCAGATGTAACACTGTCCAGATGGATCTCAGGAAGGGACAATCTTCAGTGAGCATAAGGAAAAACCTGAAACACCTGTCAAGGGGGGGGAGGGTTTTCCTTATGCTTACAGTAAGAAGATTGTACCTTGCTTCAACCTGTCCAGTCAAGCGACCAGGATTCCACATCTTAGAGGAGGAGGCTTATACTAGGTAAAAGGAAGGGGCACTAGGGGGATATTTATCATTGAATTACTCTTGAACTATAACTCTGACAGCATTGAAATAACTCTCTCCATGTCCCAAATACTATGAAGATTAATCCAAGCTGCATTATTTGTGAAACATTACTATCCCTTTAATGCGAGCAAACATGAACTCAACCCATACAGAATACATGCATGAAAATGATTAATTTTGTGCCTTTTTAGTGCATATCATTAAAAAAGCGTTAATAGAACTGCATACCGCAAAACAATGATACAATCCCACACTGCCCTCCACTTGGTGCCCGCCATGTAATAAGGACACTTTTCTGTGTAAATAGCTTACTCATAGTCGTTAGACAGACACAACACTAAAATAGGTCCTTTGCATCTATCTTAGTGTAGAATTGCATTCACAAATACCCCCAGGGAGTTTGGGCCGAAGCCAATTGTAATATTAGAGCCAAGTTTAACCCTGTGTGTGCCAGACGGGGTATGCAACGCATTGCTTTGCAATGAGTTGCATACCCCTCTGGTACTCAGTTGGTTAACCATTTGAGTGCTAGAGGGGTGACGATAGGCAGCACAATTTAACATTATGAAAAATGCATATGTCAGGCTTAAATTGATCCCTGTCTTTCAGTATGACATTTTCATTATCCATCTTATTTAACAAGTACAGTCTGGTATCCGTCCTTCAGCTCTGTGAGAAAACTCAGTTTATGTTTATTATGGAGACCACAGTGTATGATTTACAGTTGATACCATGGTGGGGAAAAGCTAAACAAATGGTTGTTAAAATGTTTACAGGGCTTAAGGGCTTTTCCGTTGCTAGCCGATCAGCTCTAGATATGCCACTTACATCATAATTGTAAACACTAATGTTTCCTAGCTCATCTAATCGGATAACAGAATTTATATTGCCATCATGTGCTAAAAGATTATGTTACAAGAGATACAACGAGAGACTAGGCTGGGACTGGAAACTATGCTCAGATGGTCACTTCTGCTCATACTATCTTGTTAACGCCACAGCTGAAATAGCAATTAAAGCGGGCTTAATGTTTATAAGGAGAGGCTGTAGCACTTGATCTGTAGTGCTGTGTAAGATTTAAAGCTTGTTCACCAGGGAAACATCACAGAAATAACAGTTCAGGAAGAAAATGCATGATGAAGGGATCAAATTCATCAATATAAACACCAGTACGAAGGCACTGAGAGATCTTTTCAAGCTAAAGATGATCAATTATGAAGCAAACCAACTGTGACACCTCTCTAGTCTGCACTGATAGGTACCAGAACCCTGCTGAGATGGAGTGTTCCCTGAGGGCTGTATGTTCAAAAGAAAAGTGGAGGAATTCTGGGGCAAACCAACTGCACTATAGGGAATAACAAACATTTCCATTGATTTAAATTGGGATTTTAACCCCTTGAATGCTAGAGAGGTTTCCGAGACCTCTCTAGCATTCAGTGGGTTAAAATCCCCAATTTAAATCAATGGGAATTTAGTTTAGTTCGCCCCTATAGTGCAATTGGTGTGTCCTGAAAATCCTCCATTTTTCTTTGAAATATATGGCAAGAACCTTTTTTTCTAATAAACCTAATTTTAGATGAATCAACTATGGAAGTATGTTTTGCACAAGATAAATTAAAATTCCCAATGAAGTTTTGTATGCTAGAAAAGCATTGGCAACCTCCCTAGCATTCATTGAGTTAAAATGAAAGTAATGTTTCACAAAAACAGCAGCTCCAATTAATCTTCATAGTATTTGGGGCTTGGAGAGTGTTATTTCAATACTGTCAGAGTTGTAGTTCAAGAGTAATCCTATATAATAATTCGCTAAAATGTGCGTAATGCCGCAGTCATGCGCAGTAGAGACTGCCACTGCCGATACAGAGCGGGGCGCTCCGAAGGAGGGTCCTGCCAGGGCCGGATTTATAATTAGGCAGAGTAGGCATCTGCCTACAGGCGCACCCCACAGAGGGGCGCATGTCATTGGGATCAGGTTGTGTGTTTTTTTTTTTTAATACGTCTCGCCCGGCACCGCAACATGAACTTTCTGTCACTGTACGAACTGAACCTATGTCAGGGCACCGGGAGACTGAGCTCAGTACGGCAGCTTGACCGGACCAAACTTTCTACATGCTCATTCTAATTCGCTTCCTGGATAAGCTGCGGGGACACCGAGCAGGAATGTGGGCAACGTGTGGCTCTCAAACTATCGTCCTATCATACTTAGATCTGGCATAAGCCAGTTAAAATTGATCGGATTTATACACAATAAAGGATCGAAAGTCAGTGAGGTTTTACAAATATTTCCAGCAGTGCTATTTTCCTTAGTAGTCAAATGGCAGTGTTACCAATTGCTGACACCTGTCCTACATTTGTGGTCCTCGAAGAGCAGCACGTTATAGTTCAAAATTCCGATGATGGACTGGCAAAACTGATTAGCCCCCTGGGTGCAAGAGACGTTTTTAGCTCATTGGAGACTTTTCTAGCACCTACAGGATTAAAGGGAGCATTTGAAATGTGAAGAGAAGTAAGTTTTAAGGTGAAAATAAGCCCACTTCTCAACCCATCAGGCCAGATTTCTTATTAACCCTTTCCAGTGCCAAATGGAATGCGTTCCTTACCCCTCTGGCATTGAAAGAGTTAAGCAAAGTGAGCTAATGTCTAGAGCCCAGAATTTGTGAAGACATCCGTGACAGGTCTGTACAGAAGGAGAAGGCACAGACCTTTCCTGCTGGGAAGAGGTAGGAAACGGACACTGGGGGGGGGGGGCAATGTGCAATATGGAGCTGATGAGGGGCAATATGGAGATGATGGGGGCAATATGGTATATAGAGATTATGGGGGCAATGTGGAGCTGATGGAGGGCAATGTGGAGATTAGGAGCATTGTGGAGGTGTCCAGTGGAGATGGCCAATGTGGGTGGGGGGGCGCTTCAGATCTCTGTGCCTACAGGCTCCTTTGATGTAAATCCGGCCCTGGGTCCTGCCCTGTATCAGTCGCAGCGCGGGCAGTCTCTACTGCACATGACTGCCCAACGACGGGCTGCCAGTGGCACTGTGGCCCGTGTAACGGGCTCTTCAACTAGTTGAATGATAAAGTATCCCCCTCCCGCCCCTTTTACCAAGTGTAAGCCACCTCCACTCAGATGTGGAAGGTGGTCCTGGGACCAGACAGCTTACAGCAAGGGACAATCTTCTTACTGTGAGAACAATGAAAGCCCTGCCCTTGACAGGTTTTTCAGAGATTGTCCCTCTCTGCGATCCATCCAGACAGTCTTGCTGCTCTGATGTGAGCAGTGTCACATAAGTAAAAGTGGCAGGAGGGGGATACTTTTTCATTCAATTACTCTTGGACTACAACTCTGACAGTATTGAAATAACACTCTCCATGGCTCAAATACTATGATGATTAATTGGAGCTGCTTTTATTGTAAAACATCGCTATCCTTTTAAAGCCCCATTTACACCAATGTGAATTTGTGGAATTTTAATCTATCCCTTCCGGTGTAATTGTTTGCTCCAGATTTGTACCTCTTTAGCTTGAGTGAAGCCCTCTGTGCCTTACGTCTAAAGAAAAAGTCAGGGAAAATCAACTGTACTTTTTTGGGAAATATAGAAACTTCCATTTCCTGTGGGGCAAATCAACAACTCCAAACGGGAGAAATAAATATTGATTTAAATGGGGAGGTTATCTACTTGAATGCTACAGAGGTCTGCAATGTATTGCTTCTCAATGAGACGGAGACCTCATTAGTATGTTAAAAGACCCATTTAATCAATCTGAATTATTTGTCCCCTGTTGTGCAGTTGTTTTGTTCCAGAATTGTTCTACTTTTGGGATATATGTTGATTCCACTCGAAATCAGATGCTAGAACTGAGAATTAACCCTTACGTCTACCTAACAGCAATTTACTTAACTTTCTTCCCTTAATGCTGCTTGTGCCAAGGGGAGGACATTGGGGCAGTCTGTGTGCCTTTTGGTGATTTTATACCATTTCTGTGGGATGCACTGCAGAGCTCATACTCTGCATACACTGTGATACAGATGCTGGTATTAGATGGTAACACCAGAGGAGATCCGCTGGCAAACGTGTACACTCACTCCACTGTCTTTGCCCTGAGCCTTCCAAAGTCCATTTTTTACTTCAGTGAAACTTATCAAAGGAGAAACTACTGCCCCCATCTGTCCCTTTGTGGAAGGATTACTGGTACCTCTGAGGTTTTAGTAAACCTTCCCTGGATGTCACTGTGGTTCATTTTGAACCTCAGAGATAAATCTGAGGTCTTGTTTCACACTGGCAATGTGAATTGTGTTGTGATGCAGCTCAGTTCAAATTGCCCAGCTCCTGAGATCACATAGCTAAAGGAGCATGGTGGAGTTATCATATGGGCAGTCCAAGTGGCACTGGAATGGAATAGCACAGACAAAGCACGTGGTTGTGTTCTCTCTGGAATTACCCTGCTACTATCTATACAAAGAAAAGGGATGCTGGGAGAAAAAATTGTGCTGCGTTATTTCACATAAACCACAATAAAAAGGCATCAATATTTTCCACTCACCAGTGTAGTTGCTGCAAAACACTCACTCATGTGAGCATAGCCTTCAGGGATGCACATATGACATAGTGCAAACACTTGATACTTTGGCTGTATACTGAAAGAGAAGGGAGTGCAGCTCTCTCTTTTGTGCATAGGACCCTTTGAGCCCTATAGTGAATCTGTCACATATACAGCTTTTAGTTTTATTATAATGTATATATTTAAACTGTCTATATATTGTGCTTTTTGTTTTAAAATCAATGTGATACAGATTTTTGATTTGTTGTCTGACTTGGTCATATAAAGCTACATAATTACTTACTCACATTACCCCCATAGGCTGAGGTGCTGATGTTTGTTTCTGTAATGTCATACCTCTCAAGTGTCCCTCTTTAGGAGGGACAGTCCCTCTTTTAGACCCAAATCCGTCTGTCCCTCTTTCCCACCCTGATGTCCCTCTTTTTAAGAAATCAGATTGCATGGTGTGTGTGTATATAAATGTATCATATTACTCTACAGCAATAAAACTCACATTATTGTTTGTTTAAAAGTCAGTATATGTGTTTATAAATTAGCGTGTTTAAATAAAATACATTGGTCTTGTTATAAGTCATTTATTACATTACACAACGAGGTGTAAATAAGTTATGAAATAGCCTGAAAATGATAGTTAATTCTCCACCCACCAGCCACACCCTCAGCAACACCCCTTAAAACACAAGTGTCCCTCTTTGGCAATTTGAAATGTTGGGAGGTATGCAATGTTACTGCATTTCTAATGCAGTAAAGTTACTGCATGCAGGGCTTTGGAGCGATCACATGAGATGAGATCCTATGTGAAAGGCACTCTAGTCCAGTATTTTACCTTCCACCATGGGTGGCAGATCCAACAGAACTTTGTAGATGTTGCCCTAGGCTGCTAAAACTTCTCAGTTTGCACCAGGGGGTGGAATAAATTGATAAGGAGGAATAACCATGAGATACTTTTATGCTGGAGACTCCTACTGAGCGAAGGACTTGGAAAGGCCTGCTTTAATAAAAAAATAAATAAAATAAAATAAAAAAAAAAATACATAAAAACACAATGCATAGTTTTCATTTTCACTTAATAGGCAAATCTGTTTTTAAAGTGTTTATGTCTGCTTAAAGTCCAAAAGAAAACTGGATTTATTTTGGGGCAATCTAAATGCTTCTTAGGGGACAAATAAAAATTCCCAATGATTTAAATGGGCTTTTAACCATAAATCAATGGGAAATGTGGAAATGTTTGTCTCCCCTATAGTGCAGTTGGGTAGACGATAAAACAGTTCAGGTTTTCTTTTGAACATAGGACCCTAGGTGACGATACGTGTCATTTCCTCTTCTCAGATCTCCACACTCATTGCAACTAAATCCCAAAGTTATTTGCTGTTACACACCCCAGTCTCTTAAAGAGCACAAATAAATCTACACATTTACCGCACGTTTATACACAAACGTGTTTGCTTCTCAGCTTGGGTGCATGCACTGCTTGCTCAAAAGGTCTTGACGTGCTGCATGCAGTTTATTAGACTGGATTAATCTGCAACAGTCAGTTTCTAGTCTGTTTGCCCTGTGATAATGGTCTGTCCACCAGTACAGGACATTAATACAAGAGGTCAGCAAGTAAAGCCTGGGAAAACTGGACTGAAAACATTCTTTTTGACCTCCCAGAGCTTTTAGTTCTAGAATGATTTACTAAAGTGCAGCACCAGAACTCCCCCTACTGGACTCTATTTTAGATGTTTTAGAATTTCAACAGAACAAACTACATTCAGAATCTATTTATGAACAGGCTGAAGGTGATGAGTTTTATAGACCAACAACTGCTGGGGAAGAAGCACTAAGGTGCGGTAAAGAGGCAATAAAGTGAGACAGTGTGACAAACGCTCCAAGTTCTATGTTATTCTATAAGACAAATGTACTAAGATTTCTCCAACTTTAGATCTCTTAGTGCATTGTCTCCATAGAATAAAATAGGATGTGTAGAGTTTATCACATTGGAGAAGTCATCTCTACTTTATCACCTCTTTATCACAGTTTAGTGCATCTCCCCCCTGGAGAGTCACATCTTTCTCAGTTTCAGTAAGGTGAAACTTATTTTTGTCATGGTTGGTTTGCTGGGCTGCTGAAGGCTTCTTGAGTGTCATTTTTGTTGGATAAACACTAGGGCCCTATGTTAAAAAAAAAAAAAAAAAATGGCTGTTTGAAAACGCTGATATAAATTTAATGGAACTGTCACTTTGTAACAACTAGGTGATTTTGAAAAGAGAATATAAAATGCCCCATATTTATGTCTGCCATTTTAATTGTTTATGAGACATTTAGCTTTGTTTATTTGTCAGTTTTGTGCCGCTTCTGGACGACTTGCACTGATACATTAAACTAAATATCTAATAAAATAGTTTTAAATAAAATATCTAACAAATACAGTTTGCTTTTGAAAGCGCTTTCAAAATTACCTAGTTGTTACAAAGTGACAATTCGACTTGAAGTCAATTTTCATGTCACTTTTTTAAAATGGGATGTTCAAATACAAAACACCACTTTAGAAAGTATCACAGTATTAACACCATTTTGTCAAAAAACATTGAAAGAAACACTCTCTATACAGATAGTTTGGGCCTTAAAGTGATAGTAATATTTAATATGTAAAAAAATATATATTGTACTGTATATCCGCCTGAGTAAAAAAGGGTACTCTCACTGTTGAAAGGTGTTTTATTCAAAAGTTATTACAGCTCAAAGTTGAATTTTTTAGGTGCAATATCACAGTGGCCTGAAATTGTACAGTGGCGCTGTTGTTACACCATCCTATGGACAGCTCTGGTCTGTAGACCATAAATCTGCATAGGATGGTGTAGTAGCAGCACCACTGTACAATTTCAGGCCACTTTGAGCTGTAATAACTTTTGAATAAAACACCTTTCAGCAGTGGGAGCTCCCTTGTTTTACTCAGGGGGATAAACCGTACAACATATGTTTTTTACATTTTAAGTATTACAATCCCTTTAAAGCGATAGTAATGTCACACTATAAATGAATCTCGGAATATTCTTTATACTTTTTAATAATGCTCTGTGCCTTCCACACTGTCTATATCTGTGTAATTGTATTGTATTATAGTTTTATAGTCCCCCCTGCCCTTTTTCCTGATGCCACGCTTCTTCCTTCAGATCATAAAGCCTGACCCGATGGATCACAATGAGGGACATTATTGTGTAAGCATAAGGAAAACCCTGCTCCTCTTCATCAAGGTTGGGAGGGTTTTCCTTATACAGACACAGACATTATTGTCCCTAGTTGCGATCTGTTCGGTCAAGCGGCCGGATATCAGATCTGAGGGAAGAAGAGTGACGTTAGGAAAAGGGGAGGCAGGGGGAACTTTAAAATATAATTACAATTAAACTACATGGATATGGACAATGTGGAAGGTACAGTGCATTATTAAAAAGTATAAAGAATTATCAGAGATTAATTTATAAAGTGATTTTACTATCTCTTTAAGTACATAAAAAGTAAAAAAAATTAGAAGCACAAAACAGCACACATAGGGGCCAATTCAAAAGCCTCCTCGATTTAAATAGGGCTTTTAATCCAATGAATGCTAGAGAGGTCTCCGCTTCACAATGTGTTGGAGACCTCTTTAGCATTTAATGGGTTAAACCCTCCCATTTAAATCAAGAGAGATTTTGTGAATTGTTTGGTTTGCCCCACAATTACTCCACTTTTCTATTGAAGGTAATATTTGGAGTTAAAACTGGAGGTAATTCTCCTTAATAGGGCATATCTGTCTCCATTGATTGCTTTTAGAATTGGTCTGTCCGCCTCCCCAGCCTGTGCCATATATAGGGATTCCCAAGCTATGTTGATCCATTTGTTGCGGGGGTGTCCTAGAGTTCTACTCATTTGGGCCAAAATACTGAACAACATTTGTCACGTGTGGAGAAACTATCCCTGTCGACAACCATTCCTTTCTGCAAATGTGATGATTGACATTCTCATACCCACAGTTATTAAATACTCACTAATTGGTTGACAGACTTGGCCCCACAGTTCTCTGTCTGGAAGGAGAAGGTGAACAGCTTCATGAAGCATTTTGGATACATGGGAGCCATTTATTAAGACCCTACCTAGAGATACTCAGAGGCACGTATCAGTTTTAACAATTTTTCAATGCAGGTATAGCAAATTTGAAGGTACTCACAATTGTAGTGGTCAGAACTGATTCTGACTAAAATGGCAGACGGAGAGATTCTTCCGTCTCCATTCGGGTAACAAAGACACTCTGATGTGAACCAATACTTACTTCCTGACGATTTCTCTGGTTCTCCCTCCTTCTCTCCCCAGCCCCTCGCTGTGTCTCTCTCGCTCCTTTCTCTCCGGGCGCACAAGTAGTTTATTAAAAATATTTAATGAATATAACAGAAAGTTGAAAACCTTTGTTAAAATGGGTGAGTGAATATGGAGTTGTTCTGTGGCCCCATATTCTCTAACCCATTATGACACCACATACTAACCACAACTCTTACTATATAAGACTTCTTCACCAAGCATGCAGATTAGTCTATAAACAGGCATCTTGTTATTCAAGAGCTATTATGGCAGCTTTTGTCAGGAAAATCATGAAAACATAGTGAGACATTCTATCTGCAATGCTATCAGCTCTCTGCTTGGCCAGTGTGGGTAATGAGGATGAAAGCTATTCCCAGATTGGATCCAGACAATCATGGAGCAGATTTTGACCACTAGCCCTATCTGTGGCTGGCCAGATAGCTTGATACCTGATTGAAGTGGAGAGAGCTACTCACTGATAGCTGAAGCTCTGATCTACTTTTTGGAGACCCTTGGTGTGGACACATTGCATATGTGATTGTTTCATTAATTTTAGAAGATTTATCCACTAATTCAGATCTGTGTTTTTATTTTTGTCTCGATATCACTTATTCTCAAAAAATAATAAAAATAAGTTTAAAATGTTTCTTCCATTGCTATAGCAATGGACAGAGTCTTGTCTCTCAATTTCCCTCAAACTGGCTATATCAGCTTCTCAAATCTCAACCAGTCCTCTTAGCTCATACCCTTCCTTCAAATTGCAGTTGGTTGGCTGTTGACCATATGGCAAAGGTTTAAGAGAAACAATGGTCAAAGAAACCAAAATAATTTTTGATGGCCTGGAAAATGTCAGAAAATGGTGAAAATATAAATAAGCCTGTACTTTTTAACTTTTGTGAGGCCACATGGGAGAATCATGGGTAAGCTCCCCAATGCTGTATTTATTACATATAGTTTTCATTTTAGGTAGTACTGTCCCTTTAAAGACTAGATGACTGTATAACACATGGCAGATAAATGCATTGCACACCTCTATGGTCCTTAAAGGGTTATTTATCAGTGATTTAACCTTATGAATGACAAAGAAGTAGCCAACACAGTGCAATTAGGGTTGCCACCTTTTCTAAAAAAAAAAAAATACCGGCCAAGGCATTCCCTCCATAGACTTAACATTGGACAGAAGCCCATTTTTGTACCGGCCTGCCAGTAAAATACTGGCTGAGTGGCAACGCTAATTACAACACAATGCGCTGGATAGCTCTCAGGCAGTCAAAAGGTTAAGCGACACTCTTGCTCTGGTGACACACTGTAGTAGAGACGAACTGTGCTGTGACGTGTTCATTCCTACCCTTATTATATGTCCAGCAAGTTAGAGTTGTATATATAAAAGTGGAGCAGTGCAAGTCTGAGGTAAACCCACTGCACCATAAGGGACAGAAAACAATTCCCAGATTGCTACTGATTTAAAAGGGGCCATTTAACCCCTTAAGGACCCACGTTGTGCCATGACCGTCATGGGTGAACTTGCCATAAGGACCCATGACGGTCCTGGCACGTCATGGATTTCAGGGCTCCCCACATGGCTGCATGCCGTTTGGGGAGCCCTGAATACGATTGCACTCCGTGGTCCTTAAGTGCCGGCCTCGTGTGTGCTGGTCCTTAAGGGGTTAACCTCTTGAAGGCTGCAGAAGTCTCCAATGTATTTCTTCTAAGTTGCTCTATCTCAGAGTTGCACTACTCCATTTTTATACATATGCCCATGGTGTTCTTGCCTGGCTGCTTAATTTACCTCAGTCTCACCCTTTAACTTGCAATGAAGCTATGTGCATAACCAGATGCGCTGTGTCAAATGGCATCAACAAAAATGTTTTGTTCTGAATATAATTATTGCCTGTGTATGTTTTAAAATCTAAACTGCTCACTTGCTTATTATCCAATACAACCTACACTGCCATAATGAGAGATAAGGGAAAAGGTATCATGTATATAAACAGGTAGATCTTTTCTGCCCTTGAACATTGTGTTTTAAAGGAGCAATAACACTTAATATGTAAAATATATATATTATAGGGTTTATTCTCCTGAGTGAAGCAAGGGTACTCCCATTGAAAGATAAAAATAAAACTCATTTTTATTCTGAAGATTTAAGATAGTATTCCAACACAGAAAGGCAAGAGTATTGGGACATAGGTGAAGACACTGGGTGTCTCAAAGCACAGTCTAACACGTTTCACACTAAATACCACAGTGCTAAATAAAGTATGATACCCCGCTAACTGGTACCCTCAAGCAGCTCCTGTCAGGTCAGCTGTTCTTAAGTCTGGACATGTAGACATGACTCAGCAAGTGATGAACTTTCTCTATAAGTAGGGTAATCAACACTAATGCAGAATGGAACAGTACTCCCAGGAAAATCATATTCTTTATAGGGATCAAGTGACTCTTCCCCAGGTTTAACATCCACTCTATTATTGTTGTGAACTTGATGACCATATCTCTGTGCTTGAAGAGACAATATTGGTTATAAGAGATTATGAGGCTATCATCCAAGTAATTTAAAATCCTTAGACCTCTGTTCCTCAACTTGACAATCAGAAGTAACACCACCTTGGTAAAGGTGTTTGGTACCATGGGAAGCTCAAACTAAAGGCAGGAGAACTTGAAAAGTCAGACACCAACAGCAAATCTTAGAAATTGCTGGTGTGACTATGTACTGGAATATGAAAGTAGGCATCATCCAGCCTTGGTGATTAACTGCTGTAATAATGGTGTTGAGTAATTCCATCTTGAATGTCCTGACATTTAAATATGAGTTTAGATCCTGCAAAGGAACAAGGCTCTGCAGAGGCTTACCGGACAAAAACACAGTGTAGTATATTCCTTTAAGCAATTAACTTTTTCATACTGCCAAAATTGCTTCCTGATGAAGCAGTTAATGAAAAACATATTCTAGGGCATTGGACATTTCAGGATTTTCAAGAAATGTTTATCTTAGGAAAATGTCTCAGCCAGGGAAGGATATGAACTCCAAAGAGTAGCTAATGGAGATAATCTGCAAGACCCACTGATCTGTTGCTAGCTTGGCCCAAACTTTCCAAGAAACTTTATTCTTCTGGCCACCCAGAAGACTTGGGCCTGGAAACAATCAGAATTGTGGGAGGGCTTGAATCCTCATTGGTTGCATGATTTGGTATTACAGAAGAAGCCTGATTATCTTCCCTTACATGCTTGGGATCTACCAGATTTATTTTCTGGATGATAGGACAGAAATTATGATCAATCCTTCTGGGATTTTCTGGTCAGATGAACTTCATTGTTCTAGTTTTTTTCTTGAGAAAGGAAAAACACAATTAACTCCCAAAGTTTTTCTTACAATCTAATCCAGTTTATTACCAGTATCACCCAGTGAATGATATACTAGGAGATGTTGTCAGCATTCCATGGGTATAACCAATGTGCCCTTATGGTAGTCACCACTAAGAATATGGCTTCATACTAGATTTGGATTAGGTTGATAGCTGAATCAATAATAAACTCAATGACCAATTTCAGCTCAGTGATTGAATCCATAATGGTTGACCCCTGGAAAATTAATTGCTTCCTCCACATTGTTCATGCATATCTTAATTGCTCTGAAGATTGATGTCAGAGCATCAGCAAGAATTCAGTCAGAACCAATAGAAAAGATGTGCTTCAGATAATATAGCTGACTAGCTAGAGGATTTTGAAAAAGCAGAGTTGTCCAAAGAAAGAGGGGTCTCCCTGGCTCTCTATCCTTTTTTGGCACCTGCTAGGTCTTGTCTTCCAAATGTAGAACAGACATCTTGTGGTACACTGAATTCTCCTCTTTGGAAGATATGCTCTGGCATAACTTGAAAGATCAAGAGATTCAACAGCACTGAATCAGGTGGCAAATTCAAACATGACACCTGCTGGATGTAGAGGGATAGGGACGCAGAATAATGATACCACAGAACTTACAACTGAAGTGGATCTCCACACGTGATACCACAAAGCTTGCAACAGAAGTACAGCTAAACATGGGTTTTCCACAGAACTTACAAATGAAATACAGCTACACTAATACTGTAGTTCAGTTTCAGTTGTAAGCTCTGTGGTGTCAGTTGTGCACCTCCATTTTACTGTTAAGCTTTGTGGTTTCACCAGTGTAGCTACATATCAACTGTATGCTCTGTGATAGCCCTATTGTAAGTCAATTCCAAATTATAAGCTCTGTGGTATCACTTGTGTAGCTCCATTTCAATTGTAATCTTTGTGGTATCATTATTGTAGCTCAACTTCAATTGTAAGCTCTGGAATATCAGCAGTGTAGCACCACTTCAGTTATAATCGTTGTGATGTCACTAATGTAGCACAATTTCGACAGTAGGCTCTGTGGAATCACTAGTGTAGCACCCATGGCAACTGTAAACATTGTGGCTTCACTTGTATAGCTCTATTTCAGTTGTATACTTTGTGGTATCACTAGTATAGCTCAATCCAGTTGTTAGTTCTGTGGTATAACTAGTGAAGCACCATTTCAATTGAACGCTCTGCAGCATTACAACTGAAATGGAGCTCCATATCAATGCTCAGTGGTATCACTAGTGTAGCTCCATCTGTATATTTACAATTAAAATGGAGCTACAGAAGTGATACCAGGGAGCCTACAGCTGAAATGGGGCTACACTGATATTGTAGCCCCATGTTAATTGTAAGCTCTAAAGAGGAACTTGTGTAGCTCTATTTCAACTATCACTAGTCTAGCACCATTTCAAGTGATTGTAATGTGTAACACAACTATATTGCCGAGTCTTCTTTAGATTATAGGAAACACATTGAGCTGTTTAAAAACACTTTCTTTTGTGTCGTTCTAAAATTATGAAGTGGAGAAGGATCCCAGCCCTCCCTTTCTGGACGCCTCCCCTGAATGGCTAGTCGTGTTGTGCGGCCCAATGGATGCAGCGAGGAGGGCAGGATTTCCCTTTGCATACTGAAGTTTGTCCCTCGCCACATCCGTCCAGACCTGAGAGAGCTGCTGAGTGACGTAGTCAGAAGGGGCAGGCGAGGGATCCTTCTCCACTTCATAACTTTAGAACTACACAAAATTAAAGGTTTTTAAACAGCGCATGTGTTTCTTATAATCTAAAGAAGACTCAGTGATATAGTTGTGTTTAGACGTTACAATGCTGTTTATCAGCATTGTAGCTTAGGGTGACCAGGCGTCCGCGTTGCCCTCAATCCCCGGATACGTCCCTGGATGAGCCCTCAGGCTCAGCCACATTGCTTACTCAGGAGATGCTGAAAATTGATTGGCCCCATCATAAGATGCGTGAGCAGCGTACTCGGAGTAATTATGTAATACACCCTGCCCTCCTCTGTAGCAGCAGTGAGTGAGCATGCTGCACTGTTTAGAGTGGGAAAGGTAATGTCTGGCAGAACAGAGACATCTACTGACCAGGTACTGACATACATTGACTTAAATGAACTATTCTAACTATACCGCTGGGGCAATGTGGAAGTGGGCAGTGCAGAAGGAGTACAGGGTGGGTAGTGTGGAGGTGGACAATGTGGAGTTGGACCGTGTGGGCAGTGAGGGTGTGGACAGTGTGTGGGGTGGACAGTATCAAGGTGTGGGCAGTGTAGACATGGACAGTATGGGCAATGTGGAGGTGGGCAGTGTGGAGGTGGACAATGTGGGGAGGAGGACAGGGTGGACAGTTTGTGGAGGAGGGCAGTGTGGGGGTGGACAATGTGGAGGTGGGCAATGTGTGGTTGGATAGTAGGTGCACAGTGTGGGCAATGTGGAGGGGGACAGGGTGTGGGGGGGCAGTGTTGAGGTGGGCAATGTGGACGTGGGCAGTGAGTGGAGAAGGACAGGGTGGTTAGTGTCAGGAGGAGGACAAGATGGACAGTTTGTGGAGGAGGACATGGTAGGCATTGTGGAGGTGGACAATGTGGAGTTGGACAGCGTGGGCAATGTGGAGGTGGACAGTGTGTGATGTGGACAGTGTTGAGGTGGGCAATGTGAAGTAGGACAGTCTGGGCAAAGTAGGGGAGGACAGTGTGTGTGGGAGGACAGGGTGGATTGTTTGTGATGGAGGAGGACAGTGTGTACAGTGTGCAGTTGGACAGCGTAGTGCGGGCAATGTGGGGGTGGAAAGTGTGTGGGGGTGCAGTGTTGAGGTGGACAATGAGGGCAGTGTGTGGAGGTGAACAGTGTGTGGAGGTGGACAGTGTGTGGAAGAGGACAGTGTGTGGAAGAGGACAGTGTGTGGAAGAGGACAGGGTGGACAGTTTGTTGAAGAGGATGGATTGGCCAATGTGAAGGTGGGCAGTGTGTGGAGGTGGACAGTGTGAAGAAGAGGATGGGGTGGCCAATGTGGAGGTGGACAGTGTGGGCTGTGTGTGGAGGTGGGCAGTGTGTGGAAGTGGACAATGTGGGCAGTGTGTGGTGGTGAACAATGTGTGGTGGTGGGCAGTGTGTGGAAGAGGATAGGGTGGACAGTTTGTGGAGGATGGGCAGTGTGGAGATGGACAGTGTGGGCTGTTTGTGGAGGTGGGCAGGGTGGACAGTGTGTGGAGGTGGGCAGGGTGGACAGTTTGTGAGGGTGAAGAGTGTGAAAGGGTGGACAGAGAGTGGGCAGTGTGTGGACAGGGTGTGAGGGTAGACAGGATGTGGAGAAAAAAATGTCCCCGGATTTTATTTTAAAAATCTGGTAACCTTATTGTAGCTCAATATAAACTGTACACACCTGGTATGACTAGTCTTACACAAGTGTTACCACGGCGGATACAACTGAGATGCAGCAATGGAGCAACACAAGTATTGTAGCTCAGTTTCGGTGGTAAGCTCTATGATATAACTAGCGTAGCATCATTTCAAATGTAAGTTCTATGGTATCACTCAGGGCCGGCCCTTACATGGGTCCCGGTGGGTCCATGGAGCCAGGCGGCACTCTGACAGTGGAGGCAATTTGTCGCCCCAAGGCATGCTATTTCGTGCACAGCGTCTCCCCACTGATGACAGCTGGGACCGCATCACATGCTGAACCACTGTGTGGAGCATGCCGGGGTTTTCTTCCTCTGTTCGGACACCAGTGCAATTTTAAAAAATGGTGCCCAGAATGACAAAAATCCCAGCATGTACCACGCGGCATCTCCGCATGTGACACGGTCCCAGCTGTCATCAGTGCGGAGCAGTGGGGAGACTGAGTAAAAATCAACAGGAAGAGCCAGAAGGAGAAGAGAGAGAGCAAAGGAGAAGAGAAACAGGCAAGGGGGGGGAGGAAGAGCCAGACAAGCGGAGAAGAGACAGAGAAGGAGAAGAGAAACAAGCAAGGGGGAAAAAAGAGGCACAAGGGGTGAAAAGAGGGGAAAGAAAAGGCACAAGGGGTGAAAAAAGAGGCACAAGGGGTGAAAAAAGAGGGGAAAAAGAGGCACAAGGGGGGAGAAAGAGGTACAAGGGGTGTAAAAAGGTAAGGAGAGAAAGAGGTACAAGGGGTGTAAACAAAAAACATGACAGTTCTATGTGGTTTTAGGGGCAGGAGAGGGGTTAATATAATTAAGGATGTGGTGTGTTTTGGTGTGCGTGGTTTGGGTGTGCGGGGGGGGGGGCAGGATTTCATCCTTGGACCCAAGCTGCACAATATCTTGGGCCAGCCCTAGTTTCAATTGCCTTACTTCAAAGCAAAAGAAGGTGGCCAGGCGATTTCATTGTACATACACCCACACCACAAAAAGAAAACGATCTTGTACAATTAAATTTACATTAGTGTCCCTTATTTAGTAATGATATGCAGTCACCTCAACTTCTGTTCAACCTACCTTGGATGCTAGCGGTCTCCAAAACATTGCTTCGCAAGTCCCTGGTGGCCACTCTAGCCCCAAAGAAATTAATTTTATATGTATCAAACGTTACTTTCATTTTTGCATGTTGTGCAGCTATCCTAAAAAACATAAGTAACACATTCAGTCACTAATACATTAGGAATTAAAGCATTGCGTTACCCCTTTGAGTGTCAAATGTGTACACAACGGACTGCATTGTCAAAAGGTTAATATTCAAGTACACGGCATTTTGTACGCCCGGTTTATATTATACCAACTCATTTCATACAGCAAGTTCCAGCCCACACTTTGTGACACGCCCCTCACAAGTGTGCGGAAGTGAAAACGCTTGGTTGGCAAGTCTGCGCAGACGCTGCTCTCTGTGTACGTCTTCCGTTCTCTGAGTGCTGACGAATCACTACTGGGATAGTGGTGACGGGGGCCGAGCGGGGTCAGTCAGTGTAAGACGTGTCCGTTCTTCTTTCTTTCTCCTTCTCTTCACAACCATGGCACCTAAGGGCGGCAGCAAGCAACAGTCCGAGGAAGATCTCCTGCTGCAGGACTTCAGTCGTAACCTCTCAGCCAAGTCATCGGCGCTTTTCTATGGAAATGCCTTCATTGTATCTGCTATCCCCATCTGTAAGTGTACCTTAGTGTGTGATGCAGCCAGCCAGAGCACTATGCAGGCCTACAGTTACAGTGGGAAGTACACGGGGGTTAGTCCTCATAGCTCCATCGGTAGTAGTAGTAACAATCAGGCATTTTATATTGTTTTTTTTTTTTCAGTTATTCAATGAATGCTTTATGGCCTTATGCATAAAAACTGGAGCAGTTCTAGAGGAAACAAACTGCATCTCACGGGACAAATATAAAAAAGTTCCCTAGGGCAGTACTTGGTAAGGGTTGTTTTAAATGTGTTTAAGTATAAGGGGGTTGTTAATTGGCCCTTGTGGTGCATGTAGTTGGTTTGCCCCACAATAACTCATCTATTATATATATTATATATACACATACATACACTGGGCACATCATCTCTTAATGTCACATATTGAATACTAGTGTATTAACTGTGTATTAACTGGTAGTATCTACATGTAAAGCTTAAACAGTATATAGCGTATAGTGTAACATCCCAAGCTAAATGGATTGAACATATAACATTCTGACAGCTACGAGATACAAGGTAGTGGATGTTTTTGTATTTTTCACATATGAAAACCACATTAATATGTGTTTTACTTGAGGGAAATGTCAATTTGCATTAACCTTTAACCCCCAAGGGTCCACATAACATAACTGATCTGTAGCTGGGACCTTATTGGTCCTGTGGCCTGGGTGGGCAATGGTGGCTCTCCAGCTGCTGTTCGATTTCAACTGCCACAATATTCGGCTGCACGATAGCTGGGTGAGGGTTGTAGTTGTATTAGAGATACTTTGGGATAACATATAAGCAGGGTTTATATTAGTAGTCCTCCTCCTTTTTGCTGGTTTTGGAGTTGAAGTCCTTGACGGCGGGACATCCAACCCTTGACTACCCCTGCTAAAATGTGTGCATTGACTCTATAAAGTGCAAGCATAATTTGCATAGCTGATTTTTCCATTATTGTTATAGAGGTGAATGTACTGAGGTGATTATGTGCTTGCCTATGATCAATTTATTGAACTGCATACACCAAAATTCCTATCCTTAACACTTTGTGCTAAGGGGATGGTAGAGAGGGAGTCTATGGGCATTTTGGGGTGTTCCTTTTCTCTGCCTTTGTTTAACGAAATGGGCTTTATCTATAAAAGCAAAAGGGGGGGGTGGCGGCGGCGGCGGCAAAACTGTAATCTTGTGGTTAAACCCTTGAATGCTAGAGAGGTTTCCAACATATTGTTTTGCAATGCACTGGAAACCTATCTGTCTTTCAGTAGTTTAAAATGCCATTTAAATTAGTGGTCATTTTGGGAATATGTTTGTCCCCCTACAGTGCAGCTGGTTTACTCCAGAATAGCTCCACTGCTTTTAAACATAGGCCTATATATTAAACAAGACATAGAAAATGGTGAGACTTATAACCATTTCTTTGTGCATACTGAGGGGCAGGAATAACGGTTTTACAGGCATTAAAGGCCTAACAAAGAGGGGGAGGGTGTTGTAAGTAACTTTTTTCTGTTGATTTGATCTACTGTTACCACTTTGGCATCTTAACCCTCCCTTGATACTAAAGTATCTTTCTATTCTCAAGTATACATAAATACAACCCCTGACTATTAACCTTGCCTTGCTAATAGTACCTTTCCTTACTGATAATAGAGAATGAGAGGGAGCAATGTGAATGGAAATTAATGAGATTTGTCTGTCTGATCACAGGCAGTAAATTAATGTCTTCACTACAGGACTATGCATCAATTCTTTCTGCTTTGGAAGTGTCACATTGAATTTGTTTTTGTGCTTGGGGGGAAAAACATATCACTTCTTATTTGGAGAGATATCTAGAAGTGATATTTTAATATCCAGCTAGCAGGGCTCCTTTTTGTGTATGTATAGAGAGACAGAGTTGAGGGGTTAAAGAAGAAAATCGTTTCAGGGGTCTTACATTGCCCAACTCTGCTCCAGCTGAAACTAGTCACACAAAGCCATGAGTGTTCAGTGGTAAATGTTGATACCTGAAAGACTGCAGGCTTACTCTTTCCTTTTAATGTATTACAGGGCTGTATTGGAGAATATGGCATATGGATCTTGTACAGTCAGCTGTTCTGTACAGTGTGATGACCCTAGTCAGCACCTACCTTGTGGCCTTCGCTTACAAGAATGTTAAGTTTGTGCTAAAACATAAGTAAGTGGGTCTTTTTTTTTTTTTTTTTTTTTTTTTTTTAAACTGTGAATTTGTAGAATAAGTCATTAGAAATGTATATGTTCATATGAAGGAGGAAAAAATGGAGCAGATTTGTGTTAAATTGAGCTTTTACCACACTTTGTTGCATGCTTCTAGCATTCAAGGTGTTACAGTCCCCATTTAAATCAATGAGAATCTTGCAAATTTGTATTTGTCCCCCGTCCTTGATACAGCCCATATTGTGAGTTTATAATTGCACAGCATTCAGAATTGTAGTAATTTTAATAAATTTTGCAGTGATCTCTGTTCATCTTGACAAATTTAAGTGGGATTTCTGTTTTTAAAAGATATATCTGACTTTATACACTAGTTATTTTGAGTTTTTTTTTTCCTCTCTGTACAGGGTTGCCCAGAAGCGGGAAGATGCTGTGTCCAGAGAAGTGACACGCAAGCTGTCTGAAGCAGATAGTAGGAAGATGTCGAGGAAAGAAAAGGATGAAAGGTGACCGTTTTGTCAGCTGACCGTGCAAAGTATAAATGTTTTTATGAAGAGTAGACCATATCCATATAGTGGATCTAACTATATTAGTGTACTAGCCATTTGTTTGTAACTTCGTTTTTGAGAAACTAACCTTTATATGTTGGTGGCACAACTCCAGAACTGATGGGCAGAGGGGCGGGGCAAGGGCATGGCTAAAGTATTCTCCAGTGTCAGAGGCATAGATGTAATGTAAGTGTTTTAATTTTACAGAGAGTATGGTGGAAAAATGGAATAGTCTACCAGCAGAAGTTGTAGAGGTTAATGCAGTGAGGGAATTTAAGCATGCATGTGATAGACGTAAGGGTATCCTAAACATAAAATAATACAAAGGACCAAGTCAGGTTTGTGGTTTTTACAGTATGAAAACTGGGCAGGCTAGATGTGCTGAATGATTCTTATCTGCTATAACATTCTGTTTTAAAGCATAAAGGTTAAACTATTTTTATTTTACATAAAAAGGCTATTAGACAAACTAAAAACCAAAACCTTTTTTGTCTTAGGGTGACAGGTCCACTTTAAATATACAGGCATTTAAACGGTTTACTATTGGGTTGGCCATCCTGTGTCACTATAGTGGCAATTTTCCTTGACTGTCATTCACCATATGCAGATGATTGAGGTAATCATCTGCATCTGGCCAATGACAGCCAAGGAAAACTGCAGCTGTTGTCCAACAGCAGCTCAGCAGCCACCCATTGACAACATTTGTTGTGATGTTTGCTTGTTGTCATATTTTTAATGTATATTCCATTTTGCATATAATTCATTAATGGGGGAGCTACAGCTGAAGACTAAGTGGCTCTTTAATTATTTAAATTTGTATAGATATGTCCTTCAGGCAGTAGATATATCTATATACTGCTTCCACCAAAGATAATATTTCTTTTGTAGTCTGCTGCTTTTTTTCTGATAAAGAAAAATGATTGTTATTAGCTATCCATGGTATTAAAATCTATTGCCTATCATTAAGAGTTTGAACTGAAGGCAGACTTAAACAGAGATTCTATAGCGGCCACTGCAATATAATATAAAAAAACATATAGATGATATACCTGACTGCTTTATGAAGACCCTCTACCTAGTTGTCATTTGCCCGACTATACAACTGTGTATAAACTGTGAGCTTTCATGTATTTTAACACACATTGTTTATGTATGGCATTGGACTTTGAAACAGTGTTCCCTGTCTATGTTCATAAGCCTGTCATTGATAGCCCTTATCTTCCAACAGTGGGGGAGTTGATAGTCATCCATATGTATTTTAAATTTGTTGTGATCCTTCAGATAGCTATAAGGAAGAGCTGTCAATATTGACAGTGAGTTTATGTGTGCCCCAGTGAGTCCTAGCTCACACTGATGACTCTGTTGCAATAAGAAGTTTCAAAGAATAGATATTGTTTTGTATGGGTTCATTCACATCAGTCGATTTTTTTCAGCTACAATTTTCAGTTGTAGATTTGTGTTGCTGCCCTTTGCAAATTCTTTGGCAAAAAAATAAAAAATCAATCCACAATTCAACAGACCTTACAATAAAGAACATTTTTTTTCTTAGCTGAAACCTAATTTCCTCTAATCTTAAGGGTTGGCCCATAGCTATATCAGGTTTAGGAATTATACATTTGCTAGAGAACATAAGCCACACCTTGAGTATATTAAAGAGTTAGTAATGTCCAAAAATAAATGTACAATAAATGTAAATCCGATTCATTTAATATACTTTTTTATAATGAATAGTATGTTCTGCAAATCCCTTACCTTCATATTCGGTTTGAAAATCCAATTAAGTTTCCCCCCTCCTGTCCCTTTTGAGCACGTCATGCTGAATTCCCTCAGATGTGAAAGACCTTTGTGAAGACAGGTCGCAAAGAGGAACAATATTGTGTCTGTCAGTGTAAGGAAAACCCTGCCCACTTTGAAGGAGGGCAGGTTTTACCTCATGCTGATACAATATTGTCCCTTGTTGCTATCTGTCTGGACTGGCTTCTGCTCTGTGGGAGGTCAGCATGATGTGCTCAAAAGGGGCAGGAGGGGAAAACTTTTAATTGGGTTTTCAAGCCATATAAAGGTAAAGGAGTTGTAGAACATACTAATCATTATTAAAAAAAGTATGTTGAACAATCAACGTACATTTATTTTTGGACATTACTATCCCTTTAAATACTTAGGCTATTAATTTGCTTAGTACAATAAATTTCTACTACCAGTAGAAATACTACTGTATGACATTTATTTATTTATTTTATCTTGGCATTGAACTAATTTCAGAATCCTTTGGAAGAAAAATGAAGTTGCTGATTATGAAGCTACCACTTTCTCCATTTTCTACAACAACACATTGTTCCTGGTTTTGGTTATTGTTGCGTCCTTCTTTCTTCTGAAGAATTTCAACCCCACAGTGTATCCTTTTTCCTATGAAAATACTAATACTTCGAGACATCACCCTAACCTTTAAGAGCTGAAAGGGAATGTTTGATATAAAATGTAATAAAGTCCCTTTATATATTTTATCCCCAGTCCCACTTCCCTTAATGCAGTATGTTCCCAGGAACCTTGGAGTGAAGTGGGACTAGAGAAACTGAGATGGGTCTTCATGACTGACTACTTGTCTATCTTTAGAGCTGTGACATCACATCTTAGCCAGCAAGCATGTGCATGTCCTCTTCTTGGTTTTATGTGGAGGAATATACTTGAGATCGAAATGTGCTAGTCATGGTGGTATTAGATCTTCAAGCAATAAAAGGCCCAGTAAATTTAGATTTATGGATGGGAAGTATATCATTTCTCAGACTGTAAGAAAAACAAACAAATATTTTACAGGAACAGTTAAGTTATAACAAAGGTTTATGTAGCAGATGTTCTTCAAATCTACTTGTGTATCTTGTGAGTCAGAAGACCAGGGCATTTATTAGTTTAGGGGGAGACTGGTAAAGTCCTAAACACTGATCCCTCTGAGTATCACTGTATGCTAATTAATCCCTCAGAGCTTAATTATCATATAATTCTGTTCTGAAAGACAGCAGTTTCCAGAAATAACAGTAGAACTATTTCTTGGCTTAAGCTATGTATTGGCCAGATTTATATGCTTTCTATTTTGAATGAAATTTTCAAATATGCAAATTAAAAGAGCAGTAAACTTTTTATGAAAAAATATATATTGTAGGGATTTTCCTATTGAGTAAGGTAAGGGTACTCCCAATGCTGAGATATTTATATTTCCAGAGTTATTACAGTTTAAACCCATGTTTTTTTTTTTTTACATTAGCAGTGCCCTCTAGTGGTCAAATTCTAATTAGTTTTCCTGTTAGATTCTAATGGAGAGAAAAGTCAGAGACATACAGTTCTCCATAGAATGTGATAGAAACTGCCTGTCACTTCCTTTCAGAACAAATCAGGAAGTAAACACAGTAAATTCACTTCCTGATTATTTGAACCGATAGGAATTATAATAAAACATCTGACAGCGATGGGAGTGACCTTGTTTTATTCAGCAGGAAATGCTCTTTTAAATATGTGTTTTCATAAATAAAAGTTTACTGCTCCTTTAATTCAAGGTAACAGATCCACGTATAGTGGAACTTTCACCTTGATTCAAGTTTGCCAGTTTGAAAACTGCATTTAAAAACTGTATCTGTCATGTTAGCCAAAAGACCAGAAATGTACAGTTAAGGAGATATTCACGTTTGCTAATTGTGGTACCAGTGATGTCTGTATATGCTAATTAAGCTCCTCAGTGACATTTTATATGCTAATATAGCCTTTTTAGTGATGTATTGTATTGATGCTATTGAAGGTTTCAATGATGTTTCATTAGCTAATAAAGCATTGCGCAGTACCAGAAAATGTCCAGGTTCACTTTGCCCAGAAATAAGTGTGAATATCTCCTAACCTCTACATCGGCTGGACTCTTGGTTAACATGACATATAGGCAGCTTTAATGCAATTTTCTTATATGCAAACTTCAGTTAAAGGGAAAATTATCTTTGAAGTTAAATTGGATGTTGTCCTACACCTACACATTGAGTAACCACCTGCAGTCAAGTTTTTGCCTTGCCGGTGACCTTATCTCTTGGGGATGTCTTGAAAGTTCTGGTGATGGTTAAGCCAACCTTTTATCTATAACAAACAAACGAGGAATATGAGCAGGTATAGCTCAAACCCTGTATTACAGCTAAGCAAGATGTTTGCATATTGTAATACAGGGAGGAAGTATTTCCTGCTCAGACCCCTTATTCTCCGGTTACCAAATGGAGGAAGTTAACATTCCCATCACCATCTCTCCCCCCCCCCCCCCCCAAATTACATGGGAAGGGAAAAACTGGGTAATTTCTTGGCTGTAGTTAGTGTAGGATTGCTAGATGTAGGGCAGCATATTCTCTAGGTTACACCTCTTCATAGGTTTAACTGTCCCTTTTATAGATGGCATTAATAAAAGCAATTGACTGCATTGAAATATGAGACAGTGGAATGATCAAGCACAATGTAGTAGTTCTCCTTTTCTTGCAGCTTGAGTCATTCGGATACTACTTGGAGAACTAACATTTCAGAGGATTAAAGTGCCATTTAAATAAATAAATGTTTTTATTTGCTCCCTATAATGCAGTTTGTTTGCCATAAAATTTCTCCACTTTTATACATATGCCCCTATATCTTGTGTGTTCGATTTGTATCTGCAAAATAATTTTCCTTAGCCCTTTTTTCACAGAAATTACATTTTATCTTTAAGTGCTTCCTCTGGACTCATCGCTCTACTCTCTACAGGATCAAAATAGACGGACGCAATGGAGGCACATCTGAATGCTGAATTTCTGTTAAAAAAAAATATATACTTTTTTTTTTTTTTTTTTTAACAAGTTTACAATAAACCTGTATTTGTTTTTTCTTTTTGCTTGTTTTGTTTGTTTTTTTTCCTATGACACACTCCATCTATCCGTCAATCATGTTCTTCCTTTGCCATATCATCCTTGTTGATATAGAAAGTGCAAAGAAAGGGGGTGCGGACTATAAAAGCCATTTCCAGTTCATCACCAAGTAGGTATAAATGTCCTTTCTGACTCCAAAAGGCAGTAAGATATTTCTCTGGATCGATGTACTATCTGCCTTGAAACAAACTGTCATCTTTTTTAATATTCTGTGCTAGAGAGGTATCCACTATACTTTTTCAAATCATATAAAGACAGTTTCCTGAGGCAAAGTTTTCATTAAGTTTACTGCCCTTACTGTTAACAAAAAAAAAAAAAAACTGATTTTTTTCCCCCAAGGCAAAAGTGCTTTTCCTTTTTCAACATTGTTTTGTGTTGTGTACTCTTCTGGCACTCAAAGAGATGATGCTTTTTGAGTTTGTTTGTGTTGTTTTAGAGGCATGCAATTAAAGGCCTTTGCAAAATTCAAGTATACTGCATCAATGGTAGTACCCATGTGCAAGTTACCACTTGCCCTTTCATAGAATGAAAGCAAATTGTTTAGGGTAACACAGTATGTGTGTCCTTCCCTTCATATCTTTTCCTCTACATCCCACAAGCTTCGGTCCAGCCTCTGACTTGTTTACATTTGCTGACTTCTTCCCTATGTGATGTCGTTTTTATCAGGTTCTTTCAGCTGTGCATTGATAGAAGGTTCCTAAAAAATTTTGTGAGACATAGGCAAGGAGGAATGTGGTGAATTTAAACGTGTCACTTTCTGAACTGTCCTTGTACAAGGCTGTTGCTTGGATCCCTTTGTTGTTAGGTAGAAGGAGGGGAGAGAGATGTAAGGGAATCTTCCACTGATCCAACAGGCAGCCAAATATAGGGTGACCTCAAATGTAAGTTGAGGTTGGTTTTGTTTTTGGTTTTTTTTTGTTTTTTTTCCCAAGCTAAAATGCATGAAGAAAACCTCACCTTTATATTCGAGCAACTATGGTATTCTTCAGAAAAACATGTTTATTTTGTATTAATAATGTTGGCCACCACATAATCCTACTAGTATTGGTTAGAGGTAAATAGTGGTAATGTGTTAGTCGTAGAAAAAGTAGGATACTGGTAGCCAATAAAGGTATTATTTTTACACAATTTAACCACCTAGGCAATAAAGGTGTCACTTTTACACTACCAGTTGCCTAGTATTGGTTAGTAATCCTTTATCTAATATTTTATCCACTATAGAAGTGAAGCTCACGGATCTATAATTTACTGGTTTAGATAGTGCCACATGTTTTTGAAAAATTATGCAATCTCCTTTCCTCCAATCATGGAGCGCTATACCTGAGAGTGAAACAATAAATATTAAGTATAATGGTTCTGCTGTTACTGACCTAAGCTCCTTAAGTACATTTGTGTGTATCCCATCAAGTCCATGTGCTTTATTCACCATAACCTTCTGCAACCTCTTTTAGACTTTATCCTCCGTAAGCCATGCATATGAGGAAGAAAATGTCTAATTCTTCCTATTTGCCCAAAATCTGCAATTGTTAGTGCATACAGAAGGAAATAATTTGTTTAAAGGGGATCTCTCACCTTATTCAAGACTTATATCGTTCTTCATGTTTTTTTTTTGTTTTTTTTTTATGCCTACGAAATAAAATAAAGATAAAACGAAGTATTACTATCCCTTTAAAGGGGATCTCTCACCTTATTCAACAGTGGCTTCCTATTGTAGTTTAATGTTGGTGAAGCAGTAATCACTTTGTATTTTTCTTTTTAACCAAGTAGTTGCTGAGATATAAGCTTTTAAATGTCTGTCAGTTGCTCTCAGGCTGCGGGTACAGCTCCAGCCCGCAGCCTGTCAATCTTATTCATTTCCCCTCCCCATGTACTGCCTCCTCTCCTCCTCAGATGACTGAGGAAGACTGCATATGACCTGGCACGCTCTCTTGCCTAAGCGCGTCCAGATCAACATTTATGCATGAATGCGCTCTGTCCTTTACAAGGAGTGCCAGTCCGCTTGCCTAACTAAAAATAGCCACAAAGGCAAGTGGACTGGCACTCCTTGTAAAGGACAAAGAAGATGAATGTGTTCAATCTATGCACAGACACTGACCTTGGTGCACTTATGCGCGAAAGCTGACAGGTCTTATGCAGAGGAGGCAGTACATGGGGAGGGGAAATGAATAAGATTGACAGGCTGCGGGCTGGAGCTGTACCCGCAGCCTGAGAGCAACTGACAGACATTTAAAAGCTTATATCTCAGCAACTACTTGGTTAAAAAGAAAAATACAAAGTGATTACTGCTTCACCAACATTAAACTACAATAGGAAGTCACTGTTGAATAAGGTGAGAGATCCCCTTTAAAGGGATAGTAATACTTCGTTTTATCTTTATTTTATTTCGTAGGCATAAAAAAAACAAACAAAAAAAAAACATGAAGAACGATATAAGTCTTATCTCACAAACCTTTATGGTGTGAGAGATATTCACAAGCAAAGTTTCCCCTCACTGACCAAAAGGGTCAAGTCTGCCATCTAGCTGTCAGATTTGGAATCCAGTCCGCAGACCAGCTGTGGCTCTACAGCAGAGCTGAGATCGAGAGATATAAGAACTACTACTTAATTCGAATATTCTACAAAGTGTGCCTGGTTTGCAAGCACACATTTTAGACCCTTCCAATGAAATAGTCATTTTTGTATCTTGTGATCTCTGCTCTGCTGAAGAGCCACCGGTTAATCTGTGGACCGGATTCCAAATCTGACAGCTAGATGGCAAACTTGACCGTTTTGGTCAATGAGGGGATACTTTGCTTGTGAATATCTCTCACACCATAAAGGTTTGAGAGATAAGACGTATCATTCTTCATGTTTTTTTTAATGCCTACGAAATAAAATAAAGATAAAAGGAAGTATTACTATCCCTTTAAGGTGCCTTATTTTCCTTAATTAATTTGTCTCTTAGTTTTAAGTGGGCCAGTATCAACCATAATCATTTTGCCATTTATATACTTTACTTTTCTCATTTTTAATTTTATCTAGCCTGTGCAGATTCTATTATTTATATTTTTAAATGATGCATCTGACACTTTACAATTTAAAAGCCAGCTTTGTATTCCTTATTTCTCTGCAAACCTCTTTAAGTCACTTTGGACTTCATTTGTTTCTATTGTATTTATTTTCCAAAGGAATATAGTAGTGCATGTGTTTGTTCAAAATGCCCTTGGATAAATTCCATTTTTTCCTTTTGAATTTTTATCTTTTATCATAGAATACTGCCTTTAGCATAGTAAAATTTGTCTTTTTGAAGTAGATTGTTTTAGATGAGCTCTTGTTAATGGATTTGTCATAAACAAGTTTCAAAGACACGTTTGCCCAAATTACCCATTACCTGAATACTGTATGCCATTACAGAATAGTTTGAGACCAGTAGGTATAGAACTGCTTTGTTTCTAGTTGGCTCCACTCCTACTTGAGACATGATGCTGTCATTAATCATGCTTATACAATTATTTCCTGTTGTTTTGCTGGAAGTCCTATTTCCTACTGGGTCTCCCTGGTAGCATGCCAAGAGAGAGAGCCTCTCCTCCCCATCATCCCCAGTGTTTTTACCTGTCTTCCCTAGGAAGGTTACTTGTGGCATCCTGTTTGTTGTTGTCAGAGGATCCTACTTGGGTACCTTGTTGCCTCCAGCCACAGTGCCATCAAAGCTAGTGGTGGATGTAGTCTTTTCTACCTGGCCGCTCCCTCCTGCTTGTAGGTCCTGCTCTGGGTATCCGGATCCCTTTTCGTAGGAGCAGCCGCTGTCTGCAAAAACTGAGCCTGGACATGGCTGATCTGTTCCACCGTGGAACACATCGCTTCTATAGTTCTGTATTTAACTTCCGGTCTGTGAGTTCCCCATACTGGAAGTAGGGCATGGAGGTGATCATGAAGAGACTGAATTCCCCTCTGGCAATCCACAAGGGGGGATATTTAAATGGAGGAGGCTTCCTCTCCCACCCTGCAGCAATGTGGCAAGCCGGGCCATCCCCAGTATTGTCATATACTGCTCACTGTAAGTACCTATACTTAGGTAAACTAAGCATATATGTATTGTTCTTCTTTTGGGAGCATGCTTATAGCGACCTTATCGTTATGTGTATTGTTTTCCTAGATTGATCTCCAGGCTCCTCCTTCTATCTGCCTTCTTTGTAAAGCTCCACTAGAAGATGGTTACCTAAAAAAAAGTTGTGTTCCTCCTGTATTGTGAATTTGAACTCTGGCATTTTGACGGTTGCCACAGATTCCTCAGGCCAGTATGCCAAATGATATGGCATATTTGGTCTCTCTCTTTTCATACATTGCTAAGGCAACTTGGAAAAGTCTCACAGTAGAGGAAGGGATGGCAGGCACATTGGTCCTTTCTATTTCTAGAGGGCTCCTATACAAGGAAGAGACCCCAAGAGTCATCTGATAGAATTTTCCTCTAAGGATTCTGACAAAGGCTGCAGGGAAGATTCCTATCTCTTCCCAGTAGAATGTGTGGATTCTCTCGTGAGTAGTATCCGAGCTTCCCTAGACAACGAGGACAAAAATCCAAGGTCAGTTGTGGAAAATCTATTCCGACAACATTATGGTGGTATGTTATCTAGCCCATCAAGGAGGAATGAGCAGCCCTTCCCTCCTTCTCTTGTCCTCAGGGATCCTTCAATGGGCAGAAGTCAACTTGGAGGCACTTACAGCTGTCCATATTCTCTGTAAATACAACAACTGGGAGGATTTCCTGAGCCGGAGGATGGTGCATCCAGAGCAATGGTCCCCTCATCCCAGGATTGTACTGTCATGAAGAAGTGGGAGATGCCTCATAACGACGGTCACCAATCACAACATGAAGGCACCCAAGTTTTTCTCCCAGTTTCTGCAGGATCTTCATGTAGTAATGGATGCTGTAGTGCAGAAATGGGAATTTTGCCTGACCTATCTCTTCCCCCCTCTGAGACTCATTCCTTTATCCCTGAGGAAGATCAGTTAGTCATAGCCCCATACTGACCGAGGTCGTTGTTTATTCTGCTGAAGTCCATGTCACAGAGGAAGCCCATAATGCTTCCCTCCTTGGCGGATCTAAATTTTCAGGGCCCAGTGCCTCATCCTCCAGTGACAAATCTGAAGCTTTCCGCATGGTTCCTGAATCCCGCCTATTAAGTAACCAAGGCCTTTCAGACAGTGTGATGACACTTTTGCTTGGTGCTATTAGAGATAGTATGACTGGTCAATATTTTCTTACTGAGCTAATGAACATTACATAGATCTCTTGAACCATTCCATTCCGGCTCTTCTGGATTTCTTGGCTGAAGGCTTTTCTAATGGTCTAAGTCCTGGTACCCTAAAAGTGCATATTAGCTGCTCTAGGCAGTTTTTTGGGACATACTGTGGTGATTCCTGAAGTCAGCATTGGCCCTAAAAGCAGCTGCTTTCTGTTGCTCCGTGGGATCTGAATCTGGTCTTGAAAGCAATTCTATCATGACCCTTTGAGACTCTGTCTCTTTGAGAATGCTGTCACTCAAGACTGCTCTTCTTGTGACCCTCATTTCGGCAAGAAAAGTAGGAGAAATTCAGACCTTGTCTATCCTAGAGCCTTAATTGCAGTTTATATCAAATTTTGTAGATCTCAGAATCCTGCCTGAGTTCCATCGTAAGGCTTTTTCCTTCCACAGAAGTTAGGAATTATGTCTTCCATTACTGTTTCCAGATCCTCAGTCAGAAGATGAGAAGCTGCTTTGGTGCCTAGATGTAAAGAGGTGTCTACTGTGCTATAGTCAGAGAACTAGGGATTCCTACAACCCACCCTTTTGTGTGTCCACTTTTCTTGGTGTGATACCAAGGAGACCCAGAAGGAAAACAGGAATTTTCGTACCTGTTAATTCCTTTTCCTCTGGGTCACAGTAGGTAGCACACAGATTTCCCTCCCTTCAATGACTAGTTTTGTTGGGGTAATAAAATTAATGCATACTTTATCCTCTTCTGGTTGGCTTTGTTCAGCAATGGGGATGGTGAGGGAGCGAGGTCCCTTTTATACGTTTTTACCTATCCTAACTTGAGAAGAGGGTTTCTCTCTCTTGGTGTGCTACCTACAGAGACCCAGAGAAAAAGGAACTGACAAGTATGAAAATTCCTGTGTTCTCCAGTAGATTTCAGGGTAGTTGAAATCTCTCATTATGATTACATTTCCTAACTGAGAAGCTTTTTCCATTAAAAGTAACAGTTATCCTTCATCAGTCTCTCTAGTTGTTGGGTGCCTCATTGAGAGCGCCGATCAACTTATTTTTATTACCGTATGTAAAGCTGTATGTTGGTGTGTGATGTCTTAATTTGGGGACATTGAGTGAGTGGACCACAGCTCATATCTGAAACAGGATCCCCATTTGACTGAACTCGAAAAGCATTACCATTGCTGCACAAATGAACATTAATAAGGGTGGGCCATGGTCTGAAAATGGACTGACCCTGCCGTAGATGAATGGAAACAAAAGGAGAACAAAGAACTCTGTAGAGTAAAAATAAAGATTACCAAAATTTCCATGGTTTTAAATTGGGCTTTTAACTCCTTAAATACTAGAAAGGTCCCTATGCTGTGAAAATCCATATGTCCTTCTTTCCCTCCCTATTTTCCCACTTTTATTTTATTGATAAGACTTGGTGTTGTATATAATTTACATTGCGCCAAAACAATAAATTATTTTTTGTTTAAACTTAAGCAGATTAGTTTAATGAATAGCGTGTTTAAATATAATAATTGCTCTGTTTTAATTTTTTTTTTTTTTTTTTAATATAAAAGTTGCTGTTAGCAGGTCAGAAATGGCCCTGCATTCAGCCTGCCCCCAACACTTGCACTGAAGAGGTTAATATCCTCAACTATTTCCTAATTTTAGTTGATTTTATGTCTGCTCTCTGCTTCGCTTTTCCTTACTCTCCTGGAGCGATCACATGTATTGGCAAAACAGAGAAGGACTGAAACTGAGCCCTCCAGTCCTGGAGCGCTCAGTTTCTGCATGTTTAGCATGATAACAGCTCATGATGAGGCGTGTTGCTATCATTTAACCCATTACGTACCAGGACTGTCATGGGTCCTTATGGGAAGCTAACCCATGACGGCCCTGGTATGTCATGGGACATTATGGGGTTAAATACTGGGCCCCAGGTCAGTTTGTAAACAAATATCCTTTTGAGTGCTGGAGGGGTAGGCAACTCATTGCTCATCCATGTGATGCATACCCCTCTGGCGCTCAAAGGGTTATAACTTACATTTTTACCTCTTTTCAAACTTCTCTAGCTAATTTTTCCTGCTGGGGAAAGTTAACCTAGGCTAGGGTTAGTTGGTTGTTTGGAGACTGCAACACCCATCATTGTGAAAAAGCCTTTGGCTGGTTGGGTATGATGGGAGTTGTAGTACAGCTGAAGAACCAAAAATTGACTACCCCTGGAATTTGCATTTTTAGTTTCAAAAGATTTTATTGAGAGGTCTTCACAGGAAATACATAGGAATACAGATAAGTCGGTAAATACATATTAAAGAAACATAACTTCAACGTGTATACAATGTGATTGACAAGAATCGTAAAAATACCCTCAGAGAGAGTTATACAATTTTTACCGATAAAAGGGCATCAAGCCTGTGAAAGACCCGGTTTTATGCTACAGGGACAAGAAAGAAGAAAAAAGTGGAAAAAAGAAATCAGAAGAAGTCTGGTCATTGGAAAAGGGTACAAACTCAAGTCCTACGATGATAGGACGGACTCAGACCTTATAATTGAGTGTAAAGAGAAGAAAGGGTACATTAAACAGGAAAATGAGAGAAAGAGGCCAAAGAGGAAAGAATAAGGAAAATGTAGCAAACAGAGAAAAGGTGAGGGAAAGAGGTGAAAATACAGACACGAGCCTAGGTATGCAGAGTTAGTCTAAAAAAAGGGGGGTGATGGGACCCTAACCTAAACAAAGAGATTATGTACTGGGTATTGAGGGTTAGAAAAGCTGCTAGCCATCTGTGAAATTGGGCAAGGTCCAATTTCTTGCGCCTCGAGGCTATTTTTATAAAGAGAATTTGCTCCTCTACCTTTTTAAACTAAGTGCTCACTGATGGAGGGACATCCAACTTCCAATGAAGAGGAATAAGAGATTTGGCTGCGTTCAACATAGTGTATAGGAATAATTTTTGCACCTTGGATACCACTGGCAGATCTTTGTATAACAAGATCAGCCAAGGATCATGAGGAAGAGAGATTTCCAGCCAAGTATTAATATGCTGCAAGCAGGTAGTCCAGAAGTTAGAAATAGCCGGACATGTCCACAATATGTGCAGCAAAGTCCCAGGATGCGATCTACATCTCCAGCATACATTAGAAATGTTAGAGTTAAAACCATGGAGCCTATGAGGAGTGTAATACCAACGGTAGAACAATTTATAGTTCATCTCGATGAACTGCATTTGTGCAGAAATGAAGGATTTCTGAGTTTGACGGCAAATACCTCTCCATTCTTCCAGTGTCAGAGATTGACCCAAGTCCTTCTCCCATGCCAAAGCATAGTTGGATTTAGAGTGCTGAACAGAGTCAGAAAGAATCTGATATATGGTGCCTAGAATTTTTTTATGTTTAGGGTGAGCCATCAGAAGCTCCTCAAAAGGGGTCAGGGTTCTATCGAGTTTATGTTGTATCCCTCATGAGGATAATAAGCCCTTAATTCTAATGTAATTCCACATTTCCTAGATTTTGTCCAATTAGGGAATTGGGATGCTGTGAGTGTCTCGAGTATGAAAAAGAGGGGAGCATGGAGATGGCAAAGAAATTAATCGATTTACAGTAGGTACAGCAGACCAGCATTATAGAACATTCCTCACAATTGGGTTAAAAGAGTGTGTGTTAAGCCTCATTTCTGTAGGTAACAAAGATTCCCAAAAGGGATCAGATGTAGGGTCTTGTCTACGTCCCATAGAAACCCATAGTTTATTGGCTTGGTGGGCATTCCAGTCTGGGAGAGATGCTAGAATAGAAGCTAGATAATAACGACGGAGGTCGGGAAGCCCAAACCCACCGTTCTCATATCATCTATGAAGAGTACGGAGACCAATCCTAGGGCGTTTGTCGCCCCATAGAAATTTTGAGAGAAGTCGAGTTGTTTCAGGCCAAAACTAAGCTGGAATCCGGATCAGAAGAGTCTGAAAGAGGTAGAAAAACCTCAGAAGAACACTAATTTTTAGTGCATTAATTTTAGGATTTGCATTTTTATTCCACTAGAGATATTTGGTTACCATTTTATAAATCTGTTGGTACAATAGATATTTTATACATATTTCCATTGTTTTGTTTTAGACTATACAGTATATTGCTGAGGGGCTAATAACTTAATTTGGTGTCAAGTTCCACCTCCATAAATAGCAGTGATTCATACAGCAGTGTAATTTGGCGATTTAGCTTCTTCAATAATTCTTGGAGTACTGTGCATTTTGCACTGTGGAAAGACTGATGCTCGGTGTGTTCTGATATAATCAGGAGACTAATAGAGTGAAAATTATACCTTTATTGACTTTACCCTGATAAGATCACTGCAAGGGACAATCTTCTGTTAGCATAAGGAAAAACTGCCCTCCTCCTTAAAGGGTGGCAGGGTTTTCCTTATGCACACAGCCAGAAGACTGTCCCTTGCTGCGAGTTGTCTGGTCCAGATTCCACATCTGAGGGGAGGCAGCTTACACTAGGTAAATGGGGCGGCACGGTGACATTTTATAATTCAATCACTCTGGAACTATACATCGTAGAGAATGATAATACCGGTATACATAGTCCAAAAACTATAAAGAATAATTGAATCTGCATTTATTTTTAAACAATACTATCCCTTTAACATTATATATGTACAATAATATCTCAGTCGAGCTTGATGCAAATTCCAATGACGCATTGTTGACAGGCTATTTCACAAGTGCATTATTTTGTTTTATGCAATGAATGGAACGCAAAAGAAGATTTTAACCCTTTGACTGGATTGAAATGCGTTGGAACACCTTTTCTGACACACAAATGGTTAATAAAGTTTGTTGTAGAATATTTAATTGAAGTGCTCTATTGCATGCAAAAGGCTAAAGTGGCTCTGTCACTATGACTATTAAAAATAGTTAACGTTGATTTTTCATTTTGTTTTAGATATACCAATCTCTTTTACTGTAACTTTTAATCTATTGAGTGTCAGAGTGGTGGACAACGCATTGCATTACCCACACCTCTGGCACTTAAAGGGTTAAAACACACACAAACACACAAACTCTCTCTCTCTCTCTTTTGGAATCACTACAGCTGATACTCCACTAGAGGGCCTCCTTCATCAAACCAAAGTTGTGTAATGCTATAGCAAACCAACTGCATCATGGGAGCAAAGTTAAAAATTCCCATGCATTTAAATGGAGATTTTAATCTCTTAAAAACTAAGAGAATGGGAATTGAGAAAAGAGATTACGTGAGAGAATACAAGGCATTCCAAGATCTTAGATGCAAATGGGAGGAGTGAAACTGGAAGGTAATTTGAAAGTCAGGTGGGGTTGAGGGAGGGTTTTTAAAGTATAGGTTTGAGTATTGCATGTTTGAATGGGGATGGAAACGTTCCAGTAGAAAGAGAGGAGTTAAATCTATTAGTAAGGCAGGGAACAAGAGTCTTGATAAGGTGAGAAGGCATGGGATCCAGGGGGCACGCAGTGGGTGGAGAGGAGGATAGTAAGAGCGATACCTCCTCCTCTGGAATAGGGGAGAATGAGCTGTGGGTTTCTCTAGGTGAACTAGCAATCACAGGGATTGGAGGAGAGAATGTGGAGGGTGTGGTTTATTGAATGGACTGTACCTTATTTTTTAAAAAGTCAGCAAAGTCCTGTGGGGTTTGAGAAGAGAATCATAGAGGCCACATGGGTTAGATTTGTGGGTAGTAATAAGGTTAGAGAAGTAGTGCTGTTTAGCCTGGGTGATAGCTGTATTAAAACAGGATAAAGTGAATTTATAATGGTGGAAGTCATCAATAGAATGAGACTTTCGCCAGAGACGTTCTGCAGCTCGAGCAAGTTCTCTATCCATGCACAGATATCACCTCCCAAATGTATGCAGTACCATGCTGCGAGGCACAGTATCAAAGGCTTTTGCAAAATCCAAGTATACATCAACAGCAATACTCTTGTCCAAGTTAATATATATACCCTTTATTAGAATTCAAGCAAATTAGTTTGACATTATATGTTCTTCATACAACTATGCCGACTACTTCTAATAATGCTCTTAGCATCTGCTTTCCTCCAGTCACAGGGTACTATGCCTGATTACAGTGAATTAATATGTATATATGTATAATGGTATATATATATATATATATATATATATATATATATATATATATAATGGTCTTGGCATAACTGTACTTAGGGCAGAATGTAAGAAACATGCTCAATCACTATTTACAATGTACTTTTGTTGCCAATATAATTAGCACCAATATGTTACTATACTGGGCATTTTCTTATGAATTAGCAAACATTTTTTTTTTTTCAATTCATTTCAAGATGTGGGCGTGGTTAAATTGTCTGCCACTTTATGAGAAGATCAGTGACTGCACCTAAATTCAGCAAAGCAGTTAGCACTCATTTTCATACATCTGAACAACTTGCTGTTAATTTAGGAGCATGTGCTGACTGTGCGAATAATTTAGAAGCAAGTGGTATTCATTATCAAGACAGTAGTATGTTATAATTAAATGTATGTACGTTATAATGAAATACTCCCTACTGTTTTATTAATAGCTTTTACCCAGTTGTGTTGAGGCATTTTCATGTAGCTACACACAGGCGTCACTTTCTGGAACAGCAGTCAATGGCCGGTTCTCCCTCTAGTGTTTAGAATCATGTGTGGTGCTTCCGAGAAAGCACAGATTACACTCTGATATCAAGTGACATCAGAGAGGTGTTATGTGATGTAAAATACAGTAATCCTATAGCAACGTTTCCAACACATTGCAAAACAGAGTGCCTGAGACCTCTCTAATATTCAAGGGTTTAGCAGTCCCATTTAAATCCATAGGAATGTTGGGAATTTTGTTGTCCCCTGTGGTGCAACTGGTTAGCCCCAGAACTGTTCCTCTTTATCTGATGGTGTGAAATGCTTATGGAGTTGGAGATTGGGTTCTGCTTTTACATCTGAACTAATACCTGTAGAATACAAAGATCCATTTTTCTTTTGCTAACTTCTGCCACAGCCTTTCTTTTGTAACCAGGTATTGACTGATGCACTCTCTAAGCCTTTCCAATGTCTAAAAAATCAGGATCAAATAAACTGCACAAGAGTGAACTTGGTCAAATGAACAAAGCATTGTAAATTACATCAATACACAAAATACAAATTGTAACCCATTGAATGGTAGTGAGCTCTGCAAAGCATTGGAGACCTCCAGCATCCAAGAAGTTAAATCATTGCATTCTTACTATAATTTCAACTATTTTACTATAACAGTTTTCCAATCTTATTTTACTTCATATAGTCACCATCCTATATAATAATTTGTTAGGATGTTTGTCAGAAGCCGTCACATGCAGTAGAGACTGTCAGAACGCACAGAATGCTGGGAGGTGTAGGAATGCTGGGAGCATTCTGTGCTTTCGGGCAGTCTCTACAGTGCATGACTGTGTCAGTGGCAGGACTGGCCTCTTAACCCTTTGAGTGCCAGAGGGGTACACAACGCATTGCAAAGCAATGCGTTGTGTACCCTTCTGTCACTCAAAGGGTTAACACCACCCGGACCTTGGCCTGTGTACACGGGCTTTTGCCTAGTTTTTCATTTTAATATATACATATATATATATGAGAATTGACAGTCCATGGTGTAAGAACTTTTTTATTTTGACTACAGACAGTTTCAGTTACCACCACTTTTTGAACATCTCGCCCATAGACTTGCAAGTCCATCATCTGTATCTGTGCTTTAGTAGATACACACAATTCAACCAGTTTACAACTTTCTGTGAACAAGCATTTAAAGAAGAAGTAACACCTCCTAATAATCGTGGCTGGGAACTCTCCGGATTTGCCCTGGAGACTCTGGTTTTGACTTTGAATTACCGGGTCTCCGGGGCAGAGTCTGATTCTCCGAGTGTGGAGAGTTTCTTATGAAACTCTGCCCACATCTGCTCCTTCCTACCCTGTTCTTCCCACTCCGCTGACCTTTTAGCTTCCTTCCCGAGTCTGTTCTAGGTATTTATTTATTTTTTTGGGTTTTTCTTGTCCTGCCCCTCACTCGCGATTAAGCCCTGCCCCTTTTTAAAACACGAATCGCATAATTTTTCTGCCTTCAGCAGCATCACAGGGCTCCCTTCCAGGCAAAAAAGTTCCCAGGGAAGCTAATGATAACAATTTATCATATCCTAATGGCTCCTCTGTGTTTTTTCCTTTCTCCTTGATTCAAGAGATAACACAATCAGTCCTAGATGTCACGTGGACATGATAGCTATTAGAAGGACTACACTTCACTCTCCCCACTGCATAGGGTAATCTATCTGCATTGACTTGTAATGCTTTGCACATCTCAGGTCCTTCAAGGACCAATTAAGTAAGCTAGTTTGAAAAAATTGCCAGTAACGTTTATGTCAGCCTCCATAGACATGACATTCAGGACTGATTGAAGATGTTATCTCTTGAACAAAGGCACAAGAGTAAAATTCGGAGTGGGGCATTAGGATTTTCTGGTTCTAGTAAGGTAAGTGTGGGAATATTATTAGGAGGCATCCCTTACCCTTTAATGCCACCCCTATACCAGGCTTTAGAAAAAGGAATTATTTTGATTTCCTCTGTGCCCTGATACTACATTGTATAAAAAAGCAATAGCAAGCCCTGAAACAGCCATACGCTCCCACACTTCCCAGACCTTGGTGCACGGGCTGTAATGCAGACATATTATAATGTATAATCTTAGTACATAGGCCTTAGGCAGGTACAGTAGATAAAAACAGTTATTTGTGCTCATTTCAGAATGAACTTCTGTTTCTACATACCCCTCAGCTACAGCAAATACCAGGCTTGTTTTCACAGTAATTAGGGTGCGGTTTTATCAACTGTCTGATAACTAGTGCACCTGCTTCCTTCAGGTATCATAAGTAGAAATAAAAACTGCTAGTGAATACAATTATAGAGCAGACATTACTTCTAATACAAGGCTGTGGGCTTTCAGTCTTTAACAAGAAAAGTCTCAGGTTAAAATCTGCAGCGTTTTAGGGACTCTTTAACTGAGTGTCAGAGAGGTATCCAACACATCGGATACTTGAGCTGTCTACAAAGCACTCTGACAACATTTCTATCATTGAATGGGTTAAAAAGACATGTTTTTTTTGTTTTTTTTTACAACTAACTGGATTCAATACACCAATACTTATTAACTTGATTAGTCTGTTATCTGCCAGAAACAATAAAAACAATTGTTATAGGTGCCTATGGAAGAGAAAGCGGATAATGAGTTTCACCCATAACATAGAAGATCCCATCTCATTTCATTCCTCTAAATAACAGCCTTCGATTCAGTTTCCTGCACATCTGAACAGTGTAAGTAAAAATAAGACCTTGTCTGAATGCAGGTTATGCACATGGATCCAACTTGAATTCATGCATATAAATACAGATGAAAATAATTACTTGGAATACTGAGGCAATAAAACAGTAGTAAACATAAACAAGAACAAAAAAAGCAAAGAAAGAAGCATTCATGTATAAATAAAATTGCTGTCTTGAAAATGTCACACTATTTTGTTTTACTTAATTACTTTTAATAGGGCAGCAAACATTTATTTTACTAGAAAAAACATATGGCTTTTCCCGTTGAGTAAAACAGGGACTCAGCCACTGTGGTGGTATTTTTTACATTTAACTCAGTGGGGTACGCAACGCATTGCGAAGCTCTGGCACTCAAAGGGTTTTAAAGTTTATTACATCTCAAACTCTTAGCAAAAGGGCCACAGGACAGCTTGAGTCATAGATTATGACTCTTCATTGTATTTGATACAAAACAGCATCCCCTAGTGACCACAATAGAAAACTGCAATTTAATGTAAAAAATTAAAAAACAAACGTTTGAGCTGTTATTATATTTACAATGAAAACCTTCCCAGAGCAATAAATATCACGTAATATCCAGTGATTGTGAAGTGTTAACTGCCTGAGGACCAGAGAGGTACGCAACGCATTGCTTTGCAATGCATTGTGCATTCCTCTGGTCCTCAAGGGGTTAACATGCTGTTGCAGCCTTAATAATTGATATTTACCAGTCTAATAATGGAAATGTATGTAAGTATTGGTCCTAAAGAGAATAAAGTGTGTTGCAGTTGGTGATACATTTTAATGTGAGACAAAACTTTCTAGCGGCTACAAGATAAATAGACCTTCCCTTTAAACCACCACTGTAATGTCATATAAAAAGAAATGCTTCGGTGTATGCTAGATAGATTCAGACCTTCCTTGATCCGTATGAAATACAAGTGATATCAACTCCACTCTGCACTAACACCTGAGGCAGATCTCAATAAAATCAAACTCAAACTTATTCATACAATATAAAAAAACACTATATACTTATCCATGTCGATGGCTCACAGTTGATCAACAACAGAAACTAGGAGGTGTATGGACACATCAACGCGTTTCGCTTATACATCGCTTAATCATGACGATTAAGCGATGTATATGCGAAACGCGTTGATGTGTCCATACACCTCCTAGTTTCTGTTGTTGATCAATTGTGAGCCATCGACATGGATAAGTATACAGTGTTTTTTTATATTGTATGAATAAATTTGAGTTTGATTTTACTGAGATCTGCCTCAGGTGTTAGTGCAGAGTGGAGTTGATATCAATGATACATTTTAATGGCCCAAGTTAATAGATCTTCATAATATACTGTGCTTTCAAAACCAAGTAAGGGTAGACAATTCTTGTACCTCAAGCTGATGGGGATGTCAACTTTCATATTCCCTGACCAGCATTGAGGAGAGTTGTAACCTTCAAATGCTTGAGGTCCAACAATTGTCTCCCATTGGCTCAGAGGTGACTTCTTAAGATATCATACTAAGTACTAGAAACCTAGGATTTGATGGCAGATAAGAACCCAATGGCCTATTTAGTCTGCCCAATTCTCTTACTGTAAAAACATCAAACCGCCTCGGTCTTGTCTTATGTTCAGGAAAGCCTTGCACCTGTCCCATGTATGCTTAAATTTCCTCAGTGTATTAACCTCTACCAGTTCTTCTGGTTGGCTATTCCACTTATCTACTACTTTCTCAGTGAAGTACAATTTTCTTACATTACATCTAAGCCCCGTCCTAGTTTTAGACTATGATGTATTGTCCTACTATTTCTACTACTTTGACATGTACTTCCCTCTTGTACTTTGTTGAATCTATTTAAGTATTTGACTGTCTCTATCATATCCCTTCACTCTTCTCTCCTCAAAGGTATAAATGTTCTATTTAAGTATTTGACTGTCTCTATCATACCCCTTCACTCTTCTCTCCTCAAATGTATAAATGTTCATATATTTTTATGCTGTGAATAATTCACCATTTTAGCAGCCCATCTCTGAACTCTCTCCAGAATATCTATATCCCTTTGGAGTTGGGGTTTCCAGTACTGTGCACAATACTCTAGGTGACCTCCTCCTTCTTTCTGATACTAATGCATTTATCTATACAACCTAGCACCCTGTTTGCTTTACCTGCTTCTTTGTTACATTGCCTGCCTACCTTTAAGTCATCAGAAATAATTACTTTCAAGTCCCTTTCCTCTGTTGTTGCTAAAAACACAGTACCAATAACATTATTTACATCCCAAGTGCATTTTACATTAATCAACATTAAAGTACAGCTGCCACACTGTCATCCATTCTTCTAATTTACGGAAATCATTTGCCACATGGCATATTCCCCCAGGAATATCTACCCTGTTGCAAATCTTTGTATCATCTGCAAAAAGGCATACTTTACTTTGAAGACCTTTTGCAATATCAGTAACAAAACTATAAATAAAAAATGGGCCACAGTATAGATCTTCCTCTGCATATTCTCCATTAACTACAACCCTCTGTGTTCTGTCACATCCACTGCAATGTATCAATATATCTTCTGTGTGGGACAGTGTCAAATGCCTTACTGAAAACCAGATAAACCATGTCACAGGAACCACTGGGCCTGGACTGGAAGCGGCCATTTGGCCATACAGAATCATGGGCCAAACTACAAAATGGAGAAGGGTGTCAGCCAGACTCCAGGGTAGCACTAGGCCTGAGACCCTATTATGTATTGGGGGTGGGGCAGTGACTACCTGGGACAGTATCTGGAGACTGGGAGTCAAATGTCCTATTGCCTCACCCATTGTGTGCTGTGTTATTGTTTAAATGCAAAGTAGGTTTCCTGGGGTTATGTGCTTCCATTTGTTGGTTTGTGAAACTGATTGTATTATGTCAGTCACTGATGTAATTACCTGAGCAGACCTGATAGAGGGCTGTGGGTTTTGTATTCTATTGTGTGTTAATGTATTTAAGTCTCAGCAAGACTGGTGGTGTTGTGAATCTTATTTGCTATTGGTTGACTGTGATCACAAACCTGTATATAAACCTTGTTTGTGTCCAAATAAAGGAGTTCTTGTCTTAACCTACACTGGTGTTGTCTGGTGAGGTTAAGCTTGCTGTATTCAGAGTGTGGTTCTGGTTTACCCTGACACTAGTTCTGCCTGGTGACTTAGGGTACATTGCTGTATGCTGCGGGAGCCTTTGCTGGTGGATTTGGGGGAAGAAGTTATCCTTGACGGTGACGCCAACGCTGGGTGTCTGCTGGTACCGTCACAAACCATATCTACTGCTCCCCACCATGGTCTATTATTTTAGTTACCCAGTCAAAAAAAAAACTATGAGGTCAGTTTGACAAGATCTCTCTGAAGCAAACCATTGATGTTTAGGATAATGCAAGCCATTTAAATTCAGATATTTAACAATTGTTTCCTTTAATTTTCCCACTACTGAAGTAAGACTTACTGGTCTGTGGCTGCCAGACTCTTTCCTGCTACCTTTTTTTGTGCAGCAGTGCCACATTTGCTACCTTCCAGTTTTCTTAAACGACTCTGTCAATAGTGACTGGTTGAATTTTTTTTTCCTGAGCTCTTTCAATAACTTTGGGTGTACCACAACTGGTCCCATTGATTTATCAATTTTACCTTAGACAGTTGAAGTAAAACTTCTTTCTCTGTAAACATACATGCTTTAAATGTTTCACTATTTCTTTTTTTTTCTAAAGGAGGTCTCTTCCGTTCACCTTCCTCTGTAAAAACTGAACAGAAATATTAAGAAGGCAGTCAGCTAGACCTTTATCCTCATTTACACATCTTCCACCTTATGTCTTCAGTCTAACTATTCCTTGATTCATTTTTCTCCTTTCATTGAGATCTAAAAAAAATATCAACTACCGCAGTTCTTTACAAAAATCAGAAAATGAAACAAGAAAAGAGTAGCATTGCTCCAAATTTGTATATTTATATATGAAATAATGTGGACTCCATGGGATATTAGAATGAATACATCTGGTTTATGGTAAAAGTCTAAGGCATAATCAAACCTAAATTGAAAAAGTTTTTTTTTAAACTGGAAAAACAGACTACAAATGTACGTGGTATGAAAATAAAATACAATAAACGTAGAGCTACTCTCAAGATAGTAAGAAGCTTGACCGGTTCTCCTTAAGATCTATTAGACCCTAGACCATGATTTACACATGCTAAAAAGTAGTTCAGGAACCAACCAGTGTAATATAGTTGTATATCTGATAGTAAAGATTTGACTCTAGAATGTGTTGCTACCGATTCTGTGTAGTTACTGAATATTGTGGTTAATAAGTTCAAAATATCTCCTAGTTGTAACATGTATATTCAGTGGGAGATCAAGATAGTACCATATTAAGATATATTAACTGAGGATGTAAAATGTTACTTCTGCTGTTAACATATAAAATCATTTTTGTGTAATGTCCTCATTTACCTATAGCATCTTCACTTATGTTGGTTTTGTTCCATTCCCCTTCCTCTTTTAGTCTGTATACTACTGATTAGCATGAAAATGTGAGTGCTATGTACTGCCTATCACTAGGGAACTCCAAGAGTTATAGAAAATGGACAGTTGCAAGTTCTGTTTTGCCTTGATATTAAAGATAAAATATTAATGAATATTCCTACATCTCCTGCTTTATCCAACAAGTGTGCATGGTGGCATGAGCTGATAGTCCTCCTAGCGCCTTCTGCACATACCAGGTAGTCACACATGCCACTTGCTTCCATTTGGAATCTTCCAGTATACATACCACTTTCTACACTATCATTTTCCACTCCCCACTACAGCCTGGACAGCATAGAAGGTTCCACCACATATGTGCTGTGGACTTCCCCAGTGGTGCTGCACTCCATCACTGACTGTGGCCACCATAAAAATTGTACCATTTTAATCTTCATTACCTCAGAATACATACAATACAATGGGGAGAAATACTGACCGATTCAACACACTGTTCATTAACTACAGGGAACCAGCAGCACCGTATTCTGTTATTGGGAATCAAGTATTTACTATCTAATATACATACCTCCCAACATTTCAAATTGCCAAAGAGGGACACTTGTGTTTTAGGGGGAGTGGCTGGAGGTGTGGCTGGTGTGCGGGGCATTAGCGAGAATTTTTAGGTTATTTCATGACCTATTGACACTTCCTTGTGTAACCTAATAAATGACTTCTAACAAGACCAAAAGTATTTTATGTACACAGACTAATTTATACACACATATACTGATGTCTATACACACATTAATGTGAGTTTTATTGCTGTGGAGCAATGTGATATCCTTATATACACACTACACTATCTGGTTTCCTAAAAAAGACGGACATCAGGGGGGAAAGAGGGACAGAGGGATCTGGGTCAAAAAGAGGGACTGTCCCTCTTAAAGAGGGACACTTGGGAGGTATGAATATATAAATATATTTTACTAGTTGCTTTTTGAGCTATTTTTTAGCATGAATGTAACATTCTCTAGCTTTTAATTGTTCTTACTGATGACCACTCAAGGTTGTTACTATTTTGAGTGTTTTAATTTTTAATACATTTTATTGCGTTTTATTATTACTGCCTATATTTCTATATTTATTTCTATATTTTTATTTTTATATATGTTTTCTGGTTTTACAATGTTACACAATCATTTTTACTTTAGATCTCATTATATCTTACTGTGTAACAATAAACCAGGAATTATTTCTTTTGATATCCCACAAAGTCCACGTTGTATTGTCATGATCATATGAGTTTGCTGCAGTACTACATTTGTCTTGTTTCATTGTATTTCTTTTGCATAAGCTAGTAGTGTGTGTATGTTTGTAGACAGCAGCCTTAATTATTTATTCCACATTTATATATTAGTAGCCCCTTACCACTTTCATTATTTATTTGTTTTCCATGTTTTATTTATCTGGGACACTCTCCTTTTTCTGTAACATCAAATATTTACAGGTTTTTTTTTTCATTGTATCATTTGTGGTGAGACACTGAGGCTGATGTACTAAGATGGACTGGAGCAATTGTGAGGCAAAACAACTGTATCATAGGGGGAAAATGCAAATTCCCATTGATTTAATGTGGCTTTAACCCTTGAGTGGCAGAGGGGTTCAGAACGTATTGCAAAGGAATGCGTTCTGTACCCCTCTGGCACTCAAAGTGTTAAACCTCTTGAAAACTAAACAGGGTTCCAACTCATTGCTCTCTAGTATTCAAGGGGATAAAAGATAGTCAAGTTAACTCAGTGGGGATTTTGAGAAAATGTATTAATCCCCTATGGCACTATAGTTGACTTTTCAATGAGGGGGGTAAAAATGTCGGATGTACAATATTTGTCGAATTAATATGGTGTAAGAAAGCACTGTAAGTCGTATTTGGAAGGGGAAGGGTTAATTGTCAACTATGAACAATATTTGTCGGATTAATGTGGTGTAAGAAAGCACTGTAAATCGGATTTGGAAGGGGAAGGGTTAATTGTCAACTAAGAACAATATTTGTCGAATTAATGTGCTGAAAGAAAGCACTGTAATCGACTTTTAAAAGAAGGGGTTAATATGTCGAAGGGGGGCACTTTATGTCCAATTTCTATGCTGTATACTGTATTGGTTTTGAAACTGTCATTATGGCTTCTACGCCTCAACCTCTGAGGAGCAAAATTTCTGACTTAAAAGTAACCACAAAACAGGCGGTAATACTGAGCGTGGGTAAAAGGATACTAATTGCATGTTGGTTTTAGTTGTTTCCTATGGGCTTTTTTCAGACTGGCGGTAAATATAATTACCGCTGATTTTGTTTTCACAAGTTGGGTAATAGGATAGCAAAAACTGACTTAAAAAAAAAACAACTCCTGTTTTATTTTTAGCGCTGGTAATGGAATCGAGCCCCAGATCTCCAATTTCAGATAATTTCTTGAATATCAGTATTACTATTTTATTTTTGCTGATAAATATTTCTTCCTGAACTTTATTACATCTTTTAATGTATTTGAAGAAGATTTAATGCATATCATCTCTTGCCATCTGTTCTATAAATATTAAAATATGTGGGTGTTTTTGTTTTTTTTGTTTCTTTTTTCCTTTTAGACCTTACAGTGCTCTGCCTTGAATTGTCTCTTATTTTTTAATGTCTTTCCAGAGATTTAATAATTAATTACTAAATTTAATAGAAATTCCAAAAAGCAAATTCATGTGATTAATATGTTTTAATGTTATCAAACAAGGTTAAAAAAATAGTAGCAAATCATAAAACATAGTCATTTAAAATTATCAAATTTGATAGCTATGGCTGTCTCATTTTCATGGGTAGTTAATCTGTTTTTTTATTTTATAATGTGTCTCTTAACTAATTTATTTAATAAATATGTCTGATCATTTGGAGTATTATTTATATATATGTGTGTGTGTGTTTACTGATTAGCAATTCAACAATAAATATGGTCAGTGGTCCCTAAAGTTATACAGTACCGATTCTACCTTACCCCCATTGTGTCAAATTCAAGTGTCTCCAATATTTGTTTTACAAGATCTTCCTAGTGCAAATCCATGCTGATATGAATCTATTGACTTCATATATGCAAAAAATCTTACTGACAAAGGTTTTCCATGCATTTTCCATCTATTAATGTCAGACTCATGGGCTTATAGTTGCTAGAGTGTTTTCTACTTCCTGTTTTATAATGCAGAATTAGATTAACAATTCTTCAGTCATCTGGAACTACACCTGTAAAACGTGAATGCAGGAACTGACCAGAAACAATTATTTAGGTAGTCTGCTATTACCTTATCTCCCTTTATGTAACTCTTCTCTTTTATCTGTAATCTAACTGCATTTCATAGGCTATTTTCTCTTCTGCCTAGGTTTAGCACAAATGATTTTACACTAGGCCTTCTAATAATTGTTATTCTTTTATTTATAAAGTGCCAACATATACCTTGGCACTGTACAAAACGTGGATTATATAAACAAAATGATGTAACATACATGTACAATCTGAAACAAGTAGAGAGTTACAATACAGGGGGAGTAGGGGTTAAAGAGAAACATGAGGTGAAGGTAGGTGGTAGGTATTATACATTCCCATAAATACTGCAGATAGAACAGGAAGGCAGACCACAGGGCAGGTATGGGTGCACAGAACAAAGCTAGGACTGAGTTGAGAGAGATAGCAAGACAGAGTATGGAAGATGTGGTCTGCATGTAGTTTACTTTATAAAGATGATTATTTAGAGAGTTTTTGAAGGTTGAGAAACTGGTTGATAGTCTGAGAGGTCGGACACAGCTAGTTCCCGAGATGGGGGGCAGCTCTCTGAAAGCCTTAATGGAGTGAACGAGATGAAGTTATGAGGGAGGAGAGTAGGAGATCTTTTGCAGAGAGTAAAGGGCAATTCGGCAAATACTTGACACCTTGATAGAACTTAAGATATATGACATTTTATGTGCTTTTCTTCATCAGATTGGTCAGGATGCTATATTGAACTGAATAAGTAATTTCTGGAAGTAAGGGGGGGGGCTAACTTTGCATCACAGTCTGCTGAAAAATGCAACATGCTATATTCCACAAAGCATTGCTCTGGCACTCTAAGGGTTAAGGATGAGAAGCTCTGCACATCCATCTGATCCTTTCAGTTCTCGAATGGTATGGAAACATTTTATACATGTTTCTACAAATGTTCCGACATGCTTCTTAAGTTTAGTGTTCCTTTAATATCCACAGCAGCCTAGATGTACTAATATGAAATAGATATTGACACTGAAATGTTGGGGCAAAATGTTATGCAAAATAAATATTTCTTGGCGATACCGGCTGAAAGAAGTCATTTTAGATAATATACGAAATATACTTGTATGGTGTATAGGTTTTTTCAAATGAAAGTGTATCTCCAAAAAATTATGCTTACAATTTTAACCCTTCAGCTGCTAAAGTTATAATGCACTGAGGATGCGTCCAGCATTCAAGGTGTTAAAATAATGCACAGAAAGCTTTATTCACAAAAGAAAGAGGAACAATTCTGGAGCAAACCAACTTCACCTAAAGGGAGAAATAATGATTTATATTAAGTATTGTTTCTAACCCCATGAATGCTAGAGAGGTCTTCAACACATTGCTTCTCAATGCACTGGCGATCGCTCTAGCATTTAAGAGGTTAAAACAAAATTTACAGTAAAAAGTAGTTTGTGGAATTGTTATTTCTCCCCTTTGGTACTGATGGTTAGCTCCAGAAGTGCTCCTGTTTTCTTTTGTGGATAAGGTCCAAAGGGAGAGATTTATAAAAAAATGTATCTTTGAGTGCTTTTGCATGTTGACCGTTATTATGTCATAATGGTTGTAACGTGGTGCTTTTTATAACTGAACAACGGATGCTTTATAAATATGGCGTTCATCGGTGTTAAAACATTTTCATGAGACCTTTTCATTCCTGGCTTTAAATATTTGACGATAATTCTGTCACAAAATTGTCTCAGTTAATGACATTTCTTTATTAATTTGCTGTTCCATTTTTTTTTTTTTTTTGCCAAACCTAACATCACTTCGACAAAAATTTGACTACAGAACATAAAGACTTCCAAAACTGGAGTAAATGTAAATGTTGCCTATATGTGTAAGCCCAAAATAACAATTCTTTTCACATAAAACCTGTTATATAAATCTCCCCTTAAGTCTCCTACAACCACTGTTTTCTTTCTGCAGAACTGGACTCTTTCATTTGTTTGTTGAATGTAGTCTTAATGGTTGTCAATGATACATCAGTATGTTTCCTGGTATAGACTTAACTTTTTCAGTGTGCGGCAGCACCTCAATATCACATAAATGATGGAGAATGAAAAGTCATTCTCAGTCGCTTATAGGGCAATAGCCCATTTATTTTGATAGTGCCAAGACACAACATTTCGGGGGTCTATCAACCTCCCTTCATCAGGTATAAAATATAGTAACACAGCAACATAGTTGATGAGGCTGAAAAAAAAGACATCCGTTCATCAAGTTTTCCCCATGTCACGCTTGTTGACAAACTGAATCTGATTTGACAGTTTAGGAGTCATAATTTTATTATCAGTAACAAGATCAGCTGTAGGGATTTTCTTCTATATAACAGTTGCCATTCTCCATAAGTTAAAAGAGGCCTCCCTATGAGTGAATTTCTCAGACGCATCACTTTAGATGATTTTTTTCTGTGTGAAGCAATTGGAGTTGATACTTAAAGGGATAGTAATACTTCATTTTAACTTTATTTTATTTTGTAGGCATTAAAAAAACATGAAGAATGATATAAGTCTTATCTCTCAAAGCTTTATGGTTTAAGAGATATTCACAAGCAAAGTTTCCCCTCCTGCCCCTTTTACCTAGTGTAAGCCATCTCTTCTCAGATGTGAATCTGGTTGTAAGACCAGACAGATAACAGCAGGGGACAATCTTCTTTATATGAAAACAATGAAAGCCCTGCCCCCCTTGACAAGTTTTTCAGCTTTTTCCCTTATCTTAATTGAAGATTGTCCCTCTCTGCAGTCTACCTGGGCACCTCCCTTCTGATCTGGCTGAGCGGGGGGGGATACTTTGCTTGTGAATATCTCTTAAATCATAAAGGTTTGAGAGATAAGACTTATATCGTTCTTCATGTTTTTTTAATGCCTACAAAATAAAATAAAGATAAAATGAAGTATTACTATCCCTTTAAGAAGTGTGTTGCCAAAGGATACAATTTGAGTGATCTGAACCCAAGAGGAAGTGGGAAAAATCCCTAGGGTCGATCTTGTTACTGATAATAAAGTTAACACCACTAAAATGTCAAATCAGATTCCATTTGCCAACACTTTGCCCCCTAAGTCAAATAAGATTAAGAAAATCATCCATAAATATTGGCCTATTATACAGAGAGTTTCTAAGTTTAGTAAATTGTTTCAATCACCACAACTTTTTTCTGTTGCAGAGCTAGAAAGATATTTCATAAAAAGAATAAAAACAAACCTCTTTGCAAACACAGAATTGTTTACATTAGAGAAGAGATGTCTAAGGGGTGATATGATTACCATTTACAAATACATTCAAGGTCAATACAAAGAACTATCCAATGAATTATTTATGCAAAGAGCTGAGCTAAGAACAAGAAATCATCCATTAAGACTAGAGGAAAGGCGCTTTTGACTAAAACAAAGGCAGGGATTCTTTACAGTAAGGGTGGTAAGACTATGGCATTCTTTGCCTCGGGATGTTGTGCTTGCAGATAATGCAACTGCATTCAAAAAAGCAATGGATGCCTATCTAGCACAGAACAATATTGACAATTATGACAGATGGCTTCAAAGCAAATAGGATATTGATCCGGGGAACTATCTGAGTACCAATTGGAGTCAGGAAGGAATAATTCCCCCCACACACACACTTGGGGCTAGATTGGAAATGGCACCAGAGGGCTTTTTTGCCTTCCTCTGGATCAACAGGGGTGTTTTTGGCATGGGCTGGACTTGATGGACACATGTCTTTTTTCAGCCTTATCTACTATGTTACTATGATACATTTCCCTGTCTTTACTGTGGGAATTGTAGAGCCATAATAAAAGGCTCTGGTGTGCCTATTAATAATAATAATAATAATAATAAATATTTCTCCAATTGAATTGAGAAACTTTACTACCTGCGATTCTAAAAAAGTAATCTATTATGTAAAGTGTGGGTCAGCAAATATAGGACAGACTAGTCACCCGATAAAAGTTAATTTTGATGCTATGTCCCTGAATCAGAATTGTTATAAAAAAAAGAAAAAAAAATTACACCTCAGTTGGTAGGCACTTCATCTGTTTAAACCTAAAATAGCCCAACTGAGATGGAGAACTTTGGAAGAAATACAAAAAAGGGATTTTAGAAAGGGAAGCACATTGGATATGGTTGTGTCCATTAAGGGTCTTATTGAGGACGTCTTGTTTTTTGAAATAGAAACATCGATTTGCTTTTGAAATAAATCTTTTTGAAATAAATTTGGTTGACTGGGAATCTTAAGCTGTCATTTATAATTATTTGTTATATATCTCACGTATTCTACATCTGTAAAATAATCTTTGCAGATTTTTAACTTTGAACTATGTAAAGGTTATATTCCTATGTTTAAGTGAAGTTGTTGATATATTTATCCACTAGATGGCAATATTGTGCTGTCAATCACTTTAGCACATTAAATGCATCTTGATGATCCTGTCATTAGATCTCTTACTATACATGTATACCAGCTTTGTACTCACCATTTTACACTTGGTGAAGTAAGGCTGATTGCCCTCCCCCCAAAAAATGTTGCATCTTAGCACAAATAAATGGTCTGCTACCCCTTGTGTGTGACTTTCCATTCCCCAGCATTTATATGAATGCAGTTGGAACCCTCTGAGTGCCAGAGGTTTATTCAACACATTGACTTGTGTACCACTGGCAATCAAAGAGTTAAAAAGCCGTTTGGAATCATCTATTTTTCCTCTAACAGACCAAATTCAAGGTAGTTTTGATAAATGAGAAAAACAAACAACAAAAAACAAAAAAAAATCCCAAACCTTTGAAAAACAAAACACAAATTATTTAATGACAAAATTATCTGTAAAGTGTCATATAAAACCAGACAGCTCCATATGCACAATTAGAAAAGTGGAAAGATTCTGGGCACAAATGATAACTTTACATTATTCCATTTATTTAATTGTTGTTTTTAACCACATAAATGCTAGATAGGTCTCTAACCTATCATCATAGCTGGAAACTTAATCATTTTGAGTCCCCAGAGAGAACTCACGAGGAAGTCAATGTCTGTGTCATAAAGTGGGTGTGAAGCAGGAGAAGTGGATGGGAAGTGGGTGGGAAGGAGAAGAAGTGGATGGGAAGTGGGTGGGAAGGAGGAGAAGTGGATGGGAAGTGGGTGGGAAGGAGGAGAAGTGGGCAGGAAGTAGGAAGAACAGGGTGGGAAAGAGAAGAAAATCACCACCACTGGAGAATCAACCCCTGTCCCCGGAGAGCCAGTAATTCAGTCTGGAAATTAGAGTCCCTGGGGCAGTTCTCAGGTATGCCCATATGCCCTTAATGACATCTGACGTGCCAGGACCGTCACTGATCCTTAAAGTTCACACCAGTGTGACGGTCCTGGCACGTCAGATGTCATTAAGGGCATATGGGCATACCTGAGAACTGCCCCAGGGACTCTAATTTCCCGGCACCCCATGGTGCTGTACTCCGCTCTGCCATCCCAGAATTCATTGCTCAGAAAAATAAAATAAAAAAGCTCTGTGTCCTTATCTGCTACCCCCTGCTGGATCAGGCAGTTGTTAACCACTTAACGACCCTTGACGGTCATAGCACGTCATGGGTAGATCTGACTTAACAACCCAAGACATGCTATGACCGTCATGGAATTCTGGGCTACCCCCACTGCTGCACGCCATTTGGGAAGTCTGGAACCGGTCTGTGGTCCTTAAGTGCCAGCCGGTCCTTAAGAGGTTAAATACCACTTTTAAATCAATGGGAGATTTTATTTGTGGTGCCACTGGTTTGCTAAGAATTGCTCCACTTTGTGTTTTTGCATAAGGGCCTATACGCAAAAGAGGAGCAATTTGTAAAGTTTATAAATATGTCTCTATTTGAGAAAATTCACTGATGAGATTATTATTATTTTTTTTTACACAGACATTGCTTATACATTCCCTCGCTTAACCCTTCGATAGAAATGCGTTACTTACCCCTCTGGCACTCAAAGGGTTAATACCTTTCATACTTCCATTAAGAACAAGTTATATCTGGCATTATAATTTAATCACAAAACGACCTTTATTTTGGTGCAATTAATGAATTTCTTTTTACGCAAATTGTGACACAATTCTTATTTTGAACATGGCCATTTCTACTCCACTTTTAAACTGACTGGTGTTAGTGCTTTAAAGGGGATCTATCACCCCAGTACAAGTGCGTGTGTTAAACGTTAGATTACCTAGGCATTAGGTGGAATTCTTGAATGTGTATATTTTTTTAATTGTCTGTTAGAGAAAATTAACGTTTAAAGACTGCACTTCCATATAGACTACAGTTATCAGCTCTTGACCCGCAGTCTGTCACTTTTTCTCTAGCCAGCCTCCTCCGATGACGGAGGTTTCTGTCTGTAGGCTGGAGCGATCTCATTGGCTATATATCGATCTCTGACAATGAGATCGCTCTGGCTTATAGACATAAGCCTCCGTCATCGGAGGAGGCAGTCTAGAGGGGATCGGAGGCAGAGTTACAGACTGCGGGTATAGCACTGTACCCACAGTCTATACGGAAGTGCAGACTTTAAACATTAATTTTCGGCAACAGATGATTAAAAAAATATTCAAGAATTCCACCTAATGCCTAGGTAATCTAACGTTTAACACACATTTGCACTGAGGTGATAGATCCCCTTTAAAGGGATAGTAATGTTTCATAATAAAAGCAGCTCTAATTAATCACCATAGTATTTCAATTCTGTCAGAGTTGTAGTTCAAGAGTAATTCAATGACAAAGTATCCTCCTCCCGACCCTTTTACTGATGTAACACTGTTCAGCCAGATCAAAAGGGAGGTGCCCAGGTAGACTGCAGAGAGGGACAATCTTCAATTAAGATAAGGGAAAAACCTGAAAAACTTTTCAAGGGGGGTAGGGCCTTCATTGTTCTCATAGGAAGAAGATTGTCCCCTTCTGTTATCTGTCTGGTCTTACAACCAGATTCACATCTGAGAAGAGATGGCTTACACTAGGTAAAAGGAGCGGGAGGGGAAACTTTGCTTGTGAATATCTCTCAAACCATAAAGGTTTGAGAGGTAAGACTTATATCGTTCTTCATGTTTTTTTAATGCTTACAAAATAAAATAAAGATAAAACAAAGTATTACTATCCCTTTAAAGGGATAGTAACACTTAATATGCAAAAAATTATATATTTTAGAGTTTATCCTCCTGAGCAACACATTGGTAGTCCCAGCACTGGGAGATGTTTTAATCAAAAGTTATTGCAGCTCAAACTTGAATTCTTTAGGTGCAGTATCTCAATGGCCTGAAATTTTACAGTGATACCGTAGCTACACCATCCTATGCAAGGTTGTGGTCAGTTGACCAGAGATAGCCATAGGATGGCATAGCAACAGCTCAACTGTAAAGACCAGGCCATTTAGATACTGCATTAAAAAAATCAAGGTTGGCCTGCAATAGCTTTTGAATGAAATATCTCTCAGCAGTGAGAGAACCCTTGTTTTACTCAGGAGGATAAGTCCTACAATATATATAGCTTAACATATTAAATGTTACTATCCTTTTAACGACTATTCCAGTAAATGCTTATGTATATCCTTATATTGCTTTTCAGCAGTTTTACAGATCCTTTACTATGCAAGTTTTATACATTCCGTCCATTGTATTTAGCTGATATAACATTTATAAGATGTTAGGGGGAAGAACTGATACAATTCTGTACTAAACAAGGCAATGGATGTGATTTTTGGATTGTTTGCTTTAACGGGGAGGGCATTGGGGTAGTGTATCAGTCTTTTAGTGACTTCCGTTCCTTTGAGCGATGAACTAACACGGAGCAGAGAACACCAACGTTAAACAAGTCAATTTTCCTGTGCAAATATGCGGAGGTAACCAATCCTTGCCCGCATTAAAGTCTTAGTAATAACGGTATATCAGTAAAATCTACATATGCTCTATTACATACCCAAAATACAGGAGCAGGTTTTTTAGCTAACATAGGAGAGCAGTACATGAGCTGTGCTGGGAGATTCATAGATTCTGCCCACTGTATTTTCCTGCTGATTGTAAAGAAAATGGCTGTAGCAAAGCAGCCTACATGTGGCTTAAAGCAAATGTCTGTTCTTTCTTGATCTTACTTTTCTGCTTTTCCTTATTAAAATCTGAATATTTCATCTGTACACATAGTAAAAGTATATAGTTTGAGAGATTATATATCTTAAGCCTAACTTAATATTAAGCTACAGTTTCCTATTTAACAGACCTGACCCAATGCAAAATCTTGGTTTAATGTGAGAAAAAATTGTGATACAATGGGCATTACGTTCAATATAAACCTATAAATTCTGGGGCAACCAACTGTACCACAAGGGACAAATACAAAGTCTAAACCCAATTACTGAAATATCTCTATCAATCATCTGAATGACAGAAAAGTCTCCAACACATGTGGGGTTATGCACTAAGGCGAGATAAAGTGTAGATGACATCTCCAGTGATATAACTTCTCCAATTTGCATGTTATTCTATGGAGCCTATACACTAAGATCTCTAAAGTGGGAGAAATCTTGGCTCCATAAAATAACATAGGACTTAGAGAAATGATATCAATGGAGAAGTAATTTCCACTTTATCACACCTTAGTGCATCTCCCCCATGCAGTAGCAGTGCATTGGAGACTTCTATATTCCATTCAAGTGGTTGACACCACATTTAAATGGGGATGTTTAATTGTCCCCTATGATTCACTTGGTACCCCAACATTGTTCCAGCTTTATTTGAGAAAAATGGAGCATTTCTGGGGCAAAACAGCTGTACCATAGGTGAGAAATAAAAATTCCACAAATTCCCATTGACTTTATTGGGGCTTTCAACTCCTTGGGGGACATGCACTAAGATGTGATAAAGAGGAGATTAATTATCTAGTGATTTCACTTCTCCAGTTCCTGTCTTATTCTATGAATCCTATTCACGAAGATCTCTCCCGTTTGAAACATTTTAGTGCATGGGTTCCATAGAATAACACAGGAACTGGAGAGGTGAAATCACTAAATAAGTTATCTCTACTTTATCACCTCTTAATCGCTCTTTAGTGCATATCCCCCTCTGTGTGATATACAGGTCCATACCTCCCAACATTTCAAATTGCCAAAGAGTGACACTTGTGTTTTAGAGAGTGTTGCTGGAGGCGTGGCTGGTGGGTGGGGCATTACTGAGAAGATTTAGGCTATTTCATTACCTATTGATACCTCCTTGTGTAACCTAAAAAATGACTTATAACAAGACCAAAGTATTTTCTTTACACAGACTAATGTATAAACACATATACTGACTTTTAAACAAACAATAATGTCACTTTTATTGCTGTAGAGCAATATTATACGCTTATATATACACCACACAGTCTGATCTCCTAAAAAGAGGGACATCGGGGTGGGAAAGAGGGACAGAGGGATTTGGGTCTAAAAGAGGGACACTTGGGAGGTATGCAGGTCTCCAACTTATTGAGGAGCAATGCTTTGGAGACATTTCTAACATTCAATGGGTTAAAAGTCTCATTAAGATCAATTGGAAATTTTCTTTGTGCCGTATGGTGTAGATGGTTTGCACCAGCATTACTGTAGTTTGATTTAAACTTTGAGTGCCAGAGAGGTATGCAACGCATTGCAGAGCAATGCGTTTCATACCCATCTGGCACTCAGAGCGTTAATACACAAGGCCCTATGCATTTCATTGTAGATATTATAGAATGTGTTCCCTTTGGTCTCTGTGGAAAAGTGCTTTTTTCCGAAATCACAAATTCTTCTTCCATTCAAAAATATACCTTTGAAAAATGTCATACCTTATTCTATACATAACTTTAACACATTGCTATTGTCATATATTTTATAGATAAATAAGTACATTTTAGAAAAAATGTATCAAAAAACATATCCTTCCGGTTAGCAAACTTACATACAGTAGTACAACCTACAACCGCTGATACTGATAAAAGATTTACATTATTTCTTGGATTTTATTTAAGTAAAAAAATATTCTTGTTTTTTGTTTTTGTTGAATTCTATTTGTAATTTTTTCTTCGCTATCAAGTATAAACCTTGTGACAGGATTTCTACCAATAAAAACTATTTAAGCTGGCATTTTTTTATATCAACTACTTGGATGCTACAAATGTTTTTCAGTGCATTGGTTTACATCTAAAGAGTTAATTATTGGAAACAAAATGGAAACATCTGTTAAAAAAATTAATTAAAAAAAATCTCCAAAATTGCAGAACTAATTGAGTAATTCATTTTCTTTGCCTTCACTTTGCTACCATGTTTTTCATTTTTAGACCTTCATCTATTAATGTCTTGTAAGGACAGCATTCATGGTAGTCAAAAAATTCTAAACTTTCATGGTTTGACTAATGTTATGAGTTAATATATGTATTAGGGGTGCACCAAATCCATGTTTATTGGGGTTCAAAAAATTACATTTTTCTAACATGATCTGACAAATTGAATATTGAATACTGTAAAATCTGATAGATTGAACACTAAATGTATTCTCTTTGCGTATTGATTATACAGTTTAGTTACAAATCTCAGTGGGTGGCTGGGTCCAGATTCAGGGATTTGGGAGCTCGAGCTATTTTATTCTATGTCCACATGAGAATTGTTTGGTTAGCATTTCTTACACTGTGCTAAATGCCCATAAATACCTTGTATTACTGCATATTGGGCTTTTCACATGGGCAATTTTAACATGTGTCATGCAGCCCAAATGAAGCTTGGTGAAATGGTATTGCCTTCTGTGCAAAGAACAGGACAATTTTAGCAGAGCAGGCATGCATGGAGGTCTGTGGATCTGCTGACCAGATAGTTCAAATGGATGACTGGATTCTCGTGTTATGCAGCTCAATGATCCATTAAATGGCTGGCTGAAAGCAAAACCGGCATTTTGAGTAGAGCTGAAATATTGCACTATTCAAGACACCTTTGTCAACTAAGACTTATAGAGATTGGAAAACACTGTATCCCTTCAGTCCTCACTTCTCTAAATCCTAAGCATACTGGCAAATTGTAATCTTGTAAACGTTGCCAGGATTTGGCATGAATACTGAATCAAATTCTGGATTCCGGTGCATTCATAATATTAATTTATCAACAAAATTCAAGAAATAATAATGAATGTTGCAAAATTCAAGGTTAGTGCATATTTCCTTTGCATTTGATTATCCACATTACAGTTATATCTCCCAAAACATATGTGAGATTTTCTGTTAATCCCACAAAACAGTTGAAAATATACTGCTTATTTAAAACAAACTATTTACCTCTTTAATATTACAAGACAGAGGGACATATGTAAGAATGGAAAACATTAAAGCAACTCTGGGGCAAAAAAACGTCAATATATTTATAAAAAAAAGAAAAAAATAATAGATTTTTTTCACTGATGTCTGATCATGGCTGGATTTACATCTCAGGAGCCTATTGGCAAATCACCCTAGGAACTCCTATCTCCAAGCATGGCCACATCCTACCAACATAATCAAACCTCCAACACCAAAGACCCATGGCCATATTACACAAAACAGATCTTTAATCAACTGGCTCAACTTTAATCAACTGGCTGGTAGGCAAATAAAGTTTTAAAATTAGTGTATATATTTGACATAAATATAGAAACAGGTAAATTAACTAGTCGCCATAGATAAGAATCTGGTGTCTGGTGCAGGGCACTGTGATTGTACTTGGATGTGGCCAGCCAGGCTGAGGTGCCCGTCACAATTACACACTTTAGGCCAGGGGTTGGCCAGCTGCAGCATGAGGCTTTCCAGCTATTGTTGGATTACAACCACCATCATCCTCAGCTAGACAGCAGTTGGATGAGGATGATGGGAGTTGTAGTCCAACAGCAGCTGGACAGACTTATATTGCCAATGACTGTCCTTGGCAATTTCTTATATTTCCTAATGGGAAATCCAGACTTGCTTCTGGTACAGTTTATTCCCCCAGAGTAGCTTCACTTTAACCTTATTACAAATGCCCCAAGGAGTCCGAATTCCATTTTACAACTATTTACAATTAATCAAAGCATAAGCCGTGGGTGTTAAATACATTGGTAAGAAATGTACAAATTATAGAATAGAAAGGTTAAAGAACTGTATGTGCTTTCAGGTTTAGGTATTGAATGGTAGCAACCTCAGTCATGATAGATACTATAGCAGGTAACTGGAAAATCCAGCGTATAGTTAGCAATCCAGTACTATATACAGGGCACTATTTTAACCATGCAGTCCTCTCTTCATGCACTGCACTATGATCTGTAATCCTTTTTACTGAATGGCTTATTTCCCAAAATGTTGTCAACTTCATTCACAATGTGAGATGTCATCTTTGGAAGAACCTATGTGAAAATGAAACATAAATGAGAAATGAAATATTAGAGAGTAGATAAAGATTATACATGCCATCTTGTGGTTGCACAGCATGTCATTGAAATATAGGGGGAGATTCACTAAGCGGTGATACAGAGGTGATAAAGAGGTGATAAAGCGGAGATGACTTCTCCAGTTTATCACTTCTCCATACCTCCCAACATTTGAAATTGCCAAAGAGGGACACTTGTGTTTTAGGGAGTGTTGCTGGGGGTGTGGCTGGTGGGCGGGGCATTACCGAGAAGATTTAGGCTATTACCTATTGACACCTCCTTGTGTAACCTAAAAAATGACTTATAACAATACCAAAATATTTTATTTACACAGACTATTGTATAAATACATATACTGACTTTTAAACAAACAATAATGTGAGTTTTATTGCTGTAGAGCAATATTATACGCTTATATATACACACCACACAGTCTGATCTCCTAAAAAGAGGGACATCAGGGTGGGAAAGAGGGACAGAGGGATTTGGGTCTAAAAGAGGGGCTGTCCCTCCTAAAGAGGGACACTTGGGAGGTATGCTTCTCCAGTTCCTATCAGAGCCAGATTAAGACTCCATAGGGCACTAGGCAGCATCCCATATTGCCACCCCTCAGCCAGTTTGCTCCCTCTCCTTTGTCAAGATATTTCTTGGTTTGTCCTTTGTTCTTGTGGGTAGAGGTACTAGTACCAACTTAATAAAAGACAAAATGGATGCTTCGACCCCTTGGATGCCGGAGAGGGCACCAAGGCATTGCAAAGCAATGCATTAGGTACCTCTCTGGCACCCAAGGGGTTAAATATTTTAACAAAAACACAACAGACCTTAGAATTTAAATTGGAGTTAATTTATGACACCAAAGAGCTTAAAGGGATAGTAATATCAGAAAAAAGTATTAACTATATGGTAGATACAATTAAAAAGAGTACTTGCACTTATTCGTATCTCTTAAACCATTATAGTTTGAGAGATATAGGAAAATTAAGTTCTCTGCTCCCTCCCCTTTCGCTTGACGGGCTGTAAAGCTTTCAGAAGCAGATTCTGGTCTCTTGACCAGATGCGGCTCTTAAGCAGCGCCAACATAATGATATCTAAAGATAAATATTTAATCGGAATGGTCTACAACGTGTGCTTGCAAACCAGGCACATGTTGTAGACCGTTCCGATAAAGTATTTATTTTTATGTATTGCTATGTTGGCGCTGCTGAGGATTCGCTGTCTGATCCAGGACCCAGAATCTGCTTCTGACAGCTTTACAGCTCGTCAAGTAGACGACATATATTTCCCAGCGGTTCCTAAGTAGGACATATGTTAATTAATGACTTCACCTGAACTCAAACAGAAATATCCTGAAACATGTACAGCTGGTAGTTCATGAGGACCAGAACTGGTTACCCTCTTACCCTCTAATGTCTAAATTACAGACCCTTTGGCTCATAATGTAGTGCAATTCAATTGAAATCACACAACTGAATCTGTTCCTTTTCGTAGTTCAGGTGGATAAGGGTTGGTTACCCCAATTAGAAGTTTTTCCTCAGTTTTCAAAGAAAAGAGAGATTTAGATCTTTATTTTAGAGATGTGTGTGAGTTGTATATGTGTACAGTTCACTTGAATAAAATATATATTGCACTTTTGTGTTTAACCCCTTAATGGGATAGTAATGTTTCTCAAAAACTGCAGCTCCAATTAATATTCATAGTATTTGAGCCACAGAGTGTTATTTCAACAATGTCAGAGTTGTAGTTCAAAAGTAACTGAATGATAAAGTATCCCCCTCCCGCTCCTTTTACTTAGTGTAAGCCACCTCCTCTAAGATGTGGAATCTGGTCTCTTGACTGGACAGGTAGCACAAGGGACAATCATCTTACTGTGAGAACAATGAAAACACTTCTCCTTTGGCAGGTTTTTCCCTTATGCTCACTGAAGATTGTCCCTCCCTGCAATCCATCTAGACAGTCTTGCTGCTCCGAGGTTAGCAGTGCTACATCAGTAAAAGCGGCTGGAGGGGGATACTTTATCATTCAATTAATCTTGAACTACAACTCTGACAGTATTGAAATAACACTCTCCATGGCCCAAATACTATGAAGATTAATTGGAGCTCCTTTTAACCAGTGGTCCAGGGAAGTTACCTTCCCTTAAGGTCCGCTTTGATGCTTGCCGATGAACTGGTACAAGTGACCTGTTACCCGTAATGGTGCACCGCTTTGGGGCCTAAGGGAGACCAGTCCAATCTTGGAGAGGTAAATTTTAGGCCCCATTTTTACTTGCAGTGCTCCCGGTAGAGCTCTGTAAGAAAAAGTATATGAAATGCTATGACATTCACCGGTTCTTAAGGGTTTAATTAAGACAGGTTATTATCTTTGCATTCACTTTCATTTATCATACAGTGTTGTTAGCTGTACTTGCCTGTATAGCTCCCAGGTTTTCTACCAGCTGTTCTGGATTAGAGGAACCTAAGAGGACGGAACTCACTCCCTCGTTCCGCAGACACCAAGCTAGAAGGCAAGATAGGAGCAATTCTAAGTCACGTATACCAGCATTTATAGGGAACAATTCTGGGACAATCAAACTACAAAAGAGTGGACAAATAATAATTCCTAACCTTCTCATAGATAACTTAGAATTTGACTGCAGATAAGAACAATTCGGTCCATCTAGTCTGCCCATTTTCCTACTGTAAAAACCTCAAACCTTATTTGGTCCTTAGCCTTATGTCTATCCCATACATGCTTATATTCTGTCACTGTATTAACTTCTACCACTTCTGCTGGTAGGCTATTCCACTTATCTACTACCCTCTCAGTGAAGTAAAACTTTCTTACATTACATCTAAACATGTGTTCCTCTAGTTTTAGAGTACAGGGACACTTGTCCTAACATTTTTACTCCTTTGAAATGTACTTCTCTCCTGCACTTTGTTGAATCCCTTCATGTATTTGAATGTTTCTATCATATCCCCTCTCTCTCTTCTCTCTTCCAAGCTATACATGTTCAGATTCTTCTGTCCATCCTGATATTTATTTTCCTGTAAACCAGTCACCATTTTAGTAGCCCTTCTCTGAATTTTCTCTAGAGTATCTATATCCTTCTGGAGATGGGGTCTCCAGCACTGCACACAATACTCTAGATGAGGTCTAACTAGAGATATGTAGAGTGGCATAACCACTTCCCTTCTCCTGCTACTAATGCCCCTAGCTATACAACCCAGCACCCTGCTTGCATTCCCTACTGCAGTGCTTTCCAAACTGTGTGTTGCGACACGTTACTGTGTTGGCTGCAGTGTGTAGGTGTGTCACAGGCAAAGGTGCCGTTTACACAGTGTGAGACTGTCATTCAACCCAAGCAAGAGCTGAGATAAAACACTACTACTTAATGGTCGCATTTACACAGTGCAAGATTGCCTCCGTGTGCTGCATACAGCTGAAGTGCCACAAAAGATTTGTAACAGCTCGAGTACCTCCGTTTGCTGCATACATAATATTTATGCAGCACATGGAGGCACTCCAGCTGTTACAAATCTTTTGGTGCTTCAGATGTTAAAATCTTTTTAGATGCCACCTCCTCTGTACCTCTGCCCTCTCTTTGGGCTGCCAGGCTGGAGTGTCCCTGTGTGCCGAGGCTGCCTGTCACATGGCTACTGCTTCTGCTTGTGGCGACAATGAGACAGGAAAGACAGACAGTACTTCTAAAATCAGTTACGCACCATTTAATAATGCAAAATGAGAATCTTGCGCTTATATGTAGCGCAGCATTCTTATGTTGCCCTTTTAAAAACCACATGACATGCTTAATGCCTTCCATAATATGAATGAATGGTTTTCATGAGATATGTTGTGTCTCCATCTTATTACAATTTATGTATGTGTCCGTATCTCTTATAATGGATTATTAGTTTAACCTCCAGTTTGCTAGCAAAACTGAATTACTGTGTCACGAAATGATGCATGTCTACAAAGGGTGTCACCAACATGAAAAGTTTGGAAAGCTCTGCCCTACTGCTTTATTACATTGACTACCCACCTTTAAGTCATTAGAAATAATTATTCCCAAATTCCTTTCCTCTATTGTCTCTGACAGCACAGTACCATTAATAGTATATTTTCCTTTGGATTTTTATGTTCCAAGTGCATTATTTTATATTTATCAACATTACACTGCAGCTGCCACACTCTTGTCCATTCTTCTAATTTACCTAAATCATTTGTCTCTCAGATTTAAAGGGGCTCTATTACCTGAAACGACTTTTTTTAAGAGTTTACAAAATCACCTTTATGATGTATCATCCTTTTTTTTTTAGGAAACTAGATTGAGTTATGTAGTTTTATAGATGATACTAATTACAGTCTTAGCCTTATATTACCTACCTCACTCACTGACACTTACCCCTTTCACTGCTTAGATAGATGGGCAATGCATTGCTAAGCAGTGCCAGTGAGTAGGAGATGTAATGTGGGGGTAAGAGAAAGTATTTGCATGGCATGCCTTAATCTGCATAATCTATAAATCTAAACAACTCGCAAATTAGTTTTATAAATAAAAAATGCCTAATGCAAAATATTGCTATATTGAAAGCTCTTTAAAAATCACCAAAGTTGTTTTAAATGGGACTGTTAACCCCTTGAATGCCAGAGAGGATTCCAATGCATTGTGAAGCAATGCTTTAGAGACCTTTCTAGTATTCAGTGTATTAAAGGGAACTGTTATTCTGATAGTGGTTTACAGTGCGAATCTGCATTATGAGCCCTGAGACATGAACGGGTTAGAAGAATGGAGGTCTGGAAAAAAACTCCATCTTTGGTCCCTTGGGAAGATTCTGATCTGCAACAGAAGTCTCACAGTTCAATTACTTTGGGTTGAGAGCACAGTTCCCACAGTCTCTTCACAGCCTGAAACAGAAGGTCTAGGGAGGTAGGGAGAGTAAAATACCCCCCCACCACCACCACCACCAAATGGCTGATAGGATTTATTTTGCTCTGTGCAGCCCTGGGTTTTTACTAGGTATTCTCCCTTAGGAAAAAAGTTGATAATTGCCCCTTAAAGGTCCCAGTTTAAATCAATTGTCTCCTATGAGTGCAGCTAGTTTGCCCCGGAATTGCTCCACTTTTTCCTTGTCCATATGGCCTATAGTGCATAAAATCAGACAAATCCCAGCTATAGCTTTAATATAAAGGTTGTCTAATATTTATGCTGACGCAGCAGGGCAGGCCAAGCCAGGTTCTCTGGGGGCTCTTAAAATATAAAAGGGTCCATGGCGGCATGTTCTGTATAAACAGTTTGTTGGTAACATATTATTATCCTTATTTTTTTTATAAAGTGCCAACATTAGAGCTGTCCAATAGGAAGACAAACACAGATGGTAAAAATAAGACAAACCAAGAGGGCCACATGACTTCTTGCTTTGGAGAAACATGGGCAGAAGTGGAGCCGCTCCTGCCATGGCCAGATATATATCCCAGGAGCCCCTGGGCAAAATCACTCTAAATGCTCTTAGATCTGCCCATGGCCACACTCCCCCTCATCAAATGACCCAGCCCCCATCCACTGTTTCTTGGTCTATAACAGGCTAGAATAAAAAAGCTTTAACCCTTTGGTTTCTGGAAAGATCTCCATACATTGCTTTGAAACAAGTTGATCCTAGCATCCAAGGGGTTAATCCCTTAAGGACCAGCTGCACACACACGCGGCGGTCACTTAAGGACCACGGAGCATTTTTTTTTTTTACCCATTCGATTACAGACTCCTCGAAAGGCGTGCAGCTGTGCGGGGAGCCCAGAATTCCATGACACTGGAATAATTCAAAATGTGGGTGTGGCCAGCACAGCTGAGATGCCCTTAAAAATGTGGAGTTGTAGGCATTTGCCTATTCTGCCTATTGGGAAATCTAGCCCTGATCTCTGCTTTGAAGCATGCCATTGCTGTAGAGAAATGCACCTGGCTGTGTCTAGGAATGGGTGTCACAGTGACTAGTTTATATAGCTGCTCCATAGAGGTAAATGTTGTCTCAGTGACTCTGATGTTGAAACAAGATCATGTGTCTGGCTTTTCCATATAATAAACATTTGACTAGACTGTCTGGATCAGGAAAAAAAATTAAAAACTGAAATACATTCAAATAGGACCATATTCAATAAGCTAAAGAGGTGCATTTCTGGATTAAACTAACTATACCATAAGGAAGAAATAAAAACAGATAAGCCATGTAGTGAGTCAAAATACTAATAAATATGACTTTCATTACACTAACCATCTGAGTGCCAGAGAGGTATTCAATGCAACTCTGGCACTCAAAAGTTTAATGTGGAGGCAAACCTGAACATGTATGAATCAGTATTAACATTTGTGAAACAAGTTTCACGATCATGAATAAATGTGGTTTGTGGGTTGTCATACATCAATTCAACTAATACATTCACAGGTACTCATGTGATGTTGAAAACAACGCATAAAGTTGGCGTGTGTAGCATCCATTGAAAGAGGAGGTTCTAGAGAGTAGACAGGTAGGCAGAAGTGGATAAATATGGGGCTAACTGAAAAGAGAATTGGTTCTTAGAACCTCAAATGTGCGGTGTTTTGGAGAACTGGGATCCAAGCCATGGGTGATTCGCTCATCTCTCATTCAGTTATATAATTATCTTATTTAAGGAAGCACTAGTCAAAAAAAATGTAATGCCCAGGTTACGATGTCAGATATTCTTGATCTGGGTACTTATTTTCTTACCGACAGCGAGCTGGGGTAGCGTACACCCGAGACGTTCTGCAATTGGCATCAGATCTTTGAGTTTACTTTGCTGTTTTCTTCCCTCTTCGCTTAGTATTTTGTCCTTTAGCCACTGGTAGCACTGAAATGTCAGGACATAATATAATGCTAATGTGGCATGTACAGTATGTAATAGGGAGATCCTGTCATTGTCAAACAGAGGTGAGTAAATCAGCATCAATGCTTCATGCAAGTCTAGACCAAAAGCTTGTTTCTGCGCAAACTGCAGTTTAGTCACTTTATTGCAGAGAGGGCCAGCAATGCATTACAGGTCCTTTCAGCAATTAAGTGGCTCAAAGGGATGTGGACTTTCTTCAGTACCACTTCATAAATGCTCTACAGACACAAGATCCTCCCTATTTTATTCAGATATTGCAGTGTGCATACTTTATTCAGCCATGATAGATTGACAGTAGCAATTAATGCCGTGTAAGTTCACTGAGCTCAGATTCACAAGAGTGTACATCTGTGATGAAGGCTTGTAATGCAAAACTTAGGATTTCATGGTAATTCTGAAGCTGTGGGAATTAGCCCATGCTTTCTGCTCACAGACCTTATAATGAACATGGAGCAACCAACTGTACCACATAGTACAAATTAAAATTATAACTGATTTAAAAAGGGCTTTTAACGCCTTGGATATTAGAGAAGTCTACGGAACATTGCAAAGTCCTCTTTAGCATTCAAGGCTGCTAAAAGCCCTATGTAAATCAGTGGGAATTCTGGGACTATTTCTCTTTCCCAAGGGTGCAATTGGTTTGCTCCAGACTTATTCCTCTGCATAAGGCTCATAGGCCCATATTTATAAAAGCAAACTGGATTTATTCTGGAGTAAACCAATTGCACCATAGGAGACAAATCCAGATTCCCATGCACTTTAAAAGTAACTTTTTAACCCCTTGAATGCTAAAGAGGTGTCCAGTACATTGCTTCTCAATGCACTGGAGATCTCTCTAGCATTCAAGGGGTTAAAAGCCTAATTTAATTTAACAGGACTTTTTATTTATCTCCTCTGTTGCAGTTGGTTTACTCCAGAATATTTTCTAAATATAGCCCATAGTGTTTTGCAATAGTAGACAAATGCAAAGTTGGATGTACAGTTTTCCAGATTAAATATACCCAGAATTAGGAGGTTTCTTTGAATAAACCACATTCTGGTTATATTTTGCCGCCCCTTGGCTCCACCCCTTGTGCCCGACCCATTTATGCCCCGCCTCTGTATGTGTTTAAGTGTCACTGTGTTCCCTATATGTGTCAGTTTGTGTGTGTGTTCTCTATATGTGTATGTGTGTGTCAGTATGTGTTCCCTGTATGTATGTGTGTGTCAGTGTGTGTGAGTCTCTGTAAGGATATCAGTGTGTAAGTATGTGTGTGTGTGCTTCTCTATATGTGTATCAGTGTGACAGAGTGTATGTTCTCTATATGTGACTCTCCCCCCCCCTTTGATTCTCTCCCCCTCTTGACTGTTGATCCCCCCTTTGACTCTCTCTCTCCCCCGTCTGACTCTTGATCCCTCTCTTGACTGTTGATCCCCCCTTTGACTCTCTGTCTCCCCTGTCTGACTCTTGATCCCTCTCCTGACTGCTGATCCCCCCTTTGACTCTGTCTCCCCGTCTGACTCTTGATCCCTCTCTTGACTGTTGATCCCCCCTTTGACTCTCTGTCTCATCTGTCTGACTCTTGATCTCTCTCCTGACTGCTGATCCCCCCTTTGACTCTGTCTCCCCGTCTGACTCTTGATCCCTCTCTTGACTGTTGATCCCCCCTTTGACTCTCTGTCTCCCCTGTCTGACTCTTGATCCCTCTCCTGACTGCTGATCCCCCCTTTGACTCTGTCTCCCCGTCTGACTCTTGATCCCCCTCTTGACTGCTGATCCCCCGTTTGACTCTCTCTCTCCCCGTCTGACTCTTGATCCCCCTTTTGATTGTTGATCTCTCCTTTGACTCTCTCTCTCCCAGTCTGACTTTTTATCCCCCCCTCTAGACTGCTCATCCCCCCTTTGACTCTCTCTCTCCCCCTTCTGACTCTTGATCCCCCTCTTGACTGCTGATCACCCCTTTGACTCTCTCTCTCCCCATCTGACTATTTATCCCCTCTTGACCCCCCTTCCACTTACTTTTCCCGGTGCACGTTTCTCTCTCTCCCAATGAGTATGTTTTGGTGCTCTCCCTTGGCTGGCTATTTTTTTAACCTTTTCAGTGAGAGAGGGGTATACAACGCATTGCAAAGCTATGCGTTGCGTACCCCTCTGGCACTGAAAGGGTTAATGTAGCACAGTGATGCCCGTTTCTCTCTCCCCCTCCGCTCCTTCAATCCAGGTCCAGGATTGAAGGAGCGGAGGGGGAGAGAGAAACAGGTATCGCTGTGCTACATTAAAAAAAAAATAGCCAGCCAAGGGAGGGCACCGAAACGTACGTTTTTTCACTTCTGTTGTAAGTGGTGAGCGGCGGGGGCCGATGCGCCCTCAGAGAATGTGTGCCCTAGGCCGGTGCCTACCTCGCCTATAGGCGGCGCCGGCCCTGCAATCACCCAGTGTATTTCGTAAACCCATGGGGTGCAGAGACGATACATCATGATAGCAGTGACTACACTAAACAGTCTTTGGATAGATACCTTTAGTGATGCTCGTGTACTCTCTGGAACTCCATTTTCATATTTCCCTGAGATAATTCCACAAGCAAGAGGCGACCAAGTCATTGCGCCAACTCCTAGTAAAGAATGGATTTAGGCATTAGTACAAAAAAGTCACGCAGGGACCCCTGAATTCCATCACTCATCCTTAAGTGCAGAACCACCGTGAAGGTCCTGGCACATCATTAGTGTCTAAGGGGTTAAAAAACATGCACCTTGTTTATAGTATCCAAGTTCCACAATATATTTCTAGCACTGTACACGTGAATTCACTGATCCAACGCAGGTGTTACCTATTTTGTGGTACAGCTCTGGCAGTTGAACCTCTACTTTCTCTCGTTGGAAAAGGTGGTATTCGGCTTGTTCGCAGACTGGTGGTATCATGTTGAACTGTCTTGCTACAGAATATGCTTCCTAAAAACAAGCAACAAATTAATCAATACAAATAATACATACTGTATATACCATGGTTTGGGTCACAAACTCAAAGTGTTTAGGTAACTTTCTTAAAGTGGACCTATCACCCTGCAATAAGTTTAATTATTTTTAACCCTTTGAGTGCCAGAGGGGTACACAATGCATTGCGTACCCCTCTGGCACTCAAAGGGTTAAAGAAAAGTGAAAACTGCCTATGTGCTGTACTTGTTTTAATAGAAAAAGCTTTTGAGAAATTAATCTTAATTTGTTGGAGGTACAGAGTGGCACTTTATGCTAAATAGTTTATGTGCTGGGCCAATATTACCAACACTGTGCTATCAATGAATCTACAGAGCCTATACACAGGGGTGATTTCTAATATCTATATACCTAGCACATGGGTGGGTAGGAATGGATATGAAAATACGGCTCTTTAGCCAGCAAACTCCAGTCCTCTCTCTCCTGCTCTTACTTGTTATAATAGTGGAATTAGGAGCTGCAACCCTACAGTCACCCCAGCTAAGATGGGATTGGATTGGATTTTTCCCACCCCCTGATGTTACCACACAGAACTAGGGTAGCCTAATACTATAGCATGCCAAACCACAGCAGGAGAGAGGTGCAGAGACAGGAAACTCTTTTGTGTATGAATGCACAAGTAGACACACATCCATTCCCTTTTCCCACCCACGCAAATACCTGTTCCTCCCCACTTTAACATACCTCAATTTAAAGGAACTGTTATCTTTTATTTCTGAAGATATATGTTATTGGGTTTTTCCTGCTGAGTAATACAAGGCTGCTCCCACTGCTGAGAGATTTTTCATTCAAAAGTTATTACAGCTCAATTTTTTTTAAACCCTTTGGATACCTTTCTGGTACTCAAGGGGTTAAAGATCGGCACCACCTTGTGTCTAAAAGACAGATTTATTTTTTAGAATGTACTCTATGGAAGAGCTTGAGTCACTGATTGTGGCTTCCCTGGTAACTAACAGGAACAACAGCACTTGGTGACTGGAGTACAAATCTGTAGTTTCATTAAAAAAAATGTTAATTAAAAACATACCAGTACTGTAAGTAGTCTTGTTCAGGGCTGGATTTACATCAGGGGAGCCCCTAGGCAAAAGCACTCATGGTGCCCCAAGCGCCTCCTATTGCCACACCCCATCTCCTAAGATGGGTTGGGTCTTATGAGATGGGGTATAGTCATGGGTGGAGCAAAGGGCACCATGAGTGCTATTCTGGAACCTCAGGGTCACGTGCGAGGATATGAATAAGGTCAGATAGCTTAACTCATCCCCTTTTGAAAGCACACAATGGGCTGTATGTTCAAAGGGATAACGACAAAAAAATGTTGTATGAAAGACAAAAATAAGTAACTGTATGCATGAACGACATATTTTCTATAGAGTATACGACCAAAAAACTAGTAATGTCAGTTGTGTATTACACAACTCCAGAACTGACAGTCAAAGGGGCGGGGCAAGGGCATGGCTAAACTATTCTCCAGTGTCATATAGAGAAAAATAAAATTTGTCGTAACTAACGATAAAAAAGTCTTACAAAAACATCATTTGTACATTAAGAAAAAAGTGGAGGGAATGTGAAGTTCTGAATGTGAGAATTTTTGCCTTTAGTTAAGACATTTTTGTCATTAGTTAAGACATTTTTGTCATTTGTCAAGACATTTTTTTACAACATTTTTGTCTTTACATACAACAATTTCAGACACGACAAACGACATATTTCTGATCACAACCAACACTCTCTGAAGATATTAATGATCCCAATGACACTGTACTTTGAAAAGTCGTTACAAACGACAAAAGTTTTTTTTCTACTTCTTTGAACATATGGCCCAAAGTCCTGGATATTTTCTTAACTTTTATTGGAGAAGTCACAAAAGATAAAAGGCACTTGCAGATAGCATATTGTGTGAGAGAGTGCTTCTCTGGGGGAAGGTAAAAATGGATTGCTTTGCAAGGGAGAGGAAAAGTCAGAGTGGATTCACAGAGGCAGCAGGTGAAAATGCAGGCCAAGACGGAGGGCTAGCAGGGGAACAGGAAATCACTAAGGATCAAACTATCCTGTTAGAAAAAGACAGGGGGATGCAATGGCCCATCTCAGATATGAGAATAGGAAGATTGCCAGGGCAACCAGTTACTAATAGGGGGAGAGGGAAAATAACAAATAAATAAAAAATAAAGGAACTTGTTCCAGAACAAGTGCTTTTGCCTAGGGCTCCCCTGATGTAAATCTGGCCCTGAACAAGACTACTAGGAGGCCCCTAGCCCAATCCACTGTTGCCTGGTACAGAAAATGATCTTACCTTTTTACACAGAAGCAGAAATAAAGCTTGTAACCCCTTGGTTGCTAGATAGGTCACTGTCAAATAAACTACCCTTCATAAATCAGGAGCATTGGGATTGTTCTGCCCACACCCACAACTTAGAAAATGGGAGTGGTCACCCCTCAGAACAATTGTATAAAGTGTTAGTATTAGTCTCTGTGTATAGTACTATGTTGGTGTCTGGGTTACAGAGTGTTAGTATTGTTACTCTTATTACTAGTGTCCTAGTGTACAGTTACATCAGTATCAGTACTACTTTCTGTTTTGAAGAATATACTTACCATGATCTCCATTGCGCTCCAACGTGATGTGCCCCAATACATTGCCATTCCCTGGTTTATCACATAGGACATCGCGCGGACAATTTCTAGGTTAAGAAAAATACAAGTGCAATTCACACATTTATTATTTACATCTAAACAACACAAATAATTAATCTCTTAACACACTAGAGCCATTTCTTAATATACAACAGACATAGTTTAGGTATTTTTATGTAGATGTAACTCTAATTATCATCAGAAAAACATAAAAAAGTTATCAATAATGTACGATAATAATAATATGGAGCTTCCCTTGTAAGTTCTATGGTATCATTAGTGTAGCTGACATTAGGAGAAGGAAATCTTTAGCAGAGGATATCTCTGAAGCCATAAAGGTTTGAGAGATAGGACTTTTTCCAAATACTTTATTGTTGTAAAATCTAACATATAGTATCAACTTTATTTTGGGCATTACTAACCCTTTAAAATGAACAAAAGGGGTTGTAATGGGACAGTGGGCTGGAACAATAGTAGAAATGGGCCATTTGATTGTATTTGCCTCCCAGGCCACAAGTTGCCAGCCCTCATCCCCATAGCAAACCAACACTAAAGGGGTGCATATGGTGTTGTTCAATACATGTACTGTCTCCAGTAATTGGGTGTGATAGCACTGTATCCATGCTGGGGGCTTCTGCTTCGCAACCAATGATGTGCCTCTCCCCGGGGTTCCCTTGCACAATCAAAAAGGCATACATATAAAGAAAAAAATGAAGCCATTCTAGGCAAAACAACAAAAACTTGTCAACTCTGCACATTTAATCATAGGATAACAACATGAACTGAGAGACTTACTCAACAGAACAGATAAACAGACATGACACATTTCACGTTACAGTCACACATTTCTCATTGAGCCCCTTGTGTGAGCTGTCATATATAATTTGCTTTTATTTGTTCTCTATAGAGCAGATTGTTTACCCTAGAATTGCTCCACTTTTGGTCCAGCATGTTCTTAACCCTTTTAGGAACAGTGGGATGAGCAACATATTGAAACTGTAAAGATTAACTAAAAGGTCTCAGCCAATTCCCTGCAACAGTGTTTGTGTCTTTGATAATTCTGCACAGTATTAACACTAAATCTTAGCCAAGTGGTATGAGTGGAAGGTGTTAATTGGATAAGTAAACAACATACAGCCTTATGTAAAAAGGTGCAATTCAGGAGCATACAAACTCTGCCATAGGGCACAAATAGAACTCCCCAAAGTTTCTATGAATTTAAAGAGGAACTTTCAGATAATAGCCAGTAGCCATGCATTCATTAAATGCACGGTGACTAGCTTGAAAACAGATGTCTTACCGTATAAAAATACATGTGTCTAAAGGAATCTGTCCCGTTTCTGGACTGACGGGCAGGTTAGTGTGGTCTGTGCGCCTGCGCCGTCAGTCCCTTCCGGTGACTATATGGTGCAAAACAGTCTATGCTATGGAGACCGGGACTGACGGCTGATGCGCACAGACAAGATGTCTGCGCTCTGGCCTCAGTTCTGGTCTCCAAACGGGATGGATTCCTTTAGACACACGGATTTTTTTATGGCAAGACACCTATTTTCAAGCTAGTCGCCATGCATTTAATGATTGCATGGCGACTTGCTATTATCTGAAAGTTCCGCTTTAAATGGGACTTTAAACACTTGAATGCTAGAGAGGTCTCGAATGCATTGCTTTAGAAATGTCTATAGCATCCAAGGGGTTAATATGAGGGCATCCAAAGGGTTAATATGAGGCCAGGCATACATCCAAATATGTGAATTAGTTGTTATATCTGGGCAACTCATTCGTTTGTGATGTGTTACCCACCCTTCTCATCCTTCAGTGGTTAATTTTAATATATGATACTGCACGCTGGGATTTGCACTTTTCTCTCTTTATTTCTAATTATCAGCAGCACTATATATTGAGTTTAAAGCCGGGACTGCATTTGCTCCTCAGAGATTCTTTTTGATCAGCGCTGATGCAGGGAATACATTTGTCATATTTATACTTGTACTTAAGAGATCTGCTCTTGTGCAGATGGGAAATAAATTCAGATTCATAGAACTTTTTAGAATCATCGTTAAGCAGAGTAATGCAACAGACAGTGTCGGCTAACTGCTCATTTGGGAGGACTCTCCTAATTTTGTTTGGAAAGAATAGACTTCATAATCTCTGGTGTTTAGCCAACATAGTAAAAGATATGTTCTAGGGGCTCTTTAGAGTGAACTATTAGTGAAAAGAGTGTACCGGGACTAGCTGAGCCTGCCTCTGTTCTTTGGGATAAAAATCCGGTGACCAGCCAACCATCTACCAAAACTAATGAGGTTCAGTCCCAGAACAACATACTGAATTGAACATTCAGATTTATGTCATATCATATTACTCACTATAGAGCAGGAACAAAACTCAATAAATGAAATATGTGAGCACTAAGGATAGGGCCATTTCTATGGCAGTGCAGAGAGTGCAGCCTCATTGGGTGGCAAGTAGCATGGGACACCTTTCCCTGAAAGAGTAGTATTTGATAGGCTCTCAAAAATGGTACCCAATTAGATAAAGTCTTCCCTTACCAACGATAACAAGCATGTGGGTGTTTGTGCGGGGGAAGGGAGTGGAGAGATATACGCAAAGAAAATGACACCCCCTTCACCTATCAAAAAACTCTTGATTACACAGGCAAGTGGGAGCAAACACAGCAGTTATAAAGGGGAGGGGGCAATTTGAATCTCACTTTCAGAAGACAAGGGGAGGGCCCACTGGTTCCTGTAACTGCATAGAGCAAAAGGACCATGTAGACATGAACTACTGGTTGTTTGTATATACTTGGCTTCAACACACTGCTGCTAAGTAAGACAGGATTAATAACCAAAATAAAATAGATGTAATGTGGATATGTCACAAGGGAGTGGAACTAATGTTAGTAGCAGTACAGGAAAATGTCACCTAATTTGGATGCTTCTATACAGTGGCATATATCTTAGTTTCCAGCACTGCAATAGTTAATATGGTTCTGCTCTGTATTTCATGTTTACTCCTACAGTTCTTTAATGTCAGACCTACCTCCTTACAGTGCATATTAGGTGGTGGATTTTTATGTTAATATCACTGCAGGAGTTGATATTGTTAGACTGTGTATCCATGTTAACTCCTGCAGTTCAAAGAGGCCAGACCTACCTCCCTACAGTACTTATTAGTTGGCAGACTTCTTATCTTCAGAAGTGATAATGACTAGCGTAAGATAGAGAGTGTGCCATTTTAGTAAATAAGCTCCACAGAGTAATGTAAGAATCAGTGTGATTTCTCTTACTTGATCTTTATGTAATAATGCTCTAATCCATGCGGATGTCATGTATTAATTTATATTGCTATGCTGGCCTCATGTAATACTACTGGTTTCTTGTGTTGGGCTATTGTTATGCTGCTCTCATGTAATGATGTACTCTCTATTACATTGTGAGGCAATGCATTTGAGACCTCTAGCATTCAAGGGGTTAAATACTCCATTTAAATCAGAGCAGTTTGGGAATTATTATATATTCTGTATAGTGCAGTTGGTGTGTTCCAGAAATGCTACATTTTTTCTTAGTACATCAGACTCACAGTCTGATTTTTAGCCTTATTCCACTATCTGCTTGTAGCCACAGAACCATATATACACTGTCTGAAACCCAAACCATGTTCCACTGTCCTCTGGTAGTAATAGAACCACATATATACTGTCTGATAATCAGACCTTGTTCCTCTATCTCCGATACACAGGACCACTCATAAACTGTTTTACACTCTAGACTTTCTCCAATGTTCAGGGGTGGTCACAAATCACACATACATTGTTTGCTTTGCCAACCTTGTTCCATTGCCTACTGGTTGTCACAGAAGCTCACATATACATTGCATGACACCCCATCCTTGTTCCACTATCAAATGATAGTTACAAAGCCACATACACACAATCTGACACCCTGACCTTGTTTCTCTGTCTGTCATTACTTACATTATTTCCTTCCCTTTGTCTCTCATGCAATGCTGCAATATCCTTCTGCAGGTTTCACATAATGGTACAATGCTCTGACTGCTCTGTTTGTTTCATGTACTGGTATAAAGCTCTGCAAGGCTAGTGTAATACACTGCTGTTCTTTGTTTTTTGTCTAATTGTCTGCTGGTCTCATATAATGGTGCAAAAATCTATTGGCAAATCTAATGTTAATAATGCATATTCACTCCATGTCTTGTCTTATCCTGTACTTATTATATTTTTTTTCCTGGGGATGTGCACTGCATGATGCAAAATCACAAAATCACATAATATGTTTTATTACAGAATGAGAAATGCATACTGTTGTATGCAAAAGTTTGGATAACACTGGCCAAATTACAGATTTTGTTTATTTTCTAAGTGAAAATAAGTTAAAAGAAGTTAACACAACCTCTGCAGCAAACAAACTTAAACCTGACATATTTCTGCACATTGTAATTCAGGAAATGTGGCATGTGCAAAAGTTTGAACCCTTTCCAGTTACTCAACTAATATTACTTTTTGTAAGGTCTCAGAAGTTAAAGGGATAGTAATACTTAAAATGTAAAAAAAAATATGTTGTTGGGTTTATCCCCCTGAATAAAACAAGGGCACTCCCACTGCTGAAAGGTGTTTCATTTAAAAGTTATTAATTTTCAAAGTTGAATTTTTTAGGTGCAATATCACAGTGGCCTGAAATTGTACAGTGGCACTGTTGCTACACCATCCTATGGACAGCTCTGGTCAAATGACCATAAATCTCCATAGGATGGTGTAGCAACAGCGCCACTGTACAATTTCAGGCCATTGTGATATTGCACCTAAAAAATTCAACTTTGAAAATTAATAACTTTTGAATAAAACACCTTTCAGCAGTGGGAGTACTCTTGTTTTACTCAGGGGGATAAACCCTACAACATTTTTTTTTTTACATTTTAAGTATTACTATCCCTTTAATTGACTTGTAACCCCTTAAAGGGATAGTAATGTTTCATAATAAAAGCAGCTCTAATTAATCATCCTAGTATTTGGACTTTGGAGAGAGTTATTTCAGTTCTGTCAGAGTTGTAGTTCAAGAGTAATTCAATGATAAAGTATCCCCCTCCAGCCCCTTTTACTGATGTAACACTGTTCAGCCAGATCAGAAGGGAGGTGCCCAGGTAGACTGCAGAGAGGGAAAACCTTCAATTAAGATAAGGAAAAAACCTGTAAAACTTGTCAAGGGGGCAGGGCTTTCATTGTTCTCATAGGAAGAAGATTGTCCCCTTCTGTTATCTGTCTGGTCTTACATCTGAGAAGACATGGCTTACACTAGGTAAAAGGGGCGGGAGGGGAACTTTGCTTGTGAATATCTCTCAAACCATAAAGGTTTGAGAGATAAGACTTATATCGTTCTTCATTTTTTTTAATGCCTACAAAATAAAATAAAGATAAAACGAAGTATTACTGTCCCTTAAATGTGAACAATGATCTGGTGTACAATCACTGTAATTATGTGCACTTTTTAGGTCCCTCTGTTGTCAATTTGTATAGGGTAACCTCAGTATGTTGCAGTAACAGTAGCTCTCAAAAAAAGTGTGTAAACCCTTGGCACTTTTTTCTCCTCCGTTGCCGATCCTTATGGGTAAAGGACTTATTGCACAATAGCTATTATAACTTGTCAACACGCTTATATATTAAAGAGAATAGTACTTGCGATGTAGTGCCATTGAGTGGGACGAAACGCGTTGGAGGACATTGCTTATGAGATTGCACTATATTATTTTATATAAAGGTGCCAGATCTACAGTAATATATGAACTTTATGTGAAGCATTTCAAAATAAAGAAGATCTGTCTGAAGACAAAAAGATACGGCACAAGCAGAAGCAGGTGCGAGGATTTGTCTAAGGAAGGGAGGTCTGATATTCAATCACCATCAAAGTGCACTTAGAAGAACTCGGTCCGAGGGTCCTCAGAGGAAAGAACATTATAGAAGTGACACAAAATCAACCACCTTTTTGACTTTATATATTTTACAAGAGCATAATATAGAAAGTCAAAATGCCTATATACATTTATTTTCATCTTCAGCTGTATTTTTACTATAAATTTATGTCCCTGCACCTTTTTTTCTAATGAGCTTTCAGTCAAGGACTTTGAATACAAAGATGTTGCAGTGTTTCTCCAGCTTTGAGTGATATGTATGCTGTAAAAGCAGGCTTTTCTACATTGTTTCACTTCCTTTTGTACAATGTATTTTTTTACATTGCTGTTCTATCTCTGCTTTCAAGGTTTAGGTAGCTCCCGGTCAGGGACTTACACATGTAAAACAAAATAGGCTAAGATGATAAAAATAATAATAAAATGTACAGGTAATTTGACATTACACATTAAGCACTTGCAGAACTTGTAAAGTCAAAAAAGAGGGTGACTGTCATTTGAAATACAACATCCTATTTAATAATTCGCTATGGATGTTTGTCAGAAGCCGCCATGCGCAGTAGAAACTGCCCAAACGCACAGAATGCTGGGAGTTCTGTACTGGACACATTCTGTGCTTTCAGGCAGTCTCTACAGTGCATGACTGCGTCGGCGGCAGGACACAGAGCAGGACCTGCCTCTTAACACCACCCGGACCTTGGCCCGTGTACAAGAGCTATTACACTAGTAGTCTTATGATCAATGGTGGAACCAGTGTGATTAACCATCCTATGCAACATGTCACTTTTTATTAATATGGTCCTTCTGAAAACATCAATTATTCCCTTGCCCCATATCTGCTGACTTGTACCTAAGGCAATAACCTATTACGTCTTGGAAACCCATTAATAGGTGATTTGGACCTCTAGAGGGCAGTACTGTAACAGACATGAACTTTTCATTGTTGTGCTGACTGCCTGGAATCTTGGAAATTCTGGCTTATTGCTGTGATATAAACAAATTTATACTGACTCTTTAAGGCCTAGAGGGTGTTAAGCGCATTGTGAACAATATCTTGCACTCACCTCTAATGTTTAACCCCTTGAGTGCCGGGGGGTACGCAACGCATTGCAAAGCAATGCGTTGCGTACCCCTCTGGCACTCAAAGAGTTAAAAGATTAAAATGGCTAAAAGGAAAATGTGATACAATAGGTATTCATCTACATGTTTCACCTCACAATCTCTAAATGCAGTGAAATAACTGAGTTCACTGAGATTCTGTTGTAATGCTAGTTCTATTGTTAGAATCTGTTTCACTCCACAGTCTCTAAATGCTGTGAAATAACTGAGTTCACTGAGATTCAGTTGTAATGCTATTTCTATTGTTAGAATCTGTTTCACTCCACAGTCTCTAAATGCAGTGAAATAACTGAGTTCACTGAGATTCAGTTGTAATGCTAGTTCTATTGTTAGACTCCACAATCTCTAAATGCAGTAAAAGACTGAGTTCTCTGAGATTCTGTTCTATTGTTAGAATCCAGGCTCTAAAGCCTGAGGGGCATATGTATCTTTGTGTTGCGTGGCTGTATTAGCTTTAACCCTTTCTGAACCCATCTGGCCTTCAACGGGTTAAGAATTGTTAAAGGGATAGTAATAGATAGTTTTAATGAAATGTAAAACTGTAGGTAGTAAAAAAATAAATCAGTTGAGCCCAGTCCGATCTCTCAATCCTATATGGTTTGAGAGATATAAGATTACAAAGTTCCCCCTCCCCTCCCCTTGCACTGACGTCACAGTCTAGCTTACAGCAGGAGATCCTGGTCCACAGACCGTCCTGTGGCTCTTCAGCAGAGCCATGTTGTGGAGTGTTCAAATGAAGTATTAATTTCAATATTGCGCTATTTTGGCTGTGCTGAAGAGCCGCAGGACACTCTGCGGACCGGGATCTCCGGCTGTAAGCTAGACTGTGACGTCAGTGCAAGGGGAGGGAAAGGGGAACTTTGTAATCTTATATCTCTCGAACCATAATGGTTTGATAGATCAGACTGGGCTGGGCTGGACTGGGCTTTTTACTATCTACAGTATTACATTTCATTAAAACTATCTATTACCATCCCTTTAAGAATTGTTATTGTTTAAATGTCATTTTGCATATTTTGAAAATTTTATTACAAACTGTGTGTCATGTTAACCAAAAGACTAGCAGATACATGTGCTGAGCTGAGCCTATAATGTATATGCATAAGGGTCAGAGAACAGGAAGTGAGCTCATGCCCTAGGAAGTGCTAGCAGGAAGAGGGTCAAAGCAGAGTACAGAGTAAAGCAGCTAAGCAGCCATGGCTTAGAACTGTAATAAATATTTCTGATTTAAAGAGAACCTTGTGGATCATTCAGTACAACCAACAGGTGAACAACACAATACATAGTTTAGGAGATATTTACACTTTATTTATGGTGAACTCTCTGCTGTAGCATATTCTACTTTTGAATTAAGTTTTCAAATATGCAAACGTAATTTCAGGGTGACATTTAAACACATCGTAAATGCACCATCCCAGAGACAAAATGCTAATGGCAATACTATTGCCATCTTCCTTTATAGGTAGGTGGGCTGTACTCTCAGTATGTTGGCCTAGTGCTGCCACCTACAGGCAAATCTTTCCATTCCAACCAACAGTATGATCTATATTGATACTCTTTAAAATAATTCATACCTATTGCAAACTGCATCAGATGATAACTCTTTAAGACTAATTGTTGGTAGACTATAACCATTTCATCTTTTATAATTTCAAATTGCATTTTAATATCCAGGGCCAAAACAGCAATCATTGCGAAGCAATGAAATGGAGACTTCTTTTGTATCCAATGGGTGAAAAGTGACTGCTTTGAAATAGAAAGTGTGAATATCAAAGGCCAAATATAAGTTGCAAAGAGGATTAGAAAAATGGTTTTACTCTGTTCTCTTCTTTAGTTCACTCTCTCTCTTAAAGGGATAGTAATACTTTGTTTTATTTTTATTTTGTAGGCATTAAAAAAAAAACATGAAGAACGATATAAGTCTTATCTCTCAAACCTTTATCGTTTAAGAAATATTCACAAGCAAAGTTTCCCTTCCCGCTGCTTTTACCTAGTGTAAGCCATCTCTTCTCAGATGTGGAATCCAGTCCATAGACCAGACATATAACAGCAGGGGACAATCTTCTTCCTGTGAGAACAATGAAAGCCCTGACTCCCTTGACAAGGTTTTTCCCTTATCTTAATTGAAGATTGTCCCTCTCTGCAGTCTACCTGGGCACCTCCCTTCTGCTCTGGCTGAGCAGTGTTACATCAGTAAAAGGGGCTGGAGGGGGACACTTTGCCATTGAATTACTCTTGAACTACAACTCTGACAGAATTGAAATAACACTCTCCAAGGTCCAAATACTATGATGATTAATTAGAGCTGCTTTTATCATAAAACATTACTATCACTTTAACCTTTAGAACAAATTTATAAGACAACAAAAATGGATTCTTAAGTTTCTAGAGAAAGGCCGCAATCATTTTCATGTACCAGCTCTTGCTATCAAGAATTCAATCAATTCCATTTCCTAGTTAAGTCAGTCATTTGGGTATTGTGCTTTGAGTGGGCTGAGAGGTATATGAACAAGTTCTGACCCTTCTGTTACATTTTTTTCTGCAACCTAAGTAATGAATAAATCTGTCCACAATTGTGTAATAATTTGCAATATATTCTACCTTCAACACAAAAAAAATCCTTGTATCGACTTGAATAAAACCCAAATACCCAGTGGCATAAAAACTCTGATAGAATATGACGAAAGCATAAGTTATGCAATATGTATAAGGCCACATATTGGTTGCCCTAATAAAACAAGCTTATCTTTAACCAATTGAGTGCCAGAGGGATTCCCTCTGGCATTCAAAGGATCAAACCCAGCTATTCATCACTATGCTTCTTAATACAAACACAGGAAGCTGTCATGATATCTTTTGGTACCAGTTATCCCAAGAGTTAAAAGGAGGAAGTTGTCACATTAACAAAACTGGCTCCAATGTGTTGTGTGTGCTTGCACAAATGTAAAATGCGGTTAGGTATGCAATTTGCATTGATGTCATGCATATGGCAGTAAAGAGATGTCTACTTTACAAAGTGCTTTAGACCTTATATATAAACAGAAAGTGGTGCAGTTATAGGGTAAACCAATTGCACCATAAAGGGACAATTAAACTCTCCCAAAATTCCCATTGTTTAAAATGTTATTTTTTTTAAAGGAATACTAACACCTAATAGCAGAACAGGAATTTCTGGCCCAGGTTCTTACACTTCAGCCTCACTGCTTTCATAGTATTGCAGGTTTTTGTATGAAATTGTTTATTTTTAATTTTTCCCTTAGGGGGATTTATAGAACTTTAACCACTAGTTTGTGGTGGGGAGTCAGTAGTACTACTGTCTGATGAGGCAGTTGGTCTCACTATGGAAGCAACACCATGCAACTCATTTTCTTTAGTACTACTACCAATGGAACTTTTCATATCACATTTACAAACAGATTACTCAGAAGGAGAAGGGTCACCATCATTTATTGAATAATCAGCAGCAACCCTGACTGCAGTCAGTTCTGTAGTACTACCAACATGACCTTATGCTCTTCCTTGTCCTTTGCCTTTCCCATTACAGAAGCCCCTACCGCATTTGGTGAATGTGATAGTAGAGCAGTGTGGATTTTTACTATGAAGAATATGACAGTGATGTTAGCATGTAAAGTGATGTCTTTTGCGACTTGTCTAAATCAAGCATCTCCAGCTGTGCTTCTTTGCTTGTCTTCCTCTATACTAGTAGTTAGTGACAGAATTTCAGCAACTTTCGCTTTCTCCTCCAAGGACTGCAGTGTTAAGTTTTACATTAAAGTACAAGATAGACCTGTTTGCTTCAGAATAAGCTTCAACATTCTGATAAACTGATGTAGCACCAGAGCAGACTGATGCAGCACACACAGGTTATTTTCTTCATCTTTTTATTTTCTGTGTTAGAGTAGGAGTGATTGTGTGTAACAGTATGTCAAGTTATACATTTTGTCTGTTTGTCTTGTCTTGAATTTATGACAGCTGTATGCAAAAGTGGCCAAATTACATGTTTTATTTATTTTCTAAGTGAAAAAGAAGTTAACATAGCCTCTACAGTGAATGAACGTTAACTTGGCATATTTCTGCAAATTATACAGCACAGTTACTGTTTATATGCTGAATTGACCCACTAGTGTTATTTTTTTATAAGCTCTCAGAACTTCATTGACTTAATCCAAGTTAGGTGACGACAGTTCCAGAGAATAATACATTAACTAAATCTTTGAACCTCTCAGGTTGTTGTGCTTACTGTATGTCTGGGTAGCAACTCTCAGTTGAATCTCATGTCAGGTACTATCTGTCACGGTTTCAATAACGAGAACTGGACCAGTACTAAAGGTAACACAATCTTTATTAATACACAGTACAAATAACAACAATACAGCAAAAGTACACCATATAATATGGACAAGTCAGGAGGGAAAGTGCAGCTGTAATGGTACAGCTGGAGTTCAGAAGGCCAGTAGAGAGACCGCCACAGGTCCGCACCTGTATACAAAGCGCACCAGAGGAGGAACAGTGCTACAGGTCCGCACCTGCAGAGACTAGGTACTCGCGAAGGGAATGGCTACAGGTCCGAACCTGTATGGACAACGTAACGGAAATGGTGCTACAGGTCTACACCTGTGAAGCACGGTTATAGTATCTGGAATCAGGAGAAGTCTGCCAGAGCCACCACGGGCACCAATCAGTTGTCCATTGAAGTGTTGGTATGCTGGATGCGCAGTGGACAACCCCAGGTAAACCTCAAGTGGGTAATCAGACACCAGAATGAGCGCAATCGTAAACCAGAGCCGCAGGTCTGCACCAGATTGGTTATCAGACTAGCCGGGGTCATACACAGGGCAAGTAGTCGGACAGAGCCACAGGTCAGCACCAGCAAGGCCAAGGGTCATACACAGAGGAGTTAGTCTACTAGAGCCACAGGTCAACACCAGAGGGAATGTCAGCCTAGCCAGGGTCATACACAGAGCGGGTAGTCAGACAAAACCAAAGGTTGGCACCAGAACGGGTAGTCAGACAAACTAGGAGTGCACCAGAAAACCAAAGCAACTACACTGGACACCACGCAAGGGCGACTGAACCTAATGTCCAGGCAGTTTAAAAGAAAAAGGGCCAGGAAGAGGAGGAGTCTCAAAACTGTACCTTTAAATGGAACGCACGTCCAAGCCTTGGACGTGCGCCCGTATGTAATCTGGCACAGAAGCAGCCCTGAGCGAGCTGCCAACAAATGCGGCTTCACCACCAACTAGATGCGGCTGAAGCCGCCAGACAGACTGCGGCTGGAGCTAGAGAGGATGCGGCTGGAGGCGCCGGATGACGCCGCGGCTGGAGCCGCAGGATGACGCCGTGGCTGAAGCCGCAGGAGGACGCTGCAGTCGGCTCGAGGTACCGTGACACTATCTGCTTGTCTGACTGTCACTGTTAACTACCAGTCAAAAGGGTTTTTTTTAAACTCTCCTTTACCCCTTCACATCCATACTCACTGCTCCCCACATGCCCAGAGAACAGCTGGCTGCCATCATAACTCCGTAAATCAAGCAATTCCAGCTTCCCCTCTTTGCATGTCTGCCACTTCACTAGCTACATTTCAACATTTCAGCTGCTTTCTCTCTCTCTCTGCCAAGCACAGACTTACAAGATGCAGTAAACTGACAGTCAGTTAGCACAAGGGAACACATGTGTGAAACTCAGTGTGTGTGTGTGTATACATTTTTATCACTGATTTCAATGCAATGGAAAAGAGAAAAAAAAATACTCTTTTTAAGGAATTCTCATGGAAGGGAAGTGACGTTTTTCTCATATTTTACTTTTGAAGCGAAAACTTTCACCTATCCCTATTACATGATAAACGTAGCAGGTATTTGGTTTCCCAGATGGGTTATCTTACTGTCACTCATTACCTCATATTACTCTGGTTTAAACATAAAGCTTTGCTAACCGTTTAACCCTCTGAGTGCCAGACAGGTATCCAAAGTATTGCAATTACCTGTACTTGACACCTATCTGGCACTAAAAGTGGACTGGCTGTATTTTGCATATTAACCCTTTGAGTGCCAGAAGGGTACGCAACGCATTGCTTTGCAATGCGTTGCGTACCCCTCTGGCACTCAAAGGGTTAAGGATGCTGTAAAATCTTACATTGCTTGCTCTATGTTTATCAAACAAGATTTTACTGTTTTATTTATTTATTGTGGATGCAAAGTATTACAGTTTGATGACACTATAGTACAGATATATGTTACAGCATAAAATAATATCCAGTGTGTTAGAAATCCGGTAGCATACTGCATCCTGATTTTATCTCCAGTTGAAAAATATTAATGTATGAGAAAAAACAAGAATAAAGAAGAAAAAAATGTACACAGAACATGAAAATGTATAGCCAGCAAGTCACTTATACCAGCCTAGTACCATGCACAGGGAAATGGATTACACTAGCGCAATTTCCTGTAAGCCTGGTTTACTAAGGAAAGGCATGGCCTGAGAAATTCACCACCTTCCCCACTGTCTTTCCCTTGGTGCCAGCAGCACTAAGTGGAAGAACTCTGGCCTCCATAGCGCAGTAAATTGAGGTTGAATTGCAGTTCAAAAAATGAAAAAAATTAAAATATAGAACTTGCCACTTTCCTGTAACTGGAGATTCACCTGACCCTTGGTTGCTGAAGAGGTATGTGGCTCTTGGCTGAGCGGCGAGTTGTGTGCCCCTGTGGCACTCAAGTGGTTAAACCAGTATAGCTCTATATGGATAAATGTTTTTCTTTCTGATAATTTATGTGGCGCATTTGAATTTAGTATTTGGTCACCATTTAAATATCATGTGTGTAATTCTATACAGTTTGTTCCTGTTAATAATTATAGCCCTTTGAGTGCCAGAGGGGTACGGAACGCATTGCTTTGCAATGCGTTCCGTACCCCTCTGGCACTCAAAGGGTTAAGGATATTCCTCTTTTGATCTTTGAGAGTCTCTGTATACCCTTCTATCTAAAGTACTAATTAGTGACAGTTAAGAATTAGTTAGCCAGTATATCCATGCATCCGCTCAGACATTCCAATAATTTGCTTGAGAAAGCACCATAGGGTGTGAAAAGCTGTGCAGTGGAACAGCATTTCCTCTTGGCCAGGAGAGTTTTAGTAGATGCATGGCAATGTGCTACTTTGCTATTTGTAAGTGAATTATTGTATTTTATTGTGATATTTATATATGGTCGTATTGATTTGGCTTTTGTATTCATGTTGATACATTTGTAGCCACTGAAAATTGTTACTCATGTTTTTAAGTTTTGGGGTATATACCTGAGCTTGCTATTTACAGATTGGGGTTTCACTCCACCTGTTTTATTGTATTTGCTTTGGTCTCATTTGACCCTTTCCAAGTGCTACCATTTTGGTTTGTTGCCCCTTCCAATGTCCTCGTTTTTATATAGTTGGCGGTGTATACCTATGACCTTTTGATATGTCCATCAGTTTTAATAAAGTCATATTTTACATAAATCTCGAGTTCAGATTGTTTATTTTTTTAGTGTTTGGTTAGTAGTTAGATACTGCGCTGTTTATTTCTATTCCCTGCTTCAGGGTTGTCCATTGTCAGAGGTAGGTCAGCACTGGGCTCATATACTATTGTATATCTGTGCTGAGGAAGTGGTGGAGTGGTTGGACCCTTGGGAGCCATGAACTGCAGGACCAATGTAACTGGAGAGTATTCAGGACTAAGTTCCCTGTAGGACACCATTTGGAGGTGAAAGAAATTAAAGAGAGAGATCTGTCTGTGGAAAGACATAGAGACCCGGAGTGCTTCTACAAGTTTGCAAGTTAAATTCTCACCGTTGTACAATATTTAACAGGTGATATGTGTGAAGTAACAAAAACAATTATATATGACACAAGATCATAAAGGGGTTAACAATAACAATATTAAAGTGAATAATCTGTACAACAACAGGTAAAATGTGCAGCACTGTAAATTGAGGCACAGCAAGATTACTGAAAATACACAAGTTCCTATATTTGTCTCAGGCAGGCCTCCCACACTGTACTTACCTCATAATCACATATTACACAGCTATTTCCCTGCAACTGGCCAACCAGTGTGTGATTATGATGTAAGGCAGGTGTGGAAAACCTGATGTATTTTTATTATTCTAGGAATGTTCTTTACAGTATATGGTTGAAATATGTTATTATATTTCTACTTACTATAAATTGCTTATGTAATTATGAACACATTATCAAAATTGATTGTAATTTTGCATCTCTGACAAACGTACTTGTACTCATGAACATAACTTAGCATTCAGATAGAGGTCCAAAGGAAAAAAGTATTACGGAATAAAGGCCTACTATGAAGTATAAATCTTCAAATCAGAGTTCCCAGTTATTCCTCTACTCTTATGTTTTAATCTCTTGAATACCATAGATGTGTCTTATACATCATGGAGCAATCAGTTGGAGATCTCTCTAGAATTTAGTGGGTTCATGATCATTGCTTGCTGAAGACACAGCCAAGATGATGGCAGAATTATATTTAAATGTTAAAATTACAAAATAGGTTAAAAAGTTAATGTCTGAATATAAATTAAGTGTCGATCATACATATTAGTTTTTTTTAACAAGGCAGAGCGGTATTACAATCCTGTAACTGGTCTAGTACATGTGTAATATGTAATTATATGATAAAGTGTCCCCCCTACCACCCCATTTAAATACATAACTCTGCCTCCACTCAGATTTGGAATCCTGTCATCAAATGAGACAGATCGCAACGAGGGACAATCTTCTGGCTGTCAGTATAAGGTAAACCTTGCTTCTCTTGACGAAGGAGAACAGGTTTTTCCTTATGCTGAAAAAAGATTGTCCCTCATCACACACCATCTGGACCAGCTTGCTGCTGTGAGGAGAGGGATCATTACATATGTAAAAGAGGCAGGAGTGGGACACTTTATCATAATTACACATGAACTAGACCAGTTAGAAGGTTGTAATAACGCTCTGCATTGTTAAAAAAAACAATGATATACGATTGACGCTTAATTTATCTGCAAACATTACTAAGCAGATATTTTAAAGGGCACAGTAAGAGTTACAATATACCGTTTAACCCCTTGGATGCTACAAAGGCTTTCGCAATTAAGTGAAGACCTCTTTAGCATCCAAGAGCGGTAATTAGAATATATGTGCTGCAGTTCTTTACTGTCTCTTTAATACTCATCTTAAACTTATTTGCATTACTGTGAATAAAATGATTCTCACAATAAGAACAGAAACTTTGCTTTCACCGACTTGGAAAAGTGGAACAGAATGTACAGTGTTACTGTGAGAAAGCAAGGTTACAGAAGTGGGAGATGTCAGTCATGTCTTGCTGTGAGTCAGGCAGCTGCTGAGCGATTCTAAATATTCCATATCTGATTCAGTGTGTTTATATACCAGATGCCCCTAGGCAAGGTATACTAAGTGCCATTAGCTCCACCCATAACCACACCTACCTCCTTGTAATCACAACCTTGGTGGAAGTTCAAGACTATGAATTCAAAAGTGTCCAGAAACAAGAGTTAGAAAAGCGCACAATAACCAGAACCTGTCTGAAAGTCAACAAGAAAACAAAGCAAAAGTGAAATAAGGGGAAATAGATACACTGAGGTATACACTCTTCCTACACCTCAGTTATTTTCTCCTTAACCCTTTAAGGACCCATGACGGAATGGAATTCCAGGCTCCCCGTGCAGCTGCACACCGTTCCGGGAGTCCGGAATCTGATTCCAGAAAAAAAAAAGGTCCCTGACCCTTAAGTGACCGCACTGTGCGTGCGCGGCTGGTCCTTAAGGGGTTAAAGAGACAAGTTCAAGGGATAGTAATATGTCGTTTTAACTTTATTTTATTTTGTAGGCATTAAAAAAATATGAAGAATGATATAAGTCTTATCTTTCAAACCTTTATGGTTTAAGAGATATTCACAAGCAAAGTTTCCCCTCCTGCCCCTTTTACCTAGTGTAAGCCATCTCTTCTCAGATGGGGATCTGGTTGTAAGACCAGACATATAACAGCAAGGGACAATCTTCTTACAATGAAAACAATGAAAACCCTTCCCCCCCTTGACAAGTTTTTCAGCTTTTTCTCTTATCTTAATTGAAGATTGTCCCTCTCTGCAGTCTACCTGGGCACCTCCCTTCTGCTCTGGCTGAACAGTGTTACATCAGTAAAAGGGGCGGGAGGGGATACTTTGTCATTGAATTACTCTGGAACTACAACTCTGACAGAATTGAAATAACACTCTCCAAAGTCCAAATACTATGATGATTAATTAGAGCTGATTTTATTATGAAACATTACTATCCCTTTCAATACTACTACACCTCGGCTGAACGTCATCAAGGAAATAACATACACATTTCTGGACACTGAGGGGTTCCACAGTCCACCTGAGTAGTCAAAACAACAAATAAATACTGCACATTCAGAACAAAAAGGTACAAATGATGAAACTCCAATCTGCTGTTTATCCAGTCGTGAAGCAATGTAAATATATCCAACTGGTCTATCGCTAAGCTTGTGCCATGTGAAACACGCTGTAAGCAGATCCCCTCCATACATCTGTTACTTGTTGCCAAATCCTATATAATGATTCGCTAAAATGTGTGTAACAATGCAGTCATGTGCAGTAGAGACTGCCCGTGACGCGGCTGATACAGAGCTGGACGCTCCGAAGGAGCCGCGACCGGCTGGCACTGTATTAGCCGCGGCGCAGGCAGTCTCTACTGTGCATGACTGCCCCGCAACTGGCTGGCAGTGGCACTGTGGCCCGTGTAACAGGCTCTTCACCTAGTTTATTTATAATGAACAAAAATACAGACTATTCTCAGTGTTATTTATTTTTGTGCTTTTTTTTGCTTTGTCAAGAAACATATAATCCTTTGCGTGCCAGGGCAGTGTACAACACGTTGCTTTGCAATGCATTGTACACCCCGTGGCACTCAAAGTGTATAACTCACTGAATGATATGGGGGCACTGTTCACTAGAGCTTGCAATCTACTGAGGACAGATGTCATGACAAATGTGTCGCCCAAGTGCTTACAAACACCCCCCACCCATTCTATAAAGAAGCAGAAAAGGAAAGTCCACATTCAGCTGCCTCTGGCACATTGGTCCTGCAGCACTTAGAAATACTAATGCAATCATCCGTCATCCTTTCAACCAAAAGATTAATGTGTAAGCATTTTGGGAGATGACACAAGTTATCAGTTTCAATTTGTCCCCTTCAGCGCACATGCACAAAAAAGGTTTGGAATGCTGCTCATCTCTTGGTGCTGCCCTGTGTGACAGCTCAGGAGATGAGACTTTATAGCTATGAAATAATGCTACTCTAGCAGGACAGCAACAAGCACTGCAACAGAAAGCCTCAGCTTTACCCAAATCATTTCTAGCCTTCCAGTTTATTTATACCTCACTAGGTATTTCACATTCTTATTTCTGCTGATAACAGGAGCCCACAATTAAGCCTGCTAACTAACCCCTTGGATACAAACAATGTCTCAAATGCATTATGATGGGCATCTAATACACTGCATAACAATGAGTTTGAGAGGAGCAGTTATAGGGCAAATCAACTGAACTAAACATTCTCATACATTTAAAGGGGAACTACCACCCCGCAATAACTTAACCTTCATTCATTGTTCATCTGGCGACTAGCTGCTTAGTAGCACTTGGCTCCAAAAGGGACTGACAGCGCAGGTGCACGGACGTCACTGTGACGAGATGTCTGTGCTTCCTGCTCCTGTGAGCATCGGTAAAACGGAGAAATCTTCGGAACCAGGTAATATTTCTGGAGACTAGCGCTACTAAGCAGCTAGTCGCCAGATGAACAATGAATGAAGGTTAAGTTATTGCGGGGTGGTAGTTCCCCTTTAATGTGGACTTTTAACCCTTTGGGTGCCAGAGAGTTATGTAACACATTGCTCTGCAATACGTTGCATACGCTTCTGACAATCAAGGGATAGAGATAAACCTCTTGAATGCTAGACAGGTCTCCAATGAAACGCCAATTAAAATCAGTAGGAATGCAGGGATCTTTATCAGTCTCTTCAGGTGCAGTAGGTTTGCCCCAGAATTGCTCCACAATGCACTGGATATCTCACTAGAATCCAAGGGGTTAAATAACAGCCTGTAATGGGGTATAAAACTGGTGCAGGGACACTGAAATTGCTTTGGGGTGTGGCCAGCAGAGGTGCCTTTCAAAATCTGGAGCTCTAGGCAGTTGCCCAGTCTGCCTATTGGGAAATCCGGTACTGGTAGCAATGGGGTTGATATTTAAGGGACAGACTTCCCTTGTTTAGTCCAGACTCCCAAGCCATTTGAACTGAAAACATCTGACAGGCCATTTTGGGCGGTAGAGCATAGACCTTAATTAGTTACTGAGGACAATATACACAAAAAAAGGTCAGTTATGGGACACAACCCCTTGAAAGCTAGAGAGGCCGCCACCTTATTGAGAAACAATGTGTTGGAGACCTTCCTATCATTCAATGGGTTAAAAGACCATTTAACACTTTGATTGCCAGAGGCGTATCTAGCACACTGCAGTTCAATGCACTAGGATACTTCTCTGTCACTCAAAGGGTTAAATAATGAAAATGCTTTTTTGTCCCTATGGTGCAGTTAATTTGCCCCAGAATTGCTCCATTTTGTTTTTTGCATAAACCCTAAGTCTATTCCCACAGTAACAGATTTGGTTTTAGATGAAAAGTAGGTTCCACTACAGCTTTAGGGTCTCGATCCAAATGTTTGTGTGTGCAGAAAAAACTGGTGAAGGTGGTTTTGTACGTCAGGTAAGCAATGCAAATGTTCCCACTAGTAAGAAATAATGGCAGTTGTGAAACACACAACACCTGTCGCCAGAACATCAAGATCTCGCCCATTGGGGACAATGTAGAAGCGAAGCCCAGAGCCATCCAAATGTTTGAGTTAGGGCTAACGTAAGTTAAATTGCAACACTTTCCTCCAGAAATCTAACACCCATTTTTTTTGGCGAACATCACACAACTCAGAGTAGAAAACCACTATCGAGGAAAATAAAACAGAGAAGCAGGTAATTCAAGGACGTAACCCAAGCATAAAGAGGTCAGATATTAACTCCTGCAATACCTAGAAAATATAATAACAAGGCCTACAACAGTGGTTCACAACCCCTCCACCTAAGACACCCCTAACATGCAATCCTGATGTTCCAGGGCACCCCTTGAGGGCACAAGGGAATTCCCAAATAAAAATAACTTATGCCCAACATCAGGTCCCACTGTGTCAATGGCAATGAGGAGAATACAGTGCATCAAATGTTCCATACACACATCTCCACAAAAAATTATAAAATTAATATTACCAATCACTAATGCAGAACATAGCAACATGGGAAAAGTGATGCACTCTGAGCTGGTGCACATGGCGCACCAACATGACATGACACCCTGGTTGTGAACCACTGGCCTACACCAGACAAACAAGTCAGAGACAAACAATAAGAATCCAGCAACCCCACAGGGACAAAGGGAACACAAAGCAGCACAATATAAGCCATCCCAACACACCTTTGGACAACAGGGGTTAACACACAACACGACATGCACGTTTCACTTTTTTTTTTTATTGGGACATTTCTTGCATTTATCATATGTTTTGCAGCGACGATGAGGTCAGATTCTAGGCAACTCCAGTTTTGTAGTTTTTGTGTGTTTTGTAAGCCGTCGTGCGTTAACTCTTCTGGGTAAGGAACATTTGAATCTCATGTTACCCAGTCTTGATTAACTCACGAAGGCAGTTTTTTTCTTCATGCTGGTTTAAACTCCAACATTTGGATCGAGCCCTTAATCCTTTCAGTGCCAGCTGTGTTGATTACCCCACTGGAACTGAAAGGGTTAAATCCTACTTGTTGGAAATTAGCATGGTACTTTCCATTTGCAGTGATAATGCCTTCAGAGAAAACCCTGTATGATTGTGGTCATGACAAGCAAACAGGACTGCGCAAAAATATCCTAGGCTTTCATAAGGCCTGATCCAAATCTTGCAAATAGATGTTTTGTTTTTACGATTCACTTACAGTTTTAACCAATTAGAAAGCTGGAAATGCAATCACACAATGCCCGTTAGATAAAAAAACAAGTTTACTTGTTCACTTCAGCTGTAAGGTAGGGAAACTTCTTCAGGCAGGTTTACGGGATGTCTCTCTCCCTGCACCATTACCCTGTTCTTTCCATCCTTCTCTCTTCTTCCTGCACTCCTGGAATCAGTAGTTCCCTTCTATCACTCCCTATGCCATAGCCAGCTCTCTTTTCCAGCTCCCCATACTCTTTCTCTCCTTGCTCTCACCCTTCCCAGACCCTGTTTACTCTCACCCCTTGGCCTTTTCTTGCTCCCACTTCCTATTTCCAGGCACCCTCTTGCTCACATCCCACGCGCCATTATTTGCCATCCCCATCCTTCCCTCATCCTGTTCCATCTGTATTCTGTCCTTTCGTAATTTATTTTGGACCAATTTGGACAGACTCCCAAACTTTCTCCAGGTCATCTGGTTTGATTAATGAAATTAATAGTGGGTATTTTGCTCATGTCTAAAAGCAACCATGGAACTGTTTTCTGGCATTCAAGTAACGTTTTCATTTTTTTTATCATTTTCATGGCTGGTTTTGTACAATTTTAAGTACATTTTAAGTACATGAAAATATTTCCTTCATTTTTTCACCATCTATGTGGGGTGATAGACCTTTAATTACTTATGTAACACTGGGTGTATCCTTAAACAAAACACTTTGGGTGCCACTGATCAACTCAGAAGTGGGAATAGCCATTGGTGCTTCCTTGATCATGTGATCTCACTGATCCAAGCACTTTACTACTTGTGTGGGCCTCCATGTAGACTTGAGTTTATGCACTTGCAAAACAAAGCTCACTTAAGTGGCAAACTTACAAAAAAAAACCCACAAACCCCCCCCCCAAAAACGGTTTGTAACGTTTATTAAACCTTAATCCTTTTAGGGGCCTTATTATGTATATAAATGGGACAAGAAGCTGGGTTTTTAGCCATGGTGATTATTCTATTCTGAAAAACACAAAATATATATATTTTGCATGGGTGCAATGGAGAAATCATTTTTAATGGACACAGATGAGAAACCTCACATTTTTACAGTCATAAATGTGAAAATAGCCCAATCCTTTGAGCGTTAACAGAAACAGCAGAACTGAATAGCAATCTCTTAAGTACTTCCAAATAATTATTTACATCTTTCATTGATTAAAAAAAAAACAAAAAAAAACTCCTTCTCCGGCTCCAGAGCTATCCTTGAGGTCTGTACAAGATAAATCCTTACAAGTCTTTCTCCTTGTAGAACCCTGATTAGGACTGAGTTGTCTTGCCCTACTCCATGCAGACTTTCACATCCTGATATTCCAGGAAGTCCACAGCGGCCACTTCATGGGCCCCCATCCTCTACCTCAGTGGCTGCCTTGATGTATGTAGCTTGAGGAAAGACATTTACCCTCTCATGGCCAGTCTACTGCTGTTCCTTCTGGAGCTGAACTTCACACTGCTAAAACTAAAAGAAAACTGATAACAACTGCCAGGACCTTTCTTTATATATCCTCTGAGCACTTGCTATGCTTGTTAAGCCATATTTTTGCCAAACTGTCCTCTTACAATCATGCAAAATTCCTGTTCATTCATATACAGTATTTAACTTCTCTTAACATATACACCTTTGAAATGCCTCTTAGACATAAGGCATGTCTGCTGCATGTCTCTCTCTCCCCCTCCTATTTTCCTCTGCTCTGTGCTCATCCTTCTCTCTCCTGATGATACCCTGATACTTATATTAACCTCTTACCAATCTTACACTGACTTAAATTCCTGTTCATTCAGGCATTTGTATCTTTTTCAGGTTTGAGCGCAGTAAATGAGTCCCAGGTAATTCTCCCTTCTAAGCTGTCCAGTCATTGATATCTCCTGAAATATCATTCCATGGAAAACAAAAGGAGACAAGTTTATGTCACAAGAAATTATTAGTTATGGTCTAAGTTTTGAGTTGAAATTTTGTACGAAAAGTGCCAAACACTGTTGACAGAGAATTGCTTCCACTCTATTAAGCTGTTCTCTAATGATTGCAGCATGACCTTGTAAGAGAAACTAAAAATAATGCAGGATGTGTAAAAACATATATGAAAGCTTATATTGCTGCAAATTAAATCAGGCCCTTTGAGACAAATCATAAGCCAATATTTAATACGGTTTGCAATCAAATTGCGTAAGGAGTACAGGAAAATAAATGGTTCTTAAATGATAACAAGTTTGATTTATGACAAACATGAATCAATGGAAATTAAATATCCACATCTGTCAGCTTTGATTTAACAGTTATAGAGTGTTGTGAGTACATTATGTCTCAAGCTGTCAGTTGGCTTTGCTTAATGACACAGTGTGCAGTTCTCCCACTGCATCTAGGTATTCTGGTAGTTTGGCTGCCATGCCACAATGAGTTGTGCTTCCACAGTAGCCACAGATTATGGATAGTGACCTGCCCTACCATTTAATCACTAGCTGCTAGTACTTTTACAGCAGTCAGGAAATCTTGTATCACCACATAATCACAATTATGTACCTTGCAAATAATCACATAGCATAGAACACTCCCATGGCAGAAAGGGGTTCTGGGAAGTAACCTGCCACACCACATAATCATATAGCATTCTTCTCTTACACAGAATTCAAAGACTCTTGGTAATGACCTTCTTTATAACATAATCACACAGTACATGTAGCTATGTTCCTTTTGACTAAAATGGGGATGCTGACACACGTGATATAGAATGTTATTGTCTTGCTTGTCAGAAAAATCCATCCTAGTAACTACTACAAAAAAGGAAGTGAGCAAGATTTCTATTACACATTTCCACTAGTCAGAAAAAGAGTAATTTGTCCATTTCCCAGCCTTTGCTTTCATAATAACTGGAGTTACTGGATATCAGCTTCCAATAAACACTCACATTGCATTGTTTCTTGCCTCTGCCTACCTACAGTTGTGTGAAAAAGAAAGTACACCCTCTTTGAATTCTATGGTTTTACATATCAGGACATAATAACAATCACCTGTTCCTTAGCAGGTCTAAAAATCAGGTAAATACAACCTCAGATGAACAACAACACATGACATATTACACTCTGTCATGATTTAACAAAAATAAAGCCAAAATGGGGAAGCCATGTGTGAAAAACTAAGTACACCTTATGATTCAATAGCTTGTAGAACCACCTTTAGCAGTAATAACTTGAAGTATTCATTTTCTGTATGACTTTATCAGTCTCTCACAAAGTTGTGGAGGAATTTTGGCCCACTCTTCTTTACAATGTTGCTTCAGTTCATTGCGGGAATTTGTTTATGCACAGCTCTCTTAAGGTCCTGCCACAGTATTTCAATCAGGTTGAGGTCTGGACTTTGACTGGGCCATCGCAACACCTTGATTCTTTTCTTTTTCAGCCATTCTGTTGTAGATTTGCTGGCATGCTTCGGATCATTGTCCTGTTGCATGACCAAATTTGGGCCAAGCTTTAGCTGTCAGACAGATGGCCTCACATTTGACTGTATGGTATACTGAGGAGTTCATGGTCAACTCAATGACTGCAAGATTCACAGGTCCTGTGGCTGCAAAACAAGCCCAAATCATCACCCCTCCAACTCTGTGTCTGAAGCTTGGTATGAGGTGTTTGTGCTGATATGCTGTGTTTGGTTTTTGCTAAATGTGGCACTGTGCATTATGGCCAAACATCTCCACTTTGGTTCCAGAAGTCTTGTGCTTTGTTCAGATGCAACTTTGAAAACCTAAACCGTGCTGCCATGTTATTTTTAGAGAGAAGAGGCTTTCTCCTGGCAACCCTTGCAAACAAACCGTATTTGTTCAGTCTTTTTCTTATTGTACTGTCATGAACTTTAACATTTAACATGCTAACTGAGGCCTGTAGAGTCTGAGATGTAACTCTTGTTTTTTTTGCAATTTCTCTGAGCGTTCCACGGTCTGACCTTGGGGTGAATTTGCTGAGATATCCACTCCTGGGAAGATTGGCAGCTGTCTTGCATGTTTTCTACTTTTGAATAATCTTTCTCACTGTAGAATGATGGATTTAAATTGTTTGTAAATGGCTTTATAACCCTTCCTAGATTGATAGGCAGCAACAGTTGCTTCTATAAGATCATTGCTGATGTATTTCCTCTAGACATGTGCGAATTCATTCGGAGACATTCGGATTTCGTCGAAAATGGGGTCATTCGGAGACATTCGGCCAATCCGAAACTCAAGGGTCATTCGGAAAAAATGATCCGACTCCGAACAGCCCAGGTCCGAAATTCGCCGAAACTTTCGGAAGTTTCGGCAATCGACACATTTCCAAAAGTTTTGACTACTTTTGACCAGGACATTTTGTACTTCCTGTGCGCGCTCAATTACTTTCCCTCCATAATTTTCCCTCCATGTCTCTAGTCCAATTCCATTCTCCGTTTCATGCACTACTTCCCTCTTTTGTCTGTATTCGAATAGCCTTCTTCGTTTCATGATGGGGGTTGGACTAATGACACAGTCACACAGACAGACTGCCTGCATTTCCTCATTGGGTTGTTGGAGCTCAGAGAGAGAAGAGATTAGAGAGTGTACAGTTGTTGTGTAGGCAGGTAGGTAGCATTAGGCTAGGCATAGGTAGGCAGCCAGCATTAGTTCCAGTTATTGCCACTGCAAGAACAAGTAATATTTGTTCCTGTGCAAAATATAAAAAAATATTAGGTATTTGTTCGAATACAGGGCCGGCCCTTACATGGGTCCCAGTGGGTCCATGGACCCAGGCGGCACTTTGACAGGGGCGGCAATTTGCCGTCCCATAGCATGTTTATTTTGTGCTCTTCCGCCATTTCTGTGTTGCAGGGTGTCCCATCAGTGTGACTGTCAGCAGCCGGGCAGCCCTATGCTCACTCAGTGGTGATGCCTGCTGGCTGCTTCAGTGACGTGAATTATGTGATAGTGAAACATTATGCCTATTTTGTATTGTTTATCGCCCACCTAAAGTCAAGACTTGAGTAAATAGGTCTACCATCCCAGATTTGCTAGAGAGGTTTTACAAATACAGGAGGGTGCCCCCTGTACAAAATGAGTCTAAACATTTGGGATCCCTAGTATGAGTGCACAACAGTGCATGATGTGTCCTGAACAGGATTGCTGTGAGGTGTCTCCACCCAGAAGGTGCTGGCCGGGCTGAGCTTCAACATTGCGACAAGTGACCAACTAAGAGCACCGTGCCGTGCAGCCATAGCATCACCCCCTCCTACTCTCTGGGTCCCGCTAACTGGCAATAACAGGTGAGTCACTAAGAGATCTGAAGCCTTTCTGGAAGTCCTTTCACTTGGAAAGGGGCTAGGTATTACTTGGGGGAGTTGCCTCGTGTGTAAATAATTTCTAGGTGGGAGATGAATGTGCATCACTTATGTGTTTCCTAACAGTAGTTAGAATACAACTCCCATCATCTCCTGATTATGACATTGGGAAATGCCCAGCAATTACCGTAGAGCCCTGTATTGCACACTCACGGAAAACGGTGATATTGCTATACTAAGACAATGCTGTGGACCCCTCTTCAGTATAGATGTCAAGCATTTTTTTTATTTCTCTCCTGTGTTGCAGTTTGTTCACAACAGAATGTCTCAATTTTTCTTTTTAACCCTTTGAATGCCAGAGTGGTATGCAACGTATTGCTTTGCAATGCATTGCGTACCACTCTGGCACTCAAAGGGTTAACACATTACATCTATCACATTACAATCATTGATGTTTATTCTTGATGTAGTATGAAACTCTACAATGTATATACACATAGAGTTATCTGATATGAGGGGAAATCAGGATAGGAAAACGAGAGAGAGGAATTTGGGTACTAAAGAGGGACAGTAGGGTAGGAGGCTGGTACCAGAAAATGAAACCTTAATCTTTACCCATGTACTAACATAGAATGTGACATGTAGTTTGTCCATATTCGAGTCGACCACTTATGTTGAGTAGGATGTGACAGGCATGGGTTTTCGATGTCGAGCATATGCTAAATTGAATGACAGGCATGAGGTTTCGATGTTCGAAAATATGCTAGATTGAAGGACAGGCATGGGGTTTCGATGTTCGAACATGCTAAATTGAATGACAGGCATGGGTTTTCGATGTTCGACGTTTGCATTGTGACTGGCATCCCAACGGACAATGTCCGTTTTTGGGATGGATCTTTTTCTAAATGCACACCCTGTCTGCACAGAATGATAGCAGCGTGCACGGAGGCGCACTGCTATAATTTAACCCATGTTAAATTCGGCCGAATAATTCGGAATGGATCAGAATTTCGTCCGAATCGAATAGGCCCGGTCCGAAATTAGGATCATCCGAATTAGAAAAAAAAAAATTCGTCCGAATTCGAATTTTACCGAAAATTTTGCCCGTGCACAAGTCTAATTTCCTCCTTGGAATTGTGTTAACATACACCTGAATGCTCCAGACCAGCAAACTGCTAAAATGTCAGCTTTTATAGAGGTGGTCAGACTTGCTGATGATCAGTTAATCAAGGGCATTTGATTAGCAGCACCTGTCTGCTACTCAGCATCTTTATTCCTATGGAAGCAGTAAGGGTGTACTTAGTTTTCACACATGGCTTCTCCATTTTGGCTTTATTTCTGTTAAATAAATCATGACGCAGTTCATCTGAGGTTGTATCTACCTAATTTTTAGACCAGCTAAGGAACAGATGATTGTTTTTATGTCCTGATATGTAAAATCATAGAATTCAAAGAGGGTGTACATTCTTCTTCACGTGACTGTATATGTCTATGCTTCCTGTATAACAGCTTATATAGCACAAAATACAGGATTCCTGATTTCATGTGGTCTGACATTGTCAGCTCGGAATGCAACTAAATATTACATTCACAATAATCTATGAGGTTATTAGGTGTAATAAACAAGGGTGAACCAGGGGTGTGCTCAAAGCGCATCAGAGCTGAGGGAGACACATGGTTTAACTCCACAAATAATCAGAATTATTTTGTTTGTCACTCTTCCGTTTATGCCAGTGATCAGCAACCTGCAGACATCCAACAGTGATGGACTACAACTCCTCAGTCAGCTGTTGTCCCACTGAGGAGGATGGGAAATGTAGCTCAGCAACCACTGGTGGTCAATAGGTTGCCCAGTCTTAGTTTAAGACCAAGTTGCTGTAACGGATTTTGGATACAAAAAAAAATTTGCAAAATATGAATCTAGGTATTGTTATTTCATACTTATTTTTTAACTCTTTGAACACCACAGATGCACCCAATGCATAGGGTGACCACATTTCCATTCTGCATTCCCACTGCAGTGCTGTGCTCTGCAGTCTTCATTCTGGGACTTTGTATTGTCTTGGCTTCCAGGGACATAGGTCACGTTTAAAATCAGGGAATGTCCTGGGCAATCAGGGACATGTGCTAATCCTACCAACGCATTGTGTTCAATGCTTTGGATGAATCGCTGGCACTCAAAGGGTTAAACCTGGAAATCCTGGGTGCGTCCCATATAATAATAATAATACATAATATATAATCCATTTGTGTAAAAACAGTAATATAATACATTTCTATGAAACTATGTCTTGGATATCTGGGTATCCTCACTATTTGGAAGCTAGCCTGCTTTTCGTCATGGGTGTAACCCTACTGATGCTATAAAAACCTAGTTGGCATCTAAACTATTAGGCCACTCTACTTCTGTGATGATATTTCTAAATATATATAAGACAATAAGCCAGAGATTAGTTAGGATTTGTAGCACTTAGTAAGGATTACACATTGAATAATGAATAGGCAAGTGTTACTGGCTGTTTTTTTTTATATCTATGTAGTCTAATGTTCTTTAAAGGAACACTAACATAACAAATGAATCCTACTGATATAACTTTAAATCCTGGATAATCAACACAAGATTGCTATGGTGCTTGGAGCCCTGGAAATTACAGGGATGGCTGCACATTCAGCACATAGGTAAAACTGGATTTTAGGCCTCAGAAAACAAATAGAAACATATTACAGATGTTAGCATGATGTACAGGGCATTGAAATGTATAAAATCCCTGGTCATTTTAGGTGTTAGTGTTTGTTTAACTACAAGCACTCAAACTTTACATAAAATATACAAAAACCTTGAGTGTGCTAACATTATGAACTAATGTTTAACCCCTTACCGCCCGTACATGTACGTCCCGGAAATCATTTTAAGGAATGAAAAAAAAAGTTAGGCGGGTGTTAAGTGCCGGCCGTGTGCGCGCACGGCCAGTCACTAAGGGGTTAAAATAGTTGTAAACCTTCATTGTGGAAAAAATATGTTGTAAATTTGACCCTGCTGAGTAAAACAATGGTACGATCACTGCTGTAAGATGTATTCTTCCAAAGTTATTACAGTTTAAATGGTTGTTTTTATTCTTTAACAGTGCCACCTGGTGTCCAGAGAGTTCACCTACAATTCAATTGTGGGGAGATGCACTAAGGGAGGGGTGTCCAATTTCGATCCTCAAGGGCCTCCAGCATGCCAGTATTTAAGTCTTTGAGTGACAGAGGGTTGTGCAGTGCTTTGCGTACCCCTCTGGCACTCAAGGATTAAGCATTTTCATGGTTAACCCTTTGAGTGCCAGAGGGGTACGCAACACATTGCAAAAACAATGCACTGTGTACCTCTCTGGCACTCAAATGGTAAAGCATGGGTGAGTTAATCAGTAGCTCATTCATTTTGACTGGCCCACCTGTTTTCAAACAGAGAAATCCTTACATACTGGATTGTTGGTAGCTTGTGAGGACTGAAGTAGAACACCATCTGTACTAAAATGGGATACAGAATAGAAATCTTCTACAGTGTGATTAACGCTACAATTCAGGCATTACTCTATGGAGCCTAGGCACTATGATCTCTCAATTTATTGAGATATTAGTGCATAGGCCCCATAACATAACATAGGCAATGGAGAGTTTATCACACTGTAGAGTTCATCTCCTCTTTATCAAACCTCAGTACACACCTATGAAAACTATGCCCCTGACCACTCCTGACAAAATCATGCTTCAATTGCTGGACCTATGGGAGCGCCAGTATAGAAGAGATTTAAGTATAGAAGAGTTTTAAATAACTTTTCTTTCCTGATGCCCCTGGGTGTGAAAAAGAAAGTACACCCTCTTTGACTTCTTTGGTTTTACATATCAGGACATAATAACAATGATCTGTTCCTTAGCAGGTCTAAAAATTAGGTAAATACAACTCCAGATGAACAACAACACATGACATGTTATACCGTGTCATGATTTATTTAACAAAAATAAAGCCAAAATGGGGACGCCATGTGTGAAAATCAAGTACACCCTTATTGCTTTCATAGGAATTACGATGCTAAGCAGCAGACTGGTGCTGCTAATCAAATGCTATTGATTAATTGATCATCAGCAAGTGTGTCCACCTCTATAAAAGCCAAAGTTTTTAGCAGTTTGCTGGTCTGGAGCATTCAGGTGTGTGTGTTAACACAATTCCAAGGAGGAAAGACCTCAGCAATGATCTTACAGAAGCAATTGTTGCTGCAAATCAATCTGGGAAGGGTTATAAGGCCATTTCCAAACAATTTAAAGTTCATCATTCTACAGTGACAAAGATTATTCAAAACTGGAAAACATTCAAGGCAGGTGCCAGTCTTCCTGGGAGTGGACGTCCCAGCAAATTCACCCCAAGGTCAGACCGTGCAATGCTTAGAGAAATTGCAAAAAAAAAAAAAACGAGTTACATCTCAGACTCTACAGGCCTCAGTTAGAATGTTAAACGTTAAAGTTCATGACAGCACAATTAGAATAAGACTGAATAGGTATGGTTTGTTTGGAAGGGTTGCCAGGAGAAAGCCTCTTCACTCTAAAAAAAAAACATGGCAGCAAGGCCTAGGTTTGCAAAGCTGCATCTGGACAAACCACAAGACTTCTGGAACAATGTCCTTTGGACAGACAAGACCAAAGTGGAGATGTTTGGCCATAATGCAAAGCGCCACACTTGGCGAAAACCAAACACAGCATATCAGCACAAACACCTCATACTAACTGTCAAGCATGGTGGTGGAGGGGTGATGTTCTCAGGTCCTGTGATTTGCATCACAGGACCTGAGAACCTTGCAGTCATTGAGTCCACCATGAACTCCTCTGTATACCATACAGTCAAATGTGAGGCCACCTGTCTGACAGCTAAAGCTTGGCCAAAATTTGGTCATGCAACAGGACAATGATCCCAAGCCTACCAACAAATCTAGAACAGAATGGCTGAAAAATAAAAGAATCACAATGTTTCAATGGCCCAGTCAAAATCCAGACCTCAACCCGATTGAAATGCTGTGGCGGGACCTTAAAGAGATAGTAATACTTAATTATTACTAATCCCTATATTAAAGTCCTATTAAAAATAAATGTATTGCCCCCAGTGTCATCTCTCAAACCTTTATGGTTTGAGAGATTATTGCTCCTAAAGTTGCCCTCTCCCTCCCCCTTCCCCGAAGTCAGTGTTGTAGCTGACTGAAGGGAAATCCGGTCTTAGATCATCAGGCGGCTCTGCAGCAGAGCCGCGATCGCGTTAATTAAAAAAAATCTTTCACTAAAACGGTCTTCTACATGTGCTTGCAAACCAAGCACACGTAGAAGACCATTTCAGTGAAAGTTTTCTTTTTTATTAATGCGATCGCGGCTGTGCTGTAGAGCCGCCTGAAAGTCGTATGACTTGCTTCCCTGCAGTCAGCTAGAACACTGACTATGGGGAAGGGGGAGGGCAACTTTAGGAGCGATCATCTCTCAAACCTTTATGACACTGGGGGCAATACATTTATTTTTAATAGGACTTTAATATAGGGATTAGTAATAATTAAGTATTACTATCCCTTTAAGAAAGCTGTGCATAAATAAATTCCCTCAAACCTCAATTAACTGAGGCAACGTAAAGAAGAGTGGGCCAAAATTCCTCCACAACGATGTGAGAGACTGGTAAAGTCATACAGAAATTATTACTTCAAGTTATTGCTGATAAAGGTGGTTCTACAAGATATTGAATCATAAGGTGTACTTAGTTTTTCACACATGGCTTCCCCATTTTGGCTTTATTTTTGTTAAATAAATCATGACGCAGTGTAATGTGTCATGTGTTGTTGTTCATCTGAGGTTGTACTTACCTAATTTTTAGACCTGCTAAGAAACAGATCATTGTTATTATGTCCTGATACTAGACTCTTGTGCAGCAGAACTTGATGGATTATCCTCACTCCAGCGTTCCCACATAACGATCGCTAGCTATCTGCATTTTTCCTGTGTTTGGCTATCTACTTCTGAGCACTCCTTTCTTCTTACTGATTTTATTATTAACCCTGTGGATTTCTTTATTTTAGAAACCACTTTCATATCCAAAAAGATTAAAAATAATGTAAACTTTCTTTTTATAAAAGAAAAAACAATGTTATAAAGTGTTCCCTTCTGAATAAAAAATGGTGCCTCCTGCTGGGAGATGTTTCATTCAAATGTTATTACAACTCCAACTTTGTAAGCAACAATGCCAACTAGTGGGTATTTTTTCATAATGCACTATATGGGAGAGTCAGAGTCATTGGGTTGTATGTTCAAAAGAAAAGTGGAGGATTTCTGAGGAATGCAATACAGAGAAAACTAAAAAAAACAGCTGATTTAAAGGGATAGTAATACTTAATTATTACGAATACCTATATTAAAGTCCTATTAAAATAAATGTATTGCCCCCTGTGTCATCTCTCAAACCTTTATGGTTTGAGAGATAATTGCTCCTAAAGTTGCCCTCTCCCTCCCCCTTTCCTGTAGTCAGCTTTCTATCTGACTGCAGGGAAGCAAGTCGTACGACTTTCAGGTGGCTCTCCAGCACAGCCGTGATCGCGTTACTAAAAAAGAAAACTTTCATTCAAATGGTCTCCTATGTGTGCTTGGTTTACAAGCACATGTAGAAGACCGTTTTAGTGAAAGATTTTTTTTTAATTAACGAGATTGCGGCTCTGCTGCAGAGCCGCCTGATGATCTATGACCGGATTTCCCTTCAGTCAGCTACAACACTGACTTCGGGGAAGGGGGAGGGAGAGGGCAACTTTAGAAGCGATCATCTCTCAAACCATAAAGGTTTGAGAGATGACACTGGGGGCAATACGTTTATTTTTATCTGGACTTTACTATAGGGATTAGTAATACCTAAGTATTACTATCCCTTTAAATGGGATTTTAAACCCCATTGCAACTAGAGAGGTCTCCAACACATTGAGAAGCAATGTGTTAGAGATCTTTTTAATATTTAAGGGGTTAAAAAAAGACGCATTTAAGTCAATGAGACTTTTTAAATTTTATTTTTCCCTCATAAGGCAATTCATTTTGTCTTAGTAATCCTCCACTTTTCTTTTGAACATACAACTCACAGACTATTGCTCTCCACAGTAAGTAACAAGAACAGCACAGGAAACTGCAGTTTAACCTTTTGAGCGCCAGGAGGTATGCAATGCGTTGGATACCTCCCTGGCACTCAAAGAGTTACATAAAAAAAGCCATCTCCCAGAAGTGGGATTCTCCATGTCTTACTCAGCAGTAAATGCCCTATAGCAAATATTTGTCATTAACCCTTTGAGTGCCAGAGGGGTACGGGGCGCATTCGTACCCCTCTGGCACTCAAAGGGTTAAAAATGTTTACTATTCTACAGTGTTGAACCTCAACTTTCTCATAGTGAATGACTGATTTCTGGAATAATTAATATCTCATTTTGAAAAAGTTCATGAGCACATATACAGCTGTGCCCAGTAGTCCATTGTCTAGATTTACTATTGATTCTTCATTACTTGATTTATAATTTATCATTGTTGACCAGTTTAACCCTTTGAGTGCCAAAAAGGTATCTTGTGCGTTGTTCTGCAATGTATTAAACACTTCTCTGGCACTCAAAGGGTTAAATATGGTTATATGACTAGTTAACCCCTTAGCGACAATGGACGTACATGTACGTCCTCTGTGGCTGTCACTTAGTGACAGAGGACGTACATGGAGGTCCAGGAAATCCGGATTCCCGCGCGGCTGCACGCAGTTCGGGGACTCCGGATTCATCTGAAGAAAAAAAAAAAATGTTAGACGGGCGTTAAGTGACGGCCGCGTCTGCACGCGGCCGTCACTAAGGGGTTAAAAAAAAGTACAATGGTGAGTGAGCGAAAAGTATCTACAAAGGGAAACACTTGGAATGTTCTGGTCTCAGGCAATTTAGGCCCTTATTCAATAAGTTAAAGAAGAACAGTTCTAGATCAAACCAACTGCAACATAGAGGGTAAAGAAACCCCTCTGCTTCAAATTGGGCTTTTAATTCCTTGAACGCTAGATAAGTCTCCATTGCATTGCAAAGGAAGGCGTTGGAAACTTCTCTATCAATCAAATGGTTAAAAGCCCTATTTGAATCAATGAGAATTTGGGGATTGTGTATTTGTCACCTGTGGTGCAGATGAATTGCCCCAGAATTGCACCTCTTAAGCTTCCCTATGGAGGGTGGGGGAGAAATGCATAAAACATTCTTAGTGGTATCTTTAAGCATTGTTGCCAGCCGTCAGAGTGATGAGTCATATTTATAAAGAAGTAAACTTTATAAATACTTCTCTGAGAAAATTCATTGAATTTTTTGTTCTTATACATTGATTGTACACTATCAGTAAACGTCCGATATACTTCCATTAAGCACAGGTTATATATGCTCTTATTTTACATACAACACAATTCTTATTTGTAGCAGAAGGAAAAGAGAAGAAGCTGGCACTCACACAATAAAGGTTGTTTATTCGGTATAATCACTGAAATGGCATGGCACACCGGGTTAGATAGCAAATCCTCAATACATATAAGCTGACAGCTGTTTCATGCCTCACCGGCACTTTGTCAAAGCATTCAGTACAGCACTGCACATCTCATCTCTCCGCCACTTATATAGCCCAAAAACCCCTCGTTCCCAGAAAAAAGCCAGGTTTAAAGGGGAACTACCACCCCACACAATCTTTACCTTCACTAAGTCCCCATCTGGCGACTAGCTGCTTACCTTATTTAATTGATTTCTCCTCTCTTCCATGGGCGACAGACAGGACGGAGCGCGGACATCTTGCCATTGTGACATTCGTGCGCCTGCGCTGTCAGTCCCAGCCGGGTCTAGTAGGTGTTGCTAGGAGCCATTTGGCAAGATGTCCGCACTCCGTCCTGCCTGTCACCCATGGAAGAGAGGAGAAATCTATTAAATAAGGTAATTATTCTGGCGACTAGCGCTACCAAACAGCTAGTCGCCAGATGGGGACTTAGTGAAGGTAAAGATTGTGTGGGGTGGTAGTTCCCCTTTAAAGATAAAGGGCTGGATTATAGTGCAAGTGCTAATTTTATCACTGCTTTTATCTCCAGGTTTCCCCATAGACTTCAATAGGAAAATGTTTGCTAAAACAGGAGATAACATTTATCTGCTGCAATAGAATCTAACCCATACTGTACTACTAAATGCGGGTGAGATTCAAAAGGTTTTTTTTTTTTCATACATTATATATATATAGTCGAGTTAAGATTGTAGCCGTATTAGTCCAGTGATGTAGATGTAAAATAACAAACAAAATTAATATCTTGTAACACCTTTTTTATTGGACTAACAGAATTATGGATTGACAAGCTTTCAGGATAAACTCCCTTTCTCAAGTCTAAAGCAAATTATGTAGAAGTTACAGACACTTGGGAGGTATGTGCCCCTAATATCTCCTAAAGAGGGACACTTGGGAGGTACAGAGCCCTAATATCTCCTAAAAAGGGACACTTGGGAGGTATGTGCCCCTAATATCTCCTAAAGAGGGACACTTGGGAGGCACAGAACCCTAATATCTCCTAAAGAGGGACACTTGGGAGGTACAGAGCCCTAATATCTCCTAAAGAAGGACACTTGGGAGGTATGTGCCCCTAATATCTCCTAAAGAGGGACACTTGGGAGGTACAGAGCCCTAATATCTCCTAAAGAAGGACACTTGGGAGGCATGGACACTAATATCTCCTAAAGAGGGACACTTGGGAGGCATGGACCCTAATATATCCTAAAGAGGGACACTTTGGAGATATGGCAACATAGGGAACAAATGAAAATTGTCATTGATTTGAATTGGGCTTTTAATTCCCTGAATGCTAGAGAGGGCTCCATGACATTGTGAAGCAATGTGTTGGTGACCTCTCTAGCATTAAAGGGGTTAAGTCCCATTAAAAACAGTGGACATTTAGATCAATTTATTTAGACCCTATGTTAAAATTGACTATTATAGTGTATTATAAGTAATTGACTAAATAATACATGAACTGTCCCTAATCTCCTGCCCAGTTATAGGTGCTGATGTTAATCTTGTATACATTTCTTGCAACCATTCAGCTATTCCCATATAATGTTCAGATCCAATGATGAGCCAAAGAAATCAGAGGTAAATGGTGTATGGGAGGCAGTGCAGATGTGTATGGAAGAAATACAAGAGTGAAAACATACTAAGTGTAGTAGTACTGAGTAATGGAATGAGCAATATAATGTGACACTATCATCCAGGCACAAAGTCTAAAACATGATGTGACTAGGTATAAATAATGACAAAATATATATTGATACACAACCTATATAAAAACAAGGGTAAGCAGAAGTGTAAGCAATCAATTCAATATATAGTGTTGCGGTATATGGATGCACCCTTACATCAAACTTCCGTTGAACTGGTATGCACATAAACATATATAGCAATGTGATTTGACAAGGAATTAGGAGTAGTGCTTGTTGCCTTACACCATCTAATACTGCTCAGAACAAGACATACTGAGAGTATCAGATCCTCCTAATTCCTTGTCAAATCTCATTGCCTATATATGTTTATGTGCATTCCAGTTCAGTGGAACTTTGATGTAAGGGTGCATCCATATACCAGCACTATATATTGAATTGATTGCTTACACTTCTGCATCTCCATAGTGGAATTATAATCCTTGTTTTTATATAGGTTGTGTAATAGAAAGGTTGTGTAATAAATATATATTATGTCATTATTTATATCTATTCACATAATGTTTTAGACTTTGTGCCTGTTTGCTATTGTCACATTATATTGCTCATTCCATTATTCAGTACTACTACACTTTGTATATTTTACTCACTCTCTCTCACATTTATTCCACGCTCCCATACACCATTTACCACTGACCTCCTCTGTAATCTCACCGGTGTCTCTTTGGTGGGCATGCACACCCCAGTCTACTGAGTAACAATGAGTGTTGCACAAGGCCAAGCCTTTCAATACATATATACAGCCTTTCAGGATCTTTTAAAACTTTATGTGGCAGAGGTGTACGGAACATATTTCAAACAATGCTCTCCGTACCCCTCCACACTCAGAGGGTTAACCTACCTTACCTATTATCTGGGTCTGTGTGATGCCATAAGTGCGCATGCTGCGTTGGCCAAAGAGAGAAGTGCTAGCTGCCAGTAATGACTGAGTCTGGCTCTGGCAGGAAGCGTGTGGATGAGGACTATTTTTTCTGCATAGTGGAAGAGATAATGGGCATGACTGGGCAGTATACACTGTGAGGCCTCAGTGCCTCATGGAGCACAGTGTGGCGGTGGTGGCTGCTTTTAATAGGCACTTCAATTTCCACTCGCCCTCACTCAATTTTTCCTCGACAAATGCAAGGAGGCGAGTGGAAATTTTGAGCCCTGTATAATAAAATATAAATATAAAAATTACATGAAAGCTCCAGTTTTATTAGCAAGTGTGATACCCTCCACATACATATAATGTGCAGATTAAGTACAGCATATTAAAAAATAAAAACAAATACAAAAATATACCATTTCATTTTTATCATTTAGACCCAATGCACCAGTGGCTGGTAGTCTAATAATCCATCGGGATTCAACAAATCATTCTCTCTATTCATTTCTGTAAAATGTGACACTAATCTAATGTTAGCCTGTCCCTTTCTGATCCCTCTCAAGTGCTTAAGTATTCTGTCCTTAAGAGGACATTTTGTCTTTCCCACACAGACTCTTCCACATAGGCAAAAAAGTATATAGACCACATATGTGGTCCGACATGTTATCAAACTCTTGACATAATAGGGCAAATCTGAAAGGGACGAAAATACACCTGTGATCATGTTACTGCACACCAGGCAGCTACCACAGTGAGATTCCTTCCGGACCTCCCCTGTCTCTACCTATCCAATCAAGTAGACGTTGAATTTTTATATTCGCTATGTACTATCCCATCTCATAGATTCCTGGCACTCCAGAAGCAATGCATTGAAGACCTCTCTAGAATTCAAAGCTCTATACAAGTGCAAGGGAATTTATACATTTTTTTATTTGTCCCCTACTGTGAAGTTGGTTTACTCCAGAATAACTCCAGTTTCCTTTAATAAATATGTGCCTATGAGCCCATATAAAGTGGAGTAATTTAGAAGCAAACCAGCTTCACCATAAGGACAACAGAACTTCCTAGTGAGGTCTCATGACCATTTCAGGCCTCTAGCATTTAAAGGGCTTAACGCTACATTCAAAGAGATAGTTAAATTTGATATGGAAATATATATATAACACAGGTGCTCCCACCACTGAGAGATGTTTTAGACAAATGTTGAATATTTAACATAGCTCCCAACATTTCAAATGGCCAAAGAGGGACACCTGTGTTTTAGGGCGTGAGGCTGGGGGTGTGGCTGGTGGGAGGGGCGTTAATGAGAGTTTTTAGATTTTTACAATGGGGCTGTTACTACAGTAGTCTATGGACAGCTCTGGTTAATTGACCATAAAGCCCCGTATGATTTTATAGCAACAGAGCCACTCTAGAATTTCAGGCCATGGAAGTACTTCATCTAAAAAAAATGCAAGTTTGATCTACAATAACTTTGACTAAAACACCTCCCAGAAGTGGGCGTACCATTGTTCTACCCAGTAGAATAAACCCTGCGATATGTATTTTTTCAATATTAAGCTTTATTATCCTTTTAACCTTCTGAGTGCCAGAGAGGTATTGTTAGATACCTCTGTGGTACTAAGAGGGTTAAATCAATAATGTTCTGGAAATGTATCATATACTGTGCTTTCTTTTGTACACTATGAGATCTATGCACAAAAGTAAACCTGGAGCAATTCTGGGGCAATCCAGCTACAACATATAAAATCCAGCTACAACATATAGAAACATAACATTCTCATTCTTTTAAACATGGTGTGTTTGAACATAAGGTACTGTTATCACTGAGGGTGGTGGATCTGCAAATAGCTGTTTTATAAACTAAATGCTGTCAGCACACTATCAATCTGAATGTCTTTCAGTGGCTCTAAATAGCCTATCTTCCTTTGTGTGTTCAAGATTAGCTAATAGTTTTATTTAAAAAAATGGATTTTTTAATTGACCAGTGGAAGATTAGCAATGGTTTATAAGTGATTTACAGATATATAACTATATTGCCTTTTTTAGCTAACTTGCAATACTACAGCCTGATTCTTTTCCTACCCTGAACTTTGCAGTTTATATATTCTTAATACATACATAGGACACAATAGCTGACATACATAGAGAAGAATGACCATCAGGTAAATTTTCTCCTATAGGAAAAAAATCCTTCAAACCAGATATATACATCTCGTACATGAGTTAAATTGTTCGGGTAACATGAATGTTTGGTACCTCTTCTCCTATAGCAGAAGACCTACCAATTTGTCAAGTAATGTTTTGTGCAGATACTTTGCTCACATTGACAGCTTGAGCAGCCATTTTGTGCCACCTGACAGCAAGTGCAGGAAACTATCCCTTGTGACTGCTTTGGTGGCTCAAACAAAGTAGGTCTGAGACTTTGATGGGAAGATAGGAATCTTGACTATTGAAGGGATAGGAAGCAGAGCAATGATCCCTGAAACTGGACACTGTCCTTGTTCTAGATCATTATTCAAACAAAATAAGTTAAGCCCTTATTTATACAAATAAAGTGAGAACATTTTGGAGTAAACTAACTGAACCATAGGGTATAAAAATCCCAAATTCCCATTCATTAGGGTTTTAACCAATTAAATGATAAAGATGTATCGAATGAATTGCAAAGCAATACATTGACGGCAACTAAAATTTAAGGGGTTACAAGCCCTATTTAAATCAAGGGGAATATAGATTTGTGCCCTCTAGTCACTCTAGGACCTGAATATTTTAGCCCTAAACCGTTTCCTAATGCTGCTCCCATAATAACACAACCAGCAGCAAGATTTCTCAGTCAGATTGATTGTCAGAGTACAATACAGGAATTCCAGTGTACTTTTAAATGTAAGATGGTTTACATATATATCCAGTATTGTAATAGTTACTTCATATAAGAGAATACTTTGAGAGCCACAGTTCTTTGCAACACCTTAAAAAACAATGCATTGTTTTCCCCTCTAACTCTGAAAAACATTAAACATTACTACCCTTTTAAAAATGCTCATTAACAACAAAATCTAGGTTGGTTGGGCACCTGCTGTCATCGATTGACTGTTTTAACGGTGGTTACATTTTTAAGCAAACAGAGCCCTTGTGATTTGCTTTGACGCCCTTTGAAGCACACAAACAAAAGGCATAGTATGACAGAGTGGTGAGTTTTGTTTCATGGAGATCTGAAAACGTATAATAGATGCCAGATACGTTAGAGCAGATGGCATAACAGATGCTGTGGCCCAGAAAGCTAGAACAGGAAGAAAGAATTCTCGGCATATACAGTTATCAAACACAAAGGAAAAATCAATGCTACATGGCAGCAGTAAGAAAACTACTGTTGGACTCTGACTCCCACCATCCTTAGCTGACCAATATCCAGATCAAGATAGTGTGAGTGGGAGTCCAGCAATATCTGTGGAGCTACATATTGCCCACTCTTGCTCTATGGCAAAATACCTAGCAATACTCTTAGCACTGTATACCCATTATGATTATTTACTTTACAGCTTTATATATTTCAGTTTATAAAATTATAATTTGTATGGTCACTCCCAGTCAAGTCAAAGAAAAAAAATGTACTGAGTGTGCTAACTTCTAATTTTTAACCCTTTGAGTGCTAGAGGGGTACTCAACGAATTGTTTTTCAATGCGTTGCGTACCCCTCTGGCACTCAAAGGGTTATTAAGAATACGTTTCATAAAGGTAGGCTGACTGTATTTCCTTGAGAAAAAAACGGGACGGGGTGTGGGACAGACGGACAGTTGGATTCTGTCACTCCGAGTTTGATCATAGTCAGCTGCAAGCAGCGAGAACGCGTTTGCTCCGTCTCTTACTAGCGGTGTTCTCTCTCTGTCTCTGGCCAAAAAGCCTGCCCCTGAAGTAAATCAGAACTTCCTCTCTTCTTCACTCACACTAGTGGTTTTACTGTGTTTACTGTATGCATTCATTACCATAGAGTCTTATGACTCGTCATCATATCACTGTCTAAGAGACTCTGTGGTTATTTACCAGAGTCTTAGACAGTTAAGAGTCACTCGAGTCATAAGACCCTATGGTAATCAAAGTGTACAGTAAAACCACTAGTGTGACGAAAGGAAGTTCCGATTTATTCATCTTATGAGAAATAAACAAGCTGCACTCAGTTTTTTACAAACAATTAAAAACAATATATATATATGTGTATTACAAATGGGACAAAATTGTCATTTATATTAAAAAGATGGGACGGTCTGGAAATATAAAAAAAAAGCGGTACTGTCCCTTTTAAAATGGTACATAGGGTCAGCCTACATAGAGGAGCAGTGAATTTGTATTATAAAAATATATATATTTGATGGACTTTTCTGCTGAGGGAAAAAAGGAAATTCCTGCTGCTGTGACATGCTTCATTCAAAAGTCATTGCAACTCAAACCTTTTTGTTGTTTTTATTTTTATTAAATTGCAGTTTTCTCTTGTGGTCACTAGGTGGCGATGGTCCTATCACTTACTATGGAGAGATGTTTGAGTTGTTATGAAGTAACCCCAAGCAGTGGGATTACCCTTGTGTTACACAGTGGGAAAAGCATTATAAAATATTTCTTATAATAAAAATGTACTTCTCCATTAAAATGACAATATTTAAAATGGCAAATAAGAATACATACTACATGCATAAATCATACATATAAATCAAACATATAATTATTCATGTATATTTAAGAAACCTCTGTTTAACATAGTCTTAAAAAAAGAAGAGATTATCACATTGAATGAAATTACTTTCAGCGTCGGCAGTAATGTGAACTGTTGTATTGGAATTGCCCTGAAGGGGTGACCTAGCATAAAGTATTATTGCAAAAGGCCCTGCCATAGGACACATTAGAACAAAAGAAAAAACAACAAAAAAACAAACACACAAAAAAATTCTGAAAATAATCTTGATTATTTCTTTTCTACTTTTTTTCCAACGGTAAAGAAGCAAATAACAAATAATATTACATGGTATCACTAATGAAATAGAATATAAAAGCAGTGCTCATGATTTGGGACAAAGAGTGTTCCTCTATTGCATGGCCCTACCCAGAACCCAGAAGCTAAATATCACTATCTCCAAAACTGTGAAACGAGATGAAATATTAAAAGAAAGTCTTTTTAAATAGGACCAGGTATAGCATGCAGATACCACTGAAAGCTTCCTCACCTGTCTTCATCTTAAGGGTCTTTGATACAGCAACCCAACTAAGAAAATCACGCAAACACCTACTACGCTTTTTCTATCATGACTGCAATCAAATGCATCATGGCTACATGGCTGGATACACCACCACCCACATTCAAACAATGGAAAGAAAAGATGTTATACTTTACATGACTCCACTGGATTCTAGCACTGCTTGACAAACAGATCAGAGAAGAAATGTTCATCCTGGTGTGGAAAACTTTTGTGGCCACACTCTCAACAAGACAAAGGGAGGAATTCTTCCTTAGCTTTAAATATACATGTTTGATGGATTTTAGGGTAACTGAAGAGTGGGAGACCTGGCTTTTTACACAGGACTGTGGGATGGCAGGGCTGTGGTTTTTAGAGAATCCTTTCAGATGAGGCATGAGAGTATATACATAATGTTTAGGCTGCAGGTAGAAAAAGATGTGTCTCAAGGGGAGACTGTATTTAGATTGTAGGTCATGGACAGTGTAAATGGAATATGTAAGGTGGTCTATTAATTGCCCTACGAAATGTATGACTTTCTGAGCAGCGATCTGCTCCTGTTTTAACAAGATAAATGTATATTTGTTTGATTTCACTTTTCATCTTGTTCTTAATTATTTTAACCTACAATGTCCTGCTGTTGTGTGTACCTGTTATGTATCAAACAAAATAATCCCGAAAAGTCCATCCATTCATCCAGACAGATGTAAATAAAACCTTATGGCCATTTACTCAATACTTTAGTTATCCAGTGGCTAAAGTGAAGCAACAGAGAGTAAATCTCCCAACTCCGAAATGTGTGTTTCTTGTGTATTTCACACTCCACTCAAGTAACAAGCCTCGCAGTAATTAGTATGAAGGTTTATAGCTTGCGTATCGGAGAAGGCACAGAGAAGCAGAGTTGTATATAAAAGATAAGTGGCAGCATTAGTGTATGTGTTATGCACTATGGGAGTCAAGCAAGCCATACAAGTTCTCTCTGACTAAACGTATACTGTAAACTCTCAGGTATAATACGCACCTGTGTATAATATGCAGGTGTATAATATACCCAAGATTTTAGGGGAAAACAAGAGTGCCTATGTATAATACACACCCTTATTTTCCTCTGCCACACACACAAAAAAATGGCAATTTTCCCTTCTTCCCTCCCTACCTGCTTACCCAAGGCCGCCTCTCTCCCACTCTCTCCCACCGGAGTCCAAATTCAGCATCCTTGCATCGGCCGCCCGCTTCCAGCATGGCTCTGTCAGGACATCCTCTGCCCAGCCAATTTTTCTTTTAAATAAAAATGTTCTCGTGTATAATATGCACCTCCACTTCACATCACGTGAAGAGGGGAAAAATTGTGCGTATTATATGCAAGATTTTACTTTACTTCTATTTCTGCCTATACTGAAATCTGTTTTTGCTTTCAACTTCACTTTACTGCATTACAATCAGTTCCATGAGATAGAAACATTTTTAACCCCTTGAATGTGAGAAAGTATTCCAGAGCATTGCATTGGAGTTCTTTATAGCACTCAATGGTTGAATAAAGTAGATGTCTTCTAACTAAAAATTAAAACAAGAGACAAAGACAAAACATTTTCTTGGAAAGGTCAAACACAATTTAATTTAGGATTTTCATTAAGCGGAAGCAAAAATAAACACAATGATCTCTTGGCTTGGTGAAGCATTTTATGAGAATTGATCTATCCATTTTATTAAATGTTATTAAATGTAATAAATTCAGATATAAAGAAAAGCTTTGAGATAACAGACCTGTGCTTCTGTATTTATGGCAATCTGCCTGCCCTGAAGTCTTCATATCTAGAATTTAATATCTAGCCACAGGTGTTAATATTCCTTAAGCCAGAATCAATCATTTTTTTAAGCTTGTACTAACCTTCCATGGGAGTATTATTATCTGGACGGTTTGCAAACACAACATCCACATATTCCAGTTGCATCCTCTGAAGAGATCCCTTTAATCCTACAAGCGAAAAAGACAAAAAATAAAAACATACGGTGAGAGAAAAGTCTATTGTATATGAGGGTTACTGCTGACATTCCGAAGAATCACTTAAGCTCTCCTGAAATGACCCCAGAGCCTGTAGATATATCCTTTTGCTATCTTTACAGGAATATTTTTTATTCTTTAGGTATGTTTTGTAATGTCCTATGAAATTAAAAAAATATAAAAATATATTTAACCTCTTGGATGATACAGAAATCTCCAACACGTAAATCAGCACATTCGAGAAGTCATTAGCAGCCAAGTATTTACTTATAATTGTCTAATTAAATTACTTTTTTGAGCAGTTAGCTGTTTAATCATTGAACCATAAACTGCACTATATCCTCTATGTTATTCTCTATGGTAATTACTGTCTTCTATGGTCTTTCTGGCATAAAGACTTGCCTTACAAAATTATGCCAGTTCCCAGAATTCCACAGTTGCACAGTGAGGCTGCATTAGACAACAGCAGAAGAAATAATTGTATGGGGAGCCAGATGTTATTAACAGACAGCTTTAACCCTCTGAGTGCCAGGTGCAATGCATTGAATACCTCTCTATCACTCAAAGGGTTAAACTGAGGGAGTTAAGGTTTGTTTTTATATGTTTATATGTTAACAGTAACTGTATCATTCAGAATATCTTAGTAACATATTTATAACAGATATATTACAGAAAACACAGTAAAGGCATACAAGATGGCATGACAATTTCCTTTTAAACTAATTGCTAGGAAATATCATATCCGTTTGTGTGAAAAGGGATTATAATTGTGTTAGCTGCAGGTGGGCAATGGGTATAATTTCCTGAAATCGTTCAATTCATTCTGCTGTCAGGAGCTAAATCAACTGTTCTCCACCAGGAAGCAGTAGTACTTTTGTCTGCCATCGGCACCAGATTAGGGTATCACTGTTTTGGTGTGAAAACTTTGATAAACATGAGATTGAAATGTGTATTTATGGAATTTGTTATTTGTAATGTGCTAATTTTGATGATCTGTGAGATGTAAGAATAACTAGATTTTTGTTTTTGTACCCTTCAATATATACTTGGCAAATTACCTACACAAATTAGATGTCCCCAGAGAATGCCAGACTGCATTCTAGGGGTATCTTGAGCCAAAAAAGAACCAATGTGACCGATATGATAGTACTTATTGGAAGATAACTCCAGTTAAATACGGGTCATTTAACATGAGTGTATAGTAAGAGCATCAGGCTTTATCTGGAAACCTGCATACATATTTTCACATATTCCCTCTCTGATGATTTTTCTATCTAGTAAAGTCTCCTAGATAAATATTGATCCTGATTGGCCCTTGGCCATGTTTTGTGGGAATACTTGGGCTGAAGTGATTTAACCCTCTGAGTGCCAGAGGGGTTCGCAATGCATTACAAAGCAATGCATTGCCTAGCCCTCTGGCACTCAAACGGTTAAGTAGACCAGTGCTTCTGCCGGATCTGATGGGAGATGTAGCCTGGCAGATGGAGTTCACCTTGGTGCTCATCCCTGAAGCAGATGATGGGGAATATCTACCAAGCAAGAAGTATACTATTTGGCCATATGCACAAAATATAATCGGAGCGAATTATGAGGCAAACCAACACCACTACCATAGCAAAATAAAAATAAAAACTTCTCATTATTGAAAATGGGGCTTTTAACCCCTTACATGTTAGAGAGGTTTCCAGTGCACTGCTCTCCAGCATTCAGCTCTGTTGAATACCCCTGTCTGAATCAACAGGAATTTTTATTCGTCTCCTATGACCCCCGGATTTGTTCCACTTTCTTTGTTTATATGGTCCTTTAAGAAATAAAATGGGTTTATTTGAACAAAAATAGATTCTATTAACCCTTTGAGTGCCAGAGGGCCTCTGACACTCAAAGGGTAAGATCCTAGATGATAGAGAGTTCTCTAACACTTTGCAACACAACACTTTCAGTTGATCCCTATGACACAATTCAGAGGTGATAGTGCAGTAGTGCCTGAATGTTTTAACAAGACACACCTCCCCTTTAGGTTTTCACCACTCCCTAATGCACCCCTCCTTTTTATCAAAACAATTCCAACCCTTGGTATGCATATTTATATTATTTTTCATTTGTTTTGTTATGTATATGTATTGTATTTTGTAGGAACCAATTTGTGACGCATCCTTTTCTTTGCCACAGACATTTCTATATACCAATATATACACTAGCTCCCTGCCAAACGTATACCTGTCAGGAGTACAAACATGGCAGACGCCACTGTTTACAACTCTTCTTTGACCAAGCCTCTTCCAAAGTTCAGACCATAATCTTTTTTTCACAATATGAGTACTGTTATGTTGCATAGCAATTGTGACGTTCGAAGCTAAAACTAAATCTCCCCCCACTCAGAGCAGGAATCAATGGAATAGTTAAACATTTCAAGATCTTACACAGTGTACAATTAGGCTTTCACACTAGAACACTATGTTCTAGGGAAAATAATGCAGAATATTTTTCTAGACAACAGGAGAAACATATTACTGAAATATTATATTATTTCTGCAGCTTGCTTGATCAAAATGCTCTGTTAAGCCAGGGGTTGTCAATTGCTGGACCTTCATCCGTTTGCGTCTACAACTTCCATCACCACTAAAAAAGGTAGCAGCTAATGGGGGATATGGGAGTCGTAGTACACAACAGTTGGTTGTCCAACAATTTATTTCCCATAACTGACTTAATTAGCTGGTACACAAATTTTAAATTCGAGCATACGTCAAACACAGACATTGTTCAAGTGAACAGATATTTACAAAACATGCATTTTATTCCTCATATGGAATTTCATAATGGAATATTCTATGTTTCCTTGTGTTTTCTGGCAAAAATGCTTATGGGTAATATTTTTGCCACCTTTCTCAGTTTTACCTGTTTTTATTGGTCCTCGTATCCTGCTTTCTGTGCTTTTGTACTTAAAACTTTGGGTGCCAGAGGGGCACAAAATGCACTGATCTGCACTTTGATATTAGATAGAAGATCTCATGAATCCAGTAATGCTGCAGCAAAAATGATTATTTAACCTTTTGAGTGCCAGAGGGGTGCACAAAGCATTTCATTGCATTGCGTTGCATACCTTTCTGGCACTCAAAGGGTTGCCAGCATCTAAAACATATAGTACGCAATCTGCACTAGTGTGCTGCTTTCAACTGCACCCATAAATAAAGCAGATGCAGACTCATACTTGACCTCTATTAGCTAATGTCTGTGTTCACAGCACAACATGCTCAGTGGTGACATTTTCAATTTGAAAATATATTGTTTTACGAAAGCACAACTACTGTGTGAGATGCAGCCTGCTAGTCTCCTATAAACATATAATGGGCATTTATATAAAAGGTAAAAGGGAAGCACTCCCCAAAAACAAATGCACCGTAGCAGAAAATGCCCACTGAATTAAAAGGGGTCCCTTGAATGCTATCAAGGTCTCCAAGACATGCATACCCATAAAGACATTTTAAATGGCATAGTCAATAAAATAATGTTATGGACAACAATGTGTATCTGCTGTATTCAAACTAGGTGAATCATGGACCTCAGGCCCACTGATCAGAGGAGTAACTAGAAGCCACTGGGCCCTGGTGCAGAAATTGCCATGGGCCCCCCCAACCACACTGCCCCCCAATCTCCACATTGCCTCTACATTGTTCCCCGTCTCCACATAGCCCCCCAATCTCCACATTGCCTCCACATTGTCCCCCAATCACCACATTGCCTCCACATTGCCCCCAAACTCCACCTCCACATTGCCCCTATTGACCCCCTCAGTGTCCATCTCCTACCTCTCTGGTGGTCCAGCAATGTTGCAGGAGAGGTCTGTGCCCCCTTCTGCAAAGATCTCTATACAGCTGGAGCTCTCATGCGGTCCTCTCTTCAGTAATGCAGAGCACTGGAATATAATGTCATCTCCCAGCGCTCAGCATTACTAGAATGCCGGAGATGGAGCTCAGCTGCTAGAAGTCTGTGCCAAAGAAGGCACAGACCTCAGCTTGTTACTGGTTGCAGGCGCCAGGCAGGGGAGTGACAGGCCCGCTCGCAGGTGCAGCCCCTGTGACCCCTATTGTTAACCCACTGCCACTGACTGAGTGTAGCTCAAAGCTGAGCAATCCGAGGCCCTTCAGTAGTTATGGGCTACAACTCTCATCATCTCCTGCCAGCCAATGGGATGATGGGAGTTTTAGTCCACAATACATGGAGGGCTCAGGTTGCCCATGTAGAGCAATATAAATATATTGTTACTTGTCTGTAGATACTAATGTATCCATCTTTTTCCAATGTAAAAAAATTAACTCACTGGGTGCTACAAACATCTCCAAAGCATTGAATCTAATATCCAAGAGTTTAAAATACCTACTACATTCTTTAGCAGGAATTGCAACAGTATACACTGTAAATATGCAGTGATTTAATTGTTTTAATGTAAACAGTAACTGCTTCATTTTAGTAGAATGTTTCTATATATATATCTATATCTATATATATAAAAGAATAAGCCTCATGGCATAATTTATGGTACCTCACATACAGAACATAATTTATGTCTCCTCAGAAAACAAACACACATGGAACAGAATGCCTCATTACATAATTTATGTCTCATTAGGAGACACAACTCCTATTGGGTGAGTCAATGGGGACTTGCATGGGTGATTCAATGGGGGCATGTTTATCATACAGGGAGTTGGCCCGCCCCCTCCAGCCCGCCCACCACTATCCAACTGACAAAAAAAAATATAGCTGCCACTCTCTCCTGAAGTAGGGGATATCAATAATTTCTCCTAGTCCACACACACTCTCACTTAGGATCATGACCCTACAAACACACGGTTTCACCTCTCACAGATAATTGTAACCCTCAATACACTCTGTGTCACCTCCCACAGATAACTGTAACCCTCCATACATTCTATGTCACCTCCCACAGATAACTGTAACCCTCCATACACTCTGTTTCAGTAGAGGGTGTAATGTTTCCATAAAATACAAACTCAGGGATAAACTTAATAGCAACTCTTTTATTTAACTCTGTTCATCTCTTCAGTCACCTCACTAACTGTCTGTTTTCAACTGTCACTCCTCCATTTCCTGCTTCCTGATTCCCTCCCTTTCTCCTTAAAGGAAGAGAGATGCTTTGCTGTATGTTACAGAGGGCAAGCCTCAAACACCACTATCTATTTGTTCCCTCAGCATATTGCTACACTGCCTCAACTGAAGAGCCACCGTGTGTTATATTGCTATGTTACCATAACTTATCCCTTTGAGTGCCAGAGAATTACACAAGGCATTGCAAAGCAATGCGTTGTGTACCCCTCTGGCACTCAAAGGGTTAAGTATGGAGGAGTTACTGCTCCCATTGGGTGATTCAATGGGGGAGTGATTTAAATCATGAAGGGAGTTGGCCTGCCCCCACTATCCAGCCCGCCCACCACTATCCAAGTAACTGAAAAAACAAAATAGCTGCCACTCGCTCCTACACCACAGACACAAACACATCAGCCAAAAAACACACACACATTCACACTCAATCACACACTCACACTCTCTCACTCACACTTTCTCACTCACACTCTTTCACTCTCTCATACACCCACTCACTCACACTTTCACACTCACTCACTCTCACACACACTCATGCAATCACTCACACGCAATCACACCCCGGTAGCCAGCACAATCCACCTTCCACCATAGTCTCACTTACACTCACTCACACCACGGGAGCCAGCACGATCCACCTTCTACCATAGTATGTGCAATTACCACATGCATTTCAACTACATGAATGAATGCCACTCACTCACACCTCAGGAGCCAGCACGATCCACCTTCCACCATAGTATGTGCAATTACCACATGTATTTCAACTACATGAATGAATGCCACTCACTCACACTCACTCACACCCCAGGAGCCAGCACGATCCACCTTCCACCATAGTATGTGCAATTACCACATGTATTTCAACTACATGAATGAATGCCACTCACTCACACTCACTCACACCCCAGGAGCCAGCACGATCCACCTTCCACCATAGTATGTGCAATTACCACATGCATTTCAACTACATGAATGAATGCCACAGTGGAGGCATACATACAAACACAAACTCATTACAATGACACATAAGTCATCCCCTTATGACTCACTTCTGTGTGTGTGTGTGTGTGTGTGTGTGTGTGTCTCTGTGTGTGCCTGTGTGTTCCTCACTGTTTGTGTTGCATGTCTGTATCACACTCTGTGTGTCTGCATGTTGTGCATTGCAGTTATGTGTGTATGACTGTGTCGCTCTTTATGCATCTCAGTGCATGCGTGTGCATTTGCGTGTGTGTTTGTCTTGCATCCATATGTGTGCATTAATTCCCTATATATCCTGACGGGCAGCGCAGTCCCACATTGCTAGTATTTATATATATATATATATATATATATATATATATATATATATATATATGTATGAAAAGTCCTGGATGTGTTTCTGTGTTGCAGTCGATCATACATACAGGCAGCAGTGGTGCATGCCATGCTTCTTTTGCCAGTATTACAACGCATTTAAATGTAATTTTGTATTCAGGACATCTAAATGTATTTCTTCCTGGGGACATAATTTATAAAAAAATAAATTCAGTCAGCACTGAAATAAGCACATGTATGGCTGCAATTCCAGTCTGAATTGCCACTACATTCCTGGCTATATGTGAGGTGGGCTATATGTAAAGTGGGCCTGTCTCCTTGATAAGGTAACTATCATGTGCTCCCTGGGAGCCGACCTGCAGAATCCTGGGCTGCACAGGGATCCACAGTGAACCAGCTGGAGAGCAGAACTGGGTCTAAAAAGAAAGCATTGACCTTAAGGGGCTAAAGGTGAGGTCTGGTCACATTGCCTATATGTGATGGCAATTATTGGTCTGAGATAGGTAAAACTCAAACCCAATTTTAATTTCATGGAAAATCTCAGAGAAAAGGGTTAAGAACTGGGCTGTGATAAAGTAGAGACAACTTCTCCAGAGTGATACTCTCCAGGTCAGTGATTCTCAATTGCCACGGACATCAGCTTAGAGTCCCCCATGTTTTCTATGAAGACTGACAAAAATGGACTTTTAAATAAAGATTTATAGAAATTGTTATGCACAATATATTTAGTTTTGTTATTATGATTATAAAACTTAATAATAACTGTATATTTATGTATTATACCCTTCTTATGTTAAGGGTGCCCCGAATGTTGTAGATTATGTGTTAGGGGTGCCCCGAACAAAAAAAGATTGAGAACCACTGCTCCAGGTCCTATGTTACTCTATTGACCATATGCACTAACATCTCTCCAGCTTGAGAAATCTTTGTGCATATGTTCCATACACTAGCACAGGAATTGGAGAGTTGATCACACTTAAGATTGTGCCACTACTTTATCATCTCTAAAAGATCACAGGGGATTAATCGAGTGCTGAACATCAGAACCTATCCTGTTTCAGGAAGCTAAAGAGGAGCAATTTGATGGCAAACCAGCACAATAAGACTTTTAATCCCTTGTATGCAAGAGGTCCCAAAAGTACTGCTTTTCAATGAACTGGAGACTTTTATGGATTAAAAGCCCCCATTTATATAACTCGACATTTTATGGTACAGTTTGTTGGTCCCAGAATTATACCTCTTACTTCCATTAGCGATGGATTAGAAGAAGATTGAGATATAAAAGCCTCTGTAAAGGATACTGCAAGATCTATCCGTGCAGTGTTATCTAAAATACATCGGAAACCATCCGGCCTGCATTACACTAAAGCTTATCCTATATAATAATTCACTAATGTAGGTTTGTCAGAAGCTGTCATGCACAGTGTAGACGGCTGTGTGCGCTGCAGTCATGCGCAGTACAAACTGCCCGCGCCAAGGCTGATAATGGAGCGGGGCGCTCAGAATTCAGACAGTACTACTGCATTACACTAAAGCTTATCCTATATAATAACTCGCTAATGTAGATTTGTCAGAAGCTGTCATGCACAGTACAGACGGCTGTGTGCGCTGCAGTCATGCACAGTACAGACTTCCTGCGCAATGGCTGATAATGGAGCTGGGCGCTCTGAATTCAGACTGTACGCCTCTCTGCGCATCATTGGTGATAAGAGAGGACTACGGTCTGAATTCGGAGCGCCCCGCACATTATTGGCCATTTTGCGTGCAGTCTGTATTGTGCATGACTGCAATGCGGCCCTTGCTGTCTGGCACTGTGGCCCATGTACACGGGCTGTTCAACTACTCAGACATAATGTAACTGAAAATTAAAACAATTAGATTAAAATTCTGTGGAACTTACCTTCAATAATATGTTTTCTTGACAGGCCCCTTTCTGTTTCAGCTCTTAAAAACAAACATAGAATACACAGGTCAGTACGGATAAAGAGCTGCCCTGAGCTAACGGAGGTGACATTAAAGGGATACCAGTTTTTAAAGGGTTAGTAATGTCCGCTTATAATTTGATGCTATATTGTAGATTAAAAAAAAATATCTAGAGGAAGTCCCATCTCTCAAAAGTTTATGGTTTGAGAGATATAATGTTTTACAGTTCCCTCTTCCCTCCCTTTCCCTGATGTCAGCTGACATAAGGAGATTTGTGTCGACTGACTCGAGGAGACTCTTCAGCAGAGCCGAAATACCGCAATCTAAAAAGAAATACTTAATTGGAACGGTCTACAAAGTGTGCTTGCAAACCAGGCACACTTTGTAGACCATTCCAATGAAATATTTATTTTTAGATTGCGGTATTTCAGCTCTGCTGAAGAGCCGCTGGCTGGTCCCAGGACCGGGATCTTCTTCTGTCTGACGTCAGTGCAAGAGTAAGGAGGGGGGATCTTTAAAACATTATATATCTCTCAAACCATAAAGGTTTGAGAGATGGGACTTGCTCCAGATATTTTTTTTTTTTAATCTACAATATAGCATGAAATTGTAAGCGGGCATTACTAACCCTTTAACCATTTACTTCCACAGAAAGCAACCAAGGGTCCTTTTGGTAAAGCCTCTGGCTGGAAAAAAATATATAAACATGCTTTTCACTGGAGGTTTTAATTGGTGGAATAAGGCTGGAGTAGCAAAAAAAAAAAAAAAAAAAAAAACGTTAACCCTTTGAAAGCCAGAGACGTATGCAGGGCAATGGTTCACAATGAGCCTCACACCCATTCTTAAGGGGACTAAAATGTTGTACTCCTGATGTTGAAGGAATGTGACAACTAACATCTATATTTAGCTCAGGGACAAGGGATGGCACAGAATAGAAATATACATACTGTATTCTCCATGACAATAAGGCATGCATAGGTCAAGGATAAAGGCTAAATTCTAGATAAAACGTTTATTAGCAGGCTAAAATGAATATTATTCCCTGTGCCTGGCTAAAGAAAGCATAATGGAGTTAGGTTTTAGGATTAGGATCTAGGGCTATGGGTAGGTTTTAGAATTAGGTTATAGGGCTAGAATTTAGATTTTAAGGTTTGGTATAAGGTTTTAGTGTTTAGTATTAGCATTAGGTTTTAGGATAAATATCATGTTTTACCTGTATCTTTTAGGGCTGGGGTATTGGGATTAAAGAAGAACTCTTCCCAAGGAATAAGTGGCTCTTAGTGTAACAGATTAAATTAAAGATAGGTGACTTTCAATCAGCTATCAGATGTATCAGTCTATGTTTTTTGCATTATATCTGCAGCTTGGTGTATTTAGTGATCTCTGTGAAATCTGCCTCTAGGTCATACCGTCTTACAAAAACAGTAGGTTTCAACAGTCCAGAGTGAATCAAAAGGGCCATAAATTGTTAACAGATTTTAAACAATTTGCAGTGGACTACAAGAGAGAGAAAAATCGACTTAAACTAGTATATAGAGATACAACTGACTGCTATGTGAAGGACACCTACCTAGGTAGGTGCTTCTGTTAAATCAAAGGTTCCCCTGTAAGGTTAAATGTTTTAGGGTTAGTGTTTAGGGGTTTTGATATTAGCTCTAGGTGTTATAATGTAGAGTTAGGATTAGTATTACATTTTGGGTTTAGGATTATTGGCTTGTTAACCCACTGAGTGCTGAACGGGTCCAGATGAGCTTGAGACAAATGATACTGCGTGTGCTGTGTAACAGCACAGCTGCACATGGTACATTCCATAGTGAGAAATAGGTATACTTGGGAACTTCGTCTTGTGGACCCCCGGAGAGAGGAGTCCTATGTTGCTCCTGTGGGAGATAAATGACGTAATTTGCGTCAACAGGGGGCGTGGCTTATAAAACATAGCAAAAGATTGAGGAATAGGCTGGGGAGGGAGGAGAAATGGACAGAGTTTCATTAGAAACTCCCCACACCCGGAGAACCAGCCTCTGCCCCAGAGACCCGGTAATTAGCAGCAAAAACCTGAGTCTCCCGGGTAAATCCGGAGAGTTCCCAGCTATGGAAATAGGGCCGGCTCCTGGTCATGGAGCTGATCGTGCAAGAGTAACACAGTTCATGTTAATCATACTTTATTAACCTCTGGGATAGAGACATTTCCAGCACATTGCAAAACAATGCTTTGGAGATATTAATAGTATTGGATGGGTAACACTGAAATACAGGTTGTCCTTGTATCAAAAAGCATGCTACACTATTTACTAATACATGTAAATGAACTTAAAATGACAGGATCACTTTACAATTACAAGGGTTTATACTCCTTTAAATACCATGTAGTACAAGGCAGCATTTGTGAAAATGATTTCAGTCTCATAATGTATGACAAGTGCAATGTATGTCATAACTGAGGTAAAGTAAGAAAGAGGAATTAAGTATTGGGGTCTATTTACTAAAGATCACTGAAAGTAGACCACAAGTGGACCATATGTACAAAGAAATGGGTGCAATACTCTGTCAAAGCAACTGTACCACAAGGAAAAATAAAAATGTCCAAATTCTCCCTACATATAAATAAGGCTTTTAACCCTTTGAGTGTGAGTGAGGTAGCCAACACATTGCAACTCAATGCATTGTCTCCCTCTTTGGCACTCAAAGGTTTATTTCCTTAAATTCTTCAGAGATATCAAATTCATTGCTTTGCAATGCTTTAAAGACTTCTCTAACATTGAATCAATGGTGCAGTTTCCTCGTGAATATGGCTTCAGATACATTGTTATTCTATTCCTTCCAACAACATTGTGGAATAAATACATCCCAGATTTATCAACAATTGTGTTTTTCACTCTGGAGTATTATACTCTTGCATATGGTATGCCACAAGATATGCATACATTGCAAATGACCGAAGAGGGACACTTTTGCTTTATGTGGTGTAACTGTAGGAGTAACTGGTGGGTGGGGCATTACCAAGAATTTATAGGTTACTCTTTCTGTAATTGAATAAATGACTTAGAGCAAGACCAAAGTATTTTATCTGCCCAGACTAATTTATAAACACATATACTGATGTATAACCCCTAAAGGACAGGCAGTTAAGGGCCACAAGGCTTCCTTTTTTTTGTGGATCAGATTCAGGGTCCAAGAAGCATGCAGCTGTGTGGGGACCACTGAATTCCATGACGTGCCACGACCGTCAGTTGTTCTTATGTGACGGTCCTGGCACGTCATTGGTCCTTAATGAGTTAAACAAACATTAATATGATATTTTATTGCTGTGGAGCAAAGTGATACACTTATACACACATATGACATGCGCCACACAGTCTGGTTTTCTAAAAAGAGCTACATCAGGGTGCGAAAGATGGACAGAGAGATTTGGGGTTCAAAGAGAGAATGTCCCTCCCACAGCCACTGAAAAAAAAAACTCAAATACAAATTTTTCATAGCAAGAGTTTATCCATATAATATCATTGACTTCACCTGCGCAGGCCAATTGTTTTTTTGATTTCAGTGGAAGAGTCTTGAACTTGCTCCTTGATAAATAAGAGTACCCAAGAATACAGATGCTTTATCTGTTTTTTAACAGGCTTGTTAACCAAACCTGGTCACTTGGGGCTGTATTGTCAAAAGAAAAGTGGGGGAATTCTGGGAAAAGCAACTGCACAATAGAGGAGAAGCAATTGCACTGCTCACTCGCCTGTCAGGAAGAACACAATACATTACAATACAGTGAGAAGTGAGAAGGAAAACTGGCCCATACTTATAAAAGCAAACTGGAGTTATTTTAGAGTAAACCAACTGCACCATAGGAGATAAATAAAATGATTGTTAAATTAAACTGGGCTTTTAATCACTTGCATGCTATAGAGGCCTCCAATACAGCTGTCTAGCATTCAAGGGGTTAAAAAGCTATATTCAAGTGCATGGGGATTTTATACATATGGACCACTGTCTCTCTTAGCCACATGAGAAATAAGACCTATAATAACATACACTATGGAGGTATGTGAACACAGATGGATATTTATGATCTTTTGGATATAAGCAATTTGTATTTTAGACTTGGTCTTCAACACTTTGTTTGCCCCATTGGTAGGGTTGGTGCAAGCACTTGGCAAACCAAGCAATCACCTAGAGTGGCAGATTTAGATGGATGGTAACAGGGTACATTTCTGTAGGCAACATGGCTGGAATTACTAATGGTGCAGCTGGTGCCATACACTGGGACCAATAAGCAAATGGGGGCCCATTGACAGAAGTGTATGTAAAGTCCTACAGGAGTCAAAAGGCTCCTATACCTCAAATTCTGTTACCTACATCCCCTATCAATCCTTTCCATTTAATTGGTCTTTGGGGGAAGAAATTGTTTAGGGAGAAATTTTTCTCGGATGGGGCATCAAGTTTGAAGTTCCCACATTTCTTTCTTCTCCATATCTGCTTCCTGTATGCAACACAAGAGACATGTGGCTACAACCGAATGTGACATGCTACTGACTTCTGTAGCCACAAGTCTCAAGAAGTGTACTTGGGGGATCGGAAATAATGAATATGGTAGGGTGCAAACTTCAAAATTGATATCCTTTAGAAGTGGATTTTCTCTCAAACCGCTATGGAGAAACTAACTGGGAGAGAAGATGGTGGGAGATGGCACCTGTCTCCTTTTCCATATTGCTCTAACCTGCTACTCCTTCTCTGAACCCCAGCTCTAACTCCCTAGCTCTTTTACTTCTGTCACACCCAGCTTTTTTCCATCTCTTATGTCTGTCACTCAAGCTCCCTGACCCTCTCCTCCCGCTCACAGCCCTACTTCATACCCTGGCTCTTTTTCTTTACTTCTACACTTAGCTTATTTTATGTCACTTCTTTTTACCTATCCCTGTTTGCTCTCTTGCTGGCCCTACGAGTTTTCTTACTTCTCTACCCCTCGATCTCTCATTTATTTATTTTTGCTGGAGGGAGGGGGGCACATACATTTCCTGCGCCTATGCCCCCACTCACCAGATACACCACTTCTAGGTGGGGATACCCATGAGGCCTACTCAATAAGGTAAAGAGGGTAATTCTGGGACAAACTATCTACACTACAGAGAAGAAATTAACATTCCCACAATTTAAATGGGCTTTTAACCCCTTGATTGCTAGAGAGGTCTCCAATGCATTGCTTGCAGCATTTAAGAATTTAAAAGCACCATTTAAATCAGCTTATAGAATGAGGCCCTCACACTCTTACTTCCTTTTCCTCATAGTCTCATTTTTGTTTTTACAAACAAAAAAAATGTAATTACTCTTTAATATTTTTATTCATACTATGGCATTAATTCATCTGAAAGATAATTAAGAGGGCTTGATTGTGACAGATATTATTATTATTACTACCGGTATTTGGGGGGGAGGGGGTGGTGCAGGTTTTGTGTAAGATTCTCGTATGGTGTCAAGTACCCATGCACTGGCCCAGTCCTCTGGAATTAAAAGGGTTAATCTGGAGAGATCTGTTGTGAACATTCTGATGTTCCACAACATGACACAGATGTGTATTTATCTATATATATGAGGCTATTTCAAATTCAAATACACGTGACATTCATGTTCACATCCTGCCCTTTGCAATGGATCAGTGTGCACTGAGCAGGATATATTTAGAGTAGATGAATGCAATAGGAAAGGCTGCTTCAGGCAGCAACGGTGTAGAACCGGAACAGCACTGACTCCTGCACAATGAAGCTTTTTATCCAAAGCCTGAACAAAGAAACATAATTTATCAAAGTTTCACTCATTACTGCTTCGCTGATACAAGGAAGCATTAGACTTCATTTGTAGTGAGAGTTGCATTGATTGGCAGAGCAGAATTGTGAGGCAAAGGATTAATAAAATGGTTCACAGATGTCAAGCAAAAAATACCTAAATAGATATACCTGACTGCTGTATGATGTACATCTACCCATGTAAACACTTTAGTTAAACATGTTAACAGCCACATATTCCTTTAGTTATATTTCTTTTTTAAATGGCTAAATTACATACCTCTTGGATCTGCCCTGGAGACTCCAGTTTTCAGAGTCAATTCCTGGGTCTCTACAGGCAGAGGTTGATTCTCCAGCTTCGTGTACTCCCTGGTAATGCTGCCCACTTCATATCTCACCCTGCCCACTTATCTGTTCATTGCCCTATTACTGTCCACATTGTGAACATTATCACATCCAACCCTTCTTGGTACTCCACTGATTAAGAACAAGATGGTTCCCAGGTATGTTAATGTATCTCGTACACTGGTTTTCTTCCATTTCTTAGCATATCAGCCTCACTGTTTAGTGAACATGGCTTTAGCTGGATTCTGTGACTTGACTTGACTAGCAGAATATGTTATGGAAAATCAGATACAAATTAAGAAACCTAGAGTGTTATCAAGTTGAAATACTTAAACGAACAATAATATTTCTTAATAATAACCTCCACTTACGTTAATGTGGACACAAAGCTGATCTTTAAATTGCACTAGATATCGTGTCAGTTGAGGTAGACATGTTTTATTTTGTTGCTGGACTTCTGGATTCCAGGTTCCTTCCACTGAAAGATTTGTAAGTAAATATTCAGTGAAAATAGTTTGGGGTACAGGAGTTTTGCAGTTGAGAGTTCCATGAGTCTCGCAAAAAATAACTGTCTTCCTCTGTGGACATGAAGGCCTCAATTCAATTGTCTGTGATAAAACATGAGGTAGGGCAAAAATAGATACTGGCCAACCAAAGAAAATTTCTAAGTTGATATTCAAATGTCCTACCAGTAAAAGCACAAAGGACATCAGGCCACAGCAAAGGTATTGTGGCCAAAGTTCCACTTTATGCGTTAAAGGGATAGTAATACTTAAGTATTACTAATCCCTATAGTAAAGTCCTATTAAAAATAAATGTATTGCCCCCAGTGTCATCTCTCAAACCTTTATGGTTTGAGAGATTATTGCTCCTAAAGTTGCCCTCTCCCTCCCCCTTCCCTGAAGTCAGCGTTGTAGCTGACTGAAGGGAAATCCTGTCATAGATCATCAGGCGGCTCTGCAGCAGAGCCGAGATCGCGTTAATTTAAAAAAATCTTTCACTAAAATGGTCTTCTACGTGTGCTTACAAACCAAGCACACATAGAAGACCATTTCAGTCGTACAACTTGCTTCCCTGCAGTCAGCTAGAACACTGACTACAGGGAAGGGGGAGGGAGAGGGCAACTTTACGAGTGATCATCTCTCTCAAACCATAAAGGTTTGAGAGATGAATCTGGGGGCAATACATATATTTTTAAAAGGACTTTACTATAGGGATTAGTAATACTTAAGTATTACTATCCCTTTAAGTTCCCAAAATGCAGCTAAACAGCGACAATAATGGGAACATCAAAGGAAAAAGCTAACAATCTGTGCTCGACATTCTTTCTTCTCTCTTGTATCTTCTCCATCTTCTTTCTTCTTGTATCTTTTTTTCTTGGAGCTTTAAAAAACAAACAAAAAAAAAGCAGATAGCAATGAGCAAATGTTGCTGAACATAACCAAAACATCTATTCATAGTTTAACCCCTTGAGTGCCAGAGTCATATGAAATGCATTGCAGAGCAATGCGTTGTGTATCTCTCTGGGACTCAAAGGGTTAAAGAATGCACAGATTTCCGGGTTATTTCATTCCTAAAATTCCTCAAGTCCATCTAAAATTGTCCCCATAAATTCTTATATTGCCAAATAAAAATAATATTTTCTTTTTCCATTTCTCCACCGCTGATGCCTTCCACAATGAGGGAATTAAATAGAGACTCTCTTTATATATGAACAGTCTCTGTTCCAATTCCCTCACAGCCATTGGCTGGGATTTGTGCTCATGCACCTCCCAGCCAGTCAGCTTCAAGCACCTCCGCTCAAAGCTGATTGGCTGGCAGGTGTTTATGCACACATCCCAGCCAATGGCTGTGAGGGAATTGGAACAGAGACTGTCCATAAATAAAGAATTGGAACAAAGACTGCCCATATATAAAGGCAGTCTCTGTTCAAATTCCCCCATTGGGCATTGGCCCGTAAGGTATGAAGGACAGAATGTACTGTAGCTCACTGTCTCTGCCGCTACCGCCTCAGCGGCCCCATATAGTGGTGGAGAAATGGAAAATATTTTCATTAAGCATGGTTTGCAATACAAGAATTTATGGATACAGCTGTAGATGGGCTTGAGGCATTTTAGGAACGAAATAACCTGGACATGTATGCATTCTTTAACCCTTTGAGTCTCAGAGAGGTATGCAACTGCAATGTGTTGTGCACCCCTTTGGCACTCAAGGAGTTAAACTATGAATAGATGTGTCAGTTATGTTCAGCAACATTTGTTTATGGCTATCTGTTTTTTTTTTTTTCAAAAGCTGCAAGAAAAGAAGATACAAGAAGAAAGAAGACAGAGAAGAGACAAGAGAGAAGAAAGAAGAGAGAAGATAGAGAAGATACAAGAAAGAAGATGGACAGTAGATGACCAGGGTGCTGAAGACTCCAATGGACATCGGGATTTATAGTAAGTGTTACTTTGCAGGGGCTTTTGCTTTGTACCATAGTTGGGTTAACCCTATGAGTGCCAGTGGGGTAAAATTACCCCAATAGCACTCATAGGGTTAATTCTGCTAACTTTGGACACATATTGGGTGTACTTTGGATGTATTGATATGGGGCTTATTTTTATTTCACTTTTTTTAATTTCGATTGCTGTGTCGGCTGTTTTAACCCTTTGAGTGCCAAGTGGGTACATTGTACGAGTTTGGACAGCTGTACCCGCTGTGCCAAGCTCGTACAATGTACCCACTAAAATGCGGTCACTGCATGAGCCGGTATAACCGGCATGCAGTGGCCGCATTTTAAAAAAAAAAAATGTGGGCAATCGTGGGGGGACATGAGGATCACTCCTCATGTCCCCCCTGTTATTGATCTCCCAGCCGATCGCGCTGGGAGATCAATAAAAGAAGAGGAGAAGCGCAGCTGAGGCGCAGCTTCTCCTCTTCCTTGTCTCCTACCCGAACTTCCGGGTAGGAGTGGGCGGGACCGGGGGAAGCCTCCCAACGTCATCAGTGACATGTCACTGATGACGTTGGGGAAGTTTCCCCGGTCCCATTCACTCCTACCGGTGGTAGGAGTGAAAGGCAGGAGAGCTTCTGCTCTCCTGCAGTCGCCAACTTGGTCTCCCAGCCTATCGGCTGGGAGATCAATTACTTAGGGGACACCAGGAGGGGTCCTGATGTCCCCCACGAGGTCTGAATAGCTAAAAAAAAAAATAATAAAAAAAAAAAACCAATAGTAACCCTGTGAGTGCCGCAGTGGTCCCCAGCACATTGCTTTGCAATGTGCTGGAGGCCCTTGTAGCACTCACAGGGTCTTTTCTTTGGGTTTTTTTTTTTTATTTTTTTAAAGACCTCATTGGGGGGATCAGGGGGGATCCTGATGCCCCTCAATGAGGTCTATTATTAAAAAATAAATAAATAAATTTTTTTAACCCTGTGCGTGCCACAGGGGGGGGTCAAATGCACCCCCCCCCTCCTGTGGCACACACAGGGCTTCTATCATTACTTTGTTACTAGAGATTGTTGGGGGGCCATCAGGATTTGTCCTGATGGCCCCCCAACAAGCTCTGATTACCAAGTAATGATTAAAAAAAAAATTAACCCTCTGAGTGCCAGAAGGGTCCAATGCATTGCTTTGCAATGCGCTGGAAACCCCTTTGGCACTCACAGGGACATTTATTTTGATTCCTTTTTTTTTTTTTTTTTTTTAAGACCTCGTTGGGGGGAATCAGAGGGGTCCTGATACCCACCAATGAGGTCCATAATAAAAAAAAAAGTAAAGAAAAAAAAATTAACCCTGTGTGTGCCACAAGGGGGGCCAATGCAGCCCACCTTCTGTGGCGCACGCACAGGGCATTTATCATTACTTCGTTATCAGAGATTGTTGGGGGGCCTTCATGATTGGTCCTGATGGCCCCCCAACAAGCTCTGATTACCAAGTAATGATTAAAAAAAAAATTAACCCTCTGAGTGCCAGAAGGGTCCAATGCATTGCTTTGCAATGCGCTGGAGAGCCCTTTGGCACTCACAGGGACATTTATTTTGATTCCTTTTTTTTTTTTTTTAAGACCTCATTGGGGGGAATCAAAGGGGTCCTGATACCCACCAATGAGGTCCATAATAAAAAAAGTAAAGAAAAAAAATTAACCCTGTGTGTGCCTCAAGGGGGGCCAATGCAGCCCCCCTTCTGCGGCGCACACACAGGGCATTTCTCATTACTTCGTTATCAGAGATTGTTGGGGGGCCATCATGATTGGTCCTGATGGCCCCCCAACAAGCTCTGATTACCAAGTAATGATTAAAAAAAAATTAACCCTCTGAGTGCCACAAGGATCCAATGCATTGCTTTGCAATGCGCTGGAGACCCCTGTGGCACTCTCCGGGTCCCCTGTTTGTGGACATATATATATATTTTTTTACTAAGACCTCATTGGGGAGGGATCAAGGGGTCCTTATGCCCCTCAATGAGGTATATAATAAAAAAAAAAAAATAAATAAAACACAAATTAACCCTGTGTGTGCCACTAGGAGGGGCGTTCAATGCCGACCCCCTTCCTGTGGCACACACAGGACTTTTTATCAACACTGGTAGTCACAGATCTCCCATACACACTATCAAACACTGCCCCACCATCCTTGCTCCTCTGCTCATACCCACACACACTGCCTAATCCCTCACCCTCCCACATACTTTGTTACACTTGTAGTCACAGGTCCGCACGTACACCGGCTGACGCCCTAGCTTCTTTCATCTGTTAGCCATAAAATCACACATACACTGTTTGCTTTACCATTTCTGTTTCACTGGTAGCTACGCTCCTGTAGCGTAAATTGGTATGTCAACCCACAGCAGTGGGGTACCATTTTTCTTAGGCTGGCAAGAAGTCCTCCTAGGAAATCCCACGCCATTGAACCATTTTAGTATCTTTGAAGTGACTGATGTGTAAAAAAAATTTTTATTTTTTCCTGTAGCACCACATTCTGGAAATAGTTGTGCCAACTAACTTAGGGGTAAAAAGGCAAGTGACCCCTCATTAGATGCGGCAGGTTGTCTTCTTTCCAAAATGGTTTATCTACCTTTTCTTCAATTCTGAAGGTGTTATAGTCATTTTCGTACAGGCAAGTCAGGTTTGAGAAAATGTTAGAAACATCAGAGGTTGTAGTAGGCGTAGTTTTCTACTTCTAGCACCCCCTAAGGTAGTTCAACTCATACCAATGGGGTGTCATTTGACTCCTAAGAGCACTAGCAAACAAATGCAGTTGAAAATTCCATGGTTTTCACAGCGCTCCATACATTTGAAGGGGCAGAAATGTAAAAAAATGCAATTTTTTTCCTATATCGCCTCCTTCTGGAAACATTTATGCACACCAGTATTGGGGTAAGAAGGCAAGTGACCCCTCATTAGATGCGGCAGGTTGTTTTCTTTCCAAAATGGTATGGTTTATCTACCTTTTCTTCAATTCTGAATGTGTTATAGCCATTTTTGTACAGGCAAGTCACATTTGAGAAAATGTTAGAAACATCAGAGGTTGTAGTAGGTGTAGTTTTCTACTTCTAGCACCCCCTAAGGTAGGTCAACTCATATCAATGGGGTGTCGTTTGACTCCTAAGAGCACTAGCTAATGAATGCAGTTGAAAATTCCATGGTTTTTACAAAGTTCCATACATTTGAAGGGGCAGAAATGTAAGAAAATGCCTTTTTTTTTCACTAGCGCCACCTCCTGGAAGCATTTGTGCATACCAGCCTTTGGGTAAGAAGGCACGTGACCCCTCATTAGATGCGGAAGGATGTTTTCTTTCCAAAATGGCATTGTTTCTCTACCTTTTCTGCATATCTATTATGGTTATAACCATTTTAGTGCAAGCAGATAATTTCAAAAACAAAAGTGTCAGGTTTACGTACGTGTTCCTAGCACCCACATATTCTATGTTAACCCACACAAATAGGCTACCATTTTTCTCATGTTGGTAGCAGGTACTGAATACAGCAGGAAATGTTATGGTTTTCAAAGATTTTAGTATCTTTGAAGTGGTGGAAATGTAAAAAAACATGTATTTATTCCCATAGCGCCACCTTTTGGAAATATTTGTGCACTTCAGCCCAGGGGGTAGAAAGGCAAGTGACCCCTCAATTGATGCGGGAGAATGTCTACTTTCCAAAATGGTATACCTTTTATACCTTTCCTTCATGTCTCTAACAGTTATGGACATTTTAGTACAAGCCGCCATTTTCGAAGAAGCAAACAGGTAGGTGTAGTGATGTGCTTCTGGCACCCCTAAGGTAGGTCGACTCATTCCAGTGGGGTGTCATTTTTCTCCTAAGAGCACTAGCTAATGAATACAGTTGGAAATGCCATGGTTTGCACAAATTTCAGTACATTTGAAGGGGCAGAAATGTAAGAAAATGCCTTTTTTTTCCATTAGCGCCACCTTCTGGAGGCATTTGTGCTCGCCAGGCTTGGGGTAACAAAGCAAGTCACCCATCAATAGATGCGGCAGGGTGTCTTCTTTTCAAAATGGTATGGTTTGTGTACCCTTTCTTCACTTCTGTAGTTGTTATAACCATTTGGGTACAGACAAGTAATGTTTGAGAAAATGTTAGAAAAATTTGAGGTTGTAGTAGGTGTCATTTTGCACTTCTAACGCCCCCTGAGGTAGTTAAACTCATACCAATGGGGTGTCATTTTTCTCCTAAGAGCACTAGCTAATGAATACAGTTGGAAATACCATGGTTTGCACATATTTCAGTACATTTGAAGGGGCAGAAATGTAAGAAAATGCCTTTTTTTTTCATTAGTGCCACCTTCTGGAGGCATTTGTGCACTCCAGGCTTGGGGTAACAAGGCAAGTCACCCATCATTAGATGCGGCAGGGTGTCTTCTTTTCAAAATGGTATGGTTTGTGTACCCTTTCTTCACTTCTGTAGTTGTTATAACCATTTGTGTACAGACAAGTAATGTTTGAGAAAATGTTAGAAAAATTTGAGGTTGTAGTAGGTGTCATTTTGCACTTCTAACGCCCCCTGAGGTAGTTAAACTCATACCAATGGGGTGTCATTTTTCTCCTAAGAGCACTAGCTAATGAATACAGTTGGAAATACCATGGTTTGCACATATTTCAGTACATTTGAAGGGGCAGAAATGTAAGAAAATGCCTTTTTTTTTCATTAGTGCCACCTTCTGGAGGCATTTGTGCACTCCAGGCTTGGGGTAACAAGGCAAGTCACCCATCATTAGATGCGGCAGGGTGTCTTCTTTTCAAAATGGTATGGTTTGTGTACCCTTTCTTCACTTCTGTAGTTGTTATAACCATTTGTGTACTGACAAGTAATGTTTGAGAAAATGTTAGAAAAATTTGAGGTTGTAGTAGGTGTCATTTTGCACTTCTAACGCCCCCTGAGGTAGTTAAACTCATACCAATGGGGTGTCATTTTTCTCCTAAGAGCACTAGCTAATGAATACAGTTGGAAATACCATGGTTTGCACATATTTCAGTACATTTGAAGGGGCAGAAATGTAAGAAAATGCCTTTTTTTTTCATTAGTGCCACCTTCTGGAGGCATTTGTGCACTCCAGGCTTGGGGTAACAAGGCAAGTCACCCATCATTAGATGCGGCAGGGTGTCTTCTTTTCAAAATGGTATGGTTTGTGTACCCTTTCTTCACTTCTGTAGTTGTTATAACCATTTGTGTACTGACAAGTAATGTTTGAGAAAATGTTAGAAAAATTTGAGGTTGTAGTAGGTGTCATTTTGCACTTCTAACACCCCCTGAGGTAGTTAAACTCATACCAATGGGGTGTCATTTTTCTCCTAAGAGCACTAGCTAATGAATACAGTTGGAAATACCATGGTTTGCACATATTTCAGTACATTTGAAGGGGCAGAAATGTAAGAAAATGCCTTTTTTTTTCATTAGTGCCACCTTCTGGAGGCATTTGTGCACTCCAGGCTTGGGGTAACAAGGCAAGTCACCCATCATTAGATGCGGCAGGGTGTCTTCTTTTCAAAATGGTATGGTTTGTGTACCCTTTCTTCACTTCTGTAGTTGTTATAACCATTTGTGTACAGACAAGTAATGTTTGAGAAAATGTTAGAAAAATTTGAGGTTGTAGTAGGTGTCATTTTGCACTTCTAACGCCCCCTGAGGTAGTTAAACTCATACCAATGGGGTGTCATTTTTCTCCTAAGAGCACTAGCTAATGAATACAGTTGGAAATACCATGGTTTGCACATATTTCAGTACATTTGAAGGGGCAGAAATGTAAGAAAATGCCTTTTTTTTTCATTAGTGCCACCTTCTGGAGGCATTTGTGCACTCCAGGCTTGGGGTAACAAGGCAAGTCACCCATCATTAGATGCGGCAGGGTGTCTTCTTTTCAAAATGGTATGGTTTGTGTACCCTTTCTTCACTTCTGTAGTTGTTATAACCATTTGTGTACAGACAAGTAATGTTTGAGAAAATGTTAGAAAAATTTGAGGTTGTAGTAGGTGTCATTTTGCACTTCTAACGCCCCCTGAGGTAGTTAAACTCATACCAATGGGGTGTCATTTTTCTCCTAAGAGCACTAGCTAATGAATACAGTTGGAAATGCCATGGTTTTCACAAATTTCAGTACATTTGAAGGGGCAGAAATGTAAGAAAATGCCTTTTTTTTCATTAGCGCCATCTTCTGGAGGCATTTGTGCACACCAGGCTTGGGGTAAGAAGGCAAGTTACCCCTCATTAGATGCGGCAGGTTGTCTACTTTTCCGAAATATATAGTTTTATATAGTTATTCCACTGTTTTAGGGTAGTTTTACCACAAAAACCCTAGAATGCGCATATTAGTTTATAAAGTTGAAAATGTCATTTTGCGCTGCTGGTGATTAGGGCTCTACGCTAGCCATGGACGTAGGTAAAACTATACAAATTTGGTATTTTTTTACTCAGGGGACTCGAGGCTTTTTCAAATAATTGAAACTTTTTCAATCAAGGTAAATATTTTTGATACATAGTATGTGATTTTAGCAAAATGAGTAAATTTTCACTTTTTTTTGTCATTATGACATCATAGCTTTTTGCACGATGTAAAATTCTCTTCATGTAAGGTATCACAAGAAAGCTCAATTCGTTCTGAAAAAAACAATATATAGTTTTCCATATGTAACTAAAAATCCCCAGAGGAAATCAAGCCTAAACGGAAGGATAGCAAAAATGTTGAAAAAGTGTCTGGCCTGCAGGGTTCAGAAAATGGCCCGAGCCTCTGGCACTGAAGGGGTTAAGATCCGAAAAGGGACTCTACTCACAAAAAACTGTGTCTTAAATTTTCTGCGATAAAGTGAGTCCCTTATCTGATTTTAATGGATAACGCTGTCAATTGAATTGCAACTTTTCATAATTTTCATTATTTGCTATGGGTGAAAAAACATCTTATTTTATCACCTTCAGGTTTTTTTTTTGCTGGCATTTTTTCACAGCACAGATAATTGAATAGTTTACTGTGCTTGAAAAAAATTAAGCCAGCAGGACAAAAAGCCGTTGGACACAGTTGAATCGAAGCCAAAATCTGGTACCAAAGAAAGATGATTTTTATACTGACCTTTTTCTCTCCAGATTAAGGTGATCAAAGATTTGATATTATTAGGGAGTGTTAGAGTTCCTATTAAGTGATACTCCTGTAGGACATATAATTGCCTGAAACATATGCAACTGCATTGAAGCAGTCCTTATCCAACTCTTAGTGCATATGGTAGAACTACAGCTTTTTTTTTTTTTTTTTTTTTTACTCTTGTTGTTGCATCTTCTTTAATCATGAAGTCACCCTTTAAGGCTAAGAGGGGTGTTCAACATATTTCAAAGCAACGAATTGCCCATCCCTCTGGTCTTTAATATGTTTAATAGAACAAACTGTTTAGGAATGAATTCTTCATACAGCAGTCAGGTATATATATTTAGTGTCTTTTGCATTTAGACTATAGTAACTTAGTAGATAAGGCTGATCCAGAAAAAGGTTAAAAACAACAACATTGAAACCATTTGAGCCAATTCAGCCCTGAGTGGGTAAAAAATTCCTTCCTGACTCCAAATGGCAATCAGATAGATCCCTGGATCAACAGCTTATATGCTTTGAACCCAACTGTCATAATTCTCAATATTGTTCTGTGCTGGACAATCTGTGTATAAGCTTGCCACCCCGCCAAGTATCTCACTTTGCGGCAAGCCCTAATTCAATACACCTATAAAAACCCTATCTAAGTTAAAAATTATCTGATGAAAGATGTTATAATAAACACATTAGTGGGGACCATTTAAATGATGTTTTGATATTTTTATTATTTGTGGGTCCCAGTGTATTGCAAATAAAAACAGAAGACAAACCATAAAAACATCATTTAAAGGGTCCCCTCTAATGCATTTATTATAATATCTTTCATCAGAGAGTGAGATACCTTGGTGGGGTGGCAGGCTTATACACAGATTGGCCAATTTGTGGGACAAAATTCTCACTTATTTACTAAGAAGTATTATATATGCCCAACACAGGGCACACATGTTCACTGTATATAGAGGAGTGCAGGTTTGTCTTTTTTGTCTGTGTTTTCACTTTGGGGTTTGGCCTAATGTTTGGGGGACTGGATAACCCTCTCTCCCCCTCTGTATATTTATATAGTTATACTTATTATACTTATATTTAAATTATATTTATAATATGGATATTTTATGGCGAGTTAGTGCTGTGGCATCCTGTGGCAAAACTTCCATAACTTTATTGCCCTTACTGTAAAAAATGTCTGCCTTTGTTTTAGTCAAAAGCACCTTTCATATAGTCTAAATGAAAAACCTCTTGTTCACTCAGTTCTTTGAGCACATAGTTCCTTGGAGATTTCTTTGTATTGACCTTGAATGTATTTGTAAATGGTAATCATATCACCCCTTAGACGTCTCTTCTCTAATGTAAACACAGCCAGTTTGGCTAGTCTCTCTTTATAACGCAGATCCTCCAATCCCTTTATCAGTTTTGTTGCACGTCTCTGCACATTTTCCAGTTCAATAATCTCTTTTTTTAAGAACTGGCACTCAAAACTGTACTCCATAATCTAGATGAGACCTTATCAAGGAATTATATAGAGGTAGAATTATATTTGCATCCTGTGCATCTATACCCCTTTTTATTCAGGATAGTACTCTATTTGCTCTTGCAGCAGCTGAGTGGCTCTGTACACTGCTGTGAAGGCTATCATCTATCAGTATTCCTAAATTCTTCTCTAATGATGATTCCCCAAGTAGTTTCCCATGTAGTGTATATGTAGCAGGTTTGTTTCTACAGTCCAAATGCATTGAGAAGGTTTTCTTGGTCCTTTAGAAACAAGAGTGCTGCTCTCGCTGTGGTTAATCTATTTCAGACTTCTGGAGTCTATTGTTTATTGTGTGGAAGTGAACAATAAGTGCAGAAATAAAATTGTGCACTGAAAATATAAGAATCTGCAGATCCTATGTAAAAAGAAAAAATACTTCAATAGATATACCTGACTGTATGATGACACCTACCTAGGTAAAAGCTTCAGGTATACACTTTAAGAGCCATGCATTTAGTTAGCATTAGTTCCCTTTCCCTTTCCCCTACCCATTCCCTGATTACTGTCCACATTATGATGCAAATTACATAATTTGTCCAATACCACCTCCAGCCCTTCTTGGTACTACAGGGGCTGAGAACAAGATGGACCCAAGGTATGTTAATATGTTTACTAAATTGACTGGATTCAGTCATGGATGCAATCTCATGATCAAACATAATCTTGTGGAAGAGGATTCTGTTCACAAGCAATCTCATTAAAGTAGAACAGGTCAGACTTACTTTCCGCCCCAGTATAACTTGGTAGTGATGACCAGACTTGATCTCCTGTAGCAAACAAAGGCAAAAAGTTACCCACCAAATTCTTAATAAAAAGAATACACTAAATGCACGTATGTACGATTTGTCTGAATACTGGATTGAAAACTTTCCTATACAAATAAATACATATAAGAAAACACAAAAATACACATTTTGGGTCATCTCCACTTTATCACCTCTTCATCACCGCTCAGTGAATCTCCCCCCTTGTGATCAGTGAAACAGATAGATAACTAAAGGGGTAAAGTAATACAGGGATACAATTTATATAATTAAATTATTGCAAATGGGACTCATCAAACTGAGGATAACTACGTATGCTTAGTTTTAGGAAAGTATAATATATATATATATATATATATATATATATATATATATATATATATATAAAATTATGCATACATAGAAATGGTCTAATCGAACCATGTATAAATGAGCATACAGAGAGACATGTATTAATGCAGTGCAATGTTGAATTTAATGTCATCATGCATTAATACAAGTCCTCCTGAGCGCTTATTTATACATTGTTCGATTAGGCCATTTCTATGTATGTGTGTATATATATATATATATATATATATATATATATATATAATACTTTCCTAAAGCTAAGCATGAGTACTTATCCTCATTAAGTTTGATGAGTCCCATTTGTCATCATTTAATAATATAAACCGTATCCCTGTATTACTTTACCCTTTTAGTTAAGGGGGGAGATAAAGAGGTGATAAAGTGGAGATGACTTCTCCAGCTTATCACTTCTCCAATTCCTATGTTATTCTATGAAGCCTATGCACTAAGATTTATTCAGCTTTGGAGATCTTACTGCATAGGCTCCATAAAATAACATTGGTGATAAAGAGGTGATAAAGTGGAGATGACTTCTCCAGTTCATCACTTCTCCAGTTTCTATGTTATTCTATGGAGCCTATAAACTAAGATCTCCAATGCACAGAAGTCTATGCACTAAGATCTCCAATGGCACAGGAACTATGAACATTTTTAAGTTTAAGTTTAAGTGCTAGATTTAATGGTAGGAGTTAACATAGCCGGTAGGGCCAAAGTGAATACCGTCTGTTAAACTAACATGTTTAACACGGTATTTAAAGGACCTACCAGCTAGAACTCCAAAGGACGTTAAGCCACAAAAACAGTGTTGTGGCTGAATGTCTGGTTTGTGCTTTTAGTTCCCAAAACGCTGCTAAAAGCAGCGATATTGGGAACTGAACAGTGGAAAACAATTAACTATCGGTGCTTGACATACTGCCAAGCACCGATCGTTAAGTGATCCATGTTACACTTTCCTGTCATCCACTGTCCTTCTGTCTTCTCTTCTTTCTTCCGCCTTCTCTTCAGTATTCGATCTTCTCCCTGTAAAAGGAAAGAAACCAAGCATTACCAAGCATGAATGAATACATTCCAGAACCCTTTGAGTGACAGTGGGGCTGTCCTTGAACATGATTGGCTGGGATGTGAAGTACATCCCAGCCAATGGTAGTGAGGGCAATTGAAGTGAGCCTTCCCATATATAAAGGCAGGCTCACTTCAAATGCCCTCAGTGTGTTACAGGTATGGGCCCGTACACAGCTGAATGGGAGCGTCGTGGGACATTTGTGTCTCCGCTGCCGCCACCCTCGTGGCCACTGCAAGCCCGAGGGCGGTGGCAGCGGAGACACAAATCTCTAAGCTAAGTGTCATACTGGGCATTAAGGAATAGCATTGATTTATGTTTATGTGGATCATTTTATTTCTTGGCATTATTTCTTGGCATTTGTATTCTTTGGGGCATTACGTGGCATATATGGGTATCTTTGGGGCGCACTACTATTGAACCCTTTGCAATGTGTTGCGTACCCCACTGTCACTCAAAGGGTTCTGGAATGTATTCGTTCATGCTTGATAATACTTGGTTTCTTTTCTTTTACAGAGAGAAGGCAGAAGATGGAAGAAAGAAGACAGAAGGATGAGAAGACAGAAAAGAAGGACCAGCAAGCTGAGGACTCCACTGGATTAATCAGGATTAATGGTAAATGTTAATGCGATGTTTCTTTACTTAGTCGGGTTAACCCGATAAATGCTGGCGAGGTAATCATACACCACTGGTACTCATAGGGTTAATCCTACTAACTCTGGACGCGTTTTAGGCACTTTGGATGTATTGATGTGGGGCTTAGGGCCCCATATCAATACATCCACTGTGGACATTGGGTTCTTTTGCCAGTTAACAGCTGCGTTAGCTGGCAAAAGATCCGATGGGGGACTTTACGGCTAAACAAACTGGGTCTTAAGTTTTGTGCGGTGAGTACTGTACTGGATTTTTTCAGCTAACGCAGTTCTTTAAATGGCAAAATGGAGCGTTTTCTTTTTTTTATTTTTAAACCTGTGCCAAAACACACGTTAGTGTAGCGGCCGGCATACTGGATGAACTGCCGTTAGCAGTTCATTACATGGCCCTTTGTATGGCTTCCTACACGTTAAAACACCAGTTGGTGTTTTTTTTAGCTTAACGACTGCCTTTAAATCTACCCCTAACATAGGGCAGGTAACCTCTCAAGCATATGAAAGGCAACACCTTTTTAGCAGTAGGGCTAAATGTAGCGGCTGTGGAACCTCACAGTCAAAGAGAAACACTGAGTAATACACCAAATGGAAGCCTCTCCCCTGATTATCTGGGGCACACAATACCTCAGAATTGTGTGAAGATGGATGTGAAGACTAAGTATTTTGCTGAACTACTGTGTTACTCTTAGCATCCCTTGAACCTAGGTGTGAGCGCACAACATTCTATGAAGCTAAATGTAAAGTGAAGCTCATGTGAAGCTGCTATAAATTTGAGCACTCATTTTTATCAGAAAAGGAACAGATGTATAATTATTTAACCTGTTGAATGCTAGGAAGGTCTGAAATGCATTGATAAGCAATGTGTTGGAGAACTCTCTGGCATCCACGGAATTAATGGGCCACCTACTTTATACATTGCCTAGGGAATACCAGTGCTCTAAAATGGCTCTGCTGATAGGTTAATAGGCATTCTGAAGCTTTCAGTTAATCCCTATAATACTCATCAGAAAGGATACTGCAACATTCCAATCAGACAGTGCAATCTGGCTACTACAGCAGAACCCACTTTCCATGGAGAATAAAGTGAATTTGTGTTTCAGACAAGAAGATAAACATATATCTGACACGTCTGAAGGCTTAGCAATTAAAAATGCATCATCCGTCATAAAGAATGCCCCCATGTTATCTTATTACAGATGGAGAAAAATGTGTCACAAGAAATGAAATCTGTCAGATGGAAAATAAGTGGTTGAGTACAGATTATAGCATTCTTGCTAAATTACTTATCTGAAAAACATTTCTTTTTCCAGACATTTATCTCAATTAACCTTTTGAGAGTCAGAAGGGCATACCTGGGAGCTCTCCTGATCTGGCCGGGAGACTCCAGTTTTTGCAGTTGATTACTTGGTCTCCAGGGGACAGACACTGATTCTCTGGTGGTGGGGAGTTTCCTACCCCATTCCTCCCATTTCCTGTCCTCTTCTCTTCTTTGGTTCCTTCACCACCGGTTCCTCCCACTTCCCGCCCACTTTTGTGAAACATTCATTAACCACCACCACTCGTGAGTAAGCCCCACCCCTTTTTGACACAAGTCATGTCATTTATATTCCCCCAGTGGTACTTCCAGGGACTTCAGAAGACAAAGTTCCCAGGTATACAGGAGGGTGCCCAACACAAAGGGTTAAGGATGGACATGAATAGTCCTTATAATTCACTTTCTAACCCCTTGGAATTTATTGAAGACATCTCAAGTGTCCAAGGGATTCATGGCTATTAAAATGTCATTATTTATGTATATAGCACCAACTTATTCCGCAGTGCTGCACAATACGGAATAGATATACAGAGAAATAGAACAGTACGAGTGGAACATAGGAAACTACAGGATCAGAGGGCCCTGCTCATGAGACCATACAGAGGAAGATAGGTGAGACACAGAAGTACTATGTGTTATTGGGTGTGAGTGACTCCTGCCACATGAACTGATGATCAATGGGTGGGAGATAGAAGTGCTTTTCAATGCAGTTGTACAGGCAAGTAGCAGACCTGTTCAGGAGAAAAATGCCCTTGTGTGACCAGTGAGGTCCTTCTGGGGTTGTAGGTGGGAGAGTGATGTAGAAAGGGAACAAGAGTAAGCAGAGGCTGGACAGGCTGTTGATCTGGCCTTTCTCATAATGGTTATGGGGAAGTTGATAGGCCTTCCTGAAGAAGTGAGTTATCAGGGAGCATCTGAAGATGTGAAGGATGGGGGAGAGTATGATGGGATGGGGGAGGGAATTCCATAGCTCAGGTGGGTCACAGCTCAAGTCCTATAGACTGTAATGGAAGGAAGTAATAAGATGCAGAGAAAAGAAAATCCTGTGCAGATTGATGATGGTGAGTGGGAGTGTATTTGGACACAAGATATTAAGATGTGTTTATTGTATTTTAACCATTTACAGACCAGATGAGTGCACACGTAATTACAAAGAAATGAATGATTGCACATTCCTTTGGACCTTAAAGGGTTAATGTATTAAGTATGACAGTGAAAAGAACTGACAAATCCACTAAAACAGCTAATTTTCAGCATTGCCACGTCAGCTTCCTGCTCCTGCTGCTGCACTTCTGCTTATGTATTAGAGCAGTGGCACTAAATCCTGTCCTCGAGACTCCCTAATGGTGCAGGTTTTCAGGATCTTGTCAATTTAACAAAGGTGACTCAAACACGGGCTTAATCATTCCGAAGGAGCTGCCTGAGTTACCAGTATTCACTTGTACTGAACTGAGGACATCCTGAAAACATGCACTGTTGGGGATGGGGGTTTAAGGGTAGGTTTGAGTGCTCCCATAGTAGAGAGTATGGTCATTTTAGTATAAGGATGGGTAATGGGAGGCCCCCCAGCTGCTGTAGGACTGCAATGTGACACCACTTTCCTATGTGATTTGTTAGTAAGTAATAAACAAGGTATAGAGGAAATTCCCACTGACTTCCCTACTGTCTTACCCTGGCAGAAGAGGTGTATAGAGGAGAGTTCTCAATGTAACTAGCTATGTAAACTGGCATTACGCAGGTGCAGCACTAAGCAAATTCTTTTTACTGCCTAATTTAGCATGGATTTTGATATACATCCCCCCTAATATGTTTCACAAACTATACAATGATATGATTTGCCTGCACACTAGAATGTTGCTGCATTTTCACTGTCAGCACAGGAGCTGTATGAAAAATGTTAACCTCTTCTTAGTAGAAGCAATTGTGGCCCCTTAATAGAGGGTATGAAAAGCACACACTGCGGTATTGCTCAGATTCCTGTGCAACCCTGCAGAATGATATGCGTTACATACCCCTCTGGTATGCAAAGGATTAAAATGGAATCAGGATGCACTAAAGTGTGGTAAAGATGAGATAAATGCAAAATAAAGAACTGGAGTATTTATAAAGCAAGCCAACTGCTCCACAGGGGACACATTAAATGATTTTTACAATGTATTGCAGACTTTCAGCTACCAAGAAGTTAACAGCCCCATTTAAACCAACTAGGGATATTTATCTTGTTCCTAGGCTGTAGTTGGCCTTCCCCAGAATTAATCCAGTTATTCTTAGTACATCAGCCTCCAACCCTCCAGTGAGATCCACTCTCCTATTCCTATGTTAGTCTATGGAGCCTATGCACTAAGATCTCTCAAGCTGGAGACATATTTATCTCACCATTTATCTCACCATTGTACATAAAGCATCTTTCACATGGGTAATAGAACTGTTTCAGCCAACTACCACAGTTTTGTCACTTGTGCAGTTTCGCTCATCTCTCTCTTACATTCCACCCCTGATTTGGATGCAGGATAGACTTATGTGGCCAATGTGAATGCCAGCCAATATTACAGGCTGACATCTATGTGTTTGGGCCACTCATTGAACATTGTGATGAATGATGTAACCTCTATCAACACTCGTGGGGAGGATCTGTTGGTGGCCTTACTGCCACTAACTGTAACCTTACTGTTTTTAGCTTGCAGGACTTGTGTGTGTTCCCACAGGGTGATAGTCACCGATGTGGAAGGCACCATAGCCCAACATATTACCTTTCATTATGGCAACAGATCCAATAATGTGTTGGTGTAGCCTTAGGTGAAAAAGGCCTTAGGTAAAGAGCTTTTTTCACATGAGCAACAGTGTAGCATGACCTTTTTGTAGTTTACTTTTTAGTGCTACAGTGTAGCTATTTACCCAGCATATCATTCTCTCAATATAAACAAAAGTGTCAAAATTGCATTTAAAATGCAGCTACCTGCAATGTTTGTGAAATATGAATGCAATTCCATTGAAACCCATATTAAACGCTGGCTTCAAGGAAGAGGGAGGGAGGGGCAACTTTGCCTTCGGTTATCTCTCAAATCATAAAGGTTTGAGAGATGAACCTGGGGGCAATTCAATTCTTTTTTAAAGAGCTACACTATGGGGATTAGTAATATTTAAGTATTACTATCCCTTTAACATCAAGGTTAATGCATGCACCTAAATTAAAGACACGTTAGCCAGACATATGAAAATGTGTGCTAATTGCTTTGCTGAATTTTGCACAATTGCAAATTCTCTCAGAAAACAGTAGACATTTAGCCACACCCACTTTTTAAAATGTATTCGCTAAAAAAGCACAAACATTCAATAAGACAGAAAAAACTGTGCAGTTCATTAACATTTTGGTGATAATAATTTTATCATCTAATGTATATCATCTAATGTACACTGTAAATATCGATTGTGCACAAATTTGGCTTAACAGAGAGCGCTGAATACTGCAGGCATATATCTGTTTTCTCTTTTCTATTAGTCAGGAAGAGGCATTAGAGGTATAGATCACTGGTAATACCTCCCCTGTAGTAGTAGTGTATACCATTCTGGAGACCACATCTGCAGAAGGATATTAATAAGCTGGAGGCAGGTCAAAGAAGAACATCCAAAATGGAGCAGGGTCTTCATTACACAGGACTCCATAACGGATTCAATGAACTTAACCCTTTGAGTGCCAGATGAGTACACAACGCATTGCTTTGCAATACGTTGCGTACCCCTCTGGGACTCAAAGAGTTAATAGGTATAACTTGGAAGGAAGGAGGGAGAGGGTGATATGATAGAAACTTTTTAATATATTAAGGGATTTAATATAGATCAGTAGGGAAGCATTTTCAGACAAGAAGGAGAACTTCAACAAGAAGTCATGATTTAAGGTTAGAGGGTGGAAAATGTAAAAGCACTGTGCTGAAGTGCCCATTAGGGTGATAGACTCATGGAATAGGCTCCCAGCAGAGTTGGTAGACACTGATACTGTTAGGGAATTCAAAAATGCCTGTGATAGACAAACATCTGTTCTAAGATGCCTGTAACTCTTTCTTTTAATTAGACAGGAAAATGGGCAGATTGGATAGGACAAATGGTTCTCTTCTTCAGCCAAATATATGTTTCTTAAATAACCCTGTAAGCACTTTTTCTGGCCACACTAAGCCACCTCTTTAAAAAAAATATAGAGGTTTAACCCTGCGAGTGCCAAAGGGGTTCGCAACGCATTGCTTTGCAATGCGTTGCATAACTTCTGGAAGTCAAAGGGTTAAGTGTGCATTGAATGCCAGTTTTGAGAAAAAAATACAAAAAACGAGAGAGCTCTTTTTATAATTTAGCAATATCCTATATAATAAAACGCTAGCAATGTTTGCCAGAAGCCGTCATGCTCAGTAGAGACTCTACTCCGCAAAACTGCCTAGTGTGGAGCAGCGAGGTAGCGAATGCTTAACCCTTTGAGTGCCACTCAAAGGGTTAACATTACCCTAGTTTATAGTTTATACCCTAGTTATTATACTAGTATTTGTATATATCATTCTGGAACTATAAGTATGAAGCCTGTAATGTCTTGGATGTAACCAAAAACATGAGAGGACATTTTTTGCTCTGCAAGGTTTTGAGATTCACCCTACAGCTTGTCTGTAGGAGTTCTTATAATGAGGCTGAATTTTTCCTGTTTTAAGCAGCTTGATAACATTTGTAATTTAATAATAAAACTGACAGTGTCAGATGCTGTTAATTATTAAATGTCTAAAAAGCAGAGTAACCTACATTCCCAGTGGTTTCAATTTTATTTTATTAGAATGGTATTGCTTTTTTAATCACCACATTTAAATTTTCTTTGTGCAACACTGTATCAAGATGCAGAGAAGAATTCTATACACACTACAGATAGAACGCTCTTAAGCTAGTCTAAGGATGGCCGCTATCTGTCTGAAAAGCTGCTTGTGGCCAAATTTTACTGAGTGGTTTGACTAACAGTTAATTCCATCCCTTGGATGTCAGAGAGGTCTCCAACTCATTGTGAGACATCCAAGGGGTTTATTGACTAAGTGTCACAGTTACAGAATGTTTGTAATGCCGGATGACTAAACTTGGCCATTCTTGTTTAACCCTTGTGGACTAATGCATTGTGTACCCACTTAGGATCATTACTACAAAATATATTAATTTACACTCTATGGGGTAGATTTAAAGGTTCACGCTAAACCAGCCGTTAAGTAAAAAAGGCACATTGGCTGCAAATAACACATGATTTACGGCGGATTTAAAAGTACGTGTACAAGAATAGCTAATGAGCGTAGGCACAACAAAAACACGTAACACAAAAACATGTGTTTGCACCTTTTTTCTCATCACTGTGCATCCCAAACACCCTTTAAAACACAACTTAAATCAAAATGTAACATTACGGCTGGCGTTGTCTAGCAATCCTGATAGATGCACAAACAAACAAAATTCAAACCTGCAGCCAATCCCAAGGCCCTAGAGTAGCAAAAATGCTCAAATACACATATATATACCCCAAAATAACGCTCACACCTTGTCTGTGTTTCGAGTTTTGGCGAGCTAGATCACAGGACCCAGGAGTGGAGGATAGCGTTTAGATAGAGGGAGAGAGGAGCTTACATTGGAGGTAGAAGGAGTTTTTGGAGTTTGGAGAGAGAAGTGCATTGCACTAAATATACACATATCACACTTTTGCACACATTACATACACCCATACAAACACAAATACAAACACATATATACATTTTTAAAACTTTTTTGTGACAGTGTGAATCTGTGACTGAATGAGTGTGACAGAGAGTTAGTGGGATCGAGTGTGTCTGTGAGGGCCTGTGGGAGTGCCTGGGTGTGAGTGGGTGAATGATGGCCAGGAGAGGAGGACAGGAGAGAGGGATGTGGAGAGTAGTGGAGGAGGAGGAAGGAGAGCAGGACATTCCTGTTGAGAGTAGGGGTGGGAGAGGGAGATCCGCCGGGTGGAGGGGGACCAGGCCCAGAAGAGCAGGCACACAGAGGGCAGGGACAGAACCTGCAGTGGGTAGTTCCTGGGGACCACTACACACACAGGCAGGGGCAGAACAGGCAGGACTCTCTGGTTCTGATTCCTCGCATGCCGGATCTGAGGGGTACAGGATCAAGGATCCCTGATATACAGAGGAGGAGAACACAGCTCTCGTGGAGGCTGTCCTCCACCCGAGGGAGAAGGTCCCTGTCCCTTCAGCGAGGAGGAAGGCCGTCTAGAACCAGATCTGCAGCCGGGTCCACACGGTGACCACATGCCGACAGGAGGTGTAGTCTATAAGGAAGCGAATGGGGCGACTGTCAGAGGGTGGTGAAGAATAAGTTGGCTGACATCTCCAAGTATGCCCAAGGCACCGGAGGTGGCCCACCTGTCACAATTACGTTCTGTGGATGGGAGGAGATGGTGCGGCAGAATATATCCCCTGTACTCATTGAGGGGGTCCCTGGAGGATCGGACACTGGGGATGAGAGGAGCCTCCACACTACTGGTACGTGCATAATCACATAACCTCACACCACATCATCCAGCACAACCATCACACAGTCACACCTCAACACATGCCCATCATTCATCCACACAACTGCACCAACACGGCACCTTGAGGGTTAAAACAGGACATCAGACAAGGACAAATGTCAAGGTTCAACAAGGCCCAAACCTGTCCAACAAACTGGTTAACCCTCATGTTGCTGTGCTGATCTCACACAATACACATGAATCATGCTCAGAAAAGTGTTGTATGTTAAACATCATAACTGCTCCAACACAATGTCACCCATGTACCCACAGGGAAATCAGCACATAACCCCTTAAGTGCTACAGGGATTATCAAGGCATCGCTCAACAATGCTGTGGCAACCCCTCTGGTACTCAAAGGGTTAACCATACAACAAACAAGTCAATAGGATAACGATCACATGCTATACAAGGCACATTCACTAAGCGGTGACAAAGAGATGGTGGAGAGAAATTAACCCTTACATACCCTCACTTCACCAATCCCAATCTCCATGGACAATATTCAGTAACATGAATCAAGTTGCTAAGGTCTCATTGTATAGCCTCCATGGAAAACATTGGAAATGGGGAAATGAGATCACTGGAGAAGTCAGCATCATGTTCAATTCATCAGGTCTTCATCACCGCTTACTGAATCACAAAAAGGATGGATCAGGTCACACATGACAGTGCCACTGAGAATAACTAGTTGTATGTGCAACACACAGGCCAAAAATAATTCCCCAGAATTAAAGGTGAAAAAAGTAGGCCTTGGCGTTGTGTCTTCAGCAGAGCCAAAATTGCCCCATTTAGAGATAAATACTTCTTTGGAATGGTCTACAAAGTGTGCCTGGTTTGCTAGCACACTCTGTGGACCATTCCAATGATGTATTTATCTCTAAATGGGGCAATTTTGGCTCTGCTGAAGAGCCTCCATGTGGTCAAATGACTGATATCTCCAGCTGTCACATAGAGCAGTATCTGTGTAACCATGAGGGTTTGAGGGATAGGACTAACATTGATCCACATCTTTTTACAATGCATACATTATTACATCAAGGTGAAATTAACCAATGCTATCCCATTAAAGGGATAGTAACTGACAAAATGTGAAAGGAAAAATATATGTTGTAGGGTTTAGCCCCCAAGTAAAACAAGGGTATTCCCACTGCTGAAAGGTGTTTTATTCAAAAAGTCTCACAGCTCAAAGTTGAATATTTCAGGGGCAATATCCCAGTGGCCTGAAATTGTACAGTGGTGCTGTTGCTACATCATCCTATGGACAGCTCTGGTCCCGGTCCCATAAATCTCCATAGGATGATGTAGCAACAGTGCCAATGTACAATTTCAGGCCACTGGGATATTGCACCACAGGAATTCAACTTTGAGCTGTGATACGTTTTGAATGAAACACCCTTTAGCAGTGGGAGTACCCTTGTTTTACTCAGGGGATAAACCCTACAACATATATTTTTCGTTTCACATTTTAGGTATTAATATCCCTTTAATTCTATCATGGCTACATTTACTAATCACACAATCTCATTTCTCCACACAGCTTACAGGCCTCTAGCACAGTAGGAGCCCATGGAGGAGGCCACCTCACCACCCAGTGAGGAGTATACAGAGGAGGGGACCAGCCGCTGGCCACCGTACTCACCACCCACACCTCCTCCACAGCTGGCTGCTCCCCAACTGGCTGCACCACCACTGGCTGCTCCCCAACTGTCTGCACCACCACTATCTGCACCACCACAGGATGCTCTACCCCATTACATTGCCTGGATGCAACAGGAGGAGAAGTGGATGCATCCCACCACATCCAGGAGCTACTACCTTCCAGCAGCAGCAGCACCACCACCACCACCAGGGAGGCAATCGCTGCCTGGGACTGTGGCCACCACCCAATATGGGCCAAATTCCTCCCAGATGGAGCTACCCTCCTGGATGGCCCAGGTGGGGGCCAAGCACCTACCAGTGGCCAAGGTATGACCCCTGCCACTCGACTACCAACCCCTGAGCCTGATTGGGGAGCACCAGCTCCCTCTACCGAGGGAATTCTTTACTCCACCACCAGCACAGTCATCAGTGGGCAGCAGTGAATCACTTGATGTGATGGGCATATGCCCATCATCTGCAGCAGCCACTCCACCAGCTATAACAGCAGCAGCAGCCACATCACACTCAGCAGCCACCACAGCAGGAACCCCACCAGCAGAGTCACTGGGCACATCCACCTCCAGCATTGCACGTCCCACGGGGATGGAGGTGGAGTGCGTGGCCCTACAGAGGAGGCTACTCCGGGCATGCTACAGAACTGACCAAAACATCTCAAGGAGCCAGAAGGAATCCTGGAGGAACACCTCCAGATCAGAGGCAAGGATCTATGCCCTGGAGTTGAAGGTGACAAGGATCAACAAACAACTCCATCAGTACCCCACAGGGATGATGGACATGTTTGGGCAGGTGCTGGTGGAGTTGAGAGACCACAACCGCAGGGAGAACCTGCGGGTAGAGAGAGAGCTGCGTTCCACAGAGGGGTCCGCTGCACCCACCACTCCCTCCAGTGTGACCCCTGAAGTCACACCTAGGATGCAAAGGGTGACCAGGCAATCAGCCAGGGCATTCACCTCTGGCACCCAGTCGAAAGTCCCCCCCCAAAAAAAAAAAAAAATGCCAAACTTGTTATCTTCCCCTTTAATAAAAAGAACATTGTGCTTTTGAATCCTGTCTGATTTGCTTTGTATTAAGTGATAGATTGGGTGGCAGAGTTGTCTCCAATGCATTGTCAAGCAATGCAGTGAACACAACTTCTGCCTAGATAACATGTTTGTGGGATGTTACAGGGTTCACACACACACCGTTGTACGAATTCAACTGGCAATCCATCCCTGAAGCCATAAAACATGACAGTGTTATATGGCCATGATGTGGGTTGAATTTGAACAAAAAATACCCCTTAGCACAACTACTGGTGCAACACTGAACATTTGCCTTCATCAATTATTGCGTTTCAGGGATTAACCAAACAAACAGCTATTTGACTTAGTAGATAAATAACAAGAAGGACAGATGGAACATGCAGCAAAATAGTATTTGATTCAAACTCTTATTGTGCAACTGACTTACTGGGGAACCCAATGTTCATCATAGGATTTCAATGTGTAGCACACACATTGAAATCCTGGGGTGAGCACTGGGTTCTCCAGTAAGTTGTGTTGTTGTTTTACTAAGGTTGTAACACACTTCACAAGTGACAACATTGCCCACTTCGTCTGGTTGTTTGCTGATGTAGCCCATGTACTGAGATATGTCAATCTAAAGCAATCTCAGAACATTGATTATATTAAGCAACACAGAAACCGTGGAGATGAAATCACTGTGGAAGTATGTCCCCTGTATTACCTCTTCATCACTCCCAATACACATTAGTGTATCACTGACCTCATCTGTTTGCATGAATACATCACAGAGTCCACTTACTGGCAAACATGTAGTGGACTCCTGTGATGTGGGTCATGCCTTCCCATGTATGGGGGATACTCTAGCCTTGAGTGTAGTTCCGCATTGACACATGTGTAACCCAACATTTCTTCATACAGACACAGATTGTATAGTGATGGTTCTTCTTTATTTTGTCTCAAAGTACATTAAAACATACATGTGTTTTCTGGGTATATTGCCTATATGCATTAAACACTTGTATGAGCACACTTAATGTACTTTTGAACTAAATATTAGTACTTTAGAAACACTACTGTACTGCTCATGTGTGGTCCACAAGGTTTGACAACTCTGTAGATGAGCATTCTAGCTGTACAGGTTTGATACCTGGATGTTAATACACACATGAATTCGTGCTTTCTGTGTCTATGTGAGAATGTTCCAGTAGAGGTTGCTGTGAACATCAGGTCAAACATTGCATTGCCAACACAATCACTTGAAACACCAAGGGGTGAGCGTCATAGAAGTGTTGTCAAGACATCAGTCCAGACACATGGAAACTCCTCTCTTCAAGGATGGATCATGCTATGGATGCCTGTGGGGCAAGAGGACAGGATTTGGAGCAGCACCCTTGAACTGATCATCATGCAACAACTTCAACTTCATGATCCCCTTAATCTTTTCCGTTACAGGTAAGTACACAAATCATTGCTTTGTAATGTGTTGTGTACTCATCTGTAACCCATTATGTAGAGAACTAAGGGAATGTGAACCAGCCCTAGGAATATGTGCCCCTGACATGAATATACACAACAAATAAACAACAAATATGTTCTGAGTGCTCCATGAAACAAATAGATTTGTGCTGCCACTGTGAGAGTGACAGCGGCAGCACAATTTTATTTGTTTCATGGAACTATTAGGACATATTTGTTGATGTGTGTATTCATGTCAGGGGCACATATCACTACACACATGCAGGTCAGCACGGTGTCCCTGGAGATCTGATCCACGTTTCATGACCTCTGTGTTGTGTAACAATACCACTGTGGATCCATCCCCCTGCTGCTCTTTTCAGCTCTAGCATATTATAGGTTTCATGTTGACTCCAATGGTCCTTTAACCCCTGATGTGACAGAGTGTTATCCAACGCATTGCACTGGATAACACTCTTTTGCTACAAGGGTACCATGGTTGCTATGGCTATGATCATGGCAATTCACATTCCTTGAGGTATCAATGTCAATGTGGAGAAAGGAATGGAAGATGGTTTTGGAATCCCCACACACAATATGCCACGTCCATGGTATGGGTGATGTTTGGGGCCATACTGCTGCCAGTGCAGTGCTGTGTCAATGATCCTGTGGGGTGAAACAGAATATCATGTGTGGTGTGGTTACTGCGTTGGCGCCAATTCACAGGACTGATGGAGGACTTGCATGGATAGTTTGAATGCCTGTGTTATACTCACAGCTAAAGTGGTCAGTGATGAGCCTGTCTCTGATCTGCACCCCTCAGGGTCTTCTCAACATGGCCGATGTCCATGGGCACTTCAGGTATGGGGGTGCCTGGATATCATGTTGTGCAGTATTGCACATGCCATTATGATGTCACACACTTTTCCTGGGGCATACTGCAGTGCTCCCCCCAAGTGGTCCAGACATCGGAATCGAGACTTAAGGAGGCCAAAGGTCCACTCAATGGCATTCCTAATTCTGCCATGAGCCTGGTTGTATCTTTCCTGGGAATCTGTTTGAGGATTGGCGACCGGGGTGAAGAGCCATGATTTGCAGCCATAGCCAGCATCACCTATGGAAAGTGAGTGACATGGTGTGACAGGGAGCACATGTTGTGTGAATTTAGTTTTCTGTGGTGGATGTACTAGCTGTGAGTCAGGAGCATGGTGAGCAGTGTTGTGTGTACACCTGTGGATGTGGTGTGATTTAGTATTGTGAACTCACTCAGAAGCCATCCCCCTATATAAGTTCCATTCCCAAAGTCACTGTGGACTGAGGAGTTTTGGAGAATGTATGAATCATGAGAGCTGCCAGGATATTTTGCACAGGCATTCATAATCCTCATGTTGCTGTCACACACCATCTGCACGTTCATGGAGTGGAAGTTCTTCCTGTTGATGAACAGATGTGCGTCATGTGCAGGGGCTTCGATGCGGACATGGGTGCAATCTGTAACACCCATGACCCTGGGCATGCCTCCCCTTGCCTAAAAGCCCTGCTTGAGATGTATCCACTCCATGTTGGTGGTGGGGAAATGTATGTAGGTACTGGCCTTGCTTTTGAGGGCTGGCAAGACCTGGACCAGCACTCTGGAGAATGTGGCCTGTGACATGCCAGATGCGTAACCCTCAGTGGACTGGAAGACGCCACTTGCCATGAAGTGTATGGCACAGAGGAGGTTTTGTAGACCAGTGAGGGCATGGTTGTGGATGTAAATGGGATGCAGCTGATCCTTGATGACCTCATTCAAGGCATTGATGCTGTGCAGCCTCAACCTGCAGCGTTCAATCACCTTGTCATCAGTCATTCCAAAGAGAGAGACCCTTGGGCGGTATACCCTGGTCCTTGGTGGTCGTCTATACATCCTCCACTGCTGCAGGGATTCCTGTGGCAGCTGAGGAGCATCCTGTTGCTCTGGAGCATCCTTTTGCTGCAGCTCTGCATCTGCAGGTAGGTGCTGTCCTCCAGGTGGGATGGGCTCCTGTGTAGCTCTTGAGCCAGAGCCTCCTCACTTGCAACAGGTGAAGGCTGTTGATCAGGTGTACCTGGGGCTTGCTGGTGTTCCCTAGCTCTCGCCCTTGCATGCCTTCTCTGCAGTCTTCTCATCAATAAGTATCCCAACATACTTATTGTTCTCTCTCTGTCTCTCTCTCCCTATCTCTCCCTGAGTGTAAAACAAGCCACAAGTGAGTGTGGTGAGCTGTCCCTTTAAGTACCTGGTAGAGCGTTGTTTAGGTGTGGTGATGAGGTGAGTGATGACCAATGGAAAGGTGTTTGTTGTCCAGGTAAGTGTTTGCAGGTGTGTCTGTGTTTTAAAATGTGTTGTGTTTCAATGTATAGCAATGTGTTTCAATGTATAGCAAAGATGCAAGAAAAAAAGGTAGGGCAGGAAGGTGGTCTAGAGAACCCAAGGACACTGCTGCCTGAAACTCAAACAACACGTTTTTCTTCTTGAGGGATGTCCTTTGTTCCACAAAGACTAAGAGATAGGGATATATTGGCAAAAACACAAATCCCTTTTTTTTCCTTTCATCTATGGCGCAACACAGGAACCATGGGGATACAACAAAGCTATTACGACCAGGACTCCAGGGAGGGGGAGGAAACAGACACGAACCATTAACCTCAGGTGTCAAAAGATATGGCCACACAAAAACTAGTAATAGGAGAAAAGTTACTAAATATAATTGAAAATAGACACTTACATAGGTATTGCAACCTGTAGGACCTTTCCCTCAAAACTATCCTTAGCTGAAGCTAGGACTTTGACTCCGTAATGTTTAGCAAACATATGAAGAGAAAACCATGTTGTTGTCTTGCACAACTGCTCCACAGAGGCCTGGTTCTTGTAGGTCCAGGAAGCAACCACCAATCAGGTGGAATGAGCAGTTACTGTAAAATGTACTGGCAGCCTCTTCTTAATGACATAGGCATGGTAAATGGTCACCTTGATCCAATATGTCACCATCACCTTAGATTTCTAGTGTAAGCCAACTCCCCTCAGATGTGGAATCTGGTCTTGAGACCAGACAGCTCCCAGCAAGGAAAAATCTTCAGCATAATGAAAACCCTGCCCCCACTTGACAGGTTTTTCCCTTATGCTAATTGAAGATTTTCCCTCTCTGCGATCCATCCAGACATTCTTGCTGCTCTGAGGTGAGCAGAGTTACATCAGTAAAAGGGGCGGGAGGGGGATATTTTAGCATTCAATTACTCTTGAACTACCACTCTGACAGTATTGAAATAACATTCTTCAAATACTATGAAGATTAATTGAAGCTGCTTTTATTGCGAAATATTACTATCCCTTTAACCACATCCTGACAGTGAAGCTCCTATTCCTGCTATTTGATGGAGCAAAGCAAAAAGAAAGAAGAACAACCTCTGGATTAATTTGAAAGTCAGAAACCACATTAAGAAGAAACCCAACGCAGGTCTGTGGAACCACTATATCTGCATGAAAAAAATTAGAAAGGGGCTCTACAAGACAAAGGCTGCAGTTCAACCACATTCCAGTCAAACACAATATGAAACTTAGAAACCACTTTGGGAACAAACCCAGAGTGAATGCACAGAACTACCTTATCTGAATGAAAAAAATCACATGCTGGTCAAACACAATCGCCAGAAGAGATACAGAAGCCAGTGGCTCAACAGGATCCATTTGAAGCATTCAAAGATGGGGTAGGCATGGGCCACCTTTGCATGAAAGTCAGAACATCTGGTTAAAAACAACTGAAAAGGCTGGAATCTGAAACTAGATAGAACTAAGACCCTGGAGAAAGATCAATGGCGGACAGAATGGATGCGTTAGTGTGTTGTGATCTTCACACCACTTGAAGAACAATTACCAGACCCTATGATATGCCCTAGAAGAAACTGGTTTATGCATAATGCATGGTTGCAATGACTGGTTCAGAGAAAGCCTTTTTCTCTTTAGGAGATAAGCTTCAAGAGCCTTCAATGTTAGCCTCAACATGTCTGGATGACACAGATGACCCTGACATAAGAGGTAAAGAAGCAGAGGAAGACATCATTGCCCTGTGCCCTATCCATTCTGACTTTTCTCAACACCCTGGGAATCAGGGGGACAGGTGGAAAAACACATGACAGAGAGAAATGAACACTGGAATCCGTTGCCACTTTGGACAGGCCCACTATGATAAAAGGATGATCCTAGTGTCAGATAGTTTTCCTGATGCCACAAGCAAAGATCCACCTTCGACAGGCCAAGATGGCATTGTTGTATGGACCAATTCCTGAGGATATCTAGCTGAAGGGTACAGGTGTGGAATGGGCATACTGAACTGCATATGGAGCTGAAACCAGTGACCTCAACACCCTCATGAAGTCATACACCATTGCCAATGGGCAAACCAAACCTGGGACTCACATCAGGACAGTTCCTGAACCCTGTCCTTTGAACAGTGTTGAATATCACTGGGAATGATCAGATACTGGGACTTTTTGAAGTTGGTCACCCAATTGTTTTGCTTTAAACACATCTGGAGACAGTCATAAGAGCTCTGCCAAAGACACCATTTGCAGATAAGAGGTAAAGGAGATGCCTAGCAATTGAATATGGTTGGACAAAGCTGCCATAGCTTATGTGAAAATCCGCAGAGCACATGCCAAGCCAAAAGGAATGGCCATGAACTGAAAACGGTGATCCTGAAACATGAAGCAGAGAAATCGCAAGGGAAGGTGTGCATTCCCCATGTCCAGCATGGTCAAAAACTCTGAAGCAGCATATATATTCCATGGTTCTTGTATTCCACAATGGACGAAACTGAAAGAAAGTTTGAGAACTAATGCTTTAGAATGTCACCCAAAATGGATGGATAGGTCACATAAAATTTATGTGCCACATTTAGTAAATTTGCCAGATGATTTTTTTTATTTAATCTCTTTGCCTCATTTCAAATTCTCTTAGTGTCTTGCACTCATCTTGGTTCATCTTGTACTTTCCCAAAACATTTTGTAGTATGTTAACCTTTTTGGTCTCAACTATGACCAACCTAATAAAATAACTGAATTATTTATGAATAGTTCATACTATGTCTCACATAGCATGTAAATTTGTACTCCTTTCAAATCCACAGGAGTATGCAATGTCTTTCTCTATGGCACTGAAAGCGTTACAGGAAGGCAGCTGTAGAGACCACAAACTATCCTCTGGATCCACAGAGAGCTACAGAGATATCTCAACATCGCCAGGCTCAGAGGCTGCTATCACAGTTTAGTGCACTTGAAGAACACCCACATGAATACGACAATGGCTCATTAACCTGCATTTACATTTGGAAATGAGCAATTGTCGATGTGTTAAGTGCAAAATCGGAAACCTGTTAAAGGTATGGCGGATTCATGGTGATGACAGTAGATTTATGGTGGATTTATGGGGATGTGTTAGAGAAGACATATTAGCACATACTGGAGATGTGCCTTCAACACAGATCTGACACAATATCTCCATCCTGAGCCCTTATTGAACTTTAGTGCATCTCAGCACAGTTGTTGGGGACCATGACTCCCATCATCCCAGATTAGCCAATGGTTGGTTGGAGATAATGGGAGTGGTCTCCAACAGCTGTAGGTCAAACAATTGACCAGCCCTGCCTTAGGAATTGACCAGTAGGTTTGGTTTAAGTCGGAATGCAGTAAAACTAGCACTAGATTGTAATCTTGTTTGCGTATCACCGTTGGTATTCTATCATATTCTGACACATTATATATAAGGTCTTATTCTGCAAGTTACAGCTGGACAATTCTAGTGCAAACCAGCTGCATCATATGAGGCAAATAAAAATGATCTCCATTTAAAGAAGCATTGCTAGACATATACATTATTAGTATTTACGTGCTAAGTCGGTCATTAACCTTATAAGTGCCAGTGGGTTGTCCAACATACTGCCAAGCAATGTGTTGCACACCCTTCTGGCTCTCAAAGAGGGGATTTGAACCCATTGAATGTTAGAGAAATCCCCAGTGCACTGTAAAGCAATCCACTGGGGACACCTCTTGCATCCAAGGGGTTAAAAGCCCAGCTTAAAATCAAATGTAGTTTTCATATGTACCCTCTGGTGCAGTTGGAATGTTCCAGAATTGCTCATCCTTATTAACTTGCATGCAGCCCTAATGCAGAGCTTGAGGCAGGTGTGACATTAGATTCGGAAGGAATTTGAGCAGAGTTCTTGTGCGAGGGTAAGCTGTAGAAATCTCACCTCCAGCTCTTTTTCCTGATAATATTTCCCAAGATCACTTCGGCCCTGGAAGAGAAGAAAAACAGAAGCTTTTTTCATACTTTGACGTTTACTGGAATGTTTAGATCTCCATTTCAAGCACAAAGTGTCATTTGTGTCTATTGTCTGTTTCCTCTCACAGGGTTTATTTAATCTCTTTTTAGAAAACAGCACATTTGTATTTTTCTTTGTTAACTTAAATAGATTTTCTTACATTTTTTCCTTCTTTTTTAAAGGGATAGTAATACTTCCTTTATGTAGGTTATAATATTGTAGGTATTAAATAAATAAACCAAAGCATCTATGTGTTTTTGCAATAACTTTCCTACTTTAACAGTAATCTCAATCTAAAGTTTACCCCTCCTGCCCCTTTTATCTATGCCAGCTCTCTATCTGTCAGACTTGGATTCTGGTCTGCGGCCTGGACGGTTCGTCTGGAGAGCTGAAACAGCAGTGCATACAGAGGAAATCTTCATGACAGTGGTCTACAAAGTGGGCACAGTTTAAGGCAGTAGACTGCTGTCATGAAGATTTCCTTTGTATGCACTGCTATTTCAGCTCTCCATACTAGTCGTCCGGTCCACATACCAGAATCCAAGTCTGACAGATAGAGAACTGACATAGCTAAAAGGGCCGGGACGGGTAAACTTTAGATTGCCATTACTGTTAAACTAGAAAAGTTATTGCAAAAACACAGAGATGCTTTCAGTTTATTTGTTTAAAGGGACAGTAATGTCCGCTTATAAGTTGAAGCAATATTGTAGATTTAAAAAAAAAAAATAAAGTATCTTGAGCAAGTCCCATCTCTCAAACCTTTATGGTTTGAAAGATATTCACAGTTAAAGTTCCCCCTCCCTCCCCTTTCCCTGATATCAGCTGTAAAGCTGACAGAAGGAGATCCATGTCGGATGACTCGAGGAGGCTCTTCAGCAGAGCTGAAATAGCAATATTTAAAAAGAACTACTTCATTGTATAGGTCTACAAATTGTGCTTGCAAACCAGGTACACTTTGTAGACCATTCCAATGAACTATTTCTTTTTAAATATCGCTATTTTGGCTCTGCTGAAGACCCACCGGCCGGTCCCAGGACCGGGATCTCCTGCTGTCAGTAAAGAGCTGACCTGATGTCAGTGCGAGGGGAGGGAGGGGGGAATATCTCTCAAACCATAAAGGTCTGAGAGATGGGACTTGCTACAGATACTTTATTTTTTTAAATCTACAATATTGCAGCACATTCTAAGCAGGCATTACTAACTCTTTAATACCTACAATATTATAGCTTACATAAAGAATGTATTACTATCCCTTTAAGCACTGTTAATTCACAGAGGCCGATTTAACCCCTTAAGGTCCGACGATCCCGCGGTGTCTGGTCCTTTAAGGACCAGATAGACAAGTTCGACGTGCCGTCCCACGTGACTGATCACGTGGGGCGGCACATCGAAAGGAGGACTGAAAGAGATTGCTCCGGTCTTGGAGCGATCAACTTCAGTCCACGGTATTACTCACCGCGCTCCTGCAGGAGCACAGTGAGTAAAAGTACGTGACGTACCAGGACCGTCACTGGTCCTTAAGTGCCGGACCAGCGTGACGGTCCGGGTACGTCACAGGACGCGAAGGGGTTAATAAGAAGATATTGAGCATTTCCAGGGTTAACTATTTTTGCCAAAAGTTGGGAAAAATAAAAAGTTCCCAAGTTTCCATTGCTTCAAATAAAACTTTTAACCAGTGAATTTTAGAAAGGTCTCTAACACCATGCAAAACATGCATGTAGCTCACCCAAGCATTCAAGGGATTAAAAGCCATACTTAATACAATTGGAATTTCTCTTGATCCCCTCCGGTGAAGTTAATTTGCCCTAGAATTGATCCATCTTATTAAAGGGATAGTAACCCTTTATTTTGGTCTTACACATACTATGCATGTACAAAATTTATCGTTAAATGTCCTCCATTTCAGCAGTTGTTTTACTCGTTCATGTCTCTGACATAAGCTCCTTGGACAGAAAGGTATGGGAGGTAAAATTAATGTTAAAATTTAATGCAATTTGTAGTGGGTTGAACAGGGATAAGGAATTTATGACAAAATATAATTTCTAAGCAAAAGCCTACAGCACCTGGTAGTCCCAGGCGTTCTCCCATCCAAGTTGACTGACCTTTCCACAGACCCAAGAGCATCATAAATACCTCTAAAGCCTCAGAGGAAGAGTGCAATTTACCATTGACTGATCAAAGATATCTGGATCTGGACTGCATTCTGTTATCTGATTTCCATGCTAAACAATGTGATGTGTACTTGTATTTAAGAGAGATGTTTTCATATTTATCTGTATAACATGCCTGAGGAAGAGACCTAAGGTCTTGAAAGCTTGCATTTAAATCTGCTTAGTTAGCCAATAAAAGGTATCAAAAGCTATATTTGCCTCCTGTATTTATATGGCTAACACGGTACCAACTCTCATAAGCTCCTTGGATCTCTGTTTCCAGTGGGTGTTCTAGGGCAGTGACACAATGTAACACTATCCCTGCAGCACTGAGAGCTCTATATGCTGCATGTTATCATTTTATCTTGTATATTTTTTACAATGTATCACTATTCTGCTCACAGTCACTGACAGAAAGTTCTCTTAAAGCAGTACATTTTATGTACTTGCAGAATATCAAAATAAAGGGCTTACTCAAAGAGCTAAGCAAAAAACAAGATGTTATCCTGTCAAACCAATTATTTTGAAAGTATACAAGAGGTTAAAACAAGAGAACCAATCAGGATGGATATCTTCACATAAATAGACAAATGATGATATTAATTAATTTTGAGAACTTTACACAATACTAGGTATTGACACGCTACTTCACAGTAAAGAATTGATTAAATAATCAATTACGCATATTTGTGATATTAGATTACAATACTTGAACTCAGCAGCATAGAAAAGGATAATTGATCCTTACAATTAATAAAATACAACTGGCAGCAGTGTATATGAATACCTCTGCCCAGAAACTGTATAAACTATGCTAATTGAGGTATAAAGGGATAGTAATACTTCGTTTTAACTTTATTTTATTTTAAGGCATTAAAAAAACATGAAGAACGATATAAATCTTATCTCTCAAACCTTTATGGTTTAAGAGATATTCACAAGCAAAGTTTCCCCCTTCCCGCCCCTTTTACCTAGTGTAAGCAATCTCTTCTCAGATGCGGAATGCAGTCCATAGACCAGACAGATAACAGAAGGGGATAATCTTCTTCCTATGAGAACAATGAAAGCCCTGCCCCCCCCTCCTGACAAGTTTTTCAGGTTTTTCCCTTATCTTAATTGAAGATTGTCCCTCTCTGCAATCTACCTGGGCACCTCCCTTCTGCTTTGGCTGAGCAGTGTTACATCAGTAAAAGGGGCGGGAGGGGGACAATATGTCATTGAATTACTCTTGAACTACAACTCTGACAGAATTGAAATAACACTCTCCAAAGTCCAAATACTATGATGATTAATTAGAGCTGCTTTTATTATGAAACATTACTATCTCTTTACGGTATGTTGCCTGGTGAATAAACTTTAATATGAAGCCAGGTCCTCTGACAGTTCCCTTATACCATATACAATAATCAAACTTAGAGACTAACTGGAATAAAATCCCAGATATAGATCACTATAATTTAATTATATGCTGATTTCAAATATTGCATATCTTCTGAATAAAACATATACATTGCAATTAATATAGCCAATAATAGATTATACCATGAATATACTTAGAATAAATCCAATAATATATGTCTAGACAGTATATTAAACTTCATGCAACATATATTACAAATATGACTATAGCAGTCCTATGTAAAACCTATAGGTTATTCCAAGGGTTAAATCACTAGTAAAATATAGGATGCCACACCTAAGATGGCTACTTCTTTTGTTTAGTGAGATGTTTAAAAACTTTTCACTGTACAAAAGTTTTGACCCAAAACACACACAAAGAAATCCAAAGAAACACCTCAAAATAAGTAGACAAATAACAGTTAAAGGGTTAATAAATTAATTCAAAGAATTCCCCAGATCAATATTAGCTATATAACCTTTCCAGAAACACAATATATTATTCTAGAAATACCAAGAATTATATTAACTAATATAACCCAAGCTATTTAACTATATTAAACTTATCTGGCATAATATAACAACTTACCAATAAATTTATGAATTCCGCTTAATTCAGAATTACTACAGCTAATATAGCTTTTTATATTTGATCCCAAATGGTTGGCCAGTCCAATTAAGACAAATTATAAGAAAAATTAAGTTTCATCAAATATAGAAATATATATTTGATTCTGAATTTTGCAGAATTTAAATAAGGAAAGATATATAGTTACAGTCCAATAAGTGTGGATTTCTTAGGATTTCTTTAGCAGGCAGCCAGACATATAGCAGGAATTGAAGAGCCAGGAACCAAGAGGAAGCCCCCTACTCTCTCAAAACTTACATATTTATAATGTAAAATTACCCTTATCAGAATCTCCTCTGACTGGATAGAGATCCATCTCATTATGCAGGGACGTCACACATATTATTATGGAAACATTCCAAAGCACTAGTAATAACGCTATTTAGCCTGGAGATGTCGCTATTACTCTACACAAAAATTCACACTTAAAATGATACCTGGTCTGTATTTTATTAAAAAAATAGGAATGCGAACCTTAATCCTACATCACATAAATATGTCATCCTGCCAGATTTTCCCATAGGGTAGTATATCTCTGTTTTAGACATTGAGATTGTCTCATAAGATAATAATACTGCTTAAGACTGTGGTTGTCTGCAATTCGATATCAATCACCATAAAAGTCACCTAGATATTTTTCACTCCCATCTAGGTAAATAGAACCCCTTTTGTCCAGAAGAATGAGCTAATTTAAACACATTTTAAACACAGATTTTTAGAGAAAAAATAACCATTTCCTCCCCATCATGGCAATGTCTCTGACAATCTATTAAGACTAGCAGAAAGACACTTTCAACTAAAACAAATGCAGGGATTTTTTACAGTAAGGGCATTAAAGATATGGAATTCTTTGTCTTGGGATACTTTGCTTGAAGATACTGTAACTGCTTTCAAAAAAGTAATGGATGCCTATCTAGCAGATAACAATATTGAGAATTATGACAGTTGGCTTCAAAGCAGATAGGATGTTGATCCAGAGAAATATCAAACTTCATGTTTGAGTCATGGAGGAATTTTTTTACCCACTTAGGACTTAATAGCTTCAATTTTTTTGCTTTCCTCTGGATCAACAGAGGAGATTTGACATGGGCTGATCTTGATGGGCACATGTCTTATTCGGCCTCTTCAGCTATGTTACTGTGTATGTTAGTATGTTATTATCCCTTTAAACAGGTCTCACATTTTTCATATGAGGTGCTTATTAATATACATTTTATGATGCTGCTTATATTTCATCATTATTATATTACTAAAACTCCACACGTTACATTCATACTTTGGTAGCCATAAAACAGAATTTATTGTCAGACTTGGTTACTTGCGAGTGAATATCAGATTTGCTCTGTATTTTTCAGGAACCACTGCTGTGCTGTCAGTTCGAGGTTTATTTAATAATTACTTTCAGCCAGAGGGACTGTAAATTATTCCTTCAAAGATGTAAATAAAAAAAGATTCAAATGGCTGAGTTGGGATCCAGAAGCCTGAACAATGAGCTCATATGCGTTAGCAGGCTGCTTCCCAGCAGACCATGATGTATCTTTCCCCATGGTTCATAGGTGATTTTGGGCTTTCATCAAGCTACAGAGCAATTCTGGAGAATAACAATTAAATGTAAGCGTTGGAATAAAAATGTCTTAAAATACTATTAATTTAAATTGGCGGCTTGAAAGTCTGAAATACTTCAAATCCATTTTGAGTCAATGTGCTGGAGATCTCGTTAGCACTTAAAGTGTTAAACACTCCATTTCAATCAATAGACATTTTGTGTTTTTGGAAAAGTGATGGTACAGCTGGGGACTGTGGATTTATAAAAAATGTTGCTAACTGCGACAATTTAGTGACTCTCCTGGAATCTTAACGTCAGGTATAATCTGCTCTTCAGAATTCCAGGCGTTAACACCTTACTCATTTATAAATCAAACCTGACATTATCACCAGTTGCCATGACTTAAAGGGATAGTAATACTTTGTTTTATCTTTATTTTATTTTGTAGGCATTAAAAAAAACATGAAGAACGATAGAAGTCTTATCTCTCAAACCTTTATGGTTTAAGAGATATTCACAAGCAAAGTTTCCCCCTCCCGCCCCATTTACCTAGTGTAAGCCATCTCTTCTCAAATGTGGATTGCAGTCCATAGACCAGACAGAAAACAGCAGGGAACAATCTTCTTCATAAGAGAACAATGAAAGCCCTGCCCCCCTTGAGAAGTTTTTCAGGTTTTTCCCTTATCTTAATTGAAGATTGTCCCTCTCTGCAATCTACCTGGGCACCTCCCTTCTGCTCTGGCTGAGCAGTGTTACATCAGTAAAAGGGTCAGGAGGGGGATATTTTGTCATTGAATTACTCTTGAACTACAACTCTGACAGTATTGAAATAACACTCTCCAAAGTCCAAATACTATGATGATTAATTGGAGCTGCTTTTATTATGAAACATTACTATCCCTTTACAGACAAATGTTTAAAGAGTTTAAAGAGTACTAAGAAAGTTTTTTTATAAATCTCCCCCTTGGTTCCTCTACTACATGTACCACTCTATGTACGAACACGTCACAGCACAAAAGTTTTACTTTTTTTTTACTCCAGCTATAGGGATGGCATTATGCCTTTGAGTGCCAGAGGGGTACGCAACAAATTGAAAGCAATGCGTTGCATACCCCTCTGGCACTCAAAGGTTAAGGGAGTGTTCACCTAGAAGTTAAGTATGGTCTGCTCCCGTTCTGTGCTAATAGGTTTGTATTTTCTCCTTTGCCCTCTGGGTTTGTCTTTGATAAGTATTTACTAACTAATTACTTCTCCTTTCTTCCACTTCTTCCTCTTTTTGGAATTAGCACAAAAGTAAATATTTAGTTCTGTTATTTTAAAGTTGAAATATGATGCTGAAATGTAATGTTTTCGCTCACTTTCTTGACATAACAGATGATATTGAAAAAAGATATTAAAATAATATTTGTTCCTGTTTAAGAGAATGTCACATGTATTTCCCTAATTTAAGTGATGTTTTTAATCCAATCCCTTACACAAGTATTATAAACTACTCTTTTTAATATCCAGCAGTCTTTTCAGAAACAAACTGTATTCAGATTTAATTATTTGGTGGATGCAATTTTTCAGTACCTGTTCTTGTACCATATTTACAAAATGTCTATACTTTTCAGCAGAAATCTTAGAATATTTATGATTTTTAAGATGCAGAAGACCTTCAAATGAATGTCTCCTGTCAGCCTTTGCATGCCATGGTGTGTCCAATGCACTGAAGTGTAGGCTGACCATATTTCATTGAGACAAAAACAGGACAGGGTGTGGGACAGACGGACAGTGTGACTCAGTCACTCCGAGTCCAATTGTAGTAAGATGCTAGCAGTGAGATTGTGTTTGCTCCGTCTCTTACTAGCGGTGTTCTCCCTCTCTCTGGCCAAAAAGCCTGCCTCTGAAGTAAATCGGAACGTCCTCTCTTCTTCACTCACACTAGTGGTTTTACTCTGTTTACTGTACGCACTGATTACCATAGAGTCTTATGACTCACCGTCATATCACTGCCTAAGAGACTCTATAGTAATTTACCATAGACTCAAGTCATAAGTCTCTATGGTAATCAATGTGTACAGTAAAACAACAGTAAAACCACTAGTGTGACAAATAATCTTAAGACAAATAAACAAGCCGCTCTCATTTTTTTACAAAAGATTAAAAACGATATATAAGTTATATTAAAAATGGTACAAAATTGACATTTATAGTAAAAAGACAGGATGGTCTGGAAATATGAAAAAAACGGTACTGTCCCTTTTCAAATGGTACATATGGTCAGCCTAACTGAAGTTTAATGCATTGGACATCCCTTATTGTAGTCAAAGGTGAAACTTTAGGATGGAATTTTGCAACCAGAACAAGTGCAATCAATATTAATAAATGTACCTGTATGAGACACATTATCCCTTTCAGTGCCAGAGGGGTAAGGAACGCATTGCAAAGCAACATGTTCTGTACCACTCTGGCATTCAAAGGGCTAAAATATTGAGCTATCCAGTAGCCAGCTAATAGCTTCCACAGTTATATTTTAACATGTGGAGGTGTAAGTTAACCCTGTTTTCCCTGATGCCTTATACACTGTTAATGCAGACTGCAACTGCTGGTATCTTAATACTACTGACTGAATACACTCCAGCCAGGGTAATATTATTTTCTGTATCTATACATAGGTTTATGTTTAAAGGGATGGTAATGTCCCAGAAAAAATATTTTGCATGTTGTAGTCCTTAAAAAGTTGAACAAAGTGCAAAAAACGGTATCTCTCAAACCGCTATGGTTTGAGAGATATCTGTATTTAAAGATTGATGTTTCCTGGCCGACACGGAGGCTCTGAAGCAGAGCCGCAATCGCATTATTTCAACTAATTACTTCATTGTAATGGTCTACAAAGTGTGCTTGCAAACTAAGCACACTTTGTAGACCATTCCAATGAAGTAATTCATTGTAAATAATGTGATTGCTGCTCTGCTGCAGAAACTCTCAAGCACACTTTGTAGACCATTCCAATGAAGTAATTCGTTGTAAATAATGTGATTGCTGCTCTGCTGAGGAAACTCTCAAGCACACTTTTTAGACCATTCCAATGAAGTAATTCATTGTAAATAACGGGATTGCGGCTCTGCTGCAGAGCCTCTATATCGACAGATTATGTACTCCATGGGACTTATTCACAAAATAAATGGTAATCAACCAATTTTCTTATTCATCAAATATATTTCAGTTCATGTAGATCGGGGGCGTCACTTGAAAGTGTTAGTTGGCTGGGCAGTTTTTACTGTAAAGCTTATCACACTATCGTCTACAGAGTTGTGTATGTGTGTGTGTGTGTTAAGGTGGCCAGTTCTCCCTCTTATGAAAGGGTGGTACAGGACCTAGTACAACCCTGCAGTATGTGGTTTTCATAAGCATCCTGCATTATAAGGGAAGTCTGATCACATTAGAGTAAGGGGAGATGGGTTTAAAGTTTAAATCGCTTGTGTTTGGGTTTGAAAGTCAATTCACCCTGAGCTAGTGAGATTTGTGGGTTGACTTTTCACAGAATTTAGCCCAAAGAATGCTATATCACTTAGTAACTGCTTATTTTATGGCAGGTTTTAATATCAGACAATGGATTCCATTTAAAGTATTGTATGTTTTTTACAGTTAATTGAATTTTTTTCTAAGCCAAAAAGTAATGTTCAACAGATTTGAAAATATCTAAAAAAGTTTTTATTGCTACGGTGAATTGAGCCCAAAGTTAAAGGTTAAAATATCTTGCCAATGTTAATCCCTTGACTCTACATATTCTGGAAGTGCCTGATATTAAAAGTCAGGTTGCATATAATTTTCAGAATCTTTTGTTGAAACTTCATCTATTTTTTCTTACTCTTTTTGTCCCTATCAGTGATCCCCCTGGACAGAGCTTTCTGTCAGGTAACATAAAAGCAGGTCTAGTGAAGATGAAATAATGTAAACATTGTAGCACACAGAACATTCAGTGCTAGAGTAACACTAACATTGCATTGCAGTATGTACTTTTTCCCCTTCTATTTTCTACACTTTTATATACCTATTGACCCAAAAACACCCTGGAAACTGAGAACCAGGCAGCTTACTGTCAGGGACATAAAAGCGTCAAAATAGATTTGACTGTACATATTATGTTCTTGCAGGATACGTAAAGTCAAAATAAATCACTACTTTTCCTTTAAGTCTGTCTTTTGATTGAACAAGTAAATTAACCCCCTGGATGCTAGAGAGGTCTCCAACACATAACAAATAATGTGTTGTAGATCTTTGTCACACAAAGGGTTATGGTGAAACAGTGTAGATGTAGAGAGAGGGATGTCCAGAGGTAAGAGAGGATGTGGGATTTATGGGGTGAACACAGTGCATACCATGTAATATTAGAAGGAAATTATGTCTTGTTCTCACTGTACCACAGAATAGACTGGTTGTTGCATGAGATGCCTTTGCCAGAAGCATGAGGCCTCAGGGCTGCCTGATGCCCACCACTGACCCAAGGAGTAAGACTTGTATACAACCTCATGAACATACCTGAGAACTTTTTCTTCTAGAGTTCCTGGGATTCATGTGGTGCCGGTGGGAGGATAAAATTTACATTATTTGCGTCACAAAAGGGATGGGGCTTAATTTCAGGTGGAGCCTGGGCTTACTGGGCTGTATAATAAAGTGGGTGGGAAATGGGCAAAACAGGGTTGAGATGGAGGAAAAGAGGGCAGGAAGTAGGGAGAACAGACTGGGGAGTAGCAGAAGTGGGCAGAGTTTCATAATGAACTGCCCACCACCGGAGAATCAGTCTCTGTCCCCAGAGACCTGGTAATTCATTGCAAAAACCAGAGGGGCAAATCCAGAGAGTTCCCAGGTATGCTCATGAATAAATCACTCTTGGTACTCTTCTGTCCAAAGGAGCCATGGTTTTGCCCACAAATGTAAATTACATCATAATTATGATGTACATTCTAGGTTTTAGGTTTCCAAGGCTGGTAATATTTAACATGATTGTGCCTCCCTTTTAATACAGGGCATCATTGAAAATACCATTGTGCAAGGCTGCATAGGAATCAGTGCAACCTTGCAGTATGTTTTTTACACAGACATACTGTATTGAAGAGAAGATCTGGTCAGAGTTAATCATACTGAATTTCACTTACTTTCCTGCTGCATAAACTTCAGCTGTGTCAAACAGGTTTACACCATTTTCATATGCAATGGTCATTAGCTGCTCAGCCACCTGTTGAATTAAAGATTAAAAAAGGAAAATGATTGTACAGTGAATTTTTTCAAGGATCTGCATTTATTAAAGTGCTGTTTTTTACATAAGCCATGTCTTGTACTACATTACTTTTACTGTGAAAGTCACAATTATTTCAGATAAATCATTATGATTTCAATGTAAGACCTCCATTTTAACACCCTGTGGTGTGGAGATATTCATTTAAACTTCCTTTACTTCAAATTAGTTTGTACGAAAAAATAAACATTTTATGATCTTTGATACAGGTGATCTAAAATCCAATCCTTTATGTGCCTTTTGCATGGACCTTGTTTTTTATGCAAGCATGGAAGACATCACAGATATGACAGTAATGAAAAATCTATAACATTTTAGAGAAAGAAGGTTATTCCCAAAATAAATGAGGAGCGATTAGAGATCAAACTAACTGCACCATAGGCATACCTGGGAACTTCCAGTCGAGGGCTACCCGGAGGGTAGTCCTCTGTTCACCAGGGGGTGACAAAAATGACGCTAATCGCGTCAAAAAGGAGCGGGGCTTGCTGCGAGTGGGAGGGGGACTTAACCCTTTGAGTGCCAGAGTGGTACGGAATGCATTGCAAAGCAATGCATTCCTTACCACTCTGGCACTCAGAGGGTTAAAGGTGTCACACAGAAGGCTGGGGAAGGAGGAACAGTGGGAGAAAAAGCAGATGTGGCAGAGTTTCAACAGAAACTCTCCACATCCGGAGGAATCTGCCTCTGCCCCGGAGACCCGGTAAAGCTCTGTCAGAACCGGAGTCTCCGGGGCAAATCCGGAGAGTTCCCAGGTATGACCATAGGGGACAATGCTAGAGAGGTCTCCAATGCATTGGAGACAGAGGCGTAACTAGAAGCCACCAGGCCCTGCTGCAATAATTGCCAAGGTGCCCCCTGACCACACTGCCCCTCCACATTGGCCCCACTATCCACCTCTACACTGTCCACCATTGTTTATCTATACACTGTCCACCTCCACATTGCCCCCATTGTCCATCTCCACACTGTCCACCTCCACATTGCCTCACCAAAAAAAAGGCTTAAGCAGCTCTTACTTCAATCTTCCAACATTGTGACTGACATATAAAGAATTTTTAATTCAAGCATACATGGTGACTTTATATATATGTATATAACCTCCTCTGGAACAAAAATCAATCCAAATGGTGTGTGAACCCGGTGTGCTAATTCCACAGATCTGTCTTCCAATCCATAAAGATACTAAATACACCACAGAAATGAATCAGCACCACTGAGGTTAATCACCACAAGATTCCAATAATATAATGTAAAAGCAGCAATCAACTTTATTGTACAATATTTCAGTAAAAGAAAAAAATATGCAATACCTTTACATTGTTTCAACCCTTATTCAAGACAAGGAGAGCCTATATCACCAGTCTGGTGTTCTGAGCCTTCACATCTGATCAACGCGTTTCATGCATCTAGCACTTACTCATGATCAAAGACCTCCACATTGCCCCCATTGTCCATCTCCACACTGTCCACCTCCACATTGCCCACACTGTCCATCTCGACATTGTCCACCTCCACATTGCCCCCATTATCCATCTCCACACTGTCCACCTCAACATTGCCCCCGCTGTCAATCTCTACACTGTCCACCTCCACATTGCCCCCATTGTCCATCTCCACATTGCCCCCATTGTCCATCTCCACACTGTCCACTTCCACATTGCCCCCATTGTCCATCTACACACTGTCCACCTCCACATTGCCCCCATTGTCCACTTCACACTGTCCACCTCGGCATTGCCCCCATTGTCCATCTCCACATTGTACACCTCCACATTGCCCCACTGTCCATCTCCACATTGTACACCTCCACAATGCCCCCACTATCCACCCCCACATTGGCCCCCATTGTCCACCTCCTACCTGGCTCAGGAGAGGGGGCCCTAATCCCTGGTGGTCCTGCAGCATGTGGCGTGGCAGGAGAGGTGTGTGCCTTCTTCTGCACAAACCTCTATGAGCAGCTCCCGAGAGGTCCTCTCTTTAGTAATGCAGAGCGCTGGGAAGCACTAATAGAGGTATGTGCTGAAGAAGGCACAGACCTCAGCTTGCCAGTGGGGAAATCAGTCTGATATTCACACTGTCAAAGCTTTTTATTGCTGGTAGTGGCGTTGGTATAGTAGGGGGCAGCCGGGCCCCTGCAGTGATGGGCCCGGTCGCAGTTGTAACCTCTGTGACCACTATTGTTACACCACTGGTTGGAACACTCTTAAGCATTCAAGTAGTTAAAAGTCTCATATAAATCAATGGGAGTTTGGGGATATTTATTTTTCTCCTATGGTGCAATTAGTTTTCTCCATAATTGCTCCTCGTTCTTTTGTAAATAAGGCCCAAAAGACCATATATACAAAGAAAAGAGGAGCAATTTTGGATCAAGAGAACAAAAATGTCTTGCAGACCACTATCATCTAAAGAGTAAAAGGCCCATTTAAATTAATTTGGGAATTTTCTACTTGTTCCATATAATGCAGCTGGTTTGATACAGAATTAATCCACTTATTTGTGGATATGGCTCAAGATATCAGCAACTGTAAATAGAAGAAGGGTGGGTATTAATGGCAATACAGTAAATGCCTTAGATTTTGCATCTATCAGCATATGACTGCATAGAACAGTTTCTGTACATGCATTAGAAAAGACACATTTAGGCCGAAATTCTGATTGTGCAAATGGCTCAAGAAGAGCAGAGGATTTCCATGTGCATTAGCAATTTTTCTGTTCAGCTATGGCCTTTGCTTATTCATCAATAAGAGACGATCAGATAGATCTGCCAATTTCATTCACCAGCTTAAGGCTGGCAGATGCTATTGTAATCAGTGACATGCATACACATATGGTGTATGTGTGGGTGTATCACAGGACTAGCACCATTTATACTATTGTCCCTACTTCACATACATGAGGCAAGGAAATATAATGGATCATTGATAAATACCCAAAGGTATCCATCAATGATCACACAAAGTACTTGCGAAGAGCAGTGAATTTGACACTCTGCCTTTCCCTTACTGATGAATTTCATCCTTAGTGTCCTATTTTATGGATTCAAAATTAAAGATCATTTTTACAGATACTGAAAGAGAGTACATAAGGAGTTGTCACCCTTCAGAGATTCAGTTATAGGGGACTACAACTGCAATAATCCCCAGCTACCCCTGGACTACAGGATATTAAAAGTATACTAACTTTTTATTTCAACTTTACATATTCTGCAAGTGCAGAATATGTGAAGTCAAATTGCCTATACTTTTAATTATTTTTTCATCTTCGCCTTTTTTTCCACTTTTATGTTCCTAACAGTGAGGTTACTGAATTTCTGTGAGAGTTTTCTGTCTTTGACAATGAAAGCATAGATATTTATACAATGTTGCACATTTTCCTGCAGCACCGATTCATCTGTATGCTATACAGACGGCTTTTTTACATTGTCTTTTTACATCATATCTTTTTTACATTGCTGTGCTCTGTCTGCTTTCACGGTTCCAAACAAAAGACTTTCTGAAAACAAAAATAGATAACTCTTTGTCAGGTACATAAAAGTGTAAAAAATAAAAATAGGAGAGGATGAAAAAAATAAAAAAAAAGTATAGGGACTTATGTACTGGCAAAATACGTAAAGTCAAAATAACAGGTTATTATGCCTTTAAATGTAAAGGGTTGAGTTTCTTTCCTGTTGTCCTGCTTACAACTATCATGTCTGCCTCCGTGGACAAGACACCCAAAACTGGTTGAATATGTTATCCCTTTAATAAAGGCACAAGAACAAAATTCATAGGGGCCATTTGGATTTTCTGGCCATTATATGTTAAGTATGTGGGGGTGGGGTTATTATCAGGAGGCATTACACATAATTTCAGGAAAAAATGTAGCTACTTTGGTGCCAAGTATCCCTGTAATATGTATTTTTAATACGTGCTGCTATTTAAATGGTGAAGAGTTTAGACATTACTTTAATTGGTAGTGAACGGTGTAAACAAATTGGATACAGCAACCTCGCACCCAATGGTTATTAGATCTAAAGCTAGTCATACAGTGTTTAAAGTCTTCAGCATATGATGTTTAGGGAGCGATGAGTGGTGACCTTTAGATTGACATAAGCAATAAATGTTCATGAGCGTTTGGCTGATTGACGCTAAGGAATTGTGATTGCTTCTCAGGGTTTGCAAAGCAGTTGTCATTTGTTGCCTGTAACTGAATCCCTGACAAGACAAGCTATTATAGTTTACCCCTCAATGGATTCTCCTGACATAAACAACATCTGGAATTTTGTTTCGCAAGACTCATCAGATGAGTTTGCCTCAAGCTTACACCAGGGTTTTTGTGAAAATACAGCCACACAATCCTAATTTGCAGCTTGTTTAAAGAATCTTAAAGAAGCAGATGAGCTAACACTTTTGCGTATGGTGTAAAGTAAGAGAGTGTATAACTTCTTAACCCTTCAAAGACCAGAGGGGTGTTCACTGCATTGCACAGCAATGCACTGCAAACTTAACTAGTCCTTAAAGGGTTAAAATACAGAAATCCTGGGGCAAACCAACTACACCATAGTTGAGAAATATAAATCCCCTTTGATTTAAACAGGGCTTTTAACGGACTGAATGCAGTTCTCCAGTGCATTTTGAAGCAGAACTTTTAACCCCTTAAATGCTAGAGAAGTCTGTAACTCATTGAAAATCAATGTCATGCAGAGCTCTTTAGCATTCAATGGGGTAAAAACCTTCATTTTAATTAATCAGATTTTTTCCATTTGTTTCCTATGGTGGAGTTGTTTTGCCTCAGAATTGCACACCTTTCCTTAGTACATCAGCCTTAGTAAGTTGTCAGACACTACAGGGCTAATTGAACAGTGAACACATGAAAGAGGTAGCAGAGGCACCCTTGTACCTCTGGGTCACCAGGCACTTATAGGGGTATCATTATATTCTTATTATCTGCAGGGGCTGCTAGTATGCCCCACACTATCTTCACTTTCATACAGTATGGTGCCAATCCAATCCAAATTCTATGCCACGTACTTGTGACTTTTGGGTGCACTGAAGTTCTTTTCAGTCCAAGAGGAGGTAATGTCGAGCCATTTGACTAAATACTGTATGAAACTGAGAACAGGCAGAGCAGGGCTCGCCACCACTAACTACAGAAAATAAAACTAAAATAAGATAAATAAGGGATCGCATAGAGCAGGGCTTAGAAGTTGAAGTCCTTAGCTACTAGCCAGACCTGGAAAGTTACTCACAACTGCAAGCCATAACATACCAACCAGGGCTGAATCTCTACTCACCAGGGCTAAATTTTCACTCACCAATGGCTAGTGACAAGTGGAAATTTTGAGCCCTGGCATAGAGTACAGCTGGTGCCAAATATTCCTGCAATCAGGAACGCACTGGAACTTTTGAAACAGTGGCAGAGAGGAAAAAGCAGACAAATGAAGATAAACAAGCATTATATTACCTGTATTTTATGTATGAACTAGTGTAAAAGCCCGTGTACACAGGCCAAAGTCTGGGTAATGTTAACCCTTTGAGTGCCAAATGCATTGCTTTGAAATGTGTGGCTTACCCCTCTGGCAAACAAAGGGTTAAGAGGCCGCTACCTCACTGCTCCACGAGATGCAGTCTTGCATTGCTTCACTCACACATTGCAATCATGCGCAGTAGAGACTGCCCGAATGCGGGCAGTCACTACTGTGCATGACTGCATCATGACAAACATCCTAGTAAATTATTATATAGGATGTCTTTGAATGCAGTGTGAGATGCTTTATTTGATATGCTGCCTTCTCTCCTCCATCACAGTTTGTAAATGTTTGTGATGCTTGATATGTTGACTAGAGAGATCACCAAGTGCACATAAAGAAGTGACAGTTTCAAACTACTTTCTGCCTCTTTCCCTCTGTCTCAAACTTGCTGTTCCTCTCACATTTTTCCTCCAAAGTCCAATCTTCACTTTCCAGTCAGCCTTACTTTGACTTCTCTGCCTTCTCCTCCAGTTTCTCTCCTCAGTTTCTCCTCCAGCTCCACCCTCTCCCTAAGCCCAAAGCACTTCTATGTCACCCACCTGAAATCTAGCTTCTCCCCAGTCTCTGTCTTTTCTTCCCTAGTCCTTATTCACCCAGCCATACTCTCCTTTCCTACCACCAAAGTTCCTCACTGTCATCTCCCCAGCACCTCTGTCTTTCACCCCCCATAAGACTCTTTCAATTACCTCCTTCAGTACCACTCTCCTTCTCCCCTGAACCCAGCTCCACTCTCCTTCACCCCTCCACGGAGTCTTTTTCCATCACCCACTATCCAATAGCATACTGGAAGTCCCCACAGACTCATGTGTGAGTTTGTATGTGTGTGCGTGTGCATATTTAATAGGACAGGCGTATGGATGGGTGTATGAGGGGCTATTTTGTGCATGTCCTGATCTGTGTGCTTATTCCAGCTTCCCCTCCTTCCATCTTCTTCAACCGTCTATTTTCTTCCACCCTCCCTCTATCCTTTTGCTCCTCGCTTTCCTCCCTCAATTTCCTATCACCCTCCAGCCTCTTCCTTCCTCCGTTTTCTTTGTTACACAATCAAATCCTTTTTCTTCCTCTCTGCTTCTTCGTTCCTTCTTTTTTCTCCATCTTCTTCCACCTTCTCCCACCTTTTCCCCTTTCATTATATTCTTTCCTTTTTCCTTCCTCCATCTTCTTTCTTCCTTCCTCCCTCAATTTCTTTCTTCTTCCTTCTCTCAATCTTTGTCTTCCCACCATCCACCTTCTTTTGTCTTCCCTCCTTCTTCTTTCTTTCTTTGTCTATTCATCTTTGTTCTTCCTCCCTCTCACCTACCTTTCCCTTCCTCTCACCTACCCTTTCCATCTTCTCCCCCCCTTTCCATCTTCTTCCTCCCTCTATCCAGCTTCATCTTCCCTCTCTCCATCTTCTAAATCCCCCTCTCCATTTTTCCTCAATCGTTCCATCCTCTTCCACTCCGCCTCTTCTTCTTCCATCCATCCATCTATCCATGAACCTTCTTTCTTTCTCCAACATTCCATCTTCCTCCTCCATCCTCTTCCTCTATCCTTCTATCTTATTTCTCTTGTCACACTTTCCTCTTTCTTTCTTCCTCATTACTTTCTCCCTCTATCTTCTTCCAACCTCCTGATTTTGTACATGGATTACATGGATGTGGGATGCTGTTGTTTGCTACTGAATATCACAGATGACTGTGTGGTGCTGTGGAATTATACATATAGTTGTTGCTGTTATTGTGAGGGAAGAGTGTAAATGTAGGGTTAGGGTATTGGGAACCCCATCAGCAGGGTCTGCAGGGGACCTCATCATTGTATGTTACATCACTGGAATACATGTTTCTCTGCTACCCTAGAGAGTCCAGGTAAAATTGTTACAGTAATTTAAGACTGTTCTCATGGAATGAATGAACATGATAATGCTGTGCATTTATCTCTTACCTCATCAGAAATCTGACCTCCAAACGTCACCCATGTCCCTGAAAAAAAACACATGTATATTTATTACAAAGGGAAATGTTGCTATCTAAATAAAATATCTGTCTAAAAAAAGGTGTCTTTTATTTGCAACATCTAGATAATTATGTTGTTGCATTCAGGATGGGGGCAATGGTAAAGAAAGAAGTCAGTTCAGGAGGAACAGATTCCTGCCAGCTAGTCTTCTTATGTATAAATATGTTTTATTTTATTTAGCAGGGAGGATGTGTTAGTCCTCCCTGCTGGTGCCTTTTTCCCAAAACGAAACTGTTGTATCAATGTATGTGAAGTCCTGAGACTACCACTGGAACAAGCCTTGGGAAGCAGACAGTATATGTGTGTGGTTCTGTAGCTACCAGTGGACAGTGGAACAAGTGTCAGTGTATGTGAGGTTCTATGAATATGATGGGGCTGTGAACAAGGCTGGGGAAGCAGACAGTGGATGTGTGGTTCTGAGACTGACGGAGGGGTAGTGGAACATGCCTGGGGATGCAGACAGAGTATGTGTGTTTCTGTGGCTACCAGTGGAACTAGGCTGGGATGTGAGTGTATGTGTGGTTCTGTTGGAAGTAGACAGTGTAAATATTTAGTACTGATTCTACCAGTGGGACAGTGGAATAATGCTGGGATGTCAGACAATGTTTCTGAGATTCTTTGCGGTGGACAGTGCAACAAGGTTTGGTAACACAGTGTATGTGTGGTTCTGCAATTACCAGTGGAACAAGGATGCATACCAGCCAGTGTATGAGTGGATCTGTGACTACCAGTGGAAACTGGAACAAGATTTCAATGTCAGACAGTATATATTTATGATTTAATGACTACCAGTGGACAGTGGAACGTACAGTGACGTGTGGTTCCGAGACTACAATTGGACATTGGAAAAATGGTTGGATGTCAGAGTATTTGTGGGTATTTGGAGATAAATTTGAGTTTAGCCTGTCCTACATTGATCTAAAAAGTGTTTTCACCTGGCAGTGTGAATAAATAAATGTGATGGTTATGCCTAGTATCCAGGCATCATTAATAAAATTCAAATTTATTTGTTCTATTACGTAGCTCAATGATTCTCAGTTCTTCTCCCTGGAACACATAAACAGGTCTGGTTTTATGGCTATCCATATCTTAGTGCAGGTATCTCAATCACAATTATATATACACTGATTACCTACCTTTAATCAAACAGAGATATCCTTGAAAACTGACCTGTTGGTGTGTCCTTAGGACTAATACTGAAAATCAGTGGCTTATCTCATAATCAATCTGTCTGACTCAAAATAAGTTGCATTTTCCCAATTTTATATATACTTCTACAGAAAAATTGTCAAATATATCTGGAAATACAAAGTTGGTCAAAGCTAGCCAGTTAATCCCTGGCATCAAATTGCATTGCCTGTTGTACTGTTAGGGAGGCAGTAAAAACAAAAACAGAGTTTGTAGTCTGTAAGAGAAACACAATAAAGTTTGATTTGTTTTTTGGAAGCTCTGTGTTTTTTTTGCTTTATTTCTGTTATGTACTTACATGTGATGTACAGAAGCATTTGACAATATATACGGTATGCTTGCCATATGTTCCAAAGTTTTAGGCAGACCTTCATTGTGGGCAAGTAACAGGTTTTGTCCCAAGTTTGAAACCTGCATGTTAATAGACTATCAACTTCCCACTATGTATTAAAAGTATTTAGAATTTTTATTTTAATTGATGTAATATTTTGGTGTGGGTAATGTCTGTTTGTCTGTAGAAGTGCACTTCTGATGCTGTAATAAAATATTTTCATGATACACAGTATTATGTACATCTAGTTTTTTGTTTACTTTTTATAATTGGTCAGTAGAGTAGGCCTGTCTTAATTTGCAGTTTGGGCCCATAAAACCCTTTCTCTGGTGCTAGATTCTTCGGCAGTCATCCACTGCAAAAGGATGATGGGAATTGTAGTCCAGCAACAGCTGGAGAGCCTTACACTGTCCACCTAATATTTAGTAGTCAAAAATATGAATGTACTTGTTTGAGTAATATGTGGAACCAATTAAAAGGTTAATCTCTTGGACTTTAGAGACTTCTCATACTCACTGAGGAATGCACTAGACACGTCTTTAACCTCTAAAGAGTAAACTAAAACATTTCAGTTGTAGAGCCAGAATCAATGGACGGGGACATAATGTTTTGAATTTGCAAGTTTTTAAGCAAAATAATCTTGACAATTATGATGCATATAGCCTGCAAAATAATATGTAGATTAATTCCTTGTATACCACAGTGATACCCAATTTGTTATGCTACAATGAGTTGGTCATCTCGCTGGCACACAAAGAGCTTACGATGGGGGTAATAAATTAAGAATTTCTGTGACAATAACTGTTAATCATGTATAGGCCTCCATGCTTAACCCTTTGAGTGAGGAGAGATGAGCAAGACATTTAAAGGGTAAGTAAGACCCACATAGGGATCCCTAAGAAGTAATATGCAAAATAAATTTAGTTAAATGCAAAGTGATACCATTAGAGGCTTAATTATACCCAGTACCTGGACAGCCTGAGGAGCCTATGGACATTTCGGATCAGCACAGTGTTACTTAAAAGGGTAGGAACCCTATTCATTATACTGTACCATAAAATTTTTGGCTGCTCTCAGCATGTATTTTCCTTCTTACCTATGATGAGGAGCAGTTGATCTTTTTGAAAGAAAAAATCTAACACAAGCTAGCAAGAGAAAACAGTACAGTGTAACTGGGTGCCCTACATTTATCTTCTAAAACCTATCTTATGGCACACCGTCAACTTACTGTAATTACATTAGGATGTACTGGGAGTGCAATAGGAGACAACTAAAAGGAATTTCCTTGAATGGATCCCTATTAGCTTATGTACCTGACCTTCTGTGATAAGCAACTGAGTGTGTCAATACTTTAATAAGCCCACAGGGCACCCAAAGATCTAGTAACCATGGTAACCACACTATGAAATCATGTAGATTTTGTTAAAATAAAAAGCAGATTCTCTTATCCTTTCCAGTGGGATTCCTTTGATGTATTTATAGTAATAATACAAGCTGCTTTCAGTTTTGTGGTTTCTATTCTCAAATTGCGCGGTCTACAAACATGAATATAACGATCAAATAATTGTATATATATATATATATATATATATATATATATATATATATATATATATATAATTAGATGAGAAATCAACTTTTTTTAGAAAGCAATCACATTTTAAAATAAGCAGTGGCTCCTTAAACTGTAATACTTTAAAAATAAAATATATACAAACAGGGGTTGTAGGACATCCAAAACATATACGGGGGATTTTTTGGGGGGAGGAGAGATAATTTTTTAATCCTTCAATAAAATACATATAGTGTATGGCTAATGAGATAGCAAATTCTTGCAACAGTCACTGTTCACATTCTGTTAACCCATCTTCTCGGTCCACTGCGTCACTTACAGGTGTGCGTCAGTGATTTAAAAGGGTGATGGACAGTTAGTTCAGTCACCCTTACACTGGTGACTGTCGCAATTGTTTATTTCTTTTGAGTGCTTCGTGTAGGGCATAGGCTTGTCCGACCATCCATCCTGGTGCTGACCTGTGGCTCTGTCTGACTATTCTTCCTGCGCTACCCTCTGGCATAGTAGACACCCAGTCTGGTGCAGACCTGTGGCTCTGGCTGACTACCCGCTGCGTGTATGACCTAGGCTTGTGTGACCATCCATCCTGGTGCAGACCTGTGGCTCTGGCTGACTACCCGCTGAGTGTATGACCTAGGCTTGTGTGACCATCCATCCTGGTGCTGACCTGTGGCTCTGTCTGACTATTCTTCCTGCGTTACCCTCTGGCATAGCAGACACACAATCGGGTGCAGACCTGTGGCTCTGGATGACTTCCCACTATGGTATTGACCCATCTCTAGTCCTAGGTATCGCTCCACCTTGACCATCGGCTGTGGCTGACCCTCCGCTCTGTCTCTCTCCTGGGTGGTCTCTACCAAATATACTGACTGCTGGCGTGAGTCAGTACGAGTCTCCCTTGTTCCTAACCCTTATGGGAGAACTCTGTTGCTACGTTTTGTGATTACCGCACTCGCCATTCTGCAACTACCATAGGCAGTCTGCCTAGTCTCTAATAGAGAGGTTACTCCAAGCGGCATCCTATTTCTGGTAGGAATCGCTGGCTTCTTCGGTACCCTCTGCGCTTTGTTATTATTTTATTATCTTAATTTATTACTCTTCAATAAAGGTGGTTTTACAATTACAGTACTGACTTAATTCTTGATAACTGTGACATAGACATTCCAAGCCATCAGGCCTCCTGCTACCCTTGCCGGTGCCTTCTGGTCAATGGAAGGAGGTCACCATGGACTTCATCGTAGACCTTCCCAAATCCAACAAGCATGATACCATACTGGTTGTGGTGGACCTCTATACCACAATGGCCCACTTCGTACCTCTTGTGGGTCTTCCTACCGCAGTCCGCACTGCCGAGGCCTTACTACAGAACATCTTTCACCTACATGGACTTCCTCAATCTATTACAACAGACAGGGGGACACATTTTATGTCCAAGTTCTGGAGGGCTCTTTGTTCTAACCTGAACATCCGAAGCAATATGTCCTCCATGTACCATCCCCAGACCAATGGTCAAACAGACTCTGCAAGACAATTGGTTCCACCTGTTATCACAAGCAGAGTTTGCCTATAATAATCAGTACCACAGCGCCATTAAGATGTCCCCATTCTACACTGCTAATGGCTTCCATCCAGCTGCTTTGACTGATTTGCCTCCTACTTCCTCTGTTCCTGACGCAAATCAGTGCACTCTTGAACTGTGACAAATACACAGGGAACTGTCCAAATTCCTACAACTAGCTCAGGACACGTACAAGGAGAAAGCTGACAAACGCCAACACGCAAGCCCTCTGTTTCAAGTAGGCTACAAAGTATGAGTGTCATCTGCTCATGTCCGACTCTCCTGCCCTTCATGGCCAGCTTGCATATTTTGTCAAGCCCAGCTCTATGGTGAGTGTGTACCTTTAGCTACTTGGGACTGTAAATGGCGGGATGCACACACACACAATACATAATTCCATAGTGTGCATCCCCTTGCATTTTGTGGGACCACTGCACCTGGACAAGGAGTACACAACTCCAAGAGATTGACATAAGTGCAGTCAAGCTGAAATCATAGACATTGCTGAGGTGGAACGCATTGATTTATATAAACAATCTGTAACTGATATTGATCTAAAAAAAGATTCAACTACTGAGAAAATAGCTGTGAGTTTGCTACTACATCAATCTATATTGGGGAATACATTTAGGTCCAAAGGATCCCAAGAGGTCAGAGGTTAGAACTTAAAACCCATCCTATATAATAATTCTCTAAAATGTGTGTAACGACAAAGTCATGTTCAGTAGAGACTGCCCGCGCCGCAGCTGATACAGGAGCGTCCAGCTCTGTATCAGCCGCGGCACATGTAGTCTCTACTGCACATGACTGCCCCTCAACCGGCTGGCAGTGGCACTGTGGCCCGTGTAACGGGCTCTTCAACTAGTACTGTATAAAGAAAATCAATTCCTACAAAAAATGGCCAAGTATTCTTAATAAGTGCAGTTTGGATTTAATGACTCTAACTGTTCAATATCTGCAACCCAGTATTAAGACCTTACAACAGGAGATCCATAGGACTACCAATGAGCTGAAAACAAGAACTGAAGATGTTGAATATAAACCTCTGTCAGTCTCCAACTCATGCCACCTTCACCTACATAACAGCTCTAGAATTCAACCTTTTCTAATCCAAGAGACTATTAAAATTATAATCCAAACACTCATCATATCCTGTTTTGATTACTGTAACTCAGTACTAATTGGTCTTCCTCTCACTTGATTAATCCCACTAAGTCCATAATGCCACCAGACTAATTTACCTCACACATTGCTACCACTCTCTACCAATCCCTACACTGCTCCCATAATTATCTTGATTTAAATTCAGAATACTGGTACTAAAGTACAGAGACCTTACTAACACTTCATCCTGTAAATGTCATCTCTTGTTTCCAAATACACTCCCACTCGCCATCTTTGCTCTGTACAGGATTTTCTTCTCTACAGCAAGTACATCCTCCCATAACCATTATGCGCAAGGTCTGATCAACATCCTGTCCAGTGTCTACTCACTCATTCTCTGTTGCACTCTCCCACCTACAACCTAATTGTTCACACAGAATTTTGTTCTCACAAACAAACCCAATACTTAACTGGACTGCATAACTGAAAAGCACTCCTTTCTCTCACCAGCAGTTCATGTGGCAGGAGGCACTTACACCTCTTAGCACTTACTCCTTCTGTGTCCCATCTACCTTCCTATAGAGGCTGTAAGCTATCAGGGCCGGACTGGGAATAAAAACCAGCCCTGGAAAAAATTGCTTAGCAGCCCCATAGCATTGCGTCATTATAGCAGCCCCATAGCATAATTGCATTTTTTTCTTGTTCATAAAAGGGGAAAACATTTATTTTAAAACACATTTGAATGCCAACACTAGAGGAATAAAGTTTTTATATACATACACACACCACCTTTTGATCTCCCCTTTTACCTCTCTCCCCTTCTAGACTCTTGATCCCTCCCTTTTGCCTCTTCCTCCCCCCTCCTTTTGCCTCTTTCTTCCCCTCCATGGATCCTCATTGACTCTTGATTCCCCCTTTTGCCTCTCCCCCCCTTCTTGACTCTTGATCCCACCCTGTGCTTCTTTCTCCCCCTCCATTTGCCTCCTGATCCTTCCTCCTTTTGCCTTTTTTCTCCCTTTTACCTCTTCTCCCTCTTGAGCCCCCTTTGCCTCTTTCACCCGCTCTTGATGCCCCTTTACCCTTCTCCCTCTCGAATGATCTTTTTGCCTGTTAGTTTCCCCAATTCCCACTCTTTTTCTCCCTCTTGCCCCACCTCTCTTCCTCTTTCACCTGACCCGCTCTTGATGCCCCTCTTGATCCTTTGCCTTTCTCCTCCTCTTGAATGATCTCCCCTTTTTGCCTGTTAGTTTCCCCAATTCCCCCTCTGTCTTTTTCTCCCTCTTGCCCCACTTCTCTCTGCCTCTTTTCACTTGACCCGCTCTTGATGCCCCCTCTTGATCCCCATTTGCCTAATTCTTCCCCCTTGGTGAATTCATTATCTCCCCTTTTTGCCCGTTAGGCGGCTGTGCCTGTTTCCCTGTTCCCCAATTCCCATCTCCCTCTTGCCTTCAAACAGGAGTCTGGCGGCTCTCTCACTGTACCGCTCTGCTGCCTCCCATCACTGCTCCCACTTAGCGAGCTCTCCGGCCTGAGCGTCAGTCTGTCTCTGTAGTACAGCAGCGGGCAGAGGCGCTTAACTTAGGTGCTGGCGGCCCAGTGGTAGACGCAGTCACGCAGTGCTCTTCATGGAGCTGCATAGTCTGCGTGCTGCGTCTGACGGTCATGTCACTGGGTCTAGAGTTAGACCGGCCGGCTGTTTCCTTTGCGTTGTCTGATTCAGACAGTCAATTAGACGCGGCCGTCGGTCCTCCTTCCTCAAATCATCTCTGTTCTATCCGCGGCCGCGGTCCTGTCATATTGCGGCCGCGGATAGAACAGAGATGATTTGAGGAAGGAGGACCGACGGCCGCGTCTAATTGACAGTCTGAATCAGACAACGCAAAGGCATATGACACTCTCATCAAGGCACCAGCCCCAGGGAAGCCGGCCTACCGGGAATTTTCCCGGTATCCCGGTAGGCCAGTCCGGCCCTGTAAGCTATCATGAGCAGGGCCCTCTGATTCTCTGATTTTCTATGTTCCATGTGTACTGTTTATTGTCTTTGTGCATCTGCTCCCTATTGTACAGTTGTACAGCACTGCGGAATAAGTTGGTGCTATATAACTAGATAATAATAATAATAATAATAATAATGAATTTCAGCCTGTAACTGATATGAGATAAGAGAAGAGAACATTATCAAAAAGTTTTGTAAGTTTTTCCAAGATACACAAGTTTACAAATGCAAACAGGCCTGTATGTGGAAAAAAGAACACCAAGGAGTCCATAAACACCAGGCCAAGAAGCTGAAAGGACATTCCCCTTCATCAATGTCATCATCTGAAGTGGATTCTAATCCAGAGGCAGTGACAGACAAAACTGCAGGAGAGGACCAGGCATGTTTTTTTGCAAGCAAGCTACAGAGGCAGAATAAAACCAAAATGGCCCTAAAAACCCAAATAAAGTACAAGAGGTAAATAACCCATTGATTCATATTTCCAAAGTTACTCCAAAACCCACTGAAAGTAAAGCCATCAACATGGCTCTAGATCTTTTATCCTACCTCCAGTGTTTGAGATTTTGTATTAAGTTAATTAAATTTGAACTATTTATAAAAATAATGTTTTTTAAAACTTGACTAACACTGTAATAAACAAAACTGTGGTACCCTCTAATACACTGAGCAGTAAGTGTAATTCTGTTCCACTGATTAAGAACAACTCATTAGAGACTTGAATGTCTATGGTGCAACGTGAAGCAAAGAAACTATGAACTAATGAAACAATGGTTAAATATCATATGTCCCAAAAAAGAAATGGATTGTTTAAGGTATTTAAAGAAACAGAAGGAGATTATTTTAAAGGAGGCAGATAAGGGTGGGGAAATCATGATGATGAACAAACAACAGTACATAGATAAAGGTATGAAACAGCGTAATAATGTTCCCCAATATGAGAAATTTCATTTTTATCTGATTTGGAAATATAACGTTATGATTGATGTAATGTTATCTGATGTATGTTTGTAAGGGATAATTACTGAAAAGGAGAAAAAAATGTTTGACCACAGAACAGCCAATTACACCTGCACTATATCTAGTACCAAGAATCTATAAGCGCCTCCTCAATCCTCATTGCAATCCTGTGGAGTAAGGCGTGAGTCAAATTCTAGAACAGATAGCTACATTTTAGACACATACTACCAACCCACCAATTCCCACTTGTCTAAAGTACACTACTTACGTTATAAGTGTCACGGATTCAATAATGAGAATGGACCAGTACTTAGGTAACACAATCTTTATTAGCAAAAAGACAGGACAAGGAATTCAGCACAACATACAGGTCAAGAGAGGACTACAGGATGGATCAACAGGTACTATGGTACTGATGGAAACAGCAGCAGAGGAAGGGCGACTCAGGTCCGCACCTGAGGCCTCACTACAGGTACGCACTTCTACAGACAACGGATACAGCGATCCAATGCAACGGAGGATAAGCAGGTTTGCACCTGGACAGACCATGTACCGGAAAGACCGGCTGTGCCACAGGTCCGCACCTGGAGGCCGCAGAGGTACAACGGCTAGGGGAAGAACGTCAAGCCACCAAAGACAATCCTAGGTTGTCCCCTGGAGTGTTTGTATGCTGGTTGCGCAGTTGACAATCCAAGACTATGTCCAGGTGGTCAGACACAAGGAGCAATACAGAAGGCTTGGTCAACTAGAGCCACAGGTTCGCACCAGATTGGACGTCAGACAGGCCAAGGGGTCATACACAGAGCGGGCAGTCGGACAGAGCCAACAGTCAACACCAGAACGGATATTGTAATCGACCCCATCTCCAACGAGAGTCGAGAATGCTTTGTACTTCATATTCCTCGTGATCTGCAACTCTTACGGGGACCGGGCGTGCCCGGACAGAGGTATACCTGTTGCACACCAAGGGTTTCAATAGGGAGACGTGAAATACATTATGAATTCTCATATTGGCCGGTAGTTTCAGAGCATAAGCGACAGGATTAATCCATCGTAAGACACGGAAGGGGCCCACAAATCGAGGAGCCAATTTTCTACCTGGTACTTGTAGATTCAGGTTTCGTGTGGATAACCAGACTCTCTCCCCACCTGAAATACTGGTGCTGGAAGTCATCTATGATCAGCCTGTCTTTTTTGCTGCTGAGCAGACCGTTGCAGGGTTCTCTGAACTTGTACCCAAGTGGAACGGAGTTCCCTTAAATGCTCCTCTAGAGCTGGAATGTTCTGTGCCACAAATGACTCGGGAAGCATAGAAGGCTGGAAGCCATAGTTAATCATGAATGAAGATGTTTGCGTAGAGGAGTTCATGGCACAATTTCGGGCAAACTCTGCCCAGGGTAACAAGCTCGGCCAGTCATCGTGATGGTCCGAAATATAGCAACGCAAAAACTGTTCCAAGGCCTGGTTGGCTCTCTCGGCAGCACCATTAGACTGGGGGTGATAAGCGGAGGAGAAGGAGAGCTGGATACCCAATTGCGCACAAAATGCTCTCCAAAATCGAGACACAAACTGGCTACCTCTATCCGACACAATGACTTTAGGCACCCCATAGAGCCGAAATACCTCCTTGGCGAATATCTTAGCCATTTGCTGAGCAGTTGGCAATTCTTTGAGGGGTACAAAGTGGGCTAATTTCGAAAACCGGTTTACAATCATCAGAATAACCGTACAGCCCACTGACGCAGGTAATTCCACCATAAAATCGATGGAAATGTGTGACCATGGACGTTCCCCATTAGGTACAGGAAGAAGGAGGCCCACAGGAAGCTGCCTAGGAGTCTTGGTAGTAGCACAAGTCTGACACGCTGCTACAAGATCCGAGACATCAGTACGGATACTAGGCCACCAAAATATTCTGGATACTGACCAGAGCAACTGATCTCTACCAATGTGTCCAGCAGCCTTTGAGGAGTGATAGGTCTCTAGTAATTTTGCCCTTAAGCCCTCAGGCACAAAACATTTCCCCTGTGGTTTCCCGACCGGGTGCAGTTCCTTGAGCAGCCAATATTTCCGTCCCCAACTGGGAAGTAATGCTGGTACAAATCGTAGCAAGGATGCGGTCCGAAGGAATCACGGGTGTAGGATCGCAAACCTCTTTTGATAAGGCCCCAAATTGACGGGACAAAGCATCGGCCCTCACATTCTTAGTACCAGGCAGATACAAAACTATGAAATTAAAGCGGGATAAAAACAAAGCCCACCTAGCCTGTCTTGGAGACAGGCGTTTAGCCTCGGAAAGGTATGTCAAGTTCTTGTGGTCGGTAAGAATAAGAATAGGTACCGAAGTACCCTCGAGTAGATGCCGCCATTCACGCAGGGCCAAGATAATGGCTAGTAGCTCTCGATCCCCAATGTCGTACAGAATCTCAGCCTTAGATAGTTTCCGGGAAAAGAAGCCACAAGGCATAAGTGGAGCTTCTGGGGAAGACCGCTGAGACAGGAAGGCGCCTACTCCCGACTCAGACGCGTCAACCTCCAAAGTAAATGGCAATTTCGGATTCGGATGCTGAAGCACAGGTGCAGCGGCAAAAGCAGCTTTAATGCGTTTAAAAGCTTGTAAAGCCTTTGGGGACCATACGGAAACGTTAGCGCCCTTGTGCGTCATGTCAGTAAGAGGTTTGACAGTTGTGGAGAACTGACTTATAAATTTCCGGTAGTAATTGGCAAACCCCAGGAAACGCTGGATAGCCTTAAATCCAGAAGGAAGGGGCCATTGTAGTACAGCCGAAAGTTTTTCGGGATCCATAGCCAACCCAGACGAGGAGATCACATAGCCTAGAAAAGTTACTTGTGACTGGTGAAATTGGCACTTTTCTAATTTACAGAAAAGATTATTGGCCTTCAAGAGAGACAACAAGTTCGCAACATCCAGACGGTGTTGTTCCAAAGTATTGGAGTGGATGAGGATATCATCCAAGTATACGACCACACAAGTCAACAATACGTCCCACAGAACATCATTAATGAACTCCTGGAAGACAGCAGGAGCATTGCATAGGCCAAAGGGCATTACCAAGTATTCATAATGGCCACTTCTGGTGTTGAATGCCGTCTTCCACTCATCGCCCTCACGGATACACACCAAGTTATAGGCTGCCCGCAGGTCTAGCTTAGTAAAGACCGTAGATCCTCTTAATCGGTCAAACAGCTCTGTGATCAAAGGTATTGGGTACGCGTTCTTGACCATGAGCTTGTTAAGACCTCGAAAATCAATACATGGCCTCAATTCGCCATCCTTCTTTTTCACAAAGAAGAATCCTGCCCCCGCAGGGGATGAAGTTCTCCGAATAATCCCTCTGGAGAGAGCGTCAGACACATACTCCTCCATAGCCTGGTTCTCTGCCATGGAGAGGGGGTATACACGACCCTTAGGGGGAACAGCCCCTGGCACCAGATCAATTGAGCAATCGTACGGCCTATGAGGGGGCAAGGTGGTACCCTGAAACTTGTTGAATACGTCACGGAATACATGGTACTCCTCGGGTAAGGTGGAGGGAGGAGAGGAGGAGGTCATGCCCAAAACTTTAATAGGACGAGTCAAGCAAGACTCCGTACAATACGGAGACCAGGACAAAATGTCGCAACTGTGCCAGTCCATACTGGGATTATGTTTTTGAAGCCACGGGAAACCCAGGATGACTGTAAAATGAGGAGAGCTTATGACCTGGAATTGAAGTACCTCATGATGAAGGGCTCCAACCATCAGGTTTATCGGAACAGTCTCGTGAGTCACCTGAGGCGGTTGTAGAGGACGCCCGTCAATAGCCTCAATGGACAATGGGGAAGCCCGAGGTACTAAAGGAATAGCATGTTTTTCCGCAAAACCGGCATCAATGAAATGGCCCGCAGCTCCAGTATCTATTAGGGCTGGGGTAGAGACAGATTGATCAGCCCAGTAAAGGATAACTTCCAGAGTAGGCTTCTCCCGGAAATCTCCTGGGGACTGCGAAACTCCACCCAGAGTCTGTCCCCTACGTGACTCTAGGTGCGCCCGTTTCCCGGACGTGTGGGACAAGTACGCAACAAATGTCCAGCTTTGCCGCAATAAAGGCAAAGTCCCTCCCTTCTACGATACGCTCTTCATTGAGCGGATAGCTGGATAAACCCCAACTGCATGGGTTCCCCCCCTCCTTGCTCTGACCCAGAAGGCATGGGAGGAGAGGGAGGCATGGGTGGGCAACTGAAATTCGGAGACAAACATCCCAGAGACCTCCGTGTATGTTCCTTAAAGGAGGGTCTCTCCCTGATACGGGTGTCAATTAGTATGGTAAATGAGATCAATTGATCTAGATCCGAGGGTAATTCTCTGGCCGCAATCTCATCCTTGATGATATAGCTCAAGCCCTGCGAGAAGGAGGCTACCCGTGCCTCATTGTTCCACCTGCCAATGTGCGAAACTCGATTGTATTCTCGGCCACCATACGACTGCCCTGGTGGATAGTCATGAGATTGTAAGCCGCAGAGGCAGAGAGGGCAGGTACATCAAACACTCATTTGAATGCCGACACAAACTCAGTAAAATCGTGAATAATGGGATTATCGTTCTCCCACTGAGGATTAGCCCATGCCAAAGCCTTGCCCGACAACAGTGAGACCAATAATCCGACTTTACTGTGCTCATTAGGGAACGCTTGCGGTACCATCTCCATATAGATGCCCAACTGATTTAGGAACCCACGACATAGTGCTGGGTCTCCTCCATACCGCTCCGGAAGCGGTGCTCGACAGGAAAAGCCCCTGATCCCGCCTGCATCAGAGGAAGCATGCAATGCCAGTGCCATACTAGCAGGGGAGGCCACCGGTTGTCCAACAGGACGGTCAAGACAAGCCGTGCGGTTCAACAGTGTTTGCAAAGCCACCGTGATCTGATACGCTGTTCCTGAGCCTCCACCCTGTTTAGTAGGTGCTGAACAGAAGGGTTACCAGTACCGTTCGTAGACATGGCCCGTTCGTACTGTCACAGATTCAATAATGAGAATGGACCAGTACTTAGGTAACACAATCTTTATTAGCAAAAAGACAGGACAAGGAATTCAGCACAACATACAGGTCAAGAGAGGACTACAGGATGGATCAACAGGTATTATGGTACTGATGGAAACAACAGCAGAGGAAGGGCGACTCAGGTCCGCACCTGAGGCCTCACTACAGGTACGCACTTCTACAGACAACGGATACAGCGATCCAATGCAACGGAGGATAAGCAGGTTTGCACCTGGACAGATCATGTACCGGAAAGACCGGCTGTGCCACAGGTCCGCACCTGGAGGCCGCAGAGGTACAACGGCTAGGGGAAGAACGTCAAGCCACCAAAGACAATCCTAGGTTGTCCCCTGGAGTGTTTGTATGCTGGTTGCGCAGTTGACAATCCAAGGCTATGTCCAGGTGGTCAGACACAAGGAGCAATACAGAAGGCTTGGTCAACTAGAGCCACAGGTGCGCACCAGATTGGATGTCAGACAGGCCAAGGGGTCATACACAGAGCGGGCAGTCGGACAGAGCCAACAGTCAACACCAGAACGGATAGTCAGCCAAGCCAGGGGTCATACACAGTAAGGTTCACCAACTAGAGCCGCAGGTTTGCACCAGATTGGATGTCAGACAGGCCAAAGGGTCATACACAGAACGGGTAGTCGGACAGAGCCACAGGTCAACACCAGATCGGATAGTCAGCCAAACCAAATAACACACAGGGCCCAAGAAGCAACTGCACTGGAACACCACGAACGGGCAACTGAAGTGGTGTCCAGGCAGTTTTTAAACATATTGCTCAACCCCTAGAGGTGGAGCATGATGTGTGCTGTCCCTTTAGGAACCAGGTCGCAACGTCATCAGAGATTCCCTGAGACGCGTGCCTGGTTCCGATGTGCAGGAGCCGCCAGAGGGCGCAAGGTGGAGGACGGTCGTCTGATGGACGCCAGAGCGCACCGTCCTCTCTCCCCGTGAGCCGCACACTCCGGCAGGCTGCACGAGCGCCGGAAGGTAAGCGGCGCTTACAATAAGATGATGAAGGACATTGCATTACCTGACACACCATGTTTACTTTGTGGTATGGATGTTGTGAGTATACATACTTCTATTCCCCATGAAGAAAGTATGCAGAGTGTATACAAGGCTTTGAGCAGAGAAAATATTCTACAAAGGCAAATATGCTACCTAATGGATACACTGTAAACTGTATTGATATTAAGTTATTTTTTTGTGTAAGTATTTTTACCAGGAAGAATACATTGAGATTGTCTCTCGTTTTCAAGTATGTCCTGGACTCATTTTATCTACCTTAGTTTTTAGTTTTGGTGAGGAATTCTATAAACAAACACAAGGTGGTAGATCCACTTAGTGGTGATAAAGTGGACATGACTTCTCCAGTTTATCAATTCTGCAATTCCTATGTTATTCTATGGAGCCTATGCACTTAGATGTCTTCGGTTTTGGAGATCTTAGAACATAGGCTCTATAGAATAACATAGGTAGTGATGAGCGAGCACCCCAATGCTCGGGTGTTCGGGTGCTCTGACCGAGCACCCCCTGAGGCTCGAGTGCTCGGCCGAGCACCCGAGCCCCATTGAAGTCAATGGGAGGACTCGAGCATTACACCAGGCACCCCCTGCTCTGATGAGGGGAGGGTGCCTGGTCCATAGGAAAAGGGCAGAAAATGATGGAAACACCACAGAAATGGTTCAGGGACAGCATAGGGAGGATGTCTGGATGCATCTTGGACTCCAACATCGCTGCTGGGAACGATCTTTCGCCCGTAGTACGCCATTTTTACAGACTGACCGTAAAACACACAAAAAGGAAAATAAAAACGACTTTAGGCGAAAGATTGTTACCAAACAATATTTGCTGTATATTTACTTGTATATCATCTGCAAATTCTCCCAAAAATTTCCTTGATTTTCAGAACTGAGGCCATGATTAAGAGGGAAACGTGCGCAGAGGCAAATTCTCCCAAAAATTTCCTTGATTTTCAGAACTGAGGCCATGATTAAGAGGGAAACGTGCGCAGAGGCAAATTCTCCCAAAAATTTCCTTGATTTTCAGAACTGAGGCCATGATTAAGAGGGAAACGTGCGCAGAGGCAAATTCTCCCAAAAATTTCCTTGATTTTCTGAAGTGAGGCCATGATTAAGAGGGAAACGTGCGCAGAGGCAAATTCTCCCAAAAATTTCCTTGATTTTATTGAACTGAGGCCATGATTAAGAGGGAAACGTGCGCTGAGCTGACCATCTAAAACATTATGGGTGAGGGTCTGCTGCAGAGCTGACCATCCTAAACATTATATGCGAAGGCCCGCTAGTGAGCTGACGCTATAAAACATTATATGAGAGGGCCCGCTAGAGAGCTGACCCAATAAAACATTATATGAGAAGGCCCGCTGGTGAGCTGACCTATATAAAAATTGTCAAACAGGGCCCGCTGGTGAGCTGGCCCTATATAAAAATTATATCACAGGGCCCGCTGGTGAGCTGGCCCTATATAAAAATTATATCACAGGGCCCGCTGGTGAGCTGGCCCTATATAAAAATTATATCCCAGGGCATATGGAAGAGGAGGAGGAGGATGAGAAGATTAAGAGTCAACCATATACCCGTTTTTTGGGTGGAAGGGGTGAATGGGAATACAGAGTATTCCCATCATTGTAAATAACATATATAAAGTGAGTTTATGTTCCCCCGGGGCTTTCCTCCAGTGGAGTGGAGAAGTCAGGGGAAATCCAGGCCTTGTTCATTTTTATAAGTGTCAACCTATCAGCATTGTCGGTGGAAAGGCGGATACGCTTATCTGTTATGATGCCACCAGCAGCACTAAATACCCGCTCAGACAGAACGCTGGCGGCAGGGCAGGCCAGCACCTCCAAGGCGTAGAGTGCCAGTTCATACCACGTGTCCAGCTTGGACACCCAGTAGTTGTAAGGCACAGAGGGATCATTGAGGACGCTGACACGGTCTGCTACGTACTCCTTCACCATCTTCCAAAACTTTTCCCTCCTTGTGACACTAGGCTGCGCATCAGGGTGAGGGTGCTGGCGGGGTGTCATGAAGGTGTCCCACGCCTTGGAGAGTGTTGCCCTGCCTTTCTCGGAACTGCTGTGTGCTCCCCTTTTCTCCCCTTCTCTGTTGGCCAAGGTAGCACGTACTCTGCCGCCAGCGTTGTCAGATGGAAAATTTTGGAGCAATTTTTCAACAAGAACCTTCTGGTATTGCACCATTTTGCTTGTCCTCTCCACCGGAGGAATGAGAGATGAGAAATTCTCTTTGTAGCGGGGGTCCAGAAGGGTGAATACCCAGTAATCCGTGTTGTTTAAAATGCGTATAACGCGTGGGTCACGGGAAAGGCAGCCTAACATAAAGTCAGCCATGTGTGCCAGAGTACCAACAGTCAAGATTTCGCTGTCCTCACCAGGAGGATGACTCTCAATATCCTCATCCTCTTCCTCCTCTTCTGCCCACCCACGCTGAAGAGATGGAACTAAAGTTCCATGGCTACCCTCTGTAGCGGAGGCAACCGTGTCTTCCTCCTCCTCCTCCTCCTCCTCCTCCTCCTCCAATTGTCGCTGAGAAGACGAAGTGAGGGTGCTCTGGCTATCACCTTGTGTAAGCTCTTCCTCCCCCATTTCCACCTCTTCCACATGCAAAGCGTCGGTTTTAATTGTGAGCAGCGAGCGTTTCAGTAGACACAGAAGTGGGATGGTTACACTGATAATAGCGTTATCGCCGCTCACCATCTGTGTCGATTCCTCAAAATTGCGTAAAACCTCGCAGAGGTCTGACATCCATTCCCACTCCTCACTTCTGATTACAGGAAGTTGAACGGAGAGGCGACGACCGTGTAACAGCTGGTACTCCACTACTGCCCTCTGCTGCTCACAAAGCCGGGCCAACATGTGGAAGGTGGAGTTCCAGCGCGTGCTCACGTCACACAGCAGCCGGTGAGCTGGCAATTGTAAGCGCTGCTGCAGCTTCAACAGGCCGGCCGAAGCTGTAGATGACTTACGGAAATGTGCACACACGCGGCGCACCTTGGTCAAGAGATCATGCACATTGGGGTAGGTTTTTAGAAATCGCTGCACCACTAAATTAAATACATGCGCTAGGCATGGTACGTGTGTGAGCTTGCCGAGCTCCAAAGCCGCCACCAAGTTACGCCCATTATCACACACAACCATGCCTGGTTGCAGGTTGAGTGGCGAGAGCCACTGCTCGGTCTGGTGACTAATCCCCTGCAACAGCTCTGAGGCCGTGTGCTGTTTGTCCCCAAGGCAGATCAGCTTCAGCACGGCCTGTTGACGCTTCCCCACTGCAGTGCTACACTGCTTCCAGCTACTGGCTGATGGGGGAGTGGCGCTGCGTGTAGAGAATTCGGAGGTGGAAACGGAGGAGGAGGAGCCAATAACGTAGGTGCTGGCGGAAACCCTGATGGAGGTAGGGCCCGCAATCCTCGGCGTGGGTAGCACCCGTGCCATCCCAGGGTCCGAGTCGCTCCCAGCCTCCACGACATTCACCCAGTGTGCCGTCAGGGAAATGTAGCGTCCCTGGCCACAAGCACTTGTCCATGTGTCAGTCGTTAAGTGGACCTTCCCAGTAACTGCGTTGGTCAGGGCACGGGTGATGTTACGGGACACATGGTGGTGTAATGCGGGGATGGCACACCGGGAAAAGTAGTGGCGGCTGGGGACCGCGTACCGAGGGACAGCTGCTGCCATCAGGCTGCGGAAGGACTCAGTGTCCACAAGCCTAAATGGCAGCATTTCGATGGCCAGTAATTTGGAAAGGTGTGAGGTTAGTGCTATGGCCTGTGGGTGGGTGGCTGGGTACTTTCTCTTGCGCTCAAATGCCTGGGGTAACGACATTTGGACGCTGCGCTGGGACAGGGAAGTGGATGTGGTCGCTGATGGTGCTTCAGATGGTACAGGTGCAGGGCGGGAGGTATGCGGGCCTGCGCCTTCGACAGGCGATTGGCCGGCACCGAAAACAGGGGAAGAGGAGGCAGTGGTGTGGCCTGCAGACACAGATGGGCGATCCAGGCGTTCCTCCCACTTACTACGGTGCTTGGATGCCATGTGTCGGATCATGCTGGTGGTGGTGAGGTTTCTAGTGTTCATGCCTCGGCTCATTCTGGTGTGGCACAGGTTGCAAACTACAATTCTTTTGTCGTCCGCACTTTCCTTAAAAAAACGCCATACCGCGGAACATCTACCCTTTGGCAAGGGAGATTTACGCAAGGGGGTGCTCCGTGGAACATTTGCGGGCCGGTTTGGTGCGGTCCGCCTTCTTTCTGTAGCCACACCACTGCCTCTTCCAGCCTGTTGCGGTGCTGCAGATGGCTCACCCTCAGGACTGCTGTCATCGCTCGGCTCTACACCTTCCCAGGTGGGGTCAGTCACCTCATCGTCCACCAAGTCCTCCTCCACTTCCTCACTCTGATCATCCTCCTCAAGTCTTGATCCCACCACATACTCAGTCATTGACAACTGTATAACATTCTCCTCAACAAGGTCTTGAGACGGAAATAGTGGTTGATTTAATGGCAACTGTGTCTCATCATCATCATCATCATCCACTACTTCCTTTGACCTTAAATGCCGTTCACATCTGTCATCTTCTTGTGATTGGGTAGCCTCTAGAGGTTGTGAATCAGGGCACAAGATGTCATGTTCCTCTGCAAGCGTGCTTGGAGAGAGGGTCAAATGAAGGATTGGTGATGAGACGAGCTCCTCACTATATCCCAGTGTGGGATCACTTCTTTGACCAGACCGTGTATGGTGGGAGGAAGGATGATCAGAGTGAGGATTATGTTGACCAGACTCTTGGCTACTGAGAGTGGACTTGGTGGAAGACAGGGTGGTGCTTAACCGACTGGAAGCAGTATCAGCTGTCATCCAACCGACCACCTGTTCGCAGTGGTCGGACCTCGAGAGTGATGTCCTGCGACGCCCTGTAAAATTAGACATGAAGCTAGGTATGGTGGATGTCTTTCTTTCTTGTGCTCTGGCACCAGGCACAGTTTCTCCGCGTCCTGACCCGCGCCCTGAACTATCAGGATCACGTCCACTTCCCCGTCCCTTTTTACCCGCCTTCTTCATCTTACACGGAATATGTGACTTTAATATTTGAGTTTGAAAACTTAACAGTATTTCTTCCTATTCTGCAACTGTGCAGAGTACACAGAATAGGCTGCTAAACTGCGGTGACACACACTGAATGGAATATGTGACTTTGATATTTTAGTTTGAAGACTTAACAGTATTTCTTCCTATTCTGCAACTGTGCAGAGTACACAGAATAGGCTGCTAAACGGCGGTGACACACACTAAATGGAATATGTGACTTTGATATTTTAGTTTGAAGACTTAACAGTATTTCTTCCTATTCTGCAACTGTGCAGAGTACACAGAATAGGCTGCTAAACGGCGGTGACACACACTGAATGGAATAAGTGACTTTAATATTTGAGTTTGAAAACTTAACAGTATTTCTTCCTATTCTGCAACTGTGCAGAGTACACAGAATAGGCTGCTAAACGGCGGTGACACACACTGAATGGAATAAGTGACTTTAATATTTGAGTTTGAAGACTTAACAGTATTTCTTCCTATTCTGCAACTCTGCACAGTACACAGAATGTGCTGCTACACTGCGGCGAAGCGTGACTTTGATATTTTAGTTTGAAGACTTAACAGTATTTCTTCCTATTCTGCAACTCTGCACAGTACACAGAATGTGCTGCTAAACTGCGGCGAAGCACACTGAATGGAATATGTGACTTTGATATTTTAGTTTGAAGACTTAACAGTATTTCTTCCTATTCTGCAACTCTGCACAGTACACAGAATGTGCTGCTAAACTGCGGCGAAGCACACTGAATGGAATATGTGACTTTGATATTTTAGTTTGAAGACTTAACAGTATTTCTTCCTATTCTGCAACTCTGCACAGTACACAGAATGTGCTGCTACACTGCGGCGAAGCACACTGAATGGAATATGTGACTTTGATATTTTAGTTTGAAGACTTAACAGTATTTCTTCCTATTCTGCAACTCTGCACAGTACACAGAATGTGCTGCTAAACTGCGGCGAAGCACACTGAATGGAATATGTGACTTTGATATTTTAGTTTGAAGACTTAACAGTATTTCTTCCTATTCTGCAACTCTGCACAGTACACAGAATGTGCTGCTAAACTGCGGCGAAGCACACTGAATGGAATATGTGACTTTGATATTTTAGTTTGAAGACTTAACAGTATTTCTTCCTATTCTGCAACTCTGCACAGTACACAGAATGTGCTGCTAAACTGCGGCGACGCACACTGAATGGAATATGTGACTTTGATATTTTAGTTTGAAGACTTAACAGAATGTGCTCTAATCTGCAACTTTGCACACTAAACAGAATGTGCTCTAATCTGCAACTTTGCACACTAAACAGAATGTGCTCTAATCTGCAACTTTGCACACTAAACAGAATGTGCTCTAATCTGCAACTGTGCACACTAAACAGAATGTGCTCTAATCTGCAACTTTGCACACTAAACAGAATATATATATTTTTTTTTTTTTTTTTTCCCCCACACAAAATAACCTGCTGCCCCCACACACAGTAGTCCTAAAAAGGACTTTTGGTTCTTTTTTTTCACAATTTTGCTTGTTTTCCTCCCTACACTGCCTTTCCCTTCCTATCCTCAGCTCTCCCTGGCTAAGACTGAGCCGAACTCGATGGTCAGGTGCTATACAGCACCCGACCACGGGTTCTGGCCAGCCAATCAGTGTAATGCCAGCAGCCAACATGGCTGCTGGCATTACACCGATGTCAGAGCCTCCCTGCACGTTTATTGGCTGCGCAGCAGCCGCAAAACGTGCGGGGAGGAGACCCGAACATGGCGGGCGAGCACATGCGGTACTCGTACGAGTACCGCCATGTGCCGAGCAGAGCGATGCTCGAGCCGATCCGAGCATCGGCCGAGCATGCTCGCTCAACACTAAACATAGGAACTGAAGAAGTGATAAACTGGAGAAGTCATCTCCGCTTTATCACTTCTTTATCACCGCTTAGTGAATCTCTCCCATGGTTATTTAATGGATGCTAGTATGACTCTTACTTATGCCAACATCTTTATGCATGATTTGGAAAATCAAATTTGTCTGCAAAATCCTCCCTTTAGAAATAAAATTACTCACTACTGTCACTTCATTGATGACGTGTTTCATTTGGTAGGGAAGTAGTGAGGAATTGGGGAATATGCTTATTCAAATTAATTTGCTGCACTAGATATTTAAGAATACTATGGAATATTATGTAAAAAGCATACATTTTTGGATGTTCACATATAGCTGAAAATGGGAAAATATCAACTGAGTTTTATTACAGACCTATGGCTAAAAATAATCTGTTACTTCAGTCTAGCTTTCACTCTGAAGGTACCAAAAAGTTTTGCATAAAAGTCAGTTAATGACAGTACATAGGATTACATCTGATATAGAAAACTATGATATTAAAGTTCTTCAGATGGTGGATACATGCTGTGAGTATAGCTACACACAAAAGAAAGAAGTCTGTCAGACTTATTTACATTTAGTGATCTTTTGATTGAATACCCTCCACTATCATATAGAAGGTGGAACAATACTGTAGACTTGCTCATCAAGAGTGGCATTAGGGAGAAAAAGAACACTCAAGCTTTTTTTTTTACAAAGACCAAAAACGTTACATATCCATGCAGAGTTTGTGGCAATTGTACAGGTACTATTAAAAGTGATGTATGGAAACACCTATCTAATGGTACAGAATTTTCTATTAAACATTTTAGTACTTGTGAATGTAAGAACAGGATATACCTGTTAAAAGGCCCCTGTTGTCTGAGATATGTCGGCCAAACCAGCAGAACGATATGCTTTAGTGTGAATGAGCATAAATGTATTGTAAGAAATGATGAGTCTGACCCTGGCGGGAATCTTTACCAACAGTTTAGCATTTTTTGAATTGCAACACCATATCTCTAAGAAGGCAAATATTATAACTGGTTTAACTCCCCATCAGTGGTGATAACACACATAAGCTGATGTTACAAAGGTACTGGATTTAAATGCTTGATAGTAAATGAGATAGTGAAATGAAGATTTTAGTTTTAAATGCTTCTCATGAAGTTTTCTTGTTTCCACTTGCAGGTAGTTTGTATGCTGAATTTTAAAAATACCCACTAACAAGTATGTTACCACTTTTCTTTAAAGGGACAGTAATGTTTCATAATAAAAGCAGCTCTGTTTAATCTACATAGTATTTGGGCTTTGGAGAGTGTTATTTCAATACTGTCAGAGTTGTAGTTCAAGAGTAGTTGAATGATAAAGTATCCCCTCCCGTCCCTTCTATTGATGTAACACTACTCAGCTTAGAGCAGCAGGAAGTGTCCAGGTAGATTGCAGAGAGGGACAATCTTCAATTAAGATAAGGGAAAAAGCTGAGAAACCTGTCAAGGGGGCATGGTTTTCATTGTTCTCACAGTAAAAATACTGAACCTTGATGTGAGCTGTCTGGTCTATGGACTGGATTCCACATCTGAGGAGTGGGGACTTACACTAGGTAAAAGGGTCGGGAGGGGGAAACGTTATCATTCAATTACTCTTGAACTACAACGCTCACAGTAATGAAATAACACTCTCTATGGCTCAAATACTATGAAGATTAATTGGAGCCGCTGTTTTTGTGAAACATTACTGTCACTTTAAGGGATGTAGTAACCTTGACTGTGTTAGTTTGTATTAATTGATTTTACTTGTACACTATTTGGTGTAATAGTGGGATTCAATAGTTACCTCTCTTAATCATCTATGCAGATTTCATCCCTCTGCATGATCTGCTATCGAGTGTTAGCAATTAATTAAGCCAATCAATTATGTTCACAAGAACGTGTTGTTTGGATTGGTGGGAATGTATTTCTGGTATCTATTTAAAAAACATTATTTTGTGTATTACACTTGGCACTAAGTATCCCAAAATATTGCATCTTTGCATTCTGGCAATAAACCACAAAGGTAATGGCATTTTGCATATTAACCTGTGTGCTCTTATATCTATGATTAGTGATGAGCGAGCACCCCAATGCTCGGGTGTTCGGGTGCTCTGACCGAGCACCCCCTGAGGCTCGAGTGCTCGGCCGAGCACCCGAGCCCCATTGAAGTCAATGGGAGGACTCGAGCATTACACCAGGCACCCCCTGCTCTGATGAGGGGAGGGTGCCTGGTCCATAGGAAAAGGGCAGAAAAGGATGGAAACACCACAGAAATGGTTCAGGGACAGCATAGGGAGGATGTCTGGATGCATCTTGGACTCCAACATCGCTGCTGGGAACGATCTTTTGCCCGTAGTACGCCATTTTTACAGACTGACCATAAAACACACAAAAAGGAAAATAAAAACGACTTTAGGCGAAAAATTGTTACCAAACAATATTTGCTGTATATTTACTTGTATATCATCTGCAAATTCTCCCAAAAATTTCCTTGATTTTCTGAAGTGAGGCCATGATTAAGAGGGAAACGTGCGCAGAGGCAAATTATCCCAAAAATTTCCTTGATTTTCTGAAGTGAGGCCATGATTAAGAGGGAAACGTACGCAGAGGCAAATTATCCCCAAAATTTCCTTGATTTTCTGAAGTGAGGCCATGATAAAGAGGGAAACGTGCGCAGAGGCAAATTATCCCCAAAATTTCCTTGATTTTATTGAACTGAGGCCATGATTAAGAGGGAAACGTGCGCTGAGCTGACCATCTAAAACATTATGGGTGAGGGTCTGCTGCAGAGCTGACCATCCTAAACATTATATGCGAAGGCCCGCTAGTGAGCTGACGCTATAAAACATTATATGCGAAGGCCCGCTAGTGAGCTGACGCTATAAAACATTATATGAGAGGGCCCGCTAGAGAGCTGACCCAATAAAACATTATATGAGAAGGCCCGCTGGTGAGCTGACCTATATAAAAATTGTCAAACAGGGCCCGCTGGTGAGCTGGCCCTATATAAAAATTATATCACAGGGCCCGCTGGTGAGCTGGCCCTATATAAAAATTATATCCCAGGGCATATGGAAGAGGAGGAGGAGGATGAGAAGATTAAGAGTCAACCATATACCCGTTTTTTGGGTGGAAGGGGTGAATGGGAATACAGAGTATTCCCATCATTGTAAATAATATATGTAAAGTGAGTTTATGTTCCCCCGGGGCTTTCCTCCAGTGGAGTGGAGAAGTCAGGGGAAATCCAGGCCTTGTTCATTTTTATAAGTGTCAACCTATCAGCATTGTCGGTGGAAAGGCGGATACGCTTATCTGTTATGATGCCACCAGCAGCACTAAATACCCGCTCAGACAGAACGCTGGCGGCAGGGCAGGCCAGCACCTCCAAGGCGTAGAGTGCCAGTTCATACCACGTGTCCAGCTTGGACACCCAGTAGTTGTAAGGCACAGAGGGATCATTGAGGACGCTGACACGGTCTGCTACGTACTCCTTCACCATCTTCCAAAACTTTTCCCTCCTTGTGACACTAGGCTGCGCATCAGGGTGAGGGTGCTGGCGGGGTGTCATGAAGGTGTCCCACGCCTTGGAGAGTGTTGCCCTGCCTTTGTCGGAACTGCTGTGTGCTCCCCTTTTCTCCCCTTCTCGGTTGGCCAAGGTAGCACGTACTCTGCCGCCAGCGTTGTCAGATGGAAAATTTTGGAGCAATTTTTCAACAAGAACCTTCTGGTATTGCACCATTTTGCTTGTCCTCTCCACCGGAGGAATGAGAGATGAGAAATTCTCTTTGTAGCGGGGGTCCAGAAGGGTGAACACCCAGTAATCCGTGTTGTCTAAAATGCGTACAACGCGTGGGTCACGGGAAAGGCAGCCTAACATAAAGTCAGCCATGTGTGCCAGAGTACCAACAGGCAAGATTTCGCTGTACTCACCAGGAGGATGACTCTCAATATCCTCATCCTCTTCCTCCTCTTCTGCCCACCCACGCTGAAGAGATGGAACTAAAGTTCCATGGCTACCCTCTGTAGCGGAGGCAACCGTGTCTTCCTCCTCCTCCTCCTCCTCCTCCGCCTCCTCCAATTGTCGCTGAGAAGACGAAGTGAGGGTGCTCTGGCTATCACCTTGTGTAAGCTCTTCCTCCCCCATTTCCACCTCTTCCACATGCAAAGCGTCGGTTTTAATTATGAGCAGCGAGCGTTTCAGTAGACACAGAAGTGGGATGGTTACACTGATAATAGCGTTATCGCCGCTCACCATCTGTGTCGATTCCTCAAAATTGCGTAAAACCTCGCAGAGGTCTGACATCCATTCCCACTCCTCACTTCTGATTACAGGAAGTTGAACGGAGAGGCGACGACCGTGTAACAGCTGGTACTCCACTACTGCCCTCTGCTGCTCACAAAGCCGGGCCAACATGTGGAAGGTGGAGTTCCAGCGCGTGCTCACGTCACACAGCAGCCGGTGAGCTGGCAATTGTAAGCGCTGCTGCAGCTTCAACAGGCCGGCCGAAGCTGTAGATGACTTACGGAAATGTGCACACACGCGGCGCACCTTGGTCAAGAGATCATGCACATTGGGGTAGGTTTTTAGAAATCGCTGAACCACTAAATTAAATTCATGCGCTAGGCATGGTACGTGTGTGAGCTTGCCGAGCTCCAAAGCCGCCACCAAGTTACGCCCATTATCACACACAACCATGCCTGGTTGCCCCTGCAACAGTTCTGAGGCCGTGTGCTGTTTGTCCCCAAGGCAGATCAGCTTCAGCACGGCCTGTCGACGCTTCCCCACTGCAGTGCTACACTGCTTCCAGCTACTGGCTGATGGGGGAGTGGCGCTGCGTGTAGAGAATTCGGAGGTGGAAACGGAGGAGGAGGAGCCAATAACGTAGGTGCTGGCGGAAACCCTGATGGAGGTAGGGCCCGCAATCCTCGGCGTGGGTAGCACCCGTGCCATCCCAGGGTCCGAGTCGCTCCCAGCCTCCACGACATTCACCCAGTGTGCCGTCAGGGAAATGTAGCGTCCCTGGCCACAAGCACTTGTCCATGTGTCAGTCGTTAAGTGGACCTTCCCAGTAACTGCGTTGGTCAGGGCACGGGTGATGTTACGGGACACATGGTGGTGTAATGCGGGGATGGCACACCGGGAAAAGTAGTGGCGGCTGGGGACCGCGTACCGAGGAACAGCTGCTGCCATCAGGCTGCGGAAGGACTCAGTGTCCACAAGCCTAAATGGCAGCATTTCGATGGCCAGTAATTTGGAAAGGTGTGAGGTTAGTGCTATGGCCTGTGGGTGGGTGGCTGGGTATTTTCGCTTGCGCTCAAATGACTGGGGTAACGACATTTGGACGCTGTGCTGGGACAGGGAAGTGGATGTGGTCGCTGATGGTGCTTCAGATGGTACAGGTGCAGGGCGGGAGGTATGCGAGCCTGCGCCTTCGACAGGCGATTGGCCGGCACCGAAAACAGGGGAAGAGGAGGCAGTGGTGTGGCCTGCAGACACAGATGGGCGATCCAGGCGTTCCTCCCACTTACTACGGTGCTTGGATGCCATGTGTCGGATCATGCTGGTGGTGGTGAGGTTTCTAGTGTTCATGCCTCGGCTCATTCTGGTGTGGCACAGGTTGCAAACTACAATTCTTTTGTCGTCCGCACTTTCCTTAAAAAAACGCCATACCGCGGAACACCTACCCTTTGGCAAGGGAGATTTACGCAAGGGGGTGCTCCGTGGAACATTTGCGGGCCGGTTTGGTGCGGTCCGCCTTCTTTCTGTAGCCACACCACTGCCTCTTCCAGCCTGTTGCGGTGCTGCAGATGGCTCACCCTCAGGACTGCTGTCATCGCTCGGCTCTACACCTTCCCAGGTGGGGTCAGTCACCTCATCGTCCACCAAGTCCTCCTCCACTTCCTCACTCTGATCATCCTCCCCATGTCTTGATCCCACCACATACTCAGTCATTGACAACTGTATAACATTCTCCTCAACAAGGTCTTGAGACGGTAATAGTGGTTGATTTAATGGCAACTGTGTCTCATCATCATCCACTACTTCCTTTGACCTTAAATGCCGTTCACATCTGTCATCTTCTTGTGATTGGGTACCCTCTAGAGGTTGTGAATCAGGGCACAAGATGTCATGTTCCTCTGCAAGCGTGCTTGGAGAGAGGGTCAAATGAAGGATTGGTGATGAGACAAGCTCCTCACTATATCCCAGTGTGGGATCACTTCTTTGACCAGACCGTCTATGGTGGGAGGAAGGATGATCAGAGTGAGGATTATGTTGACCAGACTCTTGGCTACTGAGAGTGGACTTGGTGGAAGACAGGGTGGTGCTTAACCGACTGGAAGCAGTATCAGCTGTCATCCAACCGACCACCTGTTCGCAGTGGTCGGACCTCGAGAGTGATGTCCTGCGACGCCCTGTAAAATTAGACATGAAGCTAGGTATGGTGGATGTCTTTCTTTCTTGTGCTCTGGCACCAGGCACAGTTTCTCCGCGTCCTGACCCGCGCCCTGAACTATCAGGATCACGTCCACTTCCCCGTCCCTTTTTACCCGCCTTCTTCATCTTACACGGAATATGTGACTTTAATATTTGAGTTTGAAAACTTAACAGTATTTCTTCCTATTCTGCAACTGTGCAGAGTACACAGAATAGGCTGCTAAACTGCGGTGACACACACTGAATGGAATATGTGACTTTAATATTTGAGTTTGAAAACTTAACAGTATTTCTTCCTATTCTGCAACTGTGCAGAGTACACAGAATAGGCTGCTAAACTGCGGTGACACACACTGAATGGAATATGTGACTTTAATATTTGAGTTTGAAAACTTAACAGTATTTCTTCCTATTCTGCAACTGTGCAGAGTACACAGAATAGGCTGCTAAACTGCGGTGACACACACTGAATGGAATATGTGACTTTAATATTTGAGTTTGAAAACTTAACAGTATTTCTTCCTATTCTGCAACTGTGCAGAGTACACAGAATAGGCTGCTAAACTGCGGTGACACACACTGAATGGAATATGTGACTTTAATATTTGAGTTTGAAAACTTAACAGTATTTCTTCCTATTCTGCAACTGTGCAGAGTACACAGAATAGGCTGCTAAACTGCGGTGACACACACTGAATGGAATATGTGACTTTAATATTTGAGTTTGAAAACTTAACAGTATTTCTTCCTATTCTGCAACTGTGCAGAGTACACAGAATAGGCTGCTAAACTGCGGTGACACACACTGAATGGAATATGTGACTTTAATATTTGAGTTTGAAAACTTAACAGTATTTCTTCCTATTCTGCAACTGTGCAGAGTACACAGAATAGGCTGCTAAACTGCGGTGACACACACTGAATGGAATATGTGACTTTAATATTTTACTTTGAAGACTTAACAGTATTTCTTCCTATTCTGCAACTGTGCAGAGTACACAGAATAGGCTGCTAAACTGCGGTGACACACACTGAATGGAATATGTGACTTTAATATTTGAGTTTGAAAACTTAACAGTATTTCTTCCTATTCTGCAACTGTGCAGAGTACACAGAATAGGCTGCTAAACTGCGGTGACGCACACTGAATGGAATATGTGACTTTAATATTTGAGTTTGAAAACTTAACAGTATTTCTTCCTATTCTGCAACTCTGCACAGTCCACAGAATGTGCTGCTAAACTGCGGCGAAGCACACTGAATGGAATATGTGACTTTGATATTTTAGTTTGAAGACTTAACAGAATGTGCTCTAATCTGCAACTTTGCACACTAAACAGAATGTGCTCTAATCTGCAACTTTGCACACTAAACAGAATGTGCTCTAATCTGCAACTTTGCACACTAAACAGAATGTGCTCTAATCTGCAACTTTGCACACTAAACAGAATATATAAAATTTTTTTTTTTTTGTTTTTTTCCCCCCACACAAAATAACCTGCTGCCCCCACACACAGTAGTCCTAAAAAGGACTTTTGGTTCTTTTTTTTTCACAATTTTGCTTTTTTTCTCCCTACACTGACTTTCCCTTCTTATCCTCAGCTCTCCCTGGCTAAGACTGAGCCGAACTCGCTGGTCAGGTGCTATACAGCACCCGACCACGGGTTCTGGCCAGCCAATCAGTGTAATGCCAGCAGCCAACATGGCTGCTGGCATTACACCGATGTCAGAGCCTCCCTGCACGTTTATTGGTTATTGGCTGCGCAGCAGCCGCAAAACGTGCGGGGAGGAGACCCGAACATGGCGGGCGAGCACATGCGGTACTCGTACGAGTACCGCCATGTGACGAGCAGAGCGATGCTCGAGCCGTTCCGAGCATGCTCGCTCAACACTATCTATGATCTATCTATCTATCTATCTATCTATGTATATTGGCTTGGCTTATTAAGAATTATTCCAGTGTGTGCATGTGTGTGTCCATTTACACTTCTCTTGGAAAGTATGGCTATCCTGCTGCTTAGAAGAAGCCCTGCAAGGCAACTAGGCTGAGCTGGTTTAAATAATTAGCTCTTTGTGTGCCAGAAACTGAGCACTGCATTGTTCTGCAATTCTTTGCTTACTCCCTGGCATTTAAAGGGTGGGTTCATTTAAAAAGACAAAATGTTCAAAATGCACCAGTTTGTAAAATAAATGTTTTTGAGTGGAGACCACCAACTCCAAACCTGCTTACAATGGATGGTTTTCTTGCAATGCTTGCTTGGTAACATAAAGATTATACAGGCCAGGAAAAAGTATACTTGGCCCACAGCAAAGCTTTTCTCAGTAATACAAGTGCGTTATCAAGTCATTTTGCTTGGTAAAACACATATTAGTGCGAAATGTGTTGCTGTGGGACAAGCATACTTTTCCTAGCTGGGAGAATCATGGCTACTATTTAACAACTATATATGGCTCCAATTGTCAGTGGAGAGTCAGCACCAGGCTTGATACGATTCACAAATAACAGTGGTTAAAAAGAAGTGGTTGGATTCCTCCTGCAAGCTACGGCTGCAATACCACACAGACTGCGAGACATTATTAGTGGAATTAAAGATGTTTACTTGCTGATTGATTTAACTAGAGCTTGGTGGGTTGGAACCTTGATTTAGCATCTTCATAGTTATTACACAAGGATTATGCCACTTTAAAATTCTGTACCGCCTCATAATTATTGCAGCTTCTATGCCTATGCTTCTAAGAAACCCAGTAAGGATAAAATCCATTAAACAATGACACCATAACATCATTATGTGAAATCTGTAGGATACTACAGCATTACACGAGAATCAAAGGAATGTAAAACACGGCATACAATGGAACTAGACAGAGGTGCCAGACTATGAATATGTGGTCTTGTAATTACCAGTGGACAGTGGAGTTGTCAGACAAAGGCAACTTCCCATCCTCTATCATGCATGCACTAATCACACCCATCTTAATCCTTTGAGTGCCAGAGGGGTACGCAACACATTGCAAAACAATGCTTTGTATACCCCTCTGGCACTCATAGGGTTAAAGAAATCCACTCTGGACCCAATCTCATTTTACAGCTATCGGCTCATTTCTTTTCTCTCATTTACATTCAAGTTTCTGAGACATCTTATATAAAACTGTCTCACAAATTTCTTCTGTTCTCATTTCCTGTTAGAACCCCAGCAATCAGCATTACCCCCTAATCACTCAACCGAGAATGCCCTCACTAATGCAACCAATGACTTATTCTCTCCTAAGTCAAACAGCCATTAGTCTCTACTCATTCTCCAGGATCTGTGTGCTGCTTTTGATACAGTGGATCACCCACTCCTCCTCAAAGCTCTCCACTCCCTAGACATCAGTGAAAATTCCCTATCTTGTTTCTCATCTTACCTATCCAACCACTCATTCAGTGTTTCCTGCTCTAGCTCCATTTCTTCATCCCTACCACTGTGTTTTGGACTACCAAAAAGTTCTGTACTGGACATAATCTCTATACTGATTGCACCTTCCTTCCCAGACCTCTCCCCTGTCCTATGTATCTGATTGTCTCTCTGATGTATCTTCTTGGCTGTCATCCATCTAAAATGTAACCTAATTAAAACTGACCTTATAATATTATATATTATAATAACTCCCTCTACAACCAGCCTTTCTCTAGAGATTTCTTCACTGTTAATAACACCGCCATCACACCAACCTCCAGAGCACACTGCCTGTGCATGTGTGTGTGGGGGGGTCACCTTTGACTCTGCCTGCTGCTTCATTCCCCACAATCAATCTTCAACTTATGCTGCCTCCATCTAGAGACTACCAAAATTTGAATATACAAACTCATCATGTCCTATCTCAACTATTGCAGCTCACTTCAAATTGGCCTTTCTTCCACCCAATTAACCCCACTATAGTCTATTGAATTCCACCAGACCAATCTACCTCACGCATTGCTTCTCTAACACTGCTCCTCTCTTCCAATCCCTATACTGGCTCTCATTAGTATTTAGAATTAAATTCAAAATACTGGTGCTAACTTACAGAGCCCTTACTAAGACTGCATCCCTATGAATTTTAGATTTTGTTTCCACTTACCAACTTTGGCTTGCACAGGATCTTCTATATGCAGCCCTTATTAAATCCTCTGATTCATTAGAAGACTTCATCCATGTTTCACTTGAGCTGTGAAATTCCCTTCCTGTCCTATCAGCCTCTCACCCAGCCTTCAGATCTTCAAATGCTCTCTGAAAACCTACCTCTTCAACGATGCCTATAAATTAGCCCCATAACCATTATCAGCAAGAACAGATCAACATCTTGTCCAATCTCTACTCACTCTCGCTCCCTTCTACCTCACTCTCCCTCTTACAACCCCCATTACAATCTTTGTGATCACACAGTGCCTTTTCTCCCAAACAAATCAGCTATTTGACTGGACCTCTGTGCTGAAATAAAATTTCCACAGTATATACTACCCACTGTCTAGCAGTTTGTGTGTCAGGAGGCACTTACATCTCCTAGAACTTACACCTTCTGTGTCCTACCTTCCTCTAAACTAAAACCTCTCGCAAGCATGGCCCTATGATCCTTTTGTTTTCTATGTTCAATTAGCACTGTTTTATGTCTTTCTGTGCATAATTTATGTTGTACAGCACTGTGGATAGTGTGACACAAATGCATGATAATAATAATAATATATTAATAATGATGATAATAATAATATATAGTTATGTGACTACAATTGTATAATGGAATAACTCTGAAGTGTCAGGCAGTGTATATGTATTCTCTGACTAGTAGTGGACAGTGGGACAAGCCTGGAATGTCAGACATGTATATGTGGTATTGTGACAGCCAGTGGGCAGTGGGAAAAGGCTGGGTTGTCAAACACTATGGGCCATATGTTCAAAGAAGTAGCAAAATAGCTTTTGTCATTTATAATGACTTTTCAAAGTACAGTGTCATTGGGATCATTAATATTTGCATTGCGTGTGTTAGTTATGATTGGAAACATGTCATTTGTCCTGACTGAAATTGTCGTATGTAAAGACAAAAAATGTCTTTACTAACGACAAAAATGTCCTAAAAATGTCTTAACAACAAAAATTCTCACATTCACAACATATTACCTCCACTTTTATCTTAATGTACAAATTTTGTCTTTTGAAAGACATTTTTTTGTCAAATGTTACGACAAATCTTCTTTTCCTCTATACGACACTGGAGAATAGCCATACCCTTGCCCCGTCCCTTGCCCCAGCAATTCTGGAGTTGTGTCGTGCACAACGGACATTACTAGTTTTTTGTCGTATACTCTATAGAAAATATGTCGTTCATGCATACAATGACTTGTTTTTGTTGTTCAGTCAACAATGTTTTGTCGTTATCCCTTTGAACATACAGCCCTATGTATGGTTCTGACTACCAGTGGACGATGGAACGAGGCTGGTGTGTCAGACAGTATATGTGAGGTTTTGTGAGTTGTGACTACCAGTGGACAGAGAGACAACACTAGATTGTAAGATACTGTATGTGCACCTCTGTGACTACACGTAGACAGTGGAACAAGGCTAGGGTGTCAGGCAATATACTGTAAAATCTCAGGTATAATACGCACCTGTGTATAATACGCAGGTGTATATTATACCCAAGATTCTAATTGAAAACAAGAGTGCCTATGTATAATACGTTTCCTCCCTCCTCCGACAGAATCCGCATTTAAAATAAGACTTACTATGTTTAATTTAAGCCCCCACTGAAGTCTGCATCCAAGAAGGCAAAATACAAGCAATGTAAATGTTCCCTGCGGGAGGTATGCTTCCAGTCGCCGCAGGCTTCCTTCATTGAGCTGTCAGGACCTTCCGCCTATGGTATTTCCCTGTGAGGGCCTTGAGAGCCTCACTGGGCATTACCATTGGCTGGAGGCAGAAGGTCCTGACAGCCCACTGAAGGAAGTGGGCAGCGAATGGAAGCATGCCGTCCGCAGGGAACATTTACATTGCTTGTATTTTGCCTTCTTGGATGGAGACTTCAGTGGGGGATTAAATTAAACATAGCAAGTTTTATTTTAAGTGTGGATTGCGCTGGGGGAGGGAGGGAACGTATCTGCCAACACAATTTGTAAAAAAAAAAAATAAAAATAAAAATACTCTCGTGCATAATACGCACCCCCCAGTTCACATAAGGTGAAATGGGGTAAAATTGTGCTTATTGTAAGCAAGATTTTATGGTATGTGTGGTTTTGTTAGTACCAGTGGACAGTGGAAGAATGCTGGAGTGTAAGACTCTGTATGTGTAATTTTGTGACTACCAGTGGACAGTAGAACAAAAAGTGAGGTGGTGTCAGACAGTATATGTGTAGTTCTGTGACTACCATTAGACAGTAGAAGAAGGCTTGAAAATCAGCTAGTCTATGTGCAGTTCTGTGGTTACCAATGGCAAGGTTAATATGTTATGCAGTGTATATTGTGGGGTTTGTAACTACAAGTAGACAGCAGAAAAAGCATGTACATAACTAGAAACTATTGGGCTCCAGTGTAAATAATGAGACAGCCCCCCTTCCCAGTACAGGGGCAGACCAAAACTCAGGTATGTATAGCATGAATGTCCAACATGTGGCTCTCCAAATGTTGCTAGATTACAACCCTCATCATGCTGATGATTATGGCAGTTGTAGTCCAACAACAGCAGACCAATGATTCTTTGATGGGGTGTGCAAACTCACTGTCACTAAGAGGGTTAAAGTGTATAAATCCTATAAGTGTCAGAGGTGTAATTAACACAATGCCATAGACACATTCAAAGGTTAATCCACTATAACACTTTGAGAGCTGGTGGTTTTAGCATCTCTTTGGCATTTAAAGAGTTACTTCTATGCATAAGTTGTGTTCAATCTTCAGGTCCTGTTGTATTACACATACCATAATGCACAGGATGATGGGAGTTGTAGTCTAACAACAGCTGGCAAACAACAGGATGATCACTTTTTCTAGGAGTAGTTATTTGAATTCCAAAGGGGTGCCCAACACTTTGGCACTCAAATAGTTAAACTGGATTAAACCTTTGAGTGCCAGAGAGGTTTTCAATGCATAGTCTCATAATACGTTGGATACCTCTCTGGCTCTCAAAGGGTTAACTCTGAGTATCAAAGGGGTGTCCAACACATCATGACAGCCTTCTCTCTCTGGCACTAAAAGGGTTAACCTATACCTGTCTAGCATATATAGGAGAACACTACAAGGAAGATCTTCACAAATCCCTTCTTCTTATGCATATACAAGAACAGAGGGAGGGACAAGAGAGCTTGAATGAGAAAAGAAATACTGTAATGGGAAGGGGGTTTAACCCTTTGATTGACATAGATTTATCAAATGTATTTGAACACAACAAATTTTGCAGTGCTTTGCACACTCCTATGTTCTTAACAGGCAATGCTGGTTCTATTGGAACTTTCTTTGCTTCTTCTTAATGGAGCGTTAGTGTTACACAGAATTTTGAGAATCACTAAAGCAATGCGCTGAAGATTAGCATCCGAGGGGTTTATATAAATACATACTTGTTTCTGTACCTGTAAGAAAACCTCTACTCAATCATTTCCAGAGCCGGATTACCAAACAGGCAGAGTTGACAACTGTCTAGAGCTCCAAATTTTGAGGGGTGATTAAAGCGGATGTATCACCTTATAAAAGAGGATTTTAGTCTTACCTGTTAAATCCTTTTCTTTTAGTCCATTCAGTTTACAGGTAACTTTGGGTAGCGATTTGCCCCTTTAAGTAGGCAGGAACAATTCTAGAAATGACTGAAGGGGGTGGAGCCTACCTTCCCTCCTTGGCTGCAGCTAGCCAACCAGCTCCAGAGAGATTTGAGACACTATGACTAGATAGTGGAAGGAAAGAAGACTCCTGTGAGCGTGACCCCGAATGACCCCCATGGTCTGCCAAAGGAGAGCCAAGCATGGTCTCTTGACAGGGTGGGAGACCAGTAACCTGTATGGACTAAGAGAAAAGGACTAAATTCCTCTTTTCTCTGTCGTCCAATACAGGTTACTGGTAACTTTGGGATGTCCAAACATTGAGTTTCCCAGAGGCAGGAAGTAAGGCAAGGACCAGCGCAAGGCCCCCAAAGTCACCAGAGCAGATATGAACCATCAGATCAGAGATAGTCCAACAAAACAATGAAGTGTCAATGGACGCTAAACAGGGTTAACAACACCCCAAACAGTTACACAGCACACTGAACTAGAGCCAACAGGGCTTAAAAGTGAAGGAAGCACTAAGAACCGAAGAAGATCCTAGACAGGTAAGACTGCCTCCAGGATTTTCCTCCCAAAGCTGGCATCAGCCTATGCCAACACATCAACACGGTAGTGCTTCGAAAAGTTTTGTACAGACGACCAGGTGGCAGGTGGCAGCCTTGCACAACTGATCAGCAGAGGCCTGATCCTTGTAAGTCCAAGAGGCCCCAGTAGATTGAGTAGAATGAGCCGTGACCCTGAAAGGGACAGGCTTCTTCCTCAGCTCGTAAAGCCTTACGAATAGTGGACTTGATCCAAGAAGCAATAGTCACTTTGGATGCAGGTCTTCCTGCCCTGGGACCCTCAGGAATGATGAACAGCGCATCTGATTGCCTGACAGACTCAGTGCGATGTACATAAAACTTGAGACAATGCACCACGTCTAACAAGTGGAGATCCCTCTTCTTGTCAGAGGTGGGGTCAGGGCAGAAAGAGGGCACCACAATCTCCTGACTGATGTGGAACTCCAAAACTCCTGAGAGGTGTGGAGCACCGCATTGTCCTTGTGAAACACCAAAAATGGTTGTCTACAGGACAGAGCAACTCCGCGACACGGCGAACAGACACAATCGCCAGGAGAAAAGCCATTTGCCATGTCAGAAGGCGTAGAGGAATAGTAGCCAAGGACTCAAAGGGAGGGCGCTGAACACCCAGAACCAGATTAAAATCCCACTGAGGAGCAGAAGCCTTAAAGACAGGGCGAGTATGAGCAACGCCCTGGAAAAACACGTTGACATCAGGATAGCAATGTGCCTCTGAAAGAAAACTGAGAGAGCAGAAGTCTGAACCTTAAGGGAACTTAAACTGAGGCCTTATCCATACCATCCTGCAAGAAGGCCAAGACCGTGGGCAGATCAGATTCCCTATCGGCACACCAAGATAGGAAGGTCGACCAGACACAATGGTAGGCCTTTGAGGAAACTGGCTTGCGAGCACTAAACATGGTAGCCACAACACCGGAAGAAAAACCTTTCTTCTTCAATATTGAGGATTCAATTTCCAAGCTGTCAAAGGCAGACTATGAACGTCCTCTTTCCACAGGTAACCCTGGAGGAGAAGATCCGGACGAGAAGGGAGTCGGAATGGCTACGCCACTGACAGATCCAGAAAAGGAAACCAAACTTGTCAAGGCCAGTACGGAGCAACCAGAATGACTGGACAGCGCTTAAGTCTCAATTTCCATAACACCCTGTGCAACATAGGAAGGGAAGGGAAGATGTAAGCCAGAGGAAATAACCAAGGAATGGCCATGGCATCCACTGACAAAGCTAGAGGATCCCTCCAGCGACAGCAGAACCTCAGAACCTTCCAGTTGTGTCTTGTCGCCATCAGGTCGATGCAAGGAAGACCTCACTTCTGAACAATGAGGTTGAACACCTCTGGATGCAGCTCCCACTCTCCGCTGTCCACTGTGTGTTGACTGAGGAAGTCCGCCATGACATTGTCTATGCCTGGAATTTGCACTGTGGATATGGCAGGAATGTGTTCTTCTGCCCAGGACAAAATAGCCTTGACTTCTAACCAAGTGGCGAGACTTCTTGTTCCGCCCTGCTTGTTGATGTAAGCCACAGCCGTGGAGTTGTCGGACTAAACTCGGACTGGGCATTCTTGCAGCTAGGGTGTCCAGTGATGAAGGGCATGAAATATCGCAGACATTCCAATACATTGATGGGAAGGTGAGATTCCTCCAGAGACCACCGTCCCAGAGCACTCAAGCGACCCAGGACCGCTCCCCTGCCGGAGAGGTTGGTATCCATCGTCACCATGTTCCAGAAAGATATCAGGAAGGACTTGCCCTTCAGGAGATTGGAGAGGTCGAGCCACCACGACAAACACAGTTCCACATAAAGAGGGAGGGATACTGACGTCTGCAGAAGGCCTGGCTGACCCTTGCATACCTGGATCACAAACCGCTGGAGCTCCCTGGTGTGAGCCATGGCAAAGGGGACTGCTTCCATGGTGGAGATGAATTTCCCCACCAAAGAGGATAGCTTCTTGGCTGGAACTGGATCTTGAGCTAGAACAGCCAAAACCCTGTGTGTAATCTGGTGAGCCACATCCTCCGTGAGGAACACCATGCTCTGCTGAGTGTCGAAGAGAAGGCCCAGGAAGGCCAGACGCTGGGACTGGGCAAGATCCGACTTGTCCAAGTTGATGATCCACCCATGATGGGTGAGAGCGTGAATGCAGTCCTGAACCTGCTGATGAAGAAATTCCGCAGAGGGGGCTTTCAGAAGCAGGTCGTCCATGTATGGAGTGACTCTGATGCCGTCCTGGTTGAGGATGGACACTAAGGTTCCCAGGACACGGTTGAAGACCTGAGGCGCTGTAGTCAGACAAAAGGGAAAAGCTGAGAACTGAAAATGCCCTGGGGTCGCAGGCAAATCTGAGATACTGCCGGCTCTCTGGATGAATGGCGATATGTAAATACGCATCCCGAAGGTCCAGAGAAGCAAGAAATTCCCCCGGAATCATAGCAGCAATCACCGTCCTTAGGGACTTCTGGTGATAATGAGACAGGATCACAAAGGAATTGAGATCCTTCAAGTCAAAATTGGACGACAACCGCCGTCCTTCTTGGACACTACATAGAGGTTTGAGTAAAAACCCATACCTCTGCCCTGAACTGGAACAGGTTCCAGAACATCCTTGTCCAGAAGAGACTGGATAGCGCCATTGAAGAGACTGCGTTTTTCCACGCCCTGGGGTGTATGAGAGGGAAAAAAGTGAAAAGGAGGAAGAGAGGTGAAAGGGATCCGGTACCCTTCCGCCACTACTTGTAAATCCCACGGGACCACCACTGATTCCTCCCAAATGCTGTGACAGTAACGAAGATGACCACCCACAGCTGAATGGGGACCCGGGTTTGGCGAGTCATGCCGGAGAAGTCTTGGAAGCCTTGGGCTTGGAGGAGACCTTGGACTTCCATTGCTGTTTGGGCTTGGAGGAGGCACATGGAGCTGAGGGAACCGCCTGGTTCGCCTGACTTGTCTCAGTCTGAAAGGGACAAAAAAACCTGTTACACTTGAGAGGAGGTTTCTTCCTGGGGACCAAGGGCAGATGAGTACTCTTACCCCCAGTGGACTCACTGATCAGATCCTTAAGATCTGGCCCAAATAAAGATGTACCCTGAAAAGGCAAGGACAGCAAGGCTTTCTTAGAAGCGGTCTGCCAGGAATGGAAGACCCCCTGTAACTGGGATGGAAAGAGTTGCAACGTACACCTGAGGTCCTTGGTAGCAGCCTTGAACTCTTGCACCCAAACTGGCTCTAATGCATGTCTGGAGGTCCCTGGGATAGACTCAGGGACATCAGAACTTGCTGGGCATAAATGACCTGTGAATTCTCTAGGCAACCTTGTATGACAAAACAATGAAGTGTCAATGGACGCTAAACAGGGTTAACAACACCCCAAACAGTTACACAGCACACTGAACTAGAGCCAACAGGGCTCAAAAGTGAAGGAAGCACTAAGAACCGAAGAAGATCCTAGACAGGCAAGACTGCCTCCAGGATTTTCCTCCCAAAGCTGGCATCAGCCTATGCCAACACATCAACACGGTAGTGCTTCGAAAAGTTTTGTACAGACGACCAGGTGGCAGCCTTGCACAACTGATCAGCAGAGGCCTGATCCTTGTAAGTCCAAGAGGCCCCAGTAGATTGAGTAGAATGAGCCGTGACCCTGAAAGGGACAGGCTTCTTCCTCAGCTCGTAAAGCCTTACGAATAGTGGACTTGATCCAAGAAGCAATAGTCACTTTGGATGCAGGTCTTCCTGCCCTGGGACCCTCAGGAATGATGAACAGCGCATCTGATTGCCTGACAGATTCAGTGCGATGTACATAAAACTTGAGACAATGCACCACGTCTAACAGGTGGAGATCCCTCTCCTTGTCAGAGGTGGGGTCAGGGCAGAAAGAGGGCACCACAATCTCCTGACTGATGTGGAACTCCAAAACCACCTTGGGAAGGAACTCCTGAGAGGTGTGGAGCACCGCATCGTCCTTGTGAAACACCAAAAATGGTTGTCTACAGGACAGAGCAACTCCGCGACACGGCGAACAGACACAATCGCCAGGAGAAAAGCCATTTGCCATGTCAGAAGGCGTAGAGGAATAGTAGCCAAGGACTCAAAGGGAGGGCGCTGAACACCCAGAACCAGATTAAAATCCCACTGAGGAGCAGAAGCCTTAAAGACAGGGCGAGTATGAGCAACGCCCTGGAAAAACACGTTGACATCAGGATAGCAATGTGCCTCTGAAAGAAAACTGAGAGAGCAGAAGTCTGAACCTTAAGGGAACTTAAACTGAGGCCTTATCCATACCATCCTGCAAGAAGGCCAAGACCGTGGGCAGATCAGATTCCCTATCGGCACACCAAGATAGGAAGGTCGACCAGACACAATGGTAGGCCTTTGAGGAAACTGGCTTGCGAGCACTAAACATGGTAGCCACAACACCGGAAGAAAAACCTTTCTTCTTCAATATTGAGGATTCAATTTCCAAGCTGTCAAAGGCAGACTATGAACGTCCTCTTTCCACAGGTAACCCTGGAGGAGAAGATCCGGACGAGAAGGGAGTCGGAATGGCTACGCCACTGACAGATCCAGAAAAGGAAACCAAACTTGTCAAGGCCAGTACGGAGCAACCAGAATGACTGGACAGCGCTTAAGTCTCAATTTCCATAACACCCTGTGCAACATAGGAAGGGAAGGGAAGATGTAAGCCAGAGGAAATAACCAAGGAATGGCCATGGCATCCACTGACAAAGCTAGAGGATCCCTCCAGCGACAGCAGAACCTCAGAACCTTCCAGTTGTGTCTTGTCGCCATCAGGTCGATGCAAGGAAGACCCCACTTCTGAACAATGAGGTTGAACACCTCTGGATGCAGCTCCCACTCTCCGCTGTCCACTGTGTGTTGACTGAGGAAGTCCGCCATGACATTGTCTATGCCTGGAATTTGCACTGTGGATATGGCAGGAATGTGTTCTTCTGCCCAGGACAAAATAGCCTTGACTTCTAACCAAGTGGCGAGACTTCTTGTTCCGCCCTGCTTGTTGATGTAAGCCACAGCCGTGGAGTTGTCGGACTAAACTCGGACTGGGCATTCTTCCAGCTAGGGTGTCCAGTGATGAAGGGCATGAAATATCGCAAACATTCCAATACATTGATGGGAAGGTGAGATTCCTCCAGAGACCACCGTCCCTGTGCACTCAAGCGACCCAGGACCGCTCCCCTGCCGGAGAGGTTGGTATCCATCCTCACCATGTTCCACAAAGATATCAGGAAGGACTTGCCCTTCAGGAGATTGGAGAGGTCGAGCCACCACGACAAACACAGTTCCACATAAAGAGGGAGGGATACTGACATCTGCAGAAGGCCTGGCTGACCCTTGCATACCTGGATCACAAACCGCTGGAGCTCCCTGGTGTGAGCCATGGCAAAGGGGACTGCTTCCATGGTGGAGATGAATTTCCCCACCAAAGAGGATAGCTTCTTGGCTGGAACTGGATCTTGAGCTAGAACAGTCAAAACCCTGTGTGTAATCTGGTGAGCCACATCCTCCGTGAGGAACACCATGCTCTGCTGAGTGTCGAAGAGAAGGCCCAGGAAGGCCAGACGCTGGGACTGGGCAAGATCCGACTTGTCCAAGTTGATGATCCACCCATGATGGGTGAGAGCGTGAATGCAGTCCTGAACCTGCTGATGAAGAAATTCCGCAGAGGGGGCTTTCAGAAGCAGGTTGCCCATGTATGGAGTGACTCTGATGCCGTCCTGGTTGAGGACGGACACTAAGGTTCCCAGGACACGGTTGAAGACCTGAGGCGCTGTAGTCAGACAAAAGGGAAAAGCTGAGAACTGAAAATGCCCTGGGGTCGCAGGCAAATCTGAGATACTGCCGGCTCTCTGGAAGAATGGCGATATGTAAATACGCATCCCGAAGGTCCAGAGAAGCAAGAAATTCCCCCGGAATCATAGCAGAAATCACCGTCCTTAGGGACTTCTGGTGATAATGAGACAGGATCACAAAGGAATTGAGATCCTTCAAGTCAAAATTGGACGACAACCGCCGTCCTTCTTGGACACTACATAGAGGTTTGAGTAAAAACCCATACCTCTGCCCTGAACTGGAACAGGTTCCAGAACATCCTTGTCCAGAAGAGACTGGATAGCGCCATTGAAGAGACTGCGTTTTTCCACGTCCTGGGGTGTATGAGAGGGAAAAAAGTGAAAAGGAGGAAGAGAGGTGAAAGGGATCCGGTACCCTTCCGCCACTACTTGTAAATCCCACGGGACCACCACTGATTCCTCCCAAATGCTGTGACAGTAACGAAGATGACCACCCACAGCTGAATGGGGACCCGGGTTTGGCGAGTCATGCCGGAGAAGTCTTGGAAGCCTTGGGCTTGGAGGAGACCTTGGACTTCCATTGCTGTTTGGGCTTGGAGGAGGCACATGGAGCTGAGGGAACCGCCTGGTTCGCCTGACTTGTCTCAGTCTGAAAGGGACAAAAAAACCTGTTACACTTGAGAGGAGGTTTCTTCCTGGGGACCAAGGGCAGATGAGTACTCTTACCCCCAGTGGACTCACTGATCAGATCCTTAAGATCTGGCCCAAATAAAGATGTACCCTGAAAAGGCAAGGACGGCAAGGCTTTCTTAGAAGCGGTCTGCCAGGAATGGAAGACCCCCTGTAACTGGGATGGAAAGAGTTGCAACATACACCTGAGGTCCTTGGTAGCAGCCTTGAACTCTTGCACCCAAACTGGCTCTAATGCATGTCTGGAGGTCCCTGGGATAGACTCAGGGACATCAGAACTTGCTGGGCATAAATGACCTGAGAATTCTCTAGGCAACCTTGTATGACATGAGGATCAATGCGCACTGGGGAATACAGAGACCCCAGCGTCCTTTATCTTAGGCCTGGCCCCAAGCTCCAATGCAGTAGACATTCTCACAGTGTCAACAACATTCAGAATAATTAATCACCCAATTTACAGTGTGTAAGATTAAAATTTCACCCCAGATATCCCTAAAATACACTTACTGTGACAGTAACGAAGATGACCACCCACAGCTGAATGGGGACCCGGGTTTGGCGAGTCATGCCGGAGAAGTCTTGGAAGCCTTGGGCTTGGAGGAGACCTTGGACTTCCATTGCTGTTTGGGCTTGGAGGAGGCACATGGAGCTGAGGGAACCGCCTGGTTCGCCTGACTTGTCTCAGTCTGAAAGGGACAAAAAAACCTGTTACACTTGAGAGGAGGTTTCTTCCTGGGGACCAAGGGCAGATGAGTACTCTTACCCCCAGTGGACTCACTGATCAGATCCTTAAGATCTGGCCCAAATAAAGATGTACCCTGAAAAGGCAAGGACAGCAAGGCTTTCTTAGAAGCGGTCTGCCAGGAATGGAAGACCCCCTGTAACTGGGATGGAAAGAGTTGCAACGTACACCTGAGGTCCTTGGTAGCAGCCTTGAACTCTTGCACCCAAACTGGCTCTAATGCATGTCTGGAGGTCCCTGGGATAGACTCAGGGACATCAGAACTTGCTGGGCATAAATGACCTGTGAATTCTCTAGGCAACCTTGTATGACAAAACAATGAAGTGTCAATGGACGCTAAACAGGGTTAACAACACCCCAAACAGTTACACAGCACACTGAACTAGAGCCAACAGGGCTCAAAAGTGAAGGAAGCACTAAGAACCGAAGAAGATCCTAGACAGGCAAGACTGCCTCCAGGATTTTCCTCCCAAAGCTGGCATCAGCCTATGCCAACACATCAACACGGTAGTGCTTCGAAAAGTTTTGTACAGACGACCAGGTGGCAGCCTTGCACAACTGATCAGCAGAGGCCTGATCCTTGTAAGTCCAAGAGGCCCCAGTAGATTGAGTAGAATGAGCCGTGACCCTGAAAGGGACAGGCTTCTTCCTCAGCTCGTAAAGCCTTACGAATAGTGGACTTGATCCAAGAAGCAATAGTCACTTTGGATGCAGGTCTTCCTGCCCTGGGACCCTCAGGAATGATGAACAGCGCATCTGATTGCCTGACAGATTCAGTGCGATGTACATAAAACTTGAGACAATGCACCACGTCTAACAGGTGGAGATCCCTCTCCTTGTCAGAGGTGGGGTCAGGGCAGAAAGAGGGCACCACAATCTCCTGACTGATGTGGAACTCCAAAACCACCTTGGGAAGGAACTCCTGAGAGGTGTGGAGCACCGCATCGTCCTTGTGAAACACCAAAAATGGTTGTCTACAGGACAGAGCAACTCCGCGACACGGCGAACAGACACAATCGCCAGGAGAAAAGCCATTTGCCATGTCAGAAGGCGTAGAGGAATAGTAGCCAAGGACTCAAAGGGAGGGCGCTGAACACCCAGAACCAGATTAAAATCCCACTGAGGAGCAGAAGCCTTAAAGACAGGGCGAGTATGAGCAACGCCCTGGAAAAACACGTTGACATCAGGATAGCAATGTGCCTCTGAAAGAAAACTGAGAGAGCAGAAGTCTGAACCTTAAGGGAACTTAAACTGAGGCCTTATCCATACCATCCTGCAAGAAGGCCAAGACCGTGGGCAGATCAGATTCCCTATCGGCACACCAAGATAGGAAGGTCGACCAGACACAATGGTAGGCCTTTGAGGAAACTGGCTTGCGAGCACTAAACATGGTAGCCACAACACCGGAAGAAAAACCTTTCTTCTTCAATATTGAGGATTCAATTTCCAAGCTGTCAAAGGCAGACTATGAACGTCCTCTTTCCACAGGTAACCCTGGAGGAGAAGATCCGGACGAGAAGGGAGTCGGAATGGCTACGCCACTGACAGATCCAGAAAAGGAAACCAAACTTGTCAAGGCCAGTACGGAGCAACCAGAATGACTGGACAGCGCTTAAGTCTCAATTTCCATAACACCCTGTGCAACATAGGAAGGGAAGGGAAGATGTAAGCCAGAGGAAATAACCAAGGAATGGCCATGGCATCCACTGACAAAGCTAGAGGATCCCTCCAGCGACAGCAGAACCTCAGAACCTTCCAGTTGTGTCTTGTCGCCATCAGGTCGATGCAAGGAAGACCCCACTTCTGAACAATGAGGTTGAACACCTCTGGATGCAGCTCCCACTCTCCGCTGTCCACTGTGTGTTGACTGAGGAAGTCCGCCATGACATTGTCTATGCCTGGAATTTGCACTGTGGATATGGCAGGAATGTGTTCTTCTGCCCAGGACAAAATAGCCTTGACTTCTAACCAAGTGGCGAGACTTCTTGTTCCGCCCTGCTTGTTGATGTAAGCCACAGCCGTGGAGTTGTCGGACTAAACTCGGACTGGGCATTCTTCCAGCTAGGGTGTCCAGTGATGAAGGGCATGAAATATCGCAAACATTCCAATACATTGATGGGAAGGTGAGATTCCTCCAGAGACCACCGTCCCTGTGCACTCAAGCGACCCAGGACCGCTCCCCTGCCGGAGAGGTTGGTATCCATCCTCACCATGTTCCACAAAGATATCAGGAAGGACTTGCCCTTCAGGAGATTGGAGAGGTCGAGCCACCACGACAAACACAGTTCCACATAAAGAGGGAGGGATACTGACATCTGCAGAAGGCCTGGCTGACCCTTGCATACCTGGATCACAAACCGCTGGAGCTCCCTGGTGTGAGCCATGGCAAAGGGGACTGCTTCCATGGTGGAGATGAATTTCCCCACCAAAGAGGATAGCTTCTTGGCTGGAACTGGATCTTGAGCTAGAACAGTCAAAACCCTGTGTGTAATCTGGTGAGCCACATCCTCCGTGAGGAACACCATGCTCTGCTGAGTGTCGAAGAGAAGGCCCAGGAAGGCCAGACGCTGGGACTGGGCAAGATCCGACTTGTCCAAGTTGATGATCCACCCATGATGGGTGAGAGCGTGAATGCAGTCCTGAACCTGCTGATGAAGAAATTCCGCAGAGGGGGCTTTCAGAAGCAGGTTGCCCATGTATGGAGTGACTCTGATGCCGTCCTGGTTGAGGACGGACACTAAGGTTCCCAGGACACGGTTGAAGACCTGAGGCGCTGTAGTCAGACAAAAGGGAAAAGCTGAGAACTGAAAATGCCCTGGGGTCGCAGGCAAATCTGAGATACTGCCGGCTCTCTGGAAGAATGGCGATATGTAAATACGCATCCCGAAGGTCCAGAGAAGCAAGAAATTCCCCCGGAATCATAGCAGAAATCACCGTCCTTAGGGACTTCTGGTGATAATGAGACAGGATCACAAAGGAATTGAGATCCTTCAAGTCAAAATTGGACGACAACCGCCGTCCTTCTTGGACACTACATAGAGGTTTGAGTAAAAACCCATACCTCTGCCCTGAACTGGAACAGGTTCCAGAACATCCTTGTCCAGAAGAGACTGGATAGCGCCATTGAAGAGACTGCGTTTTTCCACGTCCTGGGGTGTATGAGAGGGAAAAAAGTGAAAAGGAGGAAGAGAGGTGAAAGGGATCCGGTACCCTTCCGCCACTACTTGTAAATCCCACGGGACCACCACTGATTCCTCCCAAATGCTGTGACAGTAACGAAGATGACCACCCACAGCTGAATGGGGACCCGGGTTTGGCGAGTCATGCCGGAGAAGTCTTGGAAGCCTTGGGCTTGGAGGAGACCTTGGACTTCCATTGCTGTTTGGGCTTGGAGGAGGCACATGGAGCTGAGGGAACCGCCTGGTTCGCCTGACTTGTCTCAGTCTGAAAGGGACAAAAAAACCTGTTACACTTGAGAGGAGGTTTCTTCCTGGGGACCAAGGGCAGATGAGTACTCTTACCCCCAGTGGACTCACTGATCAGATCCTTAAGATCTGGCCCAAATAAAGATGTACCCTGAAAAGGCAAGGACGGCAAGGCTTTCTTAGAAGCGGTCTGCCAGGAATGGAAGACCCCCTGTAACTGGGATGGAAAGAGTTGCAACATACACCTGAGGTCCTTGGTAGCAGCCTTGAACTCTTGCACCCAAACTGGCTCTAATGCATGTCTGGAGGTCCCTGGGATAGACTCAGGGACATCAGAACTTGCTGGGCATAAATGACCTGAGAATTCTCTAGGCAACCTTGTATGACATGAGGATCAATGCGCACTGGGGAATACAGAGACCCCAGCGTCCTTTATCTTAGGCCTGGCCCCAAGCTCCAATGCAGTAGACATTCTCACAGTGTCAACAACATTCAGAATAATTAATCACCCAATTTACAGTGTGTAAGATTAAAATTTCACCCCAGATATCCCTAAAATACACTTATCTGGCAGGCGAAGGGTTAATCTGCAAAGGAGAGAAGGAGAGTCCAAGCCCTGCGTAGGATACTCGATCTAGCTGGATACTGAGCTAGCCACATCTAAGGGTATTGTCAGTTATGGTAATATGGTGGTATTCCATATCTAACAGAAAAATAAAAAAGATTCTAAACTATAGCAGAACTGTTCTCTTGTCTGTGTTATCTTTACCAATGAACAAATCTTTCTGGAGCTGGTTGGCTAACTGCAGCCAAGGAGGGAAGGTAGGCTCCACCCCCTGCAGTCATTTCTAGAATTGTTCCTGCCTACTTAAAGGGGCGGATCGCCTACCCAAAGTTACCAGTAACCTGTACTGGACAACAGAGAAAAAGGTGTTACCATCCGCTTTGTTAATTAAAGTTATTCTAGGAAAATGAGTTTTTTTAAAAAAATCGAAATACTTATAAATATATCCCTTCTTCTGTGCTGTGCACTTCCGCATTCACACGTCCCTTTGGTGTGCTATGAACGGCTCCTAGTGTTGCAGCAAGCTCCGGTAAGCATTATACTGAGGTTGCATCCTCAGTATAATGCTAATCGCAGCTTGTTGTAATGCTAGGAACTGTTCACAGCACACCGAAGGGAACCGTGAATGCTCTCCCTGGGGCACCTGGGAAGGAGGTGGGAGGAGAAATAGGACGTGCAGAAGAGCTTTGCCGATCAGCATAACGGGACACTGATTCTTTGGCAAAGCTCTTCTGCACTTCAAGATGGAATATCTTTATAAGTATTTCGATTTTTTTTAAAAAACTCAGCTTTCCAATAATAACTTTTATTAACAATGCGGATGGTGATACATCCCCTTTAAACTGAGCTGGCCACACACACATTCTGAATGGTGGCTATGGCCTGAGTAATCTCAGCGCACCAGTTTTATACCTCTTTACAGGCTATTATTTAACCTTTTGGCTTCTAGAGAGATCTCCATCTCATTGTGGAGCAATGCATGAGAGATATCTCTAGCAGCCAAGGGGTTAAGATTTTTTGTTCTTGCTTGTTATAGGCCAAGGGTGTTTTCTTTGCCAGGAAACTATAGATGGGACTGGGGGTGGGGCCATGGGTGGAGCTAAATGCGTCAAAAGTGCACTGCCTAGGTGTGCCTGGGATGTAAATCTGTCCCAATCCCCTTCTATATGTTACAAAAGAAAAGTGGACCAATTATTGGGCAAACTAACAGCAGTACAGGTAACTGATACAAATTCTACAAATGCCCATTGATTTAAAAAATATATATTTTTACCACTTGAGTGCTAAAGAGGTCACCAATATTTTTCTTTGAAATGCATTGGGGATCTCTCTGGTATTCAATAGATTAAAAGGCCCATTTAAATCAATGAGAATGTTCATTTTTCCATATGGTGGTATTGGTTTGTCCCTGAATAACTGTACTTTTCTTTTGGTCATAAAGCCCTCTCTGTATATTTGGCTGCTAAATTACTGACACCAGAAAGGGGATGTACTAATGATTCCGTGCTACTCTAGTCTTAGGATCTGACATATTAACGCTATATCTGCCCATCTCCAGTTTACTATTTACTGAAAATTATCCTCTGCGTGCAGTTTGCAACAAACCCCCTTTGGTGCAAGCTGCATGCAGAGGATAATTTTCAGTAAACAGCAAATTGTAGATAGGCAGATATAGCGTTAACCCTATTAGTGCCAGAGGGGTACACAACACATTGCTTTGCAATGCGTTACACACCCCTCTGGCACTCAAAGGGTTAATATGTCAGTTCCTAAGACAAGAGTAACACAGAATCATTAGTACATCCCCTTTCTGGTATCGGGGGCAGGGCAGTAGGAAAGTGTATGGGTATTTTGTCCCGTTATTTTGGGGGTTTCCTATACTCTGCACCTTGTTTAACCCCTTGAATGCCTGAAGGGTACCCAGTGCATAGTGGATAAAGGTATGTACTCACAAAGAACAGAGGAAAGTGGCATAACATCTCCATCTTCCTGTGTATGTTGTAGGGATCGCATCCAGGGTTTACTGACATTAACTCTTTGAGTGGCCAAGAGGTAGCCAACCCATTGAAATGCAATATGTTGGATACCTCTCTGGCACTCAAAGCATTAATGTCCTAATATCAACAAAATGCACGCACTGATTTATATTAAGAGATGATACTCTATAGTGCAGTCCTCCGAGTTCAGTCCTCAAGGCCACCAACAGGCCAGGATGTAAGGATTCCCCTCATTATGCACTGGTGACTTAATCAGTGGCTCATTCATTTTGACTGACTCACCTGTGCTTAATCAGGCAAATCCTAAAATCCTGGCCTGTTGTTGGCCCTTGAGGAGTGAACTTGGACAGTCTTGCTCTAGTGCATACACTAAGGTGCAGAAGCAGGAGTTGGAGGCTAATGCCAATGTCATTTATGCAGGTGGATTTGTATGTTCCCTCTTTTCTCAGAACTACAGTATTTAGAAAACATTAAACAGTTTGTTGTGGAAATAAATTAATATTAATTTATTTTAAATACTTCTTTGCAAAGTCACCACAATGTCCTTTTTTCAAAAAGATATAAAATAAAATGCTTGTCAAACTGTAATAATGTATGCTTTACCAGATGTCATTAGAAAAACATACTAATAAAGTATAGCTAAACAAAGAATTTTATTTAAAAAAATGTCAAGCCACAGTTTTGAATACAAATATTCTAACCCTTGTAAACTACCGAGGTCTTCAAAGTTGCTATGATGTGCAATGGCAACATGTCTTACCAAATATTTATAGATGATGCTAGCACTTAGCTTTGTTATTATGCAATCTTACGTGCATGGCCCAAAGATATAATTTCCTGTGTTACCATGACAACTCTTATTTCTCTTTCTTTCATTACATCATCCGAAGAACTGATTCTCTTCATTACCTGCTTGTAACCATGTTTATGAACTCTGATGCCAGTCTCAGAATACTGAATACATTCATCCTGAAAGACCTGTGAGTTTAGTTTTTCAATTGGAGATATATAGATATAGATATTAGATAGATTATGACTGGGGATTCTCATCGTAGCCACTGCAAGAGTGAAATCCCTTGCCTCGCCAGTCTACTGGTGAGCTGCAGCCATATTGTTTCTGCCTCTTGTCTGACCCTGAGTATCCAGGACAAGAACCCACAGAGTAGTCCTATTCTAGCGAAGGACTTCCTTCCACCTTCGCCAGAATAGTACTACTCTCTGGGTTCTTGTCTAAGGCACTAAGGGCCATAATTTCAAAGAAGTAGCGAAATAGCTTTTGTCATTTGTAACGACTTTTCAAAAGTACAGTGTCGTTGGGATCGGTTATAATCAGAAATATGTTGTTTGCCCTGACTGAAATTGTCGTATGCAACAACAAAAAAATGTCTTACCTAATGACAAAAAATGGCTTAAAAAATGTCTTAACTAACGACAAAAAGGTCTTAATGAAATACAAAAATTCTCACATTCAGAACTTCCCATTCCCTCCCCTTTTTTCTTAATATACAAATTTTGTCTTTTGCAAGACATTTTTTTTGTTGTTAGTTACGACAAATTTTCTTTTCCTCTATGTGACACTGTAAAATAGTTTACCCACGCCCTTGCCCCGCCCCTTTGCCTGTCAATTCTGGAGTTGTGTTGTATACAACAGACATTACTAGTTTTTTGTTGTATACTCTATAGAAAATATGACGTTCATGCATACGACTTATTTTTGTCTTTTATACAACATTTTTTTGTTGTTATCCCTTTGAACATATGGCCCTAAGAATCATGAACAACACTGCTGCTACTTGCCAGTAGACCAACAGAGCTAGTGATTTAGTTGCAGAACCCAGGGTGAGGTTCCCTAAAGCCACACACTAGTAGACGGGTAAGGCAAGTGAACGTGCTATTGCAATTACTGGGGTGAGAATCCCCAGTCGAAATCCCCTACAGAAATACAGCCAAGACGTGATTCATGGAGGGTAGGGTATTTGCAATTATCAGTGCCTTTTATATACTGGCATTCTTATGTAAATAGTCAAATTAAAGGCTTGAAACAATATTGACACTTTAGTCTCTAGTCAGATCCCCTCTCCAATCCAGGAAAAAGTCATTGAAAGAGAATACCTTACAGCAGTAATCAATTAGTATTTTTGTGGTCACCACACAGAGGCTTCTTGTCCCAAGTCCCAGCAGTAACTCACAGTTTTAGGCATCAGAATCCTATGTACACAGACTGCACAGCAAAATAAAGAAGAGAGATACATAACACAGGGAAACACAGAAAAATGCACAAAATTGTAACACAGTAGACAAAACACTTGGGTGCCTCTTCCCTCCTGGGTCTCCTCCGAGAAGCAACGGCCACTGGCCACTTGCTTTCTCTGTCCACAGTGGTCTCTCCACAGCGGGACTTGCTTGTTCTCTGTTCCAGGGCAGAAGGTTGGAGACCCAGACTTTGAACCCTTGGTCCCATGGAGTACTCTACAACAGTCCCTTGCCTCAGGAGCTCTAAGCACTGTTCTTGGTGTGGGGTTGATTGTGGCAAGAGTAATAGCAGGAGCTGAGGATCCAGGCAGGCTTATCTCCCCTGGGGTATCCTCACACTCATGAGCCTGGAGCCTGATGGCTCCTAGGTCTGGGTAAAGGCCCCTGGGTGAATCATTCTCGCTGGTGCTGGTTACTCCTGGATCAAAGGTATCACACTCAGTGCTGAAGGTGCATGGCCCCAAAGTGCTGCTCAGAGTAATCGCAAGGAGTGGATATAACCAGACTGGGTGATTGGCTTCCTGCCCCATGGGTCTCCTCCAAGGAAGCTGTCTTCCCACCTGTGACAACCCCCTTTACATCACTGCCAAGTGAAGGATCCACTGGTTACTGTAGACTCCAGAATCATCTGCCTCCGAGTCCTGTAGACACTGTTTGTGAATAGCACCCTCCCACTGGCCTCCCTCCTTTAAGGTCTCCTTTTAATCCCCCCACTCACTGGCTGACCATTCTCTTATCTCTCTCCAGTCTCACCACAGCAGGGCTTGCTGGTACTCTTTTACAGGGTGGCAGGTTGGGTCCCAGAAATGCTATCTGCATCCTGTACTTGGGTATGCCTCAGTCATCCTAGCACTGTACCAGTGAATCCAGAGTTCAACTGGCCTGTAGAAGTCTCTGCATCCTTGTGGTATGTGGAGAGCTTCCAAACCCCCTCCATCGGGAGCTCCTTGGCTTCCTCCTTTTCTGCTACCACAAAGTGTCTGCAGTTCCCGGACCTCACTTGTACTGCAGTGCTTTACACCTCAGCTCCTCACGGATGATGGCATACTACTCCTCCAGGTCCATCTTATCATAGACGATTGAGTCCCATCTGCATCCTGCAGAAGTAGCAATTCCTTTGGCTAAAGTGCCCTGAACTGGTTGACGCTCCTGACTAAATCCACTCCAAAGTCCTCGTCCCAATAAAAGCATCTTTCATAAGCCCTCCTGGGAAAGCCTTCTGCTAGCCCCTTGCATCTGGATGCTGTTGGGTAAATCCTGTGGTCGAGTTCCACCACTGGAATGGAAGATCACTCTGCTGAAGCAAAGCACAAAAGTATTTTGAAGCTCAGCCTCAGAGCAAGTCAGGTCCTCCAGTGAGTAGGACCACTCCCTGCTAGGATCTAGAATCAGCATCCTGCACCTTAGCTGGTACAGAGTGGCTTGCCGATTCAGTGGAGGAGGGGTGGCCAGACATGTAATCCAGATCTTCCCCAGTGGCAACCAGTCACACTCTTCAGGTCTGAGCATGGGAAAGTCCTGCTATCATCTCCCCTGCAACCAGGACACCACCTCCCAGCCACTGGCAACAGCTATCCTGTAATCCTCCTGGTTGAAACTTGCTCCTAGTATGTTGCAGGTAGCCTGCACACTATTCTGTTGCTTGTGGACATTGTAGGTTTTTTGCAGCCCCTATTACTGCCTGATCCCACCACTACCACCATAATATGACTACTCTGTTGCATCTTGTCATGGATACTCAGGATCAGAAAGGAGGCAGTAACAATATGGACACCATCTGCCAGTAAATCAATGGAGGTAATTAATTAGTTGCAGAACCCAAGAGAGGTCCCTCGAGCCACACACTAGTATACCTCTGATGCAAGTGATTTCACTCTTGCAGTAGCTGGGGTGATAATCCAAAGTCAAAATCCCCTGTGAACACTCGAGTTGTGGACAATATATTTTATACACTTTTGGAACAGTACTGGAACATTGTCAAATCAAGTGGAGCCACATAAGACCAATCAGAGACAATACTTTAGTCTCCAATCATTGCCCCCCTTTCCAATTCAGGAAAAAAACATTGCTCTCAATACAGGAGTCAATTAGTATTTCTTTGTTGTCACTCCAAAAGGGGCTCCCTGTCCCAAGCCCTGGTGCTAACTGATAGCTTTAGGCATCAGAATCTTATGACCATTGAATGCAGAACAAAATAAAGATCCAAGCTACATAACACAGGGAAACACAAAAAATACACCACACTGTAACTTAGGGAATACTTAACACAGGGTACAGAATACGAGGGACATGGCAGCAGGTACCAAAGTGCGGGGATTAACCTTTATTTACTGGGTACTATGGTTCCTTGCTTACAAGTTGAGGTTGAGGATTGAGGTTGAGGGTGGGGAACTGGGCTACACAACAATGTTTAACACTTTATAGTCCTTGGGGGAACAACACCACACAGACCTACAGCCCAAACTAGTCTATGGATTTTCACCACAATTGGCAGGGATAATGGCCTTGATAAGTACTACATGTTTTCCTTTAAAGCTAGCAAATTGGATCAGTAGAACCAGAGAATTTCACGTTTAAAGTTAAAACACAAAAAAACAAGCGTTTATGGCTTAATATTATTGGTACTCATGATCAGTAGGGATCATTTTACTATAGGCAGAGTAAATTAGATTATGGTAGGCTTCCATGTAATGATGGTTAATGGAGTTTGTTTTCTAAAGATCTCACCCGTAACTCATTGTTTGCTATACTGTGATATGCAGTCACAGACCCAAAAATGCACTGATGCCATCCCAGCTTTGTTTCTTTGCTCATTGGTAGCAACTGACCCCAAAATACATTGCCCTACTGAGATCCCTAGCATTCAATGGTTTAAAAACCCCTTTTAAAGCAGCAGGACATTTTATTTGATTCCAGTGGTGCAGCTGCCTTAGACTTTAAGAAAAGTGGTGCACTTTTGAAGCAAACCAAGTATAGCAATTTGAGTATTTGAAAAGAAAAAGAAAATAAATATGGAAATTCAATGGTAAAAAGTGTTAAAGCCACAGTTAAGTTGTCAATGAAAAGCACAAAAGCCTAGAAATACAGGTTACTTTCTTCCAACTTAAAGGGATAGTAATGTTTCATAATAAAAGCAGCTCTAATTAATCTTCATAGTATTTGGACTTTGGAGAGTGCTATTTCAATTCTGTCAGAGTTGTAGTTCAAGAGTAATTCAATGACAAAGTATCCCCCTCCCGCCCCTTTTACTGATGTAACACTGCTCAGCCAGAGCAGAAGGGAGGTGCCCAGGTAGATTGCAGAGAGGGACAATCTTCAATTAAGATAAGGGAAAAACCTGAAAAACTTGTCAATGGGGGAAGGGCTTTCATTGTTCTCATAGGAGAAGAGTGTCCCCTGCTGTTATCTGTCTGGTCTATGGACTGCATTCCACATCTGAGAAGAGATGGCTTACGCTAGGTAAAAGGGGTGGGAGGGGGAAACTTTGCTAGTGAATATCTCTTAAACCATAAAGGTTTGAGAGATAAGACTTCTATCGTTCTTCATGTTTTTTTAATGCCTACAAAATAAAATAAAGATAAAACAAAGTATTACTGTCCCTTTAAGAATGTAACCTGTATTTGCTGGATTTTGTGTGTATTTGTACAGTTGGCCTAAGTAAGTAAGCATTCCATTTGCCTGAATTTTTCTTCTATAATAGAAAATGGGAGGCATGCAACTGCGATTAGGAAATATATGAGAGGGACCTTTGTGATAATGCTAGATTTTATCAGTCACAAACAGTAGATGAATAGGGTCCAAAGGGATGGACATTCTTGTTACTTGTAACAAGGACATCTTGAATGGAAGTTTTGCACAAGATTGCAAGTCCACTGTGTGATTAAATCTCTTTTTCACAACTCCAACAGATATAACTGCAATTGGGAAACATTTTAGCTAGCATTTCTGGAATGAGCTACCATCTGGAAAATAATTAAAAATTTCCTTCCTGTGACAATGTATTTGTCACAGACCTATGTATTTTCTGAAAAATACTTATCCAGGTGGTTTTAGATATGTTCTTCCTCCCATTTGCTGGTATAAGCTGCAAGTTAGCTATTTTATGGGCTAGCAGAAAAGTTTGTGTAACCTAGAAGCTTGTGCTTTATTTATTTATTTGTTTGTTATGGGGTTATTTAACATATTTGCAATGTATGATATGCCTAGTAAAATTATATTTAGAGTTAAGATCCAAAAGATAGTGATGGATTTGAATATACATCCAATACCCAGAGCCTAGTAAATCATAATTGTGAGATAAGTCCTGGAATGTGGATATGCACACTTAAACCCTGTGTAACTTTCATCTTCTATGTCCCAACGTACCTCTGCCTAGATTGTAAGCTCTCATAAGCAGGACTCTCTGATACTTTTTGTTTTCTATTTTTGGTCGGTACTATTTTATGTCTGTACTGTTTTATAGCTGCATGTCTGTTGTCTATAGTACAGCACTGCAGAAAAAGTTGGCACTTATAATAAATGATGATAATAATAATATACAGTTATCTGAGGCAACATCAGTTGTAGTATATGGTAACCAATTTTTAGCTTTGTTGTGATGTATCCATATTGAGATTGAGGACCAGCATTGGGTGATCTCTGATTTATTTTAGGATAAATGCTCTTCTAGCCCACAATAGTTGGCAGGGGTTAAAACGCAGTGTGATTCAATAGATTATCTTACCCAATATTTAATCTATTTTGATAAATAGATCCATCAATTTAGGTAAGTTTAATGCCTGTCAGTAATGCAAGTTATCTGTAACACACAAAACTCCATGTGACTTCAGGAAGCATATGATTCTCTGTTTGCATCCAGATGTCTTATAAACTCAGATAAAGCCATTAATATTCTGCAGTATAGATTTTAAGATTTAGATTAGCATTTTGAGTGGGACTGTCTGAAAAAGGTAAATAGGAATTCCTGGCATTCAATACATTACATGAATATCAAAAGTTTTTTTTTTGTTTTTTTATAATGTCCCAAGAGGAAAAACTCATTGTCATTTTGTCTTGTGATGGTAAGTGTCAAAAACTCTTCTGATATTGTTCAAGATGATATTAAAAGTACTTTTGTTATAAAGAACTCCCAAGAGTGATGTAAAGGTGATATATTTTAATGGCTAACTGAGAACATAGAAAGTGCAAGCTTTCAAGATACTAAGGTCTCTTCTTCAGGAATAGGTTAACAAATAAAGCAGGAGTAACACTGCATTTATATATATATATATATATATAAGAATATGACAACCATTTGAAATAAGTTATATGAACACAATGGAGCACAGTAAACATATGCCTGCACACAGGGCTCAAAATTTCCACTCGCCACTAGCCAATGGTATGTTTTGGCTTGCAGTGGCGAGTAACTTTTCAGGTCTGGTTAATAGCAAAGGACTTAAAATTATAAGCCCTGCATAGATGAGATACGATATTCATAGGGTAGCAAAGTCCTCCTAATTTGTAAATGTTCATTGACCATTATAAGGTACCACCTTTACATAACTCTTGAGAGTTCTTTATTATAAAAGAACTCTGAATCCCATCTACTCTACTGGCTAACATGGTACCGCCTTTATTTGTGGATATTGAGTGACATGAATTCCTGTTTCACTGTTCCTGTTGGAACAGAAGGCTTCATTTAAGGTGCACATGACTGGGTTGTCCAGAGAAAAGAGCAGTTGGTGTCTTATAGATACTACTAAGTGAAAGAGGTAGATGCAACTCGGACATATACTACGTATTAACAAAAAGAAAATGCTGAGTTGTGCTACTTGCATCATGGGAGGAGCAGTGTGGGTATGCCAGCCTTCAGTAGTGTGCATTTCTCCTGCACCTTTTTTTCACAAAGTGTTGCAGACCTCTATAGCATTCAAGGGGTTAAATACCACATTTAATTCAGTGAGAATGTTTATTTGTCCTCTCTGATGCAGATGATTTGCTCCATAATTGCTCCAACCCTCTTTAATTCTTCTACTTCAATGTATAAAGCTGTAATGAATATTTGTCTTTACATGTTTGTAATGAATGCACAGACAGTGGATCCTGTTTCTTCTTCTGGCAACACTAAATTAATTTTTGATCCTCCCTTATTTATGACATGCCACTCAGTACTTCACAGTACAATAGTAAGAACTGCAATTCTGCTGTGAGAAGTGATCTGTGACTAAAATTCTGGCCACAGACTGATTTATCTTTGAGGTGCTAAAGGCACTTACCATAATTGATATTCAGGGAATGGTAAATGCCAACTCAGAGGTGTCGATAATCATGCCCTACAAAGACTGACTGGGGGATATGTATCAAGCAGCCACTTTTGAGAATTATCTCTGAAGGAAAAATTATGATTACATCAGCCTCAATGGGCCTTGGCAGGCATAACATTTGCAAACAAAATCTGATACTTTACTGAGTTGCCATGTCAACAACAAGAGGGGATTGTTTTCTGACCCCCAATCCACTTGTTACAAGAGATGGGCTGCACAATGCTGCTTCTGGCTAATTGTTTTCTTTGCCTTAAATGAACAATTAGGAAATAATTGTCCTACTCTAAGACTATCTTTGTTTCAGAAAATATGTAACTTTGTTCTCTAAAAGCTCTCCAGGACATGCTTAAACACAAAAGAAAACTCAATGTATTCTTCCTGGTAAAACACATTTACAATAAATAAGTAAATATACCTATATATAAATAAAATAAAAACATATTTATACAGAAGTAGTATAAATATACATTGTGGGCTGGATACAATTGGAGATGATAAACATTTCACTGGATTTTATTTCAAATATTACTAGTGAAATGGGTACATTTTAAGATTAAACCAGTTTTAAATTTATTATCGGCAGCTGAATTCAGCCCAGAATGTCATGGTAGATTAAGTGGTAATTAATTAATCTAATGCACGATTTTTCAGCTGGCAAACTATAGAGATAATTGATAACTTCACTATGTAGAATAAGAGAAAAATTTAAATTTGTGCATAACAATCACATCATAATTTATTGTACCATTTACATAAATCATTAAAATCTTTTCCGACATAGAGTTGGAGGCTTGATATATCGACATTGAATTGCAAAGAAACTTGTCTAATACCCAAAAGGAAAAATCACACAATACCTAAATATACCCATTTACTGTATGTTGTAGTCATATACTTACCAAGTCCCAAGCATGATACTCTGAGTCCAGATTTTCCAAGGTTCCTAGGAAAGACAGACAAGGTCTTATTACTGATAATGATTCTTTTATGTGATATCAGAATAAGAGAAACATAATTCCTTGTAATTGTACAAAGAACTACAAGAGTACACATTGTGCTTGATTCATCTGTAGTGTAGAGGTAATTGCTATTTTTATAATAAAGAGACTTTTAGTTGGGGGGGATAAACCAAACAAGCCCCAGCTGATCACTCATACAACAGCTTAGAGCAAGGATAGGGAACATTCAGACCTCTAGCTGCAGTTGGACTACAATGCTAATCTCCCACAACAGTCATTTGGGAATTGTAGTAGAACAGATGGAGTTCTGTAGGTTTTCCATCCCTGCTTTAAGCTATTGTGTTATTGCTAATAATAAAATTATATCCAACTTTGCAATGACTTCCCTATAACCCAGGGATAGGCAATCTAGTTGTTTCCCTGTCCCTGACTGGATGCAGATTGAAATAGGCTGTTAACCCTTTGACTGCCAGTGAGGTGTCCAATGCATTGAGTTGGCACTCAAAGGGTTCAATTTTACTTGGGTAGATAAGCAACAGCAAAGAGAACAATGTCACTACCATATTCCTAGCAGAGCAACAACCTCTCAATCAGAAAAACAGCTCCACCTACCAGTCAAGCCCATTATGCATAATATATGCTTCTGTTTATCCAGCACCCCTCCTTGACACCACTGGCGCGATGCAGGAAACATGCGCAATCGTTATTTCCCGTGTGAAAACCACTAGGGAATAGGTTTGCGCATGATTTTGTTGAATTGTGCATGAAAATTCAAGATTAGCGAATGGCTGCATACATTTTTTTTTTGTGGGCGTGGCTAAGATTAACGAATCTGTGTGAGAGGAATAGTGACTGCGCCTAATGCAAGAACTGCTATTGCGAACGAATTTATACGTATGTGTATGTTGTCGTAAAATAGAATTTTTCATGCGCAATTCAAGAACCGTTCGGTATTTAGCTTCCTGGATTAGAACATGTGCAAAATCTATCTGCGCACAAAAATTCCTTTATCCGATGCAAATGTTTCTTGCATCGCGCCACATGTGCATTATAACAAAACAGTCATCTTCTTCTGCAAGTCTCAGTGTGGTTCGTTTGAAAGTCAGTTGGTGAATCCATCTGCAGTCATCTCTTCTGATTGGCAGCACTGGATGTCAGTGATGCCTTAACCTTGTATGTCTCTGAGCAGGCACTGCTTAACATCAGTGTGTTTTGTCTAGGGTTCATTGTCTCAGTTTGTTCCAGCCTCATACATCCTTGGTTGTCTTCTAGAATTGACCAGAGACCAATCGCGACACATGTACTCTACTGCAGTTGTAGAAAGTGCAACAGTCACTTTCTATTGACTGGACCTCCTTCTCCATGTTGAATGAAGCAACTACTTGTTGATTTGTGACCAGTGGTATATCCTGCCCATTCAGCATCTATGTTATTTAATTAACTCTGGATTTGAGGTTTGTGGCAATCGGAAATTAATTTGGATTGTTCCCTTTAGATACTTCAATGCCCTCTTTACTGCATTCCAATCATATTGGAAAGGTGTTGCACAATATCCTTACTGCTACAGCAATGCCTGGGGGGAGATTTGCTAAGTGTTGATAAAGAGGTGATAAAGTGGAGATGAGTTCTCCAGTTTATCACTTCCCCAGTTCCTATGTTAGTCTAAGTGAGCCTATGCATTAAGATTTATTTGATAACATAGGAACTGCAGAAGTGATAAACTGGAGAAGTGATCTCCACTTTATCACTGCTTAGTGAATCTCCTCCTGGTCTTTTTACAGTGGTGATGTATAAGTAACTGCTTTGCAGTAGTAATCAGTGATGGGTAACATGTTCTCTGTTCTAAACAAAGAACACAAGATCAGTACTATAAAATCCTGAAAGAATAGAGGATACAATAAATATTTATATAAAATAGTTTAATACATGGCTAACTGCCTAAAATATATAAGAGCTTCCTAAACAAACAATATGACTCTCTAGCAATCTGAATAACAATGTATCAAAACATACAAATGCAAACTATAAATACAAATCACCAACAGTATATATTTTCAATGATAAGCCAATATGCACTTCACCGGCTCCCCACAATGTAGGGTACGTCCAAAGAAGACCCTGCTGGTCCTGTGCAAAAAATGGAAAACACACACCGTACAACACTCTGGCCTATCAAGCACAGCTAAACCCGTGCAAAAATCGGAAAACAGACACCTTATGATTCCTTAGCCCGCCTTCCGTCAAGCACAGCTCCTACTTACAGTGTCTACCCACAACGTCCCTCCACACGGGGGATCCCCTGCAGTCAACAGGCAAAATCCTTACCAGATATATAGACTAAATAAGCAATAATATACTAAAAACATCAACTAACTATAGAGGTCCAATATGGCAACAAACATGTCATTCAGACCTAAATATAATTATAATATTGATATCAACGTAAGGTTCCAATAACATGATGGTTAAAGGTGTTTAATAATCATCCTGCCGACCCTCATCCCTTTAAGGGTATACCGATGTATAGCAGATCTTTTACCCAACTTCTTGTTGTTTTAATTAAGGTTTGTATCTGCTATATAATTTGTATATTATACAGTCCATACCTTAATAGCAGCCTCAAGAATATAAAATGCAGCCTTAACTCACGGAACACCTGCGTCCTCTTCTCTCGCGTGTTCAACGTGTGCTTTTCATCTGCTATTTTCTTGATTGGCGTCTTATACTTATAACAGCATGGATACTGTTTCAATATTCATCGGCATTCTTTAATTGGGTTCCTCTTCATGAGTCTCTCCACCATATCAATATTCCCCTCGTATAATTTCCAACGCGTTTCGAAACATGAACTTGTTTCTTCCTCAGGGAATCTCTTTGTTATTCAGATTGCTAGAGAGTCATATTGTTTGTTTAGGAAGCTATATTTTAGGTAATTAGCCATGTATTAAACTATTTTATATAAACATTTATTGTATCCTTTTCCTATTCTTTCAGGATTTTATAGTGCTGATCTTGTGTTCTTTGTTTAATATTATCTTTTTACCATTGGGAGTGTGGTTTTCTGATTGGGCTGCTGATGTCCTGTTGGATTCTGTAACCTCACCAGTTGTGCCTCATATTCGATTACATGTTCTCTGTTCTGCTGCTCTTTAGGTAATCTAAATCAGTTCATTTGCATCTTTTCTAAGTGTAATTCTCTGGTTTTGATTGAGAAGATGGTTTCCATTCATTTCCCAATCCACCTGAATTCCGAAAAAGTGTGTAATGTGTTCAGTTTCTTTATATTCTGGTGATTTTACCAACTGACTGTAGTCCTTTCTTGTTCAAAACAGGTTATTATGTTATCAGTGTAAATTTTGGACATATATCCATCTGCTGCCATGATTGCTGAAATACAGACATAGATATGCTTTACTCAATGAGAATCGTTCTTATGTGAGCACTATTTAAGTCCACAGATGTTCCACTGAAGACTGCACACATGGTTCTGTTTTGTGAAAGTATTTTACCACGAAGAATACATTAAGATTGTCTCTCGTTTTCAAGTATGTCCCAGACTCATTTTATCTACCTCCGAAGGGTGAAAGGCTGTTGCTGACCTTGCTGGGACTAGTACCTGCAACCTTGAGGTGCATTAACCAACTGGCTGTTCCACATAGATGTACTCCTTGATGTCTTCATGTAGAAAAGCAGTTTTGACAAATATGTACTACACCTGTATTCCCGTTCTGGCTGCTACACTGAGGATTGCTGCTGTGGTGGTTTACTTTATGACTGGAACATATGCTTCATCATAGCACTATCTAAATTTCTGGGAGTAGCCATCTTGCCATGTATCTGTGGAAATGTCCTTATATTCTTCTGCTATGTATTTGATTGTGAATGTCCATTTACTTTTAATAGTGTTTCATCCAGGGTGAAGCTCAGTGAGTGTCTAGGCTTGTTATGACTTTTTAGTGTGTGGGTGCAGGATTCTACACCAGTTACAATGATTTTGATCTCCACAGCCCACCAGTCTGTTCTCTTAGAGCACTTTTCACTTGGAACGTACATGTAAGTTTAAATCCAGATACTCTAATATGAGCTGTGCCATATTAGTCCTTTGAATGGTTTTTGACAGTAGCATCTTTGTAGGTATAGCACTGCAATTATTACTCTTCCTAGTACTTGCTGGGTAGGGTATGTGACAGCATACATTTTTTCATCTGTACTAAGGTGCAGTTATAATTTCTGTCAGCCAGTTGTTTTTAGGAGTGTATGGTACAGTTGTTTGGTATTAATACCTTGTTATTCTATATATGCTTCTATTTCCCCCATTGTCTGCGTAAATTATTCCCAGTTTCCATTGGAATTTATTGCTGGCCATGGCTATACACTCTTGAAGCTTGTCCAGCACCTCACTTTTCTGCTTTATTAGATGTGTCATGATGTATCAGGAAGTCACCAATAAAAGTGACAAAGTATCTGTTTCAGTCAGGTGAGGGGTCTTCTTTGCCCCAGATACATTAATGTGGAAGACTGTCTAGTGGTGTGTGGTTTTACTTTGACTTCTTTGTGAAACTGGAGTATGTGTAGCTTTTATTCTGATGAATAATGTGTGTTTCATGAGCATGTGGCATGGCAACGTTGTTATGCCTTCTGTTAATTTCTGCTTTTTCGAGCACTTTTCTTGAATCTTGCTTATATTCTGTGCCACAGGTAAAGGAACCTGCTGTGGTAAGTTTGCTCATTCTCAGTAAAGAGTTCATACAGGTGCTTATTTACCATTCCTTTTGATAGGACTCACTTCCTTAATTGTATATTAAAGACCAAGGGATTGCATTGTGAGATGATTGCTAGCCAGATGTTTCATTGACAGGGGGCTACCTTATATGTTGGTGACATATAAAACATTATTTACAGTGATGCCACATCTGCCCTCTGATGGCATAGTACAATGGATGAATCCATGGGCATATCCCTCTATTGTGAAGCTCTTGTCATTCGCTATGAAGATTTGACTTTTCACATTGGAGTCAATTTCTGTGAACAATGGCTGATCATTTGTCATGTGGCTTGCTGCCCCAAAGTCAATGTGCCATCCATGTGATGCACTCTTCTGAGTAGCCTTGAAGCAGCCACAGTTATGTGTCAGTGGTTTCCTTTGTAACTGCTTTAACCCTTTTAGTGTCTCTGATTTCAACTGCTCAGCCTTCCAGAATAAATAGAACTTTTTGAGCTTTATTTGCAGCAGACACATAACCCTGTTTCTTGACTGCCTAAAGGCGCACCAATACATAACCAAAGACCCAAATCCCCCTCAGTAATGGACACAGACAACTCTCTGGGAAGGAAAAGGCCACAGCTTTATTAAAAAATTATAACAAACTTAACATTATGCCTGCATCTCAGCAACTGCAGAGTGGCATGATAAACACACCCAACCAACAACAGTCTCTGCCCCCACTCGCGCCATTAGCCTGTGAGCGGGGAACTAACTTCCCCAAAACCCGCTAGGAGTACTTGACAGCTCAAAGTTATTCCCTGGCGAGGACCCACCCCAGAAAATTTGCTGTGACACCAAAGAAATTCACCCGTGTGGCAAAATATTTCCAAAAGATGGTCCGCGCCCCGCAGTCATGCCCTCCCTCAACTATATGTCGAGGAAGAGGCCTCTTTCTTAAGTATTGTACCTTTGTGGACCTTGAGAGCTCCATCTGGTCTCTCACTCCATTTATCACCCATATTTTCTATTCTTCTGTCATATTGATCAATTTGTTTGCCTTAGCATACGCCAGTGTAAGATCTTGTTCAGGTCTGATTTCTAGGGCATTAATGAGGGCACTGTATTAGTCTGTTAGGCTGAATAACAATAACACCACTGCATGATTACCCTTGATGTCATATCCAGTTCCATATAGCTGTTCTCTAGCATGGTGTTCACATGTTCATGCATTTCATGGCTTCTTCCCAGCTTCATGTTACACAGTTTATACAGCAAATATAATTTACTGTTACTTTTTCTATAATGCACCCCACATACCTTTAGCTGTGCTCTCCTTTCTGATATGGATGAGTTGGTCATCCCCTACCAGCAGGCTTATAATTGGTTTTGCTTGCCTTTTCTTTCTGTCCCATTCTGCTGCGTTATCAACTGTATTTATCCAGCACATCCCAGGAATCATTTTTGAATAGCAGCACTTCCAACTAGAATTTTCACAGCTGGTAGATGCTATTATTTAGCATTGCCGCCGTAAACTTCATATCTGAACTGATTGCAGTTTTCAGCAGTTTGATGCAGCTTCACGCACTTCACACTCACACTCTGTTTTTGGTGCAGTTTTGCTTTGGGGTTAAACATAACTTAGGTTTATAATTATTCATTTTACTCTGACTATCCTGGGCCCATAACTTGTTTATTTTAATGAAAATAACTAACTGGATGTAACATGAACAGGCTGTGAAACTTTACTTGTACATATAGGGAACATCAAACAGAACAACACAGTTACATATTCATGGATAAAATTGGGGTAGAAAATATTGTTCTTGCTTCCTTTAGTAAAGCAACATGCTTTCAGTCAGGAAAATAACAACAAAAAAATGAATAAAGCTTGCCACAGCTCCACCTACTGTTTGGTGCGGTTCACACCAATTATACATAATACAATACATGATCTTGTTTCTCCAACAAATCTTTGGTTCCTCAACTTTTGGTGACTACAGCTTCCATCATCCCCAACAGCTTCTGGAGAAGAGTATTCTACTACAAAAGTTTTGATAACTGTAGTAGCATATCAACAACAACAAAAAAATCAGTTGTCGCTTTTTAAAATGTATATTATTTATCATTAATATTATTATTAATATGACTATCCTATATAATAATTTGCTAGGATGTTTGTCAGAAGCAGTCATGCACAGTAGAGACTGCGCACGCTGCAGTCATGCACATTAGAGACTGCCCTCACTGCAGTCATGCGCAGTACAGAGTGCCCAAACGCACTGCGGCTGATACGGAGCAAGGTGCTCTGAATTCAGACCAGAGTCCGTGCTGCACACCTTCATGGGACCGCTGTCCCAGGAAGGTGCGCAGAGAAGACTATGGTCCGAATTCGGAGAGCCTTGCTCCGTAACAGCCGCAGTGCGTTTGGGCACTCTGTACTGCGCATGACTGCAGCACGGGCAGTGAGCGGAGAGGCTCCGGGCACCAGCCGAGGCTACTGGGTGGCACTGTGGCCCATGTACATGGGCTTTTAAACTAGTATAAAATGGTTAACAAGCTTTCTGGGTTGCACTGAAAATGGGCTGAGTTGGTGCTCTAAATCCCCTTTGCACAGTTATGTAGACACTCAGCTCTATCAGACAGTGAGTGTATATTACATTTCCTTCAGTGCACTTGCCTTCAATGTCTTTAGTGGAATGTTTATCGAAAAGAATGGCAGGATGAAGACAAGACCAGATGAATTTACAGAACTCAGAGAAATTCAGGGAAAGGTGATATTTTCAAAAACTAAGTGCCCATTTTTACAGTATATAGACAGCTTGTGAATGTAAGGGAAAAGGTTCCCAATTCTGTATTTATTAAGAAAAGTATTGCATCCTAGAGGAAGCATTGCACCTTTAACCATTTGAGTGCCAGAGAGGCATCCAATGGATTGCTTTGCAATGCGTTGAATACATCTCTGGCACTCGAAGTGTTAAATACTTTTTATAAGTTTTGTATATGAACCTGATTCTGTTGTTCATTCCCATCTTTTTACTTTATTTGATGATTACATTTTAATGAGAAAATGTAACCTTGGCAGGTAGGTCACCAAAACCAGTCATATAGCCAAAAGTACTAATTGTGCCTTTCTGGATGTTTTCCCTTGAGATAACAAAGTCGTATTTAAGACACTGAATGACTGATATTAAATCCGAGGAGCTCAGGGTCTGTGAAGGATCACATCATTTTTCACTTTCAATTAACTTCCATTCTGTTATGTATCTTGTACTCTTCCAGACATAATTATAGAAGTAATGTTGCAGGGCAATGACATCTAAAAAAAAAAAATCCAGAGGCAACCTCCTGGGATGGATTCCAGACTTCTCTAGTCTATGTATGATGGCAACACATTTAATTTAAATTAAGTACACAGTGCCCTGTAGGTTTTGCAAGTCTTTCATGTTGATAGTTATGGGTTCAGAAATTAATATGCTCAAAGCAAGGTGATCTGCTTGCTTCTTTTAGGTCACTTGCCCTAAGCAACATATGTTCAGCATGTTTTCTGAATGCATCAGCTGCAAGCGCAGTTTGGAAGCTAACAGTGAATGGCTCAATTAGCTTTTAGTGGAACTCTGAAGAAAAGAAATTGCATAACAGGTATAATTCACCACTTTAAGACCAGCACTGTACTGATAATATTGGAATTATCTTTGGGCTATCTCTGTTCTCGTTACATTTAAGAGCTAGTTTACATAGCTATGGAGAGAGCAATACATGAGTTTTTTTTTATATTACAGGAAAAATCAATCAAGTATTCCAAGGGGATTAAATGATTGGATTTGTTTTTGGAGCCAGTGCTAAACTAAATATATATTTTTAACCCCTTGGATGCTAGAGAGGTTTCCAGTTTTGCAATCACTCACGCATCCAATCTGGATTGAAGATGATGGTGCTGATGCTGCAGGCCATAGAATAAGTATAGGAACAAGAGAAGTATGTTGAGCCACTTAATGGATGTATAAAACCACTGGCACTCAAAGGGTTAACACCTTTTATGCTGACAAGATGTTCAATGCTTTGCACCCAGTGGTTTAATACAGACAGATTTTGAGGTGTACATATAAATATAACATGCATACTTAACCCCTTAAGTACCAGCGGTCCAGGGAAGTTACCTTCCCTTAAGGACCGCTTTGATCCTTGCCAACGCGCCGGTACACGTGACCTGTTAAGCGTACCGACGTGCCGCTTTGCGGCCTAAGAGAGATCGATCCGGTCTTGGATCGATCAATTTTAGGCCCCGTTTTTACTTACAGCGATCCCGGTAGAGCGATGTAAGTAAAAAGTATGTGACGTGCTATGACCGTCACTGGTCCTTAAGGGTATAAGGACCGTGACGGTCATACCACGTCACATAGTCCTTAAGGGGTTAAAGTGGTTCTAGATCAGAAGTTCTCAGCCCATGCCCTCAGTGGCCACTAACAGGCCAGGACTTAGGAATTTCCCTGCTGGAGCACAAGTGTGTTGATCAGAGGCTCAGTCATATTGATTAACTCCCCTGTGTTCTTAAAAGGAAATTCTCTAAACCTGGCCTGTTAGTAGCCACTGAGGGCATGGGTTGAGAACCACTGTTCTAGATAATGTACTACCCTATTCTAATCCTGTTGTTACCTCCATTTAGATTTGGGACTAAAACTCCTTTCATTGGTTGGGGAGAATGGGAGTTGTAGTCCCAGACAGCTAGAGAGCCAAATGTTGGCTACACACGATCTAGCCTCTTCTTGCATCATACTTGTCTGCTAGAATTAATGCTCCCTTTAAAACCTCGGATTGTATGAGATGTCCCCAGTTCTTCCACCTGGGAATGCAGTTTGAGACCCCTGAGCAAAATCTCAAAAATATACTACACCTGTGGACCTCAGGAACCGAGATGCTATTATAAAGGCAGAGGGCTGAAATACTAATTAGATGATTTCTGGGGCAAATCCTTTGTACTAAAATGCACAAATAACATGTCCATTGATTTAAATGGGGGTTTACCTCACTGAATGGTACAGAGAAATAAATGAATTAGAGACCTCACTAGTTTCAGATAGTACTAAGTCGCCATGCATTCATTAATCACATGGCGACTAGCTTGGCAATCAAAGTCTTATCTTTAAAAAATAGCACATTCTAAAGAAATCCTTCCCGTTTGGAGACTGGAACCCAGGCTACAGCGCAGACATCTTGCCTGCACGCCTGCGCTGTCAGTCACGGTCTCCTTTGAGTTGTATTGCAGTGACCAAATGGTCACCGGAAGGGACTGACGGCGTAGGTGCGTTGACCGCACTAACCTGCCCGTCAGTCTCCAAACGGGAATGATTTCTATAGAATGTGCTATTTTTTAAAGGTAAGACTTTGATTTCCAAGCTAGTCGGCATGCCCTTAATGAATTCATGGCGACTTAGTACTATCTCAAAGTTCCGCTTTAAAATCATCATTTAAATCAAACAGAATGTTTATTTGTTCCTTACGGTGCAGCTGATTTGTTCCAAGAATGCTCCAATTTTTTCTTATTACACTAGCTTCAGAGTAAAGATAAAATCAGATTGATAAAATGAAAGATATAACAAAAGGGGTATAGAAAGAAAATGATGGAAAGGAAGAGGCAAAAACAAAGAGAAGGAGAGATGTGTGGACTATACCTCCCTTCTGATCACACAAGCAATTTCCAGGACACATCATAACAGATCATTTTCCATACAGGATGTTATACAACTGGACTTTCACAATATGTCACCTGTTCCAGTTATATCAATACAATCTATACATGGGACCTCATCCTCCAAAAGAGTGTTCATTGTATAACAAGCTCATTAAAATAAATCAGCCAGGGAGACAAACCTTTCTTAAAAATTGTAGTGTTTTCCTTAACCTATACTATTCATTTTCCCATCTCATAGCTATCTTGAATTTTGGATTTAAAATGTGTGAGTGTTGGGATTGTTGGCTGTTCCAGTATTCTGCAATGGCTCTTCTGAAATCAAGTGTTATTTGGGCAATCAGTTTATTACATCTCCTTGGCATAGCTTTTGCTGACTTAGATAACAAAAGAGATCCATGGAATGATGTATCTACCCACAACCTCCTCAATTAAATTATGCACAGAAATTCATGGGGGGTGGAGATGTGTGACAATGAAATATTTTTACACCAAGATTACTATAGCAACTGTGATTGTACAAGAGCAGCCATTACATTTCAACAAATTACTTTTGCTAATCCTGAACCTTCCCAGACATTGCAAAGTCACTGAGGTTGATGTATTAAGAATGGGCAAACCAGCCACATGGGACAAATGCATATTGCCCAATTTGGAAAGCTCTCTTGCATTTAAGGGGTTAAAAGTCCCATTTACAGCAAGTGGAATATGTAGTTACCTCCTATGAAGTAAGTGGTTTGCTCAAGAATTACTACAGTTCCTCTTAGAACATCAGCCTTACTGACTTTAGAATCAACGGTTCCATATTCAAGAAAAAAGACATTAATTGATGCAAATGATGTAGCCTCTTATAGCAAATAATATGCTTTCTGTCCCTCTCCAACTAAACATTTAGTCTGCCTCAATGATGGCTGCACTAAAAGTAGACAAGGTGGGTGACACACTTAACTCTCCTCTGCAAACTGTGGGAGTCCCACTGAGACTGGGACCCCCACTACCACTACAGCTCCACACTAATATTGCCCAACTGAATACAACAAAAATTGCTCGGGGTTCACATTATGTTGTTGCAAAGTGTAAGAAATCTCAGACATATGTATACTTCACTCCTTGTACATGATTCATACTGAAGAGTTACCCCAAACCTCATCAGCACTTCCATTCAACCCTCATCCTCTATGGAATAAAGTGAATAAGCTATGTGAGTATCACGCTACACAGACTGTTAATGGGTAGTTTAAAGGGACAGTGCCTCCTTGAGTAAAAAATTACTTTTCTTAATAAATACAGCATTTAGTATTTTGAAACTGACATACAACTGTCCTTACAATCATTAAAAATGTACAGATATGTTTTGATATTTTATAGTTTTTGATACTTTCATTATTTTGGATGAATTATAGGATGAGATTGAATATATCCTATAATATGCACGGGCCGCAATGACTCCCTGTCAGGGCTATCTTCAGCTGTGAATATAGGAGTGAGACTGAGAAGGAGGTATCAGAAACAGTGTTTAGACATGAGGAAGGGGTTCCCATCCTGTCCATAAATCAGCTACTGTATCAGAGGTTGGCCAGAATCCAAAATCTTTGCTTTTTGTACAAGTGGTGTCAAACACCACAGATCAATGAACAGAGATGGGTGCTGTCACAGGAACAAATGAATCCATCAGCAAACTGCCATTACCCAACAGGATCATATCTTATCCCCTTCAGAGCAAATGGTCCTGGTAATTGGATTGTCATATATCCCTACCTCAAACATCACTTTTTGATTTAGATCTCTGCAAATTGTATAGAACATTAAAATTAAAGACTTTCTTAAAAGATAAATTAAGCATTTGGTAAATCATCTGTCTCTGAAAGCATTTTGACCATCTATTAAAACCGCCCCTATTGTCTCATTTATGCACCTTATGAAGAGGAAGATCATACATTTGTACGACCAGTTTGAAGTCAAGTATAATGATCTCAGTCTGCAAGATAAAAACCACTCATTGAAAGACATGAACATTAGACACCCTTTGGATAAAGGTGGGGTTGTGGTTTTGATAAAATGTAAGGATTATCTTTGGGCGATTGTCCATCAATTATATGATGATTGGTGCTATAAGAAACCGGCTTATAACCATACTTACTCTTTTAAATATCAACTTGAGAGGCTGATCAAGAGAGGAGTTTAATCTAGATAGATCTCCAAAGAGATTCATAATTTTTTAATAAAAATTAAAAAACCCAACTGATCATCCAATAATATAGGCAGTTGACTCTCTCACTCATTGAATGTCACTGTTTGTGGATCATTTACTTTATTACTGCTTCAATCAATTCCCATTTACATTCAGAATACTACTGACTTAGATCAGTGAAGTAGGAAATGTAAATTGTAAGTTGATCATGGCAATTCTAGATGTATCTAGTTTATACCCATGCATTCCAGGATGAACTGATGACCACAAGAGATTATGCCACAACATGTCACAATTAGGAGAGATCACCGGTTTATTTCTTGAAAATGATCAAATTTATATTGAACAAAAATGTCAAATTCAAGACAAGATTTTTTTTTTTATAAAACAGTGGGGGTCAAAGATGGGATCACCATAATACACCGTTACACTAACTATCTTCATGCGGAAATCTGAGTCTATATGTATTTTCAACAAGTCTAGATCTAATTACCATAATATGAGATTGGTCCTTTTTTTATAGATGATCTATTGATGTTGGGCAGAGTGTGAAAAATCTATTAGCGTTCAATGACTGTGTAAATAGTTTACCTGTCACCGGTAAATTTACGCCATCTTTTAGAAATAAATAAATGATCTATGTCGCATGTTTTGTTTAAAACTGAAGAGGATCTAATTTATTCATGTATTTAAATGAAGACTACAGATCACAACACATTGTTACATGCCAGGATTCAACACCCTATTAGCCTGAAGGAAGGCTTAGTATATTACCAATTATTGAGTGAGGTTCATCACATGGTGTGAATAGGATCCTGACACTAAATTGCAAGAAATGGGCAATACATTTATAACAAGGGGCTATGATGAAACTGAGGTGTTGGATAATATACAGAAGATTAAAATGAAAGACATTACTGCATTATTGACCCCGCACAGTGTGGTAATGATACAGAAATCCAATATTATATTAACATTACATTTACTGACCTCTAAGGTTTTCAAACAACCTGTTGGTGAGAATTGCATAATTTATTCACAGATAATGAGAGTGGACATCTTTTAGACAAACAACCACATATTGGGTACAAAAGAGATATTAAGGTTAGATGAAGTCTGATCTAGTGGCTCACTGGCTGATTACAAACAATGTGTCTAACAGATGCATATCATGTATATATTTAAAGAGGCAGAAGTATTTCTTTCATCCTGGGGACAATAAAATATATATGATTAAGAATCATCTTATATGTGAGATGGATTTTGTAGTCTACATTATTTGTCCTTGTAGGCTGATCTATCTCAAAAAACAGGTCAACCTTTTAACATCAGAATGAATGGACAGATCCATTATGAATAGAGAAAGCACTTGAAGAGAAAATATCTGATGCAGACTTAAGAAAAATACCAGTTACCTGTCAATTTTAAGAACAGAATCATATATTGTGAGATTGGATATATAGTCATTGATCATGTGGCTAAATATCCATGTGCAGGTAATAGCATAGGAAACTATTACAGCACAAGCGTTTATATTTAGGTGATGGTGCTTCTGTTCTTTATCCTAGATGAAAGTTACTAATGATAACTGAAATGTCAGAACTTTGTTATAATGCACTGAATAAAACACATATTTTATTATAATTTGGTTGCCGTTTTCCCAGAGTGCACGGCGAAACTTTGATCGCCTCCACAGGCATCAAAGCACTATTACCATGATTTTAAAATCTTGGGGCTGTTAAATTCAGCTGCTTTCCTCTTCCTTTTACCTCTTTCTTCCTTTAAACCTCCCGCTGATGATCAAAAGCCAGCCCAGTGAAGGAAATTTGTAGGAACAGTGTGAGCCGGGGATGGGGGAGGACGGTTGAGTTATTTGAGCAATTGGCACCATCAGTGTAATAAAATGAGAGCAAAGTACTTTTCCTGTTGTCATAGCAACATAAGACTCTTGTTAAACATGTTTTAATATATTCATTTGAATAAGTGATCTGAGGACAAACGTAGTAAGATAGATTTGGTTAATCTCTCCCCTTAACATGCTATATACCATACTTTTGCAATTCATCCCAGGGTGCACTACATCTTTAACACTGTAATAGATATACACAGCTCATTGACTCATTAGGAATAAACTTAGTAAAACATAATAGCTGTCCTTTAATACATCTTTTTTCACATCATATACTGAGCATATTACTAGCATAAAATATCAACTACATTTCCCACTATACATATCAAGAAAGTGGAAGCTGGGATGGGAGGGGTGGGAATTTTACAAGTCACTCTGCACAAAGATTTGCAGCAGTACTAAGGAGGGAGAGCAATACAACAATCTTCACACAAATCGCCTATATAATAATTTGCTAGGATGTTCGGGCAGTGTCTACTGCGCATGATTGCATCGCGTGAGTGAGGCAACGCAAGACTGCATCACGTGGAGCAGTGAGGTAGCAGCCTTTTAACCCTATGAGTGCCAGAGGGGTACGCAACGCATTGCGTACCCCTCTGGCACATAAAAGGGTTAACATTACCCAGACCTTGGCCCGTGTACACGGGCTTTTACACTAGCAAACTATAAACATTCTTTTAAAGAGGAACTACTATGCATATTAAAGTGCCCCCCAAATCATTTTTAACATGGCATTAAGTATATCAATACTTAACTATTATACATAGTAAGTCATGCGTTATTTAGAAATATCTTCTTCAGATTTCTAAATAATGCCGGACTTACTAAGGATAATAAAAGTATTGATATGCTTAACGTTATGTTAAAAATGATTTTGGGGGAACTTTAATATGCTCTAACACAATATATAAACTCGTGGCCTTTCTTGTGCGGGTATGAAGGGAATCTCAGTGCTGGCATCTTAAAAAACAAAACCACATTTACTTATATCAGAGGTTGCAACATCTGGCTCTCTATTTATTAGAGACTATGGGCGAGATGTTCAAAAAGTCGTTATAATGAAAAACTTCTCGGATCATGAGTTGGTGGTAAAAGAAGGACAATATTTTCAGAAGTAAATCTGTCACGTTTGAAAATTCATCTAAAGAATTAAAAATAACAGTAAGTAAGTAAGTATTGAACATTGCCTTTAAAGGAGCAGTAAACTTTTTTTATGAAAACATATATATTTTACAGATCTTTTCCTGCTGAATAAAACAAAGTCACTCCCACTGCTGTCAGGTGTCCTATTCAAAACTTATTACAGTTCAAATAACCAGGAAGTGAATTTACTGTGTTTACTTCCTGATAGTTCTAACTGACAGGAAGTGACAGGCAGTTTCTATCACATTCTATGGAGAACTGTATATCACTGACTTTCCTCTCCATTAGAATGTAACAGGAAAAACTAATTAGAATTTGACTACTAGAGGGCACTGCTAATGTAAAAAAACTTGGGTTTAACCTGTAATAATTCTGGAAATATGAATCTCTCGGCGGTGGGAGTACCCTTATTTTACTCAGTAGGAAAATCCCTACAATATATGTTTTTTCATAAAAAAAGTTTACTGCTCCTTTAAAAATTCTGATCTTAAAAATGGTCTTTGATTTTGTCTTTGAAATTAAAATTTTCAAAAGAAACAAAGACTTTTTTTTTCTTTGAAATGAAAAATTGCTTTGCAGTACTTTAATTTTTCTCCTCCAAGTTTAGACCATTTTTATTATGTCGGGAGCAAATTATGTTAATCATACAAAAAAATGACATTCAAACGAACATTTTTTTCTGAAAATACCTTATATTATGACGGAAGAATACACCACGCCCACTTTTAAGACGGCTTTTTCCCTTTGACGGAGATGGCGGAATTGGATGCAAAAAATGACATAAACATGTCCAAGAATTGACGGATCATGGAGTAAGAACTTTTCTATTCTGATTACAGACAATTTCAGTTACCACCACTTTTTGAACATCTCGCCCTATAAGTGCTATCATTCCCAACCATCTGTTGAGGATGATGGGAGTTATAGTCCTTAACAACTGGCAGATCAAAGGTTGCCTATGTGTTACTTTTCTGCAAAGATAAAAAAAACATTATTAGTATATTATTATTAAATCTGTTTCTTTTATATACAGAGAAACAAGCCTATAAAATCCTCTTATTGAAATAAGGTTTTATTTTCATAACACATTTTAACCAGTGATTTCTACCCTCCTTATTTATCAATAGCAGAAGTTTGGTCACTTTCTCGATGGCAGACATTCAGCTGTAGCATTTTGCTGTGTATAAACTAGCTGCAACAGCCTCCATAGAGCACTGCCTGACACCTCAGCTAATATGGCCAGGCCACTTTAAAATGGAAAGGTATATGTTTAAAGGCCAAACATCAGCAATTCTGGGGTAAACCACTTTTCTCATAGGAAGCTAAAAAAATTCCTATTCATTTAAATGGGGCAATGGCCGGAAATCTCTCTAGAATTCAAGGGGTTAAAAGCACATTTAAAAATAAAGGCAATTGTTATTCATTTAATATGGTATAGTTGGTTTTCCCCATTTTTGCATACATATATATGCAAAATCAATGCATTTAAGACATTGCTAGCATCCAAGGGGTTAAACTGTTTTGATTGCAACTGTATCTATCTAGAGAGCAACTTGCCTAACCTTTAACCTTTTGAGTGCCAGAGAGGTACACAAAGCATTGCTCTGCAAAGTAATAAAACAGTGAGGAATGCAAGCAGGGTACTGGGTTGTATAGCTAGGGGCATTAGTAGCAGAGAAAGGGAAGTGGTCATGCCACTCTACAGATCTCTAGTTAGACCTCACCTAGTGTATTGTGCACAGTACTGGAGACCCCATCTCCAGAAGGATATAGAAGGACTACTAAAATAGTGACTGGTTTACAGGAAAAGAAATATCAGGATAGACTAAAGGATCTGAACATGTATAGCTTGGAGGAGAGAAGAGAGAGAGAGGGGATATGATAGAAACATTCAAATACATGAAGGAATTCAACAAAGTGCAGGATGGAAGTATATTTCAAAGGAGTAAAAATGTTAGGGCAAGAGGCCATAGTCTAAAACTAGAGGGACACAGGTTTAGATGTAATGTAAGAAAGTTTTACTTCACTGAGAGGGTAGTAGATAAGTGGAACAGCCTACCAGCAGAAGTGGTAGAAGTTAATACAGTGACAGAATTTAAGCATGCATGGGATAGGCATAAGGCTGTCCTTTATTTAAGAAAAGACCAAGGACCAATCAGTTTTTTTTTTACTGTAGGAAAATGGGCAGACTAGATGGGCCGAAATGTTTTTTATCTGCCATCAAATTCTATGTTTCTATGTTTGCGTACCCCTCTGACACTCAAAAGCGTTAATATTCTTCACTGAGTGTCCAGTCTGCTACAAGCATCCAATCCTCATTTGGTGTATACACTGTACTAAACTTACCATAATTCAACATGACTGTTACAGTCCCTAAAACCTACCTTACAGCATTTACACAACTAAGCACAATCAAAACGTAATCTTTAGAATCTCTATCTCAAACCTTTTGAGGGTTATATTGTTCTAATGCTTATAAAAGAGCCGCTCTGACTTCCTCTAGGATACTATTACTCTAATCCCAGAAAAGAGAGCCAGTACAAATGTATACAAAAGTGAGGCTCTCTCTGAAATACGGTACTTTTATATCCTGTACGATGAATAGAGACTCTGCATGCTGGTTAATAAAATACATCACCTCAGATTATTTTGATGTGTTTAACCCTTTCAGAACCAACAGATCCACAACAGATCGAGAAAAAATTGTAATGGTTGACTTTGACATTTTGGAACAGTTGAGGACAATAATCTTATCCTGTGTTTAACACAACGCAATGCATCCCAACTTCTCAAACCTGATGAATACGAATGCTTTGTGTTATGTAATTATTGCTACACACACAGTGCAATACCTGCCTACAAGAAAATAGTTTATTAGTGATGGAACTTCTAGTGATCTCAAAGCTTGCAATCTATAGGAGAAAAGAGCAACATAGTTGACAAAACCGATACTGAATGAATCACAGAGCTTTCAATAAACAGGATAGCAGACTCCTCAGAACTGTACTGGTTTCCAGGACACTGCGATTAGAAAAAGGCGGAGACGATGTAACACTGGCCTTAGTCCAGCTATAATTAGGACGGTTGGAGGGTAGGAATTGCTGTTGGAGATGTTTCCACAAATTAAAGCAACAATAAGGCATAAACAATTTTTAATAGAAGATAAAGTGTTTAATATGGTTTTTAAATTTCAAATCCCACCGAAAAAAAAAACAACAAAGCACAGAGATAAGTTTTGAAGTTATTGTTGACTATGATATACGCTGTAAGATGTAATTTTATTCCCAATGGATGTACCTACTCTCTGAGCAATTAGAAACATGAAAAAAATCTCCTGTTCACTTCAGGAGATCATCAATCAATCATCTGAAATGAGCTGGAGATTGGCTTCACCTCCCCGACTGCATATATAAATATATTTTTTTGTTTTGTTTTGTTTATTTAAGTAGATAATTTCCTTAAACTTTTTGAGGTATGAGTGTCGACTGTCTGGCCTAAAGGCCAAATGAGGCCTGTCTGACCCCACGGTGTGGTCCATCTGAGATTAAAAAAATAAATAAAAAAAATATATACTTTTACCTAATTAACTAGCACACATGAACTAGTAGGTCAGTAAGACCTAATTCCCTGCCTTCCAGTACCGTACAGTTGCAGAATAGATGTCTGTTAAATAGCAGTATTGTCATTTACTTGATCAATAAATAAATCCATATTTTTGAATAGATGACTATCACTCACCATAACTCACCATTGTTATCAATAAAGAAATAATGAGTCCCTCACATTTATGACTTTCCTATTTGTGGGCCCACAATTAAAAAAATTGGATGCCCCTACTTTAAGGTGGCACAACCCATGCCTACTTTGTTTTATACCTAAACAGATTTTAGAAGTATAAATGTGAGAAACATTCTTTCCTTTTCTGTATTTAGCAAAACTAACAAGAACTATTTAAATTGTTTAGATGTTTTAATGGTCTCCAACATACTGAAGCTAGGGTGACCACATTTCCATTCTGCCATTCCAGGACATGTGGTCACCCTAGTCCCGCGGCTGAGGCTCCTGCCGGCGCTGACCATCTTTCTGAGGCTGACACAGAGTAAGTGTTCCCAGTGGGAAAGATGGTCAGCGCCGGTGGGAGCCTCAGCCGCGGGTCTCACTTGCAGAGCGAGCATACCCGGCTCCATCCCAGATGTCTCGCACACACCAGTCCAGCCAATGAGGACCATATAGAAAATACATTTCATTGGCTGGCTGGACTGGTGCGTGTTGCTCCATTGCAGGACTCTTTGTTGTCCCAATGGGGGGTGACCCGGGAAGTGGGACACAGACCCCCAATAAGGGACAGTCCCGTGAATTCCAGGACGTGTGGTCACCCTAACTGAAGCTGATGCACTAAGTATAACTGGAGCAATTCTGCACTATAACGGACAAAGAACATGTTTCATTAAATTAATTGGGGATTTTAACCCCAGGAATGTAAAAACGTTATCAAATGCAGAACTCTCAAACATTCAGAAGGTTAACAGACCAATTTTAAACAAGGGGAACATTGAGAATTTGTATTTGTTCCCTATAAAGGTGTTAGCTCTACTTTAACTCTTCCAGTGCTAGAGAGCTATCCAACAGCTCTTTGGAATTCAAGCAGTTAACCAATGTATACTATAGATTCCTGTAGCAAAAAGTAGGACTATGGGTCATATTTGATAAGTTAAAGAGGTGTAATTCTGGAGTAAACAATTGCACCTTTGGGGGACAAACAACAATTACCCAAATTCACAATGATTTAAGTTGGGATTACAACTCCTTGAATGTTACAATGTCTCACTAGGTACCTCTCTAGTATTTAAGAGGTTAAAATTGCCATGTAAATCAATGGAAGCTTTTATTCCATACTGTTAGTATACTGTGTTCTTTTGCAACTATTGTGTATAATGTTTATGTGTTATATACTGTTCCTTCAGTAGATGGTGCTGTTTTTAGATTTCACTGTTCACTGTTTTTATGGTATCTTCTTGTTGGTCTTTAATAAAAACTGCATGGTATGGCTGCAGCCATGTTTTAGAGCAGATAATATTGTGCACACTATTTCTGTAGAGCTTTAAAGAATTTCAAATACATACTCCCTTATAGTGCAGTTGATTTGCCCCAGAATCACACCTCTTTCAGCTTCTTGCATAAAGTTCTAAGGTCCATAGTTATAAAGGTAAACTGGAGTTATTGTGGAGTGAACTAACTGCAGCAGGGGGACAAGAAAAGATTCCTAATTTCTCACGCACTTGGATAGAGCTTTTTAACCTATTTCCAATGCTTCTGAAAATCTCTCTAGCATGCAAGTGGTTAATGGCCCAATTCAATTTAACAGGAAATGTTATGTGTCCCTATGTTGCAGTTGGTTTAAGCCAGAATAACTACACTTTATCTTTATAAATATGGTCCTAAGTCTGATATTCTCCTTGTGCCTGTCAGACTCAATATACTAATCAATTTCCCTTTTAGGACTACAGATGTGCAGAGGATAATGTGCTATATAAACAGACGTTTGCCTAGAGCAGGTGATTATAGTTCACTTCAACACACTGGCAATAAATTACAGGTGCACCTCAACAAGGACAACTATAAAACAGAGCTGTAAATAAAACAGTAGGATAACTTTATGAACAAGGTCCTCCTTTATGTGTACAGATATGGACACAACAGGATCAGTTGGCTTTTCTATAGAAAAAAATCCAAAAAAATGCTGCAAATGTATATAGCAGTCACTCTTTCAATCTCCAGCTGTTTGGGACTACAATCCCATTATCCCCCAACCACCCAACATCTGGAGGATTGATGGAGGTCCAAGTTTACTATCCTTGATATTCAGTAATGAAACATTTGGACAAAACAACTTTATTGCTATGATTCTTGCACCAAGAAAGTCAGTTGCACTGTATGATTGGGCAGTAATAATGAAAACAAATAATAATAAACCATAAGGAACAATTTTTGACTCTGTATATTATTATTTGTAATAAAAACTTTTGTGACAAACTGATCTCAACAATTTGGAGGATGATATACTAAGAAGACAAGTAGAGCAATTCTGAAATAAAACAAGCACGTCATAGGGGCCAAATAAATAGTCCCAAGGAGATAGATGGGGTTTTTAACCCTCCCGAATGATAGAACTATCTACAATGCCTTGTAATACAATACTTTTGAATCCTTTAGAGTATTCAGGAGGGTTGAAGGTCCCATTTAAAACGTTGGAAATCCTGGGAATTTTTGTCAATTTCAACAATAGTAGCGCTAAAACAGAAGACTCACACAGCTCCCAACATTTCAGATGGCCAAAGAGGGACACTTTTGTTTTAGGGGGTGTTGTTGAGGGTGTGGCTGATTGGCAGGGAATTACTGAGAATTCTTAGGTTATTTCATGACCTATCGACACCTCTTTGTGTAACTGAATAAATGTTTTAGGGCAAGAACAAGTATATTATTTACACAGACTAATGTATAAACACATATACTAACAAACAATGTTCAAACAAACATTAATGTGCGTTTTATTACTGTTGAGCAATGTTATACTCTTATAGTCACACCACACAGTCTGATATCCTAAAAAGAGGGACACCAGGGTAGAAAAGATGGATGGAGGGATTTGGGTCTCAAAGAAGGACTGTCTCTCCTAAAGAGGGACACTTGGGAGGTATGGACTCATACTGGATATTGTGGTGAATGAACAATTGATAATCTATGCTACATCAGGTGCTCATTTTTTTCGTTGTGTTTCTTTTCTCTGAAATGTTCATTCCTCCCTTACTGTGTAAATGTTTTATCCCAGATTTGCTCCAGCTTTTCACAGCACTACGGCAAAATTGAACTATTATGGTTCAAACCAATTGCCCCATGGGGGACAAATAAAAATTGCATACATTCCTGCTGATTTAAATACAGCATTCAAAGGGTTATACGGCAATACTTAAATCAGTGGGCATTTTTATTTGTCTGCTATAGTGCAAATCACTCCAATTCTTCTTAGTATATCAACCTCCATGTCTGCATCAGGAATCATGGGGCCCAGGAAAAATAATAATTGTTCTGTCCCTACCCTCTTGTCAATGTTCCACCTCTCCATTTGACTCTGTCCACTATTTCCCCCTCATTGGCATTAAAGGAACACTACCACCACTAACCCAACTTTTTTCCCCTCCTGCCTATCATCTGAAGGGGATACAGTTTCCCTGTCAGGCAGTAATGTAGAGTACAAGGGAAATGAGAGTGCACACCCTCTTGGAGATTCTGCAGGAAGCCGCTGACTTCAGGTGCCTCTATTCATTGTATGTATACCACATTGAGCCTGCATGTTACATGAGCAAAAGCCCTCAACCAAACGTTCAGCATTTCCTACACACAGGGCCCCCTTCTCATCTGAAGAAGAGACAACAGTCCCCACTGTATCCCTTAGTGACAGCCCCGAACTGCAGTGATTCTCAGCTCCGATCCTCAGAGTTCAACAACAGGTCAGGTTTTAAGGATATCCCCGATTAAACACATGACTGTGCCACTGATTACCCATCTGTTAACTAGCAGGGATATCTGACAAACCTGCATGTTGGTGTGCAGAAACGACTACTGTCTTCTAATTTTGAACACTGTCTGCTAAACATCCCAAGTTCTTGTGCTACACGAAATACTTGGCTGGAAGAGCATGGCTGAAGCACAACATACTGTGTTTCCCAATAATGCTTTCTGATACATGATTGTGTATATCTGTACCAGTAACTAGAAACTGAACACTGAGACCAGTTACTGATGAATAATCACTTTGAAAAGCAAGTAAAGTGAATACAAACAATGCCTGGCAAAAGGCATGACGTGCTGACAATATACAGAGATAAGAGAATGATCTCACATTGCTGCTGGTGTCTGGATTAGTCAATGACTTTTCTTTTAGCTCCTTGCACGCTAGAGACATTTTGAATGCATTTCAAAAGAAACGCATTGGCAGCCATGTGGTTACATTAAAGAAAGATCACTGGTAACTAAAAATAACTGCTCTATCATTTTAGCAATTATCTCTAATATCAGCTCAATTCTTTTCAGTTGCCATGTAATAATACTGTGAATTAGTTCCAAAGCCCCCCCCCCTTTATTATACATATGCCTGGCATATTGTGTTAAAATACATGGAGTTTACAAACAACGTTGATTTTATAAGTGGATATTTTAACTCTTCTGTTCTTTAGTATCTGAGAATTTAATAAATTTCACATGATTGTCACAGTCAATAGTAAAGTTCAAAATGACTAGTCACTCTTTTGTTAGAATGCTATATGAGAATGAAAACGGCTGACTTGCTATATGTGAATGCAAATGGCTGGTGGAATTCCACAGTGTAATCATCAAGACCTTATGCAGAAATCTGAAGAGGAGAGATTCCATACTGCACCACAGGGAACACACGAAAAGACCCAATGATTACAATAGGGCTTTTGACACTTGGGAAGCTACAAAGTTCTCCAACCCATTTAAATCCATACATACTTCTGAAATTGCCAACTGTCCTGTAATGTGCATTTGGTTTGCTTCAGAATTGCACTTGTTCTTCCTTATGCAAATGTCCCAGTCCAATAGAGAAATACATAGATGCTGGACTGCAAACAGTGCCTCACACGTGCATGGCTACTTTTCTTAGATGATGGTCCAAATAATCAACATATAAAATTACTATATCAACAGAGAAATAGAATACAGTTCTGATGCCTCTAACAACTGTATGTTCAAAAGGAAAGTGGAGGAGCTCTGGGGAAAACCATCTGCATTATAGGCGATAACTAAAAAATCTCATTGATTTAAATGGGATTTTAACCACTTGAATGCTAGAGAGGTCTCCAACACATTGAGAAGCAATGCGTGGAGACCTCTCTAGCATGCAAGAGGTTAAATTCCCCAATTAAATCAATGGGGATTTTGTAACTTTTTAGTTCTCCCCTATAATGCAATTGGTCTGCCCCAGATTCCCTCCACCTTTCTTTTGAACATAAAACCCTAGGCGTCCTGTGTCTGGACTGGGCACATATCCATAAACCAATGGACAGGTCTGTTGAGTATTGCACATCAGCCAATACATGTCGCTGTCATCAAACATGGTCTTCTCTGGAGATTGATGGGAAATGAGCTAATATGATTCCACACTGTAACATGCACTGGAACAGATTTCTTAGTTCTACGCCTGCCTAACACCAATTTACTAATCTATGTTCATCCAAAAATCTCCCTTAAATGCTGGCTGGATGATTGAGGTGAGGGAGGTAGTGTGGGATTGGATGGGAGTTTTGGGGTGTTCCTTTCCTCTGTGCCTTAAAACCAGTGAAGTTATGCACTAAGGTGTTATAAAGAGGTGATACAGTGATATCACTTCTCTAGTTCCCATATTATTGTATACAGCCTATGCACTAACATTTCCAATCTTGGACAAATCTTAGTGCATTAGCTCAATAGAATAACATAGGACATGGACAAGTGATGTCGCTGGAGAAGTCAACTGCGCTTTATCACTTCTTTATTACGGAATTGGTGTAATATTTCTCTGTGGAAGCTATAAGGGAGGCAATTATGGCTTACATGCATTGAAGTCTTTACAAAAGCATAGTGCGTCAGCAGGGCCGGATTTTCCGTAAGGCAGAGTAGGCATCTGCCTACAGGCGCACCCTACAGAGGGGCGCCTGCCACTACAACTGATTTTTTTTTTTTTTTTGCGCGGCTTGACATGCCGCTCCGAGCCGCCGCATTGCAAGCTGTGAGCTCTCCCGGCTCTTTAGCAATGCAGAGCGCTGGGAGATAAAATCTCCCAGCGCTCTGCATTACTAAAGGGAAAGCCGCGCGGGAGCTCCAGCAACTCCATGTCTGTGCACAAGCACAGATCTCTCCAGCCGCTGGACCACCAGGGACATAGGAAACGGATGTGGGGGAGAGAATGAGGCTTAACCCTTTGAGTGCCAGAGTGGTACAAAACGCATTGCAAAGCAATGCGTTGTGTACTACTCTGGCACTCAAAGGGTTAATTTGGAGATAATGGGAGCAATGTGAGGTCATTATGGGGATGATCATGGGGGGGCAAACGATGTGCTGATGGGGGGGCAATGTGAAGTCAATGTGGAGGTGATGGGGTCAGTGTGGAGCTGATGGGGGGGCAATGTGGAGGTGATGGGGTCAGTGTGGAGCTGATGGGGGTCAATGTGAGGGAAAGTTGAGATGATGGGGCAATGTGGAGCTGATGGAAGGCAATGTGGAGCTGATGGGGGGCTATGTGAGGGCAATATGGAGATATGGAGCATTGTGGAGATGACGGGGGGGGGGGGGGCGCTTCAGATATCTGTGCCTACAGGCTCCTGATATATAAATCCAGCCCTGTGCGTCAGCATTCTCTAAAGTGATAACACAATCCAGTGCATGCACCTACGATTAGGGGAGGAGCTAAAGGCTAATGCCAGTGGAGTTGCACTGCTGGATTCATACATTCCACCCAATATCTGTTGGCTATTCAATGGTGCTTGATTTTCCAAGTGAAGCATGTATGTAGAGGCTACAACTCCAAGAAACTGGTCTTTTATGAGCACAAAAATAAAAACTCAAATATGTTTTATTATCTTCACCTAACATGCTATTGCTTTTTGACTCAATTCTGTTCGAGGATGTACTATTAAAGCACTATTATAGTTAATAGCCCTTTCTCCAATACAGACCTTTTATCATTTCAGTAGAGACCCTTATTATTCCTTAGCACAAACCCCACATTTCAGAAGGTTTCTCTATGAATGTATCCTGAATACTGTAAGGTGTAGAAACCAAGTATACTATGCCTAAATTATCTGCAATATGTATGTGGTGTCTGTTGGAGTTTTTATATAATACTTATATATTTTATCAAAAACAGTGGAGATCTCTGTAACAACCAAAGGGTTTCTAAAACACATTTACAAAGACAGAGATGCTGACCAGCTCTCTCTGGTAACTCATTGTTAACCCTTTATTGACCACAGAAGTGTGCAATATATTCCTTCACCATGCACTGCACATGCCACTGGTCATTAAACAGTTAATGAAATTTGAATACTTACAATATTGTATAACAGTCATGCAATTTATTGTAACAATCCACAGTGTTATAGCTGTTATATGTAAATAGATGTATTTGTACATGTTAAGATGCACCTACAGATGTAGCCCTACTCAATGTACAGAATTTTCCTCATTACCTGTACCATTCTGTGTTCGGTAAACAAAGATCCCCATGTAAGTTAATGTCAATTGTCAGATGAATATGACTTAACTCAGAAAATGTGATCTTAAGGATGGCTGTATCTGTACCTACTGTATGAAATCTATAGTTTTTAATTAATGTTATTACTCTATATCTGGGGTCTCAACCTTTTCTTTAACGAGAGCTACTGTTAATCAGTGAAACATGTACTGAGCTACTCTAAACCATATATTGAAAATGTGAACTTGTAATTGCACGTGTTAACCCTTTGTGTGCCAGAGGGGAATGCAATGCATTTCAAAGCAATGCGATGCTGCTATGCGTACACCTCTGGCATTCAAAGGGTTATTCCATCTCCAAAGCTTCTCTTACCTACTCTTCGTTATTTCCCACACATTCCAATAACCAAGTGCTGCACAGAAAACAAGTGACCTCCTTATAGTTCAAGGTGGCAACATTCTGTTACAAGACATAACGTTTAGCAGAAGAAAGCCATATTCGATATAGAAGACTAAACCTGTGGCTCTCTTGTGAGCCACAGACTTTCGGACAATAATGCCTTCCCATCCTTAACAGCACTATCCTAATTTATTATGCATGTTTCCTATTTTTATTGTGGTTGAGTAAAACATTTAAAGAATATAACAAAAAGCAATATTTGTTAAAGTGGGTAAATGAATATGGAATCACACTGTGGCTTTTACTCAATTTGACACCACATTTTTGCCACAGCACATACTATGTGTTGTATTTACAAAGCATGAAAAATATTCTGTACACAACTATTATGTCCTGCCTATGAGATGACATAGCGCAGTGATATATTCCCTGACTATGGAACCTGTTCAAACCTCAAGGTTGCACTTTCGAATCCCACCAGGGTCAACTCAGCCCTTCATCCTTCCGAGGCCAATAAAAGAGCACCGTTAATTGTGTAATAATAACATCTATTATTTCAGCTGCCAATTTGGTTAATTCCAAGAGCGTGCGCTGAAAGCACTTTGAGTCCCACTGGGAGAAAGGCACTATATAAATACTAGTTATTATTACAGTTTCAATGGTGGAAATCTGCAGCCAATCAGCACAGCTTTCATCGTCAATACCCAGCAGTGGTGCATTGCTATAATCTAATGGATCACTGCTGGGGATTGAAGATGAAAGCTGTGCCCAGATTGGCTGCAGGCAATTGGGTAGCAGATTTCCACCACTGAAACTGTCTATGGCAGGCCATATTGATTGATACCTGATTGGACTGGAGAGAAAAGCTACTCACTGCTAGCCAAAGAGCTACCAGAAGCTCACAAGCTGTTTGTTGGAGACCCCTGCTCTACATAAAACCTTTACAATTAAATGAAAACGCAGGGCAGAACATTTCTAGGTACAATGTAAAAATACATTAACCTTCATGTGACATTTGTGAAATATTGTCATATTAATGAAAGTTACTGCAAATCAATAAACTTCAATCTGTTTCATTTTATTAATTTCAGCAAGGCACTTTGATTATCTGTGACAGTTATACTTTTATACTTTACTTCTATTTATTTCTCAACCGTCACACCTTTCAGAACTCAACGGTGAAATAATGCTGAGGTTCGCACTCTGCAGAACAGCTGTTAAAGGGATAGTAATGTTTCACAAAAACAACAGCTCCAATTAATCTTCATAGTATTTGAGCCATAGAGAGTGTTATTTCAATACTGTCAGAGTTGTAATTCAAGAGTAATTGAATGATAACGTTTCCCCCTCCCGCCTCTTTTACCTAGTGTAAGCCCCCACTCCTCAGATGTGGAATCCAGTCCATAGACCAGACAGCTCACAGCAAGGAACAACCTTCTTACTGTGAGAACAATGAAAATCCTGCCCCCCTTGACAGGTTTTTCAGCTTTTCCCCTTATCTTAATTGAAGATTGTCCCTCTCTGCAATCTACCTGGACACACCCTGCTACTCTGAGCTGAGCAGTGTTCTATCAGTAAAAGGGGCGGGAGGGGGATACTGTTGCTGTTTAATTGTTTCTAGAACGCCGTTTTAATTTTAAATCCATGGGTAATGAGAAATTCAAATTTCCACATTCTGCAACTAACTGCGGCACAGCAGTGCACAGGACTTTCCAGTCCTGTAATTCTCCTCCCACCTCCCTCCCAGCTGTCCCAAGGAGCCCGTTCACGCTTCCCTTTGTACATGTGGTTATCTGGTCTATCTATACAACAAGCTCTGTTTATCATTATACTGAGCTTGGCTTCGTTTATCATTATACTGTGCAATCTCAGTATAATGGTAAACGGAGCTTGTTGTAAAGATAGATTACCACACGTACGAAGGGAAGCGCGAATGCGCTCCCTTGGACAGGTGGGAGGAGAATTAGAGGACTGGGAAGTCCTGAAGATACAGTGTGCTGAAGAATGCGGAAATTGGTGCCAGGAATGTAAGTTTGAAAGAGAATTTCTCGTTAACGATGGATTTAAAATTAAAACAACCCAGCGTTCTAGAAACAACTAAACATCACTAATAATATGGGACAGGGTTTCAAACAAGTGAAAGTTCCACTTTAAATAATTTTTAGCCATCTTATTGTTTGAAATCATCTCTTGCAGCTGGCTGAGTGCTTCTTAACAGAACACTAGGTAAGAAACAAATTAAGTTGATTCATGTTAATAAAACAATTAGGAAGTCTCATGTAGTATATAGTATATATGTAAAATATGTTCTTTATGTATAAAATAGAATATGATGCTTTATGACATACTTTCAAAGGGAAAGAGGTCACGGTTCATGGCTGATAAGGGAAATGGATCCCAAAGACGCAATTACCCAAGACAGGAGGTCACATATGTATATATGTGAGTGCACATGTGATTTGCTTTGAGTTTATTATTTTTATTAACGTTACAGCACTTGGAAATAATATTCGTTCCTTGTTTTTTCCTGTCTGTGTGATTTGTATATACTGAGTTACTATGGAGTTACTGGGCATTATGTAGTGTACGGACAGTTACTATGTCGTTATCTACTGTATAACGGCAACGTAGGACAAATCTGCAGCATACCATGGGGAGAAAAAAAATCTTCACATTCCCATGATTAGAAGTGGGAGATTTTTAACTCACTGAATACTAGAAAGGCCTCCGAGGCATTGTGAATCAATTGTGTTTAAACACCATTTATATCAAAGGGATTTGGGGAAATGTAATTTGTCCCCTGCAATGCAGGTGGTTTGTCCCCAAAGTTCTCCAATTTGCATTTATTCATAAGGCCAGAATAGTCACTAAGGCATTTGACATCAACCAATAAACATTTACCAACTAAAATCATCCTTAACCCTTTCAGTGCCAGGCAGGAGGAAGTTTAGTTAATACAAACAGGAGATAAAAGGAAGCCACAGTACTCCTATATAAGGAGAAAAAGTCACATGAATGATAAGCCCCGTTGACAACAGCGTTACCAGCAGACAGCAACATCAGTGGCTGCACTTCAGTGTAGGCACTAAAGCCAATGATCTCTGTAGTGCATACTGGCTCACACACTCAGTCATTAAGACTTTAATTACATTAAGCTCATAACTCTTGCCCCACAGCATGAGCAGAAAAATGGTGTAACAATGCATCATTTCCTCTGTGCCTTGTTTAATACATGTAGTTAAATAAGGCATAGAACATACCTTCAAAGTGTCCATCTTTAGGAGGGATAGTCCCTCTTTTTTAATCAAATCCCTCTGTCCCTCTTTCCCACCCTGGTGTCCCTCTGTTTAGGAGATCAGACTGTGTGGTGTGTATATTAGTGTATTAAATTGCTCCACAGCAATAAAACTCATATATATGTTTGTATATACTTCAGTATATGTGTATATAAATTAGTCTGTGTGATTAAAACACTTTGGTTTTGTTCTAAATCATTTATTCAGTTACACAAAGAGGTGTCAATAGGTCACAAAATAACCTAAACATACTTGGTAATGCCCCACCTACCAGCCACACCCCCAGCTACACCCCCTAAAACACAAGGGTCCCTCTTTGGCCATTTGAAATGTTGGGAGGTATGACAGAAAGGAACGCTCCAAAGCAACTTTAGCCTATCCTATTGAACTACTAAATGGTAGGGAGGGCAATATTTGGAAAGTATTATCTTGGTTATCTCTAGAGCCAAAGGGGTTAAGGCTAGATGTAGCATAATTTTATGTGTCTACTCATGACAGTTTTGACTTCTATTATGGCAACTTTTAAAGTGGAATCACATATATCCCAAGTGTTCCTCTTTGAGACCCAAATCCCTCTGTCCCTGTTTCCCACCCTGGTGCACCTGTGTTTATGAGATCAGACAGTGTGGTGTGTATATAAGTGTATCACATTGCTCCACAGCAATAAAACACATATTCATGTTTTTTAAACTTTAGTATATGTGTTTATAAATGAGACTGTGCAAATAAAATACTTTGGCCTTACTCTAAATCAGTCAGTTACACAAAGAGATATTTGTAGGTCATGAGATAACCTAAATTAGTGTTCCCCAAGGTCTGATCAGGTGTGCCAATCAGTGTTCCCCACTTCCCCTCCAAGGTGTGACCAGGTGTATATTTTTTTAAAATTTTATTCTGAATATAATTTCATCAAAGAGAACTTGAGATGGGTTGGGTTAGAGATGGGGATATGGGTGGCGCTAGGCGTGAACACTGGTGGCGAGTAACTTTTCAGGCCTGGCTAGTAGCTCAGGACTTGAAATTTTGAGCCCTGATTAATATAAACTTTTATTCCTTTACCTTATTATCTGTGTGTGATTAGCCATGTGCATATTATTTTTAGAATAAAAATGCTTTACTCTTGTTGGTTAATACATTTATCGCTCTGTAGTGGCTGGGTTTATTAATTATATTGGCTCCTCTAAGGATTAGGCCAATTAAGCAGTTTAAGTAAGCCTACCAGAAACCATTTTGCCACTTAGATTTGGGGTCATGTCATGTACCCTAGGGTCTCCACCAGAAGTGAAGCAATTTTAAACACACTGTGAGCTCTGGTTGTTTTCTGCTTACATTGTTCTTATTAAAGGAATTTTATTTATAACACTCCTTTAATAAGGGAGTTATTTATAAAATTTTCACTAAACCAAGCCAACTTGATAGTACCTGGATTTCTACATACAACTAATATTTTTCTAGAAAATGACAATTCTGGCCCTACTCACAGGATCCAGTTATTTGGGAAACGTAAATCAAACATCTCCCATAGGAAAAAAAATACTCTTGAAGATTCAATTAGTCAAATCAATAGACTGAAGATGAAATATAGACTAAATCTGAATTTAATCAGAAAAGGATGAGATCAATACACTTTGACCAGAGCTAAACCACCTACTTGTTAATGGGGTGGGAAAAGCCCTCAGATAGACAAGTCAACACTTCTATAATAAAATCAATAAAACTTACTCTGGGCATGCAAAAATCAAAATAACAAACATGACCAGACTTCCTTATGCTCAAAAAGACATAAATATGTTTGCTTATAACTTAGCTGTCCAAAAATACTGAAAAAATAAAAAAAAAATCCATGAAAAATTGTACAATATAAATAAATTCATCCTAATTAATCTATAAATTTAAAATGTAGTGCACATTTAAAATCATACAGACTGTTTACGTTTCCTTCCAATTACTTCCATAATTAGAAATTCAGAAATTGTTTCTTTGTATTATACCTGAGATAGTACAAGGGGTTCCATGAAACAAGTTCAAGTAGGGGTTGATAGAGGAACAAAACTGAAGTGTTCGACAGTGTATGTGTTAACAGTGGTAATCGTTCCCCAATAAATGATAGAATACTTATTTGGCAATTACCAGTTAGCAATCCATATATTTGATATTGTTACTTTTTAATACACTTGTAAAAAAAGAAATCTTTAACATCTAAGTGATTAAAGAGTTTAATTTGTTCTACTTCTATGAGCAAAAACTGTGATCACCACTACCCTTATCATCTTCACCATTTATACTGAAATAACCCAGATTATAAGGTGAAATATTGACAAATCATAAAGGACATAGGGGATTCAAACAAGAAATCACTGATATAAAATTGGACTATTTGTAGATTAACCTTAAAATAAGTCATTGTTTATCTGGAAAAAGGGCATGAAAATCAACTGTTCCGGTTGAGCTGTATTGCCATGACCAAAACAACTGTTCCTCTAAACATATCTAACCTCTTTAGAAAATTACAAATTCACTACCATCTCAAGGATCTTAAACATTTACAAAGCAAAACAGTCCAATTTGCATTGGCCTATATAAAATCTACAGTCAAATATGAGATTTCATAATGTAAGATACCAGCTTGAAATAAACTTGGGATGCATGTGGACACTGAAAACATCTCACTCCATAATTCTTCTCTAAGACTTTATTATGGATCAGTCCACTCACATACTGGGCAGTGGAGAAAAATAATTACATCCTATAATCAAAGTGAATTTTAAAATATAAAACTTCCTTAAAACAAATTAACATTTATTATTTTTCCTTCAGATATGACATTGAAAATTTTAGTTTAGGTCTTCTTTGGCTTCCCAACCTTCCTACCAAAGAACATTGCAAATATTTATTTAAAATCACTTTTCAGCCACCATTGTCTTTATCAGATTAGATGTTTTCACTAGTCTTGGTGGGATCCCATTCAGAAAAGGGCATATACCAGAAACGCTATGCAGAATTCATAACTACAATGAAGATGGTAATTCTAAATGCATGATCAAATGAAAAACATATTTAACCAGACCACTTAATGGAAATTTGTTTTATATTTTTAAATATATTGACTGACACTCTTAAAGATAAACCTTATAAATGCATGTTAACTGAATACACTATAATTGAAAGATGTTTTAGAGGATGCACGTTTGTTGGAAATGCACTGCAGGTGTGGTGGACAAGTGCTCCATATCAAAAAAGTCTGGGAAGAAGCATTTCCTTTTAGCTTTTTCACTCCAATATTTCTTCAAATCAGTTGTCAGTTTGTTTTAACAAACATTGTTGCTTAAGCAAATAATTTAGTTCAAGAGTTCCCAATCCTGTCCTCAAGAACCACTTATAGCCAATGCTATTAAGGCTTCACTACTTGACCAAAGGTGACTTAATTAAATGATAAGCCTCTGACTGACTCACAGGGGAAATCCTAAATATATAGCTGTTTAGTGGTACTTGCGGACAGATTTGGGAAGGCTTGAAGTAGGCAATTTCTATTGTTATAAATTTGAGCAACTACCGGATGACGCAGGGCAAAACATTGAAAAACTGAAACACCCAAAACAAATGATCTAGGACTTCCCCCGAGTGAGAAACCCTGGAGGGGGTTAAGGCAGGAGAAGCATATCATGGAGCAGTACAGTCATGAGCTGATGATCAGTGCGGATTGGATGGGAATAACAAGGGGGGGGGGGGGTTAAGGGGAAGGAGAGGACGTGGGAATTTAGTGCTTGACAAGAAGAGGACAGCTGCCAGTCCACCGCAGCATGCCAGGAAGCGTCCCCACCCTCCCTTTGTTTGGTTGTGGGATTGTGCTACACACCTTTGTTGTAATAGCTTAAAGGGATAGTAATGTTTCATAATAAAAGCAGCTCTAATTAATCATAGTATTTGGACTTTGGAGAGTGTTGTTTCAATTATGTCAGAGTTGTAGTTCAAGAGTAATTCAATAACAAAGTATCCCCCTCCCGCCCCTTTTACTGATGTAACACTGTTCAGCCAGATCAGAAGGGAGGTGCCCAGGTAGACTGCAGAGAGGGACAATCTTCAATTAAGATAAGGGAAAAACCTGAAAAACGTTTCAAGGGGGGTAGGGCCTTCATTGTTCTCATAGGAAGAAGATTGTTCCCTTCTGTTATCTGTCTGGTCTTACAATCAGATTCCACATCTGAGAAGAGATGGCTTACCCTAGGTAAAAGGGGCAGGAGGGGGAAACTTTGCTTGTGAATATCTCTTAAACCATAAAGGTTTGGGAGATAAGACTTTTATCGTTCTTCATGTCTTTTTAATGACTACAAAATAAAATAAAGATAAAATGAAGTATTACTATCCCTTTAAATGATGAGTCTTTGCCAAGCAGACAGGGTAATCTAAAGGATGCAGATACCGGAGGCAAAAGTATGAGATACACACGTGCTGGGCTGTGCCGTGGGCTAACTTGGCCATACTCATTGGGCTTAGGTGTGTACCCAGCCGATGGGGTACTGGGTAATTTTTTTTTTTTTTTTTACATAAAAAGTTGGTTTCTTAGTTGTTACCATACAGCTGGCAAGGACACGTTTAACATAAGGTTAAAATAATGTTTACATAATTTTCAACTGGTTCAAAATAAAGCCCAAGTATGGTTCCATTTAAACACATACTGCAAATTTGCAGCTGCTTTGTTGGACTATTCAAGGAAAGTTGCAGCATGCTGCATCTCTAAGAGACAATTGCAGAGCATGGATAATGGTAAGGAAGTTGATGTAGTATATCTAGATTTTGCAAAGGTATTTGATACAGTACCACACAGAAGGCTGATGTATAAAACAAGGAAACTGGGGCTAGTAGATAACCTTTGCAATTGGATAGAAAACTGGTTGAAGGATAGGGAACAGTGTGTGGTTGTAAATGGACAATTCTCCAATACAGTTAAAGTTGAGAGTGGAGTACCTCAGGGTTCAGTATTAGGTCCGCTGCTGTTTAACATGTTTATAAATGACCTGGAAATAGATATAGAAAGCAAAATAACAATATTTGCAGATTGTACTAAATTATGCAGGGTAATTAATTCAGAATAGGATATTTGATCTCTACAGAGGGATTTACATAAAATGGTAGATTAGGCAAACAAATGGAATATGAAGTTTAATGTGGGAAAGTGTAAAGTCTTGCATTTGGGAAGAAAAAATCCCATGGCTACTTAAGAACTTAATGGAATCATTTTATGGGCTTGTTGCTAGAGAAAGACCTGGGTATCCTTGTAAACTACAAACTTGGAAACAGTGACCAATGTCAAATAGCAGTAGCAAAAGCAAAGTCCTGTCTTGCATAAAAAGGGGCACCAGTTCTAAAAACTGGAGAGGGTACAGCAAAGAGTATAAAAATTAATCAACCATTTGAGTGCCAGACGGGTATGCAATGCATTGCATAGCAATGCGTTGCGTACCCCTCTGGCACTCAGAGGGTTAAGGGAATGGAGGATGTGATGTAGAAGGAACAACTAGACAAACTTGGTTTATATACTCTAGAGAAAAAAGACTATAAGGAGATCTTATCACATTGTACAAGTATATAAGAGGTCAATACAAGGATCTCTGTGGTGAGCTATTAATTCCAAGGCCTGATCAAATGACCAGGGGACAGCCCTTGAGATTAGAGGAAAGGAGGTTTAGACCAGCAGAGGAAGGGTTTTTTTACAGTAAGGTATGTTAAATTGTGATTATGGCAGATTCAATGGATACATTTAAGGGAAGATTAGATTTCTTTCAAAAGGGAACATACAGGGTTATACTTTATATTAGTAGGCAAATCAGGAAGGTCTTATAAATGACTAACTTATTTGGAAGCAGGAAAGCTATACAATTCTCATGTCACTAGGGTATGAGGCAAAAGTTGAACTTGATGGACTTGTGTCTTTATTCAACCTAATTTAATTTACAGTGTTACTATGTTTCTCATGTGAAATATCTCACAGGACACCATTTTTTATGCTCTATATTCGCTGCAACAATATTGCCCAAATGAATGGGATCCTATGAAGACCCTGTTATAAGGAAATTAAACTCTTGGATTAAACAGGTATCTTCTCATAATTATTCTCATACATGTTGGCTTGCCAATAAGAATGAGTCAGCAGCTTCTAACATAGGTGATTATGGATTATGAATATATTCTCCCTAATGCTGTTTCAGTGGCTCACTGAGTGTCATATTTGGAAGTTTCAACCTGAACTTATTGAGACAGCATGTGCAACCTCATTGACTCTAACGGATGTAGACTTTCCTCTATTAAAGTCTATGGAACCAGGACAGTCACACATCAAAGTGTGACTGTAGTTTTATCCCACCCTCCTATCCAGTCAAGAGGGTCAATTTCCTTGCTTCTGAAGTGGCTGTTACAAGTCAAAGAGCAACTGCCCAGTGCACTGGCTAATCACAAGTCAACTTCCATAGGTAAAATGTAAAGGTGGTCTTTGTTGTTTCTTTAATATTGGTAATGTTTATGACTTCACTGACCTAGTGATGCAAGGGGAGGGGGGAGAATATCCCCATTAGCATACAGGGCTGTCAAACTACTACTAGCAATGTGGAAGGGGTGCAGTTCCTTACACATCACCAGCATTAGACAACCCTGTAATCTAAGAATATTCTCTCTGCTTCCCCATTTGCTTTCTTACTTCTGCACCATTCGTTCCTTACAATGTTGAAAAAAGTGCTTGAATAGAGGACAATGGAAGAGAAGGATAGGAAAGGCCACAAATGGAGGTAGAGTGGTTAGGAAGTAAGGGTAGCATTAGGGTGAGAAAGGAGAAATGTGGGAACTGGGCAGTCAGCATACGTATATCACGGTGCCCGTGATTGGTGCTGTTCAGTGTCAGTCACTTGCTGAGTATCATGATTGGCTGTCTGTGATTAGCCCTCCTCACACACCCTTTTTAAACCCAGGCTGAGCACTTCCAGGTTGCCCTTTCGTGGTGTTTCTGACTCCACTCTGCCTGACCTGCTTGTCAGGCTTCTGGGCCTGTTCCTGCTGTACTTGCTGATCCTGTGTTCCAGTGTTCCTTTATGCTAGTGTTCCTGTGTTCCAGAGTTCCAGTGTTCCTGTGTTCCAGCACCTCGCGGGTTAATCTTACTGAGTTCCAGTGTTCCTGTGTTCCAGTACCTTGCGGGTTAATCTTACTGAGTTCCTGAATCTCCTGCTCCAGCCGTCGCTCTGGCGACATTGTTCTTCTCGCTGCTGATCATACTTTGTTGGTTTACTCCACTAAACCTGGTTGCGATATACATTGTTGGTCCCAGCGTGTGGACGCTGGTTTACTCCACTAAACCTGGTTGCGATATACATTGTTGGTCCCAGCGTGCGGACGCTGGTTTACTCCACTAAACCTGGTTGCAATATACATTGTTGGTCTCAGCGTGCGGACGCTGGGTTACTCCACTAAACCTGGTGGCGATATACATTGTTGGTCCCAGCGTGCGGATGCTGGTTTACTCCACTAAACCTGGTTGCAATATACATTGTTGGTCTCAGTGTGCGGACGCTGGTTTACTCCACTAAACCTGGTTGCTATATACATTGTTGGTCCCAGCGTGCGGACGCTGGTTTACTCCACTAAACTGGTTGCGAGATACATTATTAGCTCCAGCGTGCGGACGCTGGTTTGCTCCACTAAACCTGGTTGCGATATACGTTGTTGGTTCCAGCGTGCGGTCGCTGGTTTGCTCCATTAAACCTGGTGGCGCTATTACCATTAGTCCCAACGTGCGGACGTTGGGTTGCTCCTGAACATCCAGTACTGTGGTCAGTCGCTGTCCACTTCCTTGCAGTTGTCTGAGTATCCCTGGCAATAGACTCCTGCTGAGTAAGACCTCTATACTTATGCTCTATGCTGTCTTAGTCACCTGACAGCTGGTCTACTCGCTCAGGCTGCCCTGCCCGGTATTGGTGAGGCCGGTAGAACCTTGACGATACCATCCTGTAGGTTGCCTCACCCGGAATTGGCAGGGCCGATAGAGCCTACTCCAGTACTCCTTTGGGCTGCCCGGCCGGTAGAATCTTGTAATTCACCATCTTTAAGGTTGCCTTACCCAGTATTGGCAGGGCCGGTAGAGCCTACATTCAGCATTCCGTGGGGGCTGCCTTGCCCGGTATTGGTAAGGCCGGTAGAACCGGTATATGTCATCTCACGGTTGCCTTACCCGGTACAGGCAAGGCCGGTAGAGCCTGTCATTAAAACTGTCACTTGGGTTGCCTTGCCAGGTATTTAGGCAAGGCCGGTAGAACCTATTATATGTTATATTACTGTTGTATTGTTATGTATGTTTACCCTACGGGGACTGCCTTTAACTTTTAATAAAGTTAAGTTATTTTACCAAACCTTAAGTCTGAGAGTCTTCAAATCCGTGACAACGTAACATTGCACAACACTAATGCTAATTTTATTCAGAGCCACCAAGGGGCATAACTAGCATTTATTAGGTCCTGGGGCATATGTGCCAGACACCAGATATTTAATCTCAGGTGCTGAAGACTGAGAAAATCCTCTCCACTCCCCCACTGAGCAAATGGGAAATCAGAGAGGGTGTTCTCAGACTTCAGGGTTATCTACTGCTGGCAATCTGTAAGGGAGGGCATCTCTACATGCTTTTTATTGATTGAGGGTTCTTACTGCCCAACCTGAGGTTGGAACTCCTACAGCAGAATTTTCTATCTGAGTTTAGTGCATATGACAATAAGCCACATTTACATATAAACACACCCACATGAACACGACAACGGCTCATTAACCTGCATTTACATATGGAAATGAGTCATTGTCAATTTGTTAAGTGTGAAATTGTAAACCTGTCAAAGACATGGCAGATTGATGGAGATAAGAGTGAATTAGTGGCAGATTGAAGGTGATATGATGAAGAAGATATGTCAGTGCATATTGGCAATGTGCCTTTGACACAGACGTGATACAACATTGCCATCCTAAGCCCTTATCAAGCTTTAGTGCATCTCAGTCCAGGAGTAAGACTGTCATACACTATTAAAATGTTCAGAAAGAGCCATTGTATCTGTCTGACTACTGACTGTGTTTTTTTTGTTTTATTGATAAAATGGTTTACAACAATGCATATCGCCTACATGTAGAAGTATTTTACTAAAGCATTCTTTTATAGCTATGTACCATTTTTGCATCTGAGTTCTGTTATATTCTATTCCTGTGTAGTGTCAACTTACAACCTGATAAAGAGCTCTGATCCATATGAACCATTCAAGTATATTTAAGCTTGATGTGAGGTGTGATGCAGAGGCAAACTTCAGCAAAGTTCATTTTATACAGGCAACTGCAAACACAATAAAATACAAAAATAATGATTTTTCTTTTGTGTTGATACTTAGTTCAGAAAATGATCGTCAAGACAGATTATATTTAATCTTTTGGGCGCTAGAGTAGTTTCCAATGCATTGGAGGAGGGGAATTTACTAATACATTCAACGGTAACGAGAAGTCATCCATTAAGACTAGAGGAAAGGCACATTTGACCAAAACAAAGTGAAGGATGTTTTAGAGTAAGGGCAGTAAAGTTGCAGAATTCTTTGCTTCGGGATGCTCTGCTTACAGATACTATAGTTGCTTTTAAAAATAATGGATAACTTTCTAGCTCAGAACGCTATTGAGAATTATGACAGTTTGTTTCACAGTTGATCCAGTAAAATAACCAGCTGCCATCTGCAGTAAAGAAGGATTGTTTTTACCCACTTGGGGCTCTTTGCCTTCTTTTGGATCAACAGGGATGATATGGCATGGGCTGAACTTGATGGGCACATGTCTTTTTTTTGGACTCATCAACTATTTTACTAATATCGATTTATTGCTCCTACTGCTGCTCCTACCTACCACCTATTTATTAAGCTGTTTGTGCCACCAATTCTCCTCTTTAGTGTGCTTGCACCAAATGGTGGGTAGTGTGTGACTGCATGGCATTTGGGGTATTCACAGCACGAAGAATGAGTGAGATTTATAAACCTGGCGTTAAAGAAAAACTGGCTTTAAAAGTAGCTTAAATGTGTCAATGGGATTTATAACGTAAGTTGCGACCGTTTTTAAAGGGTTAACGCCATTTAGTTGAGTTTTCTATTAACTGGCATTAGTGCAAGTTATAAAAGTGACGCAGCGAATTTATAAAGAAATGTCGCGAGTTGCGACAATTTTGCGACAGAATTATCGCCAGAATCTTAACGCCATGTATATGCTGTCCTTAAGCATTCCAGGCATTAAAATATGCATAATAATGCCATTTTTATAAAAAAAAGTCTTTAATAATTTATAAATCAGACCTGGCATTATATTCACTTGACATGTCATAAGGACTGTTCTTTAAGAACGGTTTTTATAAATCTTCCTCAATGTCCCTTGCTGTGAGCTGTCTGGTCTTCAGACCAGATTCTATTTCTGAGTGTAGGTGGCTTGCACTAGGTAAAAGGGGCGGGAGGGGGATACTGTATCATTCAATTACTCTTGAACTACAACTCTGACAGTATTGAAATAACACTCTTCATGGCCCAAATACTATTAAAATTAATTGGAGCCGCTGTTTTTGTGAAACAATACAATGATATGTTGGAGTGTGGTATGCACTAAAGCAATCAAACATGTACATTATTTTTATGCTAATATATAGGTGCAGAAAATTAGCAGTGTTGGCAGTTTCATACATTGCTCCATTGATTAGCAATATGCTGAAGACCCATCTGGCATACAAGGGGTAGAAAAAAAGCAAATACCGTGTATGATTTGAATAATGTTTGCGGACTTCAATTACTGGAAGCACGGTGTATGTAATGAAATCTACCATTAGGCTGAAATCAAATTCATCAATTTTATGCTTCACTCTTCCCAAAGATCAAATTCAATAACAGTTATTTACACATTTTCACTGTAGCAGTTTGCACTATAAAATAACTTTTTTGAGACTGCAAGATGTTATGGCAATTACCCATGGTGGCTTCCCAATAGCATTTACTTAAAAACACACAGAAAACCACTGGGAGCTAATTAACAACAGTCTACTAAGAGCTTTTTGACACTAAACGTACAGCTTTATAGATGTTAAATAGGAATATGTGGGCCTTATGCACAAAAGAACAGAGGAACAATTATGGAACGAATCAACTGCACAGAGGGGGAGGGGGTTTGTGAAAGAAAGAGTCCCAAAAATGCCATTAATTTATGAGACTTTGACCCTTTGAGTCCCAGAGGGGTTAGCCAACACAATGACACTCAGAAGATTAATGCCCTTAAGCCTTTGAGTGCCAGAGGGGTATGCAACACATTGAAATAATGAGTTGCATACCCCTCTGGTACTCAAAGGGTTAAATGCCAGAGAGAGACAGAAAGGGTTAAATGCAAGAAAGACCTTTGAATACCAAAGGGGAGTGCATTGCATTATTCTGAAATGCATTACATGCCCCTCTGACACTCAAAAGTTTAAAATATAGACCTTTATATATCTATTCTAAGTGAATGCTGCACTCAGAGATTGCCAAAGTTTGTATTTATCTTTAAAGGGATAGTAATGTTTGACAAAAAGAACAGCTCCAATTAATCTTCATAGTATTTGGGCCTTGGAGAGTGTTATTTCAATACTATCCAAGTTGTAGTTCAAGAGTAACTGAATGATAAAGTATCCCCCTTCCGTTGCTTTTACTGATGTAACACTGCTCACATCAGAGCAGCAAGACTGCCCGGATGGATCGGAGAGAGGGACAATCATAAAAAAATGTCAAGTGGGCAGGGTTTTCCTTATGCTCATAGTAAGAAGATTGTCCCTTGCTGTGAGCTGTCTGGTCAAGAGACCAGATTCCACATCTGTGGGGAGGCGGCTTACACTAGGTAAAAGGGGAGAGAGGGGGATTTTTTATCATTTAATTACTCTTGAACTACAACTCTGACAGTATTGAAATAACACTCTCCATGGCCCAAATACTATGAAGAGTAATCTGAGCTGCTTTTTTGTGGAACATTACTGTCCCTATTGTTTAATCAACACAAAACAATCAGGGGCGGGAACAGCAACAAACATTTCTCCTTCTCTGGACATTAAGAAACACCACATGTTGGGAGATAATTGCAAGCACAGATATCTTGCCCAAAACCCTAACCACCTGACTCAAAGCCTAAGCATTAATCTGGCTCTAATGAACACAGACTAGCAATTAAAATCTTAATTAAAATCTTAACCTGGTACAATCTAATCTCTGAATTTGCGATGATGAACGATGAGGTTAATTTCAAGATGTGCTTCAGGGGAGTGTTTTTCCTTGGAACCTTTCCTTTGTTTCTAAGGAACTTTTTTACTGTGCCATACTGCAGTACATTTTTTGGGTACTTAGATACACGTCTCAAGGTGATGTTTCCCCATTCAGAAACCTTATTTAACCCTTTAAGGAGCAACAAACTCAGAAGCAATACGCTGTACATGGCTTTGGTCCTTAAACTGGCAGTATGTGGCAAACAAAAGTGCTTTACTCTGCGTACAGAACTCTATTGATGGTGGACTCATTGACATGTGCCTTCTATAGCTATGTGAGAAAGCTCCTATGAGCTCCAAGTAAAGAGCTGACATCAGTAACTATGCAGATATCGGAGATCCACACAGCAAACAGGAAGAGAACCAATGAGTTATAAGCCATGGGTAAAGGGTGGTATCGTGTTATCCAAAGAAAATGCTGGAGACTAGTAGAGTAAAAGCAGGAAATGGTACTTCTCCCTTTCTGCAAAGGACGTGTGGAACCTGTGCACACATATGTCCCAAAATAGGATGTCCCACCGAAACCACAATATCAACTGCAAATTCTTCTGCAGCTCATCTAAATTTGCTTACCACAATACGTGTGTGAAATATCCCCAAACAGAACTATATGTGGGTGAGACAGGACAGAGCCTGAGAAAAAGGATACATTCTTATAGGTCCAGTGTGAACAACAAAGGAGACACCCCAGTTGGTCAACATTTCTGCAGAATGGATTACAGCATTAAAGATCTCAAAATGACTGTATCAATGGGAAATTTTAAGATATACTGATAACCAAGTTTAACATTCTGATCTGTGGCTTGAACTGTGACAAGAAATGTGTCACTTTATCCCACAAAATAAACATATTTTGGTTCCTTTGGGTGCCAGGGGGTTCCACAGCTCATTGTAAGTGATAGATTGTGAACCCCTCTGGTGTTTAGAGGGTTAACCCATACATTTTGTAGACTTAGCCATCTCTGCCTAAAAACAGGAATTTGCTGTAGCATGAAAAAGTAATAATCTTATTTGCATTTTCCTAGCCCACTTCAAAGAGACTTTACTAGAGCACAGCGATTGATTTATGGTTAATACTGATAAGAATATTACTGCCAATAGCATTTCAATGTTTATATAATGTGCATGAGTTTTAAAGTCATGTATTGTGCATTCAGCCTCCATTCTTCTTATGCCTGAAGAAGAGACCTTGTGGGAGATTTATAAAAAACATTCTTCTTACCTTTTAAAAGGATTGTAATGTCCCCAATAAAGTATATGCGAAATGATAGGTGCAATAAAAAAATACTTAAAGCGGAACTACCACCTCCACTAAAGTCACCCTGCAATACTTATGCAGGTGGCAACTAGCTTTGTAATCATTATTTTACCTCTTAAAAGTGCCCACAAATAAAGTTATTCTTAAGCTTCTGAGACTGACGGCCAGGTTACTGCAGCCTGTGCGTCTCTGCCGTCAGTCTTTTCTGGAGCCGTACGGGCCAGTGCAATGCCTGTGAAGGGTGAAGAGGACTGACAGCACAGGCACGCATTCAAGATGTCTGCGGACATGCCTGGTCGGAAGCTTAAAGGGATAGTAATACTTAAAATGTAAAAAAATATATGTTGTAGGGTTTATCCCCCTGAGTAAAACAAGAGAACTCCCTCTGCTGAAAGGTGTTTCATTCAAAAGTTATTAATTTTCAAAGTTGAATTTTTTAGGTGCAATATCACAGTGGCCTGAAATTGTACAGTGGCGCTGTTGCTACCCGATTCTATGGACAGCTCTGGTCCCGGGACCATAAATCTCCATAGGATGGTGTAGCAACAGTGCCACTGTACAATTTCAGGCCACTGTGATATTGCACCTAAAATATTCAAATTTGAAAATTAATAACTTTTGAATTAAACACCTTTCAGTAGAGGGAGTTCTCTTGTTTTACTCAGGGGGATAAACCCTACAACATATATTTTTTTTACATTTAAGTATTACTATCCCTTTAAGGATAACTTTATTTGTGGACACTTTTGAGAGGTAAAATAATGATTACAAAGCTAGTCACCTCCTGCATAAGTATTGCAGGGTGACTTTAGTGGAGGTGTTAGTCCCGCTTTAATGTCCTTATTTCTATCTCTCAAATCTTTATGGTTTGAGAGATCTAAGAAAATAAAGCCCCCCGCTCCCTCCCCCTTCTGTTACGTCAGATGTATAGCTATTTCCGGGACCAGACGGCAGCTCTTCAGGAGCGTGGACATAGTGAAATCTAAAGAAAAATACTTAATCGGAACGGTCTACAACATGTGCCTGGTTTGCAAGTACACGTTGCAGACCATTCCGATGAAGTATTTATTTTTAGATATTGCTATGTCAGAGCTCCTGAAAAGCCGCATCTGGTCGCATGACCAGATTCTCCTTCTGACAACTTTACAGCTCGTCAGGCAGAAAGGGGAGGGAGCGAAGAACTTTATTTTATTATGTCTCTCAAACCATAAGGTTTGAGAGATAGGAATAAAGGTATTAAGTCTTGTTTTATTGCACCTATCATTTCGCTTATACTTTTTTCGGGAATTTACTATCCCTTTAAAGAACAGTTCTTATGGCATGGCAAGTGGATATAACGCTATGTTTGATTTATGAATGATTAAAGATGTTTTTATAAATATGGTGTTATTATGCATATTTTAACACCTGAAATGCTTAAGGACAGTATATACATGGAGCTAAGATTCTGATGATAACTCTGTCACTAAATTGTCGCAACTCGTGACATTTCTTTATAAATTAGCTGCGCAACTTTCTACAAACTGGCTACTCCATTTTTTTTTTAAATGTACTACACGACGTACAGCCCTCCGAAAACTGGCATTCTTATTTTTATAACTATTGAAGATGCTGTTACAGCCATTTTAACGTGTCTTTTTGCTTAACTCCATTTCTATAAATCTCCCTCCTAGTTGCTTTGAAAGCTTGCATCCTAGAACCACTCAGCTAATAAAGGTATGATTTTCACTCTACTAGTCTCCTGCATAAGTTATGGGAACTTTATTCCCATAGCTCTGTGGGAAATGTCACTGGTTTTATAGAGCCTTTTACTGATGCTATAACGCTCCTGTAAAAGGATACATAGAAGCCAACTATTATTTGGATAGGATGGAACTTATGGACCTTCTGTGAACTCATTATATAGGCACTTTTTCTGCAGATTTTGAGACTTTACATGGGACACTGAACTATTTGTTTGCTCCAGTAGAAGGGAGGCCTATGTTTTATATAAGCAATTAATTTTAGTGCTTCATGGCTATATTCAGCTTTTTTACACTAGGTGCAACAATATGATATTGGCACATTCTACTCATTAAAAAAGAATTCTCAGTACAATACCTGCTAATTGCTCTATTTTGTAAGAGAATGAATCAATGTTATTTTTAATCTCTCTCACATAAAATCTAAAAAAGAACAGCATAGTTTTGCTTGTACTGGCTTGATAAATTACAATTGTTAAGGGAAATTGAAGACAATTAATTTTATGTTCGCACAAACCTCATTTATAACAGATACATCAAACATTACCTAAAGTGATGAGCAATATATGCTAGAGAAGGCATTTCTTTTAAACAAATTTGCAAATAAGCACTATCTTTAACATGCCTTTTGCAGACTAGATGCCAAGTGTGTGTTTTCCATTATGTAGGGTAAGCAAAAAGCTGTAATGATGAACTTTTTCTTTTGCAACGATGAACAGCTCTTTGCGTTTACCACTATTTTTTTTTTTTTCAAAGGTTTCATAATAGCCAGTAGAGAAGCAAGTGAAAAAAAAGATTATTAAAGGGGAACTTTCAACCTCAGTATAAGAATTGTAGCTTGCTGTAACGATAGGAGCCGTTCACACCACACCGAAGTGAAACGTGAACGCGCTCGCTGGGGCAGCTGGGAGGGAGGTGGGAGGAGGCTGTAATAGCGCTGGGAAGTCCTGAGAGCTGTGCCGAAGATGCACTGTGCCGCTGAATGCGGAAGTGCTCGTGTTAGACATCAAATATCTTTAATAGTAGGTAAAAATAAAATATAAGCATAACGTTTCCTGATACTGCTTATGTGTTTGAACATATGGGAAAAATTTTTTATCAGGGGAAAGTTCCCCTTTAAAGAGAGAAAAGGGGGGGGAGACATAGACAAAGAAACAGTTACATACAGAACTGCAGAGCTGTAGAGAGAGAGAGAGAAAGAGAGGATGAGAGAGGTAGGGTTAGAAAAATGAAAAGAGACATAGACAGACAGAAACAAAGGGTGCGGGGGCAGTGAAAGATTGAGAGATAATGATATTGGGGGAGAGAGGGGGAGAGGAGACAGAGAGAGAGAGAGAGAGACAGGGGAAGAGGGAGAAAGACAGAGGGGAGTCGGGGGTTGAGAGAGAAGTTACTGTTCATAGGTAAAGCACCAATACCTCTTTTTACATAATTAGGTTCAGATTCTTTTCTTATCTTCAACAGTCCAATTTGTATTATTTATTACCAGCTGTTTAAAGTCTGCTTCCACAAAGCAACAGAATATTACCTTGCTACCAGTAAAATACGTTGGATCAATGGAAAGCTGTAATACCTGAAGGATGCATAATATTACTTTGTGCCCTGTAGAAAGTTTCAGCATTCAATTGATCTGCCTTTTTTCTGCTCTGGTAACACTGAAGCCTAGATTGATCTAAAGAAAATGGTTATTATAGCTATCTTAACCCTTAGGATATTAGCAAACAAGCATACAAAGATAAAAACAGCATTTAAATAGATAAGTATATATTACATTTTTGATTATAGTCTAAATTCTGGATGAAACATTTAAGTGAATTTGATTATGCTATTCACGGTTGACATTTCTGAGGCATTATAAATGTACAGTTTTCAGTGTACAGATTCTCCCAGGCTTCACCTCTCAGAGCTGGTGTTGGCACCTCTAGAGATCAGCAAATGATCCTATCTGTAATGCTATGCCCTTTAATGTTCACAAGAAGTAGAATAATAAATTCAGGAAACAAGACCTTTTGTTAAACCTACGGGAAGGTGAAAAGCCTGTACACTGGGTATTGTGCTTTTATAATGCTGCTACTATCAGAAAAGTAGCAAATAACCAGTAAAAGATCAAGTTTGACATATTTTTTCATGTAGTTGCCCTTTAAGATTCTTTGCCAACCATCTGTTTCATTACAAATTAGTTTTTAATGAGCAATACAAAATTAACCCCTTAGCAACACAGGAGATGCTAGGACTGTCAAGTCAGTCCGGATGTTAATCCTTTGAGTGCCAGAGAGGTACACAACACATTGCTTTTCAATGCATTGTGTACCTTTCTGGCACTCAAAGAGTTAAGGTCTGGTGACAGTCCTGGAATGTCATTTAATCCTGGGATGGCAATTAGGGCCAGCTAACCATGGATTGGGTGGTCGTTAAGGGGTTAATCAAGAAACTTCCCATCATATTTGAAAACATTCAGTTGACCAAACTGTGCTGCAGATGTTCATTGGATTCAATATCTTGAATCGTAGCATTATGATCTGTTTGTCACAAATGCATAAGTTTACACTTTCCCATATCTACTACTGTACCATTATCTAGGTTTCTACTTACTTCTTCATAATAGCGCAAAAGATTTATTTGGCAAGATCTATTCCTCATAAAACCAGAACATGATCCTATATAATAATTCGCTAAATCGTGTGTAACACCGCTTCATGCACAGTAGACACTGCTGCGCGTGCTGCAGTCATGCGCAGTAGAGACTGCCCTCGCCGCAGCTGATACAGAGAGGGGCGCTCCGAAGGAGCGTCTCGCCCTGTATCAGTTGCGGCGCGGGCAGTCTCTACTGAGCATGACTGCACCGCGACCGGCTGGCTGTGGCACTGTGGCCCGTGTAACGGGCTCTTCAACTAGTAGGTAATATTAGTCAATGAGGTGAAACATACTCATGCACAAACTGCGTATATGCTTTTTTCCCACTGGCATTCCACATTGAAAGTCGTAGTAGCACTTATTTTGCATAATCTGCCATAGTGTACTCTTGAGATAATGAGCATTATGGTTATTCAACTGCAAACCTAAAGAGTTTTTCAAAACATTTCTGTGCAATTGCTATTTTACTAAATATTTTGACTATTTAGATTCCCTTCTGTTAAAGCGGACATATCAATTGCTGGTGGAATAAGGATCACCGTTTTATCGAGAAAAGTCAGAATGAAATAATTGGCTCTAGCTCAGAGTTTACAGGAATATGAAAGAAGTCCATCAATCCTGTGTCTTTGAGGCATTCTGCACTGTGCCTAGTGATGCTTACTAAAGTACATACCCTTGCTAAGTAAAACAAAGATACTAGGTTTAACGGGCAATAGCGGGAACCGAGAATTCCTTTCTATGGCCAAAAAATCCAAATGACTTATATGTATTTTTCCCTTGCTCTAAGGTTCAGGGGATAACATTTACTATCAGTCTTAGCAGGGGTGAGAGAGGACGAAGGAAGGGGTAAGAGAGTGAGGAGGTGATGTGAGGGACAGAAGTGGGGGTGAGAAGAATGGTGAAAAGGATTAAGAAGGAGTAAGACAGACATAGAAGGAGGAGTTGAGAGGGACAGAATGAAGGTGACAGAGACAGATGGAAGGTGTAATAATGAGAGAGGTTAAGGGAGGGTGACAAAATGAAATGGAGGAGGCAGATGGTTTGAGAGAGGCATAAAGGAGGAAAATAGACATAGGCGGCCTGAGACAGACATGTGAAAGAGGCAGAAAGGTGAATGAGCAGGATGAGAGGGGCAATGAGGGTGAGAGAGGCAGAATGGACAATGACATGCAAAGGGATGGAGGGATAAGGGGTGAGAAATGTAAAGGTGGTGAAAGAGGCAGAGGAGGGGAAGCATTCAAAAGGATGAGAAAGGGAGGATCAGGGATGTGCACAAGTAACTTTACCTGAATGAATTGGGCACAGTGTTGAATTTCTGGATCCTGGAGCATCATGTTCCTTTCAGGAACTTCCAGGGAGGACTCAATCCAAAGTATTATTGCAGTGGTGGCAACAGGAGGCCCAGTGATGGGAGTTGTAGTCTGGGGTAGCTGGTGGGCCTTACATTGCCTATAACTGTAATTATGGCTGAGGAGTTCTTGTTGAGAAGTATGGCTTTTATCCTGCAGGGTAAGAGTGTGTGCAAGGCTCAGGTAGATCACCCCGGGCTCATTAGTGCTTAACCCGTGGGTCTAAAGAAAAGGTGAGTGTCATCTGTACTTTGTAAAGTAGTTTTACCTCACAGCTAGGCCCAAAGGCCAAATAGCCTAACACAGCCAGATAGGTCTCAGTCTGCTCCTTTGTTTATTGTTTTATAAAAATAACCACATCCTGCACCCAGGTGTTGGGGATGCAAATAGAGGTTGGATACATTCCCTTTTTCTGTCACAGTTTTAACCCTCTGAACCCCAGAAGGCTGTGCAATGCATTGATTTGCAATTCCTACAGAACCCATTTGGCAATCAAACGGTTAAGAGATTAAGACATAGGAAAACATTGTGGGCTACACCAAATTTAAAACCGAAAGCACTGTGGGGACCACAAGGATCAAGAAAACTGAAGATAAAGTTTGGGGTGCTCTCTACTGAGCATGTGCAACCATTAAATTATTTTTAGAAATTCTCTTGTTTTTTGAAATTTAAAAGCTGATATCTCCAGTTGTACTAATCCAATTTACTATTTTTTAAAAAAAGTACCCAGTACTCACTGGGGGCCTTCTTCCTAACAATTGTGGTGACAATCCATATGCTAATTTGGGATGTAGGTCTGATTTAAGTTTCTCATAGCACCAAAAGGGAAACATTTATTTTATTCAGCAGTTTTGTACTAAAAAGCCACACAAACAATTGTTATGAAGTTTGAAGAGATGACCAATCTGGGCTGGAACCCAAAATTCCAGCCAATATCTCTGCTGCAATCTGAAGTTATGGGCAAAATAAAAATAAAAGTCAAATAGCATAGAACTTTTGTTCATAAGTAAAGCAGAACTACCACCGCTAAAAAACTTGCACCCCAATAATTCCCCACCTGGCGACTAGCTGCTCAGTAGCACTAGTCGCCAGAATTATTACCACGTTAAGGATAATTATAAACTGTTCCCGGGCTGACAGGCAGGTCGGAGCACCGACATCTTTCCATAGTGATGTCTGCGCACCTGCACTGTCAGTCCCTTTTGGAGCCGAACGGCTCCTAGCAACTCCTCCTAGAGCCGGCTGGGACTAACAGAGCAGGCATCACTACGGAAAGATGTCTGCGCTCCGTTCTGCCTGTCAGCCCGGGAACAATGGATAATTCTCATTAACAGGGTAATAATTCTGGCGACTATCGCTACTAAGGAGCTAGTCGCCAGATGGAGAATTATTAGGGCACAAGTTTTTTTAGAGGTGGTAGTTCCGCTTAAAACTACTGAAGACCTAATCAGCTGCTGTCAAAATGCTGTGGCTTTGGAAAGGTATTTTAACCCCTTGGATGGTAGAAACATCTGTGGTTTTGCCACATATATCTTCAACAGCCAAGGGGTTAATAATGCACTGCACATCTATCTGTTTTTTTAAGTGGAATTATCATTTTATATTGACTTGGGAACTTTCCAAATCACCTACATTTATGTTATTCATTCTTTCTTTAAAAAGATAATTTACACGATATTTCCATGTATTTATTTGTCAGTTTGTACAGATTAGCCATTGCTTCATGGCAGGAGTGGCAGTTGGGAAAGAGAGTGGAATGTTAGTATCTGACACTCTAGATTGTGCCAGTCAGTACTGTATAATCTGTACAAACTCACAAATAAATGAAGTTAAAGATCTAAAAAAAAACTATAGTTTTTCATAATGAATGCCTAATACAAATATAGCTGATTTTAAAAACTCATAAAATGTTAATTCCACTTTAACTGGTAAAACATAAAATTTTGAAAAAGCAACTAGATAATGTAGATGTGAATATTTAATTGCCAGATCATTTCTAAAGGTCAAATGCATTATTTGTAAAACTGAAGATTATGCTGGCACTTCATAAATGGTAATAATAATGGTTATTATCTGAGGCCGTTTTCTGTTTGTAGTAAAGACTAGGGCTGATAAATGCATATATGGAATCTTTTGTTTTTCGCAGTTCTATTCTGACAGCAGAAGACAGCTGTGTTTATTTTTACTTTTGTACATGTGCGTGCTACATAGAAATGATACTCAAATTATACATCTATAGAAAGATAAGACGCAAAAGTGTGAATCCTGAAAGCCTCTGTGTATACAATGGAAGGTTCCCTGATATATTTCCTTATTTTGTTGAAAGTCCTTACTGCAATGCAACCATGTTTGCAGCTTGATCATCACAACCAAATACATAATAATCAAAGGTTTTTCACTGGATGAAAAAATCCAGTTGCCTGCAGCAATGCTCTATAGACATACACTTATTTTGGTAATAATGTCACAAGTTTGTTGGTAGCTAATAATGAGAGCTACTGCGCATTGCCATTTGCAGGCACAAAATAGAAATGATTTCTAGCTATAGCTTTTGGATGCTAGATGGCTTGTCAGTTAATGGAGATTAGACATTTGCTAAATATAAAATGTCCAAGCATCAGAGCTGAGGCTGAGAAAAAAAATAGGTGGCTATGCATTAAAGGGGAACATTCACATTAGAAAAACTTTTGTGCATGGGCTTTAATTAGTAAAACTAGATTAGCATTTTTTTATTTTTTATTTTACTTACCTACAATTGAAGATATGAAGACTTAAAATCGGGCACTTCTGCATTCTGCGGCACACTTATGCGCGGCACAACGCCGCAGGACTTCCCACCTCCCTCCCAGCTGCCCCAGGAAGCGCGCTCACTATTCCCTTCATAGTGGCATTTATGTGGGCTATTGTTACAGCAAGCTCCATTTACCACGCCACTGAGCTTGCAAGCTCATTTAACACAGCTGGATATCTACTTTCAGGAAATGTGTGCTATTAGTGGATTATTTTGATGTTATGGGTAATTATGCATTCAAACTATGTTTAGTGCATCTTGGGGACCTCCATAAAAATTGTCAAACAAAATTCTGTCATGTGCAATTACGAATTTGGTGCAGAAGGGAAGGACACACATTTGTGTGCCAATACTACTGGGCATCGGTGTACTCGAGAGATATGTGGCACTTATGTTTCATACTTTATTTGTGTATTTTGCTAAACTTGCTTGAGATATAATGTAAATTTGACTTTAGTGTACATTTCTGAAACCTTTACGAAAACCCCACTTTTTAACATTTCTGTTCTTCATTATTTTGTGTAGGAAGCCTATCTGGCTTCAAAAGCCTGCAACCATCACAGTACCCTCTCCCTCACTTCCATGTGCATTAAACCACTTTCCATGCACTCACCCAAGTCACCTTTAACCTCTCTGATGCCAGACAGCTTGCAGCCCATTGATGTGCAATGGGCTGTAAACTTTCTGACATCAGAGGGGTTAATTGTACTGAAAATAAATATACAACACCTTGCCACCTCCACTATCCTAAAAGGGCTCACCATTAGCACCACCATTGCCAGATTTGTTGGGAACGCATTACAAAGAGTGGGGTTAAACTTGTAGAAAATAAATAGTTTAATATAAAGCCAAAATGACCTTATATAAATGTGCGTATGTGGTGTGTGTGGGGGCGGGGGGATTATCCCCCAATCTTTCCACCCTGATCAGATAGAACAAATTAGATAATAGAATGTTAAAAAAATAAAGGACTTTCTTTCTTTCTTTCTTCAGATGGCTGAGATCTGGCAACACAGGGGTTAACCGTTGGTGGCAGGGATTTTGGAAGGGTGTTCTTGAGCATGTGTGATCAGACAGGAGAGAGGCAGGGCTACCCCCCCACACACACTGTCCTCTACCCTGATCTAGCTCAAGGAGACCATATGATAGCCACTTCCCTTGAGCTTTGTGGGGCTCACTTTGTGCTTGTTTTGGAGCATTTATCAGCATACCTGGAAACTCTCTGTGTTTCTGATTTGAACCAATTAACTGCCTATCGCTTTACACATTAACACTTGGTGATCTTATTAACTCATTCAGACTCAGATATCACCTCTATGCACATGACACCCAGCTTTATTTATCTGCACCTCGACTGACTTCTGATACTAAATCTAAAGTCACAGATTGCCTCTCCACTATCTCAGACAGGATGGCTCATAGGCACCTCAAGCTCAGTATGTCTAAAACTGAGCTAATCCTCATCCCACCTCGGCCTGGGACAGTAGTGCCCTTCCAGGTGACTGTAAACGGCACTACAATAAATGCAGTATCAGAAGCACGGTGTCTAGGGGTGGAAATTTACACTGCTCTCTCATTCTCTCCTCACAATAAAACCACTGCTAAATCCTGACACTTTCTTTTGCGTAACAGATAAAATCCACCCCTACAAAATTCTCACACAAGCACTTATTGTTTCCTGCAAGGACTACTGTAACCTTCTTCTGTCTGGCCTTCCTGCCTCCAAACTCCATCTTTTTCATTCCATACAAAATGCTGCAGCATGAATTACCCTATTGTCACCTAGGTTTGTCCCTGCCCCCTTCCTCCTCAAATCTCTCCAATTGCTGCCTATCAAACTCCAGGTATCTTACAAAATGTTGCTTCTCTCATTCAAGACCCTTCGCTCCTCTACCCCTTTCTACATCTCAACTCTCATCTCCAGCTAAACCCCATCCAGCCACTTACAGCTCCTTTTGTTTCTACAGCAGTCTCACATATCAAACCTATGGAACGCTCTTCCTCCCACCCTGCACCACTGTACCTCTTATGGTCTTCAAGTCACGCTTGAAACTATACCTCCTTAACAAAATTTAACATGCTAGAAGGCACTCAGTTTGAACAACTAAGGCTCTTATAAATTATCTACTTTATTTGTGTACTGTGTCCTGACCAGCACTGTATTCAGCACTTGACCATTACTCTGTATGTCTCCCATTACCACTTTAGACTGTAAGCTTTTGGGCAGGGACCTCACTTCCAATGTTTCACTTTGCAAAGCACTTGTAACCCTGTATTGCCTAAACCCCTTATTATAAAGCAATGTGTAAGCTTGTGGCGCTATATAAATACACATATTCATTCATTATTTAGTCTCTACATTGCTGTAATTTGTACCACGAAGGAAGAATGATAAGTCCCACTTGTATTATGTGTCCAGGCAGTGACAGATCTATGTTGTAGTATGTTAAATTGATAGTAATGTTTTACAAAAACAGCACCTCCAATTAATCTTCATAGTATTTGGGCCATGGAGAGTGTTATTCCAATACTGTCAGAGTTGTAGTTCAAGAGTATTTGAATGATAACGTATCCCCCTCCCAGCTCTTTTACCTAGTGTAAGCCTCCTCTCCTCAGATGTGGAATCTGATCCTGGGACCAGACAGCTCACAGCAAGGGACAATCTTCTTACTGTGAGCATAAGGAAAACCCTTCCCCCCTTGGCAGGTTTTTCAGGTTTTTCCTTATACTCACTGAAGATTGTCCCTCTCTGCCATCCATCCGGACAGTCTTGTTGCTCTGAGCTGAGCAGTGTTACATCAGTAAAAGGAGCCAGAGGGGGATACTTTATCATTCAAATACTCTTAAACTACAACTCACAGTATTGAAATAATGCTCTCCATGGCCCAAATACTATGAAGTTAATTGGAGCTGCTTTTATTGTGAAACATTACTATCCCTTTAAGGGCTTCCTTGTGGGCTGAACACCACTGGATTAGAGAAATCAGGGCAATATCACTTAGAATCCATGTTCTGAGGAACTTTAAGGGTTAGCACATTTGGAAAGTTCCCAGGTATGTTTATCAGTGCTCAAAAATAATTTAAATGGGTACTTCAAGTAAAAATAAAACACCTTTCAGCCTATTCTGACCCAGAATGTAACTGCACCACTGAGCAACTGAAAATATCTTCCAAAGCGAATAAAAGCCATGTGTCAAATATTTCTGGTCCAGGCTGACATTTGGCTCTTTAGGCCTTATTCATAAAGCTAAAGAGATGCCATTCTGGAGGAAATGAGTGCTCCATACGGGGCAAATGAATTCCCATTGATTTCAATGTTTCTAAAGCCTTGAATTAAAGGGATAGCAATACTTGCAATTTACTAATCCCCATATTGTAGCTTTGTTAAAAAGAAACTTATTGCCCCCAGTGTCATCTCTCAAACCCTTATGGTTTGAGAGATGATAGCGCTCAAAGTTCCCTCCTCCCTTCCCCTTCCCTGACTGAACGCTGACTGCAGGGGAAGCTGTCTTATGTGCATCAGGCGGCTCTGCAGCTGAGTCGAGATCGCATTTATAAAAAAGTACTCTTTCACTGAAAGGTCTTCTACGTATGCTTGGTTTGCAAGAACACGTAGAAGACCGTTTTAGTGAAAGATTTCTTTTTTATAAACGTGATCTCGACAATGCTGCAGAGCCACCTGATGCAAGTAATACCGGATAACCCTGCACTCAGTGTTCAGTCAGGGAAGGGGGAGGGAGGGTAGAACTTTGAGCTCTATCATCCCTCAAACCATAAAGGTTTGAGAGATGACACTGGGGGCAATAAGTTTCTTTTTAACAAAGCTACAATATGGGGATTAGTAATTTGCAATTATTACTATCCCTTTAAGTGAAGCAATGAGTTGGAGACCATCTAGTATTCAATGGGTTAAAAGGCCTTTAAACTCAATGGAAATTTTTGGAATATTTATTTCATCTCTGTTGTGCAGTTGGTTTTCTCCAGAACTGCACCTCTTTTGCTTGATGAAAAAGGTTCATTGAGTCAGGAAGAGTGCACTTGAGTTAAAGAGCTAGATAAGGATCACTGTGAGCAAAGCCTCCAACTGGACACTGCAGGTAGCTAGGGGAAGCCAGTGGTTTGGGCTCATGTACCATGATAAAATGTCTGGGTTTTTTTTTTTCAATTTCCCTTGTCAAATCTATTCCCAACAGTGAGCCAGCAGGGGAGTTGGCACATAACCACATGGCATCCTATTAGTGCCCTGTTGTTTAGAGAAGAGCCAGAAGGATTAAACAAAAGGCTTCGTGTACTTTACAGGCACTGTATCTTAGCAATAGCAGTAGCACAAGACTTAACCCCTTGGATTCTATGGTTACAGAACAAAAATCAGCTTTTTAGCGCAAATCACAGGGCAGTGATTCAGATGAGAACTTCCTGCACTTCTGTTCAAAATCAAACATACTGCAGATCAATACCCCCGAGGTTAGTAGAACTGTGCCACTGAGGCTGGTGTTCTAAGCAGATCTGCAGCAATCCTGGGGCAAATCAAATGGACCAATAAAAATTGTAATTGATTTAAATGGAGCTTTTAACCCCTTGAATAGGGGGTCTTCTGTGAAATGTTTTATTTATTGTCCTTAAGTGCACTTGGATTGCTGTAGTTAATGGGAACGAAACCTGAAGCCCTCCATGTGTTCAACTCTACAACTTCCATCATCCCCAACTAGAAAAGATGGTTATTGTAACCCTCAACAGCTGGGGGGCCTCAGGTTGCCCATGGCTACTCAATTTCATAATACATAAGCCCAATATTTTTTTCGTGTTCCAGCCCTTTTTCCACAATAGCGCAAGCTTTAATCCCTTTAAGGACCAGAGATCCTAGGGGTCGACAGCAGTTAAGGACCTCACAGAGCATGTTCGGCACACTAGCAACCATGTCTGACGACGTGTTACCGGCATGTCGAATGGGAGGCCTGGGAGAGACTGTCAATTTCAGACCCTGTTAGGACTTACACCGCTACCATAGGAGAGCTGTAATCACAAAATACGTGATGTGCCAGGACCGTGACTGGTCCTTTAGGTAAGTTTACAGGTGACGGTCCTGGCATGTCAACAGTACTTAAGGGGTTAAAGAAATACTTCATATGTACTTTGGTAAATTACTTAATGTGTTTGAATGTTTCTACTTAATATTCTAAAGTTTCTTTCCTATCCCAGACTATACACTCTTTTTCCATTCAGCCACATACTTTCGGAAATGTCTTAGTTTAAGCCGTTGGTGAGCTCTTTTCCTTTGACCCAGAAAGGTAAGACTGTGAGCATTTCTTGGCAAGCAATCATCTGCCTGCATTGTGTGTTTTTACCCAGACTCTTACCTACACCAACAGAATCTTAAAAGACTTTTACAGTTTTGTTGTCATGCTTCGTGTGTTGTCGTGTAACCAGCCTGAGCTGAGATTTATGAATCTGGATGACAGTGTGCAAGCAGTCCTTTTTTAGACATTTTGCATAAAATTATTTCTCATCTGAGAGTGAAATTCCACTAAAGCCCTCTTCTGGCATTTCTGTATTCTAGAACATATTTAACCCTTTGGGTGCCCGATTGGTATCCCACACACTCTGCTCAAATATGAAGAAGCAATTCTGCAGCAAAAGCTACTGAACCGTGTCACGTAAAAATGTCTCTTGCTTTAAATGGGGCTTTTAACCCGTAGAGTGCTAAAACAATGTATTAGCTACCTTTCTAACACTCAATGCTAAAAACCATGGGCGTACCCCAGAATCTCCCCACTTTCTTCTTTGTGCTTATGTCTCAGTGTCCATTGCTAGAGAGATCTGTTTTGAATTCTGAAGCAATGAACTGGAGACCTCCCCAACATTCAAGGGGTTAAAACACTATTTCAATAAATGGACATTCCCTCTGATACAGTTGGTTTAAACCAGACCTGCCCTAGGTCTTCTTCATACATCATCCTCATTGAGAACTGAAGCATTGTGGGGCAATACAACTGCACCGCAGAGGACAAATAAAAACGGCAATAGTTCTCTTTGATTTAATTATTTGAGTGCCAACCTCATAATTTTCATGTGGTTGGCAAATTGAGTTTGCATGACCAAGCATGTGAAAGTTATGAGGTCATACTTGGAAGCTTCTCCCTGCATCAGGATTCATACTTGTCCTGCATGTTGGAGAGATATTTCTCCAGCACTGCAGGGTAAGTTTGTATTAAAAATATACACAATTGCTCCCATCAGCATGGGAGTGAACATATATGTGAAAATTGCACATAGAGCATGATGACATCATAGCTTGTCACAATATGTATACATAGCTGGGAACTCTCTGGATTTGCCCTGGAGACTCCTGTTTTCACTCTGCATTATCTGATTCTCCGGATGTGGGAAGTTTCTACTGAAACTCTGCTCACTTCTGTTCCTTACCACCCATTTTCTCCAATTTCCCTCCCACTTCTCCTCCCTCCCCAGGCTATTCTACCTATTTTTTTACTACTTTCTTAAGCACATTTGAGGTTAAGCCCCACCCATTTTTGAACCAAATTGCAGCATTTATCTTATCCAACAGCACCACAGGACTCCCCCTCTGGGGAGTCCAGAAGAAAAAGTCCCCAGGTATGTATGTATAGTTTACTTCACATAACACACCATGAAAAAGCTGAATTTGTTCTGAAAAAACAAAACAATATATATAGTTTTCCATAAATATACAGCTACAAAGTTTCCTCTGGGACTGGTAGTTAAACAGTTGGATAGCAATATACTGAAAAAGTGGTTGGCCTCCTCAGTGCACAAAATTCCCCAAACCTCCGGTACTCAAGGTTACAGGGGGAATAAACCCTCCATCATGCTGGTAGCCTCTTTAGCATTCATAAACCTAAATGCCGTTATTTAAATCAATAGGACTTTGGAGAATTTTTATTTGCCCCCTATGGTGCCCTAAAGTGTGACTGTATTCTTCTAAATTGTTCCAGTTTTCTTAGTACAGGAACATCATTCAGTTTGAACATGTGTGTTTAAACATGTAATATGGTGTATTAACCCTCTGAACACCAGAGCAGTGCACCATGCATTTCAGAGCAATAAGTTGTGCACCCCTCTCAATGGCAAACCAAGAGAGTTTTTTCCATTTGCTCAGAAACCACTCCCAAGTTCTATTGCTTCCATCAGATCTGAGAGAGACACGCACCAAACTTTAGAACTTAAATAACAGAGAAATGGTTGCACCTGTTGGAGACAGTTATGACTATATCAGGTGTGGCGGGACCACCTAATTCCTTCTGACTGTTGCTGGACTGCAGTTTTCATCAATAAAAACCAAAATCAACAAGAGGGATGAAGGTTGCTTACTCCTGGCACATGCAAAGGAAACTGAAATGGGTTCTGGGTAAAGAACCGCACAAAACCAAATCTAGGGGAGGAATGCACTAAGGCATGATAAAGAGGTTATAAAATAAAGATGGCTTCTCCAGTGATATCACTTCTCCAGTTCCTATGCTATTCTATGGAGTCAATGTACTAAGATTTCACAAGGAGAGATCTTAGTGCACTCAGTGGGTTAAGAAAGAAGCTGATTTTCTGTCATTCCATGTATGATATTTGACAGACAAAAACTCATGGCAATAAAGATTGTCAGTGAATGAATGCACATGCTGAATGTAAAGCACAACTAGGATGTGCCATATATTTATCTCTTATAAAACAATTTCATATGACAGCTTTTTTTGAGGACTCTTATTTTTAATATAATGTGTTTGCACATACCAATCCATCAGCTAATGTTATCTAATAGATTCATAAACAACTGAAAGCACAGAGATAGGTGAAAAGCAGAAAGAGAACAGTAAAAGGAAGCATGATATGAAGTCTATGTATAATATTAAACTGAAATGATTTTATTATGTGAAGTGCTTCACAGCAGCAATTTGTGCTATGCTTTATGTAAATCAGCAGTTATAAAACCTTATTCCTTTCCTGTGTACATGACTGTGCATTGAGCCAGATTACAACTGTCTAACCGTTCTGGTCCTGGAACAAACCACGGCTTATGCTCTAAGAGAAACTGGAGTCATTCTGGAGTAAGCCAAGTGTTTAGAAAGAAAGATTTCTCCTTGAATACAGAAAGATCTCTAAAGTGTAATAAAGAAATGTACAGGAGACCTCTCTATCACAGAACAGGTTAAAGCAATAGTAATGCTAACCAAACAAAGCAGCCCAGATTAATATTCATAGTATTTGGGCCCTTTAGAGCGTTATTTCAATCCAGTCAGTTGTAGTTCAAGAGTAACTGAATTATAAAGTATCCTCCTCCTGCCCCTTTTACTGACATTTGGATGGTGCGCAGCAAGGGGCAATCTTAACTAAGCATAATCAAAAACCTGCCCTCCTTCATCAAGAGGGGCAAAGAGAGAAGACTGTCCCTCGCTGATGACCAGATTCCACATCTGAGGGGAGGTGCCTTACCTTACGTAAAAAGGGCTGGAGGGGGATACTTTGTCATTCAATTACTCTTGAACTACTACACAGACAGTACAGAAATAACACTCTCCATGGCCCACATACTATGAAGATTAATCTGAGATGCTTTGTTTGGGGAAACATTACTATTCCTTTAAATACCTATTTCTATAAGTGGGAAATGTTTCTTTTTGTGTTCTAGCTCTCAGTCTCTCTCTCTCTCTCTCTCTCTCTCTCTCTCTCTATATATATATATATATATATATATATATATATATATATATATATAGAGAGAGAGAGAGAGAGAGAGAGAGAGAGAGAGAGAGAGAACGAGTGAGAGAGTGAGAGTGATAAGTATATAGATTCATCTCAGTGCTGCAGAGTTGAGCTTTAAGGATCAAGGGATATTTATAAAAGTGGAGCTAAGCGAAAATAAGCATTAAAATGGCTGCAACAGAGTGTCAGATATTTATAAACGTAATAACGCCAGCTTAAGAGTGCTGAACACAGTTTAGTATTTTTTTTTGTAAAATGGAGTAACAGTGTTTGTAAAACGTTGTACAGCGAATTTATAAAGAAATGTCCTATATGTGACAATTTGCTACAGAATTTTCACAAGAATCGTATATGCTTTCCTTAACCCCTTAAGGACCAATGACGTGCCAGGACTGTCATGGCTGTCCTGCACTTAAAGACTAGTGATGGTCCTGGCAGGTCATGGAATTCAGGGTTCCCCATGCAGTCAGAGCCGGGCCTTTCATGGGTCCCGGTGGGTCCATGGACCCAGGCAGCACTCTGACAGGGGTGGCAATCCAGCTGATCTCCCACTAGTCTCCAGTGCTCTAGTAATACAGAGCGCTGGGAGAGGACATCATCTCCCAGCACTCTGCATTACTGAGAACCGCGCAGGAGCTTCAGCTCTGTGCCGAAGGAAGCACAGTCTCTCTCATGCCACACCGCTAGACCACCAGGGACTCGAGGTTGGAAATAGATGGGGGATCAGTATCAGTAGGGGCATTGTGGAAAAGAAGGGGCATTGTGGAGATGAAGAGACATTGTGGAGACTGAGGGGCAATGTGGAGATTGAGGGGCATTGTGGAGATTGGGGAAATGTGGAGATTGAGGAGCAATGTGGAAGGGGCATTTGGTGATATGGGGGGCATTGTGGAGATGAAGGGGAATTGTGGAGATTGAAGGGCAATGTGGAAGGGGCAATGTGGAGATTGAAGGGCAATGTGGGGATTGAGGGGCAATGTGGAGATTGGGGGCATTGTGGATGGGGCATTGTGGAGATTGGGGGACATTGTGGAGCTTGAGGGGCAATGTGTGTATCCTGTTAAGCTTATTTTTGTATTGGTAAAAAGGGAAAAACGTGGTCAGGCTTGGGCATCATAAAATTGTCATCTCTGCACTAACATTATGTTAGTGCAGAAATGAGATTATGATTGCTCAGCCCTGACCAATATGTTTTTTTTTCTTTTTATATGTTTTAGTGGGTGTGGTTTTTTTGTTGTTTTTTTTGGGGGGGCAGCATTTCATCCATGGACCCAGACAGCAAAATGCCTTGGGCTGGCCCTGCATGCTGCTGCACGCCACTCAGGGACCCCTGAATCCAATCCCCATGTCCTTCAATGCCAAGGGGTTAAGCATTCCAGGCAGAAAAATTTGCATAGTAATGCCATATTTATAAAAACACTTTTAATCATTTATAAATGAGACCTGATGTTATCTCCACATGCCATGTCTAAAGGACAGTCCTATAAAATGTAGTAAGAACATTTTTTATAAATCTCTCCATAAAAGACTGGAATCATTGTGGAGTAAACCTGCTGCACCAGAGGGGAGACATAAACATTCTCAAAATTTTCATTAGTTTAAACTGGGCTTTAAACCTTTTGAGCGCCAGAGAGGTACGCAACTCAGAGAGGTCTGAACTTTTGCAAAGCAACACACTGGAGACCTCGCTAGCATTCAAGGGGTTAAAAGCCCCATTTAAATATATGTGATTTTTTTTTTTTTTAATTTCTTGATAGAGAAATAGACAGACTGAGAGATATGGAACAAAAAAATAGAATATCAAAATCCATTTTGACAGGAATCCCAAATTGTCTTGCGATGTGGCAAACTGCCTGCCATCCTCCTGTAGAACGATGACAGTTATCCGATAATCAGGTCTTTGTGCTGTATACTGAATCCTTCCTAACAGTGGTTTTTGGTTCCATTTATTACTATTATTGTTGGGGGATAGAATAACAGGCCATGATATTGTTTAACTTGTTTTCGAACCAGTATCTCAGCAAAACTGTTCAGTTATAAATCTAAAGCTTCAAATTATTAATGATTCAGGATTATTTAACATAAATGTATTACATGAAAAAGCATGTATCTGTTGTTCACAGCTATATTTTCATAAACGCAAATAGATAGATAGATAGATAGATAGATAGATAGATAGATAGATAAACAGACAGACAGATAGACAGAGAGATAGATAGATAGATAGATAGATAGATAGATAGATAGATAGATAGATAGATAGATAGATAGATAGATAGATAGATAGATAGATAGATAGATTAGACAGATAGATAGATAGATTGTTCACAGCTGTATTTGCAGATATAGGTAGACATACACATGAAGGGTGACAGCACTCACAGGATTTTTTTATGTGAAATAATGGTGCTAAGATCAAACCATTGTTGTGAATCCATCTACCTCTATATGTATATATGTATGTATATATGTATATATTGATATAAACAAGACGAGAAGGGTCCTTGTTAGGGCCAAAACGTCGACCAAACCTTGAATAAAGTTTTTGTTTTACTTTCTGAAAAGTCCCATAGGTGCTGTCCCTTGTTTTGTGACAGTGGATTGTGCACCTGGGCAATGAACACAAACAGTGGCACAAAATCAGCATTCTCAGGAACCTTTTCTATGTGCAATAAAGATTTATTGATAGATCGACATTTTGATCCCAACCGGGATCTTTATCAAGATAACAAACAACACACAAACACCTCCCTTATATATCGATCCCTTATATACCCTGTGACCTATGGGGGATGACCTCCCGCCAAAAGGATAATCTGAAGTTATGATAAAAACAATAAATAATCATAAATAATACAAATTATAAAGTATAATCATTAATTAAACCGTTATACCCATAGTGAAAAACAACATGTGTGTTCCATAAACCGTGAAAATAAAAAATTGTAGTATTTATGATTATTTATTGTTTTTATCACAATTTCAGATTATCCTTTTGGTGGGAGGTCATCCCCCATAGGTCACAGGGTATATAAGGGAGGTGTTTGTGTGTTGTTTGTTATCTTGATAAAGATCCCGGTTGGGATCGAAACGTCAATCTATCAATAAATCTTTATTGCACATAGAAAAGGTTCATGAGAGTGCTGATTTTTGCCACTACTACCTATTGATGTATACTGCACCCAGGCATGTAGCTATTTTTATCATGAGTGCATCCTTAAACCCACCTACCTATATTATATATATATATATATATATATATATATATAGTGTGTCTGTCCAACATGGAAGCGGTAGATCCATGTAGCGGAATAGATTTTGTGGGGTTTGTGTCATTCACATGGTGAGTAATATATTATTTAAATGTCTGTTTTATAATATACACATATGGCTTGAGAAAGATCCCGTGGAGAGGATCGAAACATTGCTGCTTGTGTCTCACATTGTTTGTTGACATGCTGTGAAACTGCTTTAAGTACATTGACAAGTTTTATATCCATACCCGTGAGTGCGTCCAGTTCCTTCGTATTCATTATATATATATATATATATATATATATATATATATATATATATATGTATATATATATATAAAATCAAGAATAGAATGGGCAGCACCTGTGAGACTTGTTAAAGAGCTTTTAATGTTACAATGCAGCAAAAATAGGGTCAATGTTTCGGTCTTTTATCAAAGTCAGCAGTGACCGAAACGTTGACCCTATTTTTGCTGCATTGTAACATTAAAAGCTCTTTAACAAGTCTCACGGGTGCTGCCCATTCTATTCTTGATTTTGTGTGAACTTTGGGGATTGTGCACCTGGGCAGTAAGATTCATTGGAGTGAGTGCTTTCCACCTACCTGTTATATATATTATATATATATATATATATATATATATATATATTAGAGAAAGTCATGGACCCCCAGTCCAAATCAATGCAGGAACATGACCATTGCAGAACTGATTTGGACAGGATCAGGTACTGGAGACAACTCAATGCAGGATCTCCACTGAGATGTTGATTGGACAGGACTGGGGTAGGGAGGCAAAGCCCCACTTCCCAATTTGCTGCTCCATGTTCACACTCTCCCTTTTTCAGCTCTGTGTGTTTCTACCTCCCACCCTCCCTTTCTCCTCTCTGTGTAGGAGTAGCTTAGTGGCTGCATTTGTTACCAAGCTTGTTAAAAAAAATGAATAAAACCTAAAATAAATAATGGTTCTCACATTAGGACTTTCCCTAAGTTAGTTCTCAGAGACTGTTAAAAGAGGATTCTAGTCTTACCTGTTAAATCCTTTTCTCTTAGTCCATACAGGTTACTGGTAACTTTGGGTAGGCGACCCGCCACTTTAATTAGGCAGGAACAATTCTAGAATTGTATGCAGGGGCTGGAGCCTACCTTCCCTCCTTGGCTGCAGCTAGCCAATCAGCTTCAGTAAGATTTGAGACACTAACTATTGACTAGATAGTAGAAAGGAAAGAAGACTCCTGTGAGCATGACCTCGAAGGACCCCCACAGTCTGCCACAGGAGAGCCAAGCATGGTCCCTTGACAGGGTGGCAGACCAGTAACCTGTATGGACTAAGAGAAAAGGATTTAACAGGTAAGACTAAAATCCTCTTTTCTCTGTCGTCCAATACAGGTTACTGGTAACTTTGGGATGTCAAACCATTGAGTTTCCCAGAGGCGGGAAGTAAGACAAGGACCAGGCTCAAGGCCCCGAAAGTCACCAGAGCAGATATGAACCATCAGATCAGAGACAGTCCAACAAAACAATGAAGTGTCAACGGACACTGAACAGGGGTAACAACACCCCAAAACTGTTACACAGCACACTGAACTAGAGCCAACAGGGCTCAAAAGTGAAGGAAGCACCAAGAACTGAAGAAGATCCTAGACAGGCATGACTGCCTCCAGGATCTTCCTCCCAAAGCTGGCGTCAGCCGATGCCAGCACATCAACACGGTAGTGCTTCAAGAAGGTGTGCACAGACGACCAAGTGGCAGCCTTGCACAACTGATCAGCGGAGGCCTGATTCTTGTAAGCCCAAGAAGCCCTAGTAGATCTAGTAGAATGAGCCGTGACCCGAAAGGGAACAGGCTTCTTCCTGAGCTCGTAAGCCTTACGAATAGTGGACTTGATTCAGGACGCAATAGTCACTTTGGATGCAGGTCTTCCTGCCCTGGGACCCTCAGGAATGACGAACAGCACGTCAGATTGCCTGATAGACTCAGTGTGATAAAACTTGAGCTAATGCACCACATCTAACAAGTGCAGATTCCTCTCCTTGTCAGAGGTAGAGTCAGGGCAGAAAGAAGGCACCACAATCTCCTGATTGATGTGGAATTCCGAAACCACCTTCGGAAGAAACTCCTGAGAAGTGCGAAGCACCGCCTTGTCCTTGTGAAACATCAAAAAAGGTGGTTTACAGGACAGAGCATGTAACTCTGCGACACGGCGAACGGAGACGATCGCCAGGAGAAAGGCCATTTTCCACGTCAACAGCTGTAGAGGAATAGTAGCCAAGGACTCAAAGGGAGGGCCAGAAGAACACCCAAAAACAAGTTAAGATCCCATGGAGGAGCGGGATTCTTAGAGACAGGACAAGTATGAGCAACACCCTGAAAGAAAACCTTGACATCAGGAAGAATGGCAATGCGCCTCTGAAAAAAAACAGAGAGAGCAGAAGTCTGAACCTTAAGGGAACCCAAACTAAGGCCCTTGTCCACACCGTCCTGCAAAAAAACCATGACCGTAGGCAGATCAAATTCCTGAGACAGGTCCCTGTCAGCACACCAAGATAGAAAGGTTGACCAGACACGATGGTAGGCCTTAGAAGAAACAGGTTTGCGGGCACTGAGCATAGTAGCCACCACATCAGAAGAAAAACCCTTCTTCTTCAATATTGGGGATTCAATTTCCAAGCCATCAAAGCTAGCCGATGAACATCCTCCTTCCACAAGTAACCCTGTAGAAGAAGATCCGGACAGCAAGGAAGCCAGAATGGCTCCGCCACTGACAGATCCAGAAGCTCCGGAAACCAAGCCTGTCGAGGCCAGTACGGAGCAATCAGAATGACTGGACAGTGCTCCAGTCTCAATTTCCGCAACACCCTGTGCAACCTATTCTATATACTCACACACCTCCAAGCATCCAAGAGTGTTAACAAAAAGCCAAAAAAAAAAAAAATCAAAATAAAGTCACATAAATCCTTATCTAAGTATCATAGAGAAAAAAAGGCAAAGTGAATTAGTGAGTAAAGCATAAAAAATAATAAGTGAAACAATCACCATATGCAAAGTATCCACACACTGTTTACATATGGCCAATATGGCAGCTATGTAACAATCCCAACAATACCCATAAGCAAATGTAACTTCACAGTGTCAGCTAGTGGGACACGTGGTCTTCAGACACCATGTTTGACATGCCTGGTCTAAAATATGGCCCTTACAGAAATAAAAATCTAACTTATTTAAAAGGAATCGAAACAATTTATTTTTACTTTACATATACTGTATATAAAATTTATTGACAAATTGCCTATACTTTATTACCAAAATAAAACAATACTTATGAATACATAACCAATAAACTTAAACCCCCCAGTGCTTGCTAATACATATTCATTACTTGACTTTAACCATATAATTCCCAAACTTTCTAACACTACTTGACTGGGGTCCATGCCACCATCCACCCTGACTATTTGAATGTGGCAAGTGTTAGCCCAACAGCCATACCCACGACTCTTAAGACCAAGCCAAAGAGCCCTGATCCTGTACCATCACCGCAAAGCCCCATGCGTCGCCCAGCAAGTACCTCGCCATGCTGTGACAACATAACATCACCAGGCAAGCACCTTGTAAGCCACACATGCTCCCGCAATCCACCACCGCTTCGGACCCTGTACCCATGTGCCTATAGCACCCACACCGAGGTGAGTACCCAGCACATGTCCAGCACAGGTGCAGGTGGGCAGGAAGCACTTCACTGTCCACCATCTCATTCACAATGACTGCTGGGACACCACTTCCCACAGCCGTCACTTCCTGGTTCCTCCCCTTGAACCTACCACTCCATCCAGACTGCCCCATTTCCTGTGCTACTGCCACCTTCCTTCCTAGCCCCGTCAAGACCCCTCCTCCTGAGCTGCACTCTACTCCTGGGTCCCATGACAGGGCATCGTCAAGTCATCCACCTCTTCCCCAATTTACCCCCTTTTAAAACACTCACAGTCACACTGGATGGATTGAAAAGGCCACAGCATTTATTACCAATATAAAACAATACTTATGAATACATAAGCAATAAACCTAAACCCCCCCAGTGCTTGCTAATACATATTCATTACTTGACTTTAACCATATAATACCCAAACTTTCTAACACTACTTGACTGGGGTCCATGCCACCATCCACCCTGACTATTTGAATGTGGCAAGTGTAAGCCCAACAGCCATACCCAAGACTCTGAAGACCAAGCCTAAGATCCCTGATACTGTACCATCACAGCGAAGCCCCATGCTTCGCCAGCAAGCACCCCGCCAAGGCACAGTCACTTGAAACCTTTAGCTGGCTGTGCCCCATCACCCACCAGGAGAGGCCCTTTCAACACCATCCAACAGCCATCACTAGGTCCACCCATGAACCTACAATGCCCAGGTTCCAAACCACACTGTCACCAGAACCAGTGACCCCCATAGCCACCGGCCCCCAGCAAACTCTCCACCGGTACCAGTAAACCCTCATTCAGCACCAGCCTGGAGAGAACCTGGAGTTACCCAATACCGTATCCCCCCATAAGACATCTGACCGAACAGAAGCCTTCCCCATAGGTAGAACCTCACCCAAGTCCTGCCAGAAGAACAATAAACAAAGACACAGGTACTCAGCGAATCAAGCAACGGCCCCGACCCCATGGTTGACACAAGGAGGAAACAACCACCAGCCCAACACACACACAACCACATACACCAAAGTGCAACAACCACCATCCCGAAATTACTAAGGAACCACCCGAGATACCAAAATCCCGACCACCTGAAAGAAAGGTAACAGCCCGTCCGGGAAGACTCCACAAAACATGTGCCAAGCCCCCACCCCCAAACATTGCGGGGCATAACCTGTGACAAAGGCAGGCTGCCCCAGCGCTGCCAGAAAATCGAACCCGAGCCAATCCCACCAGGGCCCCCCGACCAAATGCTTCAATAGCCACCCATCAGCCGGAGCCCAAAAGAAACAAGAGGGCCAAGGACCACAACACTCAGACAGTCTGGACCCCCACCCCCACGAAGCAAAGGTACCACCACACAGAACTGCACCACCACTCCATTAAGTAAGGAATACAGTATTTACAAGCCACATCACCAAATACATATCTCCCCATCCTCCACCCCGACAACACCTAAAACCCCAAAGAACCAGCACAGAGCAACCAAGCCATTGAGAGAGAGGACGCAGATACCAAATCAAAACCCCCCAAAAACAGATGGTGTGTCAAAGACAAAGCAATCTGTTATCAATCCAACACCAACCGCAGAGCACTGCAAGAACCAGAAGGAAAGAACCTGAACAACTCAAAGATGCCACAGGTGAACCAAGATCCAAGAGGGCGAGCGACTCTCACACACCGGACAACCAAAAGACTCCAACCAGAGGCCCAAGTGCCACCAAAATATGGCCTACTCTGAACTACTGTAACTGAGGCCAAACCACCTCTCCAACCTTCCAAAGACCACCAGCCCCCAAAGGCTGGATAACAGGACCGCCAACTCCCACCTCACAGCACCCCGAAAAAAGGCATCCCAGCCTAAAACATACCAACACAACAGGAAGCCCCTACGCCCACAGAAAAACCCAAGGGCTATGCCAGGTTCAAGCTGTGTCAAAGAACCACCAGTAAGCAAAGGACATATCAAGACCAACACACCCTGAAAGGACAACCCCAGAGATACATGCCACACTCCAGAAAATGCCCACAGCACCCAAGCAACCCAGGACGACACCCAACCGGGCTAGGAATAGGTGTTGTTCAACCCGGGTATCCATAGGTCCACTAAACCACCAACATGAGGCCACAATATAAAAGAACCAAGTAACAGCAACACAGGAGGGCAGAAAACCCCAGAAACAAAAACGTCAACCCCACAGTCTCCCGTAGAGTATGACAACCAGCAGCCAAAGCAAATGACCACCAGCTTTAACAGGAGCACTCCAGCAGCAAGAAGACAAACCGCCAACAACAACCCACCCAGGCAGACACAACTGGCTTACTGGAGCAACATGGTAATGCTTCCACCGGATCCAGGACCCAAAACCGCATCCACAACTAGATAAACTGATGGATCCCACTGCATAGGGAGGTGAGCTGAGAAAAACACACCTAGCAGTGCCATCCCACAGGACCATTGAAAGTCACAGACAGACTCCAAAAGTCCACAACCCCACCAAACGCGTGCCCAGGGGGCAGGACAGCACCGCAAACAAATCCCCAAACAATGCCCAAAGGCAAGCAGCAATAAAGCAGCAAGCCCCATCCTTACGCAAAAAACGGCCAAAGTCACACACATAACCAATACAAAAAACCTACCACCAAGCTTGACTCAGCCTAACCCAACTGCAGACCACCAATTCCCTTGTGTACCGAAAGACAGAAAATACCGATAGCAGAAACC